>CAWUPB010000936.1:172500-2572500 GCA_963924115.1 Dovyalis caffra
AATAAATAGTATTTTGTAAGTATGTGAATAGTGTAATGAATAGTTTTAGTGCTTTTTTAATGAGCGTCAAAGTTATAATTTTATTATATGATACACACTCAACTTATTGCTAAATCTATTTTTGTAAAACAAGAAAAACAATATTTTTTATCCGAGGTATAATGGTTTTTTATCCGAGGTATAATGTTGTTTTTTTCTAAAAGCTAATTAGTTATAAAACATCCTTAATTATTACTTAATAAAAAAAGTTATTAAACTTTTTTTTTCTAATTTGGGTCTCCAATATATATATATATATTGTCTTGTTGATCAACTTTGAGCCACATTGAATGCACGTAAGAGGCACATAGAATAATAAAATAACAACATGTATTATGTGTTTAAGGTTTTCAATACGAGTGTTGTTGTTTTAATAGACTCACGTGTCTCTCATATCGTCCGAAGATAAAAAAATATCAACCATAAAAGAAGCCAAAATTAGAGCCGATTGTGGCTTGCTCTCTCCTCTCTATGTATTTAAGGATCAAATTGTAACATAAATAAACCTAAAATACAAAATAAAATTTTTGAAAATAACCAAAATGTAACATCAAAAAAATTCTAGATATAAATGTCTCAATACAACAAAAAAAAAAAAATTACAAAAATATCATTGTATAGTGCAAATGAGTCAATTTGGGTCTCCAATATATAAATATATAAGTTTTTTCATCTCGTTGATCAACTTCAAGCCACATTGAATGCTAGTAAGAGACAGATAGAACAATAAAATAACAACATGTATTATGTGTTTAAGGTTGTCAATACATGTGTTGTTGTTTTAATAACTCTATGTGTTTCTCATGTCATTTGAAATTAGATAATCGGTTAATCGGATGGAAAAACTTAATTTACACAATAAAAAGAATAACTTATTTCTTTTTGTTCAATAGTTCGAGTACCATATAACCAATTAGAATTTTCTAAATACCTATAAATGTTAAATGCATAATAAAACAAAAGAAAAAAAATTTAAAAGCATTTCAATCCGAGCACATGCGATATAAATAAACCTAAATACCAAAATAAAATTTTTGAAAATCAAGAACCAAAGTGTAATATAAAAAAAAATCCGGATATAAATGTCTCAATACAACAAAAAAAAATTACAAAATATCATTGTATAGTGTAGATGAGTCTAAGTGAACAATAAATAAATAGTATTTTGTAAGTGTGTGAATAGTTTAATGAATAGTTTTTAGTGGTTTTTTAATGAGCATCAAAGTTATAATTTTATTATATGATATATACTCAACTTATTTCTCAATCTATTTTTGTTAAAAAAGAAAAACAATATTTTTTATCAGAGGTATAATGGTGTTTTTTTTTTCTAAAAGCTAATTAGTTATAAAATATCCTCAATTATTACTTAATAAAAAAAGTTATTAAACTTTTTTCTTTCTAATTTGGGTCTATATATATATATATATATATTGTCTCGTAGATCAACTTCAGGCCACCTTGAATGCATATAGGAGACACATAGAATAATAAAATAACAACATAATTATGTGTTTAAGGTTTTCAATACATGTTTTGCTGTTTTAATAGCCCCACGTGTCTCTCATATGGTTTGAAATTAGTTAATATGATGGAAAAACTTAATTGCACAATAAAAAATAACTTTTTTCTTTTTGTTCAATAGTTCATGTTACTATATAACCAATTAGTATTTCCTAAATACCTATAAATGTTAAATGCATAATATTTCTTACAATATATATATATATAGTCATCATAGTCATAAATCCGTTTTTTGTAAACAAAAAAAAGTAATAGCACAATTTTTTTTTCTTTCTAAGGAAGTGTGCCTGCAGAAACAATAACACTACACGTGGAAGGTCCACATGACATGTTTTATCAATGAAGAATGAGTTTTGAGGCATTTAACTCTCTTAAAGTCTATGTTATCTAGATAACAAAGCTTCATCATTGCCTAGAGGAGACAATGACAATGCTTCACCTATGCAATTATGGTTTGGATCGAATTGTGTGCCAAAATTTAAAGATGGGCAAAATGTTTGTCAGCTTGAAACTCAGAAAGTTCAGCAATTTAAGGCAGTTTGGGCTTGAATTTCTTAAAATGCTAGTAATTTAGTTAGAAATTCAAGTTTTCGGATGCAAAATATTTTTCCTTGCAAGAACCAACCAAAATTATTTAAAGTGAGGTGAGGTTGCTAGAATGATGAATATTAATATCCACTTCTACATTTGGTAGCCATTACCTGCTGTGTTATCGTATCTAAATTTAGTTCTGTACTTAAGAGTATGATCTGGATTGGTCATTTCAGGCATCGAGAAGAAATATGGGCAAAGTTACAGAGGTGGTGAACCAAACATATTGAGTGCACAGTGGTTCATCGGCAACCATGGCAGAAGATTGCTGTACCAAAGATGGAACAACAGATTGCCGTGGAAACCCTGCAATCAAGAAGAAAACAGGAACTTGGAAAGCCTGCCCTTATATTTTAGGCAACTCTTTTAGACCTTTCTGATGCTTGCTAGCTAGCTAGTTAGTTCTACGCCCGTCTCTCTTTTTGTGATTGGCTTACCTGCCCATTTTGACTTGCCTGCAGGAAATGAATGTTGTGAAAGATTGGCATACTATGGAATCAACACAAATCTAGTTAATTTCCTCAAATTTCAACTAAACCAGCGCAATGTTGTGGCAGTCAATAATGTCACAAACTGGTCAGGCACATGCTATGTCATGCCATTGCTTGGAGCTTTTATGGCTGATGCCTACTTGGGACGATATTGGACAATTGCTAGTTTCTCTATAATCTATGTCTTTGTAAGTTCTGTCATCAAGCTATTTTTAAAACCATGTTGGTGAACTTAACCATATCGTTTTCTTGTTTTAATCTACCCAAAACTTCTAATTTGCTTCAGGGAATGACATTGTTGACATTGTCAGCATCGATCCAAGGACTAAAACCATCTTGTGACAATAAGAATATTTGCCATCCAACAGGGTTGCAAACATCAGTTTTCTTTCTAGGCCTATACCTTATAGCTCTGGGGACTGGAGGGATTAAGCCTTGTGTCTCTTCCTTTGGTGCGGATCAATTCGATGACTCTGACGAGGATGAGAAGAAAAAGAAGAGTTCTTTCTTCAACTGGTTCTATTTTTCAATTAACATCGGTGCCCTTATTGCTGCTACGGTGCTTGTTTGGATACAAACCAATGTAGGTTGGGGTTGGGGCTTTGGCATCCCAGCAGTGGCAATGGCAATTGCTGTTGTTAGTTTCTTTTCAGGTACCCGGTTATACAGGAACCAGAGACCTGGAGGAGTCCGCTAACGCGCATTTGCCAAGTGCTAGTTGCATCCTTCAGGAAATTCGGAGTCAAAGTGCCTAATGACAAGTCTTTTCTGTTTGAGACAGCAGAACATGAATCTGCCGTCATAGGAAGCCGCAAACTTGAACACACAGATCATTTAAGGTATAGAATACAACAGTACAACTAGTTCACCGCACAGCTGCATTACAATTTGAACTCTGCTAATGAATTTTCCTTCTTGACCTAGTTTCTTTGACAAGGCAGCCGTGGAGACTCCATCCGACCGTGTAAAGGGCTCCGCGAATCAGTGGAGACTGTGCACCGTGACTCAGGTGGAGGAGCTCAAGTCCATCATTCGGTTGCTTCCTGTATGGTCAACTGGCATAATATTCTCTGCTGTATACAGTCAAATGGGAACCTTATTTGTCCTGCAAGGGAACACAATGGACCTTCACATGGGCAAATCTTTCGAAATCCCTTCTGCTTCACTCTCCCTCTTTGACACAATGAGTGTCATCTTCTGGGTACCAATTTACGACTGTGTCATCGTTCCATTTGCAAGAAGATTCACTGGCCATAAAAATGGATTCACACAGCTTCAAAGAATTGCAATTGGCCTTGTAATCTCCATCTTTGCCATGTTGGTTGCTGGAACTTTAGAGCTTGTGAGACTCCGCGAGGTCAGGAAACATAACTACTATGAGCTAAAGCACATACCAATGTCCATATTTTGGCAGGTGCCTCAGTATTTCATTATAGGATGTGCAGAAGTTTTCACATTTATTGGGCAATTAGAGTTCTTCTATGACCAGGCGCCTGATGCCATGAGGAGCCTGTGCTCAGCTCTCTCACTTACAACTGCTGCACTTGGGAACTACTTGAGTACATTCCTAGTTAATATTGTCACAGATTTGAGCACTAGCCATGGTAGGCCTGGTTGGATACCGGACAATTTGAATTATGGTCATCTTCATTATTTTTTCTGGCTTTTGGCTGTGTTGAGTGTGATCAACTTGGGGGCCTATCTTTTGGTTGCCAGATGGTACACTTATAAGAAAGCTGTGGCATCTGCCAATTGATTTCAACTTGGGGGTCTATCCCTCTATTTACTTTCAACTATATATCCGATTCGCAAGATTAATAATTTCCAAGTTTTAATAATATTGCTGATATATTTTATTATGCTGCTAGCCGTTAAAACACAATTATCTCCAGTTTCAGTTCATGCATTTTCTTTATACCAAAAAAAAAACCAGATCCTTCACTTTTCTTTTTCTTTTTTTCCTTCTTTAAGGTATATTCATATGATTCAAGTCAAATAAAATCAAATGTGATGAAGACTCTTTTGTCCGGAAAAATTCATTTTACTGGAAAATATTAGAGAAACCTGTTTTCCAACTAGTTGTTGATAAATTTCTCGCCAATAGAATATCTTTAGGCACAATTCTTGCTTGCAATCGTAACCTTGGCACTCGATTACCCGTAAGGCGCAACACCATCGGGACCTTAGTTGAGATAGACTCGATCAATTCCAATACCCAAAAGTTGAATTATAGATACAAGTATCCCATATTCTTTTAACCAAACTCTTTCCCCACTACGTCTTTTCCATGCTGTGATGAGCTTCCTACATGTAAAATTCCCTATTTAGAGGTCAGCAGTGCTCCGTTTAAATCTAAAAAATAAAATCGAATCCAATTATTAATTTCTATTTGATTTATAATTCAAAATAAATAAATAAATAAATAGCTAAATTTATTTTAGTTTTATAGTTTTAGTTCGGTTTTTGAAATTTTTGGTTCGATTTTTTATTCAAAATCGAAATTTTTTTTTAGAACATGTTTGAACTTTTATAATTTGGTACTTTGGTTTACGGTACATTTGAACAATTAATTATTTGTTATCGTTACATATTTTATATGTAAATTAATAAATGTATATAATAAATTTTAATTTTAATATTTTATTATGTAGTATGATTTTGTGCTTTACTTTTATTTAAATAAATTTTATTATTTTTTATATAGACTAATTTAAGCTATTTGAATTAGAAGAATGACTCCATAATTCATAACATAATGTTTTTGGTTTATTTATATTATTTTAGAATTTTTTTAAAAAAATTAAAAATCAGAAAAAGAAATTCGGTTTTAATTAAAAACTGAACTCAAAGATTGAAATTTCGATTCCAAAAACCAAAAAACAGAATAGTAATTGGATTTAAATCGTTTTTTTTTTTAAATAAGTTTGATTAACAAAAAAAATTGAACTAAAATGTTAAAAATCAAAATCGAAAATCGTATTCTCACCGCTGTCTTCACTCACGTTATATACTTCCAACGTTGTCTCCACTCATGTTATATACTTCCAACAACATTTGATGTGATGTCAACCATCTGTTTCGTAGCTCCGTGTTCTCAACAAAACCTTTAATTGTTGTTTGATAATAGAATAGAATGTTAAGAATTAAAATACAGAAATTGAAATAAAAATCAAGAAATCGGAATGATATTTATATTACTATACTCTATTTGAAATACTAACAAGAAATTAGAATGTAATTTAAAATTTTTAATATCTGTTTTTATACAAATAAAAATAATGATTAAAAAAATAATTTTATCAAATTATAATGACTCGTAAAAATAATAAAAATGATGATAATGGTTATGACAAGTGGTATTTCTAGTTATGGTGATAGGGGTAGTGGTAATGGTAATGGTGCTTGTGGTGGTAATGGTAGTGGAGATGATGGTGGTGGTAGTGGTGGTGGTTGTGTTGGTGGTGGTGGTTGTGTTGGTGGTGGTAGTGGTGGTAGTGGTGATAAAAGTAGTTAATAGATAATAAATAAATAAAATATATTATTATTTTGAAAAAAAAATTTCATTCTCATTCCTTATTTTTATTCCCATATCTTATGTAGGAATGAAATTGTGTGTAAATTTTTATTCTTATTTTCACTCTTCAATTCCATTCTCACTTCATTTCTTTTAATCAAACAACTTACAATGTGAGAATAAAACTTTCATTCTCATTCTCACCACTCTATTCTTGATTACTAAACAACATCTTAATTTTAGAGCATGCGCTGCTAGAAAATATTTTTTTTGTAAAAGTGGATGATTTTTTTAAAAATCAACTCGAAAAAAATATAGTTTTTTTTTATACAAAAACTCGTTAAAAAATACTTTTTATTTCTAAAACGAAAAGAACCAGTTGGAAATCCCAAGTTTGAATATCCCATAGATAGATTTTGCCCTGCTCAAAAGCCCAAATTTTGAGATAGCAATATGGTCCCTCAACTTTTTATAGTAGTTAAATTAGTCTATAATACTAACAATTGACACTAATCTCTAATTGCTAAACATTCCACCCCGTTCATATGAAGGTTCAATCATTTAATTTTAGAATGTTTTCTGATATATCCTATGACTGATCAGTCTATTTAACACACCAATTTGTAACTTATAATAATTAATTGGACTGAGTTGGCCTAACAAAAAGTGCACTCGCTATGTGGAATTCAATTTCAACAAGTTATTCTCCATTCAATCACTGATGTGATGCTTATATAGGCAAGCACTTGCTTTGTCAATTATTAGGACCATGTGGTGTGAATCCATCCTTCGAAATTAAACTTAGGACTAGAAATTTGGTTACATTTACCTATTTTGGGCAATAATTTAGACGAGTAAATTACGAATTAATCCCTTGAGTTTCAAAAAATAAATTAATTAGTCCTCTTATTTCAAAAACTAACCTATATATATATTGTCTAACCACACACCATTAATGTTTTCTATATTAAAAATACAAGATGTCCTTTAAAGAAGAAAATCAGACTATGCCATAAATCTGGCTTTACTAAACCCATGAAATTAATGATAATATATATATATATATATATATATATATATATATATATATATATATATATATATATATATATTTGTGTTTGTGTAATGTTAATATTAGGATATGTATATATTATTATATTTAATGAAAAAATTATAAATATTTTACATGTGATTGTGTATTGGATTGAGTTTGAGTGGGATTATGAGTCGGATTTGACAACATCGATATTCTATTCATTGAATATTTATATCCAATCTGAAATAATAACTGGATATAGAAAAATCCGTTCGGATTTGTTTGAATAGTATCCTCATATTCATATTAAATTGTCTTATTATATATATAACAAATAAACCAGTAAAATAAAAGAATATATAAAAAAGTATATGGTAGAATATTGGAATTAGTTTAAGGATAAATCACTTAATTTATCCTTATAAAAATAATTGATCAAATATCTAATATGTATATATGTTTCCAATTTTATCTATAATGTCCTTATATAATATCCAATTCTCAATTATGTACCAATGTCAAGTCTTTTTTTTTTTAATCCAAAATTGACATAATTATATTTTTCCATTCTAATGCCCTTTAGCTATATAAGGATATAATTTTTATTTTTTTCAAATAAAATCTTTATTTTAAAAAATTTTAATGGTTAAGTAATTTAAAAAACTTTAGCTTTTAAAATATTTTGAGTAATTTTGAGGGAAAAAAATTCAATTGCATACTTATATAGTTTAAGGACAATTTTGAAATAAAAAATATAATTTTATGAATTTGAATAAAAAAAATTGATCGAAAATATTAAAGAAATAAAAATTATTCAAGAATATAATAAATACAATTAAATATGCAAAGACATATTATAGAATTATCCAATTACATAAAGATAACTTAAAATATTTATCATTTGTTTAATGATGAAAACAAATTTTACTACTACCATTAAAACCAAATTAATCATATTAAAATGAGAGGATAAAACGAGAGAAGTTTATTTATTCTCTAACTCTAATTTTCTACTTTATTTTTACTTTTCAGTGTTCAATAAAAAAAATATAAAAAAACATGTTTATTTCTTTAACTAGAATATATTCTAAATTGAAAAACTACAAAAAGTGTCCAAATTATAGTTGTTTTTCGAGATGTTGAAAAATAAAAAACTAGAAAATGTGTTTATGAAAAGTTGAGTTGCTCGAAAAAAAAAATGCAAGGTTGAAATTTGAAAGATATTGGAGAGCCATTTTGTAAAAAAAAGAAAAAAAAAAAAGGTTCATTGAGTTACAATTGAGTTACAAACAAGGGTGTTTTCCAATATGTTCGTCATGATGAGAAGAAAAAAATCCATAGAAAATCAAAAAAAAAATATCCAAATATATTTTTAAAAGAGTAGAAAGAGATGAACTAAAAAGAAAATGTGAAGAGAAAAAATGTGATTTTTCGTTCTTTCTTGTTAGTTACACAAAGAGTACATAAGTTTGTTCATATACTAAGCTTAACAAACTAAACTAACTAACTTAATTAACTAACTATTAGTTAAGCTAACTAACTAACTTTTACATTCGGTTAAGCTAAACTAACTATTAATTATTTAGTTATCCTCTTTCTTTTCACATTCTCCCTCAAGATGAGTAGCTAAAAAGATATTGATGGTGTTCATCTTGTTTATAAGGAACTTGAACTACCCCTAGATGCAAACTTTTTATAAGGATATCTACAATTTGTAATTATGCGAGAGATATATTCGGTTTGATGACTCGCTGTCGGGACTTTTTCTTTTATAAAGTGACAATCAATCTCTATGTGTTTTGTTCTTTTATGAAACATTAGGTTCTTGCAAATATGTAATGCCGACATATCATCATAGTACAAGATTGTATGTTGCATGCTTAAATATTGAAGTCCGACAATAGAGACAATAGCCGTACAATCTCACAAGTTGTGAAAGTGATTGATCCGTACTCCGCCTCTATTGAATTTCTAACCGCCAATGATTGCTTCTTTGATTTCTAACTAACTAATGAATTGCCTAAGAAAATGCAATATCTTGTCATTGATTTCCTTATCTCTTGGTAGCCAGACCCAATCACAATCTAAGTAAGCCTTTAAATGGATCATTAAATCTATAAAAAAATAATAAACCTTGACTTGAAGCATTCTTCAAATATCTCAAAACTCTATGAGTCGTTTACATATGTATTCCCGTAGGCTTATCAAGAAACCGAGATAATGCATGTGTTGCATAAGCTATATTAGGCCTACTAAAAGTAAGATATAGCAATTTGTCAACCAATTTTCTATATGTAGCAGAGTCCACAACATCTATATTATCCACTTTGGACAATTTATGATTCGATCCATAGGTATAGATACTAGTTTAAAACCATCAAAAGCATATCCCTTTAACAAATCCATAGTATATTTCTTTTGACAAGTAGATATCCCCTTCATTGATCTTACTACCTTAATACTAAGGAAATATTTCAAACTTCTTAGGTCTCTCAATTTAAATTTAGAAGTCAAAATTTTTTTCAACATGTCAATCTCATGAATAGAGTTGCTAGTTATGACTATGTCATCTATATAGACAAGCAAAGCAAGAAAACAATCACCCTTTCCTATACAAACAATAAGTAATATGTTTTTGATTGAATGAGACCAAATTCAAAGAGTAAATTAGTAAACTTACAATTCCATTATCTAGAAGCCTGTTTCAATCCATATAATGACTTTTGTAGCTTGTAAATCAACTTTGAGTTAGATGAACATTCTCCTTGCACTTTATAACCCAAAGGTAGATCCATGTGCACAAATTCAATTAGATCATCATTAAGAAAGCATTAATGATGTCAAATTGTGATAGGTGTCATCCATGAATTGTTGCTAAAGCTAGCAAAAAGTATGTTTAGCCACGGGGCTAAATTTTTCTTGATAGTTAAATCTTTATCTTTGACTATACCCTTTAGCTACCAACATGGCCTTATTTGTCTCAATATGACCATCATACTTTAACTTTACTTTATACATCCATTTATAGCCAATTAAATGTTATTTAGTAGATAAATGTACTACTTCCTATGTGTGATTATCCTCTAAAGCATCAATTTTAGATTTCATATTCTCTCTCCAATGAGCAAATTTCACAAGCATGATAATAAGTTTGAGGTTCATAAATGGAGAATAAAGAATTATTGAATGTTTTATGAGATATAAATAAATGAAAATTTGAAACATAATTATGCAAAGGATATGGAGTTTAATATACATATGGCATCGAATGACCAAGGTTGTGTTCATAGTCATTGAGATAAGTAGGCCATATAGAAGTTTTAGCACTTTTTCTTAATGGTTGAATAGAATGATTAGTGGATGTTATTATAAGGTCAATGGGAATTACAATAGAAGAAGGAGCAACAATGCTAGATTTGATCAACAATGTTATTAAAATCATTATCAATATGATTATAATTAGAATGAATGGAGGAACATTCATTATTCGATTATGTGAAGATGATGATAAATAAGACACAGGATTATTAGAATGATTTAAGACATTGTGTATTGGAACTATTTTAGAAAAATCAAATAAGGAAATAGATTGGAAATTATTGGAAGACTTCATGAAATACTATATCTCTAGAAACAAAAGTAGTATGATTTTGAAGATCATAAAATTTATAACCCTTAATTCCAACAGGATAGCCAATGAATAAGCATTGTCTAGCTTGTGGATCAAATTTCTTTTTATTATGAGAAAAGGTAAAAGCAAAACACAAAGATCCAAACACTTGGAAATGATCATAAGTTGGAGATTTAAGGAAAAGAAACTCATATGGTGACATATTTTATAAAATGAAACTAGGAACTCTATTAATTATATATATGGCAATTAGAATAGCATTCCCTCAAAATTTAATAGGGAGAGATGCTTGAAAAAAAAAACACCTACCCACAACACAAGAGGTATTGATGTTTCTTTTCTACTATTTCATTTTGTTATGGTGCCTCAACACATGATCTTTGTTGTATAATACCTTTAAAATGATAAAATTTAGTAAGAATGAATTCCGGACCATTATCGGATATAAGTTAGAGTGTATTATAATCAAACTAAACTTTTATTAGATTGTAAAAAGTATGTATAAATGAGAAACATCAGTTTTAGTTCTCATTAAAAAACACCCAAGTATTTCTTATGAAATCATCCACAATGGTAAAGAAATAACGAAAACCATTTATAATATATACGACACCAAATATCCATATGAACAAGTTCAAAAGGCTTGATAGTGTTTCTAACATAGATCGAAAGTGTATTCTTTTTTTTTAGCTAAAGGGAAAACAAGACAAGGAAAACGTGAATTACAATGAATTTTGGAATGACATTATTGTAAAGTTTGAACTTTATCGGCTAAAATATGTCCTAATCTAAAATACCACAAATCAAAGGATTTACTAGCAAGATTATTAATAAAAGATTATGTTATGGATGAACAAACAAGTAGAAAATGAAGGATGATCATTCATTTTGGATTGTAGCGAAACAAGCCTCGAATTAAAGATAGCAAGTTCATTCATTGTCCAATAATGAAGGTCCCGAACGAGACAAGTATTTCTAACAAAAATCAATCCATAGTGTTTAGATATAGTGAGTTTGCTTACTAACAAAAGGTTATATCAAAAAGCGAGAACAAATAAGACATTGGATAGAAACGAGTTTAGAAAATATTATGATATTACTAATATGTGTAACAGTAGTTTTGTTTTCATTTGGTAATTGCACAAACATACTACTAACACTATAGTAGGAATCAAACCAATCAAGGGAAGAGAATATGATTTGTTGCACCACTCGTCTATAATCCAAATATTCTTATATGTAGAAGTGTTTGATAAGAAATTCTTGATGAGAAAAACATATATTTTAGACGAATAGATTGGATTAAAAACATTGTTACTTGCAACATTAGAAACTGAATGAGAGTTGACAAGTGTAGGTGTCATAACCTAAATTTTGGGTTATATATGTTTCACCTAATTTTATCCATTTTATTTCTATTATTTCTATTGTTGTTTATTTTTATTTCATTTTCATTTTCATTTTTATGTATTTATATTTATTTTTTATTTTAATACTTGTTATTAAATAAATAAATAAATAATGCAAAAATATAAAAAAGCAAAATTGAGGGATAGGTAGGTTTAATCGGGGCATAATTGCATTAAATTAGCTTAAAACTGAAAGCTAATATAGGCTAAATTGAATAAAAATGAGGACGAATTAAGTACATAATTAAAAGGAATCAAAGGATGCGATTGAAAATTTTAGGAAACCGAGGGACTAATATGGCAAATTACCATTTGAGACATGAACATTCGTTCACTTGTCTCCGGCATTTGAAAACCAAGAAAGATCAAAATCTTTCCTAGTTTTATAATTGTTTTGATTCCCTTAGCCAGTTTATCAATCCTTATCCTTTGCTTGATCTCGTAAGTCATGCTCGTAAAAAAATAAAAAGGATGAAGAACGTTGGGGAATAACGGAATAGAGGGATAAGGTTTTTGATCAAACGATTGGCGATAAAGGAAAGAAATGAAAAATTGAGCTTGTTAGTAGACAATTAGGTATAAATAGGAGTGGTTTAGAGGTTACAAAGAGGGGATTGAAGAAGAAAAGAGAAAATCAAAGTAAAGAGTATAGGGGAAGGAATCGGGTATTCAATTTTCTAGGTTTTGGTTGAATATCTAGGTTAGTGTTCTTGAGTTTCTGTTTTTGGTTGAACTTCCGGGTTTTCTCTTGAATTTATGGGTTTTTGTTCTTTGTTATGGGTTTCTCTTGGTGTTCGGCTTTCAAGAATACTAAAAATCATTCCCTTCATGCATTTGCGAGTCCCCAATCATCATAACAACAAGTTCTACATTGCAAGATCCTCACAAAATCAATTCATCAGTCATCTTCCATCACATGCAAGTAAAGGAAAACCAAGGCAATCCCACTCAACCTTTCAAGCTCATCCTAATCATTTAGGTAACCCGAATCACCTTCTATGTTCATATTAATCTGCCTTTACTCTATTTTCATATCAAGCAAAAAAAATGGTAGTGACATTATCATTGCAATTGATTGAGTCTAATGATTTAAATTCATCAAATCACCCAAGAAAAGAAAACCAAAGGGAGATCTAGTAACCTTAGAAATAGCTTAGGCATCATTAATTGAAATTCCAGATCAATGGAATAGAATTCTTGAAATAGTGATTAACTGGACATTCAATCTAAAAAGGAAGATAGGAAGAAAGGAAAGGAAAGGAAAGAAGGACAAAAGAAAGGAAAATAGGATATGAGAGAAGGCTAGGTTTAACTTGGCTCGAAGAAAAAAACAAAAGGAAAATGGGCTAATTCTAGCCCAACCTTGAAATAGAAAAAATAATAAGAATAGGCGGGGTCGGGACTAACCCGACCTCAAAAAAGAAAGAAGAAAGGGAGGAAGAAGGTCGCTTTCAGCCTAGCCTAGGCCCAATATGCTCAATAACCCTATTTTTTTTATCCTTTTCAAAAGAAAATCAATCCCGAATTGTTTTAATATATGCCTTTTATTTTTATGCCTAGTTTAAGTTTAATACTTTTAATTATTGATTGATTTATTTAATCGAAATGTTTAATTATTTAGCTTTTATTTCAACAATTAGAATAGATATTAAAAGGTGGATGAATCGTCAAGTTTCCTAATTTTTAATAATTGATGACGATTCCATATCAACAAAAAACAACAAAAAATAATAAACAAAAAAATCATGAGGAAGAGAAAATTAGTTTATATATATATATATATATATATATATATATGAGAGAGAGAGAGAGAGAGAGAGAGAGAGAGAGAATTAAAAAAGAGAATAGGAAAAGAAAAAAATGTAAAAAAAAGGGAATCCTAAATATATATAGATATATTTACTAAGAAAAGTTAACAAAATCTCATATCTAATAGGGACCGATGTTAGTCAAAATCAATCATTTTAGTAATTAGGTTATTCTTTGATAAACCAGTTATGTTAAGACTTTAAATTGGATCCGGTGTTGAATTGATGTGACATCCGATGGAGGGTTCGACAACTGCATTCAATATGATGCCATAAAAAAATAAAAAAAATCTAATTTCATATTGAGCACCGTCTCGAGTGTATGGAGCACAACTCGATGGCTTACTTCGCCACTCGGGGTTCACCGCTCCATTTCCTCCTACGTCGTAGTGGTTTCATCGCTTCTCATTTCTTACATCTTTGGAGAAGTTTTCTTTCCCTTTAACTTTTTCATTTTCTATTTCATTTATTTTGTTTTTTAACTATGGTTGCACCTCAATTTATTTTGATTTTAGTTTATGTTACCGATTTATAGTTGTTGAATGGAGTACATATTGAGGACAATGTGTTGCCTAAGTGTGAGGGATGGTTTATCTTGGATTTGCTTATGTTTGTTACCGTGAATTTTTTATTACTTATGTTCATGTTGTCCTTAATTTTGCTGTAATTTTGCTAGTTAAACCTCCTTTGAAATCTTCAATTCTATTGAAACTTGTCTTAAAATGGATTGGAATTATTTGAATTATCGAGTTGGGTAAAAATAAGATAGAAATTGGCATAAACATATGGATACTCTTGCTTGATATTTTTGTATATAACAACCCCCAATAATCGGTTTAAATGAGAAATGTGTAGAATTCACACAAAACATACATATGTGAGTTGTTAAGCCTTTGAGCATTCATCTATATAAGCTCTATTTCTTTCTTGATTGTGTGTTTGGCTTTGTAAGTTGAATCCTTTTACAACTTGCCTTGTTATATATTTCAAGATTACACCTTTGGATTAAATGCATAAAGGCACCTAGGATTAGCCATTTTTTAAACCTCTTAAAAGCCTACCCCGATTTTGACCCCTAGAAGCCAAGTTTGAGCCTTAGCCTTTTCTTGATTGAATGACCACAATATAAACCAATCAATCCCTTTATTTAATAAACAACCCTTGTTTGAATCCTAAGTCAAGAATTTTATACATGTCTAATTAAGTGAGACTTTGATTTTATTGAGAAAATTATTGAAAATGGTTGTTGTCTTAATTATTGTAGTTTAATAGTGCACGTTTTCTCGCTGTGACAAGCTTGTTTATTTTTTTTAAAAAAAAGAAGAAAAAGATAATTAAAAAAAGAAAAGAAAAAAAAGAAGCAAGCGGAAAGGAAAAGGAAGAAAGAAATAATAAAGCAAACAGATTGGGATTAGCAACTTAGGAAAAACAAAAGTGAGCATGTAATGCTTGAGGAATCAGATTTTTAAAGGTTGAAACTTATATAGGATTCTTGACTTGTTTAGACTAAATCAGCCTCCACCAAACCCCACCTACTGACTCTATTTCACCCTATCATAAGACCCTTTGATTTTTGCATTTGATTCAATAATTAGTAGTGAAGATATGATATCTTAGCAAGTTTATGGTAAGAATTCTTCTATGTATTGACTTGAGAGTTGACAAATACATTCACCCTAAACACTATGAGCGCTTTTGAGTGAATTTTTGGTAAGGGTAATGAATTCCGTTGCATTTCTAATTTAAACCGATGGTTGGGGGTTCGTTACGCATGATTGTAGAAAGCATAGAGTTTTTATCGTAATTGCCATGTTTTTGTCATGTTTTTAGTTCAACTTTTTAAGGCTTTGCATTTTGATGTGTGGATAGATTGGTTAAAACGGAATGAGGGGTTCAAAGGGTTGGTTTGATAAGTTTGGATTATTGCATACTTGAGGGCAAGCATGAGCTTAGTGTGGGGGATTTGATAGTGATCAAAATGCATATGTTTAATTGCTTAATTTCTCTCGCATTTTACTATTTTGAGATGTCCAATTGTTAGACCTTAAATACTTTTGTATTCTATGTGCCAGGATATGGAACTAATTGATAAATGACGTTAAAAGAACCATATAAAAAAAATTTATGATCAAGACTAACTCAAACACTAGAAAGCACGAGAAACGTGGATATATAAGAGTAATAGTGTGGGCACGTAGATCCAACGGACATGGACACACAAGAGTATGAAGGCGTGGGCACGATGAAAACTATAAAAACAAATAACGAGACCTCAACTAGGAAATAAATTCTATTGCGATTTACCAGGAATAAACTCAAACCTTTTGAAAGAGGAATGAATATTTTGTACCCTTTTTGGGAAACAGAAAACCTCTATAAATAGGAACATAGCAGAGTAGGGTAAACACTTTTTTTTATTTTTTTATTCATTATTGTAATTGTCAGCTTTATTTCTCACTCTTATTATGACAACTCGCCATGAACACCGTCATGAGCGAGCTAAACCTCTTTCCTTGTTAAAGGCAACTAAAGTTATTGGAAATTAAAGATTTTGAAGTGCTTAAACATTAATGCAAATCAGCTTGTTTATTTCAAGTATTAAACTTTCTTCTATGCTTATTTTCATGATTTTTTAGGTTGATTTCTAATGTGTGTAGTTAGTTTATTAACCGAAATAATTTATAGCTAGATTGAATATTGAATCCGTAATTGTTCAATCCATTTAATTCGTGTAGCAACTAGGAGTGTATGGTTTGCTCGCGTTAGAAACTAATGATTCTTAGGAAGATTGTTTAACTAGATTAAATGCAACTACATGTGTTTTGTTGTCTTGCTTTGTTGATCTTTCTAATACATAAAACCGTTGTTTGATTAAATCTTAGATCGTATCTAGGGTTGTTAAATAATGATGGTTAATTAGAATACACATTTCTAATTGGCTAATCGTGAGGAAAGATTGATTTCAATATCACAATAAATATTTGAATGAGAATATGATATTTCTTGCATCAAGGATAAATCTTAAGTTTCAAAAGTGGATGTGACTCGAACCAAGGTTTGTTTACTTGAAAAATTATTTTAAACTTATTTCATGAATTTAATTTGTTTAGTTTTGATTATATCTCAATCAAATAAAAAAACCCCCTTTTTAAGTATTTCATGTTTCTTCTAGATTTATGATGACTAATGTAACAAAACTCCTCATGGGATCGATCCCTACTCTCCCTTACTATATTTGTGTTGTAAGAGTTTAGGAGTTTAATTTGGGTGCACACGACAACACTTACCACTTTGATGCCATTTTAGAAGAGTCGAGAGAGAGATGAACCGAAAAGAAAATGTGAAGAGAAAAATGTGATTTTTCATTCTCTCTCGTTAGTTATAGAAACAAGTACATAAGTCTCGTTTATATACTAAGCTTAACAAACTAAACTAACTATGAGTTAAGCTAACTAAATAACAAACTAACTAACTTTTACATTCGGTTAAGCTAAACTAACTATTAGTTAGCTAGTTCTCCTATTTCTTTTCACATATATAAACCTTGATAAATGAAACAAAACATTTTTTCAATTTATAAAACTTGTATTTGAAAAAAAAATTGTTTTTTTTTATAGCTTTTTTTTTTAATTATTTGGAAAAATTAAAGGAGAATGCCACTTCTAAACATGCATGCTTTAAACTTTCCTGGTTATTAAAACTATTAGATGCTATTTGGTTAATAGAAGCAAAAAGAACAAAATAAAAATATAGGAATCAAAATCACGTTTTATTTTTAATATTGTGTTTGAATATTAATAAAGAATCATAATAAAATTTAAAATTTTTTAATGTCTAGTTTTTAAAATGAAAATAAATAGTGATTAAAAGAATGATTTTACCAATGGTGATGTTAATAAAAATAATATAGGTGGTTGCAATGGTGGATTGATGATAATGATGGTATAAAAAGAGAAAAATATAGTGGCGGTAATAACAATAATAATAATAATAATAATAATAATAATATATTTTTTAAATGAATTCTATAATCTTAGAAGATGACGGTGGAAAAAGAATGATAGTAGTGGTAAAATAATAATAATAATAACAATAATTGAAAAAAATATCATTACCATTTTCAACGATGGTGACGAGTGTTTTTAGTGGTAGAAGTAGTTAATCTATAATAAATATAAATAATTAATATATTATCTTTTTAGGAAAATAAAATATCATTTTTTTTTTGTTTTTATTCACACCATTTCCAATGTGAATAAAACAATATTCAACTATTATTTTTATTTTAGGTTAAAAGTTCATGATGTCCTTTTACTGTTTTATATGTCTTAATTATGTCATTCTATTAAAATTTTCAATAATTGTATCCCTCTACTCTTAGTTTACATCTAAATTTAGTCCCTTCGTTCAATTTTTCAAGCAACAAAGACAATTTTTGCTTTAAAACTAACAAGATATTGACACGAGATATTAATTTTTTTTCCTCTCAAATTCGAATATCATTAAATTTTTTAATGAAATGAAAAAATAAAATATCCAAATTGCCCCCCACTCACAACCCTTATATCCCAAATGTTCTACCAAGAATGAATATTTTCTAAATCCCCAAATTTAACCTACCTTTCTAATGCCTAAAATCACGTTAAAGAATTGTTGATGATTTATCAAAGAAATAGACTTAAAATCCCAAAAATCATTCAAGAATCCCCTTCTCTCATGCCTAAGCTTTCATGTCAATCATTTGTATTGTAATAGATGCAAGCCTTTTCAAGATGTTTGCTCCTCAACAAGGAATTCTTGAAATTTCTAGTAAGTTAATACATATAATGAGGGGGTTGCTACAATGCTCGTATTTTGCATGCAAGCATAATGTCTTTCCCCTGCAGACCATTGGATGTGTTTTTGTATTCAAATCTAACGAGTTCAAAAGGACAGAGGCATTGTTCCTTTGCCCAAAACACGAGCATCTTAGACCCATCCTATTAAAAGCTCATAAGGAATCCCTATCGGTTTAGGGAAAAAGTAGAAATAAGATTAGGGATCACCCATCAAATGTGAAAAAACGTGATAAACTTGATGAGAAATAGTGAAATACAAGTGAGGTTGACATAATACAACAAGCTTTGAATGGTAGATGGATGAAAGTGTCAAGAAAGAGAGTTGTACCAAATTACATTATCCATGTTTCCATGTAGTATTGCAAAACAAAAACTCTTTGTCGGTTCAAAACCTCTCAAACTGACCATCTACTCTTGAACTACTTTTGTTCCCCTCCGATTACTACAAGCGAGAGATGGATCCACCTCCACCGTAAGAAGCTCGCCACCTTAAGCGGAGATGAAACATTTGGGATATAAGGGTTTTTTAAGTGGAGCCAATTTAAGGTTTTAAATTTTATATTTCATTTATTTTTTTATTGGTATTCAAAATTGAAAGGAAAAAAAAATTAATATCATGTGTCGATATCTCGTTAGTCTTAAGTTGAAAATTGTCTCACTTGCCTAAAAAATTGAATGGAGGGCCCAAATTTAGATGCAAATTAAGAATATAGGGACACGATTATTGAAAATTTTAGTAGAAGAACATGATTAAGACATATAAAATAGTAGATGGACATCCTTTACCTTTAACCCTTTTTTGTTTTTACTTCATTCCTTTTGATAAAACACTTAAAAAGTAAGAATTGAACTTTCATGCATATTCTCATCTTTTATATATATATATATATATATATATATACCTTAGATGTAACATTGAAATTTTTATAAATAATTAGATGTTATTTGGTTAATATAAATAAAAAGAATAGAATCAAAATGAAAGAATCAAAATTATGTTTTATTTTTAATATTGTGTTTGTAATACTAATAAAGAATCATAATAAAAGTTAATTTTTTCCCTTAATGTCTAGTTTTTAAAATGAAAATAAATAGTGATTAAAAGAATGATTTTATCAATGGCGGTGTTAATAAGAATAATATAGGAGATTCTAGAGGTAAAATAAGAGGAGAAAAATGTGGTGACAGGAATAATAGTATAATAATAATAATATATATTTTTTAAAAAATAATTCTATTATCATAGAAGATAACGGTGAAAAATAGTAATAATAATATATTTCTGAAAAAAATATAATCACCACGTCTAATGATGGTGAATGTATTGTTAATGGTAAAAATAATTGATATACAATAAAAATAATAATTAATATATTATTTTTTTAGAAAAAAATCTCATTAGTTTTTTTTTTGTTTTTATTCACACCTCTTCTAATGGAAATAAAACAATGTTTAATTATTATTTTTATTTTCACTTCAATCGTTTAGATAAAACACTTAGAAAGTAAAAATAGAACTTCCATGTATATTCTCATCGTTTCATTTCTTGTTACAAAACAATATCTTGGACGCAACGTTGAATCTTTTGACAATTACGAAAATAGAACTTCCACGTATATTCTCGTCAATGATGGTGAAGGTGTTGTTAGGGGTAACATTGAGAAATTCTGAACCATGCGGTATATATATATTATTTTTCTTATCATCAAATATAATTAATCATGAGCTGTAATAAAGCTGGAAAGGGTTTTAATTTAGACAGGACAAATTAAGAAACTTGGGAAAAGCGGAAATGACTTTCCATTTTGTTTGGTAATAATAATAGACATAAAAGAGTCCAAGTACAAAGTCATCGTAAATAGGAATTTAACCAACTCATGAATTTTAGGTTTTAGCTTTAAATAAACAAATAGTCCTTCTACTTTTGCTCTATTCTATAGGCTAGAATTCTCCTTAGTATATTTTTGTCAACGCCCTTTAATTTCGCAATCTCATTTTGTCCTCCTTCTCTTTTAACTTTCTGTTTTTCCTACTATTTTTACCACCAACTTATTAATAATTTTTTTTACCTTATCAATCTATACCTAAACATCCAAAGATACAGCTTAGCATTCTATGAAAAGGAAAGGACTAAATATATAATATTTGTGAAATAGTGTACTAATTTATTAGTTTCTTAAAATATAGGGACTAAATTATAATTTACTCAACTGAAATAAGATTCAGCCTTCCTTAACCGATGGCAAAAGAGGTCCATCTAATTCCCCTCCCTCGTATGCAGCCGTGCACGAGTTGGAATCGGACCTTGTATGCTATTTTGGCGAGAAAATTACATATTAGTCCTTTTAGTTTTAATAAATGAATTAATTAGTCCTATTTTAAAACTTTGTTATTTAATTTCTATATTTTTAATTTTTTTAACTTAATCATTTTCGTTTTTTATTTTATTTTTATTTTTATTTAAAAATTAAAAAAATATGAAATAATGATTAAAAATAATTTTTTAAAATAAAATAATATTAAATCAAGTATCTTAACCAAAGGTCTAGAAATTAAATAATTAGTTTTTAACATTCAGAGGGACTAATTGATTGGTTTATGAAAAATAGAGGGACTAATTTATAATTTACTCCAAACGTGGCTCGAATCCGAATCGCCTTTTGTTTTGCTTTTTCAAGTGCGTTTATATACATCGCTACACCCATCACCTTGCCTTGCCTGCGACAACCAGAAGAGAGGAGAAAAGAGAGATTCCTTCCGAGAAATCCATTACCTTTTCGTACTCTCATCACTCAATATCTCTGTCGTGTTAAGTTATTTTCTTTTGCATGCATCGTGTTTTTTTCTTCTTTCTTACTCTTGTTAGAAATTTCTTTGTCATTGATTTTGTGTTTGTTTAATGCTGACTGATCTTTTTCTGTTTTCTTGAGAGTCTGTTTGTGGGGGTAAAATTGAGAACTTTTTCTTTTTTGCTATGAATTTTGATCATATCAGAAAGAAAAGGATTTTTTTATTTTTTTTTATATCCAAGTATTTTATCAGTTTTAATGTTGTGATTTTGGTTTATGAGAGATGGGTTTTGTTCTTTACGCTGAACTATAATCTTTAATGCTTTTGTCCAACTTTTCGTATGCTTTTATCTCGCTTGATTTTTATTTTATGTAAAGGTCTTCTTGGATTCTCTGGTGATTTATGGTTATCTCTTTGTTGTTTTCTAGTGCTTTTTACCAGCTAAAGATGACCCTTTTTTATTCTTTTTTACCTTTTCATTTTTTTTTACCCAATTATATTGGAATGGTATTTAGTTTAACTGGGTTTAGTTGTTATCTCTCTCTTTCCTGTTTTTATTTTATTTTATTTTTCTTTTATATAAGGATGATGTATAAGCTGTGTGCTAAATCAACAAGCACATTTTTTTTTTTTTTTTTTTTGCAACTTGAATTCCGGTGAATCAGATTCTCATACTCATACACAACTGATTTTTTTGGTGGTAAACTGAAGAATTTGCTCTGAATTAGTGTACTTGACAAGAAGGGAAAGGAAAATATTACGATTTATGTGTGAGGCATGAATCTATGATTTTGCATATATTTAAGTAACAAGTGAAATGTGCAGATTACATTCTTTGTGAAGTGAAGTGAAGAAAAAAGATTTGGTTCATGAATGTAGAGCTAGAATTAACTAGAGTCCTTTAATGTCTTGTAAGAAGTAGAATCTTGTTTTAATTGCTCTGAGTCTTATGTTTATTTCAAGGATGGTCTACTAACTTTATAGGTAAATTTTAAAATTTAAATAATAAGTCTCACAAGAAAGCGTGTTGCAGGTCAGCCAAGAAACTATGGCTGAAGATGATTTCACAAATGATGGGACAGTTGATATCAAAGCAAATCCAGCTAATAGAAAGAAAACTGGAAACTGGAAGGCGTGCCGCTTTATTCTTGGTATGCATGATATGTGTCTCTCTTTTCTTGGCCAAGTTCATTGTATCATATCTGACTTAAGATTCCCCTGTTTTATCCATAGACAAAAATTGTTTATTAAAATTTCAGTAATCTCCTTGCAGGGAATGAATGCTGTGAAAGGTTGGCGTACTATGGGATGAGTACCAATCTAGTGAACTATCTTCAGGACCGTCTCAACCAGGGAAATGTTGCTGCATCAAACAATGTTACCAATTGGTCTGGAACTTGCTATGTCACTCCACTGATTGGAGCCTTTATTGCCGATTCATATTTGGGAAGATATTGGACAATTGCGAGTTTTGTTTTCCTCTATATCATTGTAAGTTTGCTTTAGAACAAATTCCATCTGACCTGTAAAATACGTGAAAGTGAACCAAGTTGCATATACCTTTGATCGGTGTTTTGGATGTCACTTTGCATCAACGGTTTCATTTCTGTTTATGCTTTTGATTTTTAGCTGTTATAGAATGTTCTCTCTGCAAAAGGTTTGTCCTGGTTTGGACATTTTCAAGACATTTTATATTCCATCGAATTCCTATTTTGTATATTTCTTAGAACTTGACATATCTGAAAGGAATTAAGATACCTTTGCTTCATTGAATAAACCATGTTACAAAAGCAGTACTTTTCGGTTCATTTTATGCCACCATTAGTACTTCTGCTTCTGTCTCTTTTGGAAATTAAAAAAAAAAAGAAAAAAACTCTCAGGCTTGGTTTTATTTTTTATGAGATTTTCCATTCTTTCTAAAAGTAAATTGATGGTCTTAAGCTAACCTAGAAATTTTTCATATATCAGGAACTTTCTTGCAAGCATTGTATCTGTGGAAATAATGAACTCTTGTTTTTCTTGTAGGGAATGACACTCCTAACATTGTCTGCTTCGGTCCCTGGTCTAAAGCCATCTTGTGATAAGGATTCTTGCCACCCAACCACAGGACAAACTGCAGCATTCTTTGTAGCAATTTACTTGATCGCTCTTGGAACTGGAGGAATCAAGCCATGTGTTTCATCCTTTGGTGCAGATCAATTTGATGAAACTGATGAGACTGAGAAGAAAAAGAAGAGCTCTTTTTTTAATTGGTTTTACCTTTCAATCAATATCGGTGCTCTTATTGCATCTTCTGTTTTGGTCTGGATACAAATGAATGTTGGTTGGGGGTGGGGGTTTGGAGTCCCAGCTGTTGCAATGGCCATAGCAGTTGTGTTTTTCTTCTCGGGAAGCAAGCTATACCGAATTCAAAAACCTGGTGGGAGTCCCATTACAAGGATTGTCCAGGTTATAGTTGCATCCTGCAGAAAGTATCGTGTTCAAGTTCCTGCTGATAAGTCTCTTCTTTATGAGACTGCAGAAGAGGAAAGTCAAATCCAAGGAAGCCGCAAGCTTGAACACACAGACAAATTCAAGTAAGTGCCCTGAAGCCAATATATTTAAGATTTATGATGCAAGTTGATAGAATCCATAGGTCAAGTTTATTCACTTATTCTGGTTGTTTGCTGATTTTTTTCTTTGCTTTTTGCGATCCATAAAATTCTCCATGTTGATTTTATTTCCTCTCCTATTTACTTCCAAGTTTTCAGTAGCTCAATCAATTCCTTCATCAATAGGCTCTTGCAAGTTCACAGTGCGAATAAGCAGTCAGTGAATCTTATGTTGCAATTCATATATCCAAGCAATGGTTGTTTTGAGTACTTAAGAAGTGTTTCTGAAAATGACCAAGAAACCAAGCAAGGTTGTTACTACTTTTCATCATGAATGGAGAGGGCAGTATTTTGCAACAAAAGTTACTAATGGGAATCTTGGCCCAGATTCTCAGTTAGAGTTAAACTTTTGCTAATTAGCCTTCAAGCATAAAGAGCACCTTTATCTTCTTTTTGCACTTCCATTTCCCAAATGCAAACCCAGAAACTTTCTTATCTTCTTTTGCACTTCCACTTCCTAAATGCAAGCCTTGCTTTGAAATACTCCTTTGCTGATTCTCATTTTCTAGCCTTGATCATCTAATCAAACTTTGTGTTAAATTTCAGGTTCTTTGACAAGGCTGCTGTGGATACCCCAACTGATGATATCAAGGGCTTAAAAAACCCATGGAGACTCTGCACAGTAACTCAAGTTGAAGAGCTTAAGTCCATTATCCGGTTGCTCCCAGTATGGGCATCTGGAATAATCTTTGCAGCTGTATACAGTCAAATGAGCACCATGTTCGTTTTGCAAGGAAATACTATGGACCAACACATGGGTCCACATTTCAAGATTCCATCAGCATCGCTCTCCCTCTTTGATACCCTGAGTGTCATCTTCTGGGCTCCTGTATATGACTGTATCATTGTCCCATACGCAAGGAAGTTCACGGGTCATGAACGAGGCTTTACTCAGCTCCAACGTATGGGCATTGGCCTTGTCATATCAATTCTGTCCATGATTGTTGCTGGGGTATTGGAGGTTGTTCGGCTCAACATTGTCCGACAGAACAATTACTATGATCTTGAGTACATCCCAATGACCATTTTCTGGCAAGTACCGCAGTACTTTCTCATTGGATGTGCAGAAGTTTTTACCTTCATTGGACAGTTGGAGTTTTTCTATGACCAGGCACCTGATGCTATGAGGAGTTTGGGCTCAGCACTCTCTCTTACTACTGTCGCATTAGGAAATTACTTGAGCACTCTACTTGTTACCATTGTTACTAAAGTTACAACAAGAGGCGGGAAGCTCGGTTGGATCCCTGATAATTTGAACAGGGGCCATCTTGATTACTTCTACTGGCTATTGGCAATTCTCAGCTTCCTGAACTTCGTTGTGTATCTCTTGATTTCAAGGTGGTATACCTACAAGAAAGCTACAGGGCGTTCTCATTGAGACAGGATGGTTAGTAGACAGTGCAGGAATCACATTTCATTTTAGCTATATCTCCTTTAAGTTCCCTATGCTTAATTTGTTTGTATGATTTTATAAAAAGGTGCTTGTAAATGCTGTTGGCCATGATAAGGATTTCTCATAGTAGCACAATTATTATGTTTGTTCAGTTATATTTATGGTTTCATAGTGACCAGTATCCGGAAAAAGTTTTATTCTGTGGCCAAACCAATAAGATTTAAGGAAACAAATGGTGCATTAATATTCTAGATGAATTTATCGTCCTGCAATTGCAGCAACTTAGATGGATGGCCTATTGTCCATGACCTAGGCATGTTTGTTGGAAGGAAAATGGTTTCCTACGGAATTTCTTTTCTGGTCAAAACTGCAAATGACTGTTCTTGGGTTTGAAGGAAAGTTGTGAAGTACAAAGAAATGGCTTGGAATCTGATTGAGTTTTCAAAATGGTGATGGGAAAGATACTTATTTGTGATGGGGTTGCTGGCACCCCCATGGTCCTTTATTCAAGAGATATGGCACGAGGATTATTCAAAATTTACGGTTCTCTCTTGATGCCAGAGTTTCTGAGGCCATTCAAGGTAGTGATTAGAGTTGGCTTGGAGCTAGACACGGTAATGGTTCGGTTTGAATCGTAAATCGAACTGAAATCGAATCGTTAAAAATCGAACCGAAACTCGTTAAAATCGTAACCTTGATCAAACCGGATCGTAACCGGCTACCTACGGGTTGGTTATGGTTTACGGTATCATAGAACCGGAATCAACAGTTCTAAATCGGTGGTTAATCGTAGAACCGATGGTTCCACATCTTTCCTAATAAATTTGGGTTGGGTAAAAAAAAAATAAAAAAATTTAAATAAAAAAACCAATTTTATATGGGCTGGACAAGTAGCTATTAGACTGAAAAATGGAAAAAAAAAAAATCAAGCCTAATAATTTTTAATTTTTGGGCTTAATATATATATATATATATATATATATATATATATATATATATATCCGTGTGTGTGTGTGTGTGACAAACGATCATAAATGTGATCGTTTTTTTTTCTATAAATACACTCTTAATTTTTTCATTCTTCTCACAACTCAATCTCTCATTCTCTCTCAATCTCTTAAACTCTTAAGTCTAGAATTCTCAATATTGTTCTACAATATTTTTTATACTTCAAGTACTTCTTAAATTTTTTACATTTCTATTGTTTTATACTACAAAAAATGACAAGTTCAAATTCACATATGCCATCACAACTAAGCAATACCGCCAATCAAAATCGAGCAGGGAGCAACAACAACAATCAATTTTACACCTAGATCATCCGACATCTTCATAATTCATTTCTTAAAAGTTTCTTTAGAATAAGGCGTTTTTACCGTGATTTGCGACTACCGCAACAAGCAATACACATTCAAACAAAGAGGTGGTTATGGAACATTCAAAACCCACTTGGAGAAAAAGCATCCATCTCGTACTTGGTAATGATAAACATCAAATACAAATATCCGAGTTTGCTTCTCAATCTTCCTTTTTATTTCAGTAAACTAATAAAAAAAAATAAAGAAGAAATAGCTAAAATGGTATGTATCGATCATTTATCTTTTAGTTTTGGTCAAAAAATGGGTTTTAATGATTATTGTTCTAACGCTTTGAATCTCGCTTTCAAACAAGTTGAAAGACATTCTTTAAAAAAGCGAGTTATAAAATTGTATAAAGATAAAAAAAAAGAAGAGAGAATTAATTGTATTATTTACAAATTTGAATGGTCGTGTTTCTACATGTTCCGATATATGGTCCGATCAATAGCAAACTCACTCCTTTATGGATGTAACTTGTCATTGGATTGATAATGAAGATACATGCAAAAACGTCTTCTTGCATATAAAGTTTTTGATGATAAACATACCGCTCAAAATATATATAAGATACTAAAAAGGATTCTAGATGAATATGTTTTACCTTTAAAAATATTTTCAATTTCTTTTGATAATGCTAGTTTTAATGATGCTTCAATAGACTCTTTAAAAGAACTTTGTCAACCCTATCTTGGAGGTAAGTTTTTTCATATTAGATGCGTATGTCATTTTTTAAATTTATGTGTGCAATCTGATTTGGAATATCTTAAAGATATTGTTAGGCCAATTAAAGCTCTTGCTAAATATTTATGGGCGTATCCCCAAAAGATGAAATCATGGGGAAAGTTTTGCAAATAAAGAAACAAAAAACCAAGATGATTTTCAAAAGATGTTCTAACTCGTTGGAATTCAACTTATGACTTACTTAGGTAGTCATTTGAATATCGAGATTTATTATGCTCATTTTTTTCAAAAAATATTCATTATGTTTTTATTTGTCAAAATGATTTTGATATTTGCGAACCACTTTTGGAACTTTTAAGTGTTTTTAACAATGCAACATACACTTTTAGTGTCGTTTATCAATCAACTTCACATTTATTTATGATTGAAGCAATTAATATTGTTGAAGTTTTTAATATGTAGAATAAGGTACGCCAACTTTACATGATGCTGTTCAAATAACGAAACAAAAATGGTTAAGTTATTATGAAACAATTCCACATATTTATCTTGTTGCTTTAGTCTTTGATCCTAGATTTAGAATGGAAGGTCTTTCTCGCTGTTTTGAATACTTACTATGAGTATTTGCAATTATTTGATAGAAATATAAAATTAGAAGCCGCTTATATTATAAATCGAGGTTAGAAATTTATATATTGAAATGTCTCTAACTATGGGTGATCAATATGCTAGTTCCTTTTTACCACTTATGCCACAATCATGATTAAGTAGCCAACGTGTTAGAGCTAGGTTATCTTATGGCCATGGAAAGGACAAAAAGGCTAAGAGGATCATCGGGCTCCACTTTCGAGCTTGATATTTATCTAACAACTCGTGTTTGAGTTTGGTGATAGCAATGCGGATGTAGATTTTGAAGTAATTGATTGGTGGAAAAGATATACAGTGCATCTTTCCAGTCCCGTCCATAATAGCTAGACAAATACTTGTTGTGCCGACTTCAATAATAGCCGTTGAAAGAGCATTTAGCTCCGGATGCAATATTTTAGATGATAGACGATCACAATTGGCTCCCGAGTCACTTGAAGCCTAAGTATGCGTGGATGATTGGATAAGAGCCGACAAGAGAACACAAGAACAAAAACAATATGATTTCAATAAAGAAAGTGTGGATCTAACACTCGATGGCACAATGACGAAACTTCGAAGCTAAAACTTTCGATCAAGAAAGCAACTAGGCGTAGCTACATAGAACATAGGTGTAATTTGTAAAAGGGTAACTTGAAATGTAAAAGAGAATTACGTAAGCTTTGATTCCTCTAAACCCTAAGAGGATACGTAGGAAGCTTAATTTTATTAGTGTTTACAAAAATTAAGTTCAAGCCCTTATTTATTTATTTCTTTTTTCCCTTTGATTTATTGTGCGAAATACATTACAATGTAAAAAATATTATAATATTTATACATTATGCAAAAAAGAAGTTTTTTTGTTTCAATGATAATGTTTGATTTATACTTGAGAAAAAATGTTCGATTTTTTTTATTTTTTCATTTAATAAAAAAACCATTGAACAATCGATTCTAAATGGTTTGAAACCGTCAATTTTACAATTCCAAACCAGAATCGTAACCGTCCATAGAAGGTTTGGTTCGAGTTCTAACTTTTAGTGGAACCTTAACCGGCGGTTCCTAAATCGAAATCGACGGTTCCCGAACCGTTACCATGTCTACCTAGAGCAACGACTAAGAGAGAGAAGATGTTGAAAGTGCTACTATTCTTCCGGTTTAATGAGGCTAGATGTCCTTGTAGTATTCCTTTTTAGAAAGAAAGCCTTGTGGTTTCAATTCGTGCAATCGAGTCCTTATGATTTGGTCTCGCTAGGTAGTAGAGATAGCTCGTCTATATTCAATCCACTTTTTTGTATTAATTTTGAGTTTTGAAAAGGAGGAAGATGTGTGTCGACTTTCTACTAGTTCTAATTGCCATATAAATAATTAAAATTAAAAAAATGGTTAAAAAAATTGTTAAAAGGACGAAAAAATGATTTTTTATATATAAATTTATGTTGTATTTGTTATTATTTTTTTTATAATTTATAATTTGTTTATCTAATTTTTTATATATTTACCACATAAAAAGTTTTTTTGTTAATGTTCTTTTTACTTCATCAATAAAGGATAAAATTATCAATTTATTGATGAAACATACTTGATTCAGCTTTGTTTATTTTTTCTTGGACATGATTTTCCAATTTAATTTTTCATTAAAGTTTTTATTTTATGTGTTTGAGATTTTATAATTTTCACTTAAATTTGTTTGTTTGAATTTTTAAAATAAATAAAAACTCATTTAGAAAATTTTTTAAAAAAAAACCTTTAAAATTGAGCATAAATTAATAAAAAAATTATTTTTAATTATTTTTCGTCTTTTTAAAAAAATATAACTTAAATAAAAAATTGGAAAAAAATTCTAGCAATAAATAAATAAGAAACTGGAAAAAAAATAAGAAATATTTTAGAATTTTTTTTATAGAATTTTTAATCAATTTTTCTTTTTTCTAAAATTAGAACTAATATAAAGTTGTGATAGATACATTATATTATATCTTTATTATTTTTATATTTAGTTTAGTTGCTATATTTTATGTCTTATTACAATAATTTATTTTCATGTTCATGTTTAAGGCATAAACTAGGAATTAGGAATAATTGTGCATAAAAGTTAGAAAAATCCAGCATGTTTAACTTAGATTTTATGGACTTGTAGGTTTTCCAAAGCCTTAGAATTGGATTTGGAAGAAGTGATTTTCAAAGATTTTATATAGGACATCTCAAACTTTTCATAATAGTATGATGGGTAAAAATCCAAGTTTGTTTGGGTCTCCAAACAATATTTCATAGTTTGGTTTATACAAATGTCTCAATTTGACGTGGAGTCCCAACCAATTATCAATTTTAATTAATATCTAGAGTTTTAGACTTCCAATTGCTACAAGGACAAGCTCATGGGAGATTTAAGAGGCATACCTACAATTATTATAAGGGTTTGAGTCCAAACTGGTCGGCTTGCTAGAAGAATTCAATTGCAAAATCGGATTCCTAAGTTTGGGTGGACTGCAGTGTCGAGTCAATGGAAATGTTTAGCCCATAACTAGAGTTGTTGATCTCTAATTGATGCAGGGCTTAATGAGTTGAAAAGATAAGAAATAGGGATACAACTCTCTTGAAGAGGAAAAAAAAAAAACTCTAATTAGATATGTATCTAGTCTATGTCTAACAACAAAGTCGAATAGGAAATTAGACTTTCCGAATTCTATGAGAAAATTAAGAGTTAGTTATGTTTTTCAGTATTTTTAGGGGGATATAATAGGGATTGATAGAACGAAACCCTTCTCCATTCTCTTACCTTTTCTCTGAATTTTATTGGATATTTTATTGCATTCATGTCTAGCTAATTTTATATAGTTAATTCAAGGATACTCAATCCAGTTAGTGAATTATGACTCCTTGTTTTTAATATTAGTAATTTTTCTATTTAAATATCTATGTTTCTTAATTTTATATGTTATAATTGCAAGATTAAATTCATTAAGAGATCTATTAATTGATTCAATCACACAGTTTATAGCTAATTTGAAATCATAATCCGTAATTGTTATGACTTTCGGTTAGAGTAGCAATTAAACAAAATAATTGTGATCCAAGTTTTTGTTATTTGTTTGAAAGAGACAAAGAGTGAATTAAATAAATTGATGCTTGGCCAATTGTTGTTTATATTTAACTTCTTTCTAATCTGCATAGTGCTATGAGTAAATTTAAGAAGATTGCTTAACACCAAATGATTTATTAATAAGGACTAATTTATGTACTAGGATCGATTAATAAAATTAAGAAAGGTAGAGATTATTTGGCTTCCTAATAATGTTTGGTTAAATATTTGAATAGAAAAATTATATATTTAGATGGTTAATGATCAATTTGCAATCATCGAAAGTTCTCTTAAATTAATATCATCTTTGATTGAGTCTTTATTTATTGATTTCTATTCGTTGTAAGTTTTCATTGCTCGTTATAAACAAAACCCTTGTTTTTCGATTCCCTTGTTACCGTGATTTGATTGATTAGTCCATATAGATTCGAACCTTTCTCATCCTATCTATATTTTTGGAATTAGAAAGTAAAAAAGAAAAATTAGTTGCGCTCGATACGCATCAAATTTTGGCATCGTTGTTAGAGAACTAATATAATCAAATTTTTAACGCTGTCATACTTTTTATTTATTTTTTTTTTTAAAGCTTCCTTAGTGAGTCTAAATAATTTTTAGTTATGTTTTACCTTTTGTTTGTGAAGTTATGTGTGTGTTTTAAGCTAAATTTTCAAAAAAGTCAACATTAGACATTACAAGAATAAGGTGCCACCTAGTGAATTAGGCAACGAGCTTAGACTTTTTTGAAAATTAACTACTTTTTGCATAAGATTTTCAATTATTAGGGTTTAAATAGGCTTGACCTAGTGAATTAGAGGTTTTCCACTCTATTGAGGCCTAATTACATCGTTTACTAGGGTTTTTAGCCATTTTAGTGTTTTCGAGTTATAGATTTTCAATTATTTTGCTATTTTTTGTAAATTGCTTGTTGACGTTCTTTGTGTTTATAATTTATGACTCAATCTTCTAGCTATGATGAACTATATTTTGATCTAGAGATAGATAGAACCTTTCACGGATTAAGTAGAAAAGCTAGACATGTATTGACGTAATAAGTTGAGATACTTAAAATGACAGCTTATTTCCTCATCGGGCTTTAACATAGCTCTAGAGTTTCTATCTTTAGTGATTCTAAAGAAAAGGAAGTCATGGCTAAGAATAATAATAGAACTTTAAAGGAGTTGGCTACTCCCGATTTAAACCAACAGACATTTGTATATTGAGTTTCCTAATTTAGAAGCTACCTTTGAATTGAAATCAAGACTGATACATTTATTTCCTACTTTTCATGATCTTGCAGGTAATGATCCTCACAAGCATCCGAAGGAATTTCATATGGTGTTTTCAAGCTTCGAGGCTACGGGGAGTTAATAAAGATCAAATCAAGTTGCAAGCTTTTCCATTCTCCTTGGCCAATTATGTTAAGGATTGGATGTATTACCTTCCCTCCGGTTCCATCAATTCATGGAATGAGATAAAGTGACAGCTTTTATGGAAGTATTTTCATGTATCCAAAGTTGTAACCATAAGGAAGGAAATATAAGAGATTCGACGGAACAACAAGGAGACATTGCCTTAGTATTGGGAGCATTTCAAGAGGCTTTGTGCTAGCTACCCACATCATTAGATTTTTGGCCAGCTTATAGTCTTGTATTTTTATGAAGGTTTCTTATCCATAGAAAGAAGTATGGTTGATGTCGCTAGTGGAAGAGCTTTGGTTGATAAGACACCAAAAGCTATAAAGACTTTGATTTTAAATATGGCGACTAATTCTTAACAATTTAATACCAAAATGGAAACTCATCTAAAAAGGTTAAAAAGGTCGAGTACTTCTAGTATGGAACATTAAGTTTATAATTTAATTGCTTTGGTTAGGCAAATGGATGTAGGTAACATACAAACAATAAAGGAGTATGGCATTTGCTATGTTACTAATCATTCCATGACATGTGTCCCATATTATAAGAGGAAGAACCAATTTAGCTAGCCAATACAATTAGAGGATTCCTTAGGCGACTCCAATACAAATATGACCTATACTCAAATTTTTATAACCCAAGATTGAAAGATCATCCTAACCTAAGTTATGGAAACCAAACTCGGGCTAGAATCGTTATCGGCCACCATTCTAGCCTAGGCAACAATAGAAGTAGAGGAATTAGAACATGTCACTAGAAGATATTATTAAGGCACCGACTAGCAATACTCAATAGTTTCAAAATGAAACTTGAAACAACATTCGGATTATGTAGAAATAGATTAGCCAATTAGCAACGATCAATGAGCAAGCTGAAAGCTCAAGGTTTTGGTAAATTACCCTTTCAAACAATCATAAACCCAAGAGAGAAAGCTAATGCTATTATATTGCATAGTGGGAAAGAGCTTGATACACATGTTTAGCATCTTTCGATTCAACTAAAAAGGATCAATTAGATGAAAAGGTCAAAAATAGTGATGCATATATCCCTAAGGTAAATTCTTAACTAGTTGTGCATAATTTTGTTAAAAATGTCCCTTTTCTTTTCTTAACGAGTTATCCAAGTTAAAAAGAAGAGTAAGAGAAGGAGATCCTAAAGACTTTTTGAAAGAACTCGTGCGAGTTAGAGGTGAACATTCTCCTCCTAAATGCTATTAAGTAAGTCTCTAGGTATGTAAATTTTTTGAAAGAACTATGCACGTCAAAGAGAAAATTGATGGGTGATGAGAAAATTAGTGTAGGAGACAATGTATTCGTAGTGATTTAGCATAAGTTATCTCAAAAGTTTAAGGACCTATGTACGTTTACAATTCTATATGAGATTGGTAACACTAAGTTTGAACATGCCATGTTAGACTTAGGTGCATCCATTAATGTTATGCCATAATCTATTTATACATCTTTGAGTTTAGGTACTCTAAAAGAAATAGGTTTAATTATTCAACTGGTTGATCATTCTAATGCATATCCCGAAAGGGTAGTTGAAAATGTTTTGGTGTAGATAAATGAGCTAATTTTTTCTATAGATTTTTATATCCCGAACATGGAGGATATTGATTCTTCAAATCATGCACCAATACTATTAGGATGACTTTTTCTTAAAACAACTAAAACAAAGATTGATGTTCATGATAATACCCTTACCATGGAGTTTGATGGAGAGATTATTAAATTCAACATTTTTGAAGCCATAAGGTATACTAGTAATGTTCAATTTTTTTTTAATATGTTTGCATAGAAATTTTTTGAATTAAGTAGCAACGATGAGTTGGAGATGGTGCTTAGTCAAGGTTTGGAGGAAATTGATACATTAATGCCATTGAGTTATAACGCGTAAGAGATGATTATGACACCGTAGTCATTTCTTCCAACTCCGAAAAGATATGAGGTTAGTAAACTAGAATTATCATCATCCTATAAGAAATTGTTACCTTTTGTGATGCAAACATCGATTTTAGAGCTGAAACCTCTTCCCGGCCATCGAAAACATGTCTACTTAGGCAATCATAAGACTTTACCGATTATCATTTTCAAGAAATTGACACTTGTGCAAAAAGATAAGCTTTTTAGAGTACTTCAAGATCATAAAACTATAATAGGATGGACTATAGATGACATCAAAGTCATAAGTCCTTCTATATGACTAAGCACCAATACCGTCAGGATGACTTTTTCTTAAAACAACTAAAACAAAGATTGTTGTTCATGACGATACCCATACCATAGAGTTTGATGGAGAGATTATCATATTCAACATTTTTGAAGCCATAAGGTATCCTAGTAATGTTTAATCTTTTTTTTTTTTTTTTGGTGTGTTTGCATAGAAAGTTTTTTGAGTTAAGTAGACAACGATGAGCTGGAGATGGTGTTTAGTCAAGGTTTGGAGGAAATTGATACACCAATGCTATTAAGTTATAAAGCTTAAGAGATGATTATGGAATTGTAGTAATTTCTTCTAACTCCGAAAAGATGTGAGGTTAGTAAATTAGAATTACCATCACCCTATAAGAAATTGTTACCTTTTGTGATGCGGACATTGATTTTAGAGTTGAAACCTCTTCCTAACCACCAAAAACACATCTATTTAGGCAATCATGAGACTTTACCAGTTGTCATTTTAAAGAACTTAACGCTTGTGCATAAAGATAAGCTTTTGAAAGTATTTCAAAATCATAAAACTATAATAGAATAGACTATAGCCAACATCAAAGGCATAAGTCCTTCTATGTGCATGCATTAGATTTTGTTGGAAGATAGTTCTAAATTAAGCCAAGAGGTACGGAGGAGATTGATTCCTCAAATGATGAAGGCGGTGAAAAAGAGAGTCTAAAATTATAGGATGCTAGAATCATCTATCTTACCTTAGATAGCTAATGGGTAAATTCGGTCCAAGTGGTGCCAAAAAATTTAGAGTCAAGATGATTCAAAATCAAGATAATGAACTCATTCCAACCGAGTGGCAAGTGGTAAATTGATGGCGGATATGTATAGACTACTACAAGCTAAATACGAGTGATGAGGAAGGATCATTTTCCTCTAAGATTTATTGATTAGATGCTAAAACAATTAACGAGTAAGTCTTTTTGCTATTTTCTTGATGGATATTCAAGATATAATCAAATTGTCATTACATCTAAAGATCAAGAAAAAAACATATTCACATACCCATTTGGGACTTTTGTATTTATAAGGTTACCTTTCGAGCTTTGTAATGCACAAGCTACATTTCAAAAATGCATGATGAGCATATTTTTTAGATAATGAAGTTTTTATGGATGATTTCACAAGTGTATGGTGATTCATTGATGTTTGTCGAGATAATTTATCTAATGTGCTGGAATGTTGCATTAAGATAAACCTTGTTTTGAATTTTGACAACTATCATTTCATGATAGACAAGATATTATTTTAGGTGTATAGTCTCAAGTAAAGGAATTAAGATTAATAGAGCTAATTATGAATTTACCCTATCTCATAAGTATGTGGGAAGTACGTCCTTTTTTTTGCTATGCAGGTTTTTATCATAAGTTTATTAAAGACTTCTCGAAGATTGCCTTACCAATATCCAAATTACTACAAAAGGAGGTAACCTTTGAGTGTTGACAAGAATGTAAGACAACATTTGACAAGTTAAAATCTACATTGACTATAGCTCTCATAATTCAACCCCTAAATTGAAGCTTATCATTTAAGATAATGTGTGATGTACACAATTATATAGTTAGAGTAGTTTTAGGGCAACGTGTGGGCAAACAAGCTCACTTGAACACTCAATTCAACTTAGTGCAATTATTCTACCATTAAAAAAGAACTTTTAGCTAATGCTTTTGCATTAGATAAATTTTTTTATTACTTACTTGGTTCTAAAGTGATAATGTTTTCTAACCATACAACGTTGAGATATGTATTGGCAAAGAAAGAATCAAAACCTAGACTAATCGGATGAATTCTTCTTCCGTAAGAATTTGATCTTAAAATCAAAGTCAAGAAAAAGGTTGATAACCTAGTAGCTTATTAACCGAGCATATTGGTGAGAGAAGAGGATTTTGAACCATTACCAAAGTTTTCCCCGATGAGCAATTATTTGCTTTACGAGGTATGGTTCCTTGGTATTCTAACTTGATAAATTATTTAGTTGGTAGAATTTTACATGAAGATATAGTTATAGCTAAAAAGGATAAGTTGAAAAGTGAGGCAAAATATTATATTTAGGATGATTCGTACTTATGAAAATACTAGTTCGTATCAAATTATTAGAAGATGTGTGCTCGATTCTAAGTTTTAATTTATCTTTTTTTTTTTTTTTGTTATGCATATGCTTGTGAAGGTCATTTTGGACCTAAAAGAACATCTAGGAAGGTGTTAGATAGTGGATTTTATCAGACTATACTATTTCATGATGCTTATATTTTCTATAAGAATTGTAAACAATATCAAAGGATAGGAAGTTTAACTCGTAGAAAATGAAATGATGCAAGCCCTTATATTTGTCCGTGAAATCTTTGATGTGTGGGATATTGATTTGATGGCAATTTTCTTCATCTTTTGGTTTTGTTTATACATTACTTGCAGCTTGTTTATATTTCGAAATGGGTGAAAACAAAGGCCACCGAAACTAACAATTCCAAAGCTATTATAAGCTTTCTCGGATCTAACATATTTAGCAGGTTTTAGGATACCAAGAATTAATGACCAAGGTGGTCATTTCTATAACCAAATAGTTGTAGTATTGTTGAAGAAGTATGGTGTTTTTCATAAAGCATCTACACCATACCACCCTCAAACAGACATACAAGTTGAGGTTTCGAACAAAGAAGTCAAATCCATTTTGGAGAAGATTATGAATCCAAATAGAAATGACTTGCATCTTATACTTGATGACGTACTTTGAGCTTACATGACAACTTATAAGACGCCTATTGGGTTGACTCCTATAGGTTGATCTTTAGTAAGTCATGCCATCTTTCTATAGAGTTAGAGCACAAGGCTTACTAAGTAGTGAATAATTGCAACATGGATATGGATAGAGATGGAAAATAAAGAAAATTACAGATTGTAAGAACTAGATGAGATATAACTTGATGCATATAAGAATGCTAGAATCTACAAGGATAAGGCTAAGGCATTGCATGACATAATGGTTACTAGGAAGCAATTTGTAGTTGGATGAGCAAGTCTTGCTTTATAATTCTAGACTTAAGATAATGCCTCGTTAAGTTATGTTCTTGTTAGATTGGCCCTTTTGAAATTGCTAAAATGTTTCCTTATGGTGTAGTTGAGGTCAAAAGTTTAAAAACTAACAAGGTGTTCAAAGTCAACGGGCATAGAATCAAGCAATTTTATAAAGGTTTTAAGGAGTATACATCGAAGAAGTTTAATTAGGTGAATTGGTATATTTAGATTGAGATAACAAAAGATGCAAAGTTAGAGTTTTAAGTGTAGGGGGAAAGGATTTAGGATTTAGGTCTGTCTTTAATTTTTGTCTTATAATTTTAATTTTTTTTTAAAAAAGTGAATGCTATGAGTAATATGATATCCTTCTTATTTGATGATTGATGTAGAATTTTAACAAGATCTTATGAGAAATTTGAGACTTTTTTGAATGTTATTACCATGAAAGTGCATGCATAATGAAAAAATTTATGTTTATTTATGACTAAACATGATTCTTTAAAGTAATGTTTATTTTGAAATTACCTTTTGAAACTATGCCTAAGCAAGGTTTAAGTAAAACAAGATTTTCTAGTTATTTATTTAATTTTAAGAAAGAAAAAAAGAAAGCATTCCAAGTATAAAATTTGACGTTATTGATTGAATCGTAAATCTACTCCAAAGTTTTAAGTTGGTTAGTAACTATGGGTATTAATCACTAATATTTATTTTTATGTCAAACGGTAACTTTAATCACTAATATTTATTTTTATGTCAAACGGTAACTTGAATCATGAGTATGCAAAACACTTTAAGTTTATGACTTGTTGAATAATCGAGTGCTTTCATCACAAATGTTACTATTCACGAAAAAAGGTGAATGGTTACTTAGGGAAGAGTTGTTAGAGGCTTTGAAGAAGAATTGGAATGCTAAAAAAATTAAGAAAAGAAAATGTAAAAAAAAAGGTCTTGATTTATTGCTTTTGTTTGTAGTAGTGAAAGGGGATAATGATAAGATAAGTGTTACATTCTTAAATTATATTGATTATAAAAGTGCATAAATTGATTTAGAGACATGCATAGATATGAAAGTGATATTTTAAACACATGAACTTGATTATTTGATTTTGTTATGTTTTGAACTAAAATTCAATATTTGAAGGATATTTGTACTTGCATGACAATCACCTACGATTTTATGAGTATATCTTCCGAAAATCCTCACGAGATACAATTCATCCACTAGGGATGACTTAGGGGTTCAATGGCTTGTTGTACATGCTAAATGCAATTATGATTCCTAAGAAAGTAAGTTAGAAAGTATTTCATTTCATTTAGTTTGCTTGTTTTACTCGAGGACTAGCAAAAGCTAAGTGTTGGAGAATTTGATAGAGACATTATATTATATTTTTATTCTCTTTATATTTAGTTTATTTGTTATGCTTTACGTCTTATTGCAATAATTTATGCACATATTCATGTTTAAGACATAAACTAGGAATTAAGAGTAATTGTGCTTAAAAATTAGAGAAATTCAGCATGTTTAACTTAGATCTTCCGGGATTCTTGAAAGTTTTCCAAAGCTTTGGAGTTGGATTTAGAAGAAGTGACCTTTAGAGATTTTGGATACGACATCTCAAGATTTCCGGAATGGTATGGTAGGTAAAAATCTAAGTTTTTTTGGGCCTCCAAACGACATTTCATAGTTTGATTTATAAAGTTGTCCAAATTTGACATAGAGTCCAAGCCAATTGTGGATTTTAATTCATATATAGAGTTTTAGACTCCAATTGATGCAAGGCCAAGCCCATGTGAGATTTAAGAGGCATGCCTATAATTCTTATGAAGAGTATGAGTCCAAACTATATTGGTTTGATGGAAGAATTTAGCCGCAAAGTTGGATTTTTTACTTCGGGTAGATTGGTTGAGTCAATGGTAGTGTTTGGCCCATAACCGGAGCCATGGATCTCTAGTTGATGCAATTAATGAGTTTGAAAGATAAGGAATAGGATATAGCTCTCCTAAAGAAATAAAACTAATTTGGCATGTATCTAGTCCATATCCGACAACGAAAGTCGAATAGGAAATTAGACTTTCCGAATTCTAGGAGAAAATTAAGAATCGGTTATATTTTTCAATATTTTTGTGATAGGGATTGATAGGATAAAAACTCTTCTCCTCTCTCTCGCCTTTTCTTTGAATTTTATTGGATATTTTATTGCATTCTTTTCTAGCTAATTTCATATAGTTGATTCAAGGATACTCGGTCCGATTAATAAATTATGGCACTCTATTTTTAATATCGGTAATTTTTTATTCAAGTATCCGTGTTTCTTAATTTTATATGTTATGATCGCATGATTCAACTAATTAAGAGATATATTAATTGATTCAATTGTATGGTTTATAGCTAAACCGAAATCATAATCCATAATTATTATGACTTTTAGTTAAGAGATATCGATAATTTTTCTATTCAAGTATCTCGTGTTTCTTAATTTTATATGTTATGATCCCATGATTAAATTAATTAAGAGATATATTAATTGATTCAATTGTATGGTTTATAGCTAAACCGAAATCATAATCCATAATTATTATGACTTTTAGTTAGAGTAGCAATTAAATAAAGCAATTATGATCCAAGTTTTTGTTATTTGTTTAAAAGATAGAGTGAATTAAATAAATTGATGATTGGTCAATTGTTATTCATGTTTAACTACTTTCTAATCTGCATAGTGCTATCAATAAATCTAAGAGGATTGCTTAATACCAATTGATTTATTGAAAAGGATTAATTTATGTGCTTGGGCTTAGATTAATGAAATTACGAAAGGTAGAGATTATTTGGCTTCCTAATAATCTCTCGGCTAAATATTTGCATAGCAAAATTATATATTTAAATGTTCAGAGTGATCAGTTTGCTACCATGAGAAAGTTTCTTTGAATCGATATCATCTTTGATTGAGTTTTTCTTTATTGATTTCTATAAGTTTTCATTGCTCGTTATAAACAAAACCTCTTTTTTTCATCCCCTCTTACTATGATTTGATTAATTAGTTCATATGGATTCGATTTTTGCTCATTCTATATACATTTTAGGAATTAGAAGGTTGAAAAAAAAAATTGGTTGCGCTCAGCACGCATCAAATTGGCACAAGTCTCACTCCTCTTTAAAATTCAAAACTAATGGAAAATTAGGTTGACTATAGACGAAGGGACTTATGTTGTCCAACGGACTAAACCGTAAGGTCCAAATGCCCAAATTAAAACTATAAGGGTTTTTTTTTTTTTTTTGTCGAAAATTGATACTAATTAAAGGGACCTCTAGTGTCATTAAATTTTATTTTTCATGCAATGGTGAAGTCACTTGGATTCAAGTCACTTGGATTCTTTCTAGTGATAGTAAATTCTCATTAAGAACTGTTGAGATAATTTAGAGGTCCCAAGTTCACAACCATGCAGGACATAAAGGTTTTTATCGAAGAAATCAGAGAGAAGTTATATAAAAACTGTCTGCACAATTCTCTCTACAATCAGTTGCTTACTCAACTAACTAACAACTAACTCATAACAACGTTTCTTTATCAGCATGCCGTTGCTCAAAATCCCAGGTTTTTCTATTTTAATCTGTTTTAGTTGAAGGGAACCAGTTGCCTTGTGTTTCTGAACTAATTGATACCTGAGTTTGTCCATTGTATTGGGCTTTGCCTCTCGGTAGGTTTTCGTTAATAATAATAATAATAATTGTTTTATGGTGAAAAGGGAAAAAAAACGAGAAATTTTGTTTTCCAATTTAAAAAAAGGTTAAATGGGTCAAAACATTCTTGAATTTTATTTTATTTGAAAATTATTCTTTAAACTTCTAATTTCGGATTTGACTTTCTCTAAATTTTTTATTTTTATTTTTTAGATTTAGTCTATCTTATGATTTTCAGCTGTCACCATTTTTTTTTCTTTTTTTAAAAAACAGTTATTAGTATTTCGACTTGAAGCTTTGCACACATGTTGAAAAAAGTCTAATATTTTTTCTAAAAAAAAATAAATAAATTTTTAAGAAAGGAAATTATATATATATATTTTTTATGTTCTGAACATTAAAAATGCGAAAAATAAAAAAAATAGAAAATAACACAAAATGATTTCAAATTTTTCAAAGAGCTCTAAATAAATCTTACCGAATGATTTTATCATAAGGCTATTTATGTGATAATTATTTTTTAGAGAAAACTAAAAAATAAACTGAACTTTTAAAAAATACAGTTTAAGAAAAATCAAATCTGAAATTAGAAATTTAAAGATTGATTTTCAAATAGATTAAAATTAGAAAAAATTTGACCCATTTAGTCTTAAAGAAAGGAAAACACTTGAAAGCTTATATATATTACAGAGAATTTAGTTTAGAAATTTCGTTATTTTGTAGTACACACCAAACATTGAAAAGCTTTTATATATAAAATTTGGAGTATCTAATAATTAATATAGAAATTTGATTATTATCTAACTTATACCAGAAATGAAAAAAAGTAGTCGGCTCATTTTACATGAAAGTTAAGAAAACTAGTTTATAATTTGTTTTTATATTCTATGCATTGGCTCCAATTTGTCCTACAAATCTAATTACTCTTAATTTAATCTTAAATATTAGGTTATTATATAATCTATTCTTGTGTTTATCATTGGATGTTGGGTCATTCTTATCTAAGCTCATGAAAATATCCTCATAAACTCGAAACTCAACTAATTTATTTAAAAAATAACCATGAAATGAAAATTTCTACCATAATTCATTAAGAATAAATAAATAATTTTAAATTCAAAATTTTGAATATACATAAAACTCTTTAAATAATTATTTCTATATGCATCTAACAAACCAATAAAAATTTAATATGAATCTTTAGACCTAGTATATCCTAAAGCATAAAAAAAGAAAAATGAAAAAGAGCATAACGTTTCTTTCGAAAGGAAGAATGATGTAAGAGAGCGTAAGCTCGGATTATTATTATGGGATTATGGGCAAATGCAACAAGGAAGCAATCAAACAAGTGCAGAAAGTAAGGTCAAATTCGAAAGTCAAAGGGTATTCTTGAACAAATAAAACAAATATTAAACTCATAAATAATGGATAATGTCCACCTATTGAAAGGCCCAAAATAAACCAACTGCCCATATAACTTCCCTCCCTCCCTTCCGCTCCCCTTCCCATACTCTCCCTCTCAAAGTAGAAAGAAACATGTTTTCCCTCAAAGCCATTAACACCTCATTTGCTCCTACAAATCATGGCTTTTTCCACGCTAGAAAGCCATCCAACACAAAGAACTCCATCCTGTGTCTTTGCAAGTCTAATGATTCTGACTCTGAGGCTTCCCCACCTGAAGGGGATACTCAAAAACAAGAACTGCTTGCCAGGATAGCGATGCTTCAAACTCAAAAGGTCCGTCTCACTGATTACTTGGACGAGAGATCAGCTTATCTAACTCAATTTGCTGAAGAAGCCAATGCTGAGTTTGACAAAATTGGAGAGGATGCTCTCAAAGGACTCGATGAAGCAGGTGCCAGGGTCTGTCCAACTACTCCACTCTCAACGCAAATCATGAAATGCTTAAGGAATAACAAAATTATGTTTCTTAGCAACTCTGTTGATAGTCTGCTTCTAATTCGTTATTTTTGCTTTGCAGATAATGGAGAACATAGAGAGCCAGATGCAAGCTTTTGAGGAATCTGCAGAATTGAACAGAACAGAAATTGAGAAGAATGATAGTAAGGTAGCAGATTTTGAAGGTCAAATGGAGAAGGAACGGAATGAGGGGATGTTCTTCAAGAACCTGGGCCAAAATGCACCAGTTGATAAGGCCAAAGCTAAGGAGAAAGCACAAAAGATTAAAGATCTGACTATCGAAAAAGCAGGATCAAAAACCAGGAAGAACATTTACCTTGCTTTAATGGGTGTACTCGCCATTGTGATTGCTGATTCCTTCGTCTCTTCTTCACCTGATTGGCGAAAAGTTGCAGTTCTCGGAGCAATTTTAGTGGGTTTGATCACTCAGTTCAGCTACGAGCAGAGATTATCATCAGACATAAAAAGAGCAGAAAAGGAAGACAGATAAAGAAAAGTGAAGTCTCCTTTTCCCTCAGTATAATGAATTTACGGTGTAAAAATCTTAGATATACCATTCTGAATGAATATAGCATGATTAATAGCCCCAAGTGGAAACTTACAACTTGGATTTGATACATCAAGCTGTTTTATTTTGCATCATCTACGTTTGATCCTGGTGATATGACTGCCTCACCAAGATCCGAGTAACTGGGTTACCATGGCTGATGCTTTGCTAACTTTCCCATCACTGTAATCAAACTACCGAAAGGCCGTAGTACTCATGTTGTTATGACTAGTTTCTGAGAATTGTCTGCGATCATTTTCTTAATACTTTTTGTTGTACAGCATTTTTTTTTTTTCTGGCTAAGCACTTTTTGTGAATTTGCTTGAAGTGTTGAATAGATAATAAATTAGTCCATCTAGTTTTGAGAAACAAATTAATTAGTCCCCCTGTTTAAAAAACTAATTTTTTTAAATTTTTTTTGGTTACTTTATGTTATTTGCGGGTAGATTTGCCATTGTACAGCTGAGCAAACCAGAGAAAAAAAAAAGCAGAAGAATTCAAGGTTTAGGAAAGAGATAACATACTTGGGACATTTTGATACTAAACATTACTCGTCCATAAGGGTTTTCCAGTGGAAGTTTCTGAAAAAGTATGCCGATAATGGAAAAGAAGATTTAGGGGCCCTGAATTAATATGATCAAGTAAAAATAGATGATGAAGGGCTAAAATGGCAATCTGGACGTTAATACTCACTGCTCGCCTAAGAGGTGGTTGGAGGCTGTGTTGAAGTTGTCATAAGCAAGATCCATTCGCACCTGCAAGTATTGCCACGATATTAAGAAAACAACGTTTGCAGTAAGGAAGTTCCAACTGCAATGAAAATAAGCAGATTATAGTTGTTATCACCTTCTGAAAACCTCATACCAGTATGAGCATATCCATTAGACTTCCCACTGCACACATTGCGATTCCTTTGAAATGAATGCGGGATAACTGTTACCTCCTGAACCCAGGAATTTGTACAGATCTTAGCATCTCTCCAAACTAGCTATGAGACTGGTAGCTGTAGGAATATATTTCGTCAGCGTGAAACTGCAAATGTCAAATCTCTAGTAGAAGCAGAAAAGTGTATGGTGGGAGAACCGCTTTTCCTGTCATACTGATAAAAGCTACTCATATATAAATAAAAATCCAGAAAAGAATAACTTACTTTGAGGACGATGAATCAGGAGGTCCCAACATTAACACGGCTCTGACAAGTATATACCATGTAATGGCAGTAGGAAGTATTCCATGTTTCAATGCATCATCAAAGAGCAAAATGCCATCCGATATTCTACCACAAGAACAAAGCCCCTTGAGTTTAATGTTGTAGGAGATTATGTCTGGCTGAAACCCATATTTGAACATGCAAGCCCAAATCACTGATGCCTTTTCACACTCTCTGGCTTTATAGAGCCCATCCATAAGTGTGTTGTGCGTAACAAGATTGGGAAGAGAGTTTGACTGCTTCATATTTGAATAGAGCAGCAAAGCATCTCTAATTTTGCCTGCAGAGCAGAGCCCATGTATCAAAATGTTGTGCATGGTTACATCAGGCTCCAAACCCATGTCAAGAACTTGGCGCCACAAGTTGAGGGCCATATCCATCTTCTTGCCTTGACAAAGGCCATCCATCAATAAGCTATAAGTGATCATGTCTGGCTTCCAATCTTTTTCTAGCATTTCCTTTACAAAAGAATATGCATCGCTAAATCTTTCTGCCTTGCAAAGACCATTTATTAGAGTGTTATAGGAGACAATAGTCGGAGAACAACCTTTGGATTCCATTTCCCTCAAAAATTTAATTGCTTCCTCAAGTTTAGAAGCTCGGACAAACCCATTAATCAATGGATTGCAAACATGAGGACTCAACTTACAGCCATCACTATCCATCTGATGCACCATGCCCAACGCTTCATCTACTCTCCCATGTTTGCTTAACCCATCAACAATCGAAGAATATGCAAAAGCATCCAGCTTATCTCCTCCATCTTTTGCATCTTTCAATATCTTCAAAGCCTTATTCAAATGACCAGTCTTACACAACCCATGAATCAAAACTCCGTAAGTAGTAGAATCAGCTCCACTACCCTTTTTACGAAAGAGTTCCCAAATAGAAATAGCTTCTTCAACCTTCCTATTTTCAAACAATCCTCTAATAAATATGTTAAAACTAACAACATTGTGACAATTCTCCTTCGCCATCATAACCCACAACTCAAAACTTTCCTTAATCTTCCCGGCACGACAAAGCCCATTAAGCAATGCATTATAAGTAACAACATCCACCACCACTCCACTCTTGACCATTTCTTCATAAACCTCCACAGCTCTAACAATATTTCCCGCCTCACATAACCCACATATCAAACTGCTATGAGTAAACGAATCCATTTCACACTCATTCTTCTTCATTCTCTCCCACATTTCCAAACTCTCATCAAACCTCCTCATCTTACACAACCCATTAATCATAACGTTATAAGTAACCACATTTGGATAAACACAAGACCCTTTAACTAACCTCTCCCAAATCTCTTTCCCCTTGGGATAATCCCCTCTTTTAAAAAACCCATCAATCATTATATTATAACACATCACATCAGGAACTAAACCTCTTTCAAACATTTCATCGAACACCTCATGCGCACTTACCAAATCCCCACTCTTCACCAACCCATTAATCACAGTACTATAACTATACACATCAGGCTTTAAATATTTACTCCACATCCCATCCAACAGCCCTTTTGCCTTGACAAATTGTCTCTTCTTAACCGAAATCTTGATCAAAATATTATAAGTTTGCAAATTAGGCAAGATACCCACCGTTTCAAAATAAGCAAACAAAGACTCTGCTTTTTCTAACTGATTTGCTTCAATAAAAGCATTTAACAAAGCATTGTAAGATCTAATTCCAGGCTTGCACCCAAAAATTTCCTCCATTTTTTGGAAGCAATCTAAGGCTTGGTTTGGCATCTTGTTTTTTGCATAAGCTTTTAATACTGTTAAAACAACATCTTCTGTGCATTTGCATTTCTCGGCTTTAATAAGTTCAACAATACGAGACATGTGAACCACGAGTTTTGGATCAGTGAGTCGGCGGAGAATGTGGAGAAAAATGTGGGGTGAGTGAGTGTAACCTGGTTGGCGACTTGCTGAGTCGAACAGAGCGAGTGCTGATTGTACGCTTCTTTCGGCTTTGAGGAGCTTGAAGAGTTGTCTTGCAGAGAGAGATTTGGGGAGCTCGACCATGGCAGTGGTAGTGCAGGCGACCTTTGGGTTTCCTGTCTCATTTTTATTGCACGTTGTTTGAGCTTTTTTTAACAAATAGGGTATTTAAAAATTTTTATTATTAAAAAAAAAAAAAGTATTTTTAAACTTATTTATCAAAGTAGTTATTTATTGATACGTAGACGTATATGTCATCAAATGGTATGATTTTGTTTCTTCACATCTCGCTTCAAGCTTTTCAGGTAAAGCTGGAACCCACCCTCATCCTCTGCTTCTCTTCTTCTCTTTCCTGCCTGAGCATGGCATATTCATCTAGCATGGCAAGGAGAGGCACACCATCATATGCAGACTGTATGCCACGATCTTCTTCCCAAGCCCGTGTTTTGGCAACTAATATGTCAACCAAGGCTACATGGCCAACAAAACCAATTAAATCTCTAGATGCAGATTTTCCATTACATCAACTTACAAAGTCTAAAAAGAGAGGATTTGATTTGTCTAGGAGAAAACCAGGTACAAAGATAACTTGTTATTAGGCAAACATGATTACACAATTAAATAAAATAAAAGCATTAGCAAGCAGATGAAATTACTTAAGGGACCTATATATGGGCTCCTGATGAAGGAATTTCTTAGGGGACAAGAGGCCATGGCCCTCTTTCACCTAAAATATACCCCCTCCCCCTTTCGGCAATGGTCCAACCTAAAAAAAAATGTTATTGATGCTCGTATGTTGATGTTTGTGGAAGAGTTCTTGACCGAAAAGCCATGGGCGAAGATCTTTTCTGGCAATCAGAAGAGGTGCTTAGGGCAGCTTTGGAATCATCACTGCCTGGAAGGTAAAATTGGTTCCTGTACCATCAATTGTGATAGTTTTTACAGTTACCAAGACCTTAGAACAAGGTGCAACTAAGCTCCTATACAAATGGCAACAAATTGCCAATAAACTTGATAAGGATCTTTTCATCAGAGTAAGCATGCAGACAACTAACATCCGTAATGAAGACAAAAGAACTGGTACAACTTCTTAGAATGCCTTGTTTCTTAGAGATACCAATAGACTTCTTCAGATAATGAAACAGAGCTTCCTTGAATTAGGCTTGGCATGACAGCATTGTATTGAAACAAACCGAATCAATTCTATAGTATATCTTGATAGCTTCCTAAATAATACTCCTCCTGAAGTCTTACTTCAAAGCCAAGTCGGACTATACCAAAGAACCCATATATAAAAGCGCACTTGAAGAGTTATGGGAAAAGTTATTGGAAGAAGAGGATCCTGTAGTAGTGTTCACTCCTTATGGTGGAAGGATGAGCGAAATTTTTGAATCACAGATTCCTTTCCCTCATAGAAATGGTACCTTGTTCATGATTCTGTACATTAGCAATTGGCTTCTAACTATAGGAAAAAAGTGCATTTAACATTGGAGATTTCTAGGGAGCAATCATGTTTAACATTAGAGAAGAAGACGAATTAATTACAAGAAGAAAAAACGTGACATGAATAAAAATATCTTATGTGGCAAAAAATTGTCTAATTTGAGAATTACGTTTAAAACTACATTATTTAAAGAATAAAGATTAAAAAATATTCGAATTTGATTAAAAAAAAAAAACCTCCACGTTGTTTTATGTGAGGAGGGCTTTTAAGGATACATGGTTTATTTCATTAAAAAATAAATAAATAAATAATATTATAAAATAAAAAGGTTTTTTCTTTTTCTTTTTTTCCCATAACAAGGAATTCATTTATTAGACGTTAATGGATAGTAGAAAAAGAAAGGGAATCGTATTACCACAGTAAATTGGCACTACTTCAAAATGAAAGATTAGTATAACCTCTTCTTGTATTTAGGGTTTTTTAGACTTATATATTCAAAGAGAATATTTAAATTCGTGATTTTTTGCAAATGTGAAAAAATCATTAACAACTAAGCTAAAAGAATAAGGATTCGACTATCCATTTACTCGTTCATTTAGATTCGGTTGCATTATAGATCTACTGTTCATGCCCTTTCTTTTTCTCAATTCTTTCTTGGTCTCTTTCTATTATTTGATTCGCAACAATTCTTATCTTCTTTCTCTTCTCCGACTCTCTTTTTATTTCCTCGAATTAGTAATACTTGGGCTTCTTTCCATGGATGCTGGCCGTTTTCCTCCTTTTCTTTTTAGTTGCAAAAACATGGGTTTTTAACTATTTTTTTCATGTTTCCATAGCCTTTTCACCATAGGATGCTCCTATCTCATTTTTTTCTATTTTCCTGTTCATCATTGCTCTTTTTCCTCAAACTAGTTTCATCATTAAGAAAAAGAACCCATCTCCAACAATCTTTGTCCAATATTATGTTCCTCCTCAACCTTATCTATTAGATAAAAAAAAAAAAAGTATGTTAACTCTCATCCCATACTAAAATATAAACAATAGAGAAATTCCGTCCTTTTCATGTTCCTCCTCTCTCATCCCCCCCACTACATCTTTTTCTTCTTTTTCTCATGGTGATCGGCTGCAGCAGACAGCAACAACAATTGTCGCTTCTTCTTGAAGGATCGTGTATCCCGTAGAGGTACGGAATAAATAAATAAAATTTCTCTATCTAAGGCTCCAAGATCAAGCCGTTGAATCTACTAACCATACATACATGAATAATAAGTTATAAGTAAAGGATTACCTCTTGTAGTGTAAATCTAAATTCTTTTTCAACAAAGTCATCCAAGTACCCAACCTCTATTGATAATCCATATAATCAAAGTATCCACAAAGAAACACTTAAAATTAATGAGGTGTTAGATTCACCTTTTATGATTTAGTATTTCCTCTAGAAATCAATCCCGAACAATTTTGCGACAACCTTAAAGGAGAGGGATAAAGTGTTTCTTACTATGGTTTAGGAGAAAACTATTTTCTCCTTATTTTTCACTTTTGGTCGTGTGCCCTAATTTTATTTTGGGTCGGCCAAATTTTTTCTCTCCTCTCTTTCTTATATTGGCCGAATTTTCTCTCTCCCTCCTATATATTTATATGAGAGTTTTCTCGTCCTCCAAGGACAAGGAGATGGAGCGCTATGAGTCCATGAAGGACTTTAGGTTGTTGCTTCCTTATCCTTCAAGGATGAGGAGTTATTTTTTATGTGGATAATTTGATTATTATCTTTAAAACTAAAACATTCAACCTTATCTAATAAGGTTAATGTTTATTTTTAAAATATTCAATCTTATCTAATAAGGTTGATGTTTATCCTCCTACTAAAATTATCTCAAAGCTCTTAATTAAATCTAATGAGTCAAAACTATTTTAGGCCAATTAATTTATTTGGACCATTCAAATAAATATTCTTAGATTATTATGGCGAGGTCCATATTACAAAATAATTTTCTAAAATACCTTTTAATTTAAATTAGAAAACTCATTTCCTTTTGGGCTCTTAATTTTTAAATTTGAAACTAACTTCCAAATTAGAAAACTGATCTCTAAAATAAGAAACTTTCTATTTTAGAAAACTTTTTATTTTGGAACTTTTTCCAAAATAGGAAACTTTTATAATTGAAAACCTTTTTTTCAATATCTTTGCTTCTCATTTGTAATGTGAGTACTTAAACTTATGCATGTGACTTAATAGACTCCTAGATATGTTGTAAATGTATCAATAATAAAAGACTCCTCTTTTATCTCTTGATATATAAATCAAGATTGACCTCTAGCAAGACATTATGACTATCTAATTCTCTAGGAGGATTAGTTAATCCATTATTACCTTTTACGAGCATAGTTACCATACAATTTAGTCCTTATGTCAACTTATCACGAGTGTGATCTCAAACTTGGTTATTAGTCTTGTTCGATTATGATCACACAAGCTTTCTTCGATTCTCAAAGGTCTTAGCTCCTAGAGTAAACCAACCGTACTTTATTGGTGTACTCCTATTATGGCTATAGATTTCTTGAGCGGACATTTATCGAAGTGCAATATGATAACTCCTTTAGCATATAAGGAATGACATATCTTAGCTTATCTCCATTGGATTCCTAGTGCACCCAATGAATCGCTCACGTGTAATCCATTAATGGGTCCATCGAAACGATTGTCAAAGTGCATAAATCCTCAAATGAGATAACCGTGACGACCTCAAGTCTAAGGGCCATTTGTACTCATCTCGTATAAGATTTCCATAAACTAAAACCAAATGGGTTCTCATAGTGAGTCAAGTCCGAGTGATACATTCTCTAACATAAATCACCTAAGTGCTTGCTTAGGCATTACCATGCCAATATGTGTGAGATCTTCTATTACTCGTCATATAGCATGAGCAAACACTCACAAGTCTATCCGTATTTTGTCAATATCCATTCTTGATAATGCTATGACTTGGGACATTTAATGATATCATTTATATGTATTAGTGTTTGTCTCACATCTTTCGATCTATCATTATTGTAAATGCATATCATAAGGACTTATACCTAATTCTATTGAATTTATCAACATGTAAACATAAAAATTAATAGAATGATTTTCTTTATTATTAAAATAAATGATGCAATAATGCATTAACATGAGTTTATCCAAACATGGTTGGATCTTGGGCACTAACACTAATACTTCCCTCTCCCTCGGTAATCACTATGACCACCTTTTTCATGCTTCTTCTTCTTCTTCTTCTTCTTCTTTTTTAAAGGATGCATTGCATGCATGTTTTTTTTCCCCCATTGATTTATTGAATTGAAGTTGACCCAAAAGAGAGACACTCTTTTCTTGAAAACCCATTTTGTGTTTTTGAGAAAGCTTTATTTTGAGCTCTGTATTGATGTGCTTTTTGCTTATTTCACTACAAATCGAAAGACTTTGTAAATAAAGCAGCATTAGTTTCAAAATGGGCTCCATTTATTGTTCATGGCAGGAATTGAAGCAACATGATGAATCTTCTGTGAATTTCTGAAGTACCCATGTCAATTATCATTATCATTTTTCTTCCAATTAGTAATTAGGAAAAAACTGGGATCGGCACTTCAGTTTTCGTTACCTTTCCCATAAAGACTTTTCTTTCAAGGGTATCGGGTTGCTATTAATTTGTTTTATTATTGAGAATGCAGAAAATGAATGTGAATGAATTCAAATCTTTTGTTTCTTTATTTTGTATTTTTCCCCCTAAAGTTTTGATTGCAGTACAAATACAATTTATGGCCTGGTTGAGGTGAGACAATGGTAAATTTCGTTCATCTATTTTTGCCATTGATTGGGGTTTTCTTTTTTAATGCATGTTCAGGCATCCATGTTTGTTTCATTTACTACTTTTAGACTCTTCACGTTTTTTTTTCGTTCAAGGTGTTTTTCATGGCATTTATGTGTACTATTTTCAGGTCCTTCCCATTGTCAACTATGCCAGGCTGATGGGCTTTGTTGCTCAACGTCATATGAGGTTACAAGTAGTTGGATCAAATCTCCTATTGACAGTTGCAGACCTTGTAACCTTTTCAGCATAAGGTATATCTTTTTTCTTCTACATGTATGCATTTCACTATTTGTTTCTCTCCCTTCTTTTTTTTTTTTTTTTTCCTTCTGTAAAGGCATAGTTACTCCAAGTATCTAAAAAGAAAGCATTGATATTCTTTCAATCCTGCCTTTTGTGATAAGCTGTTTTTCACTGGAATATTTTACCGAAATAGCATTTTATTATGTTAAATTTCAAGTGCAGAAATCCATATTTTAGATCAACATAGTGACAATACTGTGCTCACTTAAAAATATTAAAATATATAATGTACATAAATGATTGTTTTAAAAAATTTAGATACAATGTTAACTTATCCAAAAAATGTACAGATTGTTGTTATAATATATTGTTTCCCTCCACATGGAAATAAAAAGATTTTACACATTCAAGTCGCATTCCAGATTGGATCATTGTTTTTTTTTTTTTTTTTTTTAATCATTACATAATGGATCGATTTTGATTCACGTTTAAATATAAGAAAGCACATTAATTTTTAAGATCATAAATATGTAGGGAACCACGTACTTTGCAAGCTAGATATACATGATGTCATAATATATATATATATATATATATATTGTGTGTGTGTGTGTGTGTGTGTGTGTGTGTGATAAAGTCTATATATAAATGGGGAATTAATTCCATAGAATAAGCATATATTTTTTAAAATTAATTTATTTGTGTTAGTGTAGTTTGTATTAAAATAGGAATGAAGGACTATTATCTCTCATTGGAAAACAATACTCTTCTCCAAAATGTTTATAAAGATGAACTTATAGCAACCTAATAAATATACGAGTGCAGTTCTTTTTATAGACCTAGTTATTTACAGTACATAGATATTTCAATTTCCATCTCCTTTGAGAAATGCTTTCAACCCTATTAGTTTTCGAAAATGATAAGATTTTAGTCTAAATTTTATGAATTTCTCATTTATTTTGTTTTTTCCTCTCTTCTTCTTCTTCGATTTGAAGTGTGGATTTTATGGGTTTTTCATTTTTTTTTCTCTTTTATTCTTCGATTTGAAGTGTGGATTTTATGAGTTTCTTATTTAGTTTGCTTTTTCTGTATCTTCTTCTTCCATTTGAAGTGTGAATTTTATGAGTTTTTCATTTATTTTGTTTAGTTTCTATAATTTTTTGCACTTTACTTAGTTTCGAGAAATGTAGAATTAGTCAAAAATGTATAATCTTAAATTTACTCAAAGATTCAAGAATTGATTACTACATATGTTATTGCAATCGGGTTTTACGAGTCTCTTTCAATTCAAAGTTTTGTTTTTCTTTAAAAATTTTCACAAAATTGTTTGAATTTTTTTATTTCTATTTTTTAAGGCACCAAAAGCTTGAACATTTTTATTTTGGTGTAAAAAAAAAGTTTAGACTTTCAAGGTTCAAGATCTGTTGATTTTCTTTTAAAACCTATGTATATAGTACTCTACTAGCAGTTAAAAGTTTAAATAGAAATGGTTTGATATAGCAAGTATTATGTTTCAAGATATCACTGTCTTATTATTGGATCCTAAGGTATTCAACGATACAATTGATTTGTTTGTTGAGAGATAAATAGGCACAAACATTTTAGTTGTTGTAGGTAAATACTCACATGAAAGATTAAAAAACCCCATTTTTTGCTTCTTCTTTTTTAGCAAAATTTTTCATTTTCTTCGAGGTGTGATTAATATTTAAGTCTTTCTAACTATTTTTTTTTCACTTTTATTTGGGGTTGAAGGTGTTGGGGTTCTTTTTCTTACAAAGGAGAATGCATCATCGTCTTTGCCTTTACCCGAGTATGGATTGATAATTTCAATAGAGATTGAATATTTTATTGTGTTTGCGAGTAATTAAACTTCTCTACTTCCAATCAAATATTTTTTACAAGGTGAGTGTCATGCAAAGTTATGATTTTTTCCTTTTTTCCTTTTTTATTTTTTCTTTTTATGCTTTTTATGAATTTAATTCTAGAATTTGAATAGGTGAACGGGAGAATTGAAATTATTTATATTTTGGCTAATTTTATATTACTAATGGTTTGATCTTAGATATTGAGATCATAAAGACACTACTCATATGGTTTGTTAGAATTTGATTATAGAATGAGATATTTACAGGATTTGAATATGTGAATGGAGAATTACAATTCTTTATACTTTCAACTCGATTTTATATTAATATGGTTTCAATTGATTTTACATTACTCATTGGATTGAATTTTCATATTTGATTTTTTAATGAATTTTTTATTTTATTTTTTTCTCTAAGCTATGATTTCTTATTTGTAGAGTTCCTTCAAATTAACATTCATCATGTGGATATGTGTATGCATTTATTATCAGTTTATTTGTTAGATTATGTTCAAAAGTGAAAAGAAGCTCATTCTAATGCTCTTCAAAAGAAATGTTGTTACTTTTCAATAAATCTCATTTTAATATTTCTTTATTTCATTTGAACAGTTGGTGATCTGCTTAAATATATAGTCTAAAGGTCTTATTTTTTCCTTTTGTCCGTTCTTTACAAGTAAACATGATGTTGATAAATAATTGTTTTAATTGTTTGACCACTCCTAATAATGGCTTTTCATGCCATGTTTGGTAGATTTGTTGACTTAGTGCTTTTGTTTGGGAAAATGGCTTTCGGTCATGTCTTAGGTCTTGAGTTCTCTTTGGTTTTTAAGGCTTTTTCTTCCTCAAAAAGTTGAATTCTTTGACTAAAAAATTATTTGGTTGAGGGATGGTCACAACATTATTTATGGCAAGTTTGAGATGCCGATAATTTTCTATCGATTTAATTATTATAGTTTATGAAGTTACATTTTAGTTCTTATACTTCTATAATTATTATATTTTTTTAGTTACAATTTTTTTCGGGGCTTTCATTAACAATTTAGTGAGATATTTTTATTTTGACATTTTAAGGATGTGTTGAGTTTGGAATTTTTATTTTTTATTTTTACGGTGTTTCATTAGGCGAAGTGTATTTTTTTTTGGCTTTCATCTCAAGTTGGTTTGGTCTGTCATAACTCAACTTTTCTTGGCTCATTTCATGTTCTAATCCCATGTCCGGCAATTAACTTTGTTGTTATTAGGTGTAGTGTGTGTAGGTTGGCGATAATGTGCTTACTCTGCTTCATATGATGTACTTTTTTCTTTGATCGAGTGAGCAAGCTTAGTTTTAAGCTTTTGGTGAAATGTATTTTTTCCTCCTTGCATTGCTTTTTATTATTATTATTATTATTATTTGTAATTGTAACCCATTTGGTTTCTTTCATTCTTCAAGTGTTTTTTGTTTTCTTTTTCTTCCATTTTTCACTATAAACAATTTTCAAGTTTTATCTTAAACGATTTTTTTTTCTAAACCTTCTCTTTTTATATTTTGCTCCATTGGCGCTTAATTTTTCCTTTTTCATTATGATTTTTTTTCTTCCAACCAACTATTATTTATCCTTTTAGAGTGCATTGGTAGTTGTTGTAAGTCCATTATCTTTTTTATTTTTACTCTAAACATGGTAAAAAAGTTATTAAAGCATGATATTCTTGATTTTGAATTTTTAATGTCCACTTTAAGATTTGTAATTATGATTGATGAAAGTTAGAGGTAGTAGGATGAGTATCAATAAGTTTTTTTTGATTGTGCATGTCATTTGTTCAACTATTGTTGACCTTGCTCTCGAGCACTTTGAAGCTACAGAAGCGATTGCCTATAATTTATGATTTTTTTTTTCTGTTTTGTTGATTTTTTTAAGGGGTTGTTTTTTTTTTAAAAAAAAATGGTTTTGTTACATTTCTTTTTATTGGGTCATTAATTTTTTTAATTCAAGTTTATTTATTTTTTTTTTTTGTAAATATTGGTTTGTTTTCTTTTCCTTGTATTTTCTCTCCGGTTTATGTATGAAGATGTTATTTTGGTGTTTGAATTAGTGTTTTTAGCATATAATTTGACTAGTTTGCTTTTGATTTGTGACTCTAATTAGTTTGGTTTGGTTATTTTGACCTCATCTCATGCTTGCATTCATTCAAAGTTGATGAGAAAGGTTTGTGAGGTGGTTTCATTTTTTGAGAGTGGTATAGATATAAAAGAATTGTACTTGGAAGCTCACTTATAACCTTATACCTATTGGAATATGTGACGTGTTCATGCACTATAACATCTAGAGAAGGTGACACTAGCAAGTGACAATAAGAGCAAATCCAATGGTGTGTAGTACCATTACATGTCATTGTCATGAATCTTATGTCGAGAGTTTATTAAGATAAAAAGCTAACAAGCCTTGTCATAATACAATTTTCATCTTTTATTATATGTCGTACAAAAAGATGGATAAATGCGATAGATACCGATGGAACCATGGTTGTACTATCAGTCACCACGGATGACTAAAAAGATGCTCATTACATTGTCATTGGATTACTCGAGTCTCTGCCTTGATTGCCTTGATAATAATTAGACAAAGCAAATGTGACAATGCTTATGTGTGTGGCCGCAACTAGATAGGCCGAACTTACTTTCTTGAATGTAATAATTTTTTCAATAAAGATCTTTTTAGATGTAAAAAAATGTTATTAATTATTTCCCTACTCTATAAAGGCATGTAATTTATAAAGGAAAGGATTTGAATGAGCCATTTTCAATTAGTCATATTAGTCATGCTCGTAATCATGTTTCTTTTCCGTACCTCTTTTTTTTTCAACCAAACTTCTCTAAATAAAATATAAACTTATGATTTCACCAATGAATTAAAATTTTATTATATTGATAAGTTTGATTTTCTTACCCAAAACACAGTCCATGAACAAGAAACCAAATTAAATAATGTATTTAAGAACTTGACTTAATGAAAAAATTCAATGGTTAATTTTTATATTTAAATCTTAAAGTCTATTTTGTAACTTATATTTTATAAACTTATAACAATATTACAAGCAATTGAAAGCAATTTATCCATTAGAAAGGAAATAAAAAATTACATATCAATAATACTATGCTAAAAATTTCCGGTGCGAAGCCCGAGCACCCACACTAGTTACTACTAGACTAGAAGACTTTTGGTAAATAAAAAGACTATTTAGCTATAAAGTATATTAAATTTTTAATTAAAGTGAGAAAAATCAAAGAGCTTATAGTGTAGTGATAATGATCTCTTGCAATAAAAAGTCATGGGTTCAAATCTTAGTAGAGAAGTTCGTTAGGAGCCTTGGGTGCATGAGTTTATATATATATATATATATATAATTATATAATTAAAATGAGAAAAGTCCTTAATTTTTTTTTTAATTTAGGTCCCTAACTCTTTTTTTCTATAATTAAGTTTTATTATCCGGTTAACTAATCTCGAACCATACACATGAGAGACAGATAAAACAACAACACGCGTCTTGTGTATAGGATTTTTAAGAAATATGTCATTATGTTAATGGTTTTATGCATTTTTTTTTTTTGAAGTTGATTAAAAAGACAAAAAAAAAAAAAAAACTTAATTACAAATTAAAGAAAAAATTGGAAACCCAAATAAAAAAAGATTAAAAACTTTTTTCTTTTTGATAAATATTTTTGTATACTTTATAACCAATTAAGTAAATAAAAATAACAATTTTGGATTGTTTAGCTTAGGCCTTAGTGGTTGGGTTAGAGCTGAATTTGTGACTTCTAACTATGCTATGGCATCTCTTTCTCAAACTATAGTAAATTATAAATTAGTCTTTTTAATCTTAAAAAAAAAAAATTAATTGGTGTTTTTATTTTAGAAATAATTATTTAGTCAATTTATATTTTCATTCATTTTTCAATTTATTTTTATTTTTTTGTTTTAAAAATAAAAAATAAAAATATTGATAAAAAAATGACATTTCTTTAGATAAAATTGTATTAAACTAAGTACAATCGACACTGATCATCAATAGACTAGATAATTAGTTTCTTTAAAAAAGATTAATTAACACATTTCTTAAAAAAAGAAAAACTAATTTATAATTTACTCTCTCAAACTAGGATAGTTTTGAATTTTATTTCCCACTTGTTATTTTAACAATTCATTAGGGGTGGAGATTAAGGAGTGATTTCCAAAACCAAAGAGAAAGGGTCCAACTTGCTTCATATATGTATTTATCTATGGTGATGATATGTTATAAGTAAGGGTTTTCTCTATTTATAGAGAAACCTACACTTTTTTTAGTAGAAATAAAATAACAATTTCATTATATTAAATAAAATACACAACTTACTCTTATATTATATTCAAAAAAATTATAACTTATTATTGTTTTTTAAAAAATAAGGGTTAATACTTTCATCTATCTTTATTTAATAAGTCAAAATTTCAATTTGTTATTAAATATAAAAAAAAATGTCTTCAATCTGTTTATGTTATTTGAGCAATTTTTTAATCTATAATTTTAGTAAAACATTTTGCCTAATTCATAAAAAATTAATATTTATATTAGTAAATATAAATCATTTGTGTCAAAAAATAAGAAGAATTTTATCAAATCACATGTTTAATTTGGTTTAAAAAATTAACTAAAAAGAAAGATTAGAAATAAACTCAAATAACGGGAATAGATTTGTTGGTGTTTTTGAATTTAGGGATAGATTGAGAATCCGATTTATTATATAAGTGAGAATATTAACCAAAAAAAAATAATCGACAATATCTTTAGTCGTTATGAAATAATGAATGTCCATGAAGATTTCACATTCCCACTATCTATTATTCTTAATGTGATTCAATATGAGAAATTGAAAGGATGATGCAATTTATTCAATTATTTATGCATTTTTTAATATTTTATAGTCTATTCCAATTCTCTCCCTAATCTTGAAGTCTATAAATAGGCTTAATTGTTCATTAGTTGATGCACAAGTATTTTGTAGAGAATGAGAGATTATTTAGAGCTGTTATTTCTTGTATTCTCTTTATTTCATAGTGAAATCATTTCTCCATTATTTTTCTTTCTAATTCTATTGTTGTTACCATTTCTTTCATAACACGTTATCGGCATGAAGCTCTAACCATTCGAGACAATAGACCATGAGGTATGTATCCGCCAAACTACTTGATTGTTTCAACCATTGGATTTCTTCTATATAAGTGCTCTACCAAAAGATCTAAATTATTTAGATCATTAAGAGGTATGTATCTAATTTATCATGTACTTTAATCTAATGATACATAAAATATAGATTTGAAAAACTTAAATGATTTAATATATAGAATCTAATAATCTAATATTTTTTCAAATTTTATTATTATGTTTTTTTAATTTAAATTTTATTATTGTATTTTGTCTTTATTTTCTAATATTATTATTATACTTTGCAATATACAATTTTAATGATATCAACCATCACAAAACTTGATTTTGTGATCCTTGCCATTTTGGGCAAGAATTATTGATCATGAGTGCTTGATGCTCGAGTTACTATCATCTACTTTTCATATCTCTAATATGCTCTTGCAATGGCATATCAAAAAAAAAAGAGTTTAAGAAATATTTTGAATCAATTTCATAGTTGTTCGTGGCTAAATAAAATGAAAAGCTATTGATGAAAAAGAATAAATCTCTTCCAATTGGATCGCTCCATTCTCCGAAGTGAATATGACAATTTATAATAATTTTAGGCATGGACGAAGATATGGTCATAGTCATAGACGTGTTCGAAATAATTATCATTATAATCGTAATGATCATAATATTATATATCACCACCAAAAGTGGATAAATATATAAAATAAAAATAAAAATAGATAAAGTCGGTATTCGACAATGAATGTTATAGATATGGTATGAATGGACATTGGTCGTATACTCGTCGTACACCAAAGCACCTCATTAAGCCTTGTCAAACCTCATTAAAAAAGAAAAAATATATATATAGGCCAATTTTATATATCAAAATAGAGGTAATTGAAATTAATAACTTGTTAGCTTTTCTATTTATAAATAAAATGTTTTATAATTTTTTGTAATTTTTATTGCATAGAAATATTGATAAATTTATTTTACTATATATTTATTTATTTATGGTTATGAAAATTTTATTTATTTATTTATTTTGTGTTAATATTATATTTGATAGTATCAATTTAATAAAAAAAAACTCTAGAATAGCAATTATATCATGACCTAAAGAGACAAATTTTTACGAGTTCTAGAATAGTGAATATATTATTACTTAAAGAGATAACTTTTAAAGGCTCTAGAAGAATCGATATATTATTACTTGAAGTGACTAATTTAAAGGCTCCATAAGAGCAAATATGTTAATATCCGAAAGGATAAATTTTATTATAAATGATGTACTATTCTCTTCAAAGTCTCATAGAAATTTATTGAATTTTTAAGATTTCATCTAAATTGATACCATATCAAGATAGTGAATGTGAATACTTATATATTATAATCATTATATCGAATAGAAAATATGTAATGAAGAATTTTACTCGCTTTCTCTTTTGATCTTTATTACTAGCATTTGAATGATTGAAACAAATGTTGTAATAAACCAAAAGCTTACTAATTCAAATATTTTTATTATGTAGTATGACTAGTTATGTTATCTTGGGTCTTTCATGATGCAAAAATATTATTAAAAATTCATATGAACATCTATTGAAGAGCTAGAAGATTCTTCAATTTAATGAATTTTCATATTCTACATGTTGTCAAGACAAATTGATGATTAAGTTATCACCAATTAAAATTGAAATTGAATCTTCAGTATTTTTAAAATGTATTCAAGGTGAAATATGTGGATCAATTCATCCACCATGTGAACCATTTAAATATTTTATAATTTTAATAAATTCATCCATAAAATGTTTACGTATATGCTTATTATCTATACAAAACCCGACGTTTTTGAGATTGTTAGCAAATAATTTGATTTTGAGCATAATTTTTAGATCATGCCATAAAACCAATCACCTTGATAATGTCGATGAATTTATTTTTCAAGCATTAAATTATTATTGTTTGGCTATTAGAATAAAGGTTGAACATCTTGTTGCTTATGTTCATACTCGGAAAGATTTAGTAAAATCATTTATCAAAATGCTCCAATAGATAGCTAAACTATTATTTAAAATAAAACTCCTTGTTTACATTTGGGGACATGCACTACAAAAATCAATTGAATTAGCGACGGTCTATACCATTGCTAATTCGAAAAAACTATCGGTAAAATGATTTAACGACGGTCTAAAGACCCTTGCTAAAATGCTAATCGTTAAATTTTTGCGACGATTTTTAGATCGTTACCAATTTTATGACGAGAAAAAATAAAAAAATCATTGCTAAATATGATAGTAAAATGAGGGAATTATTACGACAGTGAAAAAAAAACCCTCACTAAGTCCGTTGCAATTTAGCGACGAACTTTGCAATTGTTCGAAGACCGTCGTAAATTATTGGGGATTAGCAACGATATAAACTATCGCTAAGTCCGTCACTAATTTTTTGATTATAATTTTTTTTCCACCCCCAATTTAAATATCTAAAATTAATCAATTTCTATTTAAAAATTCTATTAAATATCTAAAATATTATATTTTAAAATTTCATAATTATTAATATAAATTGTTTTAAAACGTAATAAATATTATTGTCAATTATTAAATTCATGAAAATAGTACAAAGTTTGTTGTTATTACAAGAAAACATGATAGCTAAGAGAAATTGTCGGGATCACTCAAAGGTTGGATGGAGTCGTCCGGAGGTTGGGTGGAGTCATCGTCGGTCTCGGGCATGGCGGATGAACTATCGCCTTGCTGAAAATGCCGCATGAACATTTGCTGCATCTATGATATCATCGTATGTTGTTGTCGACTATACTCCTTCAACTCATTTGTTGTAGCCAACAACGATGTGACGAGTACCCTCTTGCGTTGTGATAGTACCCCATAGGTTATGGATATCCGTCGTATTTGTAGATGTTTGATCATGGACTTCTTTAAGCCGTCCCTCATCGGTAGCATGGAATTGCGAAGTTACCAAGCTTGAGGCTCGTATTGACGATAGAGTAATAGTGAGATTCATGTGACCCGAGTTCGTACATCCTCTTCCTCTTACTATCTCTTCCACTAACGACCTCCCTAAAAATCTCATTAATGTTAGCTTCGATCGATACGGACCCTCCCGATCGTCTGGCTACCAACCTCTTCCTCATTTATTAATCTTCGTTTGCATAATTGTGAAACACATAATATTAAACATGTATGTGAAATAACATTACAAATTAATATATATGAAATAACATTATAAACTAATAACTTATACCGATAAGTCTTGACCATTGATCGACGAAGACAAACCGATCATCAACATTTCTCCGATGAGTACTCAAGAAAACCTCATGAGGATCAAGTTCACAACCCAACACATCACGTTGAAACCATTAATATACATAAATGTATTAAATATACTCAAATATTTAATTAATTATTTTGGATATGATTATAAAAAAATTATATATATATATATATATATATATATATATATATATATATATATATATTTACCATGCATCTTGCATGCTCTTTATGGCTGATCGATCCTCCCGTATGTCTTGAAGGACCGGCTCCGACGCCACCGGTCTTGCTCCTGCAGCTTCGCATCGCCATCTCGGATCGGGCAATGACCTCGAGTTTTGCCCATTTCATAGTCCATGCATCCCATATTTCCTATGAGATAAATGTTAGCTTAGGTTTTTTCTTAAGACGACAAAAAAAGTCGAATATCGCTTCCTTGCGAGACTTTTTCATGCTTTCTTAATCGTGCTCTCGTTCATATCATCATCCCACGTAAATGATTTCTACAAGAAAAATAGTAATATTCATTAATAAATTTATTTGGTTATTATTATGTGTTATTTAAATATGAAATAATGTAATAAATTAATTTTAAAAAATTAGTACCTTAAACTCTTCCTAGTAGAACTCTTTTGTCTCCGGACTCATTTTCTTCCACGTCCATACGCAAATATGAACATACTCTTGGAATGTCTTAAATATCATGAGAGAGCAAACATCGGAGGGATATAACCTACAAAAATAGATAATAATTAAATTAAAAAATAAATGAATACATAATAACGATAATAAAAAAAAGTGTCATAAAGTTAAGCGTAAAATTAAGCATAAAACATACTCATTATGTCCAACAATAATGACCCTAACTCGCGGGTCGACCGTCGATGTGATAGGTTTCGAAGTCGATGGACGTAGGACGTTCTACGATGGGAAGTGTTAAGGAATATAATGGTTTTTTTGTTGTGATGACGAGGGCACCGACGGCGATGAAGGAAAAGATGAGGGAGGGCGTGGAGGTCCATAATAAGGATATTGCCGAGGCCGAGACATGTCAAGTCTCGAATAGTACGTCGGGGGGCCACTAGAAGAATGGTATAAAGGCATATCCATAGGGGGCTTATCCAACCAAGAACGGAATGAGAATGGTATCCATATCCACGATCACTACCTAACTCGATATCCGAATTGTGACCCTCATCGTATAACATAGGCCAACACATCCTAGAACGTCCCCTACCTCGAGTCATTATGACCTACACATTATTATATTCATTAATATTGAAATAAAATATTCATTATATAATCATACTAAAATATAACATTCAAATTAATATGAACAACTTGAAATATATTTAAACAACATGAACACACAAACATATATTTAAATGTTACCTTAAAAAAGTACATGTAAACTATGTAGGCCAACAAAATCATATACCTTTTTTTTTATATAGAACAGGGATGGTACCTCGGAGATATATTGAAGTCATATGAAAAATTACATAGGGGCACAAAACCAGCCTAGCCCAACAACCTAGAAGGACAAGGTTGCCTAAACCCTTGATTTGCTACTACAATTACATAAAATCCATATGGACAATTTATCGATTGAATATAAAAAAATATATTGCATAATCTAATAAGATCTACCATATCGCTAATCAGTATCATGGTCATCATTGTCACATTCTTCATCTAAGTCTTCCTCAACATCCGTTTCAAACTCATTCTCATTCTTTAGATTAATTTCACCCCTTCTAAATTGAGTAACGCTCTAGTTGGATCAATTAGTGATTGACCTTGATCATCATCAACTTAGATGACATTGTGTTGGCCTTTCATTTTGTTTTGTTGAAAGGGTTTGATATTTGTTTGGTCAACGATAACGGACGATTCCGGCACATCCACCATCAACTTGGGTTTTACCTTACATACCGCCAAACAATCACGTCCGATGCATTACGATGTAGGATATGTTACATAATACATATGATGCACTTGTGATGTTAGTATGAAGGGATCATATCTATTTGAAGACCTATGACTATGGACCTCCACTAGTCCATAATGATCATAAACTCTTATACCGATGCCGGTGTAGTATCATACCAATCACATTTGAATAAAACAATTTTCTTGGTTAATAAGGCGGGATACTCAAATTTAAGTATATCAATCAACTTACCGTAGTAGTCATTTTCCACCACACCGTAGCTAACTCCTTTTACACATACTTCACTACACATTGATGCTCTCTCCGAACCACGAACATCGATGTGGAACTTATGCCTATTCACAATGTATCCCGTATACAACTTAGTTGTTCATAATGGTCCTTTTGCCATATCTTTAATTTAATGATCTATTATCGTATTAGGTTGTGCTTCATTTGCGTGTAAAGATCGGATCCATTATAACATAATGTTAGTATAAAATTTGATAAAATCATTTTTTGAATAATTAATAACAATCTTTACTTTCTTATACTCACATATCGATGGAGCCATGATGCAAATTTAGTTTCAAGTTGAACATCTACCTTTTTCTTCGATATGTCGAGATCACGTTCATAAAGTTGGGTGATAAAATATCCGAGGAAGAAAAAAATTCTTATTATGTGTTATTAAAATGATTGATACTTAATCAATAAATGTATAGTAATACTTGACGAGTTATAGCACTTACTCCGTGTAAGGTGTCACCTCATCATAGTTCAACAAAATATAGGTATGAGATGCATTCTTTTCTTGATCCGTCAAGACATGTGATCTTGCTCGACCAAGGCGATCTACCTTTACATTTGAATATTGCAAGCATCCCTTCAATGTCGTCACTTAGTTCTCGATGAAACTCAAAGTTTTAAGGCACTTTCCGATGCCTAGTGTGTACATGAGACTTGAAGTAATATCAACATAATATTGAAGCTTCCTAAACTAAATATACATTGCATATTAACCCTTCGACTCCGGCTTTGTTCTTAACATTGTTTTTTAATTTTTGAAGGTACTTATAATAATATTATAAATATGTTATACTTAAAAAATACTTTCAAGAGTTATTTAATAACGGATGTCAAAAAATAAAAGAAATATTTACCTTTCAAATAGATACATCTATCGACATTGTACGAGTCCTCGCTATTTTTGCTTCATACGCCAAGTGTACGGGAAGATGCTCCATGGAGTTGAAAAAACTAGATGGAAAAATACGCTCTAATTTGCATAGGATTATTAGTATATCTTTCTCAAGATGGATCATATCTTTAATATTAATAATAGTAGATGTCAATTCCTTAAAGAATAAGCTCAGCTCAGTTAGTGAGTGTCATACATTTGTTGGTAACATGTCACAAAATGCGATAGGTATTACCCTTTACATAAATACATAATAGTCATGACTTTTCATTCTATGTAATATGAGGTTATTCATATCGACACACCTTGCCAAGTTAGAGACATATCCATCCGAAAACCGGAGTTGTTAATCCATTCTAATAGTTGTATTTTTTGTTGTTTGTTTAGAGTGTAACAAGCTTTTGGGTATTTTTTAGAGTTTTCATCTATTTCTAATTCGAGTCGTCGACAATAATAGTTTTAAGTCTTCTTTAGAATTTACATTGTCTTTTTTTTTCTCGACACATTCATAATTATATTAAAAACACCGTCAAAGATATTTTTTTTAATGTCCATCACATCCAAATTATGTCGAATTAGATTAGAACTCTAATAAGGTTGATCCCTAAATATACATTTTTTCAACCACAATATTTAGGTATATTATTGTTATACTCATTAGATCCCTCTTTCGTTACTTTCAACAACCCACAATGGTGTAATTCTTGTAAAATTTCTATTCTAGACTTGATCGGACGAGCAATGTCCGTAACAATTGAATTTTGCTTCAACGCGTTCCTATTTCGCCCGAAAGGATGGCTTTGTAGGAGAAACTTTCAATGGCAATAAAACCATGAAGTTTTTCTATTGTTACGAAGGCTAAAAGCATCATAATTTTCTATACAATATGGGCATGTCTGTTTTACCCGAGTACTCAAATCCAATAACATTGAATATGCAAGAAAATACTAATTGTCCACATGACAACAACTCTCATCCGAAAATTGTTTTTACAAGACACATCATAAGTAAGAGTACCTACTTTCCACAATTCAACCAACTCTTTAATTAAGAATTATAAGTATACATCTAGATTAACTTTTGGGTGTTTAGGACTCGGGATAATCATAATTAAGAACATATATTCTTCTTTCATAGATTTCCATAGTGGCAAATTGTAAGGCATTACAATCAAAGGCCACGAAGAATATTATTGTTCGGATTTACCAAAAGGTTGAAACGCATTAGTGTAAACACCTAATCTAACATTCTTAATTTTTTAATGCAAAAGAAGGATGTGTTTGGTAACAATGCCACCATACGAAGGTGTCTAAACAATGACGCATGACGTCCGGCTCGTAGACATATTACGCATGCCATATCACGTCGTCGATTATGGCGTTTGATGCATATATCCTCTATAATCGTGGGGTTATAGGAAAATAATACATCTTTTTATACGGGACATATGTTTCTCTAATCGACCCTCGCCTAAGGTTTCGATATCAAGGATGAGCACATATTTTACAAGTGATTCTCTTGCTATCTTCACCCCGATAAATCATGCAACCGTTTATGCAACTACGAATCTTTTCAATGGGTAAACTCATCATTTCCATTATTCTTTTGTACTCGTAAAAGTCTTCTAGTATGCGATTATCGATAGGCATCAACTCTTTCATAAGTTGACATATGTCGTCATAACACCTCTTCGAGAAATGATGCTTGGACTTGAGATTTAACAAATGAGACATTGTGATGGTCGAACTTGAGATGTAATAAACGAGACATTGTGGATAACTATAAATGGTTTTCCGAACCGAGCTATATTTCTCTATTCAATGCATCTAATAAATTGTAAAATGATTATGTAGTAGGGTTTGGGTCTTCGACTCGTATTAGACGGATTAAATGATGGACTAGCTGCATCCATCATCATTATGTGGTATCGATTAACTTGACGATCATCAAATATTTGTTCTTGTTGAACATAATTAAATGAATTGTCATAAATGATGGAATCATTCTCTCCATGACGTTTTCACACATAATACCCGGACATAAACCCATATATCAGCAAATGATACTTAATGGTATTAGGTTTTTTGTAACTATGATTTGGACATTTTGTTAGTTTACATGGACATCGTATCTTATTTCCATCCGTGCACTCTGGATGACTAACCGCAAAATTAATAAATTCATTAATCCTTTCTATAAAACGCTCATTTAATAGTCCATCGGTTAATCTAAAGTCAATCCAATAATGATCCGAATTCATTTTAAACAAAATAATTTTTTAATTACTAATTAAATTTGTAATTACTAAAAAACATTTATTACTAAATCTAAATTCAACAAGTATATATTGATTTTTTAAATACTACTTATTTTTTTAATTACTAAACATTTAAAATATTTCTAATAATTTAATTTTTTTATCTACTCGAATAAAATTTCGAAAAAACTTAATTGGTTTATTCTTAATTAATATTCTAATTACTTAAATATTTAACTTAATGCATAACTAAATAAGCTTAATTACTAATAAATTTTAAAATTACTAAATAAATATATATATTACAATTTAATTAATATTTAATTTATTTATTAATTTTGTAATTACTTAACACCTTAAATTAATGAACCACTAAATAGACTTAATCACTTATTAATTTTTTAATTACTAAATCTAAATTCAACAAGTATATATTAATTTTTTAAATACTACTTAATTTTTTAATTACTAAACATTTAAAATATTTCTAATAACTTAATATTTTATCTACTGAATATAATTTCACAAAAACTTAATTTTTTTATTCTTAATTAATATTCTAATTACTTAACTATTTAACTTAATGAACAACTAAATAAGCTTAATTAATAATACATTTTAAAATTACTCTCTCTCTCTCTCTCTATATATATATATATATTATAATTTAATTAATATTTAATTTATTAATTAATTTTTTAATCACTTAACACCTTAACTTAATGAACTACTAAATAAACTTAATCAGTTATTAATTTTTTAATTACTATTCTAAATTCAACAAGTATATATTAATTTTTTAAGTGCTACTTAATTTTTTAATTACTAAAAAGTTAAATTTTTCTAATAACTTAATTTATTATCTACGGAATATAATTTTGAAAAAACTTAATTTCTTTATTCATAATTAATATTCAAATTACTTAACTATTTAACCTAATGAACAACTAAATAAGCTTAATTACTAACAAATTTTAAAATAACTAAAAAATATATATATTACAATTTAATTAATATTTAAATTTTTAATTAGTAATTATTTTTTTCATTACTTATAATATAATATATTTCTAATAACTTATTAACTTTCAAAAACACCAACAATTAAACTAAGTAAATTAATAAATAACATTTAACAATTAGTTAACTAAATTAGTAATTACCAATTACAGTAATAAGAATAACAATTAAATTAACAACAAAAAATAATAAAAATTTAATTTTATAAATAATAATAAAATTCAAAATTATACTAATTAAGTAAATTAACAATTAACAATAAAATTAGTTAAATCAACAACTAAAAATAGCAATAACAATAAAATTAATATATATATATATATATATATATATATATATATATATATATATACTATATATATATAAGTTATAACAATTAAATTTCTTTAACAATTTAAAGAACTAAATTAACAATTAATAATAATATTAATTAAATCGATAATTAACAATAACATTAACAACACAATTAAAATAAAATTAACAATTAAACATTTAAACTATCACAATTAACACAAATTAATACCAATTAAATTTTTTAACAAATAAACTATCTAAATTAACAAATTACAATAACATTAATTAAATCACAAATTAAGAATAAAAACAACACATGCAATTAACAATAATAATTAATTAAATTAACAAATTAAAAATATTTAAATTATATTAATTAACTAAATAATTAAAAAAAAAACAAAAATAAAATGAGGGGTTAGATGGGGGATGACCTTTCACCAACAGGGAGGAGAGAGGGTTGCGTCGAGTGGAAGGACCTCGCCGGAGTTGTCCGGTCGAAAAAAGACTAATGGAGGAAGAGAAGAGAAAGAAAGAAAGAAAGAAGGAAAAGAGGGAAGAAAGGGGGAGAGATGGAGGGGAGAAAGGGAAGGAGGAAAGAGAGGAGAAGATTGGAAGGAAAATAAGGGAGAGGGGAAGATTTTTGGCTGATTTGGGCAAATTGGAGCCACTCGCCGGAGGAGAAGAAGAGAGTTGGAGAGAGAAAATCAGTTTTGAAAATTTTTTGGTGGGATAGCTTTTAAAGATTAAGGTTTAGTAACTGTCCGTAGGTCGTCACTAAACTCCGTCGCTAATTATTGATTTTCATTTTTAAATTTCAAAAATTAGTCGTTTTCCACCAATGGTATGATTTTAGTGACAATGGATTGTCGCTAATTTGATATTTTGCAATGGTTTTTTTTGGAAAAAACCATTACAAAAATTGGTTTTAAAATATATTTTTTTTATTTTTAATTTTAGCAACGGGTTATAGACCGTCGCTAATTGTGGTATTTTTCAAGGGTTTTTTTGCAAAAAGAACCGTTTTAATTCTTGGTTTTAATTTTATTTTTTTTTCGTTTTGTGATTTTAGCAATGGTATTAGTAACGATTTTGTGGATCATCACTAATTCTAATATTTACAACGGTTTTTTTAGAAAAACCATTGGAAATACGATCCATATTTTTTAAAAAAATTGAAACATGGGAATTTAGCGACGGTTTGGTTAGACGAGTTGCAAAAAATGGTCGTTTTGAGGAATTTTAGTTACGATTTTTTAGACCCTCGCTAAATCACTTAAAACCTTTGCAAATTGTAAAAATTAGCAATGATTTTTTGACCGTCGCTAATTTTTCGTAGCAAACTCATCTTTTTTGTTATAGTGATGCAACCTTTCATGCAACAACACTTATTCGCATCGGACCTATAAGTTATTAGAAATTCTCTCCCTTTTAGTTGGTTTATGGTCATGAGCCAAATATTTCTTATTTAAGAATTTTTTTGGCATTACAATATATATCCACAAGTGCTTCTCCATAATGAACTAAAATGAGCACTTAAAGAAGATTGAAAATATATGTTGGACTTGAAACCTTTTCGATAATTAAATATCTTGAATAAAGAATAAGAGATATTTTTACAGACTCGATTTATTGATTGTCATTTTGATGAAATAAACTTTTCAACATTAGGGGGAGAGAATAAACAAAATAAGTAGTTGAAAATATTGGAAAAAGAGATTATATAGAGTACTCTATCTTATATCATCTCGATCCTCGTATAAAATAATATGAACTAGAAGGTCAAATGATAGTTCACTTACAAGGTATTGCAAATCAACCGCCAAATACATTCTTAGATTTTAAATGAGTAACTAAAATGCATGTCTCCACTAAGAATGCTCCTATTAGAATTGATGTCCTAGAAGGACAATCTATTGATGTTATAGCTAATGAATCAAAAGCACACATGAAGCGTAGAAAACTCGATATGTTCTAAAAGCAAAAACCCTTAAAAGAAAAGAGAAAATAATAAAAATAATAAAAATATTCATAAAACGGTCCAAGATAGTTCTAATAATAACTTCGGAAGAAGTCTAAATGTTTGAGAAAAATCAAGAGACTTTGATAAATTATGTCAATACATGGAGGAAATAGGACCGAAAAGAAACATTTATTAATAAGTTTTTTGCATATAATCTTCCAATTGATATCTTGAATGAAAGTAAGGATCCCGAGCCTAAATTTATTAAAGAATATTGACATAAAGATAATTGGTCTAAATAAAAAGAGTAATCCATGTAGAATTATGTTTTTTTTACAAAAGAGTAGTTTTTTGAACCCATAGCTAAAACACAAGAAGATATTAAGCTAGTGGGATACAAATATGTATTTATACAAAAATGAAATAAGAAAGATGAGATTGTAAGATACAAAGCAAAACTTTTAATACAAGAGTTTTCGCAAAGAACTAACATTGACTATGAGAATATATATTCTCCTATAATGGATGCAATTATATTTTATTATCTCATTAGCCTAGCAAAATATATGAAAAAATTCATATGCATGCATTTAATAAATGTGATAATAATGTATGTGTTCATTTGAAATGATATCTATGTGAAAGTCCTAGAAGGCCTTAATATGTCTAAAGCATGTAATATATATTCTCTAGAAATGAATTCAATTAAATTATAGAGATCTCTTTTAGAATTATTTTAGTATTAGTTTTATTATTTTAGTTTTTAGAAATTCAATTTATGCTATACTTTTTATATTTATTTTTTTTATTCTTCAATATTTAGTTTTTATTACTAACTCCGTGTGCCTATGGTATAATTGCTCCAATAAATAGTTATTGAAAAAAGGTTATAAAAATAATCATATTTATTTATGTATTTCTATAAAGAAATTCGAAAAAGGATTTGTGATAGTTGCTATATATGTTAATGATTTAAATATTGTTGGAATTCTTGAACGTATTCCAAATATAATAAATTATCTAAAACGAGAATTTGATATGAAATACCTTGAAAAAAAAATTTATCTTGACTCGTAATTAGAGTACTTAAAGAATAAGATTTTTATTCATGACTCAATTTATATAAAATTTTTTTTCTATAATGAGTCTATATAAAGCTCATCCATTGATTAGCCCAATGGTAGTTCGTTTACTTGATATCCAAAAAGACTCCTTTTCGACTTCGAGAAGATAACAAATAATTATTTGGTCCCGAAGTACTATATCTTGATACAATTGGTGCATTGATATAACTTGCTAACAATACTCGACTCGGTATAGCATTTTCTAAAAACTTATTAGCAAGACATAAGTTTTGCTCCAATATCAAGACACTCGGAATGGAATTAAGCATTTTCTACATTATCTCCGAGGAGAAATTCATATGATATTTATTTTACTCTAATAAATCAAAATTAGGTTTAATTGGCTATGCATATATAGGTTATTTATCTAATCCATACAAAACTCGATCATAAACGGGTTATATATTTACACTTGGTGGTATAGCTATATCATGACATTGTATGAAGCAAGCTATAGCCGCTAAATATTCAAACCATGCAAAAATACCAATTCATGAGGCAAGTCGAGAATGTGTTTGGCTAAGACCAACGATCCATCATATCCGAGAGATATGCGGTTTATCTATCAACAAAAAGAAGTTCCAATAATATCATATGAAGATAATGTTGCTTGTATAATTCAATTAAAGGAAGAATTCAATCAAGTGACAATCTAGCAGATTTGTCCACTAAGGCATTACCTACCACAACTTTTGAGAAGATGATTCACAAGATTGAAATGCATCGTCTTATAAATCTCAAATAATGTTATCAATATGGGGAGCCCAACATTGAGATTAACGTATACAAGGAATATTATACTTTTTTTTCTTCACTAGGATTTTTTTTCCCATTGGGTTTTTCCTAGTAAGGTTTTAACGAGGCATGTTCCTTATACGATGGACATTCAAGGAGAGTGTTATGAAATAATGAATGTCTATGAATATTTTATATTTTCACTATCCATTATTATTAATGTGATTCAATATGAGAAATTGAAAGGGGATGAAATTTATTCAATTATTTATGCATCTTTTAATATTTAATAGTCCCTTTCAATTCTCTTCTTAATCTTGAAGCTTATAAATAGACTTGATTATTCATTAGTTAATGTACAAGTATTTTGTAGAGAATAAGATATTATTTAAAGTTGTTATCTCTTGTATTCTTTTTATTTCATAGTGAAATCATTTCTCCATTATTTTTCTCTCCAATTCTATTTTTTTTACCATTTCTTTAATAACAAAGGCAAGGTTCTTTCGATGATTTTGACAACGAAAAAAAACCCTTTAAAATTCCTATAAAACCTACCTTATTCCTCACGGAATTATGGTGCTCGAATCCATGTGCCAAGTTTTAAGGAGAAGCTCACGGGAAAGCTGCAAAAAGGGTATAAAAACTCTAGAATGATCAAGTGGATTTACATGCCACAAAGGTGATTACTATGTCACATAGGGATGGTAATCCACTTGGTCCTAATTTTAACTTTTCCGATAATTTGATGAATTTACTAATGCATCCATGGAAGAATTACCGATTGTTAAGGTTCTTGGTAAATCGGTAGGTTATAAGAAGCCAAAAAATGCCACTCGGATATTCCGGACCTCGAGCAACACTACTTTCCGATTCATTTTGATGATCCGGACAATCTTAATAATGTTCGAAAGGATGGTCCTTGGATGATTCAAGGACACTTGAGTGTAATGCAATGGTCTCTTGATTTTAAACCCTCTGCAAGCAACTTTAGTCAAAATACTTGCTTGGATTCTCGCTCCTAGAAATTTCAATCATGTGATGTTATGACAAGCAATTGCAAATGAGATTAACAAACTTGTTAAAGTTGATATCAATATGTCTCTCGTAATAGTTTGCTCGTGTCCGTGTGGAAATTGATTTGACAAAGCCACTCACCGAAATAGTATATGTCCTACTTGCAGTACGAATAAGCATACATGAGGAGTGTCATACCGATAATTAAGAGGGCCAAAGCTATTGATAGAATTGTTGCTCCGATGAATTTGAGTTTGTCGCTAGTTGAGGATGACCAAATTAGGCAAGAGCCTAGAGCTAGGGATCAGCGGGTGAGTTTCAACGGGTTGTTGATGATCTTGTGAAATGTACAAAGCCTAGATTTTTTTTTTATGATGGAAACTCCCATATCTAGGTTGAGGCTAATATAGCATCTAAAGATTTAGGATTTGATTCAATTGAAATAATCAATGTTATCGGCTTATCTCGGTGGATTTAGGCTCTTCGAAATTCAACTTGTTTTGGGGTTCAAGTTTATGCCAAACATTCCCGGTGTCCTTCGAAGGTTACTGAAAGGAATGGCTTTGTGCTTACTTGGGAGTACAAAGATGGGGGTTGGATGCTTGTTAAAGATGTTTGAAGATTATGATGAATACTTTGAAAATAGAGAATAATTAGGATCGAACACTTACCTATAAATAGTTTCACTAGATCAAGACAAGTAATATTAAATCACTATCTTTATTTTCACAATCCAAGTGTCGAGACAATCCTCCTTGTTTTAGTATTCTATCCGTAGAGAGTCTTTTTATTCCGTATGTTTTCTATTCTCTCTTATCTATCTCTCTTATCTCTTCCTTTACGAGAGACATATATATATATATATATATATATAGGAGTTCAAAGGGAAACAATGTTTCCCTTGTAACTATTTTGATAGTTATTATTTTTTTATCACATCGATTTGTCATAGGCGACCTAACCTAAATTCTTTTATTTTTTTGAACATCTCCCACTCACACATGATGAGTTAGACCCGACACGAGGCTCTTTGCAACATCAATAGTAAAACAAGAAGGTATATTTTCATACAAGCAAATGGATCATGTAACCTAGCGAGCATTCTTGCATTTTAGGAGCTTATTACTATGCATCCGTTAGGAATAACATAATAGCTACTACCTTAGATTAATGAACGATATACGAGATATAATACATCGTAAATCTTGCAATACCCCGCACGGCTCCCCGTATGAATATCTCATTATATCAAATCCCTTAATCGGTATTAATCCGATATCATACTCGTATAGCCATAATCATGTCCACATTATTCCAAGCAACACTTCTTTGAACCAACATGATTAGTCGACCTATGAATATACCGAACAAATATTCCTTTCTTACTCAAAATTCTTAATTTAGAGCTTAGCTATTTTTCTAGACAAGTTCTATAGATCAAATCACACATGATCATAAGTAGATAATTAAGATAGCAAACACCAATCCTAGATCTCGAATAGTCGTAAAAAGTGATAAAGGTATTATCTAGAGGATATTATTATTCCTTTAAAAATCTCACATAGTGGAGAATTAGGGATTTATTTTCCCATTATCTTTTGCGATCGTATCCGCATACATGGTATGAATCACATGCTATAGTGTTCCCATTCATCATATCTTATACACACTCGTACGGATCTTAGTTCAATCGTTGGACACAAGTAACTAACCTAAGTTCTCAAGGTGTTTTCTCTCAACGAGTTTTAATCACCGAGATCTCAAATCTAGCTTTCACATGTTATTTGGATCGAGCTTTCCAAATTAATTGTAAAAAAAATATAAATTGATTTACAATCTCATCTTAATTTTATATTAAGGTAAAACTTTCTTAATCTTATCTCTACTCTACTCGCTCTTAATAGCGCTAGAGGAGTATTGTCTCATCTCTACTCATTTTCATTAACGCTAGAGGTGATTGCTCGTGTGAGAGAGCCAATCTAAACCTATGTGACTTTAAAAAAAAAATTGAGCTTTACAAAAGTATCATACATAACATGTAAATATATATCCCATTGCATTCATAATAAAATAGTATAATATACAAGTTCAACTATTCATTATCATGACAAAGTTACAATCTACGCATTCCAAGAGATTTAACAGGTCTAAGATACACATCTCATGATATGGGTTTTGTGAGAGGATTTTCTATCATTTGATGGTAGATATATATTATACTAACACTTCTCTTTTCTCTATGATGTCTCTAACATAATTATACTTAGTGTCAATATGTTTGGTTCTACTATGGTATTGGAGATCCTTGGTATAAGCAATAGTTGCCTAGTTATCACAATAGATAGTAATAGGCCCCAAGCTTTTACTACTAACTTTTAAATCCTCAAGGAATCTCCTTAACCAAACTGCTTCTTACACAACGAGTTGAACATGCTATAAATTCAGCCTTCATAGTAGATAAAGCTATGCAAATCTGTTTCTTGCTTCTCCAAGAGATAGCTTCATTGTTGAGTAAAAAAGCATAGCTAAAAGTGGATTTGCATTCATCAAGGTGTCCTCTCCCATCAGCATTTGAGCAACCCATTCAAATGTAAATTTCTCCCTTGGTAACACGGACAATAATCCATAGTGCCCTTGAGATATATCAAGATCCTTTTAATAGCCTTCCAATGCTCTCGACCAGGATTCGACTAAAATCGACTAACCAAATCAACGGCAAAACATATATCCGGACGAGTACACATCATTGCATACATAAGGCTTCCAACTACACTTGAATATGGTACTTTAAACATCTTCTTTTTATCTTCTAAAGTTTTAAGACACATTTTACTACTTAAAGACTCATTTTTTGACACAAGGGTGTCCACGGACTTATAATTACTTATATGGAAGCGTTCTAAAATTTTCTGGATATAATGTTCTTATGACAGAGCTAGAAGATTTTTTGAACGATCTCTAATGATCTTGACTCCCAAAATGTAGTTTCTTTCACCCATGTCCTTCATGTTAAAATTTATGGATAGCCATGTTTTGATAGACATGATAAAATCTTTATCAGTCCCAGCTATCAAAACATGATTAACATATAGAGATAGAATTATGAACTTCTCTTTGATTCTTTTAATATAAACATAATGATCTTCATCAATCATCTTAAAATCATAAGTCATTATTGCCTTATGAAAACGAAGGTACTATTGTCCGGATGCTTGTTTCGGACCATAGATAGATCTTTGGAGCTTGCAAACTTTATGCTCTTGGCCTTCAATAATGAAACCTATAGGCTATTCCATCCCTCTTTTTAGGTAAAACCTTTAACCACAAGACGGGCTTTATATCTTTCAATTGATCTATCTACCTTTTGTTTTATTTTGAGAATCCATTTATTCCCAATGGCTTTACGACTCGGTGAAAGATCGACCAAAATTCACACTTAGTTTAGTTTCATGGATTCCATTTCCTCTTCTATTGCAACTTTTCATTTCTCTTTAGCATGATATGTTAGTGCCTCTTGCACCGTTCTAGGTTCTTCATCATCTTGTGGAGTTACAATATAGGCTTCATTCTTAATTTCAAATCATTTTCAAGGAATTTACGATCGATTGCTCCTACATAAATAAGGATCTTTACTAACAATCGAAATTGGATCATCCTCATTCCTCCCACTCGATTGAGATAGTGGTGTTGTGCTTTCAAAACTTCCACTAGGAAAAATAAAGTCTTGTATATCTAGTTGAGTGTCGACTTCTAATCGACCTTTAGACATATCATCGTCTTCTTTTATCTCAAAAAAATGAAGATCATTTTTATCTATCTCATTCTTTTTAGGGAAAAGATCTTCTAAAAAGTGGCATCTCGAGATTCTATTTCAATGGTTCATCCATCGAAATCCTCACCAATGAAAACATATCCCTTTGAGTATTCGAGTATCTTATAAAGATATATTTCTTTCCTTTGGGCCCTAATTTTCCATACTTATAAGAATTGTTATGAATATATGCGATAGATCCCCATGGGCGTAAATGATGCAAATTAGGTTTACAATCCGTCCATAACTCATAGGGTGTAGAGGCTATTAATTTTGAAGGCACACGATTAAGTACATAGACCACGATCATTAGTGCATCTCCCTAAAACTAAATTAGGAGATTTGCATGTGCCATTATAGATCTAACCATGTCTAATAATATACGATTCCTACGCTCTCGCTATACCATTTTGTTATGGTGTTCTAGGAATCGCAAGTTGTTTAGTTATTCCTTTTCTCATTACAAAGATCCATAAATTGATCCGATAGATACTCACAACCTCTATTGCTCCTCAAAGTTTTAATTCTTTTGTCTAATTGATTCTCAACCTCGTTCATGTATTTAATGAAGCAATCTATTGCTTCGATTTCCGGGAGATCAAAAAGACATGACCAAATCGAGTGAAGTCATCTATAAAAGTAATGAAATAGGATGCCTCATGTCCGGCTTTAACATTCATAGGACCATAAATGTCCAACTATATTAATTGTAAAGGAAATGCCGCCCTCTTGGCTTGACCAAATGGTTTTCTAGTTACTTTTCCTTGTAGACAATATTCATAAGTGGGTAAGTCAATTCTTATGATAGATCTTAAAAGACCATCTTGAGCCAATCTTTTCATTCTATCTTACCTTATATACCCTAATCTAGCATGAAATAGATTAATATCTATATTATCACTCGCTAGAGCTAGTTAGCATAGAAAAGCATACATTATTATTCATATTATAATATTTGGTATTCAATATTATAAAATCATCCATGATATAACCAGATCCTAAATAAACATAATCAGTAAATATGTCTAAAATATTACCATAAAAGTGCAAATCATATCCTAGTCTCAATAGAACAACTACGGAGACCAAATTTCGTCGAATCTCTAGAACATAAAGGACATCATTTAGATGCATGGTCTTTCCTTTTTGAAAATTCAACTTGCACATACCAAGTCCAAGCACTTCAACCCTCATGTTATTACCCACATATATCCATCGTGTCCCACTTGGAATCCGATGAAAATCCACAAATGCATCTCTATCTCTAGCTACATGGTGGGTGGCTCTTGAATCTATAGTCCACAAAGGATGGGATTCGGTAAGCATTATAGTACTAGAAACATAAGCATTAGTAGAATAGTTGTTTAAAGACAATACCTCCTTTGGCCCATTACACTCACGAGCGAAATGTCCCAACTTGCCACAGCTTGTAGCAGGTCATTTTGGTCTTATCTTTCTTTTCATTGTACTTTCCTCTCTTGTGCTTAAAAAACTTGGTTCTGTTCTTTAGTCCCCGCCCAGTCTCTTTCTCTTTCTTATTGCCACGCCACTTACACTCAAAACTTGAAGTTTTCTTAAAGCTAGACTCAACCACATATGCTAGTGCATTTGGTTTTGCTACCTCAAGTGCGCTTATCTTCTAGCTCAATATGGTGAGCAACGTCAGCAAATGTCCTAACATTCTCATTTTAAGTCATGTTCTCTTTCATATGTTCCCGACTATCGTGAAGAGATCGGACAATAGCTCTGTACTTGTTGTTCATCCGCAAGACATACCCAACTTGCTTCGCTTCCGTAATCATGTTCGACATGTCCCTCGGGTGTTGCTTCATAGATTTGTTTAGAACCTACTTATAAGTGTCGAACTTGATTATCAACTCGCCTTAGTTTCGGAGATAGTGGTCCCTCCAAACTCCTTCCTTAATACTACCCGGATGGCATAAGGAGTTGGATAATTTTGGTACTTGAAAACTAGATCATCTTTCATAGAACTAATTAGGATTCCCTTTGGAGTGGAATCGCCTTCTTCCGAGCTCGATATGCTGCAATATCTCGATGATACTAGGCAATGTTGTTCCCATCATCAAACCGAGGCTCGCTCATCTCATGATTAATAGCCCCTAAAGCCTCTTGCTCTTCTAGGCCATATTGTATCTTAACATGCCATATGTTATAGTTGTCCCCATCAAGCTTTTCACCCTTATTCAAGTCAACAATGACGTTCTTTGTTGCCATTCGATAATCAATAACTATAAAGAGATATTACATGGAATATTAATATTTATGTATGTATGTTTCACTAATTTCTTAAATTAACTATTAAAATCTAACATAAGATATAGAATCGACAATTCACTATGTTGCCTATCATCATCCATACTCAAATTTTTTATTCTAATAACTTAATTTAAAAAAAAAAAATTACACCATTTTAATTTATCTCATAATATCCACTAAACATTTATGAAGCAAAAACAAATGAGAAAATACAAGTGCTTCATAAGTAGCATATTTTCATATACATAAATTCAAAATGAACATAAAAAAATATAAACACACAATTCAAACTATTATACATAGATAGTTCATGCGATTAAACAAAAAAAAAATCAATCATCAAGATGATTATTGTTCTTACGGATTTCTTAGAACAATATTAATTTACCAACAAAATTGAGTCGACACGGCACATCTGTTAAGTTGGTGTGAGGTGACAGATTAAGCATTAGTTCCAAAACAGCGTGAGTTCGAATCCCACTCAACAATCTATTTTTTAAAAAATTTATTTATCCGTTTTATGGTCATATATGTTCTTACCCACCAAATGTCTCAATAGGTTCGTGTCCCACTTTTGACAATTTAAATAGACTTTTTGGGTTTGTGAATGACAATTAACAAAGAACTATCTTGGGCCACGTATCATCCATACATGTCTTATTGACATGTAATATATATATATATATATATATCATGGATTTAGATAAATATCATGTAGATAACAACAAATATCAAAACATTGATATATTAACAACAAATATCATAACACCTGGATAATTCAAAAAGAATTATTATGCAATAACAAATATCAAAACACCGACATATAAATAACATTTTATGGATAATCATGAAAACTATTAAAATAAGCTCGATACCAATGAAGATTATGATGAATACTTAAAAAATAGAAAATAATTAGGATCGAATACTTACCCGTAAATAGTTTCACTAGATCAAGCGATAATATTAAATCATTGTCTTTATTTTCACAATTCGAGTGCCAAGACAATCCTCCTTATTTTAGTATTCTATCCGTAAAGAGTCTTTTTATTACGTCCGTTTTCTATTATTTCTTATCCGTCTCTCTTATCTCTCCCTTTGCAGAGACGTGTGTGTATATATATATATATGAGGGAAACAACATTTCTCTTGTAACTGTTTTGACGAGTTATTATTTTCTTATCAAGTCGACCCATCATGGGCGACCCGACCCAAATTCTTTTATTTTTTCTAACAATGTTCCTTAGGGTTATGTATCATTCTCTTAATGTGATCATTTTGTTCTTGATTGCGACTAATTGTTCTCCTCATCAAGGCTTAAAGAAAATTTAGCCAGCTCATAGGCTACTCGATTACAGTTTCTACCAATATGCTTGAAAGAGAAAGACTCTAAAGAAGCCATACTAACTATATCCATTACTGTCGATCTCAAGCAAGAAAGCTCACAGCTCGTGGTTTGATATTGTGTTTAACTCTCAAACTGTCATCCTCTAAATCCACTGCCCTTAGACCCATGTCCCTAGCCAACTGGAGTCCATACAATTAAGGCTTGAGCTTCAGCTACGTCCACCCACCTGACATAGAAGCCTCTTTTGAAGCAGCAAGAATGTTGAGTCCTTGATGATCTCTGATTTTAAACTCCAGAACCATTCTTCACGGCTAAAGATAGCAGCATCACTGTTAATTTTATATCTATTCTCTGCAGGAGGCTGCCATGACTGAACTACATACGAGGAACTAGCATGGGATGGTTTAAAGATTCTCTCTGGTAATCTGTTAGCAAATTCTTTGCCCTGCCTATGATTTTATGCACCCACCGCCCAACTTGATATACCTATAACCTTCTGGACAAATAATTTGAACCTTTGATTACTGACATTAACAAAGACTAGATACAAAAGAAAGAATGAAACAAAATAAACAGCACGGGAATTCAAGTTATGTTTCTATACAAGGCCGTTTACAGGGAATGTGCTAAAGGCCGGCTTATCTTTGTTACTATCATATCCACTGCTGCCCGTACTACTTTTTCTCCTCGGTTTTGCCTCTCCCAGCATTGTTATCGAATCTCTCATTGATGGCCTGTCCATAGGAGTTTGGCAGTAAAAAGAAGTGCAATTCTAAAAACCAATAGCATCTCTTCTTGACCATGCTTGCAGTTTCCTACATTCTGGTCTAGTGTTTCTTTTAACAATCCGTTGTCTTTATTCTTTCTTTGAATCCATTCAACAATGTCGACAGATTCCCTGAACTCAGGATCTAACGGTAGCTTTACTGTAAGAAGTTCTAATAAAACTAATCAATAGCTGTACATGCCAATCTTTTCATCAACCTTCAAGGTGTGATTTTCTGCAAAAAGGATCATACGAGAACATCGTTATTTACATAGAAAACATATCAGAGCACAAAAGGACTGTTTAAATGATCTGCATTTGTATCAGAAACCATATGCAGCTGTCTTCTATAGAGTGAATTATAAATTAGTCCCAATAGCTTTGCAAAAATGAATTGAATAGTCCTTTTAGTTTTAAAAAACTAATTAATTAGTCTCTTGACTAGTTTTGATTATGTTTAATTTAATATTATTTTGTTCCAACAAATATCTTCTTTTCTTAGAGTAAATGATAAATTAGTCCCTCTAGTTTAGTCCTCCTTGTTTCAAAAACTAATTATTTAGTCTTTATAATTTGAAATTTTCCTGTAACTTGATCTTTTTTGTTTTTTTCTCAATTTATTTTGATTTGCTTGTTTTAAGAAATACAAAAAAAGAAGAAAAAATATATAAGGATTGATGAGAAAAGGTGACATATTTTCAAATAAAATAATATTAAATTAAATGTGGTCAACACTATTCAAGAGACTAAATAATTAGTTTTTGAAACAAGAGGAACTAATTAATTTGTTTCTCAAAAACAAACTAACTAATATATATTTGAACTCTCTTTTCTCATCAATATTTTCTTCCTGTTTTTTTTTTTTTTACTCGTTTTTTCCTTTTTTCAATTTATTAAACAAAAAAGAACCAAAATAATTGAAAAAAAATTGTAAGAGATTAAAATAGATTTAAAAATATAAGGGCTAATTAATTAGTTATTGAAACTCAAGGGACTAATTTATAATTAACAGACTTTACAGTTTTATAGCAATTATTATTATTATTATTTTATTTTTTATTATTATTATTTTTTTTTGTAATCAATATTTTCTTCTGATGAATTCTATAGCCAACTACTACTAGCAGCATTTAACAGTCATTCATTTCCTAGGTACTTCTAGGATCTGGTAGTTGAAATTAAGAGCTTAAATTGATAATTTATAGTTAACATAGTACTCAATTTCTGTTACAAAAAGAGAGCTCATCTTGAGATAAGACAGTAACTTTAAACTTACCAGGGGGATGTATTCATATGATCCTGCCACCATGGAAACTGTCTTGTTCTTCCTCAACATCATCCTTGCCAACCCAAAATCAGCAACCCTTGCCTCAAGATTTGTATCAAGCAGAACGTTATTGGACTGATGTCTCAATGTATAACTGGTGGGTGACAGTCATGGTGAAGATAAGCAAGTCCTTCTCTGAGGCTCCCATTATGCACATATTCATATGCTACCATCATGTCGGAATCATTATGAAGAAAGCTTAACTTAACAATATGTTGATGCCTAAGATTCCCCAAGAGATTCACCTCTCCAACAAAATTGTTGCTGCTTCCTGTTTCGATGTCTGTCCCTGATCTCTGTAGCTTCTTAACTGCAACAACCGTGTCTAACTGTGGCATCTCAACTTTGTAAATACCCCCAGTTGCTCCCATACTAATCACGTTTGATTCCTTTATGCCAGCTAGAATGTCAGAACTAGTGAAACCAAGCCTCTGGAGTGCCATCAATTTTCATGGCAACTCTCCACTACCCATTTCGTAACTTTTTTCAAAGCAGCTTTCATTCGAATAGCATTATTAGAATGGATGTGTTTTCAACATAAACATTAATTTTAGTCCGTTGCATATGAAACTTTACAACCGTTTTGCTAATATGCTCAAAAAGTTCACAAAATAACCAAGTATATAACTTCCATTATAGGGCAGGGAACATGATTAGCTCAAAAAGCTCACAAAATAACCAAGTATATAACTTCCATTAGAGGGCAGGGAACATCATAATCATTTATACATGTACACTCCTCATAATTGCAAAATGTACTTGAAATTTGATGGAAAATCAAATTTCAACTTACAAGCAGGACACTAGCAACCAAACCCAATCATCGGAATATTTTTTATATGATTTAGCATCCAGACCAAAAAAAAAAAAAAAAAAATTCAAAAATGAAAAGCATAACAAGCTTTGATCAATGGCTAGTGAGTAGACAAGAAAATACCTTAAGAATTAGCATCCTACAGGAGAAAGTGCCTTCTATTTTTCCAGTGTTCCATTCATCCATGGCAAATCCACATTAAGCAAAGAAGGCATGCCCATCGGTGCATCTGACGAGCTAGAAAATTTTCCCTTCTTACGCCAAAGCCAAATTTTGGATACAGAGAAGCTCTCACCCTTGGTCAAGCTACTAATCTTGTTTTCCTCCAAATCTCTATCAACATTCTGTTCTGTCCCTCTGGCAGGCTTGGTATCGCAACTCTGCCGCTCATTGCTTAAGGCAACCCTAAGATCTGTATCAACAACCACATACTGATACGAACCCATTGAAAAACATCTTCTGGCATCTAAATTACTGCTACTAGTTTCTCCACCTGCCTCCTCTGCCACACCATTTAGCTTCCTGAATTTACCGAGTCTCACAGGTAAAACCCCTTTTCAACAACTATTTCTTCAATTTCACCGCTCTTTTGACTAGGAATGTACCTATTATCTCCATTACCAGGACACACGTCATCCTCTCTAAAGTCATCAAAATCAAACATAGGGTTTTCCATTGAAAACCCAGCCGGAGAGAAAAGGGTTCCCCTGCAAAGAGGACAAGTCGAGTTGGACAGCAGCCAAGTGTCAATACAGTTGATGTGGAAAGCATGGCTGCACATAGGAAGCAATCTCAGCTTGTCTTTCTCTGAAAATTCACATAGACAAACAGCACAATCAAATGGCTCTTTTAGACCCACTATCTCTTTGTACTGAAAAACAGGAAGAGCATCTATAAAACCTTGATCCAGACCAGAATCATGGAGATGAAACAGCTGCTGCAACTGTCTTTGAAGAGCATCTGAGCCAGATATTTCAGGGTTTCTATTAGATTGAGAGGAAGCTGAAGAAGTTGGGTGTTTTATAAGGAATCTAACAAGCAAATGGAGCAAACCAGAGATGAAAAATAGTACAGCAAGTATCACTATAACGAAAAGAATAGCAGGGCTAATTCTAGAACCAGAAGATGAAGGATTTGAATCTTTATGGAAAGATGCAGTATTAGTAGTATATGGAGAAGAGATTGAGGAAGGAGGAAGAGGAGGTGTGTAATCGTTTCGAACCCATGACGACATCTTCAAATGAGTATGTTCTTCCATCAACCATCTATTCTTTTTGCTCCCACAGATCATATCCTCTTTTAGTTAATGAATTCAAACCCAACTCATCTTTCAGATCAAAGCTTGTTCCTTTCTCCTCGCTTTGCTCAAATATTTTTTTTTCTTTAGATGATAATTGTAGCAGGTAGTAGTTGGGTGCTAGAAGTAACATTATTTAAAAAAAAAAAAAAAAAAACCTCTTCTTTGTAAGTATCATACATCATCAAGCAAAACCCAAGTACGAGAAGGAACAAAGGTTGAAAACTTACTAAGCTTGATTCTTTCTCGGTCTCAGCAGCCAGATAGCTAAAACCTTAAACAGTATAACACAAACCCTAAGGGTGCCATCTGCTTCTCTCTCCCTCTTTCTCAAGAATCACTCACTGACCACATCAAAAAATAAAAACAAAAAAAAGAACAAAAGGAAAGTAAAGACAGAACAGCGAAGACGGAGGTGGCAGTGGCACTAATTTACAAAGTGCGAGGTAAAGGATGCCAAAAAGAAGAACTGGTTGTGGCCCCCACGTACCTTTCAAGGCGCGTGAGATCCTGGTTGGTCAACCAGATGCGACAATTAAAGCCACGACGGAGGTGGCAGGGCTTTTTAGTGGGCCTCCAGCCTTGGGTTTTCAAAGTCTTCGCTTGTGGACTGTGTAGAAATGGTTCTTGGATATAGGATAGACTTTGTATTTTGCATAGCTTGTTATCCATGAGAAATCATTAACAATAATATTAATTTTTTTTTCATTGTATAATTTATGTAGAATAAATAAAATATTTAAAATTATTTAATTTATTGTTTGAAATTCCATCCAGTTTGTCATAACTCAAAATTTAGATTATAATTATTTTTTAATATTATTTTTTTTGTTGATTTTATTCCTTTATTTATATTTTATTTTATCTTATTTTTCATATTTATTTTAGTCAATTTTATGAGTTTTAAGTTTTATCTTTTATTTTTGTAAAATAAAAAATAAAAAAGGAAAATAAAAAATAATTACATAACCAATTTATATATATATATATATATATATATATATATATATATATATATATATATATATATATATATATAAAGAGAGAGAGAGAAAATGAAAATACAAAACAAAACAAAATGAAAATGAAAATACAAAACAAAAAAGAAACTTTTGCATGAAATAATTAATTAGGGGCATAATTGAAGAAAATAAGGACTCGAAATTGAAAATAACTAGATTTGAAAATGAAACTCAATCGGGGATGAAATTGAATGACGTAGGAGTGCAAATGAATGAAATCAGATTTGAATTTGAAAGCCGATAGGGATACAATTGAATTGAAAATAAGAGTGTAATTGTAAGAAATTAAAACACTCGGGGATCAAATTGAAATTGAGGAGCGAATTACATGACCAAAATGGTCGACGACACCGTAATTCACGTCGACTCAAAATCAATCCTCAAGTACTATTCATCATCTTCCTTAAAGATAAAATTGCCTAATTCCTTTGTTGTGATTCTTAGATAGCAATTGTACTAGCAAAAACTTGTGCTTCACACTCGCATAACCTATATTCACCTCTCGCACAACCCCGCACACACGTACTAAGAATTGGTTTTTCAATTTCTTTTTTTTTTTGTTCATAAACGATAAATCAAGGACAATCGTGCTTTGGTTTGATTTTTAGTGGGAAAGGGTTAAGATTGATTAGAAATGATTCTAAAGTAAAGAATGATTCAAATTTGGCTATTAATTGAGCCACACTATGTTTGAAAAAAAGGGGACTAAAGAAAGGATTTGGCTAGCTTTGAGTTTTCCGAGTTTCAAAAACAAGAATAATTTTGGGCTTGAGGGGAAGAATCCATGGATCATCGAGGATAGAATTTAGGCCACCAAACACTTTACTTTGGCAATCCAAACCCATCTAAAACACAAAAAGAAAAAAAGGCAACAAAAAGGGAAGGTTTCATCCGAAATATATAGGTTTATAGAGAGGTTTTTCTAGGCGTTTTGAAGAAAGGATTTACGGGCTTTAAGTCCCTTTTTAGGTACGGGTAAGCAAACAGTTTGGTTAACCAAAAATCGAATAGAACCTAATCAAATTATATATTTTGATTTGGTTTTAAACTTAAATTTGTAAATTTAAAACCAAACTAAAATACCAAAATTATGTTGTTTCGATTCGATTTTTGAAAAAAAAAATCAATTTCAATCAAAAACCAAAATTAACAATAAAAAAAATCCTAAATCCAAATCTAAATCCCTAACTTCACTCCCACGACTTATTCCCTAGTTATTTTCTTCTACTCCATGAATAATGCCAATTCCAATATTATCATAAAAACAAGAACCGATCACTTAAAGAAATCTCCCACATAGACCCTTAATATCTTCTACCCCTTAGCTGGAAGGGTAAAAGATAAGCTTTTCATCGATTCTTTCAATGAAAGAGTTCCATTCTTCGAAGCTTGAATTAATTGTCACTTGTCTAATTCCTTCGGACATTATAAATTTGAGTCATTGAACCATTTACTTCCATGCCACCCTTTACCTAGGAAGACTTGAACACACTTCTAATAGCAATTCAAGTTAACGAGTTTACTTATGGTGGAATGGCAATAGCCAATACTTGGTTAACACAAGATCATGGATAGAGCAACAAGCGAGCTTTCTTCATAACTTGGACTTCTATATCTCGAGGAGATTACAATTCGTTAAATAACCCGATTGCAAACAAGCATCACTCTTTTCTCCACCAAGAAATTCGGTTCCACAAAACCATTTATCATTAATGGAAAAATTGTGAGGAAAACTTGTAGTTCACATAAGGAAATTACATTATAAGAAGATTTGTGTTTAATGGCAAAGCAATAGTCATGTTAAAGGATGTTACCAAAGTCGGCAACCCTAATGCTAACCCAACAAGAGTTCAAGCATTGACATGTTTCGTTTTGAAACATTGTATGGCTACTTCGAGGGCAATATCAAGTTCAACAAAACCATCCATTTTAGTTGAAGCAGTTGATCTCCGATCATGAATAATATTTTGGTTAAATCCAAAATTTTATGAAACCCATCCGAAATAATTCGATTTCAAATCGAATTTACCTAATTTATTTTGGTTCAATTTTGATTTTAATTTTTTCTTAATTCGGTTAATTGAAAATTGAACCGAATTGTACAAAACTACTATTTAACCATTTGCTCACCCCTATTTCTAGGTGATTCAAACTCATCCTCAACTTACACATGGTTCTCAAGTTCACACCAAACCTCTCAAAACACTCAATTTGAGAATTTTTTACCAAGCAATTTCTCCAAGCATTCGGAAAATTTCAAGTAACTATACAAATACCCATTTTTGTTCTTCCTTTATTTCTAAGTTAGTTTTTTAGATTCTTCAAGGACATCCCAAGCACAGGAACTCGAGGTTGCAAAGTAATACTAGCTTGATAATCCTAAGTCTAGTTCATAATGAGCTAAAGGAAAATAAAAGCTAAAAAAGAGAAAGAAGAAGAGAGAGAAAAAGAGAAAAAAATAGGGAAAGAAAAGGAAGGAAGGAGAGAAAGGGGTTTGGCGTGAAGAGGAGAGGAAGGAAACTAGGTTGGGTCTAGTCTAACCTAGGAGCAAACAAAAAGAAAGTGGGCTAGGTCTAGCACAACTCAAAAAGAAAAGGAAAGGAATAAGGTCGGGTCCAGCCTAGGCTAAGAGACCGAGAAAAGTGGTCTACTCGGGTTTCTACTCGGTTTGGGCCTACCAATGGGCTTAGCCTAATAAGTCTAAAGCCCACTAGACCCAAATGCCCAATAACCTTCAATTTTCTTTAGGATTTATTTCAGCTAGTTTCCCAAGTCAATTAAACCCGAAATTTTTATACATGCTTCAAGTTTTCATTTCTAGTTTATATTTATTATATATATATATAATTTTCAAAGCTCTTTTCCTTATTATTTTGAATTTATTTAATTTTATGTGTAGTTGTTAATTATTTAAATTATTTAAATTTTAGTTTAGCCTATTGTTTAATGTTATTTAAATCTAAAATTTTTAGTGAATGATTATATGTTTGTATATAAGTTGTGTTTTACATATTTTAATTTTGTGAATCAATTTCCTATTTATTTAGCATTAATTGTTATTTAGTACTTGTTAGTTTAATTAGGTAATTAATAGGTGGAAGAATCATCAAGTCTTCTAATTTTTAGGAAATAATGACAATTCACCACCAACCTTAAAAAATGAAAATGAAAAGAAACGACAAAAAATGATTAAAAAAACATAAAAAGAAAAGAAAAGGAACAAAAATTAGAGAAATGTTAAGTGAAAATTAACAAGTCTCTTGTCTAATAGGGATTGTTTTTAATTTAAATCAATCACATTTTAGTAATTAGATCAATCTCCAACATATCGGTTATGTCAAGAATTAAATTAGATTCGATATTAAATTGATGAAACGCCTAGTGACGGTGTCTAACAATCAATTCAATATGATGCCACAAACAAAATAAAAAATTAATATGGCTTATATAATAAATTTGAAAGTTGAATTACAAATCATTTGGAAAAAAATAAAAAATTTTAAGAGGCGAACTTTTAGAATTCAACCGGACATAGTATCTTTCTTTAGAAAAAGTGTTTTTAGGTGATTGATATCTTTCTAAATACATAACCAACTCCTTATCCTAAAATCTCCGAACCAATATCATTTTTAGGTTTTCAAGTTTCTTTAATACAAGGTGGCAACTCCAAAAATGTGATTTAACTCACATTCTCGGTAAATAATCAAACAAATAATTTTTAATTAGAAAATTTTGAGAATTTCCTAAATTTTGAGTGGTGACAGAATGATGACTCCATTAGAGATTTAGAGTTAGGTCATAAGTTCGAGTCCTCACAATTTAACTCATTTATTTATTTATTTCCATTTATTCTTCTAAATCATTTATTTTCAAGTCATTTATTTTTTTCATTTAATTCTTAAAAATTTATTTTATGTAATTTATTATTTTTTAATATTTGTTTCAAGAAATTTAATTTATACAATTTATTTTTCTTGCATTTTAATTTATGTATATATTTGTTGTGAACTAGGATGGATGTGTTTGCTTTGAACTATTGCACACACCATAAAAAAAAAAAAAAAAAAAAAAGCATACAAAAGCTTTGGATCCAAGCTAAAACCATATTTGTTTAATTATCCTAAAATCTCTAAACCGAGTGTCATTTTTAGGTTTTCAAGTTTTTTTAATGTTAGGTGGCGACTCCAAAAATGTGATTTAACTCACATCCTCGGTAAATAATTAAATAAATAATTTTTAATTAGAAATTTTTTGAGGTCTCCTAAATTTTGAGTGTTGAAAAAATGACGACTCCATTAGAGATTTAGAGTTAGGTCATAAATTTAGTCCTCACAATTTATCTCCTTAATTTATTTTTTTCATTTATTCTTCAAAATCATATATTTTCAAGTCTTTTATTTTTGTCATTTCATTCTTAAATATTTATTTTATGTAATTTATTATTTTTTAATATCTATTTCAAGAAATTTAATTTATAGAATTTATTTTCCTTGCATTTTAATTTATGTATATATTTTTTTGTGAATTGAGTTGGATGTGTTTGCTTTAAACTATTGCGCACACCACCAAAAAAAAAAAAAGCATACAAAAGCTTTAGATTCGAGCTAAAACCCTATTGGAGTTAGATAGAGAAATTCGATGGCAAGTATGACAAAAGTCTACTAATACTCATCTGGACTCTCATTTGGACTAGAATACCCCATGCATTAGAAATTATGGAATAACCTTCTCATACCTCTTGGTGTATAAGATTAGAGGCTGAACTATCCCATTGTAATCTAGATAATCTAGAGACTTGAAAAGACTTTAGTATTAGATAAGTTTTGCCTAAATCCTAGAAAAGTTGGATCATATCTATCGAGCTTGTCCATTTAAGATGTGAACTATTTTAAATGATATCAATTCTAATCATTATTTCTACGAGTTATCATTTAAACAAATCATAACGAGAGAATGACATTGAAGATTTTAAAGCCAAATCGAGTAGACTCAATTTAAAGAAAGAGACTGTCTCCCTTTAGATTTTGTGTCGAAGTCGTAAAAAAATATGAGACTTATGAGCAACGAGTACACTCGTTAAAAAGGAATTCATACAAGATTCGAAACATCATGACCATTGTTACCTCATCTCCTAATTTGGAGTTATAGAGGGTAAAATAAGAATATGTTATGTAATGAAAAATATTATGAGCATTGTAATATCATCTAAGGGGTTATATTGTTTATTTCTAATGACCATTGTAATATAAATCAAACAGTTATACTGTCTTTGTTCTTCAATGAAAAATGGCTCTAAGTCACATTTAAAATGTCCTAGAAGTTTAAATTTCAAATTCTTTTGTGTATATCATCACGGGATGTGCTCATCATTCAAGGTTCAAACCAAAAATAAAATTCCTATCAATGCCAAATCTAATTTAGGGTAGGCATGTTTCTTAAATCGCCTATAGTATCTATGGAGTTATACCCTTAGCAAGTACTAAAAAATTTTGATCCGGTCCATCCTTAGTACAAACTCTATCATGATTTAAAGTCCACAATAGTATCCAAACCAGTTCACATTATTGCATGCATGCATTTTTGTTTATATGTATTCATTGAATATATTGTTTTGTGAGAATAGACATGTCTAAGGAAAAATAGGCTCTACTTAATGAAAGCTTAACTCACTCTAATACTAGTACCTCAACCAAGTTGGAAAACCAAAATGAAGCCCAAGAGAAGTAAAGCATCCAACAAGAAGTGGTTACTTTGAGAAATGAAGTTTCGTGGATAACTAGTTTACTTAAGAAGGCTCTTTAATCCAAACTCGCTAGAATGTGAAGCTTTTGAGGTGAAGTATCTATTCTTTCCTCCCACAATGCTCATTCCTCTACCGGGTTCTCCATAACTATATACTCCTTCAATGATGGCAACTTATCCTGAAGGACCTTCTCTAGTTGCTTTATCAAGCCATATGGCACCACTCATTGCCAAGAATTCTCTACTCTTATATGCTTTCACCTCGATATGTGGTATTTTTTCTAAGTCACTTGACACAAACACAAATCTCGATAGGCTCGCCCCAAGATAATGAAGAGGTAAAGAAAAAAAGGATGTTAAAGTATATAGGTCAAATTAATTTCTTGATAATGGAAAGAAATTAAAAATAAAAGTGGATGAGTGCATCCGAAACCTTAAGCAATCAATTTTGAGAAAGACTATTTCGAAATAACTAGTTGGGGGCTAAAAAAGATCAATTTTAATGACAAAGCTTTTGTGAGTAGAGATGACCTTCATGGTATGAGAAAAAAATAGTGAATCCATATGGATATATTCTAAGAGCCGAGAGCACTAACTTTTTGGGTACGTCCACCATTGATTCATTCGGAATGAGTTGACATCTTCATCGAACTTTAGGATCTCCATACTATAAATACTTGAGTGGTAACTTTTCATGTCACTTTAGTGATCTCGTGAATTTGGGAAAGAAAATAGAGCATGACATAATTCAGGAAAAGCCAAGGCTTTAGATGACACTTTTAGTGAAAAAGAATTTGATTATGATGTCTTCAAAATAAACCCCAATCTCTATGTTAATTTTCCAAAATTTCATGTATAGACCTCTAAAAACTAAAGGAAACTTTTTTCTCCTTTACCTATGTCTCTAGGGCAAAATCAAATAGTTTTTAATAACTCACAAATACCACATAATCCTTACCATCAAAACAACCAAGATCACAAAAAGAAGTCCGAACAACTACCACCCCTACCTTTCTCATTGGGTGAAATGTTTGAGTTCCTAATAAAAATTAGGCAAATCATCGTAATCTTTACTAACTCTGATATGCCATTTTTATCTTATATGGTACAAACAATATGAGAGATGTGAATATCTTTTATTTGCTTCTGGGCATAACATTGATGAATGTTCTCGCTTTTAAGAAAAAGTTGTTGGATTTGATTAAGAAAGGTTGGATAAGTTTTAACAATAATTTGCACGCTCCTAATGTTAGCATGAATTTGCTTCCAAACTATACAGATCATCAATACAAGGATAATGAGACTAAGTGGGCTTAAAAGTTATGGTAATGATGTATGCTCATCATTTGCAATTGTTGTCTTTTAATTTTTGTTGGATTTTTAACATTGTTTCCCAAAAATTTTGCTATAAATGGATTAAGTCATATCTTTAAATGAAAGAATAGCTTCTATTTTTTTTATATAATTTTATATTGTCTAATATGAAATTAAGAAATGTCTATTTGAAAGTATTATTTGACATTATATTTTTTCTTCATAAAAAAATATAATGGTAAATTCATTCAAAAGATTGATCAAATTTCAAAGCATGACATATAGAAGAATCTTTTATTTTGTTAAAGCCCAAAGATATATTTTTCTTTCCTAATAACATTTTGAGTAGAAAGTAAGAGAGCAATCGATCCTTCATTTTGTTGAAACAAAAAAAAATCCTTTTCTTTTCTAAATAAACTCTCGAAGGAAAGCTTTGCCTAGAAATCCTCACGAAGCCCAAAGTTAAAAAAAACTATATTATTGGTGTCCTAAATAATGATGAAGTATATCTTCAAGTTATAATCCTAAGTTACATTCATCATTTCTCTTCTTTGGTTAGCTTGAGGGTTTTCTAAATTAATTATTGTTTTTCAAAAGAGATTAGCATTTATCTCGCATAAGTAAATTAACCTTTAAGATGAAAAAAATGCCATTTTTCATGTATCTTACAAAGTCATATCCCTTGTTATTCCATTTTGAACTTTAATGATTTCTTTCACAATAACCTAGACTAGGATCACCCCTCACACTAGAATGTAAAATGCAAAGTCATAAATGGTAGATGAAACTTTCAAAAAAATTTATCAAAAGAACCCCATCGATGATTCCAAAAACAAAAAGAAATGTAAAACAAAAAAAAAGATTAAAAAAATAACATAATAAAATATCGCTAATATAAAATTATAAGTCGAGATGGGAGTCAAAATTCGGATAAATAGACAATAAGAGTTGAGACTATGAAACAAAGTCAGCAATCAAAATGATAAAGTTACTACAATGAGCCTAAAAAGAAAATTTTTCTCATGACCATCAAGATGACATAACAACCTAACTAATGGCTAAAGTGACAAAGTCCGGATAGTATTACCTAAAGAGACTTCTATGGACAATAAAGTGATTCTATGTCATAAGACACTTAAACACTTTTTGAGCCTTTATATATCTATTTTTTCATAAACTCAAGCAATAGCCTACATTACATGCTTTTACAAATCCTTTTTGATAAAAAATAGTTCACTTATACCGTTGAATTTTAATCTCGAAAGAAAAAGAAGAATGATTTAGAAAAGCAAGAAGATATGACTAGTTGGTGTGTTGTTTGTCGTTCTTTATAACACCAAATCATAAGTTTTTTTCAACTAACTTGGGGGTAAGAAAAATAAACATAATCAAAATACTTTTCGGGTAAGATTATCCTTTAGAATCAATTTTTTCAAAATATCTTCCGCTTAACCTTTTCCATTCACCAAAATGAACTTATCATTTGACCAATCATCTTTAGTAGCATCAAAAACTAGTTTTTTATACAAATCGTATATTATCCAAACATGTGTAAAGTTTAGCCCAATAACCTTCTTGAGGAAATTACATCATAGCATCCGAATGTCATGTTTTGACTTTTTGATCAATCAACTTGAACATCTTCATGAATGAATGTACTTTTATCGGAAAATCTTTATACTTTTTTTAAATAATCTGAATTGTATTTAAGAGAATCATTCAAATTCATGGCTTAATCCATAAGAACTAAATGTCTATTCAATAATCTTCCTCAAAATATGATGAAAATTTTAAGACTAATTTGTAAATTATGATGCAAGCATCAAAAGACAACTAGTTATTGTGTTGAGAGAGCCGCAAATGTATGATATCAACTACCGCTTGAGAGCATCTCATTTCCCAATCCGAATGGTAATCTATAAAATTAAAAACACTTAGAGGGCAAAGTGAAGGATCTAATCACTCAAACCAAATTCGATAATCGGTCAAACAATGAATTATAAGTCACTCGATGTGATGAGGGCCTAAACGACAAGCATTTGAACATTAGTAAAAATAACTAAAGTAGCTAAATCAAGGGGCATTAGTGGCTATCTCAAGGGGACCGAAAGCCGGTAATCTATTAAAGTTTAGATTTAGTTTTGTCAATAGCAAATCAATAAAAGAAAATTAAGTTTTTAAAGTGCAACTTATGTTTCTCATTGGTAAAAAATTAACCACTACAATCAACTTTCTTAATGTGTTACAAGAACATATCTCATAAACTTTCCTAAAGCTATTCATATATTCTCTTTCACAATCGGATCATCTATCAAAGATTTGTTTCTCCAACCTTGATCATCTAGAGTGGTTCGTATATGTTTTTCAATTAGATCACCTATCAAATGCTCATTTCTTCGTTCTCATTCTTCAAAAAGAAAAAGATCACTCAAAATGATTTGTATATCTTTTTCGATTGGATCACTTATCAAATGTTCATTTCTCTAATCTATTTTTTTCAAAAATAAAAAGATCACTTAAAGCTATTCGTATATCATTTTCGATCATATCACATGTCAAAGGTTTGTTTTTCTAATCTTATTTTTCAAAAGAAAAGGATCACCCAAAACAGCTTCATATGTCTTTTTAGATCGGATCACCTATCAAAATTTTGTTTCCCCAATCTTATGTTTTAAAAAGAAAAAGATCACCTAGATGGTTCGTATATCTTTTTTGATCGGATCATATGTCAAATATTCATTTATTTGATCTTGTTTCTCAAAAAGAAAAAGATCACTCAAAACGACTCGTATACCTTTTTCAATCAAATCTTCCGTTAAAGGTTCATTTTTCTGATCTTGTTTTTAAAAAGAAAAAGATTACTTAGAGCGGTTCGTATATCTTTTTTTATTGGATCACATGTCAAAAGTTCATTTCTCCGATCTCTTTCTTTTTAAAGAAGAAGATCACCTAAAGTGGTTCATATATCTTTTTTGATTGGATCACTTGTCATATATTCATTTCTTCGATCTTGTTTTTTAAAATAAAAGATCCTCAAAAGCGATTCGTATGTCTTTTTTGATTGGATCACCTATCAAAGGTGCTTCTTCGATCTTGTTTTTTAAAAGAAAAAGATCACCGAAAACAGTTTGTATCTCTTGTTCAATTAGATCATATGTCAAAAGTTCGTTTCTTTGATCTTGTTTGAACATCACATTTTATTTTTTAGAGTAGGTCGCCCTTCATAACAAGGTCATTGCATTTTATTTTTCAGAACAAGCTTCCTTTCACAATAAGACCATCACATTTTACTTTTCGGAGCGAGGTTGCTCATCAAAACAAGATGATTATATTTTACTTTTGAAATAAAGTTATCTTAGATAATAAGACTATTTTTTACCACTCAATTTATTTTTTCTTTAAAAGCTCACTAAGCAAACCCAATTTGGAGTTCACATTTTAGTTGGCATTTGCATCACAAGCATTGTAAAGTAGAGATAGTTGTCATAACCCAAAATTTAGGTTATATTTATTTTTTAGTATTATTTTTTATTGATTCCTTCATTTATATATTATTTTATCTTATTTTTCATATATTTTTAGGCAATTTTATGAGTTTTATGTTTTATGTTTTGTTTTTGTAAAAAAAAAAAAAGAAAAGAAAAAGAAAAAAATTATAACATAACCAATTTATCAACAAAAAAAGGGAAAAAAATACAAAAAAAAAAAAAAACTTTTGCTTGAAATAATTAATGAGGGACATAATTGAAGGCAATAAGGATTGAAATTAAAAGTTAATTAGAAACAAAATTGGATGAAATAAAGGTGAAATTAAATGAAATCGATTTGAATTTGAAAGTCAATAAGGGTATAGTTGAATTGAAGATAGAGGTGTCATTTTAGGAAATTGAAACACACAAGGATCAAATTGAAATTAAGGAGTGAAAGATAGGACTAAAATAGGTCGAACAACCTATCGTTCTATACAACCCAAAATCAATCCTCGAGTACTATTCATCATCTTTCTTAAAGAGTAACTCGCTCAATTCCTTTGTTATGATTCTTGGCTGGCAAATATACCACCCAAGAATGATGTTTTACACTTACATAACCTATATTCTTCTCTACACAACCTTGCACACACAGATTGAGAATTAGTTTTCAATTGTTTTTTTTTTTGTTCAAAAACGATAGATCAAAGACATACGTGTTTAGGTTTGATTTTTAATGGGCAAAGGTTTAGATTGATTAGGAATGCTCCTAGGATAGAGAATGACTCATATTTTGTTATAAATTGAGCCACATTATGTTTGAAAAAAATGGGTATTAAAGAGATGATTTGGTCGGGTTTGAGTTTTCCGGGTTTTAAAGATAAGAACAATTCTAGGTTTAAGAGGAAGAATTTAGGGATTGTTGGGGATATAATTTAGGCCATCAAACACTTTACTTTGGCAATGTAAACCCATCCGTAACACAAAAAGAGAAAAAAAAAAAAGGCAAGAAAAAAGGAAGGTTTCGTCTAAAATCTTTGGGTTTACAAAGAGATTTTTTTGAAGACAAGTTATCTTGGATAATAAGACTATTTTTTACCACTCGATTTTTTTTAAAAAAAAAGCTCAATAAGCAAACCTAAGTTGGAGTTCACATTTTAGTTGGCATTTGCATCATAAGCATTGGAAAGTGGAAATAGTTTTCATAACCCAAAATTTGGGTTATATTTATTTTTCAAGTATTATTTTTTATTGATTCCTTCATTTATATATTATTTTATCTTATTTTTTTTTCATTTTTAAGGAAATTTTATGAGTTTTATGTTTTGTTTTTGTAAGAAAAAAAGAAACAAAAAGGAAAAAATTATAACATAATCAATTTATAAAAAAAAGGAAAAAAAAAACTTTTGCCTAAAATAATTAATGAGAGACATAATTGAAGGAAGTAAGGATTGAAATTGAAAATAATTATATTTGAAATTAAAAGTTAATTAGAAATGAAATTGAATGAAATAAGGGTGGAATTAAATGAAATCGGATTTGAATTTGAAAGTCAATAAGGGTATAGTTGAATTGAAGATAAGGGTGTAATTTTAAGAAATTGAAACACACAGGGATCAAATTGAAATTAAGGAGTGAAAGATAGGACTAAAATAGGTCGAACTACCTATCGTTCTATACAACCCAAAATCAATCCTCGAGTACTCGTTCATCGTCTTTCTTAAAGAATAACCTACTCAATTCCTTTGTTGTGATTCTTGGTCGGCAAATATACCGACCAATAGTTGTGCTTCACATTTACATAACCTATATTCTTCTCTCGCATAACCCCGCACACACAGATTGAGAATTAGTTTTCAATTTTTTTGTTTTGTTCGAAACGATAAACCAATGACATACGTGTTTAGGTTTGACTTTTAATGGGCAAGGGTTTAGATTGATTAGGAATGCTCCTAGGGTAGAGAATGATTCATATTTGTTTTATAAATTGAGCCACATTGTGTTTGGAAAAAGTGGGTATTAAAGAGATGATTTGGTCGGGTTTGAGTTTTCTAGGTTTTAAAGATAAGAACAATCCTAGGTTTAAGGGCAAGAATTTAGGGATTGTTGGGGATATAATTTAGGCCATCAAACACTTTACTTTGGTAGTGTAAACCCATCCGTAACACAAAAGGAGAAAAAAAGGCAAGAAAAGAGGAAGGTTTCGTCTAAAATCTTTGGGTTTAAAAAGAGATTTTTTTGAAGACAAGTTATCTTGGATAATAAGACTATTTTTTACCACTAGATTTTTTTTTTAAAAGCTCACTAAGCAATTCCAATTTGGAGTTCACATTTTAGTTGGCATTTGCATCATAAGCATTGTAAAGTGGAAATAGTTTTCATAACCCAAAATTTGGGTTATATTTATTTTTTAGTATTATTTTTTATTGATTCCTTCATTTATATATTATTTTATCTTATTTTCATATATTTTAAGGCAATTTTATGAGTTTTATGTTTTATGTTTTGTTTTTGTAAGAAAAAAAGAAAAAAAAGGAAAAAATTATAACATAATCAACTTATCAAAAAAAGGAAAACAAAGAAAATTTTTTTTGCCTAAAATAATTAATGAGAGACATAATTGAACGAAGTAAGGATTGAAATTGAAAATAATTAGATTTGAAATTAAAAGTTAATTAGAAATGAAATTGAATGAAATAAGGGTGGAATTAAATGAAATCGGATTCGAATTTGAAAGTCAATAAGGGTATAGTTGAATTGAAGATAAGGGTGTAATTTTAAGAAATTGAAACACACAGGGATCAAATTGAAATTAAGGAGTGAAAGATAGGACTAAAATAGGTCGAACTACCTATCGTTCTATACAACCCAAAATCAATCCTCGTGTACTATTCATCGTCTTTCTTAAAGAGTAACCTCGCTCAATTCCTTTGTCTGTGATTCTTGACTAGCAAATATACCACCCAAGAATGGTGCTTCACACTTACATAACCTATATTCTTCTCTCGCACAACCTTGCACACACGGACCGAGAATTAGTTTTCAATTTTTTTTGTTTTGTTCGAAACGATAAATCAAAGAAATACGTGTTTAGGTTTGATTTTTAATCGACAAGGGTTTAGATTGATTAGGAATGCTTCTAGCGCAAAGAATGATTCATATTTTGTTATAAATTGAGCCACATTGTGTTTGAAAAAAGTGGGTATTAAAGAGATGATTTGGTCGGATTTGAGTTTTCTAGGTTTTAAAGATAAAAACAATTCTAGGTTTAAGGCGAAGAATTTAGGGATTGTTGGGGATATAATTTAGGCCATCAAACACTTTACTTTGGTAGTGTAAACCCATCCAAAACACAAAAAAAAAGAAAAAAAGGCAAGGAAAAAGGAAGGTTTCATCTAAAATCTTTGGGTTTACAAAGAGATTTTTTTGAGGAAAAGTTATCTTGGATAATAAGACTATTTTTTACCACTTGATTTTTTTTAAAAAAAAAAAGCTCACTAAGCAAACCCAATTTGGAGTTCACATTTTAGTTGGCATTTGCATCATAAGCATTGTAAAGTAGAAATAGTTTTCATAACCCAAAATTGAGGTTATATTTATTTTTTAGTATTATTTTTTATTGATTCCTTCATTTATATATTATTTTATCTTATTTTTCATATTTTTTAAGGTAATTTCATGAGTTTTATGCTTTATGTTTTGTTTTTGTAAGAAAAAAAAGAAAGAAAAAGGAAGAAATTATTACATAATCAATTTATCAAAAAAAAAAAAAACGAAAGACAAAAAAAAAACTTTTGCCTAAAATAATTAATGAGAGACATAATTGAAGGAAGTAAGGATTGAAATTGAAAATAATTAGATTTGAAATTAAAAGTTAATTAGAAATGAAATTGAATGAAATAAGGGTGGAATTAAATGAAATCGGATTTGAATTTGAAAGTCAATAAACGTATAGTTAAATTGAAGATAAAGGTGTAATTTTAAGAAATTGAAACACACAAGGATCAAATTGAAATTAAGGAGTGAGAGATAGGACTAAAATAGGTCGAACTACCTATCATTCTATACAACCCAAAATCAATCCTCGTGTACTCGTTCATCGTCTTTCTTAAAGAGTAAACTCGCTCAATTCCTTCGTTGTCATTCTTAGGTGGAAAATATACCAGCCAAGAGTGGTGCTTCACACCTACATAACCTATATACCTATATTCTTCTCTCGCACAACCCCGGACACACAGATTGAGAATTAGTTTTTAATTTTTTTTGTTTTGCTCGTAAATGATAAATCAAAGACATACGTGTTTAGGTTTGATTTTTAATGGGCAAGGGTTTAGATTGATTATGAATGCTCATAGGGCGAGAGAATGATTCATATTTTGTTATAAATTGAGCCATATTATGTTTGAAAAAAATGGTTATTAAAGAGATGATTTGGTCGGGTTTGAGTTTTTTGGGTTTTAAAGATAAGAACAATTCTAGGTTTAAGGGGAAGAATTTATGGATTTTTGGGGATATAATTTAGGCCATCAAACACTTTATTTTGGCAATGTAAATCCATCCGTAACACAAAAAGACAAAAAAAAAAAGGCAAGAAAAAAGGAAGGTTTCATCTAAAATCTTTGGGTTTACAAAAAGGTTTTTCTAGTTTTTTTAAAGAAGGGATTTTTGGGTTTAAGTTCATTTCCAAATGATTCAAACTCATCCTCAAGTTATACTTAGTTCCCGTGTTCACACCAAACCTCTTAACGTGACTTAGCTTGAGAATTTGTGACCAAGCAATTTCTTCAAGCATTCGATAAATTTTTAGGTACCTATAAACACTAATTTTTTTTCTTTCATTTATAGGTTAGTTTTTTAGATTATTCTTGGACATTCCAAGCACGAGAACTCATTTTGCAAGGCAATACTAGCTTGATAATCCTAAATCCAATTCACAAGTGAGCTAAAGGAAAATAAGAGCAGGAGAAGAGAAAGAATAAAAGAAAGAAAAGAGAGAAAAGAAAGAATAGAGAGGCTAAAGAAAAAAAGGAGATAAAGGGGTTTGGCTCGAAGGGGAGAGGAAGGAAACCGGGTTAGGTCTAGTCTAGCTTGGGAGTAAAGAAAAAAAGTAAGCTAGGTCTAGCCTAGTTCAAAAGAAAAAGAAAGGAACCGGGTTAGTTCAACCCAACTCGTAAGGGAGAGAAGAAGGGTCTATTTGGGTTTCTATTGGTTTAGACCAACCTAGTGGGCTTAGCCTAATGGATTGATAATTATTCACCACCACCTTAAAAAAATGAAAATGAAAATGAAAAGAAAAATGATAAAAAAAAAGTAAGAAGAAAAGAGAAGGAAAGGAACTATATATATATATATATATATATATATATATATATATATAAAGAGAGAGAAAGAATGTTTGGTGAAAATTAACAAGTTTCCTATCTAATAGGGATTGGTATTAAATTAAATCAATCATATTTTAGTTATTGGGTTTTTCTTTGACATATCGATTATATTAAGATTTAAACTCGGATTCGATGTTGAATTGATAAGACTCTCGACGATCGATTCAATATGATGTCATAAACAAAATAAAAATATTAATTTGGATTAGATAATAAACTTAAAATTAACTCGGGAATCATTTTGCAAAAATAAAAACTTTTAGGAGATAAACTTTTACGATTAAACCAAACATGATATCTTTCATTGTAAACAATGCTCTTGGGTGAATGATATCTTTTCACAAATATAACCAACTCTTTATCCTAAAATCTCCGAACTAGTGCTATTTTTAGATTTTCTAGTTTCCTTGAATACTAGTTGACAACTCAAAAACCATTTTTTAACTCACATCCTCAATAAATAAATAAACAATTTTTAATTAGAAGATTTTGAAAGTCCTCTAAATGTCGAATAGCGACACAATTATTAAGAAAAGATATATTGATGTTGACAATAAAAACCAAACAAAATATTCAAATATAGAATTAAAAGAAAGGTTGTTAATCACTATAGTATTAATATAAAGACACCAAAAGAAAAAGGTAAAATATTATATGTGTGTGTGTGTTTGATATTTATAAATAAGATGCTAATATTCTCTTTGAGATATTAAGAACATTGAAAACAAGTGATTTCTTTTCTATTCGATATTTTTTTTATCACACTATTGATATTTTTTCTTGATCTATTAAGATAAACAACATATAGGATTTAAATTTGAGTGCAACATTACTCCTTTTATATTGGTCGCAAACTTAAAATCTAATTTAATAGATTTGCATTTAAACTTCTTAATGAAATATAGAAAAAAAATTTGTTACAAGTAATACATAACTAATATATGAGTTGAAGTTCAAAATTAATTAATTATTATAAATATATTTAAACAATAATAACAATTACAATTCAAAAAAATAAAAGAAGCAAAGTTATATTGGAAAACAACAATTAATTAGATACAAGAATCCTAGATTTCTCTCAATCTTATTCAATTAAACATGTTTGTCTGTTTTATAATATGAAAAAAAAATAATGATTAGTGATGCATTATGATATTAATAATGACGAGGTCTTGATCCTCGTAATATGATTATTAATGAGGTGGTTCTTAATTCATGTTGATCATATAGTAGTTCCAACGAGATGAATATAAATTTAATGACAAGTACTTACAAAATAAGTCCTTTTTTGATTGAAGTACATTCTTATAGCTAAGTTAGCTTACAAAGAGAGAAATATATTCCGAGCGAGTGTTATAAAAAAAAGTTATCTTTTGTATGTAAATGATAATGGATAATATAACTATTTTGAGCTTAGAGTGTAGAACTTGTAAATTTCTACTTGTTAGGTTTTATATAAGAGAAATTATAATCAACTTGTATGTGATAAAGGTATGATATTTTTTTCTCTTACGCTCAACGAGTTCTAACATTTACATAAAAGATATATGACCTTGATGTTGACTATTTATCATTAGACAACCTGGAATGCTTTCATAGTCATAGTTGATTTGACTAAAATTATTTTTATGTCATACTTTCATTTAGTGAGTATACTCGTATGTTTTATTGATTAATGGTGATTGATGAGAAACACATTGAACCAGTTTCGGATGATGTACTAGGTTTTCTTCGACAAACCATTATTATAAACTATATTGATAAAAAGTTGATATTGCTAAGTGAGAATTGAGGTGTGTGTTAAAAAATAATATAAATCATATCTTAAGAATGACGTCACCTAATAACTTATCTTTTTAGATGGTTTTTTGACCCCTATATGCATATAAAAGTAAAATCCATGATGTTAACTCGCTTACAAATCTCAAATTTATAAGTGAGAGAGTACTATAGAAAAGATAATTTCTAGTTAATGAACATATTGACTTTGGAACTATTTATATACCATAGTTGATACTAGATTGGTAAAAAAGCTCATACACCAATACACAATCACCATAATATTTTCTAGGTTTATTATACTAAAAAAGACACAAATTTTACACTTTTTAATCACATTAGCATTTTTTTTAATATTAGACATAAAATATACAAAATGAATTTATCTTGACCACATTAGCATAACTTTTTTTGGATAAAATTCTATTAACATCCGACGTGACAAGCAATTTTAGTCTTTGCAATCAATATTTTTCACTATCATATCATATGCTAAAAAAATCAAGCATTATAATATGGTTAACAAAAATTTAATCTATGTATTTTTGTTTAACATGAAAACATGCTAATATTAAAAAGCATAAAGTTTATTGTTTTTTTTTCATACAATAAGCCTATTATCTATGTATATTATTTCAAATTATAAAATAAAAAAATATACAAACATAAGGAATCCATCAATATAAAAATACATATCACTCCCACTTTAAAAAATACACAATTTTAAGATAAAACTTAGACTCACATAAAAGAACAAAAGAAAATGCTATGGTCTATACTTTCATAACCAAAAATCACCTTTTCTATACCAAAATAGATAAAAACAATTATATCTTATCGTAATAGCATCTACAATATCTTTGTTACAAAACCCATGTGATTCTTTCCTTATTAAATAAAAGTAAAGAAATGGTTTTCGACCATAAGATCATTTTGACCAATATCGGCGATTGATCACCAAATGCAACATAATTTACTATGTTTCAAATAATTTCCTATGTCTTAAATTTAAGAAGGAAAAAAGAATGCAAAGGAGTATGAGATTCTAGGCAGCATCCCATCACCATTAGTTTCCAAAGTACATTATACGAAGTTTGGATCGCAGATGAACACACTCGACCCATATTATTCCAAATTTGACAACGGGAATGGTGGTTTTGGGTCAAAATTACAATTAGATTTAAAGCCTTCAAAATGTCAATTCTCCTTCAATTTTGTTGCTTTCATTTGTTTCATGCTAGATTTGAGTTTCAAAATATATTTGCAATTTTAAAATAATGATTTTTTCATTCAAGTGCAATTTAGGTGGCTAAAATTTCTGTTTGAATAGTGATGAACAAAGTTGATAAAAATCATAATGAATGACATGTTGTATACAATGAAATAGAGTGAAATGTGTTTTTGATGATTTTTTTTTTATAATAGTTTCAAAATATCACAAAAATCTTAATTTGTATTTGAAATGTCTTTAATGTTAAGAGGGATTAAAAATATTAAGGTTATTTTGGATATACAATGAAGTTTTTGTAATGATAGTTTTAAATTTTTGGATGAACATTATAATTTCATGATACCTCAAATCATTATATATATATATATATGCTTATAACTAAGTTTTTAAACTTAAACTCCAAAATAAACCAATGGAAACCCATATGATTTTTTCTTTGGATTTGTGTTAATGCTATCCTCATATCAATTTCCCACATTAAAACTAAATCCATGAAAATGCTATAAAAGAAATGATAACAATAATAGAATTGAAGAGAAAGATAATAGAATAATGAATTCACTATAAAATAAAGTGAATACAAGAGATAACAATTTCAAATAATCTCTCAATCTTTGCAAAATGTTTTTCCATAAAATATTGAACAATCAAGCCTATTTGTAAGCGTCAAGATTAGGAAGAGAATTGAAAGAGATTATAAACCATTAAAGGTGCATAAATATTTGAATCAATTGCATCACCCTTTCAATTTCTCATATTTAAAGGTGAATGGAATCACATTATGAATAATGAGTAGTGAGAATATGAAATGGACATTTATTATTTTATAACACTCCCTGTTGAATGTCCATTATACAAGGGAACATGCCTTGTTAAAATTTTTCTAGGAAAAAACCCAATAAAAAAATCCTAATGATGAAAAAAGAGTACAATATTTCTTATACAAATTAATCTCTATGTTGGGCTCCCTTGTTGAAAATATCATTTAAGATCTTTAAGACCCCATTTCTCTTGCGAACCATTTTTGTAAAAAATGTGATAAATAATGCCTTAGTGAATTAGTCTCGTCGGATTAGCATTTTAATTTATTCTTTATTTAATTGAATTATACAAGCAACATTATCTTCATATGATATTGTTAAAACTTTTTGGCTATATATAAATTGCATGTCTCTCAAATATGATGGGTCATTGATCTTAGCTAAACATATTCTTGACTTACCTCATGAATTGGTATTTTTATATGATTTGAATATGTAATAGTAATAGTTTACTTCATGGAACATCATGATATAGTTGTATCACGATATGTAAATACATAACCCATTTGTGAATGAGATTTATATTGTTTAGATAAATAACCTACATCCGCATAAACAATTAAACTTGACTTTGATTTATTTGAGTAAAATACATGCCATATTAATTTGTCCTCAAAGATAACGTAGGAAATGTTTAATTCCATTTCAATGTCTTCTTATTGTAGTAGAACTATGACTTACTAAGAAATTTATAGAAAAGGCTATATCAAGTCAAGTATTATTAGTAAAATATATCAATGGACCAGATGATAGTAAGATATGGTACTTCGTGATTAAGTACTTCTTCCTTATCTTCTCGAGGTCGAAAAGGGTTTTTTCGGATATCAAGTAAAAGAACTACCAATGTGCTAGTCAATGGATGATATTTATCTAGAATGATTGTACTAATGAATAAAAATATCATTCTCTAAGTGCTTGAAATACGAGTCGAGATAAAATTTTATTTTCCCAAGGTATTCATATCTAATTATCTTTTTAAATAACTTATGGCTCTTTGAATCTCTTTATAAGTTCCAATAATATTTAAATTATCAACATATATAACAATTATCATAAACCTTTTTTTGAATTTATTTATAAAAATACATGAACAAATATAGTTATTTTTACAACCTTTTTTCAATCAATATTTGTTGAAACAACTATACCACATGCACATAAGATAGTAATAAAGAGTAGATATTGAAAAATATATATAAAAAGTATAGCATAAATTGAATTTCTAAAAACTAAAATAATACAATAAATACTAAAATAATCCCGATAGAGATTTCTATAATTTAATTTAATTCATTTCTTAAGAATATGTATTACAAGCTTTAGGTATCTTAAGTCCTTTTTTGGTCATTCATATATATATCATTTTCAACTAAAAAAATAAGTTATGATCACATCTATTAAATTTATGCATGTGAACTTTTTCATACATTTTTCTCAGCTAATAAGATAATAAAATATAATTACATCCATTACAGGAGAATATATCTCCTCATGGTCAATGTCGAGTCCTTGCAAAAACTCTTGTGTTACAAGTCTTGCTTTATATTTTATAATCTCATCTTTCTTATTTTTTTCCATAAAAAAATACTCATTTGTATCCTACTAGCTTAACATCTTCAGGTGTTTTGAATATGAGTTTAAAAACTACTCATTTGTAAGAGAATATAATTTCATCCGAATTGTTTTTTTTTTATTTAAGCCAATCATTTCTATTTCGACAATATTTAATAAATTTACGCTCAAGATCCTTATTTTCATTTAAAATGTCAATTGTAACATTATATGTAAAAATCATATCAATAAATGTTTCTTTTCGATCCTATTTTCTCACTCGTATTATCATAATTTATCAAAGTCTCTTGATTTTTCACAAATATTTAGACTTCTTCTAGAAGCCTATTATTAGAAATATCTTGGATTTTTTTATGAATATTTGCATCCTTTATATTTTTATTTTAATTATTTTTTCTTTTATTTGGGGATTTTTACTTTTAGAATCGATCGGTCTTTCACACTTCATACGTGCTTTAGATTCATTTGTTATAACATTGATAGATTTTCTTTCTAGGATATCAATTCCAATAAGAACATTCTTAGTGAGGACATACATTTTAGTTACTCGTTTAGGATTTGAGAATACATTTGACAATTGGTTTGCAATACCTTATGAATGAATTATCTTTTGGACTTGTAGTTCATTTTATTTTATACGAGGATCAAGATGATATAAGATAGAGTACTCCATTTAATATTTTTAAAATTTTTTCAATTGCTTATTTTGATTATTCTCTCCCTCTTATGTTGGAAAAATCATTTCATCAAAATGACAATCGATAAATTAAGCTATAAAAATATCTATTATTCATGGTTTAAGATACTCGAATTATCGAAGAGAATTCTAATCCAACATATATTCCCTTCTTTAAGTGTTCATTTTAGTTCGTTATGGAGGAGCACTATTGATATATACTCGCAATGCTAAAAAATCATAAATAAGAAATATTTGGTTATGACCATAAACTAATTGAAGGAGGGAGGATTTCGATAACTTATGGCTCTAATGTGAATAAGTATTGCTGCATATAAGATTGTATGTCCCTAAACATAAACAAGGATTTTTTTTTAAATAACGGTTTAGCTATCAATTAAAGCTTTTTTATAAATGATTTTGCTAAACCTTTCTAAGCATGAACATGAGCAACAAGATGTTCAACCTTTATTCTAATAGCCAATAAATAATGATTTAATGCTTAGAAGATAAATTCATCGAGCATTATCAAGGTGAATTATTTTAATGGCATAATTTAGAAATTATGCTTTTAATTGAATTATTTAGGTTAGCAATCTTGAAAACATCAGTTTTCGAGTAGATAATAAATATACATGTGACTATTTTGTGGATGTATCTATTAAAATCATAAAATATCTAAATGATCAACATAGTAGATGAATTGATACACATATATCACCTTGAATACATTTTAAAAATACTAGAAATTCAATCTCAATTTTACTTGGAGATGGCTTAATAATCAATTTTCCTTAAGAACATGTAAAACATGAAAATTTATTAAATTTAAGAATCTTCTAGCTCTTTAATGGATGTCCATATGAATTTTTAATAATTTTTTTGCATCATGAAAGATCCGAGATAAAACAATTGATTATACCACATAATAAAAGTATTTGAATTAATAAACTTCTAGTTTACTACAGCATTTGCTTCAATAATTCCAATATTTGTAATAAAGATAAAAAAAAAAAAGCAAATAAATTTTTTCAATGCATATTTTCTATCCAATTTAATAATTATAATGTATAAGTATCCAATATTTATTACATTTGCTACTTGATATGATATTACTTTAGATGAATATCTTTGGAACTCAACAATTTTCTATGAGATTTTACGGAAAATAGTATATCATTTATAATAAAATTTGTCCTTTCGGATAATAACATATTTGCCCTTCAAGAGCCTTTAAATTATGCCACTTCAAGTAATAATATATTCGCTTTTCTATAGCCTCAAAAATTTATCTCTTCAAATAATAATATAATTGTTCTTCTAGATCTTTTTATTAAATTAATATTATTAGATATAATATTAACACAAAATAAATAATTAAATGGAAAGCTAACAAGTTATTAATTTTAATACCTCCATTTTGATATATAAAATCGACCTCTATATTTTACTCTTTTCTTTTTTAATGAGGCTTAATAAAGCTCAATGAGGTGCTTTGGTGTATGACAGTACACGATCAATGTCCATTCATACCACATCTATAACATTCATTTTCAGAATACTAACTTAATCTATTTTTATTCGGTTTTTTTTTTCATAGTTATCCACTTTTTGTGGCGAAATATATTATTATGGTTGTCATAGCCCAATTTTGGGTTCCTTTAAAGGAAATAATAATAATAATAATAAAACAAAAAAAGGAAAAAATATTAAACCTCCGTAAAATCATTCAAAATCTTTCACAAATCTTTTTAAAATTGGAAGCTCCTTATTTTTAGGAATCAAATCTCAAAATTAAGATTTAACAATTAAAATTTGAATTGATTTTGGGAGAAATTATAGGAGGTTTCGGCCTATAAAAAGCTTTCGAATTCCAATTGGTCGGGAGAGGAAAAAAAAGAGAGGAGAAAAAAATAGGAGAGGGGAGAAGAATTCTAGAGAGGAAGATTGGGCAAGAAATTCTTGTTAAAATCATCCCGAAGATTGGTTTCGTCCAAGCTTTCTCGAATAATAATCATCAATTTATGTGTACTACGTCGGTATGCATTTTTCTTTGTTTCCAGTTATAATCCTATTAATCTTATGCTCAAATGATAGTTAATTGTTTGTTGATGCTTGAGAATTTTTATTTGATTGAAATGAGAACTTAAACATGATACGTTGTCTCTATTGAGCGAAGTTTTATTTCCGGGAAAAAGACTAGAAAATAGGGAAAGAAAATGGAGGTGGTGCGGATCGGGAGAGGGTGGCAAGATGCTTGAAAATTCATGTTTGATCGAAAAAAGAAATACAACAGGAAGGGGTTTGTTTTTGGGTCTTAATTTAGTTTGGGTTTTCTTAAAAAAAACAAAAAAAAAAGAAGGAAAACGTGAGTTGGGTCAAACCCAACTCTCGTTGAACATTGGTCCGACCTAATTTGGTGGCCAAAACAAGGAAGAAGGAGGCCGGGCTCCAGCCTAGTACTCCCCGCCCTTTCCTCCAAGAAAAATAAAAAAAATCACAAGAAAAATTGGAGCTAGTCCAATTTCATGAAAGAAAGAATGAAAGTAACACAAAAAAAAAAAATGAATAAACGCATGATAAGTCGGAATGGGTCCATTCGGTATAAAAAAAAAAAAAAAAGGGAAACGGATTGGGTAGGAAAGAAAATTATCATGGGCTACGAGTTTGGTTTTTTTTCAAAGTCATTTCCTTTAATATTTTAATGGTTCTTTTTTCCTTTTTCTTTTTTTTTCCTCTTTTAGCCAATTTGTTTTCTTTGTCACCTCTTCCTCGCATTAATTGAGGTTTTATTTTTTTCTTTCTTCTTTTCCTTTTTTAATTTTTTTATTAGATTAATAAAATAAAATAATAATAAAGTCTCAAATTTTGGCGAAGCCTCCTACTTAGTAGGAACCGACACCATAAAATAAAATATATAATAATAAATAAATAAATAAATTCGATGAAGTCACCTATCTAATAGGGACCGACATCACCCAAAAAGAATATTCAAGATTTTCGACGAAGTCTCCTATATGATAGGGACTAACGTCATCAAAAATCACCTTTTTAATTAAGACATCCTCCGACACGCCGGTTGTGTTAAGGCTTTTAGTGGATCCGATGTTTGAACCGACGTGTCACCCGACGAAGGGGACCAACGATCGTTTCAATATGATGCCACGCCCAAAAATTAAAAAAATTCAATTTGTTTAAAAAATGGGAGTTTAAAAAATCAAAAAATAATTTGACATACATAAAATATTTTCGAAGATAAATTTAGAGCTAAACCAAACGTGGTACCTTTTTTCGGAAAGGGCGCTTTTGGGTGATCGATATTTTTCAAAAAGCGTAACCAACTCCTTACCATAGAATCTCCGAACCAGTTGTCCATTTTAGGTTCCTAGTTCCTTCAATACTAAGTGACGACTCCAAACTCGTAAATAAACTTGTAAATATTCAATCTAATTTTTAGATATTTTCGAGGAGTCTCGTCCGACGTCGGGTAGCGACGAATGGCGACTCCACTCGGGGACTAGAGTTAGGCCATAGGTTTAGTTTTTAATTTATCTCTTATGTTTAGTTTTGTCATTTTATTTTCTGAATTTTGTTTATTTATTAGTGTATATATTTAAAAAAATTTTATCTCGCATGTTTATTTTTGAATTGGGTTGTACGACTTTTCTTTTGACTCGTTGCACACACCACGAAGGAAACCTATAAAAGCTCTAGACCCGAGCTAAACTCGCTAGGAATTAGATAGAGTGATTTGGAGGCAAGTATGACGAAAGTCTACCGATGCTCTTACAAACTCTCATTTAGACCGAAACTCACTCTATACATTGGAAATGGTGGAATAACCTTCCCCTACCTCCTAGTGTATAAGGTTAGAGGTTGGATTACCCCACCGGTAATTTAGACAATCTAGAAACTTGAAATATCTTTAGGACTAGTCAAGCTTTGCCCAACCATAGAAAAGCTAGATCTTGTCTATTAGGGTTGACCTAATTAAGACATGAATCATTCTCAAATGATGTCGATATCGACCCTTAGTATCGACCAAGGGTATTTTTATAATTTTTAGTGAAGGTTGTCCTTTGTATTAAATCATGACCGAAAAAGTCAAAAATAAAGTCGAGGATTTTTAGATCGATTTCAGCGGGTCCAAAATGATGAAAGAGATTGTCTCGCTCTTGGATTTCGTGTCGAGACTCGCGAAAAAGTTTCACCCTTCATGTGCTTATAATAATAGTAGTTTCATTATTCCAAAATCAAGTCACGATTGAAATTGAGGACATACATATCTCCCTAATCGCCCAAGTATCCGTGGGATAATTTTGCCCTCGCCGAGTACTAGCTTGATCCGATCTATCTTCAACAAGATTCTCGTCTTGATTTAATATGCAACAAATAAAAGAAAGGTATCCAACCCAATTCAAAATCATGCATTTGCATTAAATATTTATTTGTATATATTTATTTTGCATTACTAGTGAAGTAAACATAGGCCGCTCTACTCAATCCCCTCTCGTGCATCTACAACACTCGACTTCGGGCTCGCCAAATGGAGAATGAGAAAAGACCGTGACAAGAGCCAATTAGCCGACAAGAATTTGACTCGTTGAAAGAAAGTGTGGCTCGGATAACTTCCTCGTTAGAGTAGGCATTAAGAGGGAGAGGTAGCTTGAATCAAGGACAACCCGAAGTACGATAAGCCGTTCCATCACCTCATCGATCGGGGCCTTCCAATCATGTAACTTTTCGAGCCGAAGGTTAACACCCTACTCGGAACATTTGCTTATCCCATGGACCCAAGATTCCAAGCAAATGCCTCCAACGGATCCTACGAAGAGGAAGCTCATGGGCCCGGGGCGATTGAAGACCCGTGTATGGACGGACTCATGGCATTAAAAGAACGTTTAAGAGCAATGGAGGGGAGGATGCCTACGATCCTATTAGGGCCTCCGAAATGTGTTTGGTACCCGATGTAATGACTCCAAGAAAATTCAAGGTGCCGGATTTTCCCAAGTACATTGGAATCCAAGTGTCCCATGACTCATTTGAGGGTTTACTCGTAGCAAGATGGTAGAAGTGGTTCACGATGAAAAGTTGTTAATCCATTTCTTTCATGAGAGCTCAGGAGGTTCGGCTTTAAACCGGTACACGAGGTTAGAAGGATCGGAGATCTAAAGGTGAAAGGATCTAGCCGATTCTTTTCTCAAGCAATACAAGTTTAATATGGAAGTGGCTCCGAATCGTTCGGATCTCCAAGGTATGGAAAAAAGGTTTAAAGAGAACGTTAAGGAGTACGCACAAAGGTGGCACGAGGTAGCGGCTCGAATCCATCCACCGTTACCGCAATATGAGTTAATCTCGATATTTTCAAATACTTTCAAAATACCCTACTTTGAGTATTTGATTGGTATTGTTTCAATCAACTTTATCGATATTGTTATCATAGTCGAGAGGGTGGAGCAGGTAATTAAAGTTGGAAAGATTTCGATGGCTCTAAAAAGACAAAGGGCGATGGTAACAAAAGAATAGATGAGGAGATACATCGACTTGGGACTAGATTTTATCCATCCAAAAATCGAGTAACCAAGGAAAGCATAAAAACCATGATAGCTACAACCAAAGACCTTCATTCACCCATTATACCCCCAACCCAACAAACACCATGAACCAAACATACCCATCAAATCAATCAAACCCATCTTACATACCTCACTAAACTTACCAAGTCTCTCAAGCTATTACACATTTCCAAAATCCACCAATTCACAACCAAGACCACAAAAAAGAACTCGAGCAACTACCATCCTTACCTGTCTCATTGGGTAAGATGTTTGAACATCTAGTGAGTACTAGACCGATTACCCCAATTCCTACCAAACCAAAGCTCCCTCCTTATCCCGTATGGTACCAGCAAAATGAACATTGCGAATATCATTCCGATGCTACCGGACACAATATCGATAATTGTCCTACTTTTAAAAAGAGGATCTTGGCTTTGATTAAGAAAGGACGGATCGACCTTGATATTTTTTCATATACTCGTTATGTGAGCATGGATCAACTACCAAGCCATACAATTGTCAATGCATGGAATGAAGAGATGGTGTGAGCTTGAAAGATATGGTGATGATGCATGCTCGTCGAGCCGCTAATGTTGTCTTTTAATTTTATCAGATTTTGAAACTTATTTTTTGAATGTTTTGGTTATGCATGAGTTAAGACGTATCTTTGAATGAAAGAATGCTTAGTTTTCTTTTTCAGTTTGATATTATTTGATTTGAAATCAAGAGATGTTCATTTGGAAGTATTACTTGGCATTAACATCTTCCTCCATTAAGGAAACATAATGGCAAATTCATTCAAAGAAATTTTTACAAAAATTGATCAAATTTCAAAACATGATAGATATATGCTAGAGATAATTTCTTCAAAGATATATCCTCCCGATAGCCTTTCCGAGCGTAAAGTAATGAGTGAAATCCTTCATTTTGTTAAGAAAAAAAAAGAAATCCTTTATCCTTTTTCAAACTTAACCTTTGAAGGAAAATTATTGCCTAAAAAAACACAATGAAGCCCAAAGGAAAGAATCAATGATTGGTGCCTTAAATAGTGATGAACAACATTCATAATTAATCATCATCATTTAAAAGAGATTAGTGTGTAACGATATAGGTGAATCAATCTTTGAGATGAGGAAAAGCCATGTTTCACATGTCTTACATAAATTTTATCCTTCGTCGTCCCACTTTGAGCTTGATGATTTTCTTCATAATAACACGAATCGGGATCACCCCTCACACCGAGGGCAAAGTGTATAGTCCATGAATGGTCGATGAAACTCTCAAAAATTTCTATCAAAAGAATCTCATCAATTATCTTAAGAGGAAAAAAGAAAAAGAGGGGAGACAAAAAAAACTCTTCTCGAACATAAAAATTATAATTCAAGATGGGAATCAAAATTCAACAAACGAGACAAAGAGAGTTGAGGCAAGAAAACAAAGTCAAAATGATAAAATCCAGGTGGCAAGCTTAGAAGAATTTTCTCAAAGACATAGCAACCTAACTAACGGCTCAAGTGATAAAGTCCAAGCGACATGACCTAAAGAGATTTTCATGGACAACAAAGTGATTCTATGTCAAAAAACCTTCAAACACGTTTTGAGCCTTTATATCCTTCTTTCATAAACCCATTTCCATAGCTCGCATTATGTGCTTTTGCAAGTCATTTCTTATCAAAGACAGTTTACCTAGGTTGTTGGATTCCAATCTCAAAAAAAAAAAGGTGATGATTAAGAAAAAAGAAAATCTGATAAGTTGGTATGATGTTTATCATTCTTCATGACATCCAATCATGAGTTTTCATTAAGAAACCTTAGGGGAAAAATAAACAGAATCAAGATATTGTAAGGTAAATTTATCATTCAAAACCACTTACTTTTTTAAATGCTTTTTGTTCAAAATTTTTTCATTTACCAAAAATGAACTTATCTTGGATTAATTACCTTCAAGTTCCTCGAATGTCAACTTGTATGCAAACTTTGCATGACTTAAACACTTTTTGCTTGCTTAGCCCAACTTTCTTGAAGAAATTACATCATAGCATTTGAATATCATGATTTGACTTTTGATCAATAAATTTAAATATCTTCATGAATGAAAGTACTTTCATTGAAACATCTCTACATTTTGTTCAAATAATCTAAATTGTTTTAAGAGAATCATTCAAGTATACGACTCAATCCATAAGAGCCAAATTTTTATGATCTTTTTCAAAAGATGACAAAAATTTTAAGATTAATTTGTAAATTGTGATGCAAGCATCTAAAAATAAGCATTCGAACACAAGCGGTGATTATGTCAAGAAAATGATAAGTGTCTCATCTCAACCAACACTTGGGGGCATTTCCTAACTCGACTAAATGAAATTTTATCGAGAATACTTGGGGGTAAGATCAAGAGTCTAGAAAACTCTAGTTGAGTTCAACAACTTGTCAAACAATGGCATCACTATGCTATGCTAAATTGAGGAATAGAGGTCAAAATAGTACGCTTTTGTGCTCAAATCAAAGCAATCAAAGCGATCAAGCCGTAGGGCAAAGAGCAGCTCTAAGGGAGGACAATGACTCGGTCAAAATTTGGCACGCGATCAAAGCAATCGAGTATGATTTTACAAGGATGGATTAAAGCATGTGGTGGTTTATCACTTTCCAAAGATAGACAAAAAAAAACTCAAGTTCACTATAAATAGTGGTTCAAGCCTTGGGGGAAAGGAAATCTTGACAAGTACCACGAGATACAATCCAAGCACAAATTTCTATAATGAGGCAAAGTGGGGATTGAGTACCGACAAGGCGGGACGGCCTATGTTTCTCTCGAGTAAGATTGTTGTCAATTTCAACTCAAAAAAAAAAAAAACAAAACGTTCAATAAAACTTGAAATTCAAACAAGGGGGTCATCTTTCCCCACACATTCTTTCGAGCAGGATCGCCTAATAATAGATCATTCACTCGAGTAGGGTCACCATTCTTTCGAGCAGGATTGCCTAATAATAGATCATCCACTCGTGTAGGGTCACCTCACAATAGATCATTCTTTCAGCAGGATTGCCTAATAATAGATCATCCACTCGGTAGGGTCACCTCTCAATAGACCATTCTTTCAGGTAGGATCGCCTAATAATAGATCATTCACTCAAGTAGGGTCACTTCTCAATTGACCATTCTTTCAAGCAAGATCGCCTAATAATAGATCATCCACTCGAGTAGGGTCACCTCACAATAGACCATTCTTTCAAGAATGATCGCCTAATAATAGATCATCCACTCGTGTAGGGTCACCTCACAATAGATCATTCTTTCAAGCAAGATCACCTAATAATAGGTCATGCATTTAGGTAGGGTCGCCTCACAATAGACCATTCTTTCAAGCAGGATCGCCTAATAATAGATCATTCATTTAGGTAGGGTCACCTCACAATAGACCATTCTTTTAAGGCGTAATCACCTAATAATAGATCATTAACTTAGGTAGGGTCACCTCACAATAGACCATTCTTTTAGGTAGGGTCGTCTCACAACAGTACCATTGCATATTTAATTTGTAGGATAGGTTACCCTTTACAATAAGGCCACGCATGACGAGTTTAATTTTTTATGATAGGTCGCCCTTCACAATAAGGTCACGTATTGTATATTCAATTTTGAGGGTAGGCTGCCCTTTACAATAAGGTCACGCATTTTATATTCAATTTCGAGGGTAGGCTACCCTTTACAACAAGGCCACGCATTTGCACGTTTAAATTTCTAAGGTAGGTCGCCCTTTACAACAAGGCTATGTACTCGCATCTTTTATTTTTCATGTACTTTGTACTTAATTTTTCATGAGCTACACATTTATTTTTCTAGAAAAAAAAGAGAAAGAATTTCTTTACAAGCTCACTAAACCAATCTATTCCGAAGTTGACATTTCAACTAAGATTTGCATCGTAAGCATTGTAAAGAGGGGGCAACTCGTCATAACCCAATTTTGGATTCCTTTAAATGAAATAATAATAATAATAATAATAATAATAATAATAATAATAAGGAAAAAAACAAAAAAAAGGAAAAAATATTAAACCTCCCTAAAATCATTCAAAATCTTTCATAAATCTTTTAAATTGGAAACTCCTTATTTTTAGGAATCAAATCTCAAAATTAAGATTTGATAATTAAAATTTGAATTGATTTTGGGAGAAATTGTAGGAGGTTTCGGCCTATAAAAAGCTTTCAAATTCCAATTGGCCGGGAGAGCAAAAAAAAAGAGAGGAGAAAAAAAAATAGGAGAGGGGAGAAGAATTCTAGAGAGGAAGATCGGCAAGAAATTCTTGTTAAAATCATCCCGAAGATTGGTTTCGTCCAAGCTTTCTCGGAATAATAATCATCAATTTAAGTGTACTAGGTCAGTATGCATTTTTCTTTGTTTCTAGTTATAATCCTATTAATCTTCTCGCTCAAATGATAGTTAATTGTTTGTTGATGCTTGAGATTTTTTATTTGATTGAAATGAGAACTTAAACATGATACGCTATCTCTATTGAGCGAAGTTTTATTTACGGGAAAAAGACCAGAAAATAGGGAAAGAAAATGGAGGCGGTGCGTAACGGGAGAGGGTGGCGAGATGCTTGAAAATTCATGTTTGATCGAAAAAAGAAATACAACGAGAACGGGTTTGTTTCGGGTCTTAATTTAGTTTGGGTTTTCTTAAAAAAAAAAAAGGAAACGTGAGTTGGGTCAAACCCAACTCTCGTTGAACATTGGGTCCAGACCTAGTTTGGTGGCTAAAACAAGGAAGAAGGAGGCCGGGCTCCAGTCCGATCCTCCCCGCCCTTTCCTCCAAGAAAAATAAAAAAAAAATCACAAGAAAAACTGGAGCTAGTCCAATTTCACTGAAGAAAGAATGAAAGTAACAAAAAAAAATGAATAAAGGCATGATAAGTCGGAATGGGTCCATTTGGTATAAAAAAAAAAAAAAAAAAGGGAAACGGATTGGGTAGGAAAGAAAATTATCATGGGCTACGGGTTTGGTTTTTTTTCAAAGTCATTTTCTTTAATATTTTAATGGTTCTTTTTTCCTTTTTCTTTTTTTTTCTCTTTTAGCCAATTTGTTTTCTTCGTCACCTCTTCCTGCATTAATTGAGGTTTTATTTTTTTCTTTCTTTTTTTCTTTTTTTATTTTTTATTAGATTAATAAAATAAAAAAATAAAAAAGTAATAAAGTCTCAAATTTTGGCGAAGCCTCCTACTTGGTAGGGACCGACACCACAAAAATAAAATATATAATAATAAATAAATAAATAAATTTGATAAAGTCTCCTATGTGATAGGGACTGACTTCATCAAAAATCACCTTTTTAATTAAGACATCCTCTAACACGCCGGTTGTGTTAAGCTTTTAGTGGATCCGATGTTTGAACCGACGTGTCACCCGACGAAAGGGACCGACGATCGTTTCAATATGATGCCATGCCCAAAAATTAAAAAATTCAATTTGTTTAAAAAATGGGAGTTTAAAAAATCAAAAAATAATTTGATGTAAATAAAATATTTTAGGAGATAAATTTAGAGCTAAACCGGACGTGGTACCTTTTTTCGGAAATGGCGCTTTTGGGTGATCGATATCTTCCCAAAAGCGTAACCAACTCCTTACCATAGAATCTCCGAACTAGTGTCCATTTTAGGTTCCTAGTTCCTTCAATACTAGGTGGCGACTCCAAACTCGTAAATAAACTTGTAAATATTTAATCTAATTTTTAGATATTTTCGAGGAGTCCCATCCGACGTCGGGTAGCGAAAATGGTCATCATGATTATAATGATAATTATTTTGACTATGTCCATGGCTATGATCATATCTTTGTCCATGCTCAAAATTATTATAAGTTGTCACATTCGCTTAAGGAAATTGACTAGATCTAGTTGAATGAGATTTATTTTTTTTTCATCAATAGCCATTCATTTTATTTAGTCACGACCAATTATGAAATCGATTCAAAATATTTCTTAAACTTTTTTTCTCGATATGTTGTTATAGGAATATATTTAAGACATGAAAAGTGAAGAATATTTACTCAGCATCAAGCATTCATGATCAATAATTCTTGTCCAAAATGTCAAGGGCTACAAAATTAAGTTTTTTTGAGATTTGATATTATAAAAATTCTATAATACTAAGTGTAATAGTACTCGTTCGTAAATAAAAACAAAATATAATAATAAAATTGAAATATAAACTCTCATGATCAATAATTCTTTTCTAAAATGTCAAAGGCCACAAAATTAAGTTTTTTGATGTCATAAAAATTCTATAATACAAAGTATAATAGTACTATTAAGAAATAAAAATAAAATTTAATAATAAAATTTAAATAAAAACAAATATAATAATAAAATTTAAATTTTTCAAACAATATATATTAGATCATTAGATTCTATATATTAAATCATTTAAGTTTTTTAAACTTATATTTTATGTATCATTAGATTTAAAGTACATGATAAATTAGATACATATCTTTTAATGATCTAAATAATTTAGATCTTTTGGTAGAGCACTTGTGTAGAAAAAATCCAATGGTTGAAAGAAATGATTAAGTCTTTTAGTAGATACATACTTCATGACCTATTATCTCAATTGGTTAGAACTTCTTGTTTATAACAAGTTATAAAATAAATGATAATAATAGTAGAATTGAAGTAAAAGATAATATGAAAATGAATTCACTATAAAATAAAGTGAATATAAAAAATAACAGACTTCAAATAATCTTTAAATCTCTACAAAATACTTCTCCATAAAATATTGAACAATTAAAACTATTTATAGGCTTCAAGATTAAGAAGAAAATTGGAAGAGATTATGAGCCATTAAAGGTGCATAAATAATTGAATCAATTGCATCACTTTTTTATTTTCATATATTGAAATGTAAATTGAATCATATTAAGAATATGAGTAGTGGGAATATGAAATGAACATTTATTATTTTATAATAAAAAATTAATTTTTTTATGAAAAATAAATTAAATTCTATTTATTTTGGTTTAAAAAAGAAAAAAGGGTTGAATGGTAATGGAGCCAAATTTATTCAAATTTATTGGGCTTACAAACACGTTTAGATAATTATGGACGTCGGGTCTAGTGTGGGCCTAAAGTGTTTGAGTTGCATTTGGACCGATATTTCTTTTCCGAAGCAATTTTGATAATGAAAAAAACACTCAAAATTCAGCGTAATATATTTTTATGAAAATACCCCTAAAACTATTTGCTTTTCCTATAAATAAGCGAAGATCTTCTTTTCATTCTAATTATTTCGTCTTTCCCTCCTCCACCCTAAAGATAGAGCAAGGAGAAAGATTTGGCCAAAACACTCACCTAGGGTTAGGATTTCATATTTAATCAAGAACTACAAGCAACTACATCAATTACTTGAGGTAATCCTAAAACCTAAACTCTTGATGTAATATATTTGTGTTTCGAATTTACGTATGGATCCTTTGGGATTTTAGCATTTAGGTGATGTTTGATAAAACTAAAAATTAAGTGCTGAATCTATTAAGTACCGAATTTTAAGTGATGAATCCGTTAAGTACTCGAATATGTTCATAACAAGCTATTTGGTATTTACTGAAAATTAAGTACCGAATATAATATGCTTGTTTGAAGATGATAGAATATATATTACATTTTTTAAGATTTTAGTTTGAACATATGTATCTGATCATATTACTCTTATTGTTTAAAATTTATTTTTTTCAATTATTTTTTTCTTACTAAAATTCTCATCAAATTAATTTTTGATATCATTTTATTTGTTAATAAATTTGATTTTTTAATATATGAATTTTGGAATAAAATTTTATAACGTCAATGTTTTATTTTTTAAAAATATATTATTATAATTTATATAATGAATTATTTTTATGCTTTTCAAATGAGTATTTTATTTTTCAAAATATATTATGATAATTTATAATTCGATATATATATATATATATATATGGAGAGAGAGAGAGAGAGAGAGAGAGAGAGAGAGAGAGAGAGAGTATGTTTTAGATAGTTTGACTCAATCGGATAAGTTAAAAAATTTAACTTATCCGATTAAGTAGATTTTAACCGAACTTAAAGTTTTAATATGAGATTATTTAAGTTATCAAACAAGATTTTTATATTAAGTAGTACAACTTAATTTTTTAAGCTACTTAATTAGGTTATCAAACACCTCTTTATTTTAGAGTAACTTCTTGCAAATAGGTTTTCCATTCCAAAATAATTTGGTGGTTGGTTTCCTTTCTAAAATAATTAGGCGGTTAGGTTTTGTATGTAGATGTTGTATGGGTCTTTCATGATAAGGAGAAGCATCTATTGGCGGCCAACCACCTCAAATAGGGGGCTACCGTGTTCTATTATTTAATATAATTGCATATTTAGTTGGTGTCTCCTCAAGGTATTTTTCCTTTTGAATCCTTATAGTTTATACATTCAATCACTATGAAATTGTCTATTTTCATGCAATAATAAAAGCATACTTCATGGTAGATATTTGATATATGGGTATGAATTCATACACATATATGTATTGGTAGACCTTGACAAAGATCCAGCAAAATCCGAAAACGATATGAGAATATGGATGGGAACATATGGTCCTAATGGAGAATCTAAACTTGATTATATATATTAATTTTGGTCTCTTCTCAAATATTTTCTTTAAAATTAATTTTTTAAATAAGTAAATTTGTTGTTGAATTTATCTTTTTATTATCTATATTTAAGTATGTGTAAAATTCAAGGGGGTGGAGGACATATAACTTTTCCCATACCCACCTTATTGCCATCCCTCCTCGATAAACATCATTAGTGCCATCCCTACTCGATAAACATCCCAATTTCACTAGAGCTTTTTATATGTTGGTGTGTCAATTTTTTATGTTTTTTAATCAATCGTGTGATCCAATCGTATTATGATAGTAAGAGATTGTTGTCTTTGGCTTTGGTTTTATATCTTTGTTCATAGACTAACTTGGATAGTTAAAATCACCAAACATTCTTGTATGGTATCGGACCCTTTACCATCCGAACTCGGACCATTTTCAACCTATTTTTAGCATGACTAGGACATATGTCAATATCTAATCGGCTAATAATTGGTCAACTAACAATATTTATTCTAAATGCTCCAATTCATGTGTTAGATGAGTCAAGTATAGCCTTTCACATGTGGAGGAGTTAATCTAACCAAAAAATAGGTATCCTAAAAGGATGTATGGTGATCTTAATCTGACTATTGGGTTGTAAGTTTTGTTTTAGTGGTTTGGTTAGTGATTGTCCTAATATTTTAATAGTGAAGTTATTTGTAGAATAGGCCTAGTCAAATCCATTAAATTTGTATGCGTTTGTTATTTATTTTGAGGTTGATTGCTCATTAATCGGTCACAATGTATCACAATTCATGGTTCATTTGTGACATTAAGTTAAAATAGATTACGATTTTTACATGAGATGTTGTAACGAAGTCGAAGGTTGAAGATGACAACATTGAAAGAAACTTATGCTTGAGGTGAAAATTTTTGAAAAGTAGTAAACTTTGTTCATGGTTTGATGATTAATTTTCTAATGATGATTCAAGACTTAGAAGATGCAAGAATTCAATTTGAAGATGATGTGATACCTAGTAAATTTGCTATAAGATGGAGTTTGTTGGAGTTTGTATTATATTCCAATTTTTAGAGAATATTTTTGGTATTCCTATTACTTATTTCAGTTGAATGGGGATTGTACAATAATGAATAGGATTTGGTATTCTAGAAATATAAAGAGTAAGTATTCTTAAGGTGGCTTAAACTTGTAGGAGGTTCCATGGTTACTTTTGGTACACCAAGATATATCTTGGTCGCTTCCTTTCTTTTAATTAGTCGCATGACCATGTGATAAGGATCGAAAATCCTTTCTTGGATGTGGTTGGCTATTTTTGGTATAGATAAAATGAGTTGATGATTTTTAGGTGTGTAACCACTTTTCTATGTTGTCCGAGAGCCTTTAGAGTTTTAAGTGAAAAAATCACCTATCTTTGTGAATGAGAATTTTTGTAAGATTAAATTCCCTTGTGTTTGAGAGAGTATCCATTACGATTTGTATGTTCTATTGTATTGTTTTTTTTTTTTTTTGATTGAGTTTTGAGAGTATTTGAGTGTATGTGTGATTTAAGATTTTTGTTTTTAAGTGAGTGCTGGCGAATATTTTTGTATTTGTTGTTCGAAAAGAGAAAGACTTAATGATCATTCATTTGCGGAAAGCAGGAGTAAAAATCTTGGTAGATAGAGATCCCATCAAAGCTTCTTTCAAGGAATGGGCCAAACCTAGTCATTTCTCAAGAACGTAAATGATTGTTTGTATTTTGTGTCCACTTTTATTTGATTTATTGAAATCTTGATTGCTTTTTGTTTAGGTTGAACCGTGGGTTTTGCACATATCGAGCTCTTGTACAATTTGGATTTTTTTATTAAGATCCCAAATTTTTTCTATTCAATTTAAGAGTTCTATTCTTATATTATTATTTTTTTAGACCCTAATGTGCTACGTAAGTACACATGATAAGTTTTAGCCAATGACGAGTTTGTCACATATCATAGTGGGTCAAAATTAGGTTTTAACGAAAATAAAAAAAAATTTATGACAAATTTTAAATAATTAATCAAATAATAAAACTAAAAATAGATTAGGAAAATATCATTATATTCTTACCCACTAAAACTAAAAATTCTCCCTCTCCCCCATTCATTAGTTTTTTCTTTTCTCTTTTCTCCTTTGATTGCAATCAACTTAAAATCCTCCTTTTTTTAATTTCCTAATTATAAACCATAATCCTCATTTCCCTCTTAACCTCTTTTCCTTTCTTTTTCTCCTTGTGTTGGTAATTAAGGTGATCTTCACATCAATTATAGGCTTTTCATTTTTAGCGAAGGATGGGGTTTTTTTCATTGATGGAGGATACTTGTCAATAAATGTTAGGGTCCTTTTAATCTTCGGGGTAGCAGTGACGACCTCTCTTGTTGTTTGGTATCTGTTTCTGTCACCTTGCTATCTTGTCTTTCAAGACTTCTCATTAAACCTTCACCTAATTAGAGTTAGTTAATTAATGCTTGTTCAAGGAATTACCTTTAGGAACTCGTATCTTTGACTAGTTTATTCTAATTTTTTTTACCTGAAAATTGTTTACATATCCTCCCAGATTCTGAGATTAAATCTATGAATTCTTTCTTTTCGCTCTTGGTTTGGGTTAATAAAAGCTTAGGGCGCTTGTTGATCTTTTTCTGTTCTCGGATGCTTGATGCGTTCAATGATGTTATTGCATAACTAGCAGTTGCCTGCTATATTCTATTGGAATCAGAATCTTGATTCATTTGTCTAGAAAATTGTCTCTGGAACCAGTTCTGAGGTGTCTTGTTTTCTGCAAAATCAATTGTCTCCTTTTGGATTTTGCCTTCTATTGATAGTGATGTGCAGAATGGACATTTAAGGAGCTCTATTTGCATATTCGCATGTAAAATACAAAAAATAGATCAATCCTTCTAGTTAATGAAAGTTTAAAGAAAATTCATAAAATTTATAAAGAGGTACCTTCTTTGAAGGATGTAGTTTTAAGGGATGGAAAATCCATAAAATCAATAAAACGCAACAGAAGGAGAAAGAAAGCAAAAAGGTTAAATGAGAAATGAGAATTAATGTTTATAATTGGAAAATTGGGAAAATGAGGATTTTAAGTTGACTGCAATCGGAGGAGGAAAGAGAAGGAAAAAAACTGAAATGAATGAGAGATGAGAGAGTTTTTAGTTTTAGTAGGTAAGGATAGAATGATATTTTCTAACCTATTTTTAGGTTTATTATTTAGTTAGTTATTTAAAATTCATTACAAAATTTTTAATTTTTGTTAAAACTTAATTTGGACTCACCATGACACGTGGCAAGCTAATGTCGATTAAAGCTTACTATATATGTTTAAGTGGTACATTAGAATCTAAAATAATAATATAAGAGTAGAATTCTTAAATTAGACGAAAAAAATTTAGTCTCAATAAAAAAAAATTCAAATTGCATGGGCTTTTGATATGTGCAAAACCCGTTGAAATTTGCCTCGTGCCTTTGTATTATCAAGTATTGTTTAATTTAACCCTATTATCTAAGTATGGCATAAAATAAATTATGTTACAGAACGTTAGAACAAACCAATCCTTTTCACGTTTGACAAATTATATGATGATATATGGTTAACGGAGGTAGATAGAAGGATTGTTTTGTTCTAACATTTAATAATACGTGGTTTGTTTTATACCATACCTGGATAAAGAAGTTAAAATATATTGTATTGGATAATGAGAACACGAGGTGAATTTCACTATTTTCATCTATTGATATAAGTAATTTAACGAGTTCTATATAAATTCATGTTTTAACTCTCTTTATATTTATTATTATCTAACAAGAATTAATATATTGTTGGTTTTAACCCCAAGAGAAGATTTTTATTTTGAGAGGTTTTGTGTTATAGCTTTTTCTAAATTTGAGATGTTATTATATTAGTAATTTGATTTCACATTGTGGTATGTTTGATAGATGATAAGAACTCTTTATTGAGGAACTTTGTAGTTTGGTTTTGCAATTTTGTTGAAATTTTATTTTAGATGTAACCAAGTTTTGGATAATGGATTTGGTTTGAATGGTTTTATTAATGATTTGAAACTAATATTTGAGTAGTTGCAGTACTTAGAGTACGCCTGGTTGAAACGCATGAAATTAATACAATTTTTTGTGGTTAATTGCGCAATCTCATAATTTGAAAAATGTTAATTAACTTCTTTTCTTGCTATATAAAATTATGTGCTATGCGCATAGGGATAGGCTTCAGTAATGGTGTGAGCTTTGATTTCAGGGTTGAATTTAAGGAAGCGAAGGAAATAAAAGTTTACTAACATGGTCATAAGGCGAAGCCATTGTAATTGTAGGCAGCTTGGCATTGATCAGAAAGCCTCATCGCCACAAGGAAACTACCTTGATCAAAGAAAATCATTATTTGGCTCATCAACTGATTCTGAATTGCTAGGGTGGTTGAAGCGAGTTGCCTTGGATCCTTGCACTCCAGAAGTATTGGTTAGAAAGTTAAGGAACCAAACTCTTACCATACGAAAAGTTTTGAGCCTGAGCAGTGCTGAATTTCCTCAAGTAAGTCCCATTAATCTTCATGTCTTTATATCCACGATATGATGCATAACTATATATAAAAGCATCAATTATTTAAAAACTTTTGCTTAACTATTATATTTTTAGGTGTTGTTTGGTAATAAAAAGTGAAATAGTGAAAATAAAAATGAAAATTTTATTCACACATTATAAGTGTTTGATTGAAAAAAAATAAAATGAGAATGAAGATTATGAATACAAATAAAAACTAAATATAATTTTATTTTTATTGGAGGAGATGGAAATAAAAAGAGAGATTGAGGTTTTTTTAAAAAAAATAATGATATATTATTTGTTATTTAATGTGTGAATCAACTATTTCTACTATCCCTACTATTATACTATTACCACCATTCTTCTTTTATTGCCACCTCTTATCGTGATGAAATTAATTTTTTTAAAAATATATTATTGTTATTACTACATTGGAATTACAAACTACAATCTCCTCCTTCACTATTAACTCTATCACAATTATCTCTATTATTTTTACTATCATTATAATTAATGAAATTATTTTTGTAATAATTATTTTTTTGTTTTAAAAGTCAAATATTAAAATAATTAAATTTTATTTCAATTCTTTATTACTATTCCAAATATAGTATTAAAAAAATATTTTTTCGATTCCTCAATTGTCATGTCAATTTCTACGTTCTCATTTTGAATTTTTCGTTTCTAATAACCAAATGACACCTTAATACTATACTAATATGTAAATTTCACTCATGTGTAGTTAAGAAAAAAAAACTATATGTGAAAACTATCAAATTCCTAAACAAATAGGTCAAAATATTGGTTTTGCCTTGTCTTTCTATTTATGCACCTTTTAAAACCCTAAAAGCACAACAACAAAAATTATATCACTCCTATCCGAGAAATTTTAGTCCCTTATTTGCAATCTATTTTGACTCTCAAAACTTTTAAAAAAAAAATTAGGTTCCTTGATTATATTACAATCCAATAAAAACTAATGATATTAGAATCTAAAAATACAAGTTAATAAAATTTAAAATAGGTTCCTTATTTACTTTTTTTGAAAGATTTTTTATGTTATTGTGTGATATTACTTCTAGGGATGAAAGGATTTAGAACACATGTATGTATTATTTCATTTGACAAACTCTACTAATATTAAGAAAATAATACTAAATTGGATCCAAATATTTTTATAAGGATTTTTTTTATTGGCAAACACTATTTTCAAAGAAATTTGGTAAAGATCTATTTAGCAAAAAGAATTCAAATATTTTTTTTTACATATCTTTTTGAATGGATTATAAAATTTGCATCAATGTTCATGTAGAGGCTCTTTTATTATTAGAAAAAAGATATATTTTAACAAAAAGAATTCTTAAACTTTTATTTATGCGTGTAGTTTTTTTTTCTTTTCCTGTCTTATATAAAGAAACATAGTTTTTAAAATAAAATAGTTCATAGATAATATAATGTTAATAGTATCCATATTGTCCTGAACGTTTAGAGAGCTCAAAATAAAAAAATGGATTTCATTGAATTAAGAACTCCTTTATATATATATACATACATACATACATATATATATATATATATATATATATATATATATATATATATATAAGGTTTTGATATCCAAAAATTCATGAACTTTTATTTTCTCTTGAACATTTACAAGAGTGTTCAATTGTAGATATGTACAAAATCTCTGTAATCAAAATCAGATTTTTTTTTTTTTTGAATTGGATTATTTATTATCATATTTTTATTTTAATATCTACTCATATATGTTTTGATAATTTTATCAAACTAATTTGATGTCTGTCATCAAAATAAATTTTTTTAAAAAATGGCCCATTATTATTACATTATTTGTATTCTAATATTCAATTTTATTTATAGAGGAATTCAAAAAAAAAAATGTTCGTCTTAAAATTAGATATTAAAAATTTAAAATTTCATTATGATTTTTTATTATTATTCTAACTACAGTGTTGGAATGAAAATACATTTTTGATTTTTTAATTTTCATTCTATTTTTTATTTTAAATTTTGTATTTTTTGAATTTTTTTATTTTTGATAACCAAATGACACTTAAAATATAGACAAAAGACAAACAGATTTTTATATTGTTTTAGAATAATTATCAATGTTACTCCATGAAAAAAATATTTTCTTGAAATTATCAAATCCCCTTTGTTGGATCCTAATACAACCTTCTTTCTCTCTTTTTTATGTCCGTCTATCCTTACACGAAATATTGCTAACTACTCCCTGACTAATATAAAGTTTCTTTAATGGATATATATAGTAAATTATAATTATCTCTCAAGAACTTCTGGTGATTTTCAATCATTTTTTCTCCTCAATCAACTATCTAATATATTGATTTTTGAACCTCCAAACCACGGTTAGGATTTGTAATGGAGAAGAGCTAAGCAATAACTTATGCATTATGTTCCATCATAATTAGAGTGATTTCTTGAAGTCTCACTTGATGTCAATTGTCAATCTGGGTGTAATCTTGCATCCATTTAATTCAAACATTACCATTATCAACGTTTTAACTTTCATTTCAGCAGAGAAAACGAAAATTTCAATTGTTTCCAGGAAGTGGTAAATTCACGACTACTCTTGAATTTGCTTCGGAGAGATTAAATGATCAAAATGCTAAACAATTGGCTATTGTACATTCCTCTTCTACTAGTTTAGTTGATTCAACTGAATGTGCTAGTGCCAAAAAATTTCTAAACTCATGTAGTTCATATAGTATATTAACATCCGACGATAACTTTCAAAAAAAGGTGCAGTTGTGCTTCAATTTTGACAATAAGAATGAAGGTGCACACTTTAATCCATCCAACAACAATATTTCTTTCCAAGGTAATATGGATGAATCAATTGATGCTTCACATTCGGATTCGAAAAGCTTGGTTATTGAGGATGCATCCTCAATCTCGATGGATTCTAACGAGTTGGTTTCTGATTCAAATTCATCAAGTTCAAAGGAAACACTTTGGTGCAAAACTACATTTCTTGAGTGTAAGTCAAGACCAGTTATACCTATTGGGCATGGTTTCCTAGCTGACATTCCAGAATGGAGGGGGCTGTGGATAGAGAGGACCCTTATTATGATAATCCCAAAACTTTGAAGTTGTTGGGAACAAGAATTTGGCCTACTAATAGCGGAAGGACAGAAGCAGATGTTTTCAAAGAAATTAGGAAAAAGAGTTGCTACTGTTCCTTTGATCTCTCTCAAGGATCATAAACTAAAGAGATTGCATTTATAATGATTGATTGGGAAATTTGTTAGTTTTAATTTAATATAAAATTTATTACTATTTTTGTTTGCATTAGAAATTTTCTCTCTAAGTATCAATTTTTTTAATAAAACTTTAATTTTTCTAAAATCCATGTCATTAAGAAAGAATTCATGTTGTCGAGAAATTTTAAAATTAATAACATTTATTTTATGGATTCATTATGAGGAGAGAGATAGACACAAAAAAGAAAAAAAAAGTCAAACTTGAATTTTCAAAAACAATAAAAGTATTTTCATATAAGCTTCTTTTTTTTATTTCTTGCTCATATCTCTCTTCTTTTTTCCTCAAATCAATCTATCTCATATAAAGTACGTATTACCAATTACTTTTTGAGTGCTCTCACATTGTGACCTTTTGAAAATCATAAAAATGCATGTTAAAAAAATAGAATTGCCATGAAAACTAAAAATATTCGAAGAGACTAGTTTTAAGAATTTTGATTAAAAAGATTTGTTATACAATTCGAGAAGGCCACAATCATCTTAATGTGCTTTCATAATGAGGTTATCTTGTATTTTTAGCCTATAAAAATTCAATTATGCACTTTTATTTCATGTCTTCTTGTTTATTTTGACTTGTAAGTTTGATTATTTAAGTTTTAATCTAATCGAGTTCAAGATGAGGTGATTTGAAAACTGAAAAAATATTTGATCTTTTAACTAAGTTGTCGGTGGATTGTTGGAACCTATTTGGAAAGATTAAAGTCGTGGCTTAAAGTCTATTTGTAGATTAAGCAATCAAGTCACATACAAAATATAAAAATAAAAATAAAGTAAATTTGGATCATAGGTTTGAGTTTACTTGTCAAATAATGCAATAATAGTCACAAGCCTATGATAAAAATGTCATAATCTCCAAAATGGATCATAATCGGCGTAAGAATTGACGACGTTGTGGGACCTAATTCCACTCAAACAAATTTTGAATATCTAAACCATGTTTATTAGATCCGTAGTAATGAAGATATCCATGTAATTTATAATATCACAACTTAATTAATTAATATTTTTTTATTCTAACACAAACTATAATTTCATATTCAAGTTAACAATCTTACATAACTCTCATCCCATTCTTCATATCGCAATCTAACTAATCATTTTTTTTCCTTAATTCAAGCTCAAGCTATAGTTTTATTATAATTATACATATTCAAAATAATAATCAAGATCGATAACTTAATACAATTTTTGCAAATATAACTATAGAGCTCTAGAGTGTATAACAATATTAAAATACAAGTTCAAAATATTACGATATAAATAAGCTACACTATCAATGTATCGATTTCAAAACAAACGAGTTCGAAGAGGTTAAGAATAATTTCACAACCTTATGAAACTGAAATGGTGGGATGTGAGCAAATAACGACTTAGTGAGGGAAAAAGATAAACATATAATAATTTAAAATTTGCTTAAAATGCAATCAATATTTGTCAAAACTCAAATACATAATTTAAATATCAAATCGTATATTATATTCTTAAATCATTCAAAATCATAAAATTATTATTATGTCACTACTCTTCCTTCACCACTACCACCATCATTTTTATACCACCACCACTCTTCTTCCATTGCCACCTTCTATGGTAATGGTATCAATTTTTTAAAAATATATTATTGTTATTACTATATTGTTATTACTACAACCTCTTTTTCATCCTCCATGACCATCACCACCAATAACTTTTATTATTTTTACTACTATCATAGTTGATGAAATTATTTTTTTAATCATTATTATTATTTGTATTAAAAATCAAATAATAGAAAATTAAATTTTATTATGATTTCTTATTAGTATTCTAAACACTATATGAGAATGCAAATGTCTTTTTAATTCTCTAATTTTCAATCTTATTCCTACATTTTTATTTTAGACCTTTCATTCCTAATATTTAAATGACACATTAGAGTGTTTTTTTTATATAGAGAGAGGGAATGAGTTTAGAGTTCTAATTGGAGAAGAAGGAAAAGAAGTGAAGTGAAGGACTAGAAGATTTAGGAAGCTTAGCTTTTCAATCGGAGAAGAAGAAACAAATTGAGAGACTTGAAGATTTAGGAAGCTTAGGGTTTCAATCAAAGGAGAAGGAGAAGGAGAAGCAAAGTGAGGGACCGAAAGATTTAGAAAGCTTAGGGTTTTCAATCGGAGAATGAGAAGAACAAGAAGTGAAGTCGTCCATGTTTAGAAAGAGACAAGAGGAGAGATAATGAAGTATTTTGGAATAATATGGTAAGGCAAATAAATTTATCTTTTTCAATAATTTTTAATTAAAAATATTAATTTATTATTTTTTTATTTTGGACGAAAACATTGTTATTTAAAACCCATAACGCCATATGTCGATCAATGATTGATGGTCGTTAAGAGTAACCTACCACGTTAAATGAATAATTGACAAAGTTATAACGAAAACTCCGAATCGACAAATTTTGAAGAGTAGAGAGTCTCAATCAACCCAAAAAAAAAAAAAAAAATAGAGAATCTTAATAAATAAAAAAAATTCAAAGAGTACAAGGTTTGAATGTGGGATAAACACTTAAATTTACTAATGTAGACTCACCTAGATTGACATCACAATAAATAAACATGACAAATATAAGACATAATAACATTAGACAATGTAAAGCCACATTTCATGTAAAGACGACTTTATAAAAAAATAAAATAGTCAATTGGTTTCCATAAAGTTTTTGGCCAATTAATTTATATTGGATTTTTTTTTCACCATAAGAAAAAATGTTACTTATTGCTAGTTTCATCATCGATTAACAATTCTTTAGGTATTTTTATACAAAAAATAAAATTAGACAATAGATAATATGTTAATTACCCTTTATTTTTTATTTAAAAATAAAAATAAAATTAGAATAAATTCTAAAAATATCACATTCTCAAATCCAATCAGATCAAATTTTAAACACATAAATAACAAAGGAATGGACTTACGGAAGAATGTTGATTCTCGGAGAAATGAACTCCTTAAAGAGTGGGTTTTTAAAGGAACGTAGATTTCTAGAAAAACAAACTCCTTGAGAAGTGGAATCCTTAGAGAGTCGATTCCTAAAAGAACGTGGATTTTAGGAAGAGTCGACTCCCTAAAGAGTGGGTTCCTAGAGGAATGGACTTTTTGAGTAAGGAGTTCCTAAAAAAAATGTATTTTTAGAGGACTAGACTCTCTAAGGAGTGTGTTTTTATAAAAATGTGTATTTCGGAGAAATAGACTTCGAAGGAGTGTATTTCGAGAAATAGACTTCCGAAGGAGTGGATTTCTTGAGAAATAGGTTCTAGAAGGGAACTAGACTCCCTAAAAAATAGACTCCTAAAGGAGTGAACTCTTTAAAGAGTGAGTATTTGAAGGAATGGACTCATTGAGCATAGGTTTTTGGAGAAACGTGGATTTCTAAGAGTATAAATTTTCTTAGGACACTTACGGACCTCTTTTAGGATCCATCTAGTCATGTCTTTAAAATTGGAGGGATAATTTTGATAGTTGATAGACATCAAAAACAAAGTTAAGAGCACAAAGGGCAAATCTTGTTGTATGCACAATATCAAAGGTTGACGAGTGGTGATGGATGAGTTTAGAGACTAATTTGAAAGCCAAGCTCAAATTCAAGGTCGAATTGAAGGGTGATAAGGCACTAAGACTAGTGGCACTAGCTTCCTCTCATTAAGGGGAGTCCGGTCATTCGACGCGTGCTCGGTGGTGGAGCTATGATGGCGGTTCGATCGACCAATTTTCATCTCTCGTGTCTTTTTTTTCTCTTTTCCCTCCTTCTCTCTCTTTCTCTCTTTATATTTATCATTTATTCTTTCTCTTTCTTTTTTCGAATTCTACACTAACTTTTAAACAACTTTTTTTAATTGTTTTGGTCGGTTTTATCCTAAGTTTGTTTGCTCGAGTTTATCTTGTATGCATTTTTTTCTTCGACCAAATATGTCTTAATTGGATGACTAGATAATGGATAATGAATAAGGTCCGACATCAAATGTGATTCTTCAAACAGATCATTCTATATGGTAATAAAAGAGAAGTTCAACAGTCGATCTACATAGTTAGTTGATATTTACAGGAAATAATAAAAATAAATGACAATTGGGTGTTAAGATTATAAGTGTGTTGCAACTTAAAGGCATGATCACATGGTGGCTTTACTTGCTTTTTTTTTTTTTTAATTACAAGCATGGCCACATCGTGGCCTTACTTGCTTTTGTTTATTTTTCTTACTCTTTTTTCATCATAGTAATAAAATATTAATGAAATTAATAACCGATAGCTCTTGAGAGAATGTCTTTTGAGAGAAAGTGTTAGGATTGATGAATACATGTATATCATGTAATGTAAGTTAATAATATAAAGAAAACACATGAGCATGGTAGAGATAAAACATAACATAGGCTAGATTAAGAGTGCCTTATCTCCTATCATAAAAAAGGTAGTACTAGTAGGTTTTTATATGTATTTTTTCATGGTTATCTTTGTAGTTGATTTTCATATTAAGAGACATAACACATCATTCAAGTGATGGACAATTAAGTGAAGCATGTACTTTACAACTAGATCGGGTGTTTCGTATGAAGGAAGACACTATTGTTGTTGGATTGAAACCTGAGAAAGTCGATCTCCACAAACGGCACCACTGGTGATGCATGAGATTTTAGGTGTTTAGATTGATTGCATATGGTATTTAGTCTTCTTGAGGGGTTGAAAAAAATAGTGATGGTGTCCTCTCAAGTCCTACAAACATGAAGCATAAATATCGAAATCAATGGTACTGGTAATGCTCGATGAAGTCGTTATGATGGTTAAGCTAATATTTTAGTATATTGTGTGGATATGAGAGGGATAACGAGCCCCTTAAAACCGTATAAGCGTTGATGGAAATTTATTTTATGAAGGAGACAACTCCTTTGTACAACGGGAAGTATAATGTATAGAGATGGGCCAAGTGGTAATAAAATCATAAAAAAAGCCCATGATTATAAAAAAGGTCCAACCTAATTGGGTTTTGTAAAAATACCTGGATTTTCTTGGACTATCAAAAGTTATATAACATTAGAAATATTTTGTTATTGCATTCCTTCATTCTTCCTAATATTACGTAGTTCTCTTAAGATTGTTTTAACAAATTTGAACTATCTGCATATTTTACTTGCAGCAGGACGAATGATTCACGGGTTAAACCCAATATCCTAGCAACCGGCTCCTTTAAGAGGATCAATGACGAGACCAAATTTTCAAACTATCGTTTAGATGTCTCTTTTACTCTGGAAAGAACATCATGTGAACAAAAGAAAACCCATCTTAAATTATGCTGAAAGATGCACTTGTGCGTATCTGTGTGCATGTTTGTCAACTTCAACGGTTCCAGAAATTATCATATGATTTGACTCATCATGAGCCACAATCACAATTTGATGAGTTCCATAATCATTTTACTATGAATTCCAGATAATTTATGCAAGTAGCCTCATGGTAAGCCGGACTGATGCAATAATACAAGCTTTACCTATTTAACCCAACCGGCATTCTTTGTTATAAAGATAATGTGAAAGGTGATTAGATGGGCTTGACATGTCAATTAAATTTATTGCAAATAAGGTGCTTTTGCCAGTGGGCCGAATCTAGTACATAACGTATATTTGTTTGAAATTTTAGCTCAAATCATTTATTAATTTGAATAAAAGGTCATTTGATGTCATCCACTCAATTACATCATAATGCCTGCTGTTTATAATTGAAATTGAAAAACTCTAATCATATATAGGAATCTTAGTAAATGTTTTGGCAAGAAATGAATGGTTTTTTGAGTAAAATCTAAATTAGTCTTTTTTGTTTCGAGAAACAAATTAATTAGTCTTTTTAGTTTTAAAAACTAAGCATTTAATCTCTTATGTTTTAATTTAGAGTATAACTTGATACTTTTGTCTATTTTTCATTAGAATGATGTTGAGTTACTTTTTTTTTTTAAATTATCATTTCTCTTACTTTTTTCTTTCCAAACACATCTCCTTTCTTTCTCTCTCCTCAATTGTCAAAACGAATCTTCATTTTTCTTCTTAAATCTACGGTTCTCATTTTATTAATCTCGACTTCTTTTCTCTGTTTTCAATTATCAAAACATACCTATATGAATGGATATGTATATTAAAAGATATTTTAGGTATTAGGTGTTAATTTGATAGATTTGACAAATACTTAATATTGAGGGACTAAATAATTAGTTTCTCAAAACAAGAGGAACTAACTTATAATTTACTCACAACTTTTAGTATAAGTATAATTATTTTGTATAATTTTTCTGTTTGTATAGTCCTAGTCTTGAAAATAAGGTATTGGATAAAGAGCCTATAAAATATCTAATTTGTATGCAAATTTCTAAATAAAACTATATTTTGCAGCAGAAGTTTTCTTTTGGAAGCCCAAAGCTTGAAATGGGGTTGCAAAGGGACTTGTTTATGAGCATTGGGCACTTAAAAAAGGGTTAGGTTGTCGTTACAAATTCCAGTGGAATAAAAACATCATAAGCAAACAAAACTAAAGTGCATGTCTTTGCGTTAAAATCATACAAGGCTGTATAAAACCGTTGACAAAATGAACTAAGTATGAATTACCTTGAAAAAATTATTACAACCCACTATTCTTAAAAATAAAAATAAAAAGAAAAAATTATTATTACTGCCCAGTTCACACTGAGCTTATGGGGTAATAACTTGACATTTCGTTGGGTTCCGAGCCCTTCTCTCTCTCTTTTTTTGCCTCCTTTTTTTTTTCCTCTCCCTCTTTCTTTCTTTATATCATCCATGAAGGAGAACGTGTTGGGATGTTTTCCTAGTCACTTTTTGACTTTAGAGGCAAATTTGTTGATCATGGAGCTTTTACAGATATAGAGAAAAGCAGAAAGCATGATCTCAAGCTCATTTGATTGAAAATTTTGATTAGGCAGATCTGTTTGATGTCCAAATAAGAGAACAAAAATCTTATTTATCATATGACCTAATCATTACTTAGCTTGATTTCTGTTCTCGTAATGGGATTTGAGCCCTACTTAAGTATAAGGAGCATTTTGCGTAGCCCACCATTAGTGAACATTATGGCTGGAATTTGGTAGAATACTTCACACAGAATATAAGGGCTTCAAAGGCTAAAGCTCTCTCCTAGTCTTCATTTTGCAAGTTTAGGCTTTGGATTGACCCTGTTAACATCCATAAAATGCAGATCCTAAAACCATATGTACATTTGCAGGAAAAAGGGAATGCACAGAAACTAAAATCTCTCCTTGGCTTTGTGAAGGCACAACTCCAGAAAGAAACAGACAAATACCAGAAAAGAATGGAATAAAAACTGAGCAGTATAGTTTGGTAAACTCCTATGCTTGTGCAATGGATACTGTTTGGAATTTATCCAGCATGGAAGACAGCAAATACCACAAGCTCCACTGAGAGTAAAGTATTCCATGAAAGAAAAAAACACTGTAATGACTTCAAAAACACAAGTTGAAGGCAGACAACAAAAGAGGAGAAAAAAACTAGCTACATGGAGATTGGAGACAAAAGATTCCGTATATTGCATCAATCAACTCAAACCACCATTCTTTTCAACTAGCTATCTCAGGCACCAGAATTCCATGTTTTAGCTGTAAGTATCAAGTGGAGATCTGCAAGGTATCCTGCATGGATTATTGAATTCCTGTTCTGCACTCAGATTACAGGAAAATTTGCTCCATTTTGACCAACCCCAAATTATATTGAGTTCCGTCTCAGCCACTAATAGGGGATAATTTAATAAAATTACAGGATTTAAGAGATGATCATGTCAGTTGAACTGGATATGATTTTTAGCACAAAATGAATGGACTTAAAATATAAGAAACGAAAAAAGAAACAACAAAAGTTGAAATAATTGTGGACATAATTTTCTTCTATCCATTCATGCAGAAGCATTACCAGTCCGTGGACCATCGAAGCTCCAGGCTCAAAACAATGAACTCAGAGAAACCTTACTCAAATTACAAAAAAGTTGCCCGATTAGTCAGTGTTGAATGTTGGCAGTGCATTGTTGATTTGGAAACAATGACAAAAGCTAAGGAGCATGAACCCACATCATGAAACTTTTTTGTCCCAAAGAATATGTAATATGCCAAATATTTGAGGTAGGATGTCTGAAACAACCTTGCAGCCTTCGCACAGTCCATCAGCAGGATCTTTGCTATGTAGGACAAGGAGGAAAACGAAAAAAAAAACAATTAATTCAAGGGCAAGCACATCTGCACAAATAGGCACACATATTCTCTATGCCCTAACTAGTTCTGGTAAAAAGACAAATTAACATGACAAAATAGGAAGCCCAAAGAAAAAAACAATCCAACAATTAACAAGAGAATGACTGGAGACACAGCATAGAACACTAAAAATTTCTTGTTATTAGAATAATTGAGAAGAAGCAATGCAACTCACAGTAAAGGCAACAAATTTAGGGGTGCTTTTATCCAACCAACCAACCAACCAACTGATGAAGAATACATTAGGCATGTGTGCTTACACAACAAATGCATCAAAATTAACATTAAACCAAAGAACACTTTATGTACTTGCCGATTCAGTATAATCGCAGTACGCTCCTTGCAAAGGATTGTGCATGACTGGACTTACTCTTCCCCCACCCGTTTCGACGACTGTTCCTCAACGGCGTCAAGTAGAACCTTAACAGTCCATTATCCATGTTGCTTGGTGAATACCTTGCACTCCTGTTCCTCTCCAACACAAACTCATCCCTTCTCTTTCTCGCATTTCCATTAGTCTCAACATTGCTCTTCCTTGCACTGCTAAAAGATCCACCCCCACCAAAATTATGTGAATTCCTCCAACTAACACTGCTGTTGCTCCTCAAAATCTTCGGATTAAACCCTTCCCTTACGTCTCCGTTGCGTTCCCTTCTCAATTCTGGCCAAGACTCTGAAAAAGACCTCTCCACCCCATTTGCTCTGCTATACCTATCCTCGTCCTCATCTTTGTTAACACTTCGTCGGTGTATAAACCCCCAAATATTCCACGCCTTGCTCCATCTCCTAGGCTTCTTAGTCCCTTTCCTTTCACCATTCCCCACCACAGATGCATTGTCTCTGAACCCCATATCAAAAGTCTCAGAGCAATCATCCCTCAAAGAATTCGAGTTTGAATCCCTATAATCCCTATCAGGAACCACCAATTTAGGCCCTTGGATATAATCCACAGTTGCTGGTGTCACTTTGGCATTGGAAACACCCTTCAACTCATCAATCTCAGCCACCACAGCCGCAGCAGTCTTCCGAATAGAATTAGACCTGTCAAGACTCTTCCTCCTCCGTGAGGAAGAATCAGAATAATAATCCCTAGTTTGAGCAGACCCACCAGGGAGAATCTCGTCTTCATTGATGGAATTCATAGATATTCGCGGCGGTTCCTCGACTGGGATTTGAGTATCAGACCTTGAAACCACATTAACAGGAGCATCCTCAACAACAGAAACCATTGTAGGCATCCTTGGAAATGTCCTTCCAATCAAATATCCATCCCAAGAAGCACGAGGCTCGTCAAAAGAATACCTAGGATCATCAAAAGAAATCCTCCCAGCATCTAGAGAGAACCTCGGATCCGTGTCACAAGACCTTCTACCAAACCCGTAATCAGCAATTTCTGACTGAGTCTCCCTATACTGCCTTCCAATTGGCTTCTCCACAGGTAATGTAGCTGAACCAGGACCGCCATTTCTCTGCTTCTTAAGCTTCTGCTTTTGCCTCCATTTTTGCAATTTCTTGCTAAAAACCGAAGCAGCAGACCAGAAACTACCAGCAATCTCTTTAAAATCCCTCCCTGAAGTCTTTTTAGTCTGCGAATCAAGATCTATATGGTCCTTCATAGTCTTGAGCTCCTCCAAAACTGCTTCTTGAGCTGGCTCTGGCTCTATAACAATCCCTTCTTCTTCGTCTTCCTCTTCGTCTTCCTCTTCGTCCTCCTCTTCCTCTTCTTCCTCTTCCTCTATAATTTCATCAATTGGGTTTGCATTCGAATTTCTCGCTGTCAAATTAGACTCCTCTAAAACCCCATTAACCAAAACATCTCCACCAATATTGGCATTCACATTCTCATTTTCAGTGTCGGTTTCGCTTTCTATTTCGTCCTCTTCTTTGGACTCAAAAACCGGACCTCGAACACTAGAACAAGAAATTCTGGGCTCAACAGCCTCAATTTCAGGTCCTCCTTTAAAGGGCTCTTTTTTACCAGAAGGGTTTCTCCCGTCGTCTTGATTAAAGAGAGACCAAAGAGTATTTCTCACTCTAACGTCGCAAGATTTTCTTTGAGGCTCAAAAACCCCAGAAAACCCTTCGTTTTTAGAGGCAGAAAAGGATTTAGTACGGCGGAGTTCAGGAAAAAAGAAGAAGACTTGTTATTGTTATTATTATTGGAGCTGGACGGTTGAGGAGGCTTGAAGATAGCTTTAAGGGCGGCGGTGGCAGTGGGTTTGCGGGAAGAGGAAGAAGAAGCGGCGGAGGAGGTGTTGGGATCGAGCACGGCAAGACGCTCGCAGAGGCATGAAGGGCAAAAACCAGTGAACTGTTCTTCTGGGTGACGGTCACAAGAAGTGGAAGGACGGTGGAGTTGCGGTGGCTGAGGTGGCTGAAGTTGTGGTGGTTCGGTAGTGGGATTCATAACCGGTGGTGGTGTGTAATGCACCCTCTGCTCATATTAGAGTGAAAGAAAGAGTGAAGGGAAGAAAAGAGAGAGAAAGACAGAGGGATTTTCTCAGAGAAAACTGTTTGGTTCCAACGGACAGTGAGAGAGAGAGAGAGAGAGAGAGAGAGAGAGAGTGAAGAGAAAGTGAGAGAAAAATGATGGAACCAACGGGAAAATTAAAGAAAAGCTAAGAAAAAGAAAAAGAAAAATCTCCGCGTAGAATTTAGAATGCCCCACTCGGACAGTCTTTTTCTTTTCTTATTTTTCTTTTTTTTTCTATTTTTCTTTTTTATTAATTCTCTAGTCTAGGGGCACTCGCCCTGTGCAAGGACTATTTTGGGGCTATTACCCTATATCCTTAATTTAATGTCAGTCTGTCTAGATGTCCAGGTTCTGCTTGTTTGACAATGGGATCGGATCATGTTAATCGTGGCTAAGCTTTTTCTTAAACAAGTTTAGAGTATTCCTCATCATCTATATCATCAGAGATATGCATAAACATATCTTATTCATTATGAGCATATTTTCAAATAATACAACCTTGTTAATGTCAAGATTGTCACTTCAATAACGTTGAATACTCTGTACTGTACTTTGTTTGATCATGTCTGTAACCTGCAATGAAGTAAATCCTAAACTTGTTGCCAAATTCACCTTACCAATTAGGGGGAAGTTAACGAGGATCTATGGAGGTGCCCAAATTCTTTTTTTTTTTTTTTTTACCATAATTTTTGAATAAGTTATAAACTAGTCCTTCTTGTTTAGAGAAATGAATTAATTGATTTTTTTAAAAAAATAATCATTTAGTTCTTCATATTTTAATTATATCAATAATTTATTTTTTTCATTAATTTTTTTATTATATTGATAATTTTATTCTTAATTTTTTTAAAATTTTTAATTGAGGAGAGAGAAAAAAGGTAAGTGAAGAAAAAAACATTAAATGAAAAACAATTTCAGAAAGGAATAAATAATCTAAGGAAATATTAATAAAATAACAAAATTATTGATGAGATTAAAATATAAAATATTAAATGATTAATTTTTAAAAACAAAAAGATTTAACTACTTTATTTTTTAAAATTAAAAGAATTAATTTATAATTTACTCTATAATTTCTTTTTTTCTTGTTCTTTTTTAGGATCCCTTTCGATCTTCAAAGATTCCTGTCGAGAGAAAAAGCAAAAGCAAACCACGCCATCACTAGAGGGAGGTAGTGAAAGAGACAGGGATTGCTGTGTCGCTCTCTCTCTCTCTCTCTCTCTCTCTCTCTCTCTCTCTCTCTCTCTCACATTTCGCTTTCTTTCTTTTCTTCATCTTCTCTTTTTCTTTTTTCCTGTTCTAAGGCTCTTTTTGTTTTTCCGGCTTTCTTTTTGCCCCAAACATGCTGATCAATCTGTTTTTTCCTTATGGTTTTCCCACTTGGATTTATTTTGCGCCACCGACCCATATGTCTCACCAATGGGTGCACGTATTATGTACACTCCTTATCATGCTCTTACATGATAGAGACCCCAAGACAAGAGGATGGTAAGTCTCCAAAACCAAAATAGAGGTAGTATTTGCCATATGGGTCTTCATTATTCACATCATGTACGTAAATTGATATAGTTTTGCCCCCTTTTTTCTCTCAATTTTCATATTGGTTTGGTTGGAGAAATGAAATTTCGAGAGCTTGGCTTTCACTTTGCATTGGCATGCCCTTTTACATTATGTTTGGTAAAAAGGATATATAAATGATGCATCTTCGTACAAAGGCCTAATCGAATACACGAATAAGGAATGACACCATGCTATGTGAAAGCTATAGGTTCCCCAACCCATTTCTTCCAAAGGGAAATTGGCCTTTCCAAAACAATCCTTTTCTTGCATGACCTATTGCAATCAAGTCCTGTCTTGTGCCTCTTCTCTAGAAAACAAATTGGCATGCGTGACTGAGGATCCTATTTCATGTTATACGGACATAATTCATTAATTAACCCACTAAGGTATATAGTTCTCATTTACATTAATTTAATGCAATGCTGACATGCTTGATTAATTCTTCCTACTCTTAGGATTTGTAAAGTCAATTAAAGAGGGCGACAATGGAATCAACATTTGTGGCTGACAACTTCAAAGTTATCATTTTTAGGCAGAGGGAAAAAAAAAAAAAAAGCTCATATTTTACTGGATGTCTTCTTTCTTTCTAAAGGCCAAAAAAAAAAAAAAAAAAAAAAAAGGATGCTAAAGAAGCAGAACACGTGGTGCCAATTTGTACGCCAGCTTGCCGGTTTTAGGGCTACGTGCTAAATAGAAACTAGTACTACAATTTAGAAGATAGAATCCTGGCTTACGGGAATTTTTTTTGTATATTTTGATCCTAAGAAAAGCACTCTTTTACTATCTTTTTTTTTTTTTTCCTTTTTACAAGCAATGAATTATTTTTAGAGTAAATTATCAATTAGTGTCTCTTGTTTTAAAAAATAAATTAATTAGTTTCTCTTGTTTTAAAAACTAATCATTCAACTCTTATGTTTTGAAATTTAATTATAATTTAATCATTTTTGCTCATTTTTAATTTATTTTGATTTAAAAAAAATAAAAAAGGGAAAATATTTAAAAAATATGAAAATATTGATGAGAAAATAAAAAAAACTATAGAATAAATATAATATTAAATTAACCATGATTAATACTAATTAAGGACTAAATAATAGTTTTTAAAATGAGAAAGACTAATTAATTTATTTCTTGGAACTAAAGGGACAATTTATAATTTACAATTATTTTTAAATCAATTTTGCATCAATCAAAATTAAATTTATTATTTTCTTGACTAAGTTAATATTAGATGAATATTATATTATTTTTACGAGTGGAAGAGAAAAATATAAATTAATCCCTCTAGTTTTTGAAAAAAATAATTACTCTCTTTATTTTAAAAATTATTATTTAATTTTTTAATTAGCATTGATCATGCTTAGCTTAATATTATTTTTATTCTATAAAATATCTTATTCTCTCACTAATCTTTTCATTTTTTTCATATTTTTTCTTTTTTTATTTCTTAAAATAAAAAATCAAAATAAATTAAAAAGGAGGAAAAAAAACAAAATTACAAGTAGATTTCAAAATATAAAAATTAAATGATTAATTTTTTTAAAAAAAGAGATTAATTAATTTATTTTTCAAAACGAGAGGGATTAATTTATTATTTACTCATACATGGGATAGATTTCACGTGCTGCATAGTTTACTCATTGCATGTATATTTTTATAGATATATTTAAAAATAAAAAAAATAACTTTCATTGAGTTAGTAAAAAAAAAACTCTGGTTATTGAATTCATAGTATCCCAATTTTTACTGAATCTAATTTGAATAAATTCTCTAATCTTATGAGATATATATTGGTCTATAGAATAATAATTATTCATAAATCTAAAATACAATATCATTTTAATACTTTATTCGGAGTGTGTGATCGTGTCCATCATATTTTAGTAAATATATTTAAAAACTATTGTCTATAAAATTAGTATACATCTTATTATAGAATATATAAAGGATTGAAGTGCGAGAATTAAAAAATGCTCGATTCCTAATGGTATAATTTTCTTAGTTCTTTTTAGAATGTGTAGATGAGATTTCAACCTCTTTTGAAAGTTTAAATTTGTTTAATAAAGAAAAAAATACGAATTATTAAGTATTCTTATTAGACTGCTCTTTCACATATACAAAATGGAATTACTAAGCACTTATTGTAGTGAGTCTCACATTGTAGAATGTTTTTCAAAAAAAAAAACAGCTAAAAACATTTATAAACCAATTTACAAATTAATCTTTTTTTTTAAAATGATACGTGAGTGAGAAATGTACGTTATAATACGTAACAAAAATGTCTAAAAAGAAAGAATAAATATGGTTTTTTTTTTTAATATATAGTGCTTCTTTTATTATCTACAAAAAAAAAAAAAAAAAAGCTAAAAAGTCCAAAAAAGTTTCTAAATTTTAAGTCATTTAAAAATTAATTTTTTAACTTTCAATTTCGAGTTGGATCTCTTTCTAATTATTTTTTATTTCAAATTAGATTTTTTTTTTTGTTTGAATTTAGACATTAGATAAGTAATTATCATGTAGCTAAAAGTAGACCAAAACCTATAATGTATATTTTATTTTTTCTTTTAAATGCTAAAAAAATAGTGATTAAAAAAATTAAAAGAAAAGAAAAGGTTTTGAAGAAAAAATTAAAATATTTATAAATTTGGACATAATTTTAATTAGTTAAGACATGATAAAAGAATTCAATTTCAAATAAAAATAATTGAATAAAGTTTTAAACAAATATTAAAAATTAAAAAATTAATTATCAAATAAATTAAATTTCAAATGAGATTAAAAAAATTAATATACATCCGCGTGGAAAAATTTTATAATATTTTAAAAAATAATTAATATATGTATACGGTATCGTGATCCGACCAAAATACAGGTGGAACGGTGCCGTGGAAGTAAATTTGGGCATGAAAAAACCGTACGTAGAAGAATAATGAGCAAATGAGTGGGTGCACGTGTCTACGTATATTGCAGAGTAGTAGTAGTAAGTAGTATTTTAAAATGGGGAGTATATTATTTCGTATAGTACACGTCATCGCTGTCATTCCTGTCTCTGCAGATTGAGATAGATCGATCAGTGACTGAGTACTCAGGGTCAGGGAGTCTTTATACACAGCGTGGGGTAGTCACGTCTCCGTATCCAAACAACAGAAAACATGGCCCAACGTATTATGCTCCCGCAGCTACTTCCTGATAGGGCCACCCTATATATATATATATTGAAAGCTAAGCAGATGCATGTGATTTGAAAGCTGTATTTAGTATTCCCACGTGTACGGGTAGCGAAGGCCACCATTGCTTTGGTTTGCTGCAGCATTTTCTTGGTTATCTCCATTTTCCTATTTCGATTTTGCTTAATAACTGTTTGTTTGGTCTTAAATCGTATACTTTGTTTTGTGTTTGTGGATTTTCGTATTTAGTTTTTCCAATTTGAGAATATTGTTTACAAAATGTAAAAGTGAAAACTCAAATTAGAGCAGTATATACACTGCATTGATAGAAAATTTACTACAGTAAAACGTTTGATTACCGTTTGCTATTTCTTCTTGACTTTACCATTGTTTTGAGAGTAAACTCAATCAGTTTTTATATAAAAATCTGAGTTTTTTTAATTTTTTATATTTTTATTGTATTTATCATATCTCTAATTAATATTTAAGTCTCTAATATGTTTTTTCATTAATATTTTAATTATGGATAAATTTTTTAATCGAAATATCCTTGAAAAAAATATATAAAATGACATGACATGCATATTCTATTGTTTAAGTTTTTAGAATTTTTTTAATATTATATTTGAGGACATTTCAATAAAAAAAAGTTGCTAATTATCAGAAAAATTGATCACAATAACATATTAAAATTTTAAATATTATTTAGAGATATAATAAATATAATTATAAATATAAAGATAAATTAGACACTCAAAATATTATATAAAAAAAACAAGTTGAGCTGTGCATCCTTGTTTTAACAATATAATTTTATCTCATTTTCCTTCTTCTTCTTTTTTTCGTTCTCGTATGTGCAAAATCCAATTTCATAGTTCCATTTATAAAGATGCTTTATTTATTTATTTATTTATTTTTTTTACAATTGGTCTTTTAAAATAAATTGTTTTTTAATTTATATTTTATTATGTACTAAAAAGTGATGGTAAAGTTCATATTTACCTCTGCGTTGTACATCATCTCTTAAATATTAAACTGTAATTATTAACGCAAAATTCCTAAACCTACTTCAAACTCGATTGAAAAAGATTATTTTCCCTAACCTGTCCTCAATATAAATAGCCAGTGGTGAAACCATAAATTATTTTTGGTGGATTCATTGAAAAACTTATAATATATTTGAAATATCTTTAAAATTGAATGAATTCTCAAAATAGTGAAAAAAAAATCAAACAATAGTGGAAAATGTAAAAAAAAATAATAATTTGGTATATCTAAATTTAATCACATTAGCTAAAGAAATAATATGTATTTTAAGTTGCCATTATATAAAATGAAAAACACCATTGCAAAAAAGTGAGAGGATGAAAGAGTTATATGAGAGAGTTTTTATAAGTAAGACAAAGCGTAAAGACAATAATATTTAGTAAAAAAAAAAAAAAGGTAGTATTAAATTCCTAGAATTTATTAAGTTCAAGGCATTTAAGATTATAGACATAATTATGGAATTGTAGCTTTTATTTTTTTATTTTTAAAAGAAAAATAACAACTGAAATATGCAACATTCAATAACCTTTCCTACAAAAGTAAAAAGTTAAAAACATTTCCATTGTATTTCGTATTATTTGAGGGGATCAATCAAGGAAAATACTAAACATTTATGCAATTGTACTCGACAAGTGCATTGATTTTTTGGAAATTGAGAAGGGCCAATTGACTCCTCTCAATTGCACTTGGCCTAGCCAGTATAAATAGGATGGGAATATGGGATGTGTAACTTGTTTCAAGCCCATCGTGCTGCAATCCTTAACCAATGAACTATGGAATTTCAAAAAAAAAAAAAAAAAATCACTCGAATTATAAATAGCAAAAATAAAAATATAAACATTCAAGTAGAAAAAAAGAAAGTACACAGATTGAATTAGAAATAAAAATTCATGTATAATTGGAGGCATAGCAACATGGCACGTTTACTATGATTGTGTCGACATATAACATAATCATTTAATAAGAAAAGGGCTTTTTTGGTACTTAATTTTTAATTTTTTTTCTATTTTGGCACCCAATCTCTGATTTTTCATGATTTGTTATCCAAGCTTTGAGTTTTTATTTGTTTTGGTGATCGAATTATCTAAAATTCAATTTTACCGACGTATCCGACAAAACCTATCACGTGATAGTAAAAATGTCATGTGGCAATCAACCTTGCCATGTTGTAGTCAAATCAGCCACATTAGCATTCCATATTCTCATGTAGCTATGGACACTTATATAGGGAACCAAAAAAAAAAAATCAAAGGTTAGGCATTGAAACGAAAAAAAAAATTAAAAATTAGGTACCAAAAATATAGTTTTTTAAAGTTATTTATTGTTTCGAGATTGCAAAATTAGTCCAATAATTTTTAATAAATATTTTTCATGTCATGCTTATGAAATGTTTTTTTTTTTACTTAACAATGGTAATTTTTAGTACTCGTATCGCTTAAAAATTATTTTTAAAAAATTTTATACCTTTCTACATGTCTAGATAAATTTAAAATTATGTCATTTAATCCAAATATATATAAGGTTCAATTAAGATTAAATTTTAAAAAAAATAGAAGAGATATAAGATTCAATTATGATCATCATTTATAGAACAAATAGTTGGTCAACGAGAGAAAGTTACGTAAAATAAAATTGCTTCTTTTGTCTAGGAAGAAAATTGACAAACATATCATGAGTGACATAAGCTTATTGTAGCCAATAACTTGTTGAACTTCCTACAGTAATTTGAGATGGAATAGAATCAACATAAATAAATTTGGTGATCAAGCTTTTTGACTTGAGCGTTTAAAGTATAATATTTTTTATAGCAATAATGATAGCGACATAGGTAATAAGTAAGTCGTGAATTAAGTTAAAAAGTAAATGTATTATTAAATTACTTGTGCAATTAGCATAATAACAAAAACAAAAAATATACGTGCATGTAATTGTTGATGTTTTTAGAATTTAAAATAATATGATTTTCAATATAAAAAAAAAGTTTATATATATGGAAGTACAAGAAATGCATGAAATCTATTTACAACAAAAAAAAGACATATCGTAGTACAAAAAAAATGATAGACATTTAGTGTGAAAAAATAGAAATAAATTTTTTGAGAAAAATATATTTTTGGTGCCCAATCATTAATATTTTTTTTTCTAGTTAGGTGCCCAATCTTTTTTTTTTCAATGCCTAATCTTTAATTTTTTTTTCCGTCCGAATTCCCATACCTATCTAGGAATATGAGGTGCCGACATGTCAAAGTTGATTGTCACATAACAAATCTCGTTGGACACATCACCAAAATTGGATTTCAGATGAACTTGAGCATAAAAAAAAAATTAAAAAAAAAATCAAAGTTTGGGTAACAAATCATGAGAAATCAACTACTGGACACCAAAACAGAAAAAAAATTCTAAGGTTGGCACCAAAAAAGCCTTTCTCTCTCATTTAATTAGAAAAAAAAATTGAAAATTTGCGTAATTAAATGATTTTTTAAAAAGAATTTAGACATTAGATAAGTAATTATCTCTTTTAATAGCAGAAGGAAATTTCTCATTCTTTTGCTGTTTTTTTTTTCCTTTAATTCTTCGAACGCCCAATGAGTATAGCTTAACTATATAGGAGGAGTAACTTTTTTCCATTTCTATATCCCAATTCATTTATCCTAACATTTGAACCAAAAAAATAATAGTAGAGACCTCAAACTTTAGCGTTCATTGATTTATCTATCTTTATATATTGGCTGCATTCCTTCGTATGCTCTTTTAAGAATTTTTTTTTTTTTTTTTTACCCTCACATGCCTTTATACCCTTATGTTTTCTACAATATGCCCTTTTGTTCTTTTATTTTGGAAGAAAATATGTCCTTATGATCATTAAAAAAAAAATCAAAAACATAAAAAAAGTAATTATTAATTAATATTTTAAAATAACTTGAAAAGTCAAGGAACTCCCCCCCCCAAAAAAAAATAATAATAAAATAAACCTAAAAAAAGAGAAAAAAATCATAAAACGTAAAAAATTAAATTAACTTTGAAATTTTTCAAATAAGAAAAAACCGTGTATATAAAGCCTCGCATATAGCAATATTTCTATAGAAATGAAATTGTTTCGCAAAACATGAGTTTTTCAAAAAAACAAAAAAAAAAAATTTAATGGGTTATTCAACTACTTAGAGGTGTTCAAAAATTTTAATTTTCCATTTTTTTTTTTTTTGGTTTTTCAAGTTTTTTTAAGGTCTTAATTTTTTTTTTTAATGTTTTGAATTTATTTATTTATTTTTGTAATCTAAAGAGAATTGTTTACCAGAAAGTGATAAAAAAACATACGTGAAAAATATAAGTATACAGTACCATATAAAAGTGAATATATATATATAATATTATCATTATTCTAAGATTGATAGATTTAATATTATCCTAAAACCTTAATCTCTAAATTGTATATTTCTATTATTTTTTTCTCTAGATAAATGAATTAGCTTTGATAGATTAAAAGAAAAAACAAATAGTGGTGGACCTTACTATGAAATCATATATCAAAGTAAAAAACAAATTTTAGATTACTCTATGAGTAATTACTAATACTTATTCCATAAGAAAAAGATTGACAAAAAAAAAAAAAAAAGAGAGAGAAATAGGAAATACTTTTTTTAAAAAAAAATTGAGTTTAGGTGAAAATCTTCTTATTATTTTTGATAAATTTAAATGTAATTCTCTCTTTTTGTATGTGTCTATCTTTTTTTTTCTTTTCTTTTAATCAAAAGTAAGTCTATAGAGTAAAAGATAGATACAAAAAAGAGAGAGAAATAGAAAATATTGAAAAAAAAATGAGTTTAGGTCGAAATCTTCTTATCACTTTTGATAAGTTTGAATGTAATTCTCTATTATTTGTATGTGTCTATTTTTGTTTTTTTGAAAGTGAGTCTATAGAATAATTATTGTATATTAATATAACTTACTCGTGGAGTATTTTAAAATTTATCGAAAGTAAGATTATATGAAAATCAAATAAACAACTATTGTGCACACATGGTAGTAAAACTAAAATTTGAAGAAGCATCCTCTAATATTTTAGTTTTATACGCTATACAACAAACAATTTGACATATCAATTTCACTAACTCAAAAGGTGGAATGCCTACATTGTTGTCATTTAATCTTTAATTTCTTTGCTTCCATATCCCATAAATGGCAGTATTCCAAGCAATGATCCTAATAAGAACAAGTGAGAAGTTTCTCTTGAGCATTTGGCTATAATTTCCTCACAAACTTCTTACACTTATTTCCTATAATTAGAGCATCTTCTCGCATTTTGTTAGTAGGAACCATTCAATATTGGTTTTGTTAGTAAAAACCTAAGGTCATAATTCTCTAAAAAGTTGTTACTTAAGGGATCTCTGTTCATTCAAAAATCCTATTTCTCTAAAAATCGAGCTCTTCAAGAAAATCGTTCCTTTGGAAATATATTCCTCTAGGAATTTTTTTCTCCTAGAAACTTATGGCTAAATTCCTCCAAGAAACTACGGTCATGGTTCTACAAGAACCTTATTCTTCTAGGAAACATGTTTTTTTATGAATCCTATTTTTTTAGAAATTCGTATTGTGAGGAATTCTACTCGTTCGAGAATTAAGTTCCTCTAGAAATTTTTTTCTCCGACAATCACGTTCCTTTGAGAACTTCCAGCCACATTCTTTTGAGAACCTATGGCCACATTTATTTGGGAAGTCATTCCTCCGAGAACCTTAATCCTTACCAATCTCCTCCGAAAAGCCATTCCTTCAGGACCTATCCCTTTAGGAATCCTATTACTCCGAGAAGCACGTTCCTTCGTCAATTCGTTCCTACAAAAACTCATTCATCCAAAAATCTGTTCCTTTAGGAACTTCATTCCCATGAGAATCGTTCCTTTGGAAATCTTATTTCTCCAAGAACCCATCTTCTAGAATGGTGTTCCTCCAAAAACTTACAACCATGTTCTTTTGGAAACCTATAACCATGTTGCTTTGAGTACTTACGACAATATTCTTCTACGAACCAACTATTATTTTACTTAACAAACAATTATTTTACCTAGGTATAAAGGCAACATTCCTCTAAAATTATGTGTTTCAATCTTGTCTAGGTGTAGAGGAACACCTTGCCTAGGTATGAGGCACTACCCCATCTAGTACTAGGAATGGCAATTGCTCGTCAGAATGGCAATTTCGTTAGACGAGCAAATTGCCATTCCTAGTACCGGATGGGGGTAGTGCCTTTATACCTAGGCTAGGTGTACGAAGCAAATTGCCATTCCTAGTACCAGATTGGGTAATGCCTCTATACCTCCGCTCCTCCCCACCCTAGTCAATGTGGGATTCCCCGAGTTGATTAGGGAACGGGATAGGGAACCCGCATTAGGGATGGGATGGGGATGGTATTTGCTCGCTTCGCTTCGCCTTTTCCTTTGAAAATTATAATTATACCCAATATATATATAAATCCCGAGGCTACAAACTAGTTTCAAATGTAATGAGTAAGTTTTGATAATCTTTAAGCAATAAAGACATGCAAGAATTTATGTTTTTTAATTACATTTGTGATATTTCATCAACTTAATTAATTATATTATTTATTCAATTGAAAATAATTTAATATATTATGAGTTATGTTGTAAACTTGTAGTTAAATAGGATGTTAAATTATTATTATTTTTAATTATATTTTTTATATGAACTATTATCTTTTCATTATAATTTAAAATTTGATATAAAATAATATGAGGTAGAATGAAACAGAGTGGATGCAAAAAATAAAGAGAGCACTGGTGCCTCGCGGCGATCCCCATTGGCCTGTGGGGATCCTCGATGCCTGACAGGGATCCCATCCCCTGCCTCGCGTAGGGATGGGGTAGGGACGGGCAGAGTTTTGATCCCCACCCCCATTGCCATTCCTATTCGGCACAAAGGGTAAACACTTTAAGCAAAATTTTGGAATCATCCTATATGCCTTCTCAACCATCCTTTGAAGCACATTGGTTGATCATCCTATTAAAAATCCTTAGTGTCAATCTCTGTCTAATCGACCACATACCAAAAACTGAATGCAACTCTCCAAACCTTCAATCCAGTCAGATAAGGCATCAATCAAGATGGTCAGATAGTTTATATTTTAGTTGCCGTATCTCCAAATTCTCAATCTGCAAAAATTACATCATACAATAAAAATATCAACTTAATTATTGGGGTGTTTTTGCCGGACACCCCTAGCACTATTTACTTGGGTGCTTGAGTTTGATATGTACAAGACTGGAGAGTACACTCCCACCATTTCTCAATCCGTTAAAAAAAGGTTGATTTTCAGGTCTACCAAATATAAATGCCAAAATCTTGTGCATCGTCAACCATCTTTCTTATAAAAGATCTAAAGATCGACCCACCATCGTTAGTTCAGCAAGTTTTAATGCTAACATTCTCGTAAATCATAGATGCACCTTCAAGATTGATGGAAGGGTGATGATGCATGCGTGGGGGCTGCTTTGAACGTTGAAGGTGATGCGACCCGCCGCTGAATCACGAGATAAACCGGGCGACTTTATTTAGAAGTAGAGCTCCAGCAATCTAAACTCGTAGCTAGTGGACGTGTCTCTCTTAGAGGTCCATTTCACCATTCTCTTTCGGTTGCACTTCACGGGGGTCCCATAAACAAACCCTTTCTTCCCTATTACTGGCTCACGGCTATATATATATATTTTTGGCTAATACAATCACGATTTCAGACTTATTTCATCTTGATCACTTCTTAAACATGTTGGTGAAAAAAAGAAAAAGAAAAAAGAAACGAATTTCTGTTTAGATTCGATTCTTTAATAGTAATTGTTTATGTCTAAAATAAATTATAGTCTCAACGACAATGAGTGATTCAATGATAAAAATTTTGAACTTTAAATTTCATTTTTTTTTAATGTTTTTTCTAACTATAACAAAACTTATATTTGATTTTTCGATTTCAAGAATATAAAGAGTTTGAAATCCTCAATTTTAAAATCAAAATGCTTGAAGGGTGATCAATTCCCAAATTACAATAAATAAACAAACTATGGTTTCTACAGGGTTAGGACCACGGACTAAACTGCTTGTGTGTTTAAGGAATGAGGGGGACTATGAAGACTTTTAATTTTTCTTTATCTGAGGACTATGGAGGACTTAAAAAGTTTGTGTTGGGCCATTGTATTGGGATATTGGCACCTGGCACTTGCAATTAACGAGGCGATACCAAAACCGATGTACGGCAGCAGTATATTATGGAGATAGAGGCATTAATTTATTTAAATTTTTGGGAAATTTATTGACGTATGGGTTAAGCAGAGACCTGATATTGCAAAATGGAGTCACAGGTTATATTACACACAAATTATTATGAATATGAATACGAAAGTGAGTAGTTAATGGACTTTTATATTAGTAGCATTAAGTTTTTTATTTTTAGTTGTAAGAGATTATAAGTTAAATTTTTTTTAGAGTATTTGATCGTTTCATTACAAAAAGAGGTCAGAATGACCCCGGCCTCATCTTTTTTGTCTCCGTTATTTCTTAATGTTTAACAACGTACTACATAATTTTATTTACTATTATATATATATATATATATATATATATATATATATGAAAGTAAGAGCGTGCATGCAACGTGGAAGAGGTCTATGCAATTAACCGTAAATGGAGGTGGGGATTTAGGGGAAACGTATAGGAAGTGTATTAATTTGTGAGTGGAATGAGTCGTAAAGTGAAACCCTGTCCTGTGCCTTTACCCTGTTGTTTTTTCAATACAACCGAATAATTAATCTAAAGAACAACAAGAGTTTAAGGGTTTGTCTCTTTATAATCCTCTTTAGGGTTTGTCGTTTTAGGATTTTGTTTGTTCATATAATTTCTTTCTGATATCCAATGTGGACATGTGCCAACAAAGTTTAAGTGGGAATAAAAAGATTTGAGACAAAAATTCTCCCCCAAGTGGTCTGTGGCCCCATGCCTATGATCCTCCCATCAGCCATATTTCAAAGTCTTTTTCCATTATCCACCCAGTTTTATTTTGCTATTTTTCCAAATAACTTTATCCATGTATGATGTGTATGTTTTTTCTAATTTGTGTAGCAAGCCCAGGTTCAGACTATTGTAGTCCAACATAGTCCCCACCAAAGTTATGCGTATTAGACAACTTGACCATCAGCCTGTCTCTCTCCAATCAATCATTGTGTTTATATGCCATATAGTCGTTGGAAATATTGCTTGTATTATTGCACCTATTCCTCGATATTCTTGTTGTCTCCTAAACTTGACCAATTGATGTACTACACATATATATAGTGTATTATTGCCATGGCTACAAGAACAATACCGCCTTTGTTTAACTTGTACTTTCGCAACAATTGAGATACTAAAATGGGTTTTAGTTACCAAAATGGAGAAGTATAGTTAGTGATGATGCAGTGGCTCGTGTGTGTAAGGGATGCAGATAGCAGACTAAACCATTGGAGGGTTCACATCTGAACGGGCAGCTTCTTCTATGGTGTCACATTTTTCCTTGAGATGACATGGAAAGCAGATGATTAGTACTGTACAAGCATGCAAACAAAAGATTAGGGGGATCATAACATGCACTTTTGGTTTTAGGAAGACAATTTTTTAAGCTTGTTTTCTGTTCTTTTGTGAGAGCTGAAGATTCGGTAGTCAGACTAGTATAGTTTTGTCTCTCCCAAGCTTTATGCAGAGAGAGCGAGCTTTCTTTTCTTTTTTCTTTTTGTCATTTTTTCTAGACGAAAAGGAACAAAGAGAAATTAATTAAGTCTTTCAGCATTTAAAATTAAACCCCAACAAAAAATAGCAGTCCTGCAGAACCTTAAAATTGATAAATAAACACACATGACAAGGATACGATGACCAATGGTTGTGCGTGTGTATATATATATATTTGGTGGGGGCATGGCTTTGCTACCTTTCTGGAAAATACTAAATTTACGATGCTAAGTACAATAATTATGTTATGGATCGATCTTCTGCCCCTACATCATTAATTCATTATCCCTCCTCTTGTACACAGAACCTTAATAATGATCATGAACACACGACACCAGAACATGACCCATGTTAGTACCGTGGGGTAACGCTGCATTACTGGAAATTATCATGTCACTATATAACTGTATAGTGCTTCTACTATAACACCATTGATTAATTCATCATCCCTCTTCCTATTGAGAAGTATTTGTTGCTCTTTACTTGGGGTTTGAAATACATATGATTAATTGGAGTATTTAATTTTTAGGGTCCATTTCATATCAAGTTTTACCTTTAGAATTATACTTTTAAAACTATTGGAAGGGTGGTTTGGTAATGCGTCTTTAAATGTGCCTTAACTGCGCTTGAAAGTCATTTTTAAAATGTGTTACAACTGAATTTTCAAACGTTTTTAGATGATTTTTATATGTTAATGTAAAGAATATTTGATATTTTTTCAATCTAAAATTGTTATTACATAAAAAACCAACTCTGCCTATGTTTATATCATGTATTCTTTGAATTTTTTAAATTGAAATTTTTTACTCTGTTTTGACTTGATTGAAACACTTTATTTTTCAAAATTTTTTTTATTTTAAACTTTTTGTTATAATATCACAAATTAATGATTGACGTATGAAATTATAAAACAAGAATTTGAAGATTAAAAATAATGTGTCGATCATTGATTTGTTACATTATATCGGAAGATCTAAAATAAGAAATTTCAAAAGAAAAATTTTTTTTAATCAAGTAAAAAAAAATAGAAATTTTTAATAAAAAAAATAAAAAATGCAGAGTTTAAATCTAGAAAAAACCTAAAAAAAAAAAAAAAAACAAGTGCACCGTATTACTAAACAATATGGAAGAGAGGATACGTTTTGAAGCTGTGGAGCTCACTTTCAAAATCATGAACATGAAGAGTGGCTCTAAGTTTGGCAACATGTCTTGTGTTAGGCAAATAATGCAAAGATAAACATGCGCACCCAATAGATTCCACAAATTTCGCCAAAGCCATTATTTCCAATAATGCTGTCTTATTGTAAGCCTTGAGACATTATAGTCCATAATTACTCAAACCGATTCTCCTTCATCTTTTAGGAGAATAAGATTGAAAAGAAAATAAGTGTGCAAATACCACATTCAACTGTGAATAAAAGAGCAAAAAGTAGCAAGCACATCATTACCATAGAAATATGAATGCAAAAGGACAATCTAATTGAGAGTCCTTTACCCCACACAGACATACAGCACATATTAATCAGAGGCTTTTTATTTTCCCAATTTAAAAACAATGTATCAAATGATAGTCCACTTCATACAATGCCTCCATTTTGGACCCAGCATGCCTGTGCAATACTCCATTCACATTTTACCCCATTAATCAAGTTTATATCTTAATTATTCAGGCCAAATTTGACACAATTCATTCCATGTGGTATCTTCTCCATGTAAATATAGGGGACTGCTCTGTTCTTGATGTCTTCTAACCAATACAACTTGAATCATCAGTCTATCGAATTTTGTTTTTGGGGGCTTGGAAATGAGTTATCATATTATTTCAGAGGTTCCTATGGGTCTCTTTGTAGAGTCTAAAATGACCATGATTAGTCTAATCCTTAGCAAATAGGCGCACATGAACACAGCTTCTAATCCTTAAAATTCCTTGCTGCACTAGCCATCATAGCTTCAAAAAAACCTACGGTAATTATTCAAGTGGAGTGAAGGAATCCCAAGAAAGAATTGAGAGTTTGGCATGTTACTAAAGCAAGACAAAGTCATACATACATACAAGAGCATATTTTTCAGGCATACCTTCTTAGGGATTTACAAATATTCCAAGATATCTCTGGTAGTGTTATTACTAGTGCTTGGAGAGCTACATTATTGACTGACATGCCTTGAAATTTACAAGAAAAGGGGGCTAAGGCATGTAGTTTTATATTAAAATTGCACGAAAAATCATAAGGAGAACTAATTTCTCAAAGGTGAGAGATTGGAAAAAGGTAAAGATGATCTTTGCTTTTTTCCCTTTTTCTTTTTTAATTTTAAAGTAGAGAGGCCTATGAACTATGCACGAAAGGATGTACCTGAAATAAAGTGTACTAACAAGAAAGATCCAAAAAATTTCACCCCGCCTTTTTTTTGATGGATCTCGGCCTGTTGATTCCAACGAAACAAGATAATGGTTACTAATTCACAAAACTAATGGAACCTATGGCCCATGAGGCTATCAATGGGCCAGACAAAACATTAACAGAGCAGACCCACCTCTTCTTTGAGCCAAGTTGGTAGTTGGTCCGCAATTTGAACCCTTTTTCCCTTACACATATTGAACATGGGTTCCGTCTTCAAGTTCTGGGGTCTAGAATCTTTGGTTTTACGTACACTCAGCACGTTGAAGGTTGACACAAGTTAATCCTTGCTGTTGCTGAGGTTCTCCTTCACTATCTCAACAACCCTTTCGGATAGACTCTCAGCAAATGTTCCTAACAAAGGTTCCAGTCCTGAAACTTCAACCCTACTCTTGCTTGACATGTGGCTCCTACGTTGCACCTGTTCCGAAATTGCATTGAGTTTATTCGCAATTGATGGCATTAGCTTCCCTGCGTCACTATATAACTTAGCTCCAGGACTATTTGATATCTCGTCTGTGGAGATCATAGTTCCTAATTCTGAAAATAAATGGACTGCATTCTCAGCAGCGTTGTCCAAATTGATTACTGCTTCCCAGCATTGAGTTAGTTTTTGCTGAAGATTCTTTCCTTCGGCTTCAGGAATGTGTTCCTTTTGATCCATGGCCTCTGATAATTTCACGTTTAAAGAATCTTCTGCGAGGACGCATTTAGTCAATTCAACTTGCGAGAGAGGATGAGTTGAGATCAGCAAGCCCTGTGTTGAGTTCCTTAGGTCCTGCAAGGGGCGTAAGCAGCCAAAACAATTTAATGTGGTGATCTAGGGTTGTATTTTCTTTATAAGAACATATTAATTCCTTGAAGTTCTTGAAATTTCTGGTCATGTGTTTTAGTGCTTCATAATTTGTCTGGATAAGACATTAAACCAAAAGATACAGATCCATATTCAACAAGAAGCACTTAAACTATCCAAAGAAAAAGGAAAACGCCAATATTGTTTCTCATATATAATAAAACAAAATAACTTTCTACGTATCAAAACCTTCCCAAGATGGAAAGAACATGAACAATGAGGATTTGAAACAAACTGAAAGACAAACCTGTTTGGAAGATTCTGTCTCTTGCTGTTCGTCCAGATTCTGGGTTATTGGATCCTCTGAGGTAACGTGGGGGACAGCTTCTGCTCTGTAGTTCGAGGTTTTATGATGAAAATTTTGGACAGGTGTGTCAAACAGTTCCTTGCATCCTCCTGTATGGTCCTGGCGCACCACATATTTTGCAGAGTGCCTTCTTGGAACTGATGATTTACTTCCCTCCACCTGAAAACAAGATATTACATGGTGAATATCACAGTAAATCTGTAAAGCTTCACGTCCTAATTATTTGGGTCAATGAAATATTGTTATTATATGACATTTCCTCTTCTATTATTTGTCTGTCATTGAGCTCTGTTTGGATAATATTTACCATCACTTTAATTTCCCATAATCCAATTCTCAAAAAATATGGTCAAAATGTCTCTGTTATTTATCATGTAACAATTGCGAGATTTGTGCCGTACCACAACCCCTGCCCAGGCCCTCAAATAAGTAGAACTATTTTCCAATTATACTGCACTCCAAGTATACTGCACGGAGCGTTACCAACCTTGCATGTGGTTGATAGACTGCCAAAATGATGCTTGAAAAAATCATTTCCTTCTGACTGCGTATGACCAGCATCGACTTCCATTGTTTCTTGAATTTGGCATCCAGATTTATGTGAATGCAGCTGCTCTGCCACATGACCAGCAGCTGCCTTATGGCATTTACTTGTATGATCGAAGCCAGATAAATTGTCATTTTTCCCAAGAAAGCCATAATTATCAGGACAAGCATGTCTTTTTGAACTAGCTTTGCGCCCCTCTTCTACAGCAAGGTTAGCTTGCACAGAAGAGCACCCACCATCACTTGGTTTTTCTGTTGAATTTTGTACTGCAACAAACCAGTCATAAGTAGAAAAAAATCACTTTAAGACAAGAATGACTTAAAATCTCTAATCATAAACATCTTTAATGTGTTATGCTCTTGGCCTTCAATAGAAGCTTGGTAAAACTCCGAGTAGTCTGGAGTTGCATTTCATATCATACTCAGAGCACCACCATTTAGCTGAATTTAGTAGATGCTGTGAGAAAGCTAAAAGGAAAATAAAATATTAAATCACTAACAAGAGGGAGAAGGGAAATTCCCCCAAATTATAAGGTATAAACTATGAAAACTAATAATTTTCCATGTCAGTAACACAAAAGGATGAGCAGTATTCTCCAGACAAATGTTCCAACAAACAGCAATATCAAGCAAGCCTCAAACAAAATCTCTTAGCATCTGATTCAAGCAAGCCTCAAACAAAATCTCTTAGCATCTGATTCAAGCAAGCATACGGAGTTTATCACAAAGTAGCATGCAATAAAAGAGAGAACCATTGCAATAGAGTTGCAAAGGGGGAGAGTGAAAATAGGTTTCTCTCTGCACCTAGAACCTATTTTCCACAACCACAAGGATCATGACAGAGACAAATTTGATCATTTAGCCAGTGAGGCCTACCAAACCAACTTCAGCAGTACACCAGATAGAATTTTACTTCAATAAGAGGTGGAAAGAATTACTATTGTAAATTAAACCAGCAGTGATGCCAATGGCCTAATTTGCAGACAATGATGTTGTCTAGCTAGCACTGTCTGCGTGTATCAATGTTTAGAGACAAACGAGGGAAATATGCTTCCTCCAGATTCATTGTAAAGCCTGCTGGAGTGCTTGATAACTAGTATCAGTGAGCTACATAATATTGCAAGTTTTGAGAAAAGAACTATACTGATGGATTGAAAATCACATTCACTGAAATTTTCCAAGTATTTTAGGAGACAGTGAAGGGATATTGACACAACCATGAGAATTTGTGCCAAGATGATGCATAAAGCAACTTAAGATCTTACTACTTGATATATGTATTCCCTCTGATCACCAGAATAATTCCTAGAGAAGTTACAGTAGGCTTGGTTTGAAAATTCTGTCATTTTTATCCTCTGTGTCAGCTTTGTTGATCAAGAAAAGCGACAAAGATGTCATGTGGGAATATAAGGTAAGCCTTACTTGAATTCGATGAGGCAACTGACATATTCAGATCTGCTAAATGAGGCACCACTGGAGAATTGAGTGGATCCAAACACACAGTATAAACATTGAGCCAACGTTTGTCCATGGCAAAGCAGCTAAAGAACAAATGTGGCAATGAGAAGGAGAGAATAGAGTGCCTATATTTCCAACAATAGTGAATCGACATAACTACTGAATCTCACCTGTGAGTATCTTGAGGCGTTGGTGAACTTTGGCTGTTTCCACTAGCAGAAGAACTTCCGGACAAGCTACTGATGTATGACTCCCTGCTTCCCACAACAGTACTGAGTGGACTTTGAACTTCTGGGCACGAAGCACCACATTCCCAACCGTCACCAACTGGAGGACAAGTTTTTAGTTCTACTTGCTGCTGCGGCAGGCAAGATAGCAATCAAAATAAAAGATGCACAGAATATCTATACTTGATAAAACTTGCTACAGAGCTAGAAGAATGAGTAAAACTTCTTGCATGGATAAAGTAATTGATTTGCTTTTAGAAAGTAATTCCAACTGAATGTTCAAGAGTTTTTGTTTAGAGGAATCAACAGCATCTGAAGATTTTTTTTTTTTTTTTTAATTGTTGAGCAACTTAACCGTCAGTAAGGAGCCCCAATGATTATAATGTTGTAAGTTATTACTGCTGTCATAATTTAGTACAGTCTATTGTTTTTCTAAACATCTCAAACCACAGATGCTTGTTATCCAGTACATTCTAAAGTTCTACAAATAAAAAATTATTTCTGGAGATTTAATGTAAGTTCAAAAGTCTAACTTAACACTGTGCTGAAATGAACATGTTGGGATAAAAATCCTGAAGTAAAATTATAATGCAAGCAAACATATGAGATCAGGGATATGTTTTTATTAACAACCCAAAAACCCATCTACACGAGTTTTTGTATTTGTATGTTGAGGACCTATAAAATTACCTGAAGTGAAGTGAAATCTGGATCCGTGGAAACATTACTAGAGCCTTCAACTTTGGCTTGTGCCCACCTTGGAAGTCTAGAAATGCTAAATCTAAACGTTGAGATCCTTGGAGGCAGCTCTCCTTGATAAAACTTTTTTCTCCAACTTGGTTGGAGTTTTCACGCATAAGTAATTTTTCAGCATTGTATGTGCTCTGCTGGTCTTCTTCTTCTTCAGAAACCATGATTTGACTAAAAGCAGCTGGTGGGTCCAAGTTTTTTGGAGACAAGGGAACAGCATTTTCCTTCATTCTCTGCAGCATCCTGGCAGACATACGACTCGGCAGTTTCCACAAAAAAATACAGCCATCACCTCCAACCTGACAACAAAGTAAGGAAAACTTGCATCAAAAGCCATGTTATTAGAAAGGAAAGGCTATACAAAAGCCATGTTGTTTTTCACAAAGTTTCCCTTTTACTAATCATAAAAATAAAGATCAGTTATCTTAAAGGGGTTCATTGCATGGTGCTGTCAAAAAGGTCTTAGGCTACCAAGTCACATGCGTGGAAGAGTGCAAGCCTTGCCATACCAAGATGCACAAATTTTTCCTATCCACCCTTAAATCTCTACCTATGGGCAAGTTATGAAAAAAGTTCAGGAGGAATGATACCTATTTGTCCTGATGCTATGTCATTCAATCAATGGGATTAATTAGCTCCCAGACCATGGAAACAGAACAAAGTCTTTGCCTGGAATGACAATCCAATATAGATGCTTTTAACATCAGGTAAACCTCTAACATGAACCAGCAATTGTATTATGATTATACATTTGAACGCATTTTGCACCATTAGATTATAGCAGCCTCATGACTTGTGCTGATGAAGCTAGAAAAATATGTGTAAATAAGAGTTGGTTGAGTATAGAAGATTCCATAGACATAATGCATGTTAATCAACAACGAATAAGCATAACAACGACTCACAGATACTAGATGCCTGCAGTCAGGCAAAAAGATCACACCAGTTATTACTTCACCGTGTCCCACAGCACGAGTGACCATCTCTCCACTGATAGCGTCATACATGCACATAGACTTGTTGGAGTAGGAGCATGCCAAATAACTGCAGCTTGGGTCCATTGAGACCTGTAAAACATGGTTGGCTCTCAGCATCTGAACACGATGATGCTGCATTGCCAAGCTAATCATTAATATAACTCACCTTTATGGGGTCTCCAAGATCCTTATCCTGCTTGAACGATCTAGTTAGCTTCCCAGAAGCAATGTCAAATGTGTTTATCTTCTTATCCTATTAGTAGATCAACTAAATCATCAACCATGCAAGTTCTGGATAGTGGATACTGGAAGTTCCACTACCTACCCATCATAAAATAATTCACTTCTATCTTTGAAACTTTTAATGTTACTTACCTGCCCAACTGTAACAACAAACTCCATTGCTGGATCTAAAGCCATGTCATACACAGTTCCTTGAGATGCCATTTGATGATGACGTCGTGAGATCTTACAACCGCTCTCTGCAACAGAAACATCTCGGAACACCAGTGACCTATTGAATTAAAGAACTAGGTTAACTATGAGAAAACACCAGCTAAAAAATGTAATAGCAGTCATAATTTGTCCTAAAACCAACCTAGCTAATGCATGAAAAAAAAAAAAAAAAAAGTTAGGCCATTTCAAATGTCAAAATAGATTGATTTCATTCCATTCTTTTTTGCAAGCTATCTCAAGAATATTGACGTTTTTTTCTTAATGCTTATAAAATGTAAATTTGTAGCAGTCTACCTATCAGCACTACAACTGAGAATCTTATGGCCATGGACAGTGAGTTTTACAGAAGTCACAGCGGCTGAATGGTCATCAATACTTCCAATGAGATCAAAATTCCTGAGAATTAGAGGAAACCTAATTAACCAAAAGAAACAAACAGGCTGAAAAGGTCATGAACTAATTAAAGTTAACCTTTTGGCATCATAAAGATGGATAATTCGATCTCGTCCTGCTGATGCAAGGAAGTAATTGCTATCCAGCGTTTCTTCGGAAATAACATGTTTCTTGATTGACAAGCTGAAGCTCAATGAGAGGATCTCAGCATCATGAATGCCCTGCCAGAATAGCCCATATTTATTCATCATAAGTCATACTGTACTTAAACTTCCTGTAATCCAAAAACATAATTTATAGGTTTATATTGATTTCTTTCTTGAAGCAAGCATTCCAAAATGATAGTTAGGTGCCTAATTTTTACCTGAAAACATGCATAATCAGAAGTTAATAGGTTATATATGTGAAGGCTTCCCTCGCAATCACCAGCAACTAAGTACTTTCCATCTGAACTAGCAGCCATTGACCGAAACCCTTGAATGCCAACTCCTGCCTCCACAGTATCTCGCTCCAAAATCCCAGAACTTACTGCACCAACAAAGACAATAAGAGACACTCTACCTCGCAAGAACAAGCAGACAAGTTCAACAAGTAACTATTATAAGGTTTGCCATAGAATCTTAATATTGTTCATGCATCTCTTGGTACGTGTTTTCAAAGAAGTGTGACAGGCCTCACAATCTTGAAATTTTACCTAAACGTGTGCTGCCCATTTGTTTGGCCTTCGAGGATTGATGGTCAGCGTCATCCTCTACCAAATTGGATTGCAAAGTAAGATCCCATAACCTAATAGTACCATCTGCTGAGCATGTTGCAAATGAAACTCCACCAGAACAACCTCTTGCAATACATGCAAGAGATGGATCATGCATGTTTTCACAACAAAGATTCTTGACATCCCAAATGCATGCAGAGTGTGAAACTAATGTGCAGCACCTAGTGACCTGGAATGATAAGAAAGGTTGGGTTGCACTGAGCTGGTAATCTATGTACAAGTTCCATTAAAATAACTTTGGAAGCCGAACATGAGCAACAAGCAATCAACATGCATGGCAAAGAAAATAAATGAAAGGTATAAGCTTTCAAGCAAATAAACAAGAAATACAAGAACCAAAAATATGCTTGAAGCAATTACCTCGTTCATATCATGAATATCCCAAATATAGAGGGTATGATCTCCATAAACAACCACTGTTCAAAGCACGAAAAGTGAATATTTTGAGTTGAAGGTGGATCCCCACCAATAAGAAAATAAACACTTTAACGCTTACCCAACTTTTCCGAGGTAGAGAATTGACAAGCAATGGCATCAGGCAAAGCAGGCCCAAGTTGAAAATCTTTTTCAACTTCTGTAGTCTGAAAATGAAAATTAGTCTCCCCATGGAAACTTTTGGCCCTTGAATATAGCAGAGTTCCAGCGTGATTTAGTGTCCCACTAGTAAAGAGTTTTACAATTCCATTACAACAAGCACAAGCAATGAGCTTATCAGATGCAGATAGTGCAAAGCCTTGTTCTACCTGCAATTTAAGATTTAAAGATGTAAAACAAGGGGCTGAAATCAGAAAAGAATGATGTACATAACAGATATCGTGCAATTTTGGTTTGTTGGCATTTGGACAGATTTAATATATCAATACAATACTTAAAAGTACCAGCAACCCAGCCAATATCCTGTTGTGCACAAAGTCACAACGCAACATTCGGAATAGATAAATTGAAATTGGGTCTATGAAGAATTTATTAGGCTGCGACCCTGTGCTTCTATACAAACAGAATCAACCCCTTGGGCCTCAAATCACAATCTACCTTTGCTAAGACAGAAGGAGGTATCTATCCATCAAGAACAAATTATAATTATGTAAGCATACCTTTAAGTCCACCATCTTTCTTACTGACAGCCCAGAATCCACAAGGCATAAAGTACCTGTAAGTAAAAGAAGCAGAATTGGACTAATGTCAAGAGCTCCAGTGCAATAAAAATCATAAAGTGATGGTATAGGAAATCCAACCTTCATCAGTCAACACATAAATGGGAAACAAATCACCAACTTGTTCAGGTGTAGAAGGACTATTAGTCATCCAGATTGCAGATGTGACAGAAATGAATGAACTTCCTTTCTGAGGGCCAAGATTAACAGGTTTCCCATGCAATTCAAGTGATCCTGTCCCATTGCTTAAGCGAGTCCCTGGAGAAGATCCAACTGTCCAGAATTTCAAGTGCTTTTTTCCAGCAGTCACAATGAATTTCGCATCTGATGAGAAGCTGACAGATGTAACAGCAGAACAAGATGAACTTGCTTTAAGCTTTGTCACCAAAATCCCACTTCTCCAATCCCAAAGATATATGTATCCTCCAACCGAAACAATATGCTCTCCTTGAAAATCAATAAACCAAAACATACGAGCAACACAAATATGAGAATTTCTAATAAGCCACAACAAGAACCACCTATAAAGAAAGCCATCAAATTGACTGATCGGAACTAACCATTTGGTGAGAAGGCAATACATTCAACTCCATAGAGATGACCCTTCAGTTCAGATACAAAACTCATAGTCGAACAGTCCCACACTAACACTGCTGGTTGATTCCCAGACTGCAAAAACCATATTAGATGCATATAGATACTAAAACAATTTGTGAAAAATCACATTTATCTTCTTCAAAAATCTACCCGGACTTTTAATCACTAAATTATATCATTTCAACCATTTCAATCACTAAATTCTCTTTCAAAATCGTGACAACTTCTCCTGCTATCATAAAAATATGAAATCAATTTGCAACCTCATCTAATTATTTAGAATCCATTAAAAAATAATTAGACAAACAACATACACTCATACAAATAAGCAGGGGAAAAAAAAAAGAACTACAAACTACACAGATTTTAAAAAAATCAAGTTTTGGTACCTCTCCAGCAGCTATGAAGCGGCCATCCCGAGACATGGCAACACAAGTTAAGGCTTTCGGTGGTCTATGAGACACCAAGAGATGCGATTGGGTAGTTGAATCCACATTGTAAACAACTACAACACATCCTGCAATGTAAGCAAATCTTGCCGTTGATATATTCGAAGCCAGTCCGTTCGCATTCTTCGTTGTTAATCCAATAATTTCTTCCAAAACTAGCTGAATTTTTATTAAAAAAAAAACAAAGAAACGCCAGAATTAGGCTTTGTAAAAAAAATTGGGGATTTTGGAGAATCATTGTAGCATTAGTGATGGTTCTTACCTTTGAAGATAATGATGTTTCTGATTTCTTGAATTTGCGATGGTTGATTTTCATTCTTTAGTTTGAGAAAAAGAAAATTCGTGATTTCGGAGAGAGAGAGAAGGATATTTTATGATTAAGAGATTTTTTGAAGTTTGTAGATTTTTTGAAGAGGAATGAAGCGGGAATTCTGTTCGAAAGTGTAAAGATAGGAGTTTTTAAATTATGCGTTACGGATTTGAGGAAAATTGAGTTAGGCTGCGTTTGTGTGTTCTCATTAAAAATGATTTATTTTGTTCTGATCAAAATTTAAATTAAATCACAATAGTTTTAAATTTATCGTAACATCAATCTTCGTTAATGCCATCACACATGAGAGGCAAACGAGAGAGAAAAATCATAGAAAGAAAACAAAACACATAAGCCATTTAGAGAGGAAGAAGTTTTGGAATAGTGCAAGCCCTACTTACTCACAAATAAATTCTTCTTCTTAGTTTGAAAAAAAAATGTAAATATAACCATGCATAATGTTAAAAATATGGTTTCAAAATTTTTTAGATATGATTATGAATTTAAATAGACAAACGTTATTTTTCTTATGTAATTATGAATTAGTTAAAAATATTAAATGCCTTTATCTATTACTCTAAAAACACTCGTTAGATTACCATAAATAACAAAAAAAATATAAAACTTTTAATAAGATATTATTTACGATAGAGTTAATAATCAAATATAATCACTTATTAGTTTGCCTTGACAGAAATATATAAGAAAAATCAGTAAAAAAAAAGTTTATTTTTTATACAAATAGTTGAAAGAAAAGCAACAAAATGATATTTGGTAAAATATGCATACTCATGAAAAAAAAAAAAAAAAGGATTCTGGTTTGTTTGAGGAGAGAGAGAGGGGAAAAACCCTAGGCAAAAACTCACAACGGCCATGACGCTTCTACATCTCCAGTAGGTTCGTTGTCACCGGAGTTTCCCCAATGAGGGAGACATCTTCCATCATTCCTCCCTCTCCTAAACCTCTGCCTCACCCTTCTCACCATCCCATCACACAACCCACTACCTCAGAACCGTCTGAGCAAAAACCTCAAACCTTAATACTACCTATGTAGCTGCTGCTATCAACAGAACAGAAACCCAGCATTATTTCCTATCCCTTACCATTACAACCAAGCCCCCTCGTCTTTTGAAAGAGAACCAGCAGTGGAGTTCTCAATAGCAGATCTGCAGCAGTCTTCCAAAATATTTGAGTTCTCTTTGGTGGCAAAATTCTCCAAAGGCCATCCTCCCATTAACAATGGGGGTTATCAGAAACTCAGTGGTTAGATTAATTAACCCATGCCATGTATTAATCCGTATGTTCTCTAGAGAAGACCTCATTGAGGCCTGATCTCACAACAATCATCTAATTGAAAACTCGATATTCTGCTTGTTCAAATGAGATGAAATATTCAGCATGAGATTTGAGTCTTCAACGGCTGCAGTTTAGATAAGACTTTTAAGCTTCCCTATCTCTTTCTTTCCCTCAGCATTTTTAAAAGAGATTGTTCATCCTTTTGGGGGCTTCTTACGTCCAGATAAACGAACAAGGAACAAATCTCACCCCATGCATGCTAGGTTTTTTTAAAGTAGATTTAGCAACCCTTATTCCAACTTGAATATGGATATCAGTTTGCCTTGATAAATCGAAAGGCTTTTGGCAGCCTCTACAGGTTGAATCTAATACATCTTATTGTGATTACTATAGACTATAAGGTCACTTGAAAAGCAATTGTCAAAAATTGCATTGTAAAAATCAAGATTTGATATAGTAGCCAATTATCAAAACATCACACTAACAAGATCCAATTATGAAGCAGACATTGGCCAATCGTTAAGAAGAAGGGCACATTGTAACAACATTCTTCGGTTCCAATTCCAACACACAATAAATCCCAACCTCAATCAATCAATGATAAATCAGCTAGAACCAAGTCGAAAGGTAAAGAAGTATTTGCTTCTTCGTCTATCATGCTTCACCCTCAGCAAAATCACATTGACAGTATGGTATTATCATCTTGTTCTAAAGGGAAGGTTATGGTCTCTGGCATAGAAAGTAGCCAATGTCCTCAAGATGTATCTGACCAGAATATCAATAAGGGTAATACTCAGAGTCAAACAAAGGAAGGGATCAACAATGAAATTCAGATTTTATGAGATAATAATATATCTGTAAATGCAGGCACCTATACTCAATCAATAATTCCACGAGAAACTGTCACTCTAAATACTGGTGAAATAGTACCTGCATTTAATGGACAGAATAGTACCATACAGATGGTGATAGTTTTGCCTGAATAAGGGATAATTGGGCATGATGGACTTAAAGAAAGGACTGTAGACTGACAGAAGATAATGGTAGGATTCAGCAATCCATAAATGCCACTGCATTTTGTTGCAGAAATGATACCCTACATGATCCCTTTACAGGAGTTTGCTTCTTAAAATTCATTTAATTCCTTGTGGGGTTTAATGCAAGACAGTTTGGATGATGGGGTTCTACTAGATCATGTTGAGCCTGAACTGCCTCCTCAAGCTGCTTCAGAAGGAGATTTGGATAAACATACTTGGTTTGACTCAGACTTACAAGGCAGACATGATTATGTGGGAAAGTAAGAACTTGTCATGCCCAAAAAACAAAAAAAAACAAAAAAAAAGGCAACTTTTACGAAATTTAGTTCAGGACAGTGGTAGACGAGTTATGAGATCCAATGGTGATCACAATGGAGAACCCTTCTTCTCCCTTCCCTATGAATAGCTTTTTATGGAATCCAAGAGGTATTGGTGCCTTAGGAAAAAAAACCAGAGATACTTGAGAAGTTTAATTAGGCAGCATCAAGTTTCTCTTCTTGTCATTTTAGAGCCTAAGCTAATAAGTGATAAATTTGCTACACTTGCTAGATCCCTTCATTTTTCTGATGTTTTTCATGGCAACCTAACCAACAAACATAGCTAGATCTTTTGGAAGGATAGGCTTATGGTGGATGTCCAATTTGTTTGTTCTCAATCCATTACCGCTAGTATTAAAGATTTAGTGACTCGCTATAGATATTTTATTCGTGGCGATTGTCGTAGGTCGACGTCGGGGGCAAGGTGACGTGTTTAGGCAAAAATAGGAAAAATGGACAAAAATAACTAGAGTGACCACCTAATATTATGGTTACTAGGAAACCCTATGACTGGTCCGTTCAAAGTTTTGGATAAGGGATTTATTACGTGTAGCAAAATTAAAAATCATTCTACCCTATCCTACCTAAAGCAAGCTGAATTGTATACAAACTTTGATTTGATTTCGATTTTTAATGATGAACGTCTATGCCTATCTCTCAAATATTTGCCCACTAGTCGAGTGATTTGAGACTTGGTCGGTCAAAGACCTTGTCCTCGCTCTTTAATGCATAGCTAAGAAATGAATAGTCGTGATGAATTACAAGGATATGTGGCTAATGCGACTTACATGACATGGGTGAAAAATAAAACTTAAAAATAATAGGCAAATAGACGGACAAACAAAAGAGATAGATTGACAAAATCAACAAATAGACAATTAGTCAAAAAAGGAAAAATTGGCAAAAATGTATAACCGGACAAATAATGGCAAAATCGATAAATTTACAAAATTGACAAATACACAAATTGGCACAATTTACAAAAATGAGCAAACAAGGAAACAATGACAAAATCGATGAATTGGCAAAATTGGCAAATAGGAAAAATCAACAAAAATTGATAAACGAGCAAAATCGATAAATATGCAATTAGGCAAAATGGACAAATTGACAAAAATTGACAAAAGACTATAAAAATACAATAAAAATGACAAAACTAACACAATTGGAAAAAATAGCAAAATTGACATAAATTATTAAAATTGATGAAAACAATTCAAAAAATAGAATTAAGACTTACAAGATTTTAGAAAGATGTGATTTTCAAGCGAAATTGACAAAATCGTTGAAATTGACAAAGACAAACTAAAAATCGAATTCGGATTGACACGACTCAAACATCACGTTTTTGAACAAAATTGGCATAATATTAAGTTGATCATCACAAATTGCAACAACGGTCCAAAAATGAGATTCGGACCAACATAACTCAAGAATCATATTTTTAGGCATCAAATTAACACAATATTAATTGATTGTTACAATTAGCAAAAAAAATCTAAAACAAGGATTCTAATTAAAACGCCATTTAAAAGTCGCATTTTTTGACGAAATGTCAAAATCAATCAATATTGATGAAAGTAATCCAAACAATGAGTTTCAAACTAGTAAGATCCGAGATTGCATTTTTTAGGTAAAATTAACACATGAACGATTTAAATTCTTTATCAGCAAAAATAGTTCGACTATGTGGTTCGCACGAGCAATAACAAATATTTACAAAATAAACACATTAACCAAATCCATAAGCATAACAACAATATAATTAATTTATACGGATATTATAACAAATTAATTAATTATAGACACATTAGCATAAATGAATTTAATACATATTAAAATAAAAATAAAATAAAGTGAAAGGTAAAATAAATTACTATAAACAAACAAGTGGATTAGACTCGTTGAATTAAGATCCGTTTCGACTCTTTTTAACCACTATGAAAACCGATATTCAATCAACCGAGGAGAAAGGTTGGTTATTGGTAATCGGATCTAACCGAATGGAGTGGAGGGCCTATTGGATCAAGGCGATTAAACGACGTATAGTTAAATGGGGTTGCCGACCGCAGTCGGTTCGGCCAAAAATGGTTCGACCAATTCACCGTAGATCCGATGAAGAAAGTTCGATTGGTTTTTGGATCAATTATAGGAAAGGTCGATTGAAACTAGACCGATTGGATCGAGCTAATGAGGTAAGAAGGAGCTCGCTGGAGGGATCAAATCGGATCGCTATCGATCAATGGGCTTTCGGATTGATGGCGAAAGAATGATTGATCGACTTCGGATGTCGGGCACCGAGCTAACTGGGTTTTTGGGTGGTTGCTACGACGTGAGGGTGGCAAATCCGAACGATCGGCAAGTTGGATCAAGGCCGGAGTTGATCGAGCGAGGCGATGGGATGGACAACTCGCTGGTTTGGTTTGATCGTCTAAAGGCTCGCCGATCGAAGTTTTTGGCGGAAGCTAGTTTGGTTTGGTGTGGTCGAAGGGGTTGAGCCGATCGGTGAGGCTAATCGAAGGTGGAGGAGAGGTCGGCTGGAATTTTTCGAAGAGAAAAATTGTGTGGATGCCGGTTCTAGAGAAAGAAAATGGCCGAACAGCTTGTCCTATTTTTTGAGAAAAGTGGGTTTTTATACTAGGTTTTTAAGGTTTTTTGGACTAAGTTTGGTTTGGTCTTTCATTTCGTAAACTCATTTTATTTTGATCCTTTTCTCCTTTTTTTCTTTTATTGCATCCCACAATTGTATTTTTTTTAGTCCTTTTTTTTATTTTGTTTGGATTTTTTGGAAGAAATTTAAGTGCTAACGGTTGCCTCTTTTTTACAATGCTTACAACGCAAAGCCATTGAAAATCGACTTTTCTTTGGCTTTGCATAGTAAGCTTGTAAAGAAAATCATAAAAGGATGGCAAGCGAACAAATTAATCGACAAGGTCAAATGATGACTAGCCGTTCTTAAATCGTTGATCCATTGTAGAAGGCTTTCCTCGAAAGGCGAGTTAATATTGGTAACCATTTCCGAGGTCAAAAAGGTAACCTCGCCTTAGCAATGAACCGAGTGTAAGCAACATACCCGATTATTATCAAAGAAACATAAATTCTTACCGCCAAAACATACACTTTCCTCTCAATCGCAATCCGCTCTCATTGGAATAGGCTCGTGGTTTCTAGGTCTGGTTGCTCTTGTAAATTTTCATCTATTTAATTTTATGTCTTCCGAATCCTTTTTTTTTAGTCGGTCGGCACCTTTCTCACATGATTGGACTCGTCGCTCCCAAATGCCATAATCCTTGCCATTGCACTTAGTGAGGTGCACTCTAGGGATGTCAAAGCAACCTTTGATTATTGTCGTCTGCTATTCATCATTTTTTCTTTTTACAAAAATGATTCATGAAAAAACATTTTCATCTATCAAGGGCTAATAATATTCTTATAATTTCTATCATTTGTCCTTTCTTTGCATTATTATTTTTCATAAATCACATTAAAACATAAGATTGCACATGTGATCAATAAAATATTTTATTTGTTTTTCGAGGATTGATTACCTTTGTGATGGTGTAGCTTATTTTGATGGATTGAAAATTAAGAATTGTTCATATGGGATGGATTAAAAAGAGGAGGGAAGCAAAGTCAAAATGATTAGACTAGCAAAATATTTAACCATAATTCGGATTGTTTCCTTTCTTGTAATGGAACGAAGAAAAACATCGTATGCTTAAGCATGATGTATTTTTATAATGTCGAATTCATAGCTTTGGCAAGACCTCACCATCCATCTTCATCAAGAGAAGAGCTCATCCGGATAATGCTCTTTACACAACGTATGGACCATCATAATTAGGTGCCCACTTACTTCTTTCCGCCCTAGGGATTGGGAGTACTCTCTTTAAAACTAGATCACCTTCGTTAAAGGTTCTTATACGGATCTTCTTATCTTACACACAGGTCATTCTTTTTTGATACAATTGTGTATGAAAGATAAGCGTTAGTCGCTTCTCACCGATCAAATTCAACTGTTCATACCGATTTGGGCCCATTCCGACTCATTTAGCTCTGCTTCTTTTAATACCCTCGGAGATGGTATCTTTACTTCCATGGGCATCACCGCCTCCATTTCATAAACCAACGAGTAAGGAGTTGCCCCTCACTACACTACCATTCTATAAGCATGCAATGCAAATGGTAACACTTCGTGCTAGTCTCTTTATGTGATTACCATTTTTTGTATAATCTTTTTTATATTTTTGTTCGTAGCTTCCATGGCCCTATTTATCTTGAGTCTATATGGCGAGGAATTATGATGCTTGATTTTCCACTATTCATATAATTCCGTGATCATCTTTTCATTAAAACTCTATGCATTATCCGTGATCAATGTCTCTAGAGGCCCATATTGACAAATGATGTCTCTCTCGCACAAATCGACGAATCACTTTTTGGGTTACATGTGCAAATGACGCGAGCTTCCACCAACTTGGTGAAGTAATCGATTGTTATCGGGATGAATTAGTAACTATTACTAACTTTCGGGTTTATCGACCCAACCACATCCATCCCTCACATTACGAATGGCTAAGGAGATACCATGTTGTAGAGAGGTGCGGGAGGAGCATTTATTCGGTTTGTTTAAATCGACATTTATGGCACTTCGTACATAGTCGATGCATGGTAGTCTAAAAATAGCCGCACCTCTAAATTTGATGAGTAATTATATGCTTGTTGGCATATGTTACAAAAATCCCCTCATGAACCTCTTCGATCACCTCTTTGGCTTTAGTAGAGTCTAAACATCTTAGCAGAGTTCCATGAAAGCTTCTTTTATACAATGTCTCATAATCTAGATAAAAATTCATTACCAACCTTTGAAGTACATAAAGGATATTCTCGATACTTTATGAACTACTTGGTATCCTCATACCATGGCTTTTCATCGAGCTCATCTTTAATCGGACAACATGAATGTGTTGGGGCATTTACGAATTCAATACATATAAGATGAATCTTTATACCATATGCTAACTTTATCATTACAACCGATGTAGCCGGGGTATTAGTGAAGTGATTATTGTCTCGATCCGAATGGGTGAACTCTATCTCATCAAAACAGATCAACTAGCTTTGTTAAATACTCATGCTACGACTTCAACTTTTCATTTTTTGTCTACCATTCTCCTTTGACTTAATTGATTATTAGTAGTGAATCACCATACACATCCAAATTCCGGATCCTCATTTTTAAGACTCGTTTCTAATCCATGCACACATGCCTCATATTTTGTCATATTTTTATACATTCAAACTATAGTTTGATAGCCATCTGGAACTACTTTTCATCTAGTGAGATGAGGATTGATCCGACACCATTTCCCTTCACGTTAACTATCCCATCAAAATATATGGTTCGTTTGTTAGTTTTAGACTTAGATTCATCCTCGATAACTAAAACTAACTCATCAAGAAAATTAAACTTCAAATGTTCATAGTCGTTGATTGCATTATCTACTAGTTGATCGGCTATAGCACTTTTTTTACTACTTTTCTCATCATATACATAATATTATACTTAGATAGCATGACTTGCCATTGGGCAATATGGTTGGATAGATATTGATTTTCAAAGATATCCTTAAGTGGGTTCATCTTTGAAATCAACCATATGGTGTAATAAATCATATATTATCTAAACCTTCTTACATATTATACCAAGCCATAACACATCTTCTCAAGCACATGATATCGAGACTCATAGTCGATGAATTTCTTACTCAAGTAACGAGATAGCTTGCTTTTTCCTTCTTGATTCATCACAATAGCCTAACACACAACCCATAGCTATCTTTATCACTATCAAGTACGGAATCAAAGGCCTTTCAAGAACTGGTGATACTAACAACGATGGACATGTGTAGGTATTGTTTGATTTTATCAAAGGCTAGATGACAATCTTGATTCCATACACCAGGATTCTTCTTTTATAACAATCAAAAGATCAATTCACAAATCTTTAATAATTAAGATATGAATCGAGCTATATAGTTCAAGCGACCTAGAAAACTTTTAATCTCCTTTTTAGATGTAGGTACCGACATTTTTTGAATCATCTTAAATTTATCTAGATCAACTTCGATTCTTTTGTTACTTACCACAAGCCTATTAGTTTTCTTGACTTCACACCGAATGTGTATTTTGCTGGATTTAGCTTCAATCCGTGCTTCCTCGGCCTCTCAAAAAGCTTTCTCAAGGTTAGAGTGTGATCTTTACCTTCTTTCGAATTTGTAATAATATCATCTACAAGGACCTCGATATCTTTATACATCATGTCATGGAATAGTGTGACAATGGCCTTTTGATAGGTAGCTCTAGCATTCTTTAAACCAAAAGGCATAACCTTATAACGAGAAAGTCCCCTAAAGCATGATAAAGGTCATCTTTTCCTTATCCTCTATGACCATTTTGATCTAGTTGTATCCCGAAAACCTATCAATGAATAAATAAGTGCATTATTTGTTGTGTTATCCACCGAGCATGTCAATATGGGAAGTGGAAAATTATCCTTCGGATCGGCCCTATTCAATTCATGAAAGTCCACACATATTCAAATTCGACCATCTTTCTTCTCTACGACAATAATATTCGATAAAGGGTACTAAAACTCTCTAAAAATCCAACATCTTACTATTTCTTTATCTCATTTTTGACTTTTAGCGAATATCCGGCCTTATTTGCCTCAACTTCTATTTCACTCGGCTTGCTCTTTAGGTTCAAGGGTAGTCTATGTTCCATTATGTCGTTGTCTAAGCTTGACATATCAGCGATACAACCATGTAAATACATCTACATACTCTTTTAGAAGTACAATCAACTTCTCTTTTTTGTACTCTCCATCGTGGTGCCCATCTTCAACTCCCTTATATTCTACTTTATTCTCACATTTATCACCTCCAAGTCTTCTTTGTGCGATTGAAGGGACTATTCGATTGTTCAACCGAACTTAGTGAATTCTTGAATATCATTATCATCCCATTTTTACACGTCCATTATAATTAAGGTTTCATCAAACTTAGACCAAATATTTTTAGAATAATCATTTTGGGTTTTTAAGAAGTGATCATATTGATTGTCTTTAAGATAAAAATAAAGAGCAAAAAAAGAATAACGAAGAAGGCAAAGGCTAAAATTCAAACAAATTTTACACAATCCTAATAATTAATGTCCTTATGAAAAACAATAACAATGGATAGTATAATGTTTTATATACTATAATGTTCAAAGAACAAAGATGGAAATGAAAACAAAATTACTCGACCTTGAAGACTTAAAGTGCTTATTCATCGAACCAATTATGCAACTCTTCTCCTTTGGTGAATTTGCGAACGAGCTAATTGAGATCGAAGGTATCTCCTAGTGTATTGATTATAAGTCGGGGCAACTTGCACTAGCTAAGGTTGGTATTGGCTGGATAGATTGGCCTTCATCATCAATTTCTTCAAATTCCGGAACGTTCACTCCTTCGAATAATCAATCTAGACTCAAATCTGTATCATTCACGTGAGTTATATATGAAGGTTTTAGAAATGTGACATGAATATAAGGGATATCAATCTTCTCATCATTCGAGTCGCATCCCTCGAAACGAGGCATTCTTTTTTCTCGTTTATGCTTTGCCATCCTTCGATAGTCTTTTCTAGATGGTTTAAAGCATAAACCAAAAGGATGCTTTTCGTATCTTAACTTCATATAGATCCCCGTCTCCGACGGATCACCACTCATCTTAAATGAATGTGTTTCACATTTTATCATGTACTTAGTTGATATTTTCACCACTTCGATAGTTCAAGTCTTCTCCTCTATGAATTCTTAGGGACCAGACTTAGCATTCACCACCTCAAAGGCATATAAATCCTCATCACATGCCCTTTTTATCTCAATATATGGGACCGATATGTTCTAAACCACATCCACTACTTCCTCAGCCTTTAAAATAACTAACGTCCCACTAACTATATATTTCAGCGAAGACATAACTCGCATCGATAGAATGAATCCAAGGCCTTCCTAGCAGCATACTATAGGTAGAGTTGGATATTAATTACTTGTATGGTAGTCCGGAACCGATGAAGCTCAATGCCAAGATCCACATCCGTATCACCAATGACCTATCAAGGCATACCATTATACATTCATGCCATGATCTTACTCGATCTCATATGAGAAGGATTAACTAGGGGGCATCTAACACATATTTAGGTAACATTTTGAGTATGGATCCATTGTCAATCAATACTTTTGTTATCATGTAGTTCTTGCATTTGACGATAATGTACAAGGCTTTATTATTCCTAGTGCCATCGGCCCTAACACATCTTCTATGAAATATAGGTAGTTAGTAGCTCGTACTCTATCCATCGGATGTTTCATTGATTCAAAGGTAATATTATATGAAATATACGCCTCATTCGGAACCTTCGAAGTGCCTTGTGATGGGGCTCGAACTAAGTATTAATGCTAATAGGGAGATACGAGCAAGGTTCATGTTTAGTTATTCTAGCACACTCGTACTCACTGTGTTTTATTAATTTCAAGAACTCTACTACTTTTTCCTCGTTCACAAGCTTGCTAATTATAGAATTCAAGAAATTAGTCTAGACCTATTTCCCCTTTGTTTCCCTAAATTCTTATAGAGTAAAGCATCTCTCTAAGTGTGTAACTCTTTCTATATCAATTATCTCATTAGAAGAGATCTTCATCACGACTCTCGATCCACCGACTAGTAGAGAATGCCCATAATTATAAGGGGTGGCTCGATAATTTATGTTCATAGGAATAGGAGCCCTCAAGAATAGCTTCATAGGATCGGTTCCATTCACCTCATATCTAACTAATTCGATTTCTTATTTTCAACATTTGAGGTCAAAGTGTTCATCATGAGCTTTATCTTTTTTTCTCTATCCTTAAGGTCCCTAAAGTCAATATGGTTTGAATTTTTTGGTGAAACTCATGACAATCATCAACATCATGACCCCTCACTTTATGGAATTTACGGAATTGCTCGACATGGGTGACAATTTGAGATTCGATAGGCCTCTTGTCAAAATCATTAGCCTTTAGTATGTCAAATAGACTTGACATAGGTATTTTTAGAGTTGATCTTCTTTTATCACATTCTATATCATCATCCGATAGCATGTTTACTCTTCTTGTAGCATGATTTAATAGAGGGTTTGAGCTGGTATTTAGAGTATTTAAGGAATCCTCAAATATGATCAAACTTTACACTCTCTTCTTGAAGCTTACATATCTCTTAATGTTATGAGCATTGGCACCATTGTGATAATTACGGACTTTATTTGGCTTATACCAATGGAGGAATGATGGTTGAAGTGATGGGAGTGTCATAGGGGCTATCCGGCCAATGGTTCGAGATGTTTAAAGAGATCACCGAGGGATATAGGAAGTGATGGCAATATGTCATTAAATTATCCCCCGATAATGTTTCTTGCGAAGTTTTGATTTGGTGGTCTTAATTGGTTTGTGAATTATCGTGGATTTTGATAGTGTATTTGAGGTCGACGTTGGGGTAAGGTAGGTGTTTCGATAGTTTGGTAAGGGTTATTTGGCATTTGGTATTGTAAAAACGTTGGTGCTTGGGTTGTTAGCTTGATCACATTGGTTTAAATGGTGCTTGCAGGGAATTACAAACTAGGAGCTTGGGTTAGCCATATTATTATGGGAGGTGAATTAATTACCATTCCCCTACGAGTTGTTTCATCTTCCTCTAGGATTGATAGAAAACTCCCCGATTTGGTGCACTTTGGACTCCCTTCTCTTGCTAAAATTACTTTTCTTAGCCCCGGACTCCGAACGGCTATTATTCCGGACTTGATAGCTTGTTTAATACGATTAGCTACGGATACTATTTTAATAAAAATATTTGACTCGTTCCTCAACAAATAATCATAGTATGGAGTCTAGAAAGTGTTGACAAAAAAGATAACCAATTCTCTCTCCGGAAAGGGCGGACGAATACGAGATGCTACTTCTCGCCATCTTTGAGCATACTCTCTAATTAATTCTTTCAAGCCTTTTTTCATAGATCGTAGGCTCGACCTATCGGGTGTTATCTTTAGGTTAAATTTATATTATCTCATAAATAAGTCCACCAAATCCTTTTATCTTTAGATTTTGGTTTGGTCTAGGTAAATGAACCAAGCGAGGGCGAGCCTATCAAGACTCTCGAAAAAGAAATGGATCAATAGTTTTTCATCATATACCACCTCAACTATTTTATTCGGATAAATCCTTAATTGGGTTCCGGGGCACTAGCTCTCGGTGTACTTCGTTAAGCTCAAGTACCTTGAACTTCTTAGGAATCACCACATTTGGCATTAAATATTTATCGATGCCGAGGAGTGGATCGTATGTGTCTATGCCTTCGATAGCACTTAAATGCTCATTAATAGTCGTGAGCTTTTCTATTTTTAGTCCTAAGGTAATCTTTTCCTTCGTCGGCTCTTTAATGATGAAATGAGGGGTTGATGCGATTGGTGCTTTGATAGTTGGAGGCAAGACCAAGGCGGGACTCGAAGGTCTAGGGGAAAAATCATATGTACCCCTTGGCATTGAATGGTTGGCATGATTAGTAGTATCGATGAGCTCTAAATGAGGCTTATGAAAAAGTGGTGTTGGAGCAACGGTTTGGGTGATCGACGATAACATGGTAGTGAACCCTTTTGGGAATATTGATGATTGGTCAACTTCTCTTTGGATGATCATTTCGGTGCCATACGATTTTGATGATTTTGCTCCAATAGAAGCGAGTAAGCCTAGCGATCTCTCCTTTTAACGCATCTACTTCCCTTTGATGATTTTACTTGAGTAGAGTTCTTTCTTTGTTCTCCATCCTTTTCTTTGCTCTAGTGTGGTGAATGCATGAGGAAAATATAGCTTTGACAAATCAATCTATGCTTCTATTCAAGTAAAAGATAATGAATATAAGATATAAACAATATGTTAAAGATAAAATGATACTCGAGAATGGATATAGAATATCCTTCACTTGGAGGGTGATGAAAGTACTTTAAAGATGGCTTGAGACTGTTTCAAATTTGATTTAAAGGTGAAATATGATTTCGCTAATAACCATTGAGGTTTCAACTAAAGAGTGCACTTTATGGTCGATCGATTTAGAGAAGAGCTCTTATTAGTAACCTTTCACCTTGTTTTTTTTTAAAGAGAGAATCTCGTTCTAAGAGAGAAATGATCTCATCATAGATATTTTTAAATCTAAGGAGATCACTCTCTTATAGGTTTTATGTTTGAAATAAACCACTTCTCATCCAAGGATCAGAATAAAGCCTAATCTTATTAAGTGTACTATTTCTTGACACTTATACATGGATTGGCAAATTCAACGGCATTGTTATCATCAAAAGTATTCTCACGGGTTACCATATCTCTTGAGAGAACAAATATCATCCATGGAAAGAAAATACCAAAGCTTTCATTAATCAAAATTGAGAATCCGGGTGAAAGTTTTATTCCATTCACAATATAATAAAAAATAAAAAATACCCTTAAAAGAGAAAGAATCACAAGAAAGAATCTAAGCAATACATCACTCTCTAAAGACCCTTTCTTGTCCGGTCACCTTAAACGACAGGTCATCATATCTCCTTAAGTATATCATAAAGGACTAGCGAGGGTTGCGCGTCGTGCCTTCATATTTATCTCTACTCAAGTTTCACAGAGCTATCACCTCTCGAGTAATCACATTAGCTTGATTGTTCATCTTGATTAGATTTTCATGATGTTCATCACATATCCGTAATAGGTGGTTATGCATGTTGGATCAATATACAAATTGTCCGTGTTGGTCTACCTCTAATTATTGATTATCTCTCTCCAATGAAGCAATCCTTTTTCAAGCCTTTTCAAGTTGCTCTACTAATTCTTTCTTATTGTACATTCCACCTCAAAAGATTTTGCTAAATCGACATTTTTCTTCAAAAGTTCTTCTACCTCAATTTTTCTAACACCCAACTCATGGTTAACTTGATCATATCGTCATTGTAGATAATTAAAATCGATGGACTTCGAGGACAACTCTATTTGGAATTGGCAATAAAGGGTCTTCCAATTATCCTCTTTAGCTATTATGTCTTGTCATGTTTGAAGCTCTACCTCCACTCCCCTCAATTCATTCTCAACCTTTTTCCCGTTCTTTTTTACTCGGCTAACTCATTCATTATCTTCGATCTTTTGGCTTTCGTGCGCTCAATGTCCTCTTTCATTTCATCTTCAACGTACTTGGCTTCGTAGTTTCATTTTTTGCTCTTCTTCTTTTCCTAAGGGTTTGTCTTGGAATTTCCTCGGAAGACACTTGAGAGAAGCCATGGTTTGATGAAACCATTGATGGGGGTATACCTGGGTTGAGCTAGGTAGGCTAGAGATTTATAATTTTTTACCCTTGTCGATGGCCAAATAGGATACCTTGTAGTGGTAGCTGTCTCTCGACCAACTATTTTCTAATGTACCGTTCCTAGTACTTGTCTATTCTTCCTTGATGACCCCTAAAAATTTAGGCGAGGCATCACTCTTTAAACTCGATAAGACCCTTTATCCTTGGCATGCATTGATCATAACCCAATTGGTGGGATACCATGGTAGGTGCATAGCGTGTGTAACCTATCACCTTAATAAGAGGAACCCATAGGTATCTTTCACAATAAGCTAGATAAGAGGTATGATTCATCCATACTACCATCCATGGAATTGTAATAGTTAACATCTCAAGGAATGTGATCCACCCATCTATGCTCCGAATGGTTTTTCCAAACTATGATGATAACTTCCCTTATTGGTTCTTGATCTATCTACTATGTTGACTTAAAAATACACTTATGGACTTCAATGCAACCGATAATCCAAGCAAAAGCAATTATACGTAACCCCTCATGATACCTTTACCTATTTTGCGATAATGATTCAAAGACATAATGGTTTTTGCCGATACTATCGTAGTAGGATTCACCTTATTCTTTTCAACCTCTATTAACACATTGGCTATATCCAAGCCGATTACCCCACTAATCGAAGGAAATAGTACTAGCCTAAAGATGTCAACGGTTAGGATTTTGACCCTTTTAAAACTATCTCTTGGATCTTTCAAGCTCCACTCAAATGTTTGGTGCCATGTTTCCTAGTGCCAACATTCGACTACAGACCTTTACCCATCTACGGGCCTCATTTTCATTTAACAAGTTTGAACCCTATTGACAACCTTATCATGACGACGATATAGGTATACCGAATGTAGATAATTTGGCATATGGAGCGACTGGTTATACGCTTTGAGAGTAGGGGTCATATTGATATTTTTGAAATTAAAACATCCATAAGAGGGGTCCCACAACCGGATTAGCACCACGATAGCCGACTTCGAATAGGGATCTCAAGTAGAGCGACCAAATTTTCATACTTAATCCTAAAATTTTATCAATCCGTAGGTACCAATTACTTTCGACATTCTAAAAGCTTGGCAAAATCATTGATGATTGTTCAAATGTGCACCACATCTTGAAGGTTACTCTAAAACCCTTCCGTCAAACAATCGTCTTCTTTCGATTGATAAGCCTTAGACTCTTTCTAGCATTCTTAGGTCGTCTTGAAATACATATTGGTCTTTTTATCGCGTATCATGAAACATCGTGATCAAATTATTTTAGTCAAGGTTTCATTAAAGTTTGACTTGCTTATGACATTTATGAGGTAAAACCTTAGGATCTAGTTCGAGTCATTACGTGTATAGGATAGACTCTAGATAAGTCTCAAAAGGGTCCATTCAAGCTCGACGAATCATAATAGAATTATTGAGACTCGCTAAAGGTGATGATTGGTAAGCGTGAAAAATCATCGATTATCTATCGTTCAATAGCGAATAGCAAGAAGAATTGAGATTTTATGAGTGCTTACTTGGGGTGAAACCCATTAGGGCACCACTATTACCTCCCTAAGTCCTAAGGCAAGCGTGTGATAAACATATAAAATAAAGGTGAGTGTAGTGTGTGCATAGGCATTATTCCATATCTAGTCTTAACATAAAAATAAAGGAACAAATAATCGTGTAAAAATAAAATAAAAATAAATAGGAACAAAATTACAAGGAAAGTAATGTCAAAAAGGCATGAATTTAAACAAGATAGGCAAATTCCATAAATCGACATACATGCATAAAAATTAATCATGTCATCGAAATCAAATTCAAGGATTACATGCAAAGATAGGCAAATTTCATAAATCGACATACATGCATAAAAATTAATCATGTCATCGAAATCAAATTCAAGGATTACATGCAAAGCCTAACCCTAAGTATAGTCCTCGGTGGAGCCGTCATTCCGTCGCGAGGCGATGTCGAGGGCGAGGCGATATGTTTAGGAAAAAATAGGGAAAATGAGAAAAAATAACTAGAGTCGTTAGCTAGTATTATGGTTACTAGGAAACCCTAAGACTTGTTTGTTCGTAGTTCCGGATAAAGGGTTTATTACATGTAAGGAAGATTAAAAATCACCCTATCCCGTTTTGCCTAAGGAAAACCGCATTGCATACAAACTTTGATTTGATTTTTGATTTTTAATTTTTAATGATGAACATCTATACCTATCTCTCAAGCATTTTTCCAATGATTGAGTGATTTGGGACTTGGTTAGTCGGAGACCTTGTCCTCACTCTATAATGCATAGCTAAGAAATGAATAGTCGTGATGAATTGCAAGGATATGTGGTTAATGAGACTTAAATGACGTACGTGAAAAAAAAACTTAAAAATAATAAGCAAATAGACAAACAAACAAAACAGAGCGTATTGACAAAATTGAAAAATAGATAAATAGTCAAAAATAGGCAAAATTAGCAAAAATGGACAAACAGTGAACAATGGCAAAATCGATAAAATTGGCAAACTAGGCAAAATTGACAAAAATGGGCAAACGAGCAAACAATGGCAAAATCGACAAATAGGAAATTAGACAAAAATAAGCAAAATCGATAAGTTAACAAAATTGACAATTAGGCAAAATGGACAAATTGACAAAAATCGATAAATTGATAAATTGATAAATTGACAAATAGGTAAAATCGACAAAAAATGGCAAAAGAGTATAAAAATACAATAAAAATGACAAAACCGACACAATTAGCAAAAATAGCAAAATTGACATAAATTATTAAAATTGATGAAAAAAATAAAAAAATAGGACTAATAAGACTTCGTAAGTCGTGATTTTCAAGCGAAATTGACAAAATCGTTAAAATTGACAAAAACAAACTAAAAATCGGATTCGAATCGACACGACTCAAACATCACGTTTTTGAACAAAACTAGCATAATATTAAGTTGATCATCACAAATTGCAAAAACGAGTTCAAAAATGAAATTCGGACCAACATAACTCAAGAATCATATTTTTGAGCAACAAATTAACATAACATTAATTGATCATTACAATTGGCAAAAACGATCCAAAATAGGGATTCAAACTAAAGCGTCATTTAAAAGTCACATTTTTAACAAAACATCAAAATCAATTGATATTTGACGAAACTAATCCAAATAACGAGTTTCAAATTGGCACAATCCGAGATTGTATGTTTTAGGTAAAATTAGCACATGAATGATGTAAATTTTCTATTAGCAAAAACGAGTTCAACTATGTGGTTCACACGAGTAATAACGGATATTTACCGAATAAACACATTAACTAGATCCACAAGCACAAGCAACAATATAATTAATTTATAGGGATATCACAATAAATTAATTAATTACGAGCATATTAGCATGAATGAATTTAATACATATTAAAATAAAAATGAAATAAAATAAAAGGTAAAATAAATTATTGTAAACAAGCAAGCGGATTAGATCGTTGAATTAAGATTCATCTTGGCTATTTCAACCCGATGGAGATTGATATTCGATCAACGAAGGAGGAAAATTGATTATTGGTAATTGGATCCGATCGAATGATGTGGAAAGGTTGCTAGATCGAGCTGATTAAATGATGTAGAGTTGGATGGGGTTGCTAACCGAAGTCGGGTCTAGTCGAAAATGGCTTTGACTCGTTCGCTGTAGATCCGATGAAGGAAATTTCGATCGGTTGTTGGATCAATTAGAGGAAAGGCCGATCGAAACTGGACCAGCTGGATTGGAGCCGACGAGGCGGGATGAAGTTATTGAAGGGATCGGATCGGACTACTATTAACCGATGGGCTCTCGAGTTGATGGCATAAGAATGATTGATCGGCTTCTAGATGTCGGGCGACGAGATCGAACGAGGGCTGGAGTCAATCGAGGCGAAGTAGTGGGTCGGATGACTCGTTAGTTTAGTTTGATCGACTAGAGATTGCCGATTGAAGCTTTTGGGGAAGTTGGTTTGATTTGGTGTGGTTGGAGGGTTTGAGCCAATTGGTGAGGCTGATCGGAGGTGAATGAGAGGTTGGTTAGAATTTTTTAGAGAGAATAGGTGTGTGGCTATTGGTTCTAGAGAGAGAAAGTGGTCGAACAGATCATTCCTATTTTTTTATAGAGAAAAATGGGTTTTTATCCTAGGTTTTTAGGAGGTTAAGTTTTGTTTGGTCCTTTATTTCATAAACCCATTTTTTTTATCCTTTTCTCCCCTTCTTTTTTATTATATCCCCCAATTGTATTTTTTATCCTTTTTTTAAAAATTTTTAGAAGAAATTTAGGTGCTAACAATAGTGTATGCTAGTTATGTGAGGTCTGGTTAGAAGGTATTTATGAGATAATCTTCATGCTCTAAATGTTACAAACTCATGGGTCATAAGAGGGGACTTCAATTTTATAACTAATGTTTCGAAAAAAGTTAGAGGATTATAGCTAGGATTGGGTTCTATTTTTTATTTCAATTATGGTATTCAACTGTTGGGACTTAAAGATATTGGTTGTATAGGCATCAAATTCACTTATGATTGGGTTCTATTTATGGGATAATCTTCATGCTCTTAATGTTACAAACTCGTGGGTCATAAAAGGGGATTTCAATTCTATAACCGATGTTTAAAAAAAGTTAGAAGATCACGAGTTGGGATTAGACTATATTTTTTATTTCAACTATGGTATTTAACTCGTTGAGGCTTAAGTTCATTGGTTATATAGGTAGTAAATTCACTTGATATAACAATCGGGAGGAAGGAGCAAATTCGCATATGGAAAAGACTGGATAGGTTCCTAGTTAACTAAGAATTTCTCTTTTTCTTTGCTTTCGTCGACTTGCAGTCATTTGGTCGGGGTACATTTTGATCATTGCCCATTTATGTTATCACTTGCTAATTCTATATCGAAGCCTTCTAGGTTTTTCTTTAAGAAAATATGGACATCCCATATTGATTTCCTTCCCTTTGTTCAAGTAAATAAGGAATCTTCCTTTAGTAGTTCTTTTTTTTTCCTTCTCAATTTGCACTTAAAGCTAAAAGCCTAGAGGGGGAATTGAAAGCATGGAATAAAAGATTGTTTAGGGATATTAATAAAAAACTAGACCAAGCTAGGGATGAAGTCATTTAAGTAGATGCATTGTTATAAGAAAGGTGAAGCTTGGATAACTATTCAAACTTAGTAGTAGCCAAAAAACGCTTTTCTAATTTGGTGGATTAGGAAAAACAATTTCTCCGATAAGAGGCCGAATTAAGTGGCTAGCGGTAGGAGATCGTAACACTCGCCTTTTTCCATGCTTGCATTCACAATTGATTTATAAAGGCAAAATTTCAATTAACTCTTAATGATGGCACAACTAGCAATGATGATAACATAATTATAACTGCTACTCGTTGTAATTTTTCTAGTATATTTTCACCAATGGACTTACTACAATGGAGGATTTCTACCTTGATGTAGTGCCTCATCTTATAACCGATACATAGAATTCGGAATTGATAGCCATCCTTATAATTGAAGAGATCAAAGTAGGTGTTTTTGAATTGGATGATCTTAGTGTGCCAAGTCTAGATGGATTCACTAAATCTTTCTTTAAACCCTATTGGGAAATTATCTACAAAGACTTTTTTTTTTAGCTATATAGGATATTTTAAAGGTAGTGAAATTCTAAAAGGAGTGACTCGCCACTACTCGGTCTTGATTCTTAAGTGCCCCTAACCTTTCAATTTTACAGATTTAAGGCTAATTAACTTATAGAACTACACATACAAAATCCTCTCTCAATTACTTATAACAAGATTAAAGAAAGTTCTAGCCAATTTGATCTTTAAGGAGCAATCTGGATTTATCAAGGGAAGGGCTATACGTAGGAATGTTGCTCTAGCTCAAACGTTGTTTAATGATATAGATAGGAAGGTTTATAGGGGCAATGTTATTCTAAAAGTTGATATTTCTAAAGCCTATGATAGAGTTGATTGGAAATTCCTTGTCAAAGTTATAAAGAAATTTGTCTTCTTATCCACTTTGTGTGAACTAATATACAAATGCTTAAGTAATTGCTAGTACTCATTGTTTTTGAACTCCAAAACATTTGGTTTCTTTAAATCCTATCGTGGAGTAAGACAAGGTGATCCATTGTCCCCTACTCTTTTCATTTTAGCATAAGATGTGTTTAACAAACACCTGAATGCTCACATAGCCAATCATTCCATTCTTTCTTACTATACTTGGATAAAACAACACAATTTTTTTACCCCTCCTCTTTGTTGATGATATGCTACTTTTCCGTACCGAAGGTAAGAAAAATCATGATAAGCTAATAGATCTCATTAGATTGTATGTAGTCGTCAATGGTCGATTCTTAATTACAGGAAAAGTTCCATCTTGTATAATTACAAATTACCTTCTAATAGGAAGGGTTTATTGCCTAGTTGGACTTGGTTCCTTATTGCATCAAATTTGCTTAAGTATTTAAGAATGCCTCTCTTTGAGGGAAGACCTTGTATTGAATACTTTTCTCATTTGAAAAATAAAATAAATGATAAATTGGTTGGTTGGAAGGAAAAATTATTATCTACATGTGGGAAGTTTGTTGTCATCTATTCTCATTTACAACATGGAAGCGTTGCCCCTTCCTAAAACAACTATCTCTAAAGTTCAGAATCATATCTCTAACTTCTTTTGGAATAGTGAGGGTGATAATGGACATCATTGGGTTAGTTGTCGAAGGATTTCTTTTCCTTTGCAAGGAGGGGGAATTGGAAATCAAAAATGTGAGAGAAGTTGTCAAATCCATGAAGAGGAAGGCTGGCTTGGGTGTATCTATTAATGCATTCTCTTTAGACTTCTTTTGTGAGACCAAATATGGGGATCCATCCTTCTTTGCTTCCATCAACAACGAAAGGGATCCTTGGTGTGGAGATCATTAATGCCATATATAGGTTCGATCCTAGATTGTTTAATTTGGGTGGCGGGTGTAGGAAAAATTCCATTATGGAGAGATAAATAAACTTTGGCGGACCTTCCTCATCCTAGTACTAGCTTAGATATTTCGTTAGCCTAAGCCAAAAGAGATCCCGTGATTTATGCCTTACTACCTCTGCTAGTTAGGAACAAATTAGATCGATCGTACTCGAATGATAATATTAAAGATAGGTTATGCTATTTAGATTCAAAGACTCACACGTTCAACACTAAAGACTACCATGAGGCTAATAAGGTGATTGGCCTAAGGTTTGAAAGGTAGAGGTCATTATGGAATAAATGGCTACCTAAGAAAATTAGAGTTTTGGTTTAGAAAGTAGTGCAAAACATTGCTACGAGTGGTTAATAATATTAAATCTTGTGGCATCTCCTTTTCTTCTAAAGGCCATTGTTGCAGCTTAGTTGAAGACAAATCCAAGGAACATTTGTTTTTACATAGCAAAGTTGCCATACATATTTGGAGTTTCTTTGGTGATATACCGGATATATCTTCCGGCTCTATCACGAGATTATAGGTGATCTTGATATGGCTCACCAAAAGTAAGATTCTCTCTTAGAAAAGTTTTACTTATATGATAGTTTTTAAATGCATTATTTGCGAGCTTTGGTTATCTAGAAATAAATCTATTTTTAAAGGCGAGAGAATGAACGAGATCTTTATCAAACATAAAGTCCTTAACTAGCTAAATGATACTTCTATACTATTTTCCTCAAAGGCTTCAACTTTGTTTCGTGATAGTTTGCATCTTCAAGCTTTGTTTATCTAGTCGCAAGCTTTTTATCCCTTCACTAGGAGGTGGATTAAATGGCAGTATCCTTTTATGGGTAAGCTCAAACTAAATACTGATGGGGCTTTGAGGAATAATATTTGTAGTGGGGGTTATTTTTCGTGATGAACATGGTAATTTGGTTATGGCCTTCTCCTACTTCTTTGGTTTTGGAACAAACTCCAAAAGGAAGCATTAGCACTTTTTGAAGGCATCAAAATCTATATTGATCATAACTTATGATTTGATGTTATAGATATCGACTCATCCTTGATGATAGCGAGGTTTATCATGAACTAGTTCTTATCCATGGCAACTAACATACATCTTTAGAGAGTGTTGGACAAACCTTCAAGCACATACAATTTTACAATATGTTCATAGGAAGGGAAATATGGATGTGGATAGCTTATGAATTCGGCCTACCTTCAAAGTTCTACCAAGGTGATCTTCTACTCACATTGGTTTTCCTCCATCTGCGATTTGCACTTTTTGATGATAAAATTGGATTGTATATTTTTCATTATGATTAAGCTAGCATTTGTAAGAGGTAGATCAAGGTCGTTATCCGGTTAGGTCCTTAATATTTACTTTATTTTTTATTTGCATGTAAGTTTTACGGTTATTCCCTACATAGTTTCTTCTTGTCATTGTTTAGGAAACTTTCCTATAACCTCTTTTCAAAAAACTTTACTCGTAAGCTTATTTTAGGAGTTTAGGCTTTCTTGTCCTCTCAATTTGTTGAGCTAGGTCTGGTTAGTCCTCCTCTTGTATCTTTGCACGTTTCTATTAATATATTCTAGGATGACATCCTTATTCTCATTAAAAAAATAAAAATAAAATAAAATATGCATACTTTCTTAGAAATGTAAAATTAATATTATTTGAATTAATATATTGATTCACACACACACTTTTTCTCTCAATAAAACCCACATATTTCTCTTTAGAATGGAATCCTCTTTAGGATTGGTGCCTTCCAAAGCACATTCCTATGGCACCCTCATTTGGGTAGTCTCCTAGGTTATTATTTCTCAATCATGGGAAAATATTCCCTTTGCCCCCATCCTACTTCCCATCTCGCTAAAAGTCACCCCGACCGCCTATGCTCTCACTTGCTCAAGTTGGTTGTTGTTCCTTCCATTCCTTGTTCTATTTCATATTTTATTGATTTGTAAGTTGTTTTCAATATTTAAGTATTATCATTATGTCGGTCATCCCTAATATTCAAGTCTAGTCGTTGTTCTCCATGCTTAAGGCTTGTTGTCATTCCCCTTAATGAATTTTTAGAGTCAAAATCATGACATTATATCATTTAAAAACAAACTCCAACCTAATTCAATGAAAATCAAATCTATTGGTAAGTTATGCGGGTTTAAAAAGATTTATTGTATTTGTGAACAAAATAAATTTGAAAAATAAGAATCTTTCAATAAACTTTCATTGTTAATATTGTAAAATATGCTCTTATTTTATTGATATACCTTACCCGGTAAAGCACAAAACTAAGGAGCATTTTATTGCCCTAACATTCAATTACGAAATTAAATTTATTTGATTAATATATTTATATAAATTTATAAATTAATGTATAAGTATAATTCTAAATTAATGTATCAAACAAACTCTATTTATAAATCAAGAGCTTGTTTGATATTGTTGTGTTATGTTGCCTTGAGTTATGTTGTGTTGTGTTGTTCAATGTTCTGCGGTAGGGTAAGAGCGAGTGTTTATAGCTGATTATTGTGTTGTATTTATAAATATTTAAAGTTGGTAAAAGGTAATTGGTTAAATTTTTTTGTTGTGCTTTTGAGATATATAATAATCAATAAAGATTGTAACATACTAAAAATATTTTAATATGTATTTTTTATTTAGATTAAATGATTTTTATAACTTTTGAAGCTAGACAACATGCGTGCATATTTTTTGTAAGGACAATTCTTAATTTCGAAAAAATAAAACAAAAAAAGTTAGATAGAATTGTAATATAAATAGACATAATTTCAATAAAAATCAATTAGTTAAGAAAAGTATTTTAAAATAGTATTCTGTATAACATTAGAATGTTTGAAATGATTACTTTTTAAAAGAAAATAATAGAGAACGTTGTCATTTTAATACACACACATACAATAATTAGTTATGATTTTGGTAGCGTATCCTACTTTGTTTAAAACACAAAGTAATTTCCTTTTAAAGTGATACTTATTTTGATTTTAAATTAAAATAGTTATTAACCAAACATTGATTTTGGCATCTGTACTTTAAAAGTATGACAATATCCATTATAACAAAAAGAAACCAAAAGCAACTATGCTTTTATAACATAATAATACTCGAACATGCATTTGGTGTGGTGTCATATTCCAAATATAACCATTGATTTTGAATTCCATAGTCTAGATTAAATGGAAAAAAAATAAAATAACAAAGAGTTAAATTGTTACTATTTTTATCATAAACTAAATTATATACATTTAATTTGAATTTTATTTAGATTTTTCTTGTTCTTAGAACATATGTGGATATCTAGGTGTTAATTTAAATTCTAAGGCTACGCTTCAATAAAAATAATAGTTCATATTCATGAGAGGATCCAATCTTACCTTATCAAATGTTAAAATTCATTTTTTTTATGGTTATTATTTTTTTAATAAATTAATTTGAATTTCTCATGGAGGATTTTTTTTATCAGTTTGTGCAAAAATATCTACTAGACGGATAGATGGAAAAATAAATTAAAAATAATCAAATTCATTCAGATAGAATGTAAATTAGATCTATTGGATATATCTCTTAGCTCTACCATGATATTGCAATAAATCTCGGTATGGCTCGCCAAAAGTAAGATTCTCTCCCGTAAATGTTTTACTAGTATGATAGTTTTTAACTACATTATTTAAGAGCTTTGGTTATCTAGAAATAAATCCATTTTTAAAGGTGAGAGAATGAATGAGATCACTATCAAACATAAAGTCCTTCACCGGCTAAATGATATTTCTATGCTATTTTCCTTAAAGGCTTCAACTTCCCTTCATGATAGTTTATGTCTTCAAGCTTTGGGAATCTAGCTGCAAGCTTCTCATTCCTCCATTAGGAGGTGGATTAAATGGCGAGTATCCTTTTATGGGTAAGCTAAAACAAAATACCGATAGGACTTCAAGGAATAATATTTATAGTGGGGGGTATTCTTCATGATGAACATGGTAATTTGGTTATGGCTCACTTCTACTTCTTTGGTCATGGAACAAACTCCAAAGGGAAAGCATTGGCACTTTTTGAAGGCATCAAAATATGTATTGATCATAACTTATGATTTGATGTTATAGAGGTTGACTCTTCCTTGATGATAACTAGTTTATCCCATACCAGTTCTTGTCCATGGCAACTAACGTACATCTTCAAAGAGTGATGGGAAACCTTTAAGCATATATAGTTTTACAACATGTTCAAAAAGAGGGAAATATGGATGTGGATAGGCTTGCAAATTGGGCCTACCTTTACGGTTCCAACAAGGTGATCTTTTTCTCTTATAGGTTGCCCTCAAACTGCAGATTTGCACTTTTTGATGATAAAAATGGGTTGTATAATTTTCATTCTGATTAAGCTAGTTTCTATAAGAGGTAGATTAGGGTTTTTGTTTGGTTAGGTCCTTAATATTTAGTTTATTTGTTATTTACATGTAAGTTTTATAGTTACTCCTTACTCGGTTTCTTGTTGTCATTGTTCAAGAAACTTTTTTGTAACTTCGTTTTTAGGAAACTTTACTCGTAAGCTTATCTCAGAAGTTTAGGCTTTCTTGTCCTCTTAATTTGTTGTGTTAGGCTAGTTAGTCCCTCTCTTGTATCTTTGCACGTTTCTATTAATATATTCTAAGGTAACATCCCTATTCTCATTAAAAAATTACAAAAAAAATAAAAGATGCATACTTGCTTAGAAATGTAAAATTAATATTCTTTGAATTAATGTATTGACCCTCTGTGTGTGTGTGTCTCTCTCTCTCTCTCTCTCTCTCTCACACACACACACACACACACACACTAAAACCCACATATTTCCTCTCTAGCATGGAATCCTCTTTAGGATTGGTGCCCTCCAAGGCACATTCCTAAGGCACCCTCGTTTGGGTAGTCTCCTAAGTTATTTATTTCTCAAGAATGGAAAAATATTACCTTTACCCCCATCATACTTCTCATCTGCTAAAAGTCACCTTTATCGCCTATGCTCTCACTTGCTCCAGCTTGCTTGTCGTTCCTTCCATTCCTCTTTCTATTTCATATTTTATTGAGTCATAAGTTATTTTCAATATTTAAGTATTATCATCATGTCAATCATCCCTAATATTCAAGTCTAGATGTCATTCTCCATGCTAAAGGCTTATTGTCATAATATCTTATCGTCGTTCCCCGAATGAATTTTTAAAGCCAAAATCATGACATTATGTCATTTAGAAACAAACTGCAACCTAATTCAACAAAAAACAGATCTACTAGTAAGTTATATAGGTTTTAAAAAGGCTTATTTTATTTATGAACAAACTGAATTTGAAAAATGAGGATCTTTATTAACTTTCATCGTTAACGTTGTAAAACAAGCTCTTATTTTATTGATGTACCTTATCCGGTAAAACACAAAACTAAGGAGCATTTTATTATCCTAACATTCAATTACTAAATTAAATTCATTTAACTAATAAATTAATTTATAAATATAATTCTAAATTAATGTATTAAACAAACTATCTTTTTTAAATCAAGAGCTTATTTGATATTGTTGTGTTATGTTGTCTCGAGCTATGCTTGTGTTGTGTTGTTCAATGTTGTGCGGTGGGGTAATAGTAGTGTTTGGAGCTGATTATTGTGTTGAAATTATAAATATTTACCGTTCTTAAAAGGTATTTGGTTAAATTTTATCGTTGTGCTTTTGAGATATATAATAATCAATAAAGACTATAACATACTAAAAATATTTTAATACATATTTTTTTATTTATATTAAATGGTTTTTATAACTTCTTAAATTAGGTGACATGCATGCATATTTTTTGTAAAGATAATTCTTAAGTGTGGAAAACTTAAACCAAAAAAAAAAAAAATGTTAGAATAGGATTGTAATATAGATAGACATAATTTCAATAGCAATAAATTAGTTAAAAAAGAAAATTTGAAATAGTATTTTGTATAACACTAAAATTTTTGAAATGTTTACTTTTTAAAAGAAAAATAATAGAGAAAGTTTTCATTTTAATATATATATATATATAAGCATTTATGATTTTGATAAGTGCATCCTAGTTTATTTAAAAAAACAAAGTAATTTCCTTTTAAAGTGACACCTATTTTGATTTCAAATTAACGGGGATCTTCTCGCTCGGGTAAATGATGGGCTCTTAGTGGGCAATCCCCTTTTCTCTTTGCTGTTGCTTTCGAATCCGCGAGATAGGCGAGACCTAGCATCTCTTTCTCAAGATAAGTCCCGGAACCGACGCACCGTACCTTGTCAACTAGGCCAAGTGATATATATATATATATATATATAAGCGAGTTATGATTTTGATAATTGCATCCTACTTTATTTAAAAAAACAAAGTAATTTCTTTTTAAAGTGACACCTATTTTGATTTCAAATTAAAATAGTTATTAACCAACCATTGATTTCGGCATCGGTAATTTAAAAGTGTAGCAATATCAATCACAACGAAAATAAACCAAAAGCAACTATGTTTTATAACATAATAATACCAAACATACATTTTTTTTTGTACAAAGGGTGGAGGCATAGTTAAGGCCTCAAAACTCTAACACTTGCAGCATCATTAGATAGAATGTCGACAAGGTCCAACGAGAGGATGATTCCGGACTTGAAAAGGAGTATCATTTGATGAGCTAATACGGGTGAGGTAGTCGGCACTTCTATTGCCTTCCCTTAAGGTATGGTAAAGGAAACACTCCATTGTCTTTGGCACGAGCAATAGATGTCAATGATGATGTTGTATTATGGTTGGAATTGATGAATGTCATTATAAATAGCATTGATCGCTTCTTGGGAACCAGTCTCCATATTCACCTTCCGAAAGCCACATTCCCAATCCAAAATTTGGCCCCGACGAATAGCTTCTAATTCTGCCAACATAATAGATGATTCTCTAAGAAAACTCGAGAAACCAACTCTCCACACATCACAATGATCCCGTATCGGACCTCTAGTCTCAACATGGTTAGACATGCTTAAGTAACTATCATCGGCATTGCACTTGATCGTGCCATGAGAAGGAGATATCCATGAAACCCAAAGCTATGTGCTATGTTGCTGGACATTATAAGAAGTTTCAAAAGCTAACGCATAGTCATGAATCATATATTGTAGTAGCCTTACTCGGTGTTCGGATGCAAGAAAAATTTCCTTGGATGACTTCTTTTTTTCGTGCACATTAGATGGTCCAAGCATGTGAGGAGATATTTCTAGCAATGGTGCCAAGAGAGAAGAAGGGCAAAGAGCATTACCATACAACTAATCCTCCCAAGAAGCCGAAAAAAGTCAATGGGGAGGTTTGATCCAAGGAGTTACTCCCATATATTTTTGGGCCACGTACAATCACGAAGAACATGCAATATTGTTTCTTGGTCCATGCCACATATCCGGCATAATGGAGAGGTAGACATGCCCTTGTGGGAACCAAACATACATTTGGTGTGTTGTTGTATGAAAACTCAACACGATGATAGTAATCAAATTTTAGTCCGAAAATAACTAATCATATTCCAAATATAATCATTGATTTGAATTCCATGGCCTAGATTAAATGGAAAAAATAAAATAACAAAGAATTAAATTGTTACTTTTTTTTATCATACACTAAATTATATACATTCAATTTGAATTTTATTTAGATATCTCTTTTTCTTAGAACACATATGGATATCTAGGTTGTTAATTTAAATTCAAGGGCTATGGCTCAACAAAAATAATAGGTCATATTCACGAGAGGATCCAATCTTACTCTATCAAATGTTAAAATTCATTTTTTTTATCGTTATTATTGTTTTTTAAATAAATTAGGTTTGATTTGAATTTCTCATGGAGGGTATTTTTTTAATTAGTTTGTGTGGAAATATCTACTAGATGGATAGGTTGAAAAATAAATTAAAAATAATCAAATTTATTGAGATAGAATGAAAACTAGATCTAAAATATAAGTACGTGCATGCTTGTTTAACTAATTCCCATTATCCTTATGCTAAGCCATAAATGCAGTCCAAATGGTTGCAATAAATCTAGAAACTTTTCAATTCTCTACAATCCCATAGAATTAAACAAAAATTAGCCATAAATCTCACAAAATTAGCCATAAATTTGTTAACAGATATAATTAAAATGATTCAATATAATAACATAATTGATTAAATTATTTCCATAACTGAATAAAATCTAAATTTTAATTCAATATTTCTAAGAATATATGGAAATTAAATCACCTCATTCATGCATGTTCAATGCATACAAGGATACGTAGAAATAACAACGTGAATAAAAACAAAATAAAACGTGAAAACAAGATTTGCTTTCCTTTTTCTAGTTCGAATAATTTTATTTTTCTTAAATAACATCAAACTCCTAATTATTAAGGTAGGCCTTTTTGAATAGGTTTCTGGTAAATATTTATAAAAGGATTGAGAATACAATTAGACCATACAAAAGAAGTTAAGAGCTTTGTTTGAAAGGCAGCATCCTGAAATGTAGGAAAAATAATGGTGTTATTCTACCAACATCCATCATGGATGTCCTTCATCCTTCTATTTGCAATAAGCTTTGCTTAAGTGGATTAATCATCGCCATTGAAGGGTTGGAACTTTGGAGAACTTCCCAAAGATACCCCTATTCCTCCATCCGAACCTAGTACGGGTAGCTCGGATTATCCACCACTATCTCGAAAGCTATTGCTTAAGGGTTGGAACTTTGGAGAACTTCCTAAAAATATCCCTATTCCTCCATCCCGGCCTATTAAGGGCTCCTCCGATTATCCACCACCACCACCTCCCAACTCCTTGTTCAAGGGTTGGAATTTTGGACAACACCCTAAATATACTCCTATTCCTCCATCCGGACCTAGTACGGTTAGCTCGAATTATCCACCACCTCCTCCTACTTCTTTTCTTGAAGGTTGGAACTTTGGAGAACTTCCTAAAAATATCCCCATTCCTCTATCCGAGCCTAGTAGAGGCTCCTTATATAATCCATCACCACCACCTCTCACCTTTTTGTTTAAGGGTTGGAACTTTGGAAAACTCCCTAAATATACCCCTATTCCTCCATCTGGACCTAGTAGGGGCAGCTCGGATTATCCACCACCACCTCCCACCTCATTTCTTACAGGTTGGAATTTTGAACAACTCCCTAAATAATATCCTATTCCTCCATCCGGACCTAGTAGGTGTGTTCCACCTCCAAGAGTATTGTGCTAAAGGATTAGAGTGTCATTTAATAATAAGTATTTTGGAATGTAATTTAAAGGTCCTAGTAATGGTAAAAGTTATGGAGTGTCTAAATCTATGTTCTAGTCATTTTGAATTGCTATGAAAGTGTCCGATGATTAGTTTGAGTTGCTTCATAAGAATTGGCACTATTAGTTAAATAATATATATAATGATAGATGTAGTCTCGATGAATGCAAAAAATGACACAAAAATATCCTACTATATATATATATATATATATATATATATATATATATATATATATATATATATATATATATATATATATAGTAGGATATTTTTGTGTCATTTTTCGCATTCATCGAGACTAAATCTATCATTTTTTTTTTGAGCTAAACCAAAGTCACAATATTTTTAGCCCTTGGTTGATCACCGACCTCCTTTGTAGACCAAATTAACTCAAGCTTTATATCCGTAAAGAATAATTATGACTAGTTATTTATGTATAAAGAGAATTGAACCTTGATCTTAGTCAAATAAATAAAACTCCTTTACCACTTGACCACATTTCTTGATTAATTAATTTATATACTTTGTTGTTTTAATTAGATCAATGGAAAACTCTATACAAATAGTAAAATCATATATAAAATTTATATTTTTTGTGGCTACAAGTGATAAATAGTGTTATACAAATAGTATATACACATATTATATAAATTATGAATATTAATGGTGTATTTGGTTAGATTTAATAAATCATGAAATGATCCATTACATAACCATTACAATTGTAATTACTTATCACATTACATGTATTATAAAAAAAGCTACGTAATGAAACATTTGTAATCATACTATAAATTAAAATGAAATTTATGAAAACATACATTCAATTACTTATAAATTTTGTAACCAAGCAAAAAAATATAATAAATCATCTCATTTTTCGTTACATTAGAGCACATCATACTAATATAATTGTTATTAATTAGTATTAATAAGATTCTTTAGTAAACCATTTAGTATAATCCTACTTATGTATTAACGACTCCTTAAACTTCCATACATGTAAAATATTTGTATATATAGGTCATGTGCAAGAGTGATTTTAGTATTATAATTCATCAAGAAATAAAATAGAAAAAAAAATTACGGTGAAAATGAAGTGAAAAGTTTCTTTTCTTGATTTTTTTTTCTTGTTTAACAGAGACATGTATATAAAAGAAAGATTTTTTATTTTTATTTTTATTGTTACAAGGAGAGTAACATGATAGGAAAAAGAAAAACTAGAGTTTTTCTTTCATTGGTATAGAAAAGAAAGCAAGAATTTTTTATGCACAAAATATTGGGATAGAATTGATTTTGCGATACTACGAGTCATTGAAAATTATATTGTTCAAAATAATGATCTCATGTGGTATTGAGTTTTGCGAAACACAAAAATTTCATAGATTTTAGATTTTCATGATAAGACTGATTTGGTTAGAGAGATAACTTGTATTATTGTCACTATTTTTCACTTCTCAAGTTCATGAAAAACTTAAGTGATTGTATTGTTTTTTAATTATAGTTGATCATTTAAAAGTTGGTCCAATAGTTTTTCCTCCGATATAGAAAATGTTTTCCATGTAATTTTGATTGTCTTGTGATTGTAGTCTTTTTATTAATTTATTTTATATTTTTTATTGTTCTATGTGTTTGACTTGATTATTTTTTTAATGAAATCTAATTTATACAGAGTGGGATTAAATTTTCAACATACAATGGTCGCTCTAGATTTTCATTTGAAATATTTGTTTCATGTATTTCAAAACCATTCATATGTTTAATGTTTAGTAGCAATGAATTTTATTTTTATTTTCCATTTTACACATTTAGCTTTGGTTAAAACTTTTTAAAGCTCAAGAAACATATAGAAATAGCCAAAAAGTTTCACTATTTTACCTTTTTCTTTTTATTCATTATCAATTATGTTTACCATTTTACTTAAAATTTTTATTTTTTATAAGTCCAGAAATGATTGTATGAAAAAATTGATAACAATTAAAAAGAACTCCCCATAATCAAATTTGCTTTTGACATTTGTACTAGTAGTGCTTGAGGTTATATTATGAATTCTAAAATTTCCCAATTAAAATTTTAGCTATTTAAATTATGATCTCCGAGTTTGACCATGAAGTTTCCGCAATTAAATATTTTAGCTAGTAACTTATATTATAGTCCTTTACATTACTAGATGTCTTGTTAAGTGAGGAATTGATTATTAGCCAAAAAGTAAGGATTTGACTATTAGTCAACAAAATAGATTCAATAAATAATAAACAAGTCTCCATTATGATTACAAATGAAAAATAATTTTTAAATTTTAATAAAAAGAAAAAAAATCATTTACTGAATCTTTGAAAAAAAAATTAAAATTTTTTTATTTTTTTAAACGAGAAAATAGAAATATTATAAAACAAACTAAAAGATTTGGGACGAGTTTATCGTGCGAGTACTATAGCTCTAAACCCATCTACACTATATGGACGAAAGTGTGGGTTTTTTTTTGTGTAATTTTTTTTATCTTTTTCAAGTAATTAATTATAAGCAAATTATACAAACTTTTACACTTTGGCCTTGATGCTTTTAAAAATTTTATTTTGATCCAAAACTTTATTTTTGACATACTTTGATCCTTGGGTGTAGATAGGAGAGAGAAACAAAGAGAGAGGAGGGAGGGAGAGAGAGTATCGGCCAAACTTATTCCAATAACTTTAGTTGATGATATCTCATTCGATTTGTTTATCATGAAAAGAAGAGTTTGGCTATGGTAGTTTTAAGTCATCAAATAATTGAAGGAGATAAATCGGAGGAAAAAAATAATTAAACTTTTTTTATTTCAATTTGTTTTTTTAATGCATATTAAAATGATTTTTAAGATTTTAAACGAGTTTATTGCCATCATTTTGGTTATTTTGAGCAAAAATATGGACAAATTGAATTTTGGAGTCGAAAAATGCAAAAACTCTTTTTTTTCTTGACAAATTCAAGTTCACCAAAAGTTGTAGCAGTTGGTACATCGCCTACTACTCTTTTTTTTTTTTTCAATGCAACTTGACGATTAAAAAATATATTTGCTTTCAAGTTTTCATTTATGATTTTTTTCAAAATTTAAGATAATTTCTTTGATTTGTCATTTTTATGGAAACGTTTAATTAATTTCTTAATTTTTTTATATATTTTTATTTGTTAAAAAATATGATTTATTTTTCTCTATGTATGAATTTTCTAATAAAAAATTAGAATATGATTTGTTTTATTTTTAAAATACATTAATGTAATTTATATGATAAATTCTTATGATTTTTCTAATAAGAGCAATATATATATAATCTAAAGATTAAAAATGCATTTCAAATACTCTATTTTAAACTAAAAAAAAAATAATAATAATCAATTCAAAAATGGATTTTACGTGTGTGTTTACTTCTTTTTACTTCTTTTTCATATGGTGAAAATTTAATGAAGTCATTTTTTTTTTATTTCAATCTATTAACTTCAAATTTATTTAACACACACACACACATAATCGGTTTTATTAAAAATTAAGTATGCATCTACACACATAAAGCCAACAATTTAATATTAATTTTTTTCTTTTGGATATTTTAAATTTAGTTTCTTTCAAATAAAATAATTAAAATAATATTTTAAAAGAACCATTTAATAATTCAAATACAGTTTTAATGCTATGTTATTTATTATTTTGTGATTCAATATATATATATATATATATATATATGTATATATATATATATATATATATATATATATATATATATATATATTTGTTAATTTCTAAACAATTTTTATATTTGTTGTTGCTTTATTTTTTTATTCAACCATATGAAAAAGATATTAAGGTTTTAAAAAAATTAGATTCAATTTTTTATTTAGATTGTTGTAGGTTCTTATTTAAGAATCAATGTGTACACAATAACAAATCATGTTTTTTCTTTTTCAATTGAAAATTTATGAAAACAATAAGGAATAATCAATTAAACATAATATTTTAATTAAAAAATTTATTATATATTTTTTTAAATTACCTTTCATTCGATATATTAAGAAAAAAAAAAAACCTAAACCAAAATGATTGTTTACTATTTACTTTAGTGTTTCAAACACTTTTTATGCAAACTCATTTCCATTGTTCACCAAGACTCATTGTATTATTCCTTTGACTATATTGTGTCATTGTTGTAATTTTTAAGCTTTATTAAGGCATTTACTATGGAAGTTGTTGTGGCATTACATTTTGGTCTCTCTTTTTAAAACATTTTTTTTTCAATCTGTAAATTTATTTTTATTTCATTTTAGTCCTTCAATGCTACATGGAGAGAGAAAAAAGGGTAAGAGAAGGAAGGATAGAGAGAGGATCGACAAGACCCATTTTGACTACCCTACGGTTGAGTTTACCATCACTTTGTTTCTTTCAAAGAATAAAATCCATTTGTGGGGGTAACAAGCAATGAAATGGTTAGAAGAGGTCGATCCAAATTTGAAAATAGAGAAAAAGGTTTTTTGGTTAGCAACGAATTATTTCAACAAGATGAAGGCAATGACTTCCATTAAATTGAAAGATTTGAGATAGTTTATAAGGGATGATTTCTAGACTGAAGTGACATTTACTAAATGTATGAGAACTAGAGCAAGAGTATTAGAGAAATTAAAGGGTGATTATAGGAAAAAGTATGCAAAGTTGCATGATTACTATTTCGAGTTAAAAAAATTCAAATAGTGGAACTATAACTTATTGTATTAATGTGACCCCACCTTTATTCCTAAATATTGACTTTTTTTTTTTTTTTTTATAGAATGTATGTGTCATTCAATTGTTGCAAACAAGGATTTTTGACTGGTTGTAGCAGAGTGATAGCATTGGATAGATGCATTTTGAAATGCATTATTAAATGAGAGTTGCTAACGAGTTATATGAAGAGATGAAAACAATTAAATGGTTTTAGTAGCTTGGATAATTTTCATTAGAGAGACAAAAGATACATGGACTTGGTTTATCCAACAACTTATCACAAACTTTGGCGTTATCGACCATGAAAAAGATTGGGTGTTCATTATTGATTAACACAAGGTAATTTAACTATATATATTTTTACTTTACTTTATTTTTAATTTGATAGATTTATTGATAGATCTCTCTTATTTGTTTTTGTAGGGATTGGTTCCCATAGTGTATGATTTATTGTCTAAGTGTGAGAGGAGGGCATGTACTAGGCATCTTTTTGCTAACTAAAGGAAGAAACATGGGGACAAATAGTTCTCGGATTTGTTATAGGCTTGTTCAAGATCAACAAACATGCCACAACTTAAGAAATAAATTAAATTTATCATTTAATAAATCAATGAGTGCATGCAATGACATACTCGAGTGGAGCCAAGATACGAGTGCTAGGCATTTTTTTTTTTTGTTGCAAATGAAGGTCATGTTATGAAATATAACTTAACGAAGCATTTAACGCGACAATTATGGAAGTAAGATGCTTGTTATTCTTTTTATACTGGAGTAGATCGGATTATAAATGATAAACAGGATACATAGCAATAAAGGACAAATAAAAAAAATGGGTTAGTAATAGATTTATGATATTTGGTATGTGCACTCGGAACGAGGTTAAGGGTTATGAAATTAGGAAGTATAGAGCAAGCCGAAGGATATATGGTGAAGCTTATTGCTAAGACATGCTCTTGTAGGGCTTGGCAACTTTCGGGAATCCCATGTTATCTTGCCATTTGTGCAATCATTGATAAAGGAGAGTATGAACTAGAAGTATATGTGTTTGATAGGCGAACAAAAGCCAAATATATAGAAGCATAACAATTTTTAATAGAACCATTTAATGGTGAGCGAGTTTTGGAAGCGATAATGAAGTCACCAACATAACCACCTCCATCAAAAAAAAAAAAAAATGCTACGAAGACCTAATAAGCATGGATTTAAAGAAATTGGGCAGCCAACTCATAATAATACCAAATTATTAAAGAGGAGGTATGAAGATGAGATGTTCAGCCTACTATCAACAAAATCATAACAAAGTGTCATGTCTAAAAAAATTGAATCCCGACTATACGACTAGAGCAAGAGAATATTTTGTAAGTCACACTTCTATTTTAGTTTTGTGATTTATTTTTATTTATAAGTAATTATTTAGAATAATAATTTTCTATCATGTATAGTATAAGGGAAAACAAAGAAAAAAGCTTCTCTAGATGCGAGAGTAATGAAAGACAAATGAATTACTCACTCGTTAGTGTTGATGTCCAAGATCTAACTATGTTTGGATAAATTTGAGTTATTGTATCATTGTATTATTTATTTTATTAATAATAAAAGAAGTCTTTCTATTAATTTTTATCATTTACATTTATTTATTGAATAGAATTAGATAGAATTCGATATGATATGCATTTGCATTAGTGATTGATCAAAAGATGTGAGACAAATATTAATGCACATAAATGATATCATTAAATGTCACAAGTCATAACATTGTCAAGAATGGATATTGACTTTATGTAGTTAGACTTGTGAGTGCTATTCGATGCTCTATGATAACGAGTGTAGATCTAACACCTATTGGCATGATGATGCTAATGTAAGTACTTAGGTGATTAACGTTTGAGAATATATCACTTGGACTTGAATTGCCATGAGAACCCATTTATTTTAGTCTATGGGAATCTCATACGAGTTAGGTATACTTGATCCTTAGACATGAGGTCATCACGACTATCTCATTAGAGAATTTATGTACTTTGATACTTATTTCGATGGACCCAGTAAAAAGTTGCACGTAGGCGATTCGTTGGATGCACTAGGAATCGAATAAAGGTAGGTGGATGACTAAGATAGGACATGTCATTTCTTGTAAGCTAAATGAGTTATCACATTGCATTTCGACGAATGTCCGCTCAAGAAACATGTGGCCACGGCAAAAATACACCAATAGAGCATAGTTGATTTACTCTAAGAGTTAAAAAATTTGAGAATCAAAGAAAACTTGTGTGATCACAATTGAATATATTAATAACCAAGTTCGAGATCACACTATGATAAATTAACATGAGGACTCAATTGTATGGTAGTCATACTCGTGAAAGGTAATTATAGATTAATTAATCCTCCTAGATAATTGGGTAGTCATGATTCCTTGCTAGAGGACAATCTTGATTTATTTATCAAGAGCTAAAAGAGGTGTATTTTACTCTTGATACATTGCCAACATATCTAGGAGTCTATTGAGTCACACACATAAGTTTAAGCATTCACAAAATAAAAGAGAAGCAAAGATGTTGAAAAAAGTTTTCAATTTTGAAAAAGGTTTTTGAAGATGAAAAGTTTCCTAAAATGAAAGTTTTCTAAAATGAAAAGTTTTCTACTTTAGAAATCGAGTTTTCTAATTTAGAAGTCGAGTTTCGAATTTGAAAGTAAATTACCTAAAAAGTAAATTACTTTCCTAATTTAAGTTTAAACCTAATTTAAAAAATTATTTTCTAATGTGGGCCTCCTAAAAAAATTTAACCTAATTTATTTGGATAGTCCAAATTAATTAATTGGGACAAAAAAATTTAGGCCTAGTGTTATACAAATAATATAATCATACATAAAATTTATATTTCCTATAGCTACAAGTGATAAATAGTGTAGATATTTATCATATAAGTTATGTATATTAATGGTGTATTTGGTTAGATTTAATAAATCATGAAATGACCCATTACATAACAATTATAATTATAATTACTTGTCACATTACATGCATTATAAAAAAAATCTATGTAATGAAACGTTTGTAATCATACTATAAATTAAAATAAAATTTATGAAAACATACATTCAATTACTTATAAATTTTGCAACCAAGCAAAAATATATAATGAATCATCTCATTTTTCGTTACATTAGAGCACATCATACTAATATAAATATTATTAATTAGTATTAATAACATTCTTTAGTGCAATCCTACTTATTTATTAATGAGTCCTTAAACTTCGATATATGTCAAATATATGGTGTATATAGGTCATGTGCATGAGTGATTTTAGTATTATAATTTGTTAAGAAATAAAATAGAAAAAAAATTACGGTGAAAATTAAGCGAAAAGTTTCTTTTCTTGATTTGTTTTTCATTTTTAACGAGAGACATGTATATAATTTTTTTTTTAATTGTTACAAGGAGAGTAACATAGGAAAAGAAAAACAAGAGTTTTTCTTTGATTGCTATAGGAAAGAAAGCAAGAATTTTTTACGCACAAAATATTGGGATAGAATTGATTTTTGGATACTACGATCCATCGAAAATTACGAGTGTGCAAAATAATTATTTCATATGGTATTGAGTTTTGCGTAAATATGAAAATTTCATAGATTTTAGATTTTCATTATAAGACTGATTTGGTTAAAGAGATAACTTGTATTACTATCACTATTTTTTACTTCTTAAGTTCATGAAAAAATTAAGTGATTGTATTGTTTTTTAATTATAGTTGATCATTTTAAAGTTGGTCCAGTAGTTTTTCCTCTAATATATAAAATGTTTTCCACGTAATTTTGATTTTCTTGTGATTGCACTTTTGTTATTAATTTATTTTGTATTGTTTATTATTCTATGTGTTTGAATTGATTATTTTTTAACAAAATCTAATTTATATAGAGTGAGATTAAATTTTCAACATACAATGGTTGCTATATTTGTTCATTTGAAATATTTGTTTCATATATTTCAAAACCATTCATATGTTTAATGTTTAGTAGCGATGAATTTTATTTTTATTTTCCATTTGACCGATTTAGCTTTGATTAAAACTTTTTAAAGCTCAAAAAATATATAGAAATAGCCAAAAAGTTTCACTATTTTACCTTTTTCTTTTTATTCATTATCAATTATGTTTACCATTTTACTTAAAATTTTCATTTTTTATAAGTCTAGAAATGATTGCATGAAAAAATCGATAACAAGGAAAAAGAAATCCACACAATCAAATTAGCTTTTGACATTTGTACTAGTAGTGCTTAACTTATATTATGAATTCTAAAGTTTCATAATTAAAATTTTAGCTAGTTAAGTTATGATCTCTTAGTTTGACCATGAAGTTTTCGCAATTAAATATTTTAGCTAGTTAACTTATATTATAGTCCTTTACATTACGAGATGTCTTGTTAAGTGAGGATTTGACTATTAGTCAACAAAATAGATTCAATAAATGATAAACAACTCTCCTTTATAATTAAAAATGAAAAATAATTTTTAAATTTTAATAAAAAGAAAAAAATAATTTATTGAATCTTTGAAAAAAAATTAAAAAAATAGTTTATTTTTCTAAATGAGAAAATAGAAACATTATAAAACAAACTAAAAGATTTGTGATGAGTTTACTATGCAGGTATTGTAGCTCTAAACTCGGCTATACTACGTGGATGGAAGTTCATTTTTTGTAATTGTTTTAGCTTTTTCGGGCAATTAATTATAAGCAAATTATACAAAATTTTATACATTGGCCCCTAATGTTTTTAAAAATTTTATTTAGGTCAAAAATTTATTTTTGATATACTTTGGTCCTTGAGTGCGGATAGGAGAGAGAAACAAAGATAGAGAAAGGAGGGGAGAGAGAGTATCGGCTAAACTTGTTTCGATCACTTTAGTTGGCGATACCCTATTCAATTTGTTTATCTTCAAAAGAAAAGTTTGTTTATGATGATTTTATGTCATCAAATGATTGGAGGAGATAAATCGGAGAAAAAAATAATTAAAATTTTTTATTTCAATTTGTTTTTTAATGTGCATTAATTTTTTTTTTAAGTTTTAAACGAGTTTATTGACCTTATTTTGGTGTTTTAAAGTGTTTTTAAGCAAAAATGATGGAAAAATTGAATTTTGGAGCTAGAAAATGCAAAAACTCGTTTTTTTTCGACAAACTCAAGTTTGCCAAAAGTTGCGGCAAATGACGCGTCGTCTCCTCGCTCTCTCTTTTTTTCATGCAACTTGACGATTAAAAAATATATTTGCTTTTTATTTTTCATTTATGTTTTTGTTTTCAAAATTTAAGATAATTTCTTTGATTTGTCATTTTTATGGGAAACTTTTAATTAATTTCTTAATTTTATATATTTTTATTTTTTAAAAAATATGATTTATTTTTCTCTATGTATATGATTTATATGATTTTTTAAATGAGAGCAATATATATATATATATATATATATATATATATATATATATATATATATATATATATATATGTCGATTTTATTAGAAATTAAGTATGCATCCACAAACTTAAAACCAATAATTTAATATTAATTTTTTGTGTGCATATTTTAACTTTAGTTTCTTTCGAATAAAATAATTAAAATAATATTTTGAAAGAACCATTCAATAATTCAAATACAAGTTTAATGCTATATCATTGATTATTTCGTGATTCAATATACATAGAAATTAAATGTACGTGCTTTAAAAAAATCTTTTCATCAACATTAAATAAGAATAAAAATATATATTTATATTACTTAATTTCTAAACAAGTTTTCATATTAATTTGTTACTTTATTTTTTTTATACAACCTTAAGAAAAGGATATTAAGATTTTTTTAAAAAAAATCATATTCAATTTTTTATTTAGATTGTTGTAGGTTCTTATTTAATAATCAATGTGTACACAATAACAAATCATATCTTTTTTTTTTTTTTTCAGTTGAAAGTTTATGAAAATAATAAGGAATAATCAATTAAATACAATATTTTGATTAAAAAGTTATTATATTTTTTTAAATTACCTTTCATTCAATATATTAACAAAAAATAAATAAATAAATAAATAATAACCCAAGACCATTATTGATTATTCACTCTAGTGTTTCAAACACTTTTTATGCAAACTCATTTCCTTGGTTCACCAAGACTCATTATATTATTCATTTCACTACATTGTTTCATTGTTATAATTTTCAAGCTTTCTTAAGGCATTTACTATGGAAGTTATTGTGGCATTATATTTTGGTCTCTCTTTTTAAAGTATTATTTTTTTGATCCATAAATATATTTTTGTTTCATTTTGATCCTTGCTTACTAAATGAATAGAGAAAAAAAGGTCGAGAGTAGGGAGGATAGAGATAGGGTTAACAAGACCCATTCGACCACCTCGACGATCGAGTTTACCATCACTTTGTTCGTCTCAAAGAATAAAATCCATTTGTGGGGCTGACAAGTGATGAAATAGTTGGAGGAGGTAGATCGAAATTCGAAAATAGAGAAAAGGGTTTTTTGGTGCCCAACCTTTATTTTTATTTATTTTTTGGTGCCTAATTGTTGATTTCTCATGATTGACTACCCAAGCTTTGATTTTTTATTTATTTTAATGCTCGAGTTCACCTAAAGTTTGATTTTGCTGATGTGCTCGGCTAGATCGATCACATGGCATTTTTTACTACCACGTGACAGCTTACAACTAACACGTCATAAAAAACCCAATGGTTACAAACTAACTTGGCTCGGCTTAATATTATGTTCTAACTAAAGGAAAAAAATTAATTAATAAAAACATTAACAAAATGGTGTAAGTTAAATGGATTGTTTAACTTACGCCGTTTTCTTAATAAAAAAATAGAAAAACTAAACTGAATCATATTAGAAATCAAAGAGATCGTTCCAAATTTAAATCGACAGGGAGCGAGATGAGGAAAAATCTTAAATTATTTTGGGAAAATCTACACTTTTTGTGAGATTAGATAGATCGAAAGTCATAAATGGGTAGGAAAAGAGGGAAAAAAATAAAATGATGAACATTGGAAGGGAAAAATATCGCAAACTAAAGAAACAAGGTAAGTTTTATTGACAAAACGAATATTGAATATTGGGGTTTTTTTTTCCCTTAATTTGTTGTTTGATTCTTTTGATAATAATGTTAGGTAACTCCGTTTGAAGGTTGGTGGTAGGGTTATGTGGGGTATTGTGTTTTCTCCATGGGTGGTGGGTTTTCTTTATGGATGGATGATTATTCAATGTTTAAGTTTCTTTGTTTGTGTTTCTTAATTTTTATCTTCCGTGGTTCTATTTCAAAAAAGAATCTTCAACCTTGTCTCTTTATTGTATTTGATAAGTGGTCCTGCTTCTTACTTAGGTGTTTTTTTTGTTATTTTTAGCAAAAATATGGGCTATGTTGATGTCATTATGGAGGGTGTCTATAACACCAGTTTGATCTTGCTTATATTGAAGGTAAATAAATAGTGAAAGAAGTGGATCATGAAACTATTAGCTTAATTGATTTTAAAAGCATTTAGCTTGGTGAATTTAAGGATTTTGAGGTTTCAAGGGTTTGGTATAGAGTCCTTGGCATAAGATTTCCACAAGGATTGAAATTTGCTTTGAATTATGGATGCTCAATAGAAGTAGATAACATAATCAATCAAAACAAAACAATTCATGTCTTTGTTGAGCATGTAGGTTTCGTGAGTTTGTTTGATGCTGATGGGAGTGAGACTATTAGCTATTTCCATATTAGTATGAATGAGTTTTGTCTTAATTAGAATGTGTTTGATGATGCTAACAATTTGGATGATCATTCCGATAATGTTGATGATTCTAAAATTACTGATTTTGTTGAGTTTGATAATAATATTGATGATGATATAGCTAATAATGTTGGGATGGAGACTATTGATTTGGATCCTAATAATGATAGTGTAGATAAAATCGAGGTTAGGTTTATGGATGAAAGCAGTTCATAAAAAGAGAGGTGTGGAAGAATGGAGTTGAAGTCGTTGATATTAGGATTGAAATAGTAGATGAGATAATTGAAAACTTATCAAATGATTTTAAAGATGTTGAACAACATGCAACTATAGTTAGAATGTTGATGAAAAATTATATAATGTTAGGGTTAAAAATGCAAATATGCCGGTAGATGGTGATAAAAAAACAAATAGTGATGCCGATTATGTCATTTTTGGTAGTGAGGATGAAGAGGAATTAGATCTAACTAATGTTTTATTTTTTAATGATGATGATGAGGAAGAGTTGCAAGATGGAGTTGAAAAGCTACGGGCTTTAAGAACTAAGAATTTTATAACCGTAGAATAGAGTAACACCGATAGACAAAAACTAGATTATACTAAAGGGATGAATATAGAAGATGGCTTAAGTGATAATGTTGGTTCAAGTGATGATGATGTTAGTTACAATAAAGATGATGAAGATCATGCTCGTTGAAAGAAAGAGCATGTATAAGAGGTTCAAAAAGGCACAATCAAACACACCTTATTTTGTGTTAGGCATGATATTTAAGAACAAAAAAGAATTTAAGAAGTAGTTAATGATTATGTAGTACTAAATAGGAAGGATATAAAAATTGAAAAGAATATTAAAGATAAATTTAGTGTTAAGTGTGTGGAATTGAATTGTCCAGGAAGAATTTAAGCTACTATAACTTCAATTATTGATGCATTCTAGATTAAAATACATGTTGATGGACATAGGTGCAATCTAGTGAATAGAAATAGAAAGCTAATTACTAATTGGTTAGCAATAAATTACTTCGAGCAAGATAAGGGCAATGACTTCCGTCGGATTGAAAGATTTGAAACAATTTATGAGAGATGATTTTTAGGATGAAGTGACATTTACTAAATGCATGAGAGTGAGAGCAAAAGTATTAGAGAAATTAAAGGGTGATTACGGAAAAAAGTATGCAAAGTTGCATGATTACTAGTTGGAGTTAAAAAATTCAAATAGTGGAACTATAGCTTATTGTATTGGTGTGACCCCACCTTTATTCCTAAATATTGACCTTATTTTTTTTTATAGAATGTATGTGTCATTCAATTGTTGCAAGCAAGGATTTTTGACTGGTTAGTAGTAAGGTGATTGCATTGGAGGGATGCTTTTTGAAATGCATTATTAAATGAGAGTTGCTAGTAGTTATAGGAAGAGATGAAAACAATCAAATGGTTTTAGTAGCTTGGACAATTGTCATTAGAGAGACTAAAGATACATGGACTTGGTTTATCCAAGTAACTTATCACAAACTTTGGCATTACTAACCATGAAAAAGATTAGGTGTTTATTATTGATCAACACAAGGTAATTTAATTATATATTTTTTTTACTTTATTTTTTTTAATTTGATAGATTTATTGATAGAATCTCTCTTATTTTTTTTATAGGGATTGGTTCCCACGATGTATGATTTATTGCCTAAGTGTGAGAGGAGGGCATGCTTAGGTATCTTTTTGCTAATTAAAGGAAGAAACATGGGGGCAAAAAATTCTCATATTTCTTTAGGGCATGTTCAAAATAAAAAAAATATGCCATAATTTGAGAAATAAATAAAGTTGTTATTTAATAAATCGGTGAGTATATACAATCATATGCTTAGAGTGGAGCAAATATACTAGCCTAGGGTATTTTTTTCTGCTACAAATGAACATCATGTTATGGACAATAACTTAACAAAAGCATTCAATGCAGCAATTATGAAAGTAAGATGCTTGTCAATCTTGTCTATACTAGAGCATATCAGATTACAAGTGATGAATAGGATGCATAACAATAGAGAACAAACAAAAAAAATGGATTAGTAATACTGGTTAAAGAATTAGGAGAAAGCTATTTCTAAATGAAGTTGAAATTTATGATAATTGGTATGTGCTCTGGAATGAGGTTGAGGATTATGAAATTAGCATGGAGCAATTGAAAGATATATGGTGAAGCTTGCTACTAAGACATGCTCATGTAGGGCTTGGCAACTTTGTGAAATCCCATGTTGTCATGCCATGTGTGTAATTATTGATAAAGGAGAGAATGAATCGAAGTATTTGTGTTTGATTGGTTAACAAAAGCCAAATATATGGATGAAGGATCATATATCCTATGAAGGTGAGGAATAAATTTTTTTTCTCTATCTAAGACTACTAAGATCAAGCCGTTGAATCAACTAATCATACATATATGAATAAAGCATAAGTAAAGGATTATCTATTATGGCATATAATTTAACCTTTATAGAAAGGAGTCTTCCAAGTGTTCGACCTCTATCAATAATCCATGCAATCCAAGGACTCACGCAAAAAGCACTTAGAAGTAATAAAGTGCTAGCTCAAACTTTTTCTGACTTGTTTAGTCTTTCTCTTTCAAAATCTATTCAGGGATATTTTACAACAACCCTAAGAGAGAGAGAGGTGGCATGTGTAAAGGAAGAGAAAACTATTTTTCTCCTTAATTTTACTTTAGTCATGTATGCCCTAGCAATTCATCTCTCTTTGTCGTACCTCCTCTTGTATTTATAGAGGAAGTATCTTCCTTGTCCACCAAGGATAAAGAAGTGATGGCATTATGTACTAAAAGGACTCTCAATCGTTACTTTCTAATCCTCTAAGGATTAGGATTTATTATGCATGTGAGCCTTTTGATCTTATCCTTTTAAACCTTCATCTTTATCCAATAAGGTTCATGTTTATTCTATTACTAAAATATCTTACATGCTTTTAAATTAAACCTATTGGCCCAAATTCCTTTGGCCTAATTAATTACTAATTAATTTAAACGATCAAAATAAATTAGTTTAGATATTTTTAGGAGGCTCACATTAAGAATCAATTTCTCAAATTACTCTTAAACCTAAATTAGGAAACTAATTTTCTTTTTAGGTAACTTCCAAATTAGGAAGTTGATTCCGAAAATAGGAAACTTTCCATTTTAAGAAACTTTCATTTTAGAAAAATTTTCATTTTAGGAAACTTTTTACAAAATAGTAAACTTTTAAAATTGGAAACCTTTTTCAAAATCTTTGCTTCTCTTTTATTATGTGAATGCTTAAACTTATGCATGTGACACAATACTCCTAGATATGCTCGGTAATGTATCAATAATAAAAGACACCTATTTTATCTCTTAATACATAAATCAAGATTGGCTTCTAACAAGGTATCATGATTATCTAATTCTCTAAGATAATTAATTAATCCATAATTACCTTTCACAAGTATGGTTATCATAGAATTTAGTCCTCATGTTAATTTATCATAGTGTGATCTTGAACTTGGTTATTAGTCTATTCAATTATGATCACATAAGTTTTCTTCAATTTCTAAATATCTTAGCTCTTAGAGTAGACCAACTATGCTCTATTTGTGTACTTTTAACATGGCCACAGATTTCTCGAGCGGACATTTATCGAAGTACAATATGATAACTTCTTTAGCATACAAGGAATGACATGTCCAATCTTAATTATCCACCAATCTCTATTAAATTTCTAATGCACCCAACACTAGGTATATAAAAATGAGTATCAAAGTACATAAATCTTTTAATGAGTTATCCGTGATGATTTCAAGTCAAAGGACTAGTTATACCCTTCTCATATGAGATTAGCATAGATTAAACCAAATAATATTTAAGTTCATTAATATTTATCTCATATTTTTCAATTAATCATTAATGTAAATGCATATCATGTGTACTTATATCTAATTCTATTCAATAAATAAATATAAATAATAAGAATTAATAGAAATACTTCTTTTATTATTAACAAAATAAATAATGCAATGTTACAATAACTCGGACCATCCAATAAAGGTTATATCTTAGACACTTACACTAATAATGGAAGCATACCAGTTTGTAATGCAACTATTTAATGGAGAGCAATTTTAGAAACAAACAAGTGAAGCCACCAACACAATCACCTCCATTAAAAAAAAATGCTAAAAAGACCTAAAAAGAATAGATTTATAGAAATTAGGAGTCAACTCATAATGGTACCAAACTATTAAAAAAAGGTATAAATGTGAGATGCTCAACCTACTATCAATAAAGCCATAATAAAGTCTCATGTCTAGAAATTGTATTCGACTATACAGCTAGAGTAAGAGAATAATTTACAAGTCAAACTTCTCTTTCAGCTTTATAATTTACATTTATTTGTTAATAATTTTTTAGACTAATAATTTTTTGTCATGTATAATATAAGAAGAAAAAAAAGAAAAAAGTTTCTTCAACTATTGAGAGTAATGAAAGACAAATGAATTACTTATCTACTACCTCCGTTGATGAAGCTAGAGGTACCGTTGTTGGTGTTAGTTGTACTCGAGATTAGAGATTACAATAGAAGTCGAAATGTACAAGTGAATTATGTGGTATACAAGTCAGCATAAAGAATAGATTTATAGTGCAACTACACGAACAATGGAAGCATACTAGTTTGTAATACAACTATTTAATAGAGAGTAGTTTTGGAAGGAGACAATGAAACCACCAACACAATCATCTCTAGTAAAAAAAAATGAGATGCTCAACCTACTATCAATATAGCCATAACAAAGTGTCGTGCCCAAAAAAATTGAATTTCGACTATGCAGCTAGAGCAAGAGAATAATTTATAAATCCATTTTTGAAGGTGAGAGAATGAATGAGATCACTAACAAACATAAAGTCCTTCACTGGCTAAATGATACTTCTATGCTATTTTCCCCAAAGGCTTCAACTTCCTTTCATGATAGTTTATTTTCTCAAGCTTTGGGAATCTAGCTGCAAGCTTCTCATCCCTCCACTAGGAAGTGGATTAAATGGCGAGTATACTTTTATGGGTAAGCTAAAACTAAATACTTATGGGACTTCAAGGAATAATATTTATAGTGGGGGTATTCTTCATAATGAACATGGTAATTTGGTTGGCCTTCTTCTACTTCTTTGGTCCAGGAACAAACTCCAAAAGGAAAGCATTGGCACTTCTTAAAGGCATCAAAATTTGTATTGATCATAACTTACGGTTTGATGTTATAGAGGTTGACTCTTCCTTAATGATAACAAGTTTATCCCATACTAGTTCTTTTCCACGATAACTAACGTACATCTTCGGAGAGTGCTGGGAAACCTTCAAGCACATACGATTTTACAACATGTTCAAAAGGAGGGAAATATGGATGTGGATAGGCTTACAAATTGGGCCTACCTTGATGGTTCCAACAAGGTGATCTTCTTTTCTCATGGGTTGCCCTTCAGTTCGTAGATCCGCACTTTTTGATGATAAAAATGGGTTGTATAATTTTCATTTTGATTAAGCTAGTTTCTATAAGAGGTAGATTAGGGTCTTTTTTCGGTTAAGTCCTTAATATTTAGTTTATTTGTTATTTAAATATAAGTTTTGCAGCTTATTCCATAATCGGTTTCTTGTTGTCATTGTTTAGGAAACTTTTTTGTAACTTGTTTTCGGAAACTTTACTATAAGCTTATTTCGGGAGTTTAGTCCTCTCAATTTGTTGCACTATGTTGGTTGGTCCCCCTCTTATATCTTTGCACGTTTCTATTAATATATTATAGGGTAACATCCCTATTCTCATTAAAAATAAAAAAAATAAAAAAATGTGCATACTTACCGAGAAATGTAAAATTAATATTCTTTGAATTAATGTATCGACTCTCTCTCTCTCTCTCTCTCTCTCTCTCTCTCAAGCACACACACACACACACACACACACACACACTAAAACCCACACATTTCCTCTCTCGTATGGAATCCTTTTTAGGATTGGTGCCCTCTAGGGCATATTCCTAAGGCATCCCTATTTGGGTAGTCTCCTAGGTTATTATTTCTTAAGCATGGGAAAATATTCCCTTTGCCCCTATCATACTTCCCATCCGCTAAAAGTCACATTTACCGCCTATGCTCTCACTTGCTCAAGTTGCTTGCTATTCCTTCCATTCCTCTTTCTATTTCATATTTTATTAAGTTGTAAGTTATTTTCAATATTTAAGTATTATCATCATGTCGGTCATCCCTAATATTCAAGTCTACCTATTGTCCTCCATGTTTAAGGCTTGTTGTTGTAATATCTTGTCGTTGTTCCCCTTAATGAATTTTTAAAGTCAAAATCATGACATTATGTCAATTAGAAACAAACTCGAACCTAATTCAACAAAAATCAAATCAACTAGTAAGTTAAACGGGTTTTTAAAAGGCTTATTTTGTTTATGAACAAATTGAATTTGAAAAATGAGGATCTTTATTAATTTTCATCATTAACATTGTAAAATAGGCTCTTATTTTATTGATATACCTTACCTAGTAAAGCATAAAACTAAGGAGCATTTTACTATCCTAACATTCAATTACTAAATTCAATTCATTAAATTACTAAATTTATAAATTAATGTATAAGTATAATTCCAAATTAATGCATTAAAGAAACTCGTTTTTAAATCAAGAGTTTCTTTGATATTGTTGTGTTATGTTGCCTTGAGCTATGTTGTGTTGTGTTGTTCAATGTTGTGAGGAGGGGTAAGAGTAGTGTTTGTAGCCGATTATTGTGTTGAAATTATAAATATTTAAAGTTGTTAAAAGGTATTTTGTTAAATTTTATCATTGTTCTTTTGAGATATATAATAATCAATAAAGACTATAACATACTAAAAATATTTTAATACATATTTTTTTATTTATATTAAATGGTTTTTATAACTTCTTAAACTAGATGACAACATGCATATTTTTTGTAAGGATAATTCTTAATTCTGGAAAACTTAAAAAAAATATTAGATAGGATTGTAATATAGAAAGGCATAATTTCAATAAAAGTCAATTAGTTAATTTTTTTTAAAAATAGTATTATGTAAAACACTAGAATTTTTGAATTGTTTACTTTTTGAAAGAAAAACTAATAGAGAAAGTTGTCATTTTAATATATATATATATTTGTATGTATGTATGTATGTTTTACAAAAAGCAGCTTATGCTTTCGATAAGGGCATCCTACTTTATTTAAAAAACAAATTAATTTCCTTTTAAAGTGACACCTATTTTGATTTCAAATTAAAATAGTTATTAACCAACCATTGATTTCGGCATCTATACTTTAAAAGATAGCAATATCAATCACAACCAAAAGAAACCAAAAGCAACTATGCTTTTATAACATAATAATACCAAACATGCATTGTTTTTTTTTTTTTTTTTTTTGTACTAAGGGTGAAGGCATAGTTAAGGCCTCAAAACACTAACATGCTACAACATCATTAGATAGAATGTTGACAATGTCCAGCGAAGGATGATTCCATACTTGAAAAGGAGTATCATTTGATGATCAAATATAGGTGATGTGGTCGGCACCTTTGTTGCCTTCCCTCAAGGTATGGTTAAAGGAAACACTACATTGTCTTTGACACATGCAATTGATGTAATGATGATGTTGTAATATGGATGGAACCGACATATGCCATTATAAATAGCATTGATTGGTTCTTGGGAATCAATCTCCATATTCAACTTCCGAAAGCCACATTCCTAAGCCAAAATTAGGCCTCGACGAATAGCTTTTAATTCCGACGACATAATAGATGATTCTCCAAGAAAACTCGAGAAACCAACTCTCTATACACCATAATGATCCCTTATCAAACCTCCAATCCCAACATAGTTAGACACGCTCAAGTAACTACCATCGTATTGCACTTGACCGTATCGTGAGAAGGAGCTATCCATGAAATCCAAAGCCGTGCATTAGGTTGCGGGACATTATAAGAAGTTTCAAAAGCTAACACACAATCTTGAATCATATATTATAGCGACCTTACTTGGTGTTCGGATGCAAGAACAGTTCCTTAGATGACTTATTTGTTTCATGCACACCAAATGGTTCGGCATTTGAGGATAAATTTTCAGCAATGGTGAGAGCATTACCATACAACCAATCCTCATAAGAAGCCGAAAAGAAGTTAGTGAGGAGATTTGATCCAAGAAGTTACTCGCCATATATTCTTGGCCCACGCATAGTCACGAAGAACATGCAATATTGTTTTTGGTCCATGCCACATCTTTGGCATAACGGAGAGGTGGACATACCCTGTGGGAACCAAACATGCATTTGGTGTGGTGTTGTATGAAAACTCAATGTAATGACGAGTAAGTGAATTTTAGTCCAAAAATAACTAATCATATTGCAATTATAATCATTGATTTTGAATCCCATTAAATGAAAAAAATAAAATAACAAAGAGTTAAGTTGTTACTATTTTTATCATACACTAAATTATATTCATTCAATTTGAATTTTATTTAGATATCTCTTTTTCTTAGAACACATGTAGATATCTAGGTCGTTAATTTAAATTCTAGGACTATGATTCAACAAAAATAATAGGTCATATTCACCGAGAGGATCCAATCTTACTCTATCAAATGTTAAAATTCATTTTTTTATGGTTATTATTTTTTTTTAATTTGATTTGAATTTCTCATTGATGGTATTTTTTTAATCAGTTTGTGCAAAAATATCTACTACATGGAAAGGTTGAAAACAAATTAAAAATAATCAAATTTATCGAGATAGAATGAAAACTAGATCTAAAATATAAGTATGTGTATGCCTGTTGACTCGATTCCCATTATCCTTATGCTAAGCTATAAATGGAGTCCACATGGTTGCAATAAATCTAGAAACTTTTCAATTCTCTACAATCCCAAGAATTAAACAAAAATTAGCCGTAAGTCTCACAAAATTAGCCATAAATTTGTTAACATATATAATTGAAATGATTCGATTTAATAACATAATTGATTAAATTATTTCCATAACTGAATAAAATCTTAATTTTAATTCAATATTTCTAAGGATATATGGTAATTAAATCACCTCATTCACGTATGTTCAATGCATACAAGGATATGTAGAAATAATAACATGAATAAAAACAAAATAAAACGTGAAAACAAGATTTGCTTTCCTTTTTCTAGTTCGAATAATTTTATTTTTCTTAGATACCATCAAACTCCTAATTATTAAGGTAGGCCCTTTCGAATAGGTTTCTAGTAAATATTTATAATAGGATTGAGAATACAATTAGACCATGAAACCAGACAAAAGAAGTTAAGAACTTTGTCCGAAAGGTAGCATTCTAAAATATAGAAAAAATAATGGTGTTATTCTACCAACATCCATCATGGATATCCTTTATCCTTCTATTTGCAATTAGCTTTGGATTTTCCTTTGCGGAAGTGGATTCATCATCACCATCGAAGGGTTGGAACTTAGGAGAACTTCCCAAAGATTACCCTATTCCTCCATCCGGACCTAGTACGGATACCTCGGATTATCCACCACCATCTCCAAGGCTATTGCTTAAGGGTTGGAACTTTGGAGAACTTCCTAAAAATATCCCTATTCCTCCATTTGGGCCTAGTAGAGGCTCCTCTAATTATCCACCACCACCACCTCCCAACTCCTTGTTCAAGGGTTGAAATTTTGGACAACTCCCTAAATATACCCCTATTCCTCCGTCCGGACCTAGTACGGGTAGCTCAAATTATCCACCACCTCCTCCTACTTCTTTCCTCGAATGTTGGAACTTTGGAGAACTTCCTAAAAATATGCCCATTCCTCCATCCGAGTCTAGTAGGGGTTCCTCGGGTTATCCACCACCCACCTCCTTGTTCAAGGGTTGGAAGTTTGGACAACTCCCTAAATATACCCCTATTCCTCCATCTAGACCTAATAGGGAAGCTCGGATTATCCACCACCTCCTCCTACCCCTTTTCTCAAAGGTTGGAACTTTGAAAAACTTCCTAAACATATCCCTATTCCTCCATCCGAACCTAGCGGGGGCTCCTCGGATTATCCACCACCACCACCTCCCAACTCCTTGTTTAAGGGTTGGAACTTTGGACAACTCCCCGAATATACCCTTATTCCTCCATCTAGACCTAGTAGGGGCAGCTCGGATTATCCACCACCACCTCTCACCTCATTTCTTACTAGAGGGAATTTAAAACAACTCCCTAAATAATATCCTATTCCTCAATCTGGACCTAGTAGGTGTGTCCACCTCCAAGAGTATTGTGCTCAAGGATTATAATTTTGGACAACTCCCTAAATAAACTCTTATTTCTCCATTCGAACCTAACCACCATCATGAGTATCATTTAATAATAAGTATTTTGGAATGTAATTTAAAGGTTCAAGTAGTGGTAAAAGTTATGGATTGTCTAAATCTATGTTCTTGTCATTTGGAATCGCTATGAAAGTTTCTAATGATCAGTTTGAGTTGCTTCATAAGAATTAGCACTATTAGTTAAATAATTTACTTATATATATATATATATATATAGTAGGATATTTTGGTGTCAATTTTTTGCATTCATCGAGACTAAATCTATAATTTTTTGGAGTTAAACCAAAGTCACAATATGTTTAGCCCTTGGTTGACCACTCGGCCTCCTTTTTAGACCAAATTAACTCAAGCTTTATATCTCTAAAGAATAATTATGACTAGCTATTCGTAGATCGAGAGAATTGAACATTGATCTTATTCAAATCAAAACAACTCCTTTACCGTTAGACCATATTTCCGGATTCATTAATTTATATACTTTGTCGTCTCAATTAGATCAATGAAAAACTCTATACAAATAGTAAAATCATAAATAAAATTTATATACCTTGTAGTTGCAAGTGATAAATAGTGTTGTACAAATAGTATATGCACTTATCATATTAATTATGAATATTAATGATGTATTTGGTTAGATTTAATAAATCCTGAAATGACCCATTACATAACAATTACAATTCTAATTACTTGTCACATTACATGTATTATAAAAAAAGCTATGTGATGAAACATTTGTAATCATACTATAAATTAAAATAAAATTTATGAAAACATACATTCAATGACTTATAAATTTTGCAACCAAGTAAAAAAATATAATAAATCATCTCATTTTCCGTTACATTAGAGCACATCATACTAATAAAAATGTTATTAATTAGTATTAGTAAGATTCTTTAGTACACCACTTAGTATTATCCTACTTATATATTAACAACCCCTTAAACTTCGATACATGTAAAATATTGGTTTATATAGGTCATGTGCATGAGTGATTTTAGTATTATAATTCGTCAAGAAATAAAATAGAAAAGAAATTATTGTGAAAGTGAAGCGAAAAGTTTCTTTTCTTGATTTGTTTTTCTTGTTTAATAGAGACATGTATATAAAGGGAAGATTTTTTTTTATTATTATTGTTACAAGGAGAGTAACATGATAGGAAATAGAAAAACAAGAGTTTTTCTTTGATTGCTATAGAAAAGACAAGCAAGAATTTTTTATGCACAAAATATTGGGATAGAATTTATTTTTAGATACTACAGTCACTTAAAATTACAATGTTCAAAATAATAATCTCATACGTTATTGAGTTTTGCAAAGCTAAAAAATTTAATAGATTTTAGATTTTAATGATAAGACTGATTTGGTTAGAGAGACAACTTGTATTACTCGTCACTATTTTTTTACTTCTCAAGTTCATGAAAAACTTAAGTGATTGTATTGCTTTTTAATTATAGTAGATCATTTTAAAGTTGGTTCAGTAGTTTTTGCTCTAATATAGAAAATGTTTTCCATATAATTTTGATTTTCTTATGATTGTACTCTTGTTATTATTTTATTTTTTATGTGTTTGACTTCATTATTTTTATTTAACGAAATCTAATTTATACAAAGTGAGATTAAATTTCCAACATACAACGGTTGCTCTAAATGTTCATTTGAAATATTTGTTTCATGTATTTCAAAATCATTCATATGTTCAATGTTTAGTAGCAGATGAATTTTATTTTAATTTTCCATTTGACCCATTTAGCTTTGGTTAAAACTTTTTAAAGCTCAAGAAATATATAGAAATAGCCAAAAAGTTTCACTATTTTACCTTTTTTTTTATTCATTATCAATTATGTTTACCATTTTACTTAAAATTTTCATTTTTTATAAGTTCAAAAATGATTGTATGAAAAAATCGATAACAATTAAAAAGATCTCTCGCATAATCAAATTTGCTTTTGACATTTTTACTAGTAGTGCTTGAACTTATATTATGAATTCTAAAGTTCCCCAATTAAAATTTTAGCTAGTCAAGTTATGATCTCTCGAGTTTGACAATAAAGTTTTCACAATTAAATATTTTAGTTAGTTAACTTATATTATAGTCCTTTACATTACAAGATGTGTTGTTAAGTGAGGATTTGATTGGTAGTCAACAAAATAGATTCAATAAATGATAAACAAGTCTCCATTATAATTAAAAATGACAAATAATTTTTAAATTTTAATAAATAGAAAAAAATAATTTATTGGATTTTTGAAAAAAATAAAAAAGATTTTATTTTTCTAAATGAGAAAATAGAAACATTATAAAACAAACTAAAAGATTTGTGTGGAGTTTACTATGCAGGTATTGTAGCTCTATACTCAACTATACTACGTGGATGGAAGTTCATTTTTTATTTTATTTTATTCTTTTGTAATTCTTTTTAGCTTTTTCAAGCAATTAATTATAAGAAAATTATATGCACTTTTATACTTTGGCTCCCGATGTTTTTAAAAATTTTATTTTGATCCAAAACTTTAATTGTGACATACTTTGGTCGTTGGGTGCAGATAGTAGAGAGAAACAAAGAGAGAGAAGGGAGGGGAGAGAGAGTATTGGCCAAACTTATTTCGATCACTTTAGTTGGCGATACCCCATTCAATTTGTTTATCTTGAAAATAAGAGTTTGTCTATGGTGGTTTTAAGTCATCAAATGATTGGAGGAGATAAATTGAAGGAAAAAAGCAATTAAAATTTTTATTCCAATTTGTTTTTTAATGTGCATTAAAAATATTTTTAAATTTTTAAATGAGTTTATTGACCTTATTTTGGTGTTTTAAAGTGTTGTTTTATCAAAAAAGATGGACAAATTGATTTTTGGAGCTAGAAAACGCGAAAACTCATTTTTTCGACAAACTCAAGTTCCCAAGAGTTGTAGCAGAAGACACATTGTCTCCTATTCTTGCTTTTTTTTTTTTTTTTTTTTCAGGTAACTAGACGATTAAAAATTATATTTTCTTTTATTTTTCATTTATGTTTTTTTTCTTTCAAAATTTAAGATAATTTCTTTGATTTGTCATTTTAATGGGAAACATTTAATTAATTTCTTAATTTTTTATATATTTTAATTTTTTAAAAAATAAGATTTATTTCTCCCTTTATGTATGTAATTTATATAATTTTTTAAATGAGAGAAATACATACATACATACATACATATATATATATATATATATATATATATATATATATACCAATTTTATTAGAAATTAAGTATGCATCTACAAACATAAAACCAAAAATTTAATATTAATTTTTTTGGATAATTTTGACATTTGTTTCTTTCAAATAAAATAATTAAAATAATATTTTAAAAGAATCATTCAATCATTGAAATACAGTTTGAATGCTACATTATTGATTATTTTGTGATTCAATATACATAGAAATTAAATGTATGTGCTTTAAAAAAATATTTTCATAAATATTAAATAAGAATAAAAATATATATTTATATTAATTAATTTCTAAACAATTTTTCATATTAATTGTTGCTTTTTTTTTTATACTTCTTATGAAAAAAGATATTAAGGTTTCTTTTTTATAAAAAAATCAGATTCAATTTTTTATTTAGATTGTTGTAGGTTCTTATTTAAGAATCAATGTATACATAATAACAAATTATGTTTTTTTTTTCAATTGAAATTTTATGAAAAAAATAAGGAATAATCAATTACATACAATATTTTGATTAAAAAGTTATTGTATTTTTTTAAATTACCTTTCATTCGATATATTAACAAAAAAAAAAACAAAACAAAACCATTATTTACTATTCACTTTAGTGTTTCAAACACTTTTCATGCAAACTCATTTCCTTTGTTCACCATGACTCATTGCATTATTCCTTTCACTATAGTGTGATGTTGTTGTAATTTTCAAGTTTTCTTAAGGCATTTACTATGAAAGTCATTGTGGCATTATATTTGGTCTCTCTTTTTAAAATATTATTTTTTGATGTGTAAATTTATTTTTGTTTCATTTTGGTCCTTGCTTACTAAATGTAGAGAAAAAAAAGGGTGAAAGAAGAGAGGACGAGAGAGGGTTGGCAAGACCCATTACGTGGCGCCCCTCCCCAGTCCACTCGCTAATTACCCAAAAAGGAATGGCCAAGCGAGGAATGCATCACGCCGACATGATCAAATCCCGACTTAATCCCTAATTCGTACATACTCATACATTAAGGACACATTATATAATGAAACACGTACTCGTACAAATTACATAACATTAACAAATATAGTGAAACAAATTATAAATTAATTACAATACCATTAAAATGTCCACCGACACCTCAACCCAAAATATTACAATCAAATAAACTTCGTTACGTTTGTGTCACGCATGATCCCCTTTTTAGGAGGAACTGGTAGCATCCTTGCTACTTTGACCCTTTCCTATCATAATAATGGAAATAACAACGAGGTGAGTCGAAGCTTAATAAGTGGGATGATGCACGTGATATACAATGCTTTTTGGACTTCCTCACCATGCTCATAGATTTTAATTTCGGATACCCCGGGTATTAGTAAGTCTCCTCTATTTGGTGATTACCGAATCACCTAATGCTAATAATGGAATTATCCCTCGTTGTAGCCATTGTTAGCAGGAATCCATCACCCAATAGTACGATCACACATATTAGAGCACGCATACAACTGGACTCCTAATACCCATTTATTCCAACTAGGTTACCAAACCTAACCATGTAAACCAATTCTCAATCAATTGACTTTTCTCAACCCGCCCCATAACGCGCATGATGCACGTGATGTTGCGTTTACCGTATTAAACATATCCAACCTATACGGGGTTCGATTTCATATATTTTATAGGTCCAACCCACATAGGGTTTCGGGTATTTCATACCCCTTATCGTAATCTTAACCTCATTAGAATTAAATACCGATTAATGGTATTGGTCGAGTCGTAGATCTAATTTTTCACATGAATACTTTCCATGTGTTTCCTTTAGTAATCTCATCATTAAATCATTCCACACTTGAATTGCATAGTTATTAGTATTTAGATTGATTTTCAACATGTTAAGGTATAATGTTACCTTCTAGTTCGATTTTAACACTTTTAGGCCGAATTTAGTTCTTAAGTCAAAATCTCAGTTTCTTTGGAAAACTTACCTTTCTAATTTCAATTTTATTCTTGTTTGGACCTAATTGAACCATTACTTATCAAATTAATTTAATGGAACCCAAAACCCCATTTTTCCTAAGTTTGGGCCGAATGGGTCTCTTAATTTTGCAAGAAATGTTCTTTGATTTTATATGAAGTTTCCTTTTTGTTCAAAATGACTAATCAAACCTAATTTGTTCACCATTGAAATTTAAGTCCTTAATTATCAAAAAGGTTCCATCTTTCCCATTTTGGACAAAAGTCACCTTAGGAAAAACCCTAAAATTTAATTTTTCTTCCTTCCTATTTTACTTTGTCCAAGTTTGTATCAATCCTAGTTTAGTCCACCAAGTTTTGGTTAAGCCCCAATTCTTTCAATCAAACCTATCAATACATAAACATAGCCATGCATAAGGCTTTCCACACTTAATAAGCAACATATCAACCATTCCTTACATGTTCCATAACAACCAAAAATTATATGCCAAGCCATCCAACACAATATCAACACAACAACAACACAACATAACATAATCAAAAGTTTAATCAATTACATAAATTAACATTTAAAAATCAAATAGATGGAATAGATAAAAACCCTTTTACCTAGTTTAGGTTTGTTAAGGATTTCCCTAGTTTTTTCCTTCTTTTTCTCCTTTCTCTTTCTTTCTCTCTCTTTCTTTTTCGTGTTTCTCTCCCTCTCAATGACCTTTCTTTTTCTTCTTTTGGGTGAGCTCGAATGTCACCGAAATGCACCTATGTAATCTCTTTCCTTACATATATACATGCTTCATTTTCCTTGCATTTTAGCTAGTTTACATGTGTCTAGATTTAATTTATCAAGTGTAAAGTAAATGGTGACTAAGAGGGACAAGTGGTGGGTTTGGCTTAGTCGGAGGAATGAGTTGGCTTCCATTGCATTAAATGAAGGCTTAGGTGTCTAATTATTTGCTCAAGATGCTGGTTAGGCTAACTAAGTCCCTTAAGCTAGTTTAGTTCAAGTAACATGACATTTCTTTCCTAGAAAAATTCAGCAATTCCTCCCTAAATAATTAATTCAGCAATTTCCTTCCTAATAATTCGGCAATTTTCTTCCCAAAAATTTTCCAATATTCCTTACATTTTAAAATACCTTTCTCACTTGTATAATAGGTTCCATATATATGCTAGAGAAAATGAACGGTAATTAGCTAAATTACCCGAAAATTCATCCCCTAATTCCTCACATAAACACCAAGCATAATAATATTACCAAATTATTAAAATGGCACATAAATCACACCCTTGCTCAATGTATGAATGTACAAATATCTTTGTATGTATATTTATATGGTTAAGGACTTTATGGGGGTTAAACATTCCGACCACCCCGAAGATCGAGTTTACCATCACTTTATTCGTCTCAAAGAATAAAATCCATTTATGGGGCTCACAAGTGATGAAATGGTTGGAGGAGGTAGATCAAAATTTAAAAATAGAGAAAAAGGTCTTTTGGTGCCCAACCTTTATTTTTATTTATTTTTGGTGCCTAACTCGTTTATTTCTCATGATTGACTACCTAGGCTTTGATTTTTTTATTTATTTTAAGCCTCATGTTCACCTAAATTTTGATTTTGTTGAAGTGCTTGACTAGATTTGTTACATGGCATTTTTTAGTACCACGTGACAGTTGCAACTAACACGTCATAAAAAACCCAAAGGTTACAAACTAACTTTGTTTGGTTTAATATTTATGTTCTAACTAAAGGAAAAAAATTAATTAATAAAAAAATTAACAAAACGATGTAAGTTAAATGGATCATTTAACTTACACCATTTTGTTAATAAAAAATAGAAAAAGTAAACTAAATCATATTAGAAATCAAAGAGACTATTTCAAATTTAAATCGCCGGGAGAGAGATGAGGAAAAACTCTAAATTATTTTGGGAAAATCTACGCTTTTTGTGATTAGATAGATCAAAAGTCATAAATGGGTAGGAAAAGAGGGAAAAAAAAGTAAAATCAAGAACATTGGAAGCAAAAAAAAAAAAAAGTGTCATAAACTAGAGAAACAAGGTAAGTTTTATTGACAAAATGAATATTGAATCTTGGGTTTTTTTTCTTCTTAATTTTTTGTTTCATTCTTTTGATAATAATGTTGGGTAACTATGTTTGAAGGTTGGTGTTAGGGTTATGTGGAGTATTGTGTTTTCTCCATTAGTGGTGGGTTTTCTCTATGGATGGATGATTATTCAATGTTTAAGTTTCTTTGTTTGTGCTTCTTTGTTTTTATCTTTATTCTCTTTTTCTACTTATGTGGTTTTATTTCAAACAAGGAATCTTCAATCTTATCTCTTTATTGCATTTGATAAGTGGTCCTACTTTTTACTTGGGTGTTTTTCATTATTTTTAGTAAAAATATGGGCTATGTTGAGGGTCATTATGGCGAGTGTCTAGAACACCAACTTAATATTGCTTATATTGAAGGTAAAATAAATAGTGAAAGAAGTGGATCATAAAATTATTAGCTTAATTGATTTTAAAAAGATTTGGCCTAGTGAATTTAAGGAATTTGATTTTTCTATGGTTTGGTATAGAGTCCTTAGCATGAAACCGCCACGAGGATTGAAATTTTCTTTGAATGATGGATACTTAATAGAAATAGGTAATATAATCAATCAATACAAGACAATCTATGTCTTTGTTGAGCTGGGAGTGAGATATTAGCTATTTCCATATTGGTGTGAATGAGTTTTGTTTTAATCGAATGTGTTTGATTATGTTAAGAATTTGGATGGTCATGCTCGATATTGTTGATGATTCTAAAAATATTGATTTTGTTGAGTTTGATAATAATATTGATGATGATATGGCTAATAATGTTGGGATAGAGACTATTGATTTGGATCCTAATAGTGATAGTGTAGATAAAATCGAGGTTAGGTTTATGGATGAGAGCATTAAAAAAGAGAGGGTGTGGAAGAATGAGTTGAAGTCGTTGATATTAGGATTGAAATAATAAATGAGATAATTGAAAGCTTATGAAAAGATTTTAAATATGTTGAACAACATGCAACTATAGTTAGAGTAGGTGATGATGAGAAATTATATAATGTTAGGGTTAAAAATGCAAATATGCTAGCAGATGGTGATAAAAAAAAAACAAATAGTGATGATGATTATGTCATTTCTAGCGAGTGAGGATGAAGAGGAATTAGATCTGAATAATATTTTAATTTTTAATGATGATGATGATGATGAGTTGTAGGATGAAATTGAAAAGCTACGGGTTTTAAGAATAAAGAATTTTAGAACTCGTAGAATAGAGAGCACGGATAGACCAAAACTAGATTATATTGAAGGGATGAATATAGAAGATGGCTTAAGTGATAATGTTGGTTCAAGTGATGATGATGTTAGTTATGATAAAGATGATGAAGATCATGTTGTTAAAAGATGGAGCAGGTATAAGAAGTTTAAAAAGGCATAATCAAAATCACCTTATTTTGTGTTAGGCATGATATTCAAGAAAAAAAGAATTTAAAGAAGTAGTTAATGATTACGTAGTACTAAATAGGAATGATATAAAATTGAAAAGAATATTAAAGATAAATTTAGTGCTAAATGTGTGGCAATGGATTCTCCATGGAGAATTTAAGTCGTTATAACTTTAGTTATAGATGCATTCTAGATCAAAACACTTGTTGATGAACATAGGTGCAATCTAGTGAATAGAAATAGAAAACTAACTAGTAGTTGGTTAGTAACAAATTACCGTAGCAAGATGAGGACAATGACTTTCATTAGGTTGAAAGATTTGAGACAGTTTATGAGAGATATTTTCTAGGATGAAGTGACCTTTACTAAATGCATGAGAGCTAGAGCACAAGTATTAGAGAAATTAAAGGTGATTATAGGAAAAAGTATGCAAAGTTGCACGATTACTATTTGGAGTTAAAAAATTCAAATAGTGGGACTACAACTTATTGTATTGATGTGACCCCACCATTATTCCTAAATATTGACCCTATTTTTTATAGAATGTATGTGTCATTCAAGTGTTGTAAGCAAGGCTTTTTGACTGGTTGTAGTAGGGTTATAGCATTGGATGGATTCTTTTTGAAATGCATTATTAAATGAGAGTTGCTAGTGGGTAATAGGAAGAGATTAAAACAATCAAATGGTTTTAGTATCTTGGATAATTGTCACTAGAGAGACAAAAGATACATGGACTTAGTTTATCCAACAACTTATCACAAACTTTGGCATCACTAAGCACAAAAAAGATTGGGAGTTCATTATTGATCAACATAAGGTAATTTAACTATATATTTTTTTATTTTATTTTATTTTTAATTTGATAGATTTATTGATAGAATCTCTTTTATTTGTTTTTGTAGGGATTGGTTCCCACAATAGGTGATTTATTGTGTAAGTGTGAGTGGAGGGCATGTACTCGAAATCATTTTGCTAACTAAATGAAGAAACATGGGGGCAAACAATTCTTAGATTTCTTCCGGGCATGTTCAAAATCATCAAATATGCCATATTTTGAGAAAGAAATAAAATTATTATTTAATAAATCGGTGAGTACATTTAATGACATACTTAGAGTTGAGCTAAGATACTAGTGCAGGGTATTTTTTTCTACTACAAATGAAGGTCATGTTATGGACAATAACTTAACATAAGAATTCAATGTAGCAATTATGAAAGTAAGATGCTTGTCAATATTATCTATACTAGAGCTGATCGGATTACAAATGATGAATTGGATGCACGAGTAATAAAGAATAAACAAAAAAATGGGTTAGTAATACTGGTCATAGAATTAGGAGAAGCTATTTCTAAATGAAGTTGAAATTTATGATAATTGGTATGTGCTCCGGAATGAGATTGAGGGTTATGAAATTAAAAAGCATGGAGTAGCTGAAGGATATATGGTGAAGCTTGCTACTAAGACATGCTCATGTAGGGCTTGGCAACTTTAAGAAATCCCATGTTGTCATACCATGTATGCAATTGTTGATAGAGGAGAGTGTGAAGCAAAAGTATTTTTGTTTGATTAGCTAACAAAAGTCGATGAAGGATCATGCATCCTATGGAGATAAGGAATAAAGCAATTTTTTTTCTCCATCTAAGGCTCCTAAGATTAAGCCGTTAAATCAACTAATCATATATACATGAATAAAGCATAAGTATAGGATTACCTTTTTTGGCATAGAATTTGACCTTTACAAAAAAAAGAATCATCTAGTGTTCAACCTCTATTGATAATCCACGCAGTCCAAGCACCCACATAAGAAGCACTCGAAGTAGTAAAGTGTTAGCTTTACCTTTTTTTGACTTGTTTAGTGTTTTCTCTTTAAGAATCTATTTAGGGATATTTTACGATAATTCTGAGAGAGAGAGAGAGAGAGAGTGAGAGGTGGCATGTGTAAGGGAAAAGAAAACTATTTTTCTCTTTAATTTTACTCTTGTCATGTATGCCTTAGCAATTCGTCTCTGTTTGTAGCACATCCTCTTGTATTTATAGAGGGAGTATCTTCCTTATCCACCAAGGATAAGGAAGTGATGGCATTATGTACTAAAGGGACTCTTGGTTGTTGCTTTCTAATCCTCTAAGAATTAGGAGTTATTATGCATGTGAGCCTTTTGATCTTATCCTTTTAAACCTTCATCCTTATCTAATAAGATTCATGTTTATCCTCCCATCACAATATCTTACGAGCTTTTAAATTAAACCTATTGGCACAAATTCCTTTGCATTAAACAAATTTACAAACTAATCAAATAAATTAATTTGTATATTTTAAAATCCACATATAAAAGTCTGAATACCAGATGTGTATCAGTAGAAATTAATTTCTGCTTTTTAATGCTGCTGTGAAATTTGAGCACTATTTCAGCAGAAACTGGCTGTGGAAAACAACGTGCTTATTTCAGCTTTCAGGCACAAGCACTTGCAAAATAAAGCTTTCAGGTTTGGAGAGCACCCAGGCTTTGCTCTGCCCCAGCAGGCAACCTGCCTGCTGGCACTGACAGTAAATGAACAGATATGTGCCAATCCTCAAGTCACCTGCTGCCTCTGTTGTCCATACAATCCATGACATCAGAGGGAACCAGCAGCTCAAATATAAACATTTCTGTTACAGGGGCAGAACTGTGTCTGCAGGAACACCCACTGGGCATGTGTATATGTCATTCTCTGTCTCATTTCACTCCATAAGATTACTGAAGCTGGTCTGTGGTACATTTTCAGTGAACTCCCATGTAGGGCCTTCCTTTTCATTCCAATACTGTGTCTCCCCAGGCTCCAGCTTTCAAAAACCTGCTACCAGCAGCCCCTGCCTGCCCCCCTCCACTGCTCCATGAGCCTTTCTGCAACAGCAGACATTGTTTCCTTCAGGCCAGGCTCCTATTAATATTTTATCACCTGCTGCCTGGGACTGTGCCTCTCTGTCTTCATCCTCAACTCACCTCTCCATTAGGATTATATGATACCTGAGAATGGCAGCTGCCTCTGCTCTGTCCTTCCTGCAGAAAATGCAACTGAGGCTCCTATCAGACCTGTGCCATTCTGTAGGGCTGCTCATGTGCTTCATCCAAGGAACTGGTGTACAACTACAATAGCTTTTTTTTTTGTCATTTAACTGGGCGTCGTGATTCTATGAAATAAAATCTCTGATGAACAATTCTTCTTCAGTCACTGATTCTTGCTTTGATATTACTATACCAATAGGTGTGAGATCTCCTACTACTATCTTAAAGGATGAGCATAGTATTCACAAGTCTAACTGCATATAGTCAATGTCCATTCTTGACAATGCTATGACTTAAAACATTTAACGATATCATTTAAGTGCATTAATGTTTGTCTCACATCTTGCGATCAATCATTAATGCAAATGTATATCATCAATACTTCTATCTAATTCTATTCAATAAATAAATATAAATAATAAGAATTAATAGAAAGACTTCTTTTATTATTAATAAAATAAATAATGCAATGTTACAATAACTCGGACCATCCAATCAAGGTTAGATCTTAGGCACCTACACTAACAATGTAAGCATACCAGTTTGTAGTGCAACTATTTAATAGAGAGCAATTTTAGAAACAAACAATAAAGCCACCAACACAATCACCTCCATTCAAGAAAATGGTAGAAAGACTTAAAAACAATATATTTATAGAAATTAAGGAGTCAACTCATAATGGTACCAAACTATTAAGGAAAGGTATGAAGGCGAGATGCTCATCCTACTATCAATAAAGCCATAACAAAGTGTCATGTCTAAAAAATTGAATTCGACTATACAACTAGAACAAGAGAATAATTTGCAAGTCACCCTTCTATTTCAGTTTTATAATTTACATTTATTTTTTAATAATTATTTAGACTAATAATTTTTTGTCACGTATAATACAAGAAGAAAAAAGAAAAAAGCTTCTTCAACTACCGAGAGTAATGAAAGACGAATGAATTACTCACATACTACCTCCGTTGATGAAGCTAGAGGTACTACTCGTTGGTATTGTTTGTAATCAAGTTAGAGGTAATAATAGAAGTCGAAATGTACAAGTTAATTATATGGTATACAAGTTAGCATAAAGAATAGATTTATAATGCAACTACACTAACAATGGTAGTTACTAGTTTGTAATATTGCTATTTAATGGAGAGTAGTTTTCGAAGTAGACAATGAAGCCACCAACACAATCATCTCCATTCAAAAAAATGCTAGGAAGACCTAAAAAGAATAGGGAGCCAACTCATAATGGTACCAAACTATGAAGGAAGGGTATGAAAACGAGATGCTCAGCCTACTATCAATAAAGCCATAACAAAGTGTCATGCCCAAAAAAATTGAATTCTAGCTATATAGCTAGAGCAAGAAAACAATTTATAAGTCACATTTGTATTTCAATTTTGTAATTTATGTCTATATGTAAATAATTGGTTATGGTTGGTATCGTAGTTGGTGTTAGTTATAATCGAGTTAGAGATAACAATAGAAGTTAGGTATGTACAAGTGAATTATGTGGTATACAAGTCAGCATAATGCCAATATAATCATCAATGTAGTTTTAATATTCTGTTTTATTTTTCCTTTTTATTTTGTAAATGAATATGCAAGTCAATTTTTGGTTATGGTTGTTGAATTTATCTTTCATGTTGTAGGTCTGGTACAATAAGGCAAGGAATCTTATTTAGGATAGGAGACAATTACTAGTGCTTCAACTATAAATTATATAGTCATCACACCCCAACACTTGAAAGATTTGAATTCGACCAAAATGAATAAGAACTTGTCAAAAGTTAAAAAAAAAAAAACAAAAGAAGGTGCCAACGAGTGGTATAAGGTAGAGTTAGATGAGTTCTAGAAGTAGTTCAAACAATTTAAGGTAGAAGAAAAAGTCTAGAATCATTGAGAGTGTGACACAAATTTTTAATGTTAACACTCGAATATGCATAAATTTATGTTGGGTGTAGCTAAAATTTTGAATATAATTTTTTATTTTGCGTTTTGTATAAGCAACTAAACTCGATAAGCTCATTTTTTGTATAGCTATAGATATAGCTATTAAACATAAGTGCAACTGTGCACATTATACATGGCTATAAATCTAGATACATGAATGGCCAATAGAATTTATGCTTTTTAAGATGATTGTTCTTCTCGGATTTAGAAAAGTAGGTTTATTAACATAAGTAGTTACATGAAAGGCTAATGAAAGATAGTTCAATAATAAGTTTAATTTTTATTAACATTAAGTAGTTATAAAATCTAATATATTTTAAATAAAAATGGACCAAAATATGTTCCAAAATATGACTCAAAAGCATAAATGGTTTATCTATTCCCATTTAAAGCATAGGTGTATTGGCCATTCCTAAAACAACTATCGTTAGAATTCAGAATCTATCTCTAACTTCTTTTAGAATGGTAAGGATGATAACGGACACATTAGGTTAGTTGGCAATAGATTTTTTTTTCCTTGCAAAAGGGGGGGATTAGGAATAAAAAATATAAGGGAGGTTTTTAAATCCATGAAGGGGAAGCTAGCCTGGACGTATTTATCAAGCCCTTCTTTTTGGATTTCCTTTATGAGATCCAAATATGGGGATCCATCCTTCTTTGCTTCCATCAATAGTAGAAAGGGGTCCTTGGTGTGGAGATCATTATTTCCACATATAGGTTTTATCCTGGATCATTCAATTTGGGTAGCAGGTGCGGGACAAATTTAGTTTTAGAGAGATAAATGGACTTTGGTAGACCTTTCTCATCCTACTACTCGGCTTGGATATTTCATTAGCCTAAGCCAAAAGAGATCTTATGATTTATGCTTTGTTACCTCTATTAGTCAAGAATGAATTGGATCTACTATACCTAGATGATAATATAAAAGACGAAGTTATGCTACATAGATTCAAAGATTGAGGGGTTCAATACTAAAGACTACTATGAGGCTAATAGGGTTATTGGCCTAACGTTTCAATGATGGAGGTCTTTGTGGAATAAATGGCTACCCGGGAAAATTAGAGTTTTGGTTTGGAAAGTATTACATAACGCTATTGCAGTGGATAATAATATTAAGTCTTATGGCATCTCGTTTGCTTCTAAATGCCATTATTATAGCTCATTTGAAGAAGAATTGAAGAAACATTTGTTTCTACATAGGGAAGTCGCCAAACATCTTTGGACTTTATTTGGTGATATACTAGATACATCTTTTAGCTCTACCATGATATTGCAATAAATCTCGGTATGGCTCACCAAAAGTAAGATTCTCTCCTATAAATGTTTTACTCATATAATAGTTTTTAACTACATTATTTGAGAGTTTTGGTTATCTAGAAATAAATACATTTTTGAAGGGGAGAAAATGAATGAGATCAGTGTCAAACATAAGGTTCTTCGCTGGCTAAATGATATTTCTACGCTATTTTCCCTAAAGGCTTTAACTTCCTTTCATGAAATTTCATGCCTTCAAGCTTTGGGAATCTACCCGCAAGCTTCTCATCCCTCCACTAGGAAGTGGATTAAATGGCAGTATCCTCTTATAGGTAAGCTAAAATTGAATACCGATGGAACTTCAAGGAATAATATTTATAGTGGGGGAGGGGGGCGATATTCTTCATGATGACATGGTAATTTGGTTATGGCCTTCTTCTACTTCTTTGGTCCTGGAACAAACTCCAAAGGAAAACCATTGGCATTTCTTGAAGGCATCAAAATCTATATTGATCATAACTTATAGTTTGATGTTATAGAGGTTGACTCTTCCCTAATGATAACAAGTTTATCCCATACCAATTCTTGTCTATGGAAACTACCATACATCTTTAGAGAGTGCTTGGGAAACCTTCAAGCACATACGGCTTTACAACATGTTCAAAAGGAGGGAAATATGGATGTGGATAGGCTTACAAATTGGGCCTACCTTCACGGTTCCAATAAGGTGATCTTCTTCTCTCATGGGTTGCACTCCATCCGTAGATCTACACTTTTTGATGATAAAAATGGGTCATATAATTTTCGTTTTGATTAAGCCAATTTCTACAAGAGGTAGGTCGTGGTCTTTTTTTGGTTAGGTCCTTAATATTTAGTTTATTTGTTATTTACATGTAAGCTTTATAGTTATTCCCTACTAAGTTTCTTGTTGTCATTGTTCATGAAACTTTTCTATAACTTGTTTTTAGGAAACTTTACTATGAGCTTATTTCGGGAGTTTGCGCTCTCTTGTCGTCCGAATTTGTTACACTAGGTCGGTTACCCCCCTTGTATCTTTGGACGTTTCTATTAATATATTCTTAGGTAACATCCCTATTCTCATTAAAAAAATAAAAATAAAATATAAAATATGCATACTTGCTTAGAAATGTAAAATTAATATTCTTTGAATTAATGTATTGACCCTTTCTCTCTCTCTCTCTCACACACACATATACTAAAACCCATATATTTCCTCTCTAGCATGGAATCCTCTTTATGATTGGTCCCCTTCAAGGCACATTCTTAAGGCACCCCCGTTTGGGTAGTCTCCTAGGTTATTATTTCTCAAGCATGGGAAAATATTCCCTTTGCCCCTATTATACTTCCCATCCGCCAAAAGTCACCTTTATCGCTCGTGCTCTCACTTGCTCAAGTTGTTTCGTCGTTCCTTCCATTCTTCTATCTATTCATATTTTATTAAGCTCGTAAGTTATTTTTAATATCTAAGTATTATCATCGTGTTGGTCATCCCTAATATTCAAGTCTAGCTATCATCCTCCATGCTTAAGACTTGTTGTCATAATATCTTATTGTTGTTCCCCTTAATGAATTTTTAAAGTCAAAATTAAAAACAAACTCCAACCCAATTCAACAAAAATCAAATCTACTAGTACGTTATGCGAGGTTTAAAAAGGCTTATTTTATTTATGAACAAACTAAATTTGAAAAATAAGGATCTTTATTAACTTTCATTATTGATGTTGTAAAATAGGCTCTTATTTTATTGATATACCTTAAAGCACAAAAGGAGCATTTTATTGTTCTAACATTCAATTACTAAATTAAATTCATTTAATTAATAAATTTATAAATTAATGTATGAGTATAATTCTAAATTAATGTATTAAAAAAACTCTATTTTTAAATCAAGAGCTTGTTTGATATTATTGTGTTATGTTGCCTTGAGTTATGCTTGTGTTGTGTTGCTCAATGTTAAGAGTAGTGTTTGTAGCTGATTATTGTGTTGAAATTATAAATATTTAAAGTTGTTAAAAGTATTTGGTTAAATTTTATCGTTGTGCTTTTGAGATATATAATAATCAATAAAGACTATAACGTACTAAAACTATTTTAAAACATATATTTTTTTATTTATATTAAATGATTTTTATAACTTCTTAAACTAGACGACATCCATGCATATTTTTTGTAATGATAATTCTTAAGTTTGGAAAAATTTAAAAAAAAAAAGGTTAGATAAGATTGTAATATAGATAGACATAATTTCAATAAAAATCAATTAGTTAAAAAGTTTTTTTAAAATAGTATTCCATATAACACTAGAATTTTTGAAATGTTTACTTTTTAAAAGAAAAATAATAGAGAAAGTTGTCATCCCCCTCCCTCCCAACACACACACACACACACACACACACACACACACACACACATATATATTACACTATGCGAGTTATGATTTTGATAAGAGCATCCTACGTTATTTAAAAAAAAAGTAATTTCCTTTTAAATGATACGTATTTTGATTTCAAATTAAAATAGTTATTAGCCAACATTGATTTCGGCATCCGTACTTTAAAAGTCTACCAATATCAATCACAACCAAAAAAAAAAACCAAAAACAATGATGCTTTTATAACATAATAATGCCAAACATGCATTTTTTTTCTTTGTACATAGGGTGGAGGCATAGTTAAAGCCTCAAAACACTAACACTCGTAGCATCATTAGATAGAATATTGATAATGTCTAGTGGATTATGATTCCGGACTTGAAAATGAGTATCATTCGATGAGCCAATACGGGTGGGGTGGTCGGCACCTCCGTTGCCTTCCCTCAAGGTATGGTTAAAGGAAACAATCCATTGTCTTTGGCACAGTAATGGATGTCAATGATGATGTTGTAATATGGGTGGAATTGATGGATGCCAATATAAATAGCATTGACAACTTCTTGGGAATCGGTCTCCATATTCACCTTCCGAAAGCCACATTCCCAAGCTAAAATTAGGCCTTGACAAATAGCTTTTAATTCCGCCAACATAATAGATGATTCTCCAAGAAAACTCGAGAAACCAACTCTCCACACGCCACAATGATCCCGTATCGGACCTCCAATCCCAACACGATTAGACATGCTCGAATAACTACCATTAGGATTGCACTTGATTGTGCCATGAGAAGGAGCTATCCATGAAATCCAAAAACTATGCACTAGGCTACTCGGACATTATAAGAAGTTTCAAAAGCTAACACACAATCATGAATCATATATTGTAGTAGCCTTACCCGGTGTTTGGATGCAAGAACAGGTTCCTTGGATGAATTCTTTGTTTCATGCACACTAGATGGTCCAAGCATGTGAGGATCAACTTTTGGCAATGGTGCCAAGGAGAAGAAGGGCAAAGAGCATTACCATATAACCAATCCTCCCAAGAAGCCGAAAAGAAGACTTAGTGGGGAGGTTTGATCCAAGGAGTTAGTGCCATATATTCTTGGCCCACGCATAATCACGAAGAACATGCAATATTGTTTCTTGGTCCATGCCACATCTCCGGAATAATGGAGCGGTGGACATGCCCCCGTGCGAACCAAACATGCATTTGGTGTGGTGTTGTATGAAAACTCAACGCAATAAGAGTAAGCAAATTTTAGTCCAAAAATAACTAATCATATTCCAAATATAATAATTGATTTTGAATTCCAATAAATGAATAAAATAAAATAAAATAATAAAGCGTTAAATTGTTACTATTTTTATCATACACTAAATTATATACATTCAATTTGAATTTTATTTAGAAATCTTTTTTTCTTAGAACACATGTGGATATCTAGGTTGTTAATTTAAATTCTAGCGCTATGGTTCAACAAAAATAATAGGTCATATTCACGAGAGAATCCAATCTTACTCTATCAAATGTTAAAATTCATTTTTTTCATGATTATTATTATTATTTTTTTAATTTGATTTGAATTTCGCATGGAGGGTAATTTTTTTTTTTTTTTTCAGTTTGTGCGGAAATATCTACTAGATGGAAAGGTTGAAAAATAAATTAAAAATGATCAAATTTATTGAGATAGAATGAAAACTAGATCTAAAATATAAGTACGTGCATGCTTGTTGACCTAATTCCCATTATCCTTATGCTAAGCCATAAATGCAGTCCAAATGGTTGCAATAAATCTAGAAACTTTTCAATTCTCTGAATTCCCATAGAATTAAACAAAAATTAGCCATAAATCTCACAAAATTAGCCATAAATCTGTTAACAGATATAATTGAAATGATTCAATTTAATAACGTAATTGATTAAATTATTTCCATAATTGAATAAAATCTTAATTTTAATTCAATATTTCTAAGTATATATGGAAATTAAATCACCTCATTCACGCATGTTCAATGCATACAAGGATATGTAGAAATAACAACGTGAATAAAAACAAAATAAAACGTGAAAACAAGATTTGCTTTCCTTTTTCTAGTTCGAATAATATTATTTTTCTTAGATAACGTCAAACTCCTGATTATTAAGGTAGGCCCATTTGAATCGGTTTCTGGTAAATATTTAAAGGATTGAGAATACAATAAGACCGTAAAACCAGACAAAAGAAGTAACGAACTTTGTCTGAAAGTCAGCATTCTGAAATACAGGAAAAATAATGGTGTTATTCTGCCAACATCCATCATGGATATCCTTCATCCTTCTATTTGCAATAAGCTTTGCATCTTGCTTTGCTGAAGCGGATTCATCATCGCCATTGAAGGGTTGGAACTTTGGAGAACTTCCCAAAGATGCTCCTATTCCTCCATCCGGGCCTAGTACGGGTAGCTCGGATTATCCACCACCATCTCCAAGGCTATTGCTTAAGGGTTGGAACTTTGGAGAACTTCCTAAAAATATCCCTATTCCTCCATCTCGGGCCTAGTAGGGGCTCCTTTGATTATCCACCACCACCTCCCAACTCCTTGTTCAAGGGTTGGAATTTTGGACAACTCCCTAAATATACCCTTATTCCTCCATCCGGACCTAGTACGGGTAGCTCGGATTATCCACCACCTCCTTCTACTTCTTTTCTCAAAGGTTGGAACTTTGGAGAACTTCCTAAAAATATCCCCATTCCTCCATCCGGGCCTAGTAGGGGCTCCTCGGATTATCCACCACCACCACCCCCACCTCCTTGTTTAAGAATTGGAATTTTGGACAACTCCCTAAATATACCCCTATTCCTCCATCCGGACCTAGTAGGGGAAGCTCGGATTATCCACCACCTCCTCCTACCTCTTTTCTCGAAGGTTGGAACTTTGGACAACTCCCTAAATATACCCCTATTCCTCAATCCGGACCTAGTACGGATAGCTCGGATTATCCACCACCTCCTTCTACTTCTTTTCTCAACGGTTGGAACTTTGGAGAACTTCCTAAAAATATCCCCATTCCTCCATCCGGGCCTAGTAGGGGCTCCTCGGATTATCCACCACCTCCCACCTCCTTGTTTAAGAGTTGGAATTTTGGACAATTCCCTAAATATACCCCTATTTTTCCATCCGGACCTAGTAGGGGAAGCTCGGATTATCCACCACCTACTCCTACCTCTTTTCTCGAAGGTTGGAACTTTGGACAACTCCCTAAACATATCCCTATTCCTCCATCCGGACCTAGTAGGGGCTCCTCGGATTATCCACCACCACCACCTCCCACCTCCTTGTTTAAGGGTTGGAACTTTGGACAACTCCCTAAATATACCCCTATTCCTCCATCCTGGACCTAGTAGGGGCAACTCGGATTATCCACCACCACCTCCCACCTCATTTCTTATAGGTTGGAATTTCGAACAACTCCCTAAATAATTTCCTATTCCTCTAAGCGGACCTAATAGGGGCGCCTCAAATGATCCACCACCATCACGAGTGTCATTCAATAATAAGTATTTTCGAGTGTAATTTAAAGGTCCTAGTAGTGGTAAAAGTTATGGATTGTCTAAATCTATGTTCTTGTCATTTTGAATCACTATGAAAGTTTTCGATGATTAGTTTGAGTTGCTTCACAAGAATTGGCACTATTAGTTAAATAGTATATATATATATATATATATATATATATATATACACATATCTAGGATATTTTTGTGTCATTTTTTTGCATTCATCGAGACTAAATCTATTTTTTTTTTTTTTTGAGCTAAACCAAGGTGACAATATGTTTAGCTTTTGGTTGACTCATCGACCTCTTTTTTAAACCAAATTAACTCAAGCTTTATATCTTTAAAGCATAATTATGACTAGTTATTTGTGGATAGAGAGAATTGAACCATGATCTTAGTCGAATCAAAACAACTCCTTTACTATTAGACCACATTTCTTGATTAATTAATTTATATACTTTGTCATCTCAATTAGATTAGTGGAAAACTCTATACAAATAGTAAAATCATGCATAAAATTTATATTTCTTGTAGCTACCGAGTGATAAATAGTGTTACAAAAATAGTATATACACTTATCATATAAATTATGAATATTAATGGTGTATTTGGTTAGATTTAATAAATCATGAAATGACCCATTACATAACAATTAGAATTGTAATGACTTGTCACATTACATGTATTATAAAAAAAGCTATGTAATGAAACATTTGTGATCATACTATAAATTAAAATGAAATTTATGAAAACATACATTCAATTACTTATAAATTTTTCAACCAAGCAAAAAAATATATAATAAATCATCTCATTTTTCGTTACATTAGAGCACATCATACTAATATAAATGCTATTAATTAGTATTAATAAGATTCTTTAGTATACCATTTAGTATAATCCTACTTATATATTAACGACTCTTTAAACTTCGATACATGTAAAATATTGGTGTATATAGGTCATGTGCAAGAGTGATTTTAGTATTATAATTCGTCAAGAAATAAAATAGAAAAAAAATTACGATGAAAGTGAAGTGAAAAGTTTCTTTTCTTGATTTCTTTTTCTTGTTTAACGGAGACATATATATAAAAGAAAGATTTTTTTTTTTTTATTGTTACAAGGAGAGTAACATGAGAGGAAAAATAAAAACAAGAGCTTTTGTTTGATTGGTATAGAAAAGAAAGCAATAATTTTTTATGCACAAAATATTGTGATAGAATTGATTTTTAGATACTATAGTCACTCGAAAATTACAATGTTCAAAATAATGGTCTCATATGGCATTGAGTTTTGCGGAAATACAAAAATTTCGTAGATTTTAGATTTTCATGATAAGACTAATTTGGTTAGAGAGATAACTTGTATTATCGTTACTATTTTTACTTCTCAAGTTCATAAAAAACTTAAGTGATTGCATTGTTTTTTAATTATAATAGATCATTTTAAAGTTGGTCCAATAGTTTTTCCTCTAATATAGAAATGTTTTCCATGTAATTTTGATTTTCTTGTGATTGTACACTTGTTATTAATTTATTTTGTATTTTTTATTGTTCTATGTGTTTGACTTGATTATTTTTTTAACAAAATCTAATTTATACAGAGTGAGATTGCATTTCCAACATACAATGGTTGCTCTATTTGTTCATTTGAAATATTTGTTTCATGTATTTCAAAACCATTTATATGTTTAATGTTTAGTAGTAGTGAATTTTATTTTTATTTTTCATTTGACCCGTTTGGCTTTGGTTAAAACTTTTTAAAGCTTAAGAAATATATAGAAATAGCCAAAAAGTTTCACAATTTTACCTTTTTCTTTTTATTCATTATCAATTACGTTTACCATTTTACTTAAAATTTTAATTTTTTATAAGTCCAGAAATGGTTGTATGAAAAAATTGATAACAATTAAAAAGAACTCCACACAATCAAATTTGCTTTTGACGTTTGTGCTAGTAGTGCTTGAACTTATATTATGAATTCTAAAGTTTCCCAATTAAAGTTTTAGCTAGTTAAGTTATGATATTTGAGTTTGACAATGAAGTTTTTGCAATTAAATATTTTAGCTAGTTAACTTATATTATAGTCCTTTACATTAAGAGATGCATCTCTTGTTAAGTGAGGAATTGATTATTAGTCAACAAAGTAAGGATTTGACTGTTAGTCAACAAAATAGATTCAATAAATGATAAACAAGTCTCCATTATGATTAAAAATGAAAATAATTTTTAAATTTTAATAAAAAGAAAAAAAATCATTTAATGAATCTTTGAGAAAAAAAAAATTGTTTTTCTAAATGAGAAAAATAGAAACATTATAAAACAAACTAAAAGATGTGGGATGAGTTTAATGCGCGAGTACTATAACTCTATACTTAGTTACACTATGTGGACGGAAGTCCGACTTTTTTTTTTTTTTGTAATTTCTTAGATTTTTCACGTAATTAATTATAAGCAAATTATATGAACCTTTACACTTTGGCACTCGATTTTTTTAAAGTTTTTATTTTGATCCAAAACTTCATTTGTGAGATACTTTGATCCTTAGGTGTAGATAGGAGAGAGAAACAAAGAGAGAGGAGGGAGGGAGAGAGAGAGTATCGACCAAACTTATTCCGATCACTTTAGTTGGTGATATATCATTCGTTTATCTTGAAAAAAAGAGTTTGTCTATGGTGGTCTTAAGTCATCAAATAATTGAAGGATATAAATCGGAGAAAAAAATAATTAAATTTTTTTATTTAAATTTGTTTTTTTTAATGTGCATTAAAATAATTTTTAAGGGTTTAAATAAGTTTATTGACCTCATTTTGGTGTTTTTAAGAAAAAATGATGGACAAATTGAATTTTGGAGCCGAAAAAAGGCAAAAACTTGGTTTTTTTTTTTTTTTTTGACAAATTCAAGTTCACCAAAAGTTGCAACATATGGTACATCATCTCCTACTCTTTTTTTTTTTTTTTCATACAACTTGACGATTAAAAAAATATTTGCTTTCAATTTTTCGTTTATGATTTTTTTTCAAAGTTTAAAATAATTTCTTTGATTTGCATTTTTATGGAAACATTTACTTAATTTTTTATATATTTTTATTTGTTAAAAAATATGATTTACTTTTCTCAATGTATCAATTTTTGAATAAAAAAATTAGAATATGATTATTTTTTATTTTTTAAAATACATTAATGTAATTTATATGAGAAATTCTTATGATTTTAAATGAGAGCAATATATATATATATATATATATATATATATATATATATATATATATATATATATATATATATATATATATATATATATATATATAAAGCTTAAAAATGCATTTCAAATACTTTTTAAAACTAAAAAAAATAAAAATAATCAATTCAAAAATGGATTTTACATGTGTTGTTTACTTCTTCTTTATATAATGAAAATTTATTGAAGTCACTTTTTTTTTTTATTTAAGTCTATTAAATTCAAATTTATTTAACACACACACACACACACTCATAATCGATTTTATTAGAAATTAAGTATGCATCTACACACATAAAGCCAACAATTTAATATTAATTTTTTTCTTTTGGATATTTTAAATTTAGTTTGTTTCGAATAAAATAATTAAATTAATATTTTAAAAGAACTATTCAATAATTCAAATACAGTTTTAATGCTATATTATTGATCATTTTGTGATTCAATATATATATACAAATCAAATGTACGTGCTTTAAAAAAATATTTTCATCAGTATTAAATAAGAATAAAAATATATATTTATGTTTTGTTAATTTTGAAACAAATGTTTATATTTATTGTTGCTTTATTTTTTTATACAACATTATGAAAAAGATATTAAGGTTTTAAAAAAATCGGATTCAATTTTTTATTTAGATTGTTGTAGGTTCTTATTTAAGAATCAATGTGTACACAATAACAAATCATGTTTTTTTTTAATTGAAAATTTATGAAAAAAATAAGGAATAATCAATTAAAAACAATATTTTGATTAAAAAGTTATTATATTTTTTAAATTACCTTTCATTCGATATATTGAAAAAAAAAACTAAACCAAAACGATTGTTTATTATTCACTTTAGTGTTTCAAACACTTTTTATGCAAACTCATTTCCATTGTTCACCAAGACTCATTGTATTAGTCCTTTAACTATATTATGTCATTGCTGTAATTTTAAAGCTTTCTTAAGGCATTTACCATGGAAGTTATAGTGGTATTATATTTTGGTCTCTCTTTTTATTTTTTATTTTTGAATTCATAAATTTACTTTTGTTTCACTTTGGTCCTTGTACGCTACATGGAGAGAGAAAAAAGGGTGAGAGAAGGAAGGACGAGAGAGAGGACTAGCAAGACCCATTCGACCACTCTGCGGTTGATTTTACCATCACTTTGTTTCTCTCAAAGAATAAAATCCATTTGTGGGGTTGACAAGCAATGAAATGGTTAGAGGACATAGATCCAAATTCCAAAATAGAGAAAAAGGTTTTTTATTTTTTTATGCCCAACCTTTATTGTTTTTTTCTTTTTTGGTATCTAGTCATTGATTTCTCATGATTGACTACCTAAGCTTTGATTTTCTGTTTATTTCGGTGTTCAAGTTCACCTAAAGTTTGATTTTACTCGACTTGTTTAGTTAGATCTGTCATGTGGTATTTTTTATACCACGTGGCAATTGTAACTAACACATCATAAAAAACCTAAAGGTTACAAAGTAACCTGGTTCGGCCTACTATTTATGTTCTAACTAAAGGAAAAAAATTAATAAATAAAAAAATTAACAAAATGGTGTAAGTTAAACGGATCATTTAACTTACACCATTTTGTTAATATAAAAAATAGAAAAAATAAATTGAATCGCATTAGAAATCAAAGAGACAGTTTTGAATTTAAATAGACAAGGGAGAGATGAGGAAAAAACCTAAATTGTTTTGGGAAAATCTACATTTTTGTGAGATTAGATAGATCGAAAGTCATAAATGGGTAGAAAAAGAGGGAAAAAAGTAAAATTAAGAAAAATTGGAAGAAAAAAAGTGTCGCAAACTAGAGAAACAAGGGAAGTTTTATTGACAAAAAGAATATTGAATCATGGATTTTTTTTTCATTTGTTGTTTGATTCTTTTGATAATAATAGTAGGTAACTCTGTTTGAAGGTTGGTGGTAGGTTTATATGGGTTATTATGTTTTCTCTATGGGTGGTGGGTTTTCTCTATGGGTAGATGATTATTCATTCTTTAAGTTTATTTATTTGTGTTTCTCAATTTTTATCTTTATTCTCTTTTTCTCGCTTATGTGGTTCTATTTCAAACAAAGAATTTTCAACCTTGTCTCTTTATTTTATTTTGATAAGTGGTTCTACTTCTTACTTAGGTGTTTTTTGTTATTATTAACAAAAAAATGGGCTATGTTGATTATCATTATCATGGGTGTCCATAAACCAGACTTGATATCGCTTATATTGGAGGTGAAAAAAAATGATGAAAGAAGTGGATCATGACGAGTATTAGCTTAATTGATTTTAAAAATTTTTAGCTAGATGAATTTAGGGATTTTGATGTTTCTAGGGTTTGGTATAGAGTCTCCGGCATGACATTGCCATAGGAATTGAAATTTGCTTTGAATGATGGATGCTCAATTGAAGTAGGTAACATAATCAATCAATATAAGATAATCCATGTCTTTGTTGAGCATACGGAGTTCAATGAGTTTGTTTGATGTTGTTGGGAATGAGACTATTAGTTATTTATATATTAGTGTGAATGAGTTTTGTCTTAATTAGGATATGTTTGATGATGCTAACAATTTGGTTAATCATGCCGATAATGTTGATGATTCCGAAAATGCTTGATTTTGTTGAGTTTGTTAATAATATTGATTATGATATGGCTAATAATGTTGAGGTAGAGACTTGTCGATTTGGATTCTACTAATGATAGTATAGATAAAATTGAGGTTGGGTTTGTGGATGAGAGAGTTGAGAAAAAAGAGGGTGTGGAAGAAGGAGTTGAAGCTATTGATATTAGGGTTGAAATAGTAGATGAGATAATTGAAAGCTTATCAAAAGATTTTATGGATGTTGAACAATATGCAACTGTAGTTGGAATAGGTGATGATGGGAATTATATAATTTTAGGATTAAAAATGCACATATTTTAGCGAGATGGTGATAAAAAACAAACAATGATGATGATTATGTCATTTCTAGCAATGAGGATAAAGAATAATTAGATTTTAATAATGTTTTATTTTTTGGTGATGATGATGATGATGAAGAGTTATAGGATGGAGTTAAAAAGGTACTAGCTTTAAGAATTAAGAAATTTAGAACTACATAATAGAGTAGCACAGGTAGACCAAAACCAGATTATAATGAATGGATGAATGTAGAAGATGGTTCAAGCGATAATGTTGGTTCAAGTAATGATGATGTTAGTTACGATAAAGATTATGAAGTTCATGTCGTTAAAAAAGGAACAAGTATAAGAGGTTAAAAAAGGCATAATCAAAGACACCTCATTTTGTGTTAAGCATGATATTCAAGAACAAAAAAGAATTGAAGGAAGGCTGTTAATAACTATGTAGTACTAAATAGGAGGGATGTAAAAATAAAGAAGAATATCAAAGATAAATTTGTGTTAAGTGTGTGGCAATAGGTTGTCCATCGAGAATTTTTGATGCTATAACTTTAGTTATAGATGCATTCTAGATTAAGACACTCGTTGATGAACATAGGTGCAATCTAGTGAATAGAAATAGAATGCTAACTAGTAGTTGGTTAGCAATAAATTATTTCAGCAAGATGAGAGTAATGACTTTCGTCGATTGAAAGATTTGAGACAATTTATGAGGGATGATTTCTAGATCGAAGTGACATTTACTAAATGCATGAGAGTTAGAGCAAAAGTATTAGAGAAATTAAAGGGTGATTATAGGAAAAAGAATGCAAAGTTTCATGATTACTATTTGGAGTTAAAAAAAATTTAAATAGTGGAACTACATCTTAATGTATTGATGTGACCCCACCTTTATTCCTAAATAGTGGCCTTAATTTTTTATAGAATGTACTAGCATGTATGCTGCGTATTGCCGCGAGGATGAGCGATACAATATTTTTATATGTTCATTCATATAAAATTTAAAATTTAAAAATAATTATTTAAAAGGATTATGAGAAAAAAATTTTTAAAAAAAAAACCAAAACATATATATCATATTTTGCTGTAAGGTTAGCTAAACGAAAACTCTGCAAAGTTAAGTAATATAAAGTTGCTAATTAGATATTATTTCATATAAGCATGTATTTTATTAGAATTATGTATAATGATTGGTAATTAAGATAATGATGTTGTAGTTTTTTGAATTTTAGATGATTACTTTTTACCATATATTCTTCATCTATAATTTTTTAATGAAATAGAAGGATCACCTAAAACAAAAGGACAAAAAATCTCATTCAAATCGAGAATTTGGCAAAAAAGAAAAAAAGAAAAAAAGAGAGAGATAAAATTACATAAGATAAAAATTAAATGATAAAAAAAAGTGTAGATAAAAAAAGAAGGATCAAAATAGATAAAAAAAAATCTTTCACTAAAAGAAAAAAAAAGAAAAATATATAAACAAAAAGACTAAAAACAATTACATAAGATAGGAACAAAAGTAAAACATGATAGAATTTTAATGATCAAAATAAAAAAAATTACAAAATAAGAACCAAAACAATTTTTTTTTTTTACTAAAAGACAAAAAAAAAACTTAGAATAGTGAAAGCTGTATTTAATTTTAATGTAAAAAGAATAATAATCAACTATAATGAAACTTTCAATGATCAAAATAAAAGAAAGATCACAAAATAAAAACCAAAACATAACAAAAAGTTTTACTAAAATTAAAAAAGAGTTCCTTGTAAGGAAAAAATCAAATATAATAAAAATTTAATGATCAAAATAAAAAAAAATTATAAAACATGGACTAAAATAAAATAAAATTCTACTAAGTTTAATGGCAAAAAAAAAAAAAAATACAAAACATGAATTATAATAGAAAGAAAAGTTTCACTAAAAGCAAAAAAAAAAAAAAAAAAAGATTAGGATAGTGAAACTTTATTTAGTTTTGGTATAATAAGGATAAAAATCAAACATGATAAAATTTTAATGACTAAAATCAAAATATATCATAAAATAGGAACCAAAAAAGAATATAAATTTTTACTAAAAGTTAAGAAAAATATTATCATAGGGAAAAAAATCAAATATAATAAAATTTTAATAATTAAAATAAAAAGAGATTACAACACAAAGACTAAAATAAAAAAAAATTAATAAAAGTCAACCCCATGGCTTGGCTACAGCAAACCAAATGGAAGGGGAAAAATTAAAAAAACAAAAAGGGGCATTAGGCTAAAGCAAGCGAGCGAGAGGGAAAAAAAAACAAAGCTGCTACGGTTAATCTACGATGAATCGCTACAACAATTTAGCGTTTTCTTTTAGTATGTCTTATAATGTGTCATTCAATTGTTGCAAGCAATGATTTTTGATTGGTTGTAGCAGGGTGGTAATATTGGATGGATGCTTTTTCAAATGCATTATTAAATGAGAGTTGCTAACAACTATAGGAGGAGATGAAAATAATCAAATGGTTTTAGTAGCTTGGACAATTTTCATTAGAGAGAAAAAAGATACATGGACTTGGTTTATCCAGCAACTTATTACAAACTTTGGCATTAATCACCATTGAAAAGATTGGGTGTTCATTATTGATCAGCATAAGATAATTTAACTATATATATTTTTATTTTATTTTATTTTTAATTTGCTAGATTTATATATATATATATATATTTTGTAGGGATTGGTTCCCATAGTGGATGATTTAGTGCGTAAGTGTGGGAGGAGGGCATGTATTATGCATTTTTTTTGCTTACTAAAGGAAGAAACATGAGGGCAAACAATTCTCGGATTTGTTCCGGGCATGTTCAAAATCAACAAACATGTATCAGTTTAAGAAATAAATTAAAGTTATTATTTAATAAATCACCGAGTGCATGCAATGATATACTCGGAGTGGAGCCAAGATAGTAGTGTAGAGCATTTTTCTATTACAAATGAAGGTCATGTTATGAACAATAACTTAACGAAGCATTCAACACGGCAATTATGGAAGTAAGATGCTTGTCATTCTTGTTTATATTGGAGTAGATCATATTATAAGTGATAAATAGGATATATAGCAATAAAGGATAAATAAAAAAAAATGGGTTAGTAATACTAGTCACGGAATTAGGAGAAAGCTATTTCAAAATGAAGTTGAGATTTATGATAATTGGTATGTGCACTAGAATGAGGTTAAGAGTTATGAAATTAGGAAGTACGGAGCAACTAAAGGATATACGGTAAAGCTTGTTGCTAAGGCATGCTCATACGAGGCTTGGCAACTTTTAGGAATCCTATGTTATCATGCCATGTGTGCAATCACTAGTAGAGGAGAAAAGTATATGTGTCTAATTAGCTAACAAAAGCCAAATATATGGAAGCATACTAGTTTGTAATACAACCATTTAATGGAGAGTAGTTCTAGAAGCAATAATTAAGTCACCAACATAACTACCTCCATTCAAGAAAATGCTAGAAAGACCTAATAAGTATAGATTTAAAGAAATTAGGGAGCCAACTCATAATGGTACCAAACTATCAAGGAAGGGGTATGAAGATGAGATGCTTAGCATACTATCAACAAATTTATAAAAAAGTGTCATGCCTAAAAAAATTGAATCCCGACTATACGGATAGAGCAAGAGAATACTTTATAAGTCGGACTTCTATTTTAGTTTTATGATTACATTTATTTGTAAGTAATTGTTTATACTAACAATTTTCTTTCATGTATAGTATAAGGAAAAAAGAAAAGAAAAAAGCTTTTCTAACTATTGGGGGTAATGAAAGACCAATGAATTACTCAATGTTAGTGTAGATGCCCAAGATCCAACTATATTTGGATAGATTTGAGTTATTGTATCGTTATATTATGTATTTTATTAATAACAAAAAGTATTTCTATTAATTCTTATCATTTATATTTATTTATTGAATAGAATTAGATAGAAGTCCATATGATATGTATTTGCATTAGTGATTGATCGAAAGATGTGAGACAAATATTAACATAAATGATATCATTAAATGTCCCAAGTCATAACATTGTCAAGAATAGATATTGACTATATGTAGTTAGATTTGTGATGCTATGTTCATGCTATATGATAGCGAGTAGGAGATCTCACACCTATTGGCATGATGATATCAAAGTAAGCACTTAGGTGATTAATGTTTGAGAGCATATCATTGGACTTCACTCACCATGAGAACCCATTTGGTTTAGTCTATGAGAATCTTATATGATTTAGGTACAACTGATCATTAGACTTGAAGTAATCACGGTTATCTCATTAGAGGATTTATGTACTTTGACACTCATTTCGATAGACCTAGTAAAGGGTTGCATGTAGGCGATTCGTTGGGTGCACTAGGAATCTAATGGAAGTAGGTGGATGACTAAGATAGGATATGTCATTCCTTATATGCTAAAAGAGTTATCACATTACACTTCGTTGAATTTCTACTCAAGAAATTTGTGGCCACGGTAGGAGTACACTAATAGATTTACTCTAAGAATTAAAACATTTGGGAATCAAAGAAAAATTTTGTGATCATAATCAAATTGACTATTAATCAAGCTCAAGATCACATTGTGATAAATTGACATGATGACTAAATTATATGGTAACTATACTCATGAAAGGTACTTATAGATTAATGAATCCTCCTAGAGAATTAGGTAGTTATGATGCCTTGCTAGAGGCTAATCTTGATTTTTGTATTAAGAGATAAAAGAAGTGTCATTTACTCTTGATACATTGCCAACATATCTAAAAGCCTATTGAGTTACATGTATAAGTTTAAGCATTCACACAATAAAAGAGAAGTAAAGATGTTGAAAAAAGTTTTCAATTTTTAAAAGGTTTTCAAAAATGGACAAGTTTCCTAAAATGAAAATTTTCCTATTTTAGATATCAGTTTCCTAATTTGGAAGTCAGTTCCAAATTCGAAAGTACATTACCTAAAGAGAAAATTAGTTTCTTAATTTAAGTTTAAGGGTAATCTGGAAAATTATTTCCTAATGTGGGCCTTGTAAGAAAAAATCTAATCTAATTTATGTGGTAGTCTAAATTAATTAATTGGGCCAAAAAGTTTGGGCCCATAGGTTTAATTAAAAGCTTGAAAGATATTTTGGTGAGAGGATAAACATAAAGCTTATTGGATAAGGATGAATGTTCTAAAGGATAAGATCAAAAAGTCCACATGCATAATAACTTTTAATCCTTTAAGAATTAGGGAGCAACAACCTAGAGCCCACATGGGACAAGTTGCCACCCTTCCCTTATCTTTAGAGGACAAGGAAGCCTCTCCCCTTATAAATAGAAAGAAAGGTATGACAAAGAGAGTAAAAAAAAAAAAAATAGAGCTACACGGCAAAAGCAAAAACAAGGAGAAAAGTATAGCCTAGCATAAACCACTTTTCCCCTCTCTTTTAGGGTTGTCGTACAATATCCCCGAATAGATTTCTAAAAGGAAAAAATACTAAACAAGTTAGAAAAAGTAGAGCTAGCACTCTACTAATTTTGGATGCTTAGACTCGCGTGGTGCTTGGACTGTGTGGATCATTGATAGAGACCGAAGGCTTGGACGGATCCTATAAAGGTTTGATTCTATGCTATAAGAGGTAATTCTTTATTTATGCTTTAATTCATATATATATGATTAGTTGATTCAATGACATGATCTTGTAAATTTTAGATGGAGGAAATTTGTTTTTTATTCCGCACCTTCATAGGATGCTTGATCCTTCACTAACATACTGCATCTATTGATGAAGCCGAGGTACTAATATTGGTGTTTGTGTTGATCGGGTTAGAGATAACAATAGAAGTTAAGAATGTACAAGTGAATTATATGGTAGACAAGTCAGCGTTAACGTAATGCTACATAATACTAATATAATCATCAATGTAAGTTTTAATATTTTAATTTATTTTCCCTTTTTATTTTATAAATGAATATGCAAGTCAATTTTTGGTTATGGTTGTTGAGTTTATCTTTCATGTTATAGGCTGGTACAAGAAGGCAAGGAATCTTATTTGGGATAGTAACTCGGTGCTTCAACTATAAATCATACGGTGATCACACCCCAATGCTTAGAAGATTTGAATTCAAACAAGAGAAAAAAAAAAAAAGAACTAGTCTAAAGCTAAACAAAAGAAGGATGCTAACGAGTGGTATAGGGTAGAGTCGGAAGAGTTCTACAAGCATTTCAAACAACATAAGGTAGAAGAAAAAATCTAGATTGGCTGAAAGTGTGACACAAATTTCTAATGTTGACATTGAATATGTATAAATGTGTTGGGTGTAGCTAAACTTTTGAATAAAACTTCGTATTTTGTGTTTGAGTTTTGTATGAGTAACTAAACCGATAAGACTCTTTTTTTTTTTTTTTTGTATAGCTATAGATATAGCTATTACACATAAGTGCATGTATGCACATTATGAATGCTCGTAAATCTGGATATATGAATGACTAATAGAAGTTTTGTTCTTAACATAATTGTTCTTCTCTAATTTAGAATAGCAAATTTATTAACATAAGTAGTTACATGAAAGGCCAATGGAAGACAACTCAATAATAAGTTTAATTTTTATTAATGTTAATTAATTATACAATCTAATAAAATTTAAATAAAAATGACCAAAATATGACTAAAAAATAAATAAATAAATGGTTTAATGCTTGATAGCTACCAACACCCAAAGGAAAACAACCACTTGTTCCTTTGATTCCTAAGGACTTGGATACAATAACAATGTAAGCTTCATGTAGTGGTTATCGCAGCTTCATTGTCATTTCACTAGCATTTGATTGAGCGGTACTAAGTGACTTTATCAAACCAAAACCGGTTTGATTTTTCTCCAACCCCCAAACACAACTTTGATTTTTCTCTACCAAAACTCACTTCATCAAACCCCACCCAACTTGAAATCCACTAAACCTAACCTCTTATTGTTTTCTCTACCAAAACCCCCTTCCTTCATCAAAGCAAATTGTAATTTACAAACACCCAAGAAAGTAGTAGATAATACCATGAGATTTTAATGCTTTTCTTCTTACAATTGTTGTTGGATTCAAGATTATTTACCCTCCTCAACAAGCCAGGAATAATCGACGTGCACGATCACAAATGGGTGTATCAACCCATTCAAAAACAATGCATCTTCTTCTCCTACATGTGATGAATCTTCTTTCCGAATTATTGTCGATCCATGAAGTTTGCATCACTAAAGCTTCTCCATAGTTGCAAATTCTAGCTAACATTTCTTTTGGATTATTCTTAGGAAATTTTTTTCTTCCATTTGAAGCTAAAGCTTAAAAAAAATTAATTCAATAACTACCTTTTTCACTTGTCTTTATAAGACGACCAACAAAAAGGGGAAAATTCCCACCCTTCTTTGTCATTTTTTTCCCTTTATTTTAGTTAGAACATAAATATTAGGTTGAATTGGGTTAGTTTGCAACTTTGCGTTTTTGTTGACGTGCAAGTTACATCCGTCATGTGGTAATAAAAAATATCACGTGGCGGATCTAGCTTGACACATCGGTAAAATTAGATTTCGAGTGAACTAGAAGACCAAAATAAACAAAACATCAAAGCTTGGGTAGTCAATTATGAGAAATCAACGGATGGGAACCAAAATATATATAAAAAAAAAAATCAAAGGTTGGGCACCAAAAAAGCCTTTCTCTCTTCAAAAACATTTTGAAATTTTTATTTAAATTTTTGTGTGAATTAAAATGAGTTTTGATTCTCTAAAAAAACAAAAAGTTTTTTTTCTAATGTTATTTCTATGATTTTGATTTTTTTTTTTGTTTTTTAAAAACAAAGTTGAAATTGGTTGTAGGAGGCTAGAAATTGAAAACCCAATCTTTTGACAACTCTTTCGACAAGATTAAACTCGTTAGAAATTACGAGGGTCGCTAGAAAAAAAAAAAAGAAGTCAAATTTTTGTTTTTCTCGCCTGTGCCCAAGGGCACGAGTCAATTGCTCTAGGCCTAACCACCCGGCTCCAAGCCTAGAAGCATGGGCCAGTTGCTCCAAGCCTAGGCATACAGGCCTAGTCCTTGCTTCTTTTTTTTTTTCTTTTCTTTTTCTAATTCTTTTTTAATTAAGGATTTTTAAGCAAAAATTATGGAATATCAAACACTATTATTTGTGTTTTTTACGTAGCATAGCGAGGGTAATATATATATATATTAAAATTAACATATCTTTTAGATTATATTATTCTTGCCATTTAAAATTTATTCTTTCAATTTTCTTTATGAAAATTCTCATCTAATTAATAATTTTTTGTATAAAATTTTATTTACTGATAAATATGATTAATGTTTTCTCTAAATTTGAATTGTAAAATAAAATTTTAAAACATGGTTGTTTTTTCTTAGAATTTTTAAATGATAGTTGCATATATATATATATATCTCAAAGTTTAAAAATATATTTCAAATAATTTGTCTCGATCTACTAGATATTGTCAAAATGTATATATATATATATATAAAAAAACTATTGAATCAACGGTTTTAGTAAAAATTAATTATATATCTTCACATATAACACCAACTATTTGCTTTGAATTTTTTTTTTTTTTTAACAATATAGAATCAATTTCCTTGAAATAGAATAATTAAAACAATTTTTTTTTTAAAGAAACCAACCAATAATTCAAATACAATTTTCTTATGCTAAAATTATTGATTATTTTGTAAGTAAATATATATAGATTAAATGTTTATAATTTCAAAAAATTAATCTTCTCATAAGCATTAAATAATAATATTTTTATTAGTTAATTTTTATAAAGTTTATATGTTAATTGTATCTTTATTTTTTTATGCATTCTTATAAAAAATATATTTTTAAAGTATTTTTTATTTTTTATTAATATTTATTTTAAATTATTATAATTTTTTATTTAAGAATCAATCCATAAAGAAGAATAAATCATATTTATTTTAAGTAAAATATTTATGAAAAAAATAAAAATAAATTAATTAAATAAAAAAATTTCAAAATAATTTTTTTTATTTGATCCGTAATATAGTATGGATAACTAACAAATTTTAATAAATTCATAAGATAGCATGAAATATCAAATTAAAATAATTATTTCCGTTCAATCCCCAGCATACGCAGCGGAAAGCATGTAGCAAACTAGTATACCGTGATTAAATTAGCAACCAGCAGCCAAGGTATTGTATCCGCCTTGCCATCTCAGTCATCCCTCAATTATCTTCATGAATTAGAGATCAGAGCTAGGCCATTACATCATAGCCCTCAACTTCACCACTTTTGCTTAATATAGTTTAATTTTAAAAAAATTCTTCCAGTTTATGTAAAAAAAAAAAGGAGTAAAGGTTTTAGTGAGGCTATGAATTTGAAGAACTTCACATTTACCAGATGATTTAACAAGCGATTTCTAACATTTGAAACATTAAGTTAAGGTTGAATTGGAAGGTGGTGGATGGGTGGCAATAATGTTCAAAAATTTTCTTAAACAAAATTATCCCATCCAACATATTCATTAAAAAAATTTATTAGATGATTTTTGTTCTAACCAGTTATACAAGAAAGAAATTATATGAAAAGTCTTAATAATGATTTTATAAATCTCTTATGTATGGCGAGTAATTCACTGATATAAAATCACTGGTCACTTGTCACATTCAATGCATATATATATATATATATATATATTGAAATCAATTCAGAAAGATTATTTGATAAGATTTACAATTTTTTTTTAGTGTTATTAAATATATAAGAGAATATTTAAAAAATTGTATTCCTCAACACTGAAAAATAAAAAAAGACAGCATGTCAAATTAAAAAACCTTATCGGCTACAAACACTACAAATTTATTTGATCCAGTCCCTAATGATGTGTTTACTATTTTTTTTTCAAAAAAAAAAATAATAATAAGAAGTCTTCCAACAACAATTTGTGTGTGTGTCTAGATATTTTAAAATTATTTTCTTTTGAATAAAATAATTAAAATATATATTTTTTAAATGATGATCAAATTATTGAAATACAACTTTCAATACTATATTATTGATTATTTTATGATTGAATATATATATAAATCAAGTATACATTGTTTCAAAATATAATCTTCTCATCAGCATTAAATAAGAAAAAAAATTATTTTTTTATTTGTTAATTTTTAAATAAGTTTTTATATGAATTGTAGCTTTATTTTTTATATATAACCTTATGGGAAAAAAATATTTAGATTTTTTTTAAAATTCTGAATTCAATTTTCTATTTAGATTGTTGTAGTTTTTTTTTTTTAATAATCAATATATGCAAAATAACTAATCATGTTGTCTTCAATTGAAAATTTATGAAAAACATAAAAAATAATCAATTAAATATAAAATTTTAATTAAAAATATTAAATTTAATCTTTTTTTAATATATTTGGTTTGATATATTTAAAAAAATATTTAACATAAGATAAGATATCAAATTAAAATAATTTGATTCTATCCGAGCTATAGCTGAGGCATGCATCAAGTGCAACAAATTAGCTAGTAAAAACTAAATAGACAGACCATTCACACAACCGCAAACCTGCAACTAATCGTTACTTAAATCAATCACTATCTTCTTATTATTATTATTATTTTTTTCAACCGTACGTAGGTTTGACGTCTAACTTTCTTTATGTTTGCTATCATAATGTCCTTGTCCATGACATTGGGAAGTCAAATTTGTTACTTACTAGCTAGGATCGTTTGTTGAGCTTTTTTCATGTATCATCTAAGTTTCACCTACCCATGAATGCGAATTTAAATAATTCATTTTTTTTAATTTAAAAAATAAGAATATCTTATTTCTCTATGTAAGTTAAAGTTTATTTTTTTCTTTAAATAATTTTAAAAAATATTTTTAATATCGATGAAATACATTTAGAGAAATGAAATTCCTCAAGTATTATCACAACAAATGAATAATGAAGTATTCTCATGATGAGTTCATACTGCCGTCAATGGGTCCATAATTAACTTATTAACTAACATACTCTTCGAGCCACCCAAGCTCAATCATTTTAGGTTATACTAGGTTGTAACTTGTGCTTCGTTGCAGACTAGATACCGTTAGAAATATAAAAATATTTGGTATTTATGAATTAAATTGCAGGCAATTAGCAATTTAAACGATCGATAGGTATATTTAAACTATTGTTGTAGCAATTATATACCATCTGCTAGTTTAGTATGCTAAGATATACTATCATTGTCTATGAGATTGGTACATACATACTGAAGTTGATATGTACATATAGTTTTTATCATTTCTGGTTGATCCTGAAATTAATCAATTAGATGGTTATTCACTACCAATAATAGGTCATAAAATATTCAAGCCATTCATGTAGACTTTTTGAGTTCAAATTCTAGTAATGAAGATAATTTTGCAATAAAAAGCATAAATTTTATAGTTACATCACACATGCTATTGATAAATCATGAATCCTTAAAAAAATTGTGTAGTTATATTACAAAAGAAAAAATGCAAACAATTACAATGATTGAACCTAACTATGAGTATAAATAGTAAACTATTGAAAGAAATACAAAGACAAACCGATCGTAATACTCAATACCCATAACTTAACATTCATGCAAGTAACATTTAACTAAAAAAAATAACTATCAATTAGCACTAACCATAGCAAATTTTTTTATTTTTTAATCCAAACAAAGTTTATCCTGTAACCATGTCCACAAACAAAGTCCACCACTTGTACTACAAAATGCTACATATATAAATCATTAGTCATTTGGCAAAAACAAATATAACAAGATATTCCAAGGTCTTAACATAACTAATAAGATGTATTTATTAAATAATATAAAATCAATCTAAAAAAATATTTTCCAATGAAAACTTCGAGCATCTTCAATCTCTAGATTCGTCGACATTGACCATAAACTTTGTTAAAATATACTTCTCATTTCCAATTTAATTTATTCACTAACTTGAAGCATGCTTTTATTCAATAGTTTAAAATTCCCGAAAAACAAATTGTATTCTTTATATATTGTCATCGTCAATAAATACCGTTAAAAGATAAATCATTTGTAGTGTAGTCAATACAAACATTATATAATTCTCCATGTGTTAACACCTAATTTTTGCACTCATTATTTTTTACTTTTACTTTTATTTTTTTTTACAAAAATACAAAAAAAAAAAAAAAAAAAGACAAAAATGCCAAGTTTAAAAAGAAAAGAAAGAGAAAAGAAAAAGATAAAAAAATCAATTGAAACAATTAGCTTAGATTAGTTCTAGAAGGGAGCCAATTTAAAAAAAAAAAAAAAAAAAAAAAAAAAAGAGAGAGAGAGTTTTAAAAAAAAGACAATTAAGGGTACAATTAAAAAAATTAAAACATATGTCCTTTAATTAAAATAAAGAGGGGGTATAATCAAAATAAATTAAAAAGAAAAGTCCTAATTAATTGAGATTTAGAGGTCCTATTGAAACAAACAACCAAAATCGGACATAAATTAATAGGTTATAGGAAATTAAGGACCAAATTGAACTTTTGTCAAAAAAAAAAACTAAGAATCCTTATAAACATTCCCTTCCATTTTTTGGTATAAACTACTAAAGATCACCTTCACAAAAACCTTCACCCAATTGATTCCCTCTCACCGCGCCAAAAACTTCACCCAAAACCACCATCTCCTCTCTTCGCCCTTCACCCAAAACACCCTCGCCTTATAGCCATTCTCATAGCTTTACAGCTCCTCTTACAACCAATAGCCCCTTCTTACAGCCTTATATTCCAACCCCTGTCACAAGCTTCGTAGCATCTACCTCGTATGTCTTGCCTCGAGCTAGCGCCTCATCACATGACTAGCACTAGGCAACCTCCCTCATAGTATGCCGGGCGGCACCTCTTGAATGCTAGGCTAGCACCCCTCATAGTAGACCGGGCCAACTCCTACTCACCCGAAGCTCTACCTCTCACAAGTAACCCACAACCCCACAATAGCCCTCTCTCGCCCCATAGTAAGCCACCCTCTCACAAGAACCCTACAACCATAACTTCTCTTACAAACACCTTAAAGCCTTGCCTTGTAGCCCTAATGCCTCCTTACAAGCACCCTACAACCCCACAACGAGCCTCTCTTGCCCCACAACCAGCCACCTTCTCAAAGGCACCATACAGACCTTGCCTTGTAGCCATAGCCCCTATCATAAGCTCCTCACGACTAGCCACCCTCTCACAAGCACTCGATAGCCTTACCATGTAGCCAAAACCCCTCTCATAATCGCCTTATAGCCTTGCCTTGTAACCACAACCCTTCCTCATAAGCACCCCACAACCCTCTTGTAAGCCTAACCAATAGCTTACCTCACAGCGAACAGAGCCAACCCCTCATAATAGGCCAATGCCCCTACACGAGTAGCTGCAGTGCCGAGTAGCCTCGTGCTAGGCAACCTCTAGCCAATATTAACAACCCCTCTTTTGCAGCCAATAAGTCTCTAATGTGTCGGGCATCCTTGAGTTAGCAATAGGTAGCCTTTTGCCTTGCTTAAAACTAGTAACGTTTCATAAAAAAATTGTCATTTGATTGATTATGTTTGGCATAAACAATATGATGTTATAGATTGTATTTTTGTTGGTTTTTTATAAGAAAAATATAGTAGTAACTTTGTTTCCATCCTTTTTTAAGTTGTAGCGGCTTTGGCAACTTTCGGAGAAGTTGGAGATTTTTAGAGTTATTGTAAAGTTTATAACAACTTTGGCAAATTTATAATAACATCGGTAGTAGTAGCAATTTTGACTACTCGTATCAATTTTGGAGAGACTTTCGAGTCATTTTAACATGACTCATACAATGTTTTGGTCAAGGGTAGTTATTCTCTTTTCTCGACTAACTAAATAATCGATTATCATTGAGGATGAGAATTGACCTCCAAATTGGATACTTGAACTATAAAAATTTTTGGGTAAAACTCCTACAACAATTTGTACTCCCTCAAAATTTGAATGAAATTATAGCATTTTATTATTATATTCATGGTTTAAATATTGTTTGCAATGAATGTTGTTGTAATTGCAATTACAAATGATTACCCTATTTAAATACCTATAGTTTAAATATGGGTTTATGTCATCTTTTAGTGGTTTGATTGAACCATCATACTTGATTGCAATGTCGGCTTCCCACTTATATGATGAAGCTCGCTATTGGTTTCGAAATCATTTTATCTCGTTTTTCTTTTGTTTGCTTAAAATGAAGCTCGCTAATGACTTTCTATTTATATGGATGGAGTCATCGAGTGGATCCTAAAATAAATTTATTTAACTTTGAATTAATAAAATAAAACCACCGAGTGGTTTTGAAATCATTTTATATATTTTCTATTTGCTCGAAATAAAGTCATCGGTGGCTTTCTACTTATATGAATAGAGCTGCTAGTGGCTTTATAACTAATTTTATTTAACTTTGAAATATTAAAATGAAGTCATTTATGGCTTTTCACTTATGTGATGAAGTCGTTAGTGATTTTAAAATTATTTTATTTTGTTGTTTATTTGTCTAAAATGAAGTCGTCGGTGGCTTTCTATTTGTATGAAGAAGTCGTTAGTGGCTTCCAAAATAGTTATCTACTCGTTGCTTAAGCCAAATAAGGTGGCCAATAACTTTTGATTTATGTGATGAGGTTATTGGTAGCCTCCTAAATTCACGACTTGAATTCGTTAGTGGCTTCCCACATGTAAAAGAAGTCATCAATGGCTCACTCCTCATGCTAAAAAAAAGCTATCCATATTTAAAAACTCACCTATTTATCGGTAATAGGTCATGTTCATTATAGCCTAGTCGAACTTTTAACTTTCCCTACCTTTCTCCTTTGAGTCGAGGTTATTGGCTTTAGACTAGCTCGAACGCCTAAACTATTCTATTTTCATATCTTAACAAAATGAACTCGTTTAAATAGGCATAGAAGTATAACACAATGAAAAAAACTAGATTTTTATTTTCACACGCATTTAATACGACCTATCTCGGGTAAGACGTAATGATAATGATGTAACGACCCATACCTTCGAACATAACACACACACACACACACACACACACACACACACACACACCCCTCTCGTGTGTGATTTACTTTTTGTTATATACTTATGTTTGTTATGTGTTTGCGTTGTCATAAAATTTCTATGTTATGACATGCCGGTTTATGATTGACGAATATTAGGCCTTCCATGTTTATCCTATAATATGTTGTTCTTATAGGGCATTAAGGGATACTAATGTGATGCATAAAAGACCTAAGGCTTAAGAAGAGGGGGAGTAATTAGTCAATCGGCCGGAAAGAACGAGCTAAGCGCCCAAGAAGCCACTAGCTAAGAGGCGGTTGAGCAACTAGTTAGGAGGCAACCGGCCAATTAACTAAAAGGCCACTAGCAAGAACCGGGTCGAGAGGCCACTTACTAACTACCCAAGAGATAACTAGCAAACCGATCGAGAGGTCACTAGCAATTGGTCGAAAAGCCACCAGCCTATTGACTAAAATGCCATTAGCCAAATAGCAAGTAGGTAAATGGCCGATTAGCTAGGAGGTAACTAACCAACTTACCAAGATCGAAAATCAGCTATGTCATGATATGCCAATTTTCATCAATGACTATGCATTCCTAAATTACTTAGCGGAATAATTACATTTGAAGGATGATCGATATCAAAAAAGACTATATTTAAACATGCCATTTCTTATTGATGAAAATTTTACATCTAGATATGATAGTTAATGTTAAGAAAAACTTTAATTGTCATGGCTTTAGTTTTTCGTTGATGAATTTTATGTCCAGCCATACACCTTGATATATTAGTTCCCTTATCATGAAATCACACAATGACATATTAAGTATGACTATTACTTGATTTAAGGGCCTTGACTCGCATGGATTGAATATTTGAGAGAGACTTACTTTCTCCTTGAGTAAGTGGAAAGCCGGTTGTTACCACTATGCGTTACATGGGTGACTTGGCTAAAGAGGTGTCATCTTCTAAAATTTTTAAGCATTTCCTTATTGCATGGCTATCCTATATAAAGAGAGGGTGGGACCATGACTATATTCTTTTGACCATTTGAAAATTCTAAAAGAGAAAGAGGAGAGTTTGCTTGAAAGGGAGCTATTGGGGTTGAGAAAGTTGCTTGTCAGTTTTGGCTAAGGGTCTGGACCAAGTGTTAGGAGAGTCTCTTATGGTATTTTGAAGTGTTTTCTATCTCATATCTATAGACCAAGTAAGTGTAACTCACTCAACTACACCACAAAACCTAGGCTTAGGTATTTCTTGACATGGTTGAGTTTGATTTCATTTTGTTTATATGTTGAATAGGAAGGGTTAAATCTTGATGCATGAGGACTTAAGACTTATCACTAGGCCTATAATTACCATGTAACCCTAGAATAATATGAGATGAACTTGGGGTGAATTTGTGGCCAAATGAATGGCTTGAATTGATTGAAGATATTATGTCAAAATTGTTTGGCTTAGCTTGAGATTCTAGCAAAATAGTGATGTTATGCCCGCCTTGTTTTGCTTGATTTAACTCTAAATTCTAATTTTCTTAAGGTGAAATTGGACATGTTTAATACGTTAGCTTGATGAATTATAATATGTCTTGAATTGAAAGAACTCTTAGCATGATATCTTAGATAATTATTGTTATTTTGGCCAAGAGCCTCTCTTGTTTGTGATGAATTGAATTGCTTGCATGGAATCTACTCGATGAATTGAATTGCTTGCTTGGTATTACTTGATGAACTAAATTGCTTACTATAATAGACTGAATGTGGTATTTGAAAGAATTGTCTTGATACTTAGAGGCTATTTTAGCATATTTATGCCTGTCTTAGCATTATTGACGATATTTGGATGTATAAGTATTGAAAACATATGTTCATGGTATGACATAAACATTGGTTTTCATGGTTCATGATTCAAGCAAGAAAAAAAAGTCATGTGGATGAACATAAAAAGGTACCCATGAGAATGATCGTATGTATACCCAAGGGTTGGTCCTCGGCTAGATGTTATCTAGTTTTTGGGTTTTTTACCAAGGTTTTAAAAAAAGGATGAATAAGAGATTTGATAGGACAAGCTCGAAAGAGGAAAATGAATTTTTTTAGGAAAATAGGTTTAATAAATTCATGCATGGTTGCTTTTACTAAGCGTTAGCTCATGTCTTTATGTTATAGGTGATCACGACAATACTTGTGAGTAGGTTGCCATGGTGCTTGCTAGACGTTTTTGGGGTTTGCCAAAAGGCATATTTTCATCCGTGTTTTAGCTTATAGGTTGTTTCTAGCTCATGTTTATATGTTGTATCACATTTTTCTTATAAATATAGAATGTAAACTAGCCTTATGGCCAATATGATGCATGTACAAGTTGCTTATGGATAAAATACAAGTGTTTTGCCCAAATCTCATGTCCATTTGTTTTTGTTGCCTTGAATCTTTTGGTATCTCATGTAAAGTGTTTATATGACTAAAAATTTAGTTTTTGCACTATGAAGTCATAAGACGGTAAGTTGTTACTATACGCGATAGATTTAGGCTATCATAGATATAGTTTTACGTTAATGAAATTTCTAAGGATAATGTAATTTTTTACATCGATGAAAAGTCTCCGGTCGGGACATGAGCTTTTATGTAGGTTGTCAAACCAAATGTTTTCCACTATGCATAACATGTCCCTCATATAGTTTCGAGTTATAGAGCTTCATCATGCATGTAGTGACATGAGAGATGGCCGTAGTGCACTAAGCCCATCGTTAGCTACGTGCATTGTAGTTGCATCTAACGCTTTATGAATGTTCGATGTCGTCGTAGCACTTTAGTCTCCTTTCGGACACGTGGAGTTACAGGTGATATTATATCTTCTCTATATGTAATCGATCCCTTACCTAAATATCTTTGCAAACTAGTATATTTAGGGTTTTCTAGTTCTTCCCGATTAGCCGAGTGATGACCTCTTGTTTGCTCGCGATCCTACATTCTCCCCTCACGGCTCACGTAGACACTATGTATAGGTTATCAAATAAAACTTTTATTGATAATAATTCTAAAGCCAATTTTCAAGGAAAATTGTATTATTAACTATGAAATTATATTATTTTATTTTTTCTCTTAGCTTTGACATTTCACCATAGTCAATCCTTGTTTTCCATAAGTTTGTTCGTAAGCTATGCTGGTTTTCTTTTTATTTATTTATTTATTTGTTGTATTTTGTGCTTGACCTTGTTGCTTAATATTCAATTTTGTTTTGGTCTATTGCTATGACTTTGGTCTAGAAAAGAAGTATAGAGACACTTCAACACATCAACACATTCCTTATAAGTTAATCATTCACAAAAATTGGTTGTTTTATTATATATATATATATATATATATATATATACACACACGACACTCGGTCCATTAAAGTAGTTTTACCAATTAAATTAGGTTGGGCTTTACAAGGTGGCCATAAAGCTAGCCTACCTAATAATAACTATGATTGATTCCATGCCAAACAAAATTGTCCATTTAATATTCAACCCCTCAAAGCTCTGTTTCTAATCCTGAATTGTAAAGGGATCTGAAGTCATTGCCTTTTATAGTTAGTGAAAGGCCTAATGGATTTCTTTTAATTTATGCAAGATATTTGGGTGAGATAAGGATACTTTCTTTTTTTTATTTTCAAATGAAAAAGACAATGTGCCAATCATGAAGATTTCATAAGCAAACATCTTGATAAATTTCTTCGCATAAATATTTCATAAATCTTTCGTTGGAAACAAAAACACTGTAAAGTTTAAAGGTAAGCTTGGAGTGATAAAAGAGTAAAAAGGCATGTGAATAATCTCATCATAAAGAATTAGCTGGTGTGTGTTGAGTGATTCAGTGCTTAGGACGAAGATATTACAGTTCTTGATGAATGGTCAGCAATTCTATTGGTTTTCCTCATGCATTTTTGCCCATTATCATTGCATGCTCAGAGAAGCATAACTTGCTCATTTGTTATTGCAATTTAATTATTTTAATCTTTTTCCATAGCATAATTGCCCTCCATGATCTCATGACATTGTTATCCCTTTTAGCAAACAAAAACAGCACAAAAGTGGAGGAGTGGAAGCATGCTAAGAGAAGTCTGAGAACGGGATGAAAGTTTTATGCATAGGTGAGGATAATGCCCATAACTTTAACCACATTCGAAGTCTTGAAAAATTGACTGACCTTGGATTTTTTAAATTTAATGTCTTATAGGTAATGAGCTATGAGATTATCCTGATCCTACAAAACCAATCAAGCAATTAGTTAAATGAGAAGTTCATACAGGCACACACAAACAGAGGTGTCTTATGTTAAAGTAGTAATTGTTAAATCTAAAAAAAAATTATGTTTATTATTAATATTTAAGTATATTACAACAAATCTCTGATCTATTTGATTGGAAGTAATACAACAAATTTGTCATTTAACTCTATTTTTATAAACAGGAAACAATAGTGATCAGTGATATAAATTTAAGGTGCTTTCGTTATAGGTATAGGATATATAATGAAAAATAAAAACATAATCAAGATTGAGAAGGATTCAAGAGAAAGTATCTAATTAATTAATCCTTATACACGTATAAGGAGATCCTTTGGATATCACCATTACCTAAAGGAATAAATATTTACAATGTTTGGCTGGTAGTGTATGGTTGTTGCATTTATGCTACAACTTATTGAAAGTAATTCTGCTTTTATACATGTGGATCAAAATTGAGAGGGCCTAGGAATAATAATTTTCTATCCCAAAGCCTTCTCGTTCTTTTTAAGGAAAATCATACAATTAGGTGCTCTGATTGCTCATGAGACTCGAGAAAAAAATCATGTTAGTTTATTATTCCTATTCGATCATAGAACTTGAAATACAAATAACCAAATCTGTAATACAATGTTCTATAATGAAGAAATTTATTATTGTATTAAGGCTAAAGTCTAAGCTGAGAAATCAGAAATAAGTAGTACATTTTTACACAATATGAGGGTGACCATATCCAGTACCTGGCTTCACAATCTACTTCATGGATAAAGTATTGAGGATGGATATTCATTACTTCCATAGACTGTTCGAGAATCAACAGATGATTAGCTGCACTTTCCTCATTCAGTTACTCCTTGTCCATCAGCCCATGTTCACTTAGGCCTGTTCCTTTATCCTCTATTTTTTCCCCTTCCTAGATTGTTCAATTAATTGGCTATGCTAATTAACATAATGCTGATGTGTAGCAGCATACTGTTGGGTCTTCCACAATTTCTGTTGTACATATGACATTTGAAATGACCTTGCCTTTGCAACTTCACCTAAAATTTCATTCTTTTCATAAAAAATCATAGCTTTGTTCCATTTCGAAATGTTTTGACAATTCTATTTGATTGTCATCTTCAAATGCTTTAAGCTTATGGGTCAGTAATCACTATCTGCTTTCCAACGTCATGAAACATGAGCAAATTAACACCTATTTCAAAGAAAATTAATTTTTCAATTAAGGCCAAAAAAAAAAAAACACTCTCAAATAGGAATCATAAATATTTTCTATATAAGGACCTTGATAAATTATTAGTTATAGAACCTGAATGAAGGATGACCTATTTGTAAGGGGACTGATTAGAAGATTCAACACTTGAAATTTGTAAGCATTATCTATAAGAATAAACATATTGACAAAAAAATTTGATGGTAAAAATCTAATAATGATGCTTTAAAGATCTAAAGAACTAACAACAATTTTCCAAGGGAAAGATCGACGCACTAAGCATGACCTTACATTGTAACCATCATTTTCCCTTAAAGGGTTGATCTTTCAGCTCCATTATGTGATTCAGTAACTCATTTTTATCTAATAATTAACTTTTGAAATATTAACTTCTCTATTCCATGCTGTCAAGCACACCAAATATCTCACCATAGAAGGTTTCCATTTTGCCCAATAGCTATGTAAGTACAAAAACGCTCAAAATATTAGTTCCTTATTAAATCGGTCCAGCATAGCAATATGCATGAGCAAGCCTAATTTCTTGAAAAGCATCTTGACAGTGTCATTGAATTCAAGCATTGATGGTGGTAAATGGACATTAAGAATATCAAGGTAGTCCCTCGATAATGAATGACCACAGGGGTGTAACACAATTGGTAGTTGCATGGTTTGAAAAGCTCAGTTCCAAAAACTTTCCAAAAGAAAGTCCCCAGGTAGCATCTGACATCAAAAGAATTATACGAGTTGCTAGTGGGACTTCATCTATATGAGCACAACTTAAGCATCGGTGCCACATCCATATCTTACCACCATATTCTTTATTTAGTTTTATAGAGCAAAGGGATTTAACATTGAGTGTGAGATTTCCTTGCTCATGAGTGAAACATTGAACATGTTCTTGACACTATATTTCATTTTAGAACTCTAAAATTTGTAAATCCAATTCATAAAAGAATATGCAAAAGAGAAACGAACTCCATAACCTGAAAATCCATTATCAATTTAGAACTCTAAAATGTGCAAATCACTAACTTGTGGATTAATAACCTTTAACCCATCTTCTCGTTAGTATAGATGCTTAAGGTCTAACCTATTTAGATGTTTTAAAATATTATTTATTCTATTTTTATATTAATAAAGAATTTTTTATTTATTAATTCATGTTATTTACAACTTGATAGAATTAGATAGAAATTCATATGATATGCATTGCCATAATGATTGATCAATAGATGCGAGACAAACATCAATGCATCTAAATGATATTATTAAATATCCTAAGTCATAGCATTATCAAGATTGGACATTGAAAATACATGATAAGACTTGTATATGCTATGCTCTTGCTATAAGATAGTAGTAGGAGATCTTGCACCTACTAATATAGTGATGTAAAAGCAAGCACATAGGTGAATAATTTTAAAGAACATATCACCTGGATATGACTTGTCATGAGAACCCATTTGGTATAGTCTATGAGATAGATATAATTAGTCTTTTGACTTAAAGTCATTATGATTGTCTCATTAGAGGATTTATGTATTGTGACATTCGTTTTGATCCACTCGGTAAAGAGTTGTATGTGGTTGATTCGTTAGGTTCATCGGGAATCTAATAGAGATAGGTTGATAACTAAGATAGGACATGTCATTCCTTATATGTTAAAGGAGTTATCATAGCTGCGTTTTGATAAATGTATGCTCAAGAATCTATGGCCACATTAAAAGTATACCAATAGAGCATTATTGGTTTACTTGAGAGCTAAGACATTCGAAGATCGAAAAAACTTATGTGATCATACTAAAGTAAACAAACCAAGTTTGAGATCACACTAAGATAAATTGATATGAGGATTAAATAGTATGAAAACCATACTCGTGAAAGGTAATTATGGAATGAGTAATCCTTTTAGATAATTAGGGAGTCATGATATCATGATAAAGGTCAATCTTAATTTATATATTGAAAAATAAAAAATATATTTTTGATTTCTAGATACATTGCCAAAATATCTAGAAACCTCTTGAATCACACGCATAAGTTTAATCATTGTCACATATAAAGAGAAGCAATGAATTTGAAAAAAAAATTTCCTAAATAAGAAATTATTTTCCTAAAATAAAAATTACTTTTTAATTTAGAAATCATTTTTCTAATTTGAAAATCAATTTTCTAAAATGGAAATCAATGCCCTAATTGAGGTTTTATAAGCTAAAAAGGTAACTTAGGAAATAGTTTTCTAATTTAGGCCTCCTTAAAATACATAACCTAGTTTATTTGAATGGTCCAATTAATTTTTTTAGTCAATGGGCTAAAGGGGTTTAGGCCAACGCATTTAAGTGAAAGCCTCAAATGGGTATTTTAAGCCAAATGGCATTTTTTAGAACTTTAAGCAAACTTTATTAAACCTAATTCAAGATTTATAAGGATAAAAAGATGCATCAAACCACATAACACATAACTCCATGATAGAAAAAGAGAGGCTAAATTTTCCATAGAGAGAGAGAAGAGAGAGGCGTAACTTCTTTATAGAAAAAAATTGCGCTAGCTCTTTTAAAAAAGGGATTTGTGCCATCTTCTTCAAAGAAGATTTCCTATGAGAAAACTACATAGCATAAAGAATTAGAGCTAGCACTCTTGATATTCTGCTACTTTTTGTATTGGTATTTAAACTACATGGATTATCACTAAAGATCTAACACTTGGACGATTCAATCCGTAAATTTGATACCGCACTTTAAGAGGTAACATCCGATCCATCTTTGTTAAAATAGCTAGTTGATTCAATGACTAATTTTGAAAGTTTAGATGGAGGAGAACAAAACTTTTTGCTTATTCCACACAAAATGTATGATCCTTCAATTAGTAATGGAGCCTCTATTGAATCTTTAATTATATTATTGTTAATTATGATTAACTATGATAATTATGATTAATGTATTATAGATCTAATGTTTTTAGTGTTTTATAAAAAAAATTTTAAAAACTAATTTTTCCATTAAAAAAAAAAGAGCGCGTGTGAGGCAAAAGCTAAACGTTGGCCAAGGCACATGCCAAACCACGATCGAGCCGGGCATGTGGGAGCATGTGCTAGACAATTGGTAGGCCGGACATGCCAAGGTACACGCTAGGCTAGTGTCAAGCCGGGCACGCGAAATCATGAGCCGAGCTAGTGGCAAGCTAGGTGTGCGAGATCGCGTCGTAGACTAGTGCCGAGCTATATGTGTGAGGGCACACGCGAGGCGGTGGCACACCGTGCATGTGAGAGCACATGCTAGGCTAGTAACACACTAGTGCGTGTGTAAGGCCAATGCTAAGTGTTGGCCAATGTGTGCTCCAAGCTAATATTAGGTGTTGGCTAGTAATTGTGTGAGGCCAATAGTAGGCGTTGGCTAGTGTGTACGCTAGGTCAACACCAATGTGCATACTGTGCCAACGCTAGGCGTTGGCTAGCAAGCATGCCAGGCTAACATTGGGTGTTAGCTAGTAGGCCCGCCCATGCACTCGGTGAGGCTTAAGCTAGATGTAAGGCGAGGCCATGGCTTGGCAAGCCTAGCCCATGGGCCTTAAAAGACCCAAAATCCCTAGGCTCAAATGGGCCCAAAGGCCAAGGTCCAAAAAATTAAAATTTAAGAAATTTCAATGTTTTTATAAAATGACCAAAAATCATAAATTTATAATAATAATAAAATGAAATATATTTCATTAATTGTTATGATATGTATTAATATGATTAAAGCATGGGTGAATGATATGGATGAGTCGACCTAATCTTTGAAAATGTATGTTTGTAATTTTTTTTATTAAGTAGGGCATGTGCGTCTTTTTCTTTTTTATTTTGATATATATTCTTTTCTCACCTTACTCCCCTCGAATGTAACTCGAGGTTTTTTATTCAAAAATTATAAAAATAGAAGATAGATTAGTAGAAAAGGTATAGAAGAAGATGCCAAGAAAGAAGAAGAATCCAAAAGATGTAATAATTCTTCACAAGTTTTTGACCAAATGGTCTCCTTATAGCTCAAGTGGACTAGTATTAAAAATCTATTATCATTCATTACTCCTCGAGTCATGTATATGTAGTATGCATGATAGTTTTAAATATGAGATTGATATGATTGAGCTCTAGTATGCATGATAGGACTAATTTGATTAATTAAAGGACGAGACCAAACAATATAAAATCCTTCAAATAAATATCAAGTTATTTGCTTTTCAACATTACGAGGAGATAACTCTCTTGGTTGTTGTTGACTTGTTAAGATAACTCAAGGTCACTTTTTCTTTGAGGGAATCAAATCATAGGCCATGCTATGTCTCCAAATGTTTGAGTCTAAACTTAAAATGAATTGTTGGATTTGTTGAGATAACTCAAGGTTCAACGAATTCATAGGCAAAGATTGGTATTCACATAAGATGTGAGATAACAAAGAGTTGTCATACTAATGAGATTAAGAATTATATTGAATACAATTAGTAAAGTGTTACCTACCTAATCCTTTCATGTATGACTTATTGAGATAACTCAAGGTCAATACATGTTTATGGATAGGATCCTAACCCATTAAAGAAAATGATCAATAAGTTTTCCCAAGTTCTATATTGAAGGTTATAGGACTTGAAGAAAATAATGAAAACGATACATAGATTTTCACTTCTTAATTTATGCTTTTGTTTTTAAAATAAAAATCAATTAACCAAACCATATGTTTTTCTATCCTATTAGGTTATTGTATAGTATAACTAGCAATACACATCAATACAATCGATAATTGATAAAACTAATATGATCAATAAGTACAAACTTCTTTGATTATAAAATGAATCCGAGGAATTTCCTCTAACACGAGAAAAAGGATCGAGGCTCAAAATAGCTAAAAGGATGCAATCTACTTTTATTACAATAAGATGGGGCATTGGACGCACAACCACAAGGAGTATCTGAAGTGGTGCAAAAGACGACTTTTACTAAGCACCTCGGGTGTAATAACCGATACTCGTTAAAACTAGAATTTAATCAAAATTAACTATTAAACACATGTGAGAAATATTTTAAACGTATCAAATAATCTTTAAGGGCTTGAAAGAATATTTAGAATAGTTGAAATAGTCTTTTTATGCTTAATGAATATTTTATTAATTTTAAAGTGTATAAATAGTAATTTTCGCATGAAATAATTATTTGGAGCATGTTGCATATGTATGAAACGTATTTTTTTTGCTTAGAATATTTATTAGACAAGTGTTGATTTATTTTATGTGATTTTATGAATTATTTTATATGTTTTGAATATTTTATTTGAATTTTTATTTGTAGGAATAGTGTTTTAAAGGTAGAATAATTAAATTAAACACTTATAAAGTATGAGGAATGTTTTTAATGGCATAGGAAAATCACTTGGGATGCATAGTAGTATCTAATAAATTTAAATTAATTTTTCCATGTATAAGGAATATTTCTTATAGGAAATAGTATAATTTTTACACTAAATAATGAATTCGAAGGCCTAAATGAGTGTATAAAAATTATGTAAATCATGATTAAATTATTTTAATAAATTTTTGAATTTATTATAAAGAAAAATTGAATTTTGAAAAAGTATAGATTAAAATTTTAGAATTAAGGACCTAATTGTATAAAATTAAAATTTTGAACTTCTAAATTAAATTAGCTATGAACCTAAGGAGTTTAAAAGTTGTTAAGATGCCTTTAAGAGAAGGACCTTAAGTGGTCAATTGAAAAATTAAAGGATGCTTGGATGAGTAATTAGAGAAAAGATTAATAAAAGGAGGGACTAAAACTAAGAAAAATTTTGGACCCTTCTCCACCCTTCCATTCAAAATTTTGCTGCATGATTAGAGGTTAATTAATGAGCTTTGACTCACTTAAAAAGGAAAGGTTAAAAGGAATGCAAAAGAAGGGTTAGGAATTAGAGAAAAATTAAAGGCTAAAAGCTTATCCATTTGAAGGGCTAGGTTTAAGAGTTAATTTAAAGACCAAGATTACCCTAAAACATAGCAATTAAATGGTGGAGATGAGGTCAAAAGTCCACTAAAAATTTACCTATAAATAGGGTTGCCATAAATTAGAGAAAATGCATGGAAATTCGCTAAAACAAAAGGAAAACCTTGCAAAATTGCCTTTGGAATTTCCACCCAAAATCCATTAAAATCACTTCCAAACACCTCAAATCAACTAATCATACTAAGAAATCAAGCTAGAAGATCAAAATTCATCAAGGGGGAATTTTGGAGGTTTAGGTTGAGATAGTGAAAGAAGAGGGAGGAAGGAAATTTCTCAAATCATCCAACTTCTAAGGTTTAATCGGAGCTTAACTAGGTAAGTTAACTCAACCTACATCACAAGGGTTGTTTAATTGATATTAATTTACGGTTTATATGCTTTAATTTTTCAATTTTAACTTTAATTTTGGAAAATTAGGTTTAGGGTTCTTGATGAAATAAAATTAGGAGAAATGAAATTAAGCTTGTAATTCATGCAATTAAGGTTGAAATATGTTAATTAGACTTAAATTTGAGGTTTAAAACTTAAAAATTTCTAGGGTTGTTCAAAGGTTAGCATTCGGCCTAAAGTGAAGATTTGGGGGTTTTTTATGCTTACTTGTTATTGATGTTTTAGAACTTGATCATGACATAATTAGGTATGAATTAAAGTTTAGAAAAAAAAACCTCATTTTAATTGAAGAAAATTCATGAAATGCTTAGGGTTCCATTCGGCCTAAAATTGGATTTTTAGGGTTTTGATTTCATCACATCAATTCATAATTGGTTGGTCAATTAGTAATTGAATGAGTATAATTTGATGAGTAGGAAGGAAATTTTTCAAGAAAATTGATGAAAATTACTTAATTTGGCTTAGGGCCAATTTCGACCCATTAAGGCCCAATTTGGGTTTAGACATGAAATTATACCATAAATGTTAATTAGACTGATTTCTATTGGTAATGTGTATCTAAACTACTTGGTGTTAAAAAGTTAGAAGGAAATGGGATGAAAATAATTAGGTATTTGTTAAGGTAAGTTTTGACCTATATAGTGTTAATTAGGGTTTAGGATTTCAATTAGTCTTTGACACCTAAACTAGCTAATTCAAGTTTAGAAGTATGAAATCAAGTGAATTAGAATGAAAAACCTTCATAAAAACCTAAAGGTTAGCTTAAGTTATCAAAATTAGAATTTAGGCCCAATAAGGCCCAAATTAGGATTAATACATCTAATTAATCAAGTAATACCTAATTATGTTAGTTTATGAAGTAGGACATAATTAAGAAGAATGAGATATGTAATGGAAGTTAAATATTGGAAGAAAATGGCTAGATTATGCTAGGACATAATTCGGCCTAAGGTGGAAAATTTGGGACTTTGGTTTATTTTGTATAGTTTTATTCATAAATGTGTTTTGAAATGATATTTAATGTGTTGGATTGATAGATATTATATGTTTTTAGAGTGTGGTTGGTTATGGAATTTGTTACATGATTAGTATATTGGTGTTGATAACTTGTCCATGGTTGAAATTAATTATGCAAGGTAATATTATTAATACGATTGTATTATTGATTTTGTATATTATCTTGGCATAATTACATGATTATTCATGGCATGCATCTCATGAGTCAACGAGTATTCATGCATTACCGAGTGAAATGCTTATGCATGCCTAATTTCATTAAAAATGTTTTAAAGTCATGCAAACATATTTTTACGTCATAGTTTTCCAATAGCAATTGAAATGTTTTAAATAATATGGTTTTCATGACCTCGAGAATTTTTTGAGGAAAGGACTTCATGGGATTTCCATAAGATAATGATAATGGTTCGGGTTCGGCAAGTGCGGATATGCAATTTTAGAGGTTGTACGAGGCGCATCGTAAACGGTGTCCGGTTCGTCGGATATACATTATGAAAACCCTAAAGCACCAAAAATAGGACATGTCCAAAGATGGAAAAAGATTTTCGGACCGGTCATGAAACGTATTATGACCTAAAAAAGGATTTGATATGCATATTTTGCTATCGTAAATATATTCACATACACGACATGCATAAGTTAACTTACTAGGCTATCACTTATTTAGTTCCTTGTGATGTAGATAATTAAGGTACGATGGCTTATTTCTCTGCTAAGCTATTTGTCAAGGGTGCACTAGACATATGTACCTTGGGTGGGGGTTCGACGTCCGAGTGGATTTGCTCGTATGTGTTAGGATGAGTTGGTCTATTTTACACTATAGTAAAAGCAATGAACAAGTAGATAAAGTACTTTTAACATGGTGTATATAGTTATTAAGCCAATTTTATAGTAGTTGGCAGTATAATAATTTTGTATGTAAATAGTAGTTGTATGTAGCTAGAGTACCAATAGTAAAATGGTAGTGTACTTATAGTAGTGTAGTTACTTAAAAATTATCCATTGCATGTTAGTGTTCTTAGGACAATAACGAAATGTGATTAAACATTCACCACTTAACGAGAGATGATGAATAATGCAAGGTAATAAAATTATTAAATAATGATAATAATGGGTCACAATTAAATAAATTTACATAGATTAATAAGAAAAGAACTTAGGATGATTGATTGTCATGAATTCGGTTAATCCAATTCAAAAAATGTAAATAAAATGATAAAACATAAAAAATTTATAACGTCTTTTTAGCTAAAGTACAGGACCTACCTTGCAAGTATTCTATTTCTATAGCATAGATTACAATTTAAACATTAAGATTAAGTTACGATTGCCTTGTTAACTTGTATTCATTGCACTTCGAATATAGGGTAACGACGGTAATATTCTTAACCTTTTAGGTTCTAGGTTGGGAGTGTTACATCGGGTATTTATGTTGTTGAAGTTAATTTTTCTACTTCTAATCCCACTTCATGGGTATTTGATACTAGATGTGGAGCCGACGCTTGTACAAATGTGTAAGGACTTAGAGAATCAAGAAAGATTGCTTTAAGGGGGTTGACTTTCATGTTGATAATGGATCAAGAGTTATACCATTAGTTGTACGCACCTATGAGTTAGCATCGTTATCCGAGCTTATGCTTAGACTAAGAAACTCGTTATAACGTTCCTAATATTACTAGAAATATTATTTTTATTTCTTGTTTAGATGAAGATATTTTTCATTTTTATTTAACAATAATAGCTATTCTTTTGGTTTAATCGCATAAAAAGTGCATTTACTCTTGATATTTTCTTAATGTGGCCCCTATAATTTTTTTTCTTATTTAACCCCTCTCTATACTCTTTAATTTTTCTTAATGTGACCCCTTTGACTATTTTCTAATCAAAACTGACAATTGGCAAAAAATAATCCACTCGGCAAGCCACATCATATTTTGTGCCACATGGAAAAAATTAAAAAAAAATCCTCTCTCTCCTTTCTCTCGTCCCTCTCTCCTCTATTTTGATTAACCTAGAACAATTCTCTAAACATAATCATCCATTAGATTTTGAAGCTTAAGTTAGAGAAGGTAGAGCTTCTTGGATTTGATGATTACATTAAGCTAGGATTGTATAATAAAGAAAATAACAATTCATAAACTAACGAAGCATATGAGGTAGTTAAGCTATAAGCACAACTCATTCAAGAAGAGAGAGAGAGGCGGTGTTGGGTTTCCAATCTATTGGAAATATATCACAACAACATATGGAGTAGCTCTGATTTTTACACCTATCTAACTTGCGAGATAAATTTAAAAGAGGGAAACGAAGTTAAATTCCATAGGTTTGTCTTTCTCACTAGTCAATGCTTCTCAATTTTTGTTCATATATTTACACATATATAGTAATCATAATATGATAGTAATAGAAATGACATTAAAACATATTCTAAATCCTATACCCACAACGAGACTTTGTTTTGTGAAGGACTCCTTAGTACCTCCTACTAGCATTCTAAATCAAATAAACCATGCCTCACTTCATGAGAGTGTTAGTATAGGTGCCCAAAATCCAACATTGATTGGATTGTTTGAGTTATTATAACATTGCATTATTTATTTTATCAATAATACAAGAAGTCTTTCTATTAATTCTTATTGTTTATATTTATTTATTAAATAGAATTAGATAGAGCTTATATGATTTAAATTTTCATCAATGATTGATCGAAAGATGTGAGACAATCATTAAAACATTTAAATGATATCATTAAATGTCTCAAGTTATAACATTATGAAGAATGGACATTGACTATATGTGGTTAGACTTGTGAGTGTTGCGAGTCATACTATAAGATAACAATAGGAAATCTCACACATATTGGCATGGTGATGCTAAAGCAAGCACTTAGGTGATTAATGTTAGAGGACATATCACTAGAATTGACTCACAATGAGAATCCATTTGGTTTAGTCTATGAGAATCTCATATAAGATGGATACAACTAGTTTATTAATTTACATTTATCATGGTTATCTCATTAGATTATTTATGTACTTGGAATCTCATTTTGATGGACCTAGCAAAGAGTTGCACATAGGCAATTTGTTTGGTGCACTAGGAATATAATGAAGATAGGTGAATGACTAAGATAGGACATGCCATTCCTTGTATGCTAAAGGAGTTATGACATTGCACTTTACTAAAAGAAATCCATAATCATAGTAGAAGTACACTAATAGAGCATAGTTCATTTACTCTAAGAGCTAAGACATTTGAGAATCGAAGAAAACTTGTGTGATCATAATCGAACAAACTAATAACCAAGTTTAAGATCACACTCGTGATAAATTGATATGAGGAATGAATTGTATAGTAACCATGCTCGTGAAAGATAATCATGGATTAATTAATACTCCTAAAGAATTGGATAGTAACCATAATCAAGATAGGCAATTATGGTTTACTATAATCCAATCTTGATTTATGTATCAAGAGATAAAAGAGGTGTCTTTTTTTCTTGATATATTCTTTTTTATCTCTTAATAATTGCCAACATATCTAGGAACCTATCAAGTCACACACATATATTTAAGCATTCACATAATAAAAGAGAAGAAAAGATGTTGGAAAATGTTTTCAATTTTGAAAGTTTCCTATTTTATAAAAGGTTTTCTAAAATGAAAAGTTTTCTAAAATGAAAAGTTTTCTGTTTCAATAATCAATTTCCTAAATTAGAGGTCAATTCCAAATTTGGAAGCAAGATACCTAAAAACAAAATTAGTTTCTAATTTAGGTTTAAAGGTAATTTAAAAAACTATTTCCTAATAAGGGCTTTCTAAAAATATCTAACCTAATTTATTTGGATAGTTCAAATTAATTAGTAATTAATTGGGCCAAAGAAGTTTGGGCCAATAGGCTTAATTTAAAAGCTTACAAGATCTTTTGATGAGAAGATAACTATGAACCTTATTAGATAAGGATAAGGTTTAAAAGGGTAAGATAAAAAAAACTCATATGCATAATAACTCCTAATCCTTTGAGGACTAGGAAGCAACAACCTAAAGTTCATATTGGACTAATTGTCACCACTTCCTTTCCCTTGCAGGATAAGGAAGACACTATCCCTATAAATACAAGGAGAGGTGTGGCAAAGAGTGAGATTCAGCTAGGGCTACATGACAAAAGAAATAAAAAGGAGAAAATAGTTTTCTCTTTATAAAGACACGTGCAACCTCTCTCCCTCTCTTTTAAGGTTATCGTAAAATATCCTTGAATCGATTTCTAAAGAGAAACCACTAAACATGTTAGAAAAAGGTAGAGCTAGCCTCTACTACTTCTAAGTGCTTCTTGTGTGGGTGCTTAGACTACATGGATTATCAATAGAGGCGGAACACTCGAAAGACTCCTTTTCTTTTTTGGTTAAATCTATACTACAAGAGTTAATTCTTTACTTATGCTTTAATTCGGGTATGTATGATTAGTTCATTCAACGTCTTCATCTTGAGATTCTTAGATAAAGGAAAATTTTTATTTTATTTTACACCTCCATAGAATGAATGATGCTTTAAAGAGTTAGAGCTTGACTTTAGTGTCTCGTACTTTGGTACAATCCAAAAAAGGTAGGATAGAGGTTATGGTGAAGGATGTTATTTAAGTGGAGGTTGATGAATTGGGTGAACTTCTTGCCATCTATTTTATGAAGTATATGTTTAAAACACGAAATGGAAGCAAAACATTTCATGGGAGAATGATGAAGTGAGGATTTGAGATAGTTCTTGGTAACAATGCTAGTGATAGATAGATCCGAGATTGTCCAATGAATCAAAATAGAGAGCGAGAGAGAGAGAGAGTAAAATATTGTTTTTATTTTTTCCACATGATAAAAAATATGACATGGCATGTCATGTGGATTATTTCTTACTAGCTATCAATTTCGATCAAAACATTGAACCAAAAATTGCCGGAAGGACCATATTTAGAGAAATTAAAGAGTATAGAAAAAGGTTGAATAAGAAAAAAAGTACAGGGGGCCACATTAAGAAAATATCAAGAGTAGAGGGATTTTTTATGTGATTAAACCTTTTTTTATATATAAAGATGAAGTTTTATATGGAAATGCTAAAATTAATAATGGTTTGTATGTTTTAAATATACATACACTCATATATAACATAAATGTCAAAAGACTCAAATCACATGATCTAAATAAAACACATCCGTGGCATTGTCAACTTGGCCATATAAACAAGAATCGAATATTTGAATTTTATAAAAATGGATATCTAGAATCATTTGATTATAAATCTTATGATGTCTACGAATCTTGTTTACTTAGTAAAATGGCAAAATCTCCCTTTGCTTGAAAATGAGAAGGGTTGGTAACTTGTTAGGCCTTATACGTAGTGATGTATGTAGGCCCATGTCCACCCAAGTAAGAGGAGGATATGATTACTTCATAACATTTACTAATGATAGATCACATTTTGGCTATGTATAACCGATGAGACAACTTTGAAGTTTTTAAAAAGTTTCAATAATTTAGATTTGAAGTTGAAAAGCAAATTAGTAAAAGTATCAAGGTACTATAATCTCATCGAGGTGGTGAATACTTGAGTAATAAGATTTTAGATCACCCGAAAGAGAATGGAATTCTTTTTCAATTGACTCTACCTAGAACACCATAAAATAAATGGTGTTCCTAAAAGGAGGAAAAAGATGTAGTTAGATATGGTTCGATCCATGATAAGTCTTATTGATATCCTTATTTCTTTTTGGAGATATGCACTTCTTACTACAACCTTTATTTTGAACAGGATTTTGATAAAGTCTAGTGATCGGACTCCATATCGGATATGGAAAGGAAAGAAAGCAAATCTATCTTTTCTTAAGATTTAGGGTTGTGAAGCATATGTCGAACGTTTAGGTGGAGACAAGCTAGAGCCCAAATCAATGAAAAGCAAATTTATAGGACATCTAAAAAAACAAATCAATATTACTTTTACCAACCATAAGAACAAAAGATATTCGTAGCTAGGCATGCTATATTGTTTTAGAAAGAATTTATAAATGTTAAAACCGAGTACAAGGAAAATTGAAATCGATGAAATTCAAGTAGCCTCATAAATTGACACTCCACTCGTGGAACATTAAGCAAATAGATTACATTATAACTATCCCACATATAGATATACAAGAACTTCATAGGTCTATACAAATTCATCACGAGTTGAAAAGATATGATCTTCTTGTCTCTATACATAATGATGTGTATACTATAAAGGATGATGAACCTAATACCTATGAAGAAACAATGTTAAACGTTGACTCCAAAAAATGGCATAAAGCCATAGAATTTGAAATGGAATCCATGTGCACTAACCAAGTATGGACTTTATTTAATCCACCTAAAGGTGTTAGACCTATTGGGTGTAAGTGGATCTTTAAGAGAAAGACCGACATGGATGAAAATATACTTACGTACAAACCCAAACTAGTGGGAAAAGGCTATCGTAAAAAACAAGGAACCGATTATGATGAGACCTTTTCACTAGTAGCTATGGTTAAATCCATTAGGATTATACTTGTAATTATTTTTTATCATGATTATGAGATATGATAGATGGATATCAAAATAGCTTTCCTCAACGAAATTTAAATGAAGACGTGTACATGACATAGTCCGATGGTTTTATCACCAATGGATATGTAAATAAAATTTATAAGTTGCAAAAATACATTTACAAACTCAACCAATCATCCGAGAGTTGGAATCAAGATTTTGATGAAATGAACAAAAAGTTTGATTTTTCACCAAAAGAAGATGTGAAGGATCATGCATCCTATGAAGGTGCAAAATAAAAAAAAATTTGTTCTCCTCTATCTAAAGTCCCAAGAGCGACCATTGAATTAACTAACTATATTAACAAAATGGATCGGATGTTACCTCTTGTAGCTTAAAATCTAATTTACAAATTGAACCATCCAAGCATTCGATCTTTATGATGAATCATGCAATAAAAACGCCCATACAAGAAGCGATAGAAATAAAAGAGTGCTAGCTCTATTTTTTCTACTATGTTTATTTTTCTCACAAAAATCACTCAAGAAAGATGGGTGCAATTTCTTTATGCCCTTTTCTCTTGTAAATTATGTCTTTATGTGTGTGTATGTGTGTATGTGGCAACCTCTCTTTTTCGGTCAAGAAGTTGTAATATCTATGGTTTTTTTTTATCTTATCCTCATAAACCCTAAATTAGGTTTAATGAAATTTTACCTTAAGTTTTTAAAAATACTCTTACGCTTAAAATACCCCTTGCAGGCTTTTGCTTAAGCCTACTGGTCCAAACTCTTTTAACCCGATAACTCAACAATTAATTTGCATCATCCAAATAAGATAGGTTAGGTATTTTAGGGAGGCTCACATTAGGAAACAATTACCTAAGTTACCCTTGGAATTTATTAAACCTAAGTTAGGAAACTAATTTCCAAATTAAGAAACTAACTTTTATTTTAAGAAACTAATTTCTTTTTTAGAAAACTAATTTCTAAATTAGAAAATTGATTTTTAAATTAGGAAACTGACTTATATTTTAGGAAATTGATTTTTAAAATTGGAAACTTTTTTTAAATTCTTCTCTTCTCTTTTTTCGTATGAATATTTAAACTTATGTGTATGACTCAATAGGCTTTTAGATATGTTAATAATATATCAAGTACAAGACAACTTTTTTATCTATCGATAAATAAATCAAGTTTGATCTCTAATAAGACATCATGACTATTTAATTGTCCGAAAAGATTACTTAATCCGTAGTAACCTTTCACGAGTATGGTTTTATATAATTCGGTCATCATGTCAATTTATCACAATGTGATCTCAAACTTGGTTTGTTATCTATTCAATAATGATCACATAAGTTTTTTTTTATCTCCAAATGTTTTACCTCTCGGGTAAATCAATCATGCTCTATTGGTATGCTTCTACTATGGTCGTAGATTCTTAAACGGACATTCATCATAATGTAATGTGATAGCTCCTTGAACACATAAGGAATGTTATGTCCTATCTCAGCTATCTACCTATTTCTAGTAGATTCTTGATGCACTCAATGAATTACCCACATGTAGCTCTTTATTGAGGCCATTGAAATGAGAGTCAAAGTACATTAATCATCTAATAAGATAACCGTGATGATTTTAAGTCAACGGACTACTTATACCCATATCATAGGAGATTGCCATAGACTATACCAAATTGATTTTCATGGCGAGTCATATTCAATGATATGTCCTCTAACCTTATTCACTTATGTACTTGCTTTGGCATTATTGATGCAAGCCCACAAGGGAAGAATGTGAGATCATAGGTATACAAGGAGTCGTCACCTAGCTAATCAAAGAGAACTAAAAAACCCTAAACATATCGATTTGTATAGATATCTAGATAAGAAGTCGATTATATATGGGGAAGATATAGCATCATCGTCATCTCGTCTTATTTAAGGTAGATTGCATTGTTTGCATGTGAAAATAAAAATATATTTTTTTTTTACTATGTTGTGCTTCTATGTCTATTTAAATGAGTTTATTTTGTTAAGATGTAAAAACAGAGTAGTTCGAGTGTTTGGGTATAAAATAAGGTAGTTTGAAGGTTTAGAATGGTCTAAAGCTAACACCCTCTACTTAAAAAGAAAAGTTAAGGGAAGTTTGGATTTGAACTATTTTTTAGTGAACATGACATAATATCGATAGGTAGGTGATTTTTTAAAGATAGCATTTTATTGAAATGAGTAGTGAATCATCGATGACTTTATTCACGGAAGTGAAAAGCCACCAACGATTTTGAGTCATGAATTTAGGAAGCTATCAAAAACTTTATCACATAAGTGGAAAGTTACCGACCACCTTATTTGGCTCGAGCAAGAATCGGATAACTAATTTAGAAGCTACTAACGGCTTTGTCACATAAGTGAGAAGCCACCGATAACTTCATTTTGGACAAGCGAGATAATCAAATAAAGTAATCTTAAAACCACTTATAGCTTTATTTCAATAATTTAAAATTAAATAAAATTGGTTCGAGAACCACTAGTGACTCCATCCACATAAGTTGGAAGCCACTAGTAACTTTATTTTAAGCAAATAAAAAATACATAAAATGATTCTAAAACTACTAGCAGACTTCATCTCATAAATGAGAAGCCACCTGGTAGCTTCATTTCAGCATTTACAATCAAGGATGATAGGTCAATCAAATCACCAAAAACTAGTACAAACCTATATTTAGACTATATATACTTAAACAAGGTAATTCATTTGTAATTGCAATTACAACAACACTAATCTTAAATAACATTTAAACTATGAATATAATAATGAAATGCCATGATTTCATTCATATTTTAAAAGAGTACAAATCATTATAGGAGTTTCACCTAAAAATTTATGTAGTTCAAGTATCTAATTTGAGGGTCGGTTTTACTCTCTTCATTTTCGAGGATAATCGATTATTCAATTAGTTAGGGAAGGAGAGCGAGTTGTTTGTGCTAAAACATTGTATAAGTCTTATTAAAATGACTAAAAGTCTCTCTAAATTTGGTACAAGTAGTTAAGGTTGTTGCTACTACCAAAGTTGCTATAAATTTTACTATAACCTTGAAAATTTCTAATTTTCCGAAAGTTGTCAAAGTTGCTACAACTTAAAGTGCTTTGGCAATAAAATTTCTATTGTATTTTTTCTATAAAAGATAAATAAAAATACAATCTATAATATCATGTTATTCCTGTAAAAAATAATCAATTGAATAACAAATTTTTTATGGAGAGTGGCTGGTTAGTTGCTTGGTTTCGAGCGAGACAAAAGGTCGTTTGTTACTAGCTCAAGGCTACTTAGCATCTAGGGGTTAACTAGCTTCAAGAGGGTGTTGTTATTGATAATTCAAAGTTATATAACACATCGGTCGTTATATGGAGGTGTTGGTCCGTCTGCAACGGGATTGTTAGCCTACCATTAGTTTGCTAACGTGCTATAAAAGGGTTGCTTATAAGAGATACTGTTATGAGGTGATCTGCTATCTAAGCTTGTAAAAGGGTTATAGGGTGCATGCCTCGCTTATTTTTAAGCTACAAGGTGATCGCCTTACTAGCCTACGTGGCGCTAGCATACTAGGTGTTGGCCCGGTCGTTGTGAGAGGGCTTAACAAGGCATGACTATAAGGGGAAGTTGCTTAGTGTACTACAAGAGGCACTAGCTCGGTGTGCTATGAAGGGTGCTAGCCTAGCGTGCTACAAGGGAGGCTACCTAGTGCTAATCATACGAAAGGTGATGGCCGACATGCTATGAGGAAAGTTGTTTGGTGTGTTGTAAGGTAAGGTTGGCATGAGGCGAGGCGCGCTTGTGTTGGCATGCAAGGCGGATGCTACGAAGGTTATAAGAGGGAGGGCTATAAAGCTATAAGAGGGATTAAGAGGTCTGTAAGAGGGAGTTGTTGGTTGCAAGAGTGGTTGTGAGGCTGCAAGAAGGGCTTTGAGGTAAGGGTGTTGGAGGTTTATAAGGGGATGGGAAAAGGCTATGTGAGGGTGTTTAGCCTTGGGCGAGGGGAGTTTCGAGTAAGAGTTTGGTGTGGGATGAAGGGTTTTTGCTATAGTTGGGTGGGGAAAAAATAAAAGGGGTGAAATATAGTAGGTTATACCAAAAACATTCAAAGGATAGGTTTTTATAGGTATTTTTTAGGTTTTTTTCTTTTTTTTTTTTAGTGAAAGTCTAATTTGGTCTCCGATTCTCTATAACCCACTAATTTAAGTCTGATTTTGATTTGTTTGTTTTGACAAGACCCTTAAATCTCAATTAATTAGGATCTTTGTTTTAAATTTCTTCCAATTATGCCTCCTCTTTAGTTTAATTAAAGAACATAGGTTTTGAATTTAAATGGACATCATCTAATTAGTGTTGGTGATATGGTGACTTTTCCTTTTCAAACTCTAGATTTTACTCATTATATCATTGGGTTTTGCCCTCTTGTAAATTTCTTTTAACTTATTAAATATGTCCGTAATGTCCCGGGATTCGCTTTTCGGAAAAGCATGATTGGAAGGTCTCATCATACTATAGACTTTAGAAAACATCTTTATCATGTCATCATTTGATATTTTGAATTGTTTATCGTGTTTTATACATAATATTAATACACCATTATGTAGAGGATCTAGAAAATAGGCTTTTAGGCACCGATTACATTAGAGAATGGTTTTTTTAAAAAAAAAGAGTAAAAAAATCATAAATTTGATAATGAGAGGCAATCAAAGAAAATAAGAAGCAAAAGAAAATGCTAACACATAAAGTAGATCGGTTAAAACTTTAATGAATACTTTATTACTTTGAAATGAAGAGAGTTACAATTTATGTGTACTATTTCTTTACGACATCTAAATTCACTAACTTGGACAATTCATCACCATTCATGTTAGTCGGAATGAGGGTTCCACATGAGAATCCCTTTTTTTACCACGTAGGGACCTTTATAGTTTAATGCCTATTTACTCTTATCTACCTCCTATATTTGCAAAAATTGCTTTAGTACGAGTTCTACTTCTTGAAAACTTCTTTGACGCATCTTCTTATTATATGCTCTAGCCATTCTTTTCCGATATAGCTAGGTGTGGAAATTTGTAGCTAGTCATTTTTTGCTTATCAAAATCAACTGTTCATATCTAAATTTTTTCAATTTAGATTCCTTTAATTCAGCTTTTTTAAGACTCTTAGGAAAGGTGTTTTGACCTCTAAAGGTATCACGACTTATATTTCATATATCAAAGAGTAAAGAGTTGCTCCTATTAAAGTTTTGATGGTTGTTCGATAAGCAAGTAAGGTAAATGATGGCATCTCATACCAGCTTTTATATGTCACCACCATCTTTTGGATAATCTTCTTTAAGTTCTTGTTTGCTACTTCCACGACTCGTTCATCTTAAGCTCGTATGAAGAGGAATTATGATATTTTATTTTACAACGTAGGTATAAATCTATCATTATTTTATCGTTAAAGTTATAAGCATTATCTATTTCTAAGGTTTCAAGAAAGCCATATCTATAAATGATATCTTTTTCAACAAACCAATATACGAACTTATGAGTCACTCGTGCAAAGGAAACATCTTTGACCCACTTGGTGAAATAATCAATTCCTACTAGAAACAAATGGTTCTCATTTCTCACTCGTAGGATTTATTGGTTCGATGATATCCATGCCTTACATCAAACGATCAAAGCATACCATGTTGAAAAGGGGCGCAAATGAAGCATTTATCCAATTGACATGAATCTTACACTTATGATATTTTTGAACATAATTGATGTAATCTTTTTCCATGATAGTCCATAAATAGCCACTTCATTAGATCTACCGAGTCACCATATGTTCGCTAGCATATGTGGCAAAGATCCCTCTCGTGGACCTCTCTTATAGTCTTTTTTTATCTCGACTACATCTAAGCATCTTAATCGAGAGCTATCAAAACTTCTTTTGTAAAAATCTTACCGTCAAGATAAAAATTCATAGCCAACCTTCGGGCATCTTTCTATCATTCCCGGTTGCATTAGTTGGATACTCACTACTTTTAATGAACTATTTGATGCCATGATACCATATTTTTCCATCTCATTCTTTTTTAATCGGACCACAATAGTATGTCTGAGGTATTTTTAGTTTCGATACATATAGGTTAAATCTTCATGTCATATTTAATTTTAGTCATGAAAGCAAAGGTTACTAATGCATCAACAAAGTGGTTATTCTCTTTACATATATGGGTGAACCTAATTTCTTCAAACTAACCAGCCAACTTTGTTAAGTATTTCGATATGGTTTTAGCTTTTTATCTTTCCTCTCGTCACTCTTCTTTCACTCGATTGATTATGAGTAGTGAGTTATCGTATTCATCAAGTTTGCCTATCTTCATTTCTAAGGTCGCTTTCAAGCTATTCACACATACTTCATACTCGAAAAATGTTATTCATACATTCAAACTATAACTTAACTACCATAAGAAATTGTTTCTCTTTTGGTGAAATCAAGACCGACTCGATATGATTTCCTAACACATTGATGGCTCCATTAAAATATAAGACCCACGTGTCATCCTTTGACTCTAACTCTTCTTTTTTACCATCATAATTGATTCATAAGGAAAATCAAATCTCGGTAGTCATTTATTACATTATTTGTAAAATAGGTAGCTATGACACTTCCTTTCACCATCTTTCTTGTCATGTATATAATGTCATATTTTGATAGCATGACTTGTCATCTTATAATTCAGCTAGACACGTATGGCTTCTCAAAAATATATTTAAGAGGATCCATTTTTGAAATTAGCCAAGTAGTGTAACAAAGCATGTATAATCCGATTCGTCATGCACATCATATTAAATCACAATACATCTTCTCTAGTGTAATGTATTTTGACTCCCAATCAATGAACTTCTTACTTAAATAGAAGATGGCTAGTTCTTTCTTTCTTAACTTATCATGTTGACCCAAAACACTTCTTACTATTATCTTTATCATTGAAAGCATATAATCAAAGGTCTTCCTAGTATAGGTAGTACCAATAAAGATGGATTTTGCAAGAATGACTTGATTTGATCAAAGGCTTCTTGATAGTCTATATCCTATATACCAGCTTTTTATTACCATAATAATCGAATATCGGTTCATAAGTGTTGGTTAATTGAGAGATGAAGCAAGCAATATAATTTAAATGATCCTAAACACTTTTGACTTCTTTCTTGATGGCGATGAAACCAAACTTTGAATGGCTCTAACTTTATCAAGATCAAATTCAATTTTGTTATTGCTTAACCCTAGTAATTTTCTAGACTTTACACCAAAAGTTCATTTCATGAGATTCAACCTCGGTCGGTATTTCCTCGATCTCTTAAATAACTTTCTTATGATTAAAGCATGATCCTCATCTTTTTTGAATTTTGTAATCATATCATCCTCATACACCTTAACGTTTTTGTGCATTATGTCATGAAATAAAGGTAACCATGGCTCTTTGCTAAGTGGTCCCATCATTTTTCAATCCAAAAAGCACAACCTTATAGTAGAAAGTTTCCTAAGATGTGATAAATGTTATCTTCTCCTTATCATCCATGGCTATCTTGATTTTATTGTACCTTGAAAATCCATCTATAAAAGAATAGGTGTTATTTTTTCTAGTATTGTTGACCGGGACATTGATATACGATAATAGAAAATCATCTTTCGAAATAGCTTTATTCAAATCTCGGTAATCCATGAATATTCCGATCTTTTCATTTTTCTTACCCATTACGACTATGTTCAACACCCACTAAAGGTATTCAAACACTTTTAAGAATCCTAAATCCCACTACTTATTAATTTCTTCTTTCACTTTAAGTAAAATAACCGGCCTTATCCTTATCAACTTCTACTTTATTGTCTTACACCCTAGGTTCAAAGGCAATCTATGTTCCACTATCTTGATATCTAGCCTTGGCATGTAGGCATATGATCAAGCAAATACATCAAAGTATTCTCTCAATAGTGAAATCATATTTTCCTTTTTAGCATCCTCCATCAAGGTCCTAACTTTTAGCTCTCGTCCGTTCTTATTAGTCCATATATTTATCATTTCTAATTCTTTTTGGCATGGTTTGATAGATTGTTCTCATAATTCTATCAATTTTATAAATTCATTTATATCATCTACTCCTAACTTGTCTTCATCCATTGTAATTAAAGTTTCATCAAATTTAAGTCAATCATTTTCATTTTTAAAGAGGTGATCATAATGTATGCCCTTAAAATAAAATAAAAGTACAAATAAAAGCAAGAAAACAAAAACATAAGCAAGACCATTTTAAAAAGGAAATTCTGCATAATTTGATGTATTAGTATTATATATGAATAAGAAAAGGCTTTAATTCAAAAGTTTTTTTTCCAAGATTCGATATAGAATTCAACAAGAAGGTAAAAGAAAAACATGATAAAAAGAGATTTACTCAACCTTATAGATGATTGATACTTCCTCCTCAAATAAGTTGGTTAGCTCCTCATTTTTGACATATTTTTAGGCAACCTTATTGATGTCAAAAGCTTCCTCCATCATGTTGATGTTGAGCTACGGAAAAGTCACCTCATCAAAGCTAGTTGGTAACAATGTAGACAACACACACTAATCACTCGTCCTCGCTCACTACTACCCCTAGGGTATTGACTACATGCCATTTAAGATCTAGCCCAAGTCAAAATTCTCTTCATCCATAAATGTCACATATGAAGGTCATGGAAATGTAGTGCGAATATGAGAGATCTCAATATCTCCATAACTCGGGATCTTGTCCTTCAATATAGACTAGTCTTTTCTTCCTTTTTAGCTCGACCATCCTCTCGATAGTCCTTCCTAGATGGCTTGTATCCCAACCCAAAGTTTTTGTCTCTTATCCCCTACTTCATGAATTTACAATCATTAGACAGTACGTTATCTATACGTAATGGTGGGAACCCAGCATTTATCATGTATTTCACCACCATTTTCATGACACCAAATAGCTTAGGGCTCTTTCGTTGTAAGTTCTCCGGGACTAAATCATTATTAACTACTTCAAAAGCATACAAGTTCCCCTCACTAACTCCTTTTTCCTCAATGTATAAAATTGATACATTCTTAGCTATGGCCATAGCCTCTTCATCCCTCACAATGATTAGCTTTCTATCTACTATATACTTTAACCATTAATGTACTAAAGATGTGGCGGCTCCTACATAATGAATCGGTGGCCTTCCTAGCAACATACTATAAGAAAGATGGATGTTGATCACTTGTAGGATGGTTAATGTTTAGATTGACTTTTATGTCACTAATAACCTAGTAAGGGGTGCCATCATAAGCTCATTCCATCATCTAGTAAAGTAAAATTTACCGAGATAATCATCATTTTACTCAACCTCATATGTGATGAATCATCCGGAAAGCAATCTAGGACATATTTTAATAGCACATTTAGGATAGATCCTTTATCAATTAGTACCTTGGCAAACCATATAATCCTTGTATTTGACGAGTGATGTACAAGGCCCTATTATGTCCAATTCCTTTGGGTCCTAATTCATCTTTGGTAAATAAAGTACAAGAAGTTAATGGCTTTTACCCTTCCCACCAAATGTTCTATTAAATCGGAGATGATGTTTTAAGGGATATGTGCTATGTTGAGAACCTTTTGAAGTCTTCTTTGATGAGTTTTAATGTTTAGGATTAGTGACAAGAGAGATATATATGCAACAATTTTGCTCAACTAATCCACTACACTACACTCGTTATGCTTCATTAACTATAAAAATTATATAGCTTTATCATCCTCAATTGACTTATTCATCTTAAAATTCATAAGAGATGACTCGGCTCCTGTGCCTTTGATGGCTTTTTCTATATTTAGAAGGATAGGTTCGATGTCCTTCCCTTTGTCTTTCCTTAACTCTTCAAGAGTGAAGCACTTTTATATATGTGTAACTCCCTTAATATCTATTGTCCCATCAGTCAAGATTTTTATGATAGCACGCGACTAACTAGAGTAAGTAAAGGGTCTATATTTATAAGGAATGGCTTCATAATCAGCCTTCATGGGCATAGTCATTTTCAAAACCAACTTCATAGGACCCATCTTGATCGACTCATATCTAAAAGGTATAGGATTATTTACACCATTATCCGACGATAAAATATTCACTTCAACGCTTTTCTCTTTTTTTCTACCCTCAAATTCCCCAATACTATCATGATTTGGCCTAAGTGATGGAATTTAATACAACCTTCAATGTTAGGCCTCTTTGTCTTTTGAAACTTACGAGTATTATTCAAGATTAACAAGAGCCTATGAATCGAAGGTTTCATGTTAACACCCTCGGTATTCATCATGTCAAACGATCTAGATATGAAAATTTTCAAACTTTATTCCTCTCTATCTATGTCATATCACCGAGTGACACGATGTTTATTCTCTAGCTCTAGTATGATTTGGCAATAGGTTTGAGTTCATATTTTGAGAACTAGGTATGTCCTCGAATGCAATCCATCCTTGGTCAATTAATGACTTAACTCTTCTTAAAGCTAACACAATCTTAACTCTCTTCTTAAAGCTAACACAATCTTTGATATTATGCCTAGCTATACTGTTATGGTACTCATAAGTCTCATTCAACTCGTATCATCTAAGATACAATGGTTGTCACGAAAATGTAAGTACTTGGAGCCAATTGACCAACGATCACTAGGTTTTTGAACAGGTATCCTAGAGAGATGGCAAAAGGTGATAAGATGTTTTTGTATAGCTCTTGCCTAGTATTCATCTAATTGTCCTGGTTGAATGGGGCTTGCTAGTTATTAAATTATTTGAACACTAGCAAATTTCTAGGAATAGTCTATATCCGAGGTTGTACAAGGGTTGGAGACTAGGTTGTTGAATCGATAACATTGGTAGGCTTAACATTGCTTAGTGTTATGAATTAGGGGATAAAATTGACTATATTGCCTCATCGCATAAATTGATTCTTGGCCTTCCACCGAGTTTCTTAATGACCTCATGGGCAAAAGATTGGTGCTTCAACTTGGTGTACACCTACTTCCTTTCTCTTTCTAAAATTGCTCCTTTTAGAGTTAGATTTATTAAAAGTAGACACTCTTCCCACCTCAATGGCCTCGCTCAATACAATTGGTTGTAGATATTATTTCAATAAAACTCGTTATATCCATTGCTCGATAGATAGTCATAATAAGGAGGCTTAAAGGTATTAATAAAGAATGTGACTAACTCCTCACTAGAAATGATGGCTAAATTCTTGAAGTCATTTCTTGTCACCTCTAAGCATACTCTCTAGCGGACTCGTTAACGCTTGTTTCCATTGACTATGGGTTAGACTTATTTAGGATTATCTCTAAGTTAAACTTGTATTATCTCATGAAAGCCTCAACCAAATCTCTCCATCTGTCTAATCTTGGTCTATTCAAAGTTGATAAACCAAGTGAGAGAGAACGATATTTAAAAAAAAAAGTGAATAAGCAAAGACTCATCATTGGAACCTTCGATCATCTTGTTCAAGTATACCCTTAAGTGGGTCCTTAAGAATTGGCTATTAGTATATTTAGGAAATTTAGGCGAGTCTAAATTTCTTTAGAATCATAACATTCAAGCATAAAGCATTTATCCACTATCAATAAAGGATCATATACATATACACCCTCATAGCCATAAGTCATTCTTTAATTGTAATGAATTTGTATGCTTCAAGTTCAACAAAAATCTTATCTTTCCCTTGATCATTAACTACTAGATCAATAGTGGGGGCTATTTGAGTTCCAAACATATATGGCTGTGGTAGAAGAGTAAGAGTTTTTAAAGCTACTAGTTCAAGCATGGCATTTGGTAATGATGTATTGGCCGATTGGCGGTGGTGGTGCTCTCTCATTGAGGCATAAAAAATGAGGGCATCCGAGCCGCTTGTTAGGAAATAGGCGGACGGATGATGAACGAGTGCTGCGAGGGCATTGGATGACTAAGCTATATCGAGATTAAGAGGCGGTTTAACATAAGCCTATGCTTTCATGCTTTGTTCAAGTAGAGCAAAAAGCCTTACGACTTTTTCTTTTAGTGTTTCTATCTCCTATTGACGAGTTTGCTCTAATGGAGCTCTTTCTTCATTCTCTATTTTTATTCTCAGTTTGGTTTTATAGAATATTAAAGGAAGTGTGGTTTTAGCAGATAGGACCTATATTTATACATATGTAAAATATATATATATATATATATATATATATATATATATATATATATATATATATATATATAACACATAAATAATATATTGCTATAAATAACATTGGAGACTAGATATAGAGTAGTCATCTATAGGGAGTGACAAAAAAGCTTGTTTTCTTCTAGCTTTTTATTTTGCCGACAAAACTACTTGTAGTTGGTATAATGATGTGTTTATTCACTTTAATAACCTTTGGATTTTCTTCTTAAGTCTAGTTTCGGAGTAACCAACCAACCTTCCAAGTTATTAGGTGAATGGGGTCACTCGGTTAGAAAGGAAAAGTTGATGGCATTCATCGATAGGATTGTTAAATAGTTTTAACTTAGCTAACATATCATATAAGATTTCAATAGGCATAATAGACAATAACATATATAGAAAGATGTCAAGGCTTTCGCTAATTGAATATCCAAAATAATGAGCACGAAGGCCCAAGATAGTTTAGAGTACATCTTTTTTTACATGATAAAAGGAAAAAAAATCATATAATGGAAGATGAAATACAATTAAATAGAGCAAAATTTCTAATAACTCAATTAGACTCCGAAGATCTTCCCCGTCTAGCTATTCTAAATAGTAAGTAATCACATCTCCTCGGGTATTTTTTTCATGGCTTTGTAGTCATCTTTCATTCTACCTTAATTGATGCGACTCAACTCTCATACAGCTATAGCTTCATTAGAGACCTTTTTTGCTTGGTTATCTAGTATAGCCTAGTGTTGGCCTCACTCGATATTGACTTGAGTTAAGTTGTTATGTATAGTGGGCCAATATGAGGATAGCTTAAGTATCTCTCCTTTGAGATGTTGGTTTTCTTTCTTGAGTGTATCAATTTGGGTTTGTGCCTTTACCATTTACTTCATCAACTCTTGACTATTACTGCATTTGGCACTTAAAGATCCTTTCCTCTTGATATTATTCTCCTTAAACCTTCTTACTTCCATCCTCAAACTCTCTAACTCAATCTCGACTTGGCCATCCCTTAATTGTAACTTGTCCAAGTTAGCACATGTTGAGTCTAATTCTGCTTGGACTCAATGGTAGAGTGGTTTTTAGTATTCATCCTCATTGGCTATGCTTTTCCGGGTTCCGGATCTAACATATTTACTTATCTTGCTCCTTCTTCTTTTTCTCTTCAACTAATCCCTAGTGAGCTTCAAATTTTTTATCTTGAATGGCTCTATTTTTCTATGAAGGTCATGATAGTCCGAAGGAATCAATTTTGGAGGATCATATGCTTTTCTCTTTTTTCCTTTGTCTTGGCTAGATGAGACACTCAAAACTTGTGGAGAGAGTGGCTTACTTCCTTGAGCGGACCGGCCAATCTCAACCTCCAATGGTTCGAAAAGATTTTTTTTTATCCTAATAAAGATTAAGGATTCTTAACTAACTTGATGGTTGGGCATCAAAACTTATCTATCTTGACCTCGGCTTGTTTGATGACCTAAGTCTTGTACCCTTATAAATTGTCATGAGGGATAAGATTTGATAGTGGCTATCTCATGACCATTTATCTTTCCACCCACCATTCCATATGTTAACTAGTCTTCTAAGATACAACTTAGAAAAGTAGGTGAAGCCTCTTTTTAAGCTTCCTTTGAAGTCATTCGAACCGACCCTTTTTGAAATACATTGCTCGTAGTCAAGTTACCTAGACACCATGCTAGTAGCATAACTCACACATCCTGTTGATCCAACCGGAGGGACACAATGTAAAGTTCTACAATGAGCTAAATATGACGTTTGGTTTATCAAGATGACCATCTATAAGAATTGGGCATTATACAAGTCGAGCAACATAGCACTTCATTCTTGCTCGGTATGTTTTCTCTATGGTGTTGTTGCAGAATTTTTTAGCAACTCTTGATCTTTACACCAAACAGAGTGAAAGATTGATCTATATACTTTCATATGACTAACCATCAATATGCACAACAATTGCACACAACATCTTATCCTTTTTTTATCGAATCTTTAATAGTGATTCAATGACAGGATGGTCTTAGCAAGAATTACAATGGTAAGGTTAATTGAGTTCTTCTTTATCTCAATGAAAACATTGGCGGCGTCAAGACCGATTAATCAACCGGGATGGTCTCGGCTAGTGCTCGAATCTCTCAAGCTTTGTTTGAATATATCCAATAAGGCATATGATAGTTATAATTATACAATGGGATATGTAGGGCATGACTCTATATCCAGATTCGAAAATACAAAATAAAGGCTAAAATGTAAATAACTAAAAATATAAGGAGAAACAACCCAAGTAACACATATATACAATCATATTTTTTTATAATAAAAAATATAAATAATTAAATGATAGTAACTCACTTAAAACATAAAGGCATAACAAACAACTAGAGAGTTATGAATAGAGACAATCAAAGCTTGACCCTAGCATAGCATGTCCCTAGTGTAGTCGCCATTTTGTTGACCCCGACCCACGAGGGGAGACTATGAGATTGTAAGCAAATAAGAAGTCCCCACCTAGCTAATCGAGGAGAACTACCCTAAATATACAAGTCTATATAGATATCGGGGTAAGGGATTGATTACGTATGGGAAAGATATAACATCACCATCATCCCCTACTTAAAAAGAAAAGGTCGGGGAAGTTGGGATTTCAATTAGTCTTCGATAAACACGACCTATTATTGATAAATAGGTGAGTTTTTAAAGATAGATAACCTTTTATTGGCATGAGCATCGAGTCATTGACTACTTCAAATCATGAATTTGGGAAGCTATTGATAACTTCGTCACACAAATGAGAAGTTACAACCACCTTATTTGACTTAACCAACTAGTAGATAATCGGTTTAGAAGCCGGTAGTGGCTTCATAACATAAGTGAGAAGCCATCGATGGCTTCATTTCGTACAAAAAAATAATCAAATAAAATAATCTCAAAATCATCGACAACTTTGTTTTAGTAATTCAAAATTAAATTAAATTAGTTTAGGAGCCATCGACAACTCTATCCATATAAGTAGGAAGCCACTAGTAGCTTTATTCGAGTAAGAAAAAAAATAAAATGATTTTGAAACCATTGGCGACTTCATCATATAAGTGAAAAGCCACCGACGGTTTTGTTTCAGCATTGCAATCAAGTACGATAGGTCAATCAAATAACCAAAAAAAGGCACAAACCTACATTTAAACTACGGATACTTGAACAGGATAATTCATTTGTAATTACAATTACAACCATATTCATATCAAATAATATTTAAACGACAAATATAATAATGAAATGCCATAATTTCATTTACATTTTGAAGGAGTACAAATCATTGTAGGATTTTTACCCAAAAATTTCGTAGTCCAAGTGTCTAATTTGGGGGTTAGTTCTACTCTCTTCATCCCCAATGATAATTGATTATTCGATTAATCGAGGAATGAGAGCAGGTTGTGTAATGTACCCTAACCTAGTACTTATTAGGTTGAGCATATTACCACCGTTGATCGATATTTGGAATGTAATGAATGTAAGCCAATAAGACACTATATCTTTGCTATGGTATACTAGGTATGGATTATGCTCGCAAAAGCCTACTAACAACGAGTAGGTCCTAAGTTCAACCTAAAATGTATTGTTAAATTTTCCTATTTTAATATTTTAATTTATCAGTTTAGACTAAATTGACTCGAATTTGTGACACTCAATTTTATCAAATTCATTTTCTAAAAGCCTCGTAGGGATTTATTTAGTTATTATCCCTTATTCAGTAATTAATCCTTGTTACTTTCATTAATTGCCATTTTATTATGGTTATTTTCTTATCAATTTCACTGTCTTATTTTATTATTAATGCTAGCATGCAAGAAATTAATTAAAAGAAAACTATATATGCTATTGTACTACTATCTTACTATCGATATTTTGATTAACATACAAGTTATCCGTATTGTACATAAACTAGTTCGTTGCCATATTATACAAAAAAAATGACTTATTTATTTACAACCATCATCCATTACCGATCTACCATGTACTTATTCATTGCTTTAACTATTATACAAAATAACAATCTCATACCCGGTACATTAATAAAAATCCCCAATACCGAGTAACAAAATAGTGTGAACTAGGTTCATCATCCACCTATAGGTAAGATACATGCGATGAGTAAATCACTCGGTAGTTAGATCAAACATACACATCATCATTATGCTTTGTCTTTTGTCCCTACATCACAAGAATTTAGTGAGCTATTGTCCAAGTAAATTAACCACACATGTCGTGCATGTAAGTGAAATCCACGTGATAAATTATTTACATGTTCTTTGAAAAATCATTTTTCCATGTCATGAAATCATGCCATGATCATTCCGAAATATCTTTCTATGCTTGGATGTCCTGTCTTCGAACTTTAGGTTTTCATGATCTATCCGAAAATCAAATCTATCTATGGATGCACCTTGTCGAGTATTTAAAAGTGTACATCCGCACTCAATTGACCCATGAAAACCATGAACCAGGAAAATTATGAAAAATCATGAAGCCCACTTCATAAAACCATGAACCATGAAAAATCATGTAAACCATGAAATATTTTTCCAATTACCTTTGGAAAAATCTTGAAGGAAATATTTTTTCATGACTGCAAACCTTTTTACGAATAGGCATGCACATGCATTTAATGTAAATACATAATGCCCAAGAATTATGTATGATCGCCATGCGTAACATATGTTTAGACAGTTGGCATAACGTGTCACAACGTAATAAATGTACTATAACACATTAACCCGCACATTCATGTTCATTCACTCACGACACCCAATTCAATCATAACCCTTTGACACATTTCATTTCAACAATCAAATAATGGTAATTTACGACAAGCATTTAACCATGTCATAACTTCCATAAACATCACATTTCACATCTTGGGCACAAACATTACACCCAATTCATCATAGGATTATCAATTGTACACTCAAACAACATAAATGTGCAAAAACCCTAATTTTCTCTTAACTAGGTTAGATTTTCACCTAAGCTAAATTAGGTGAATTTTTCGATTTTAATGCAAATTTTCATGCTAGAACATCTTATTATGCTTCACTAACATGTAACTAGGAAATTAAACATCCATAAACTAATTGCAATAAAAAAATCTAATTTTTGGCTTAGTGGATCAAATTTCTACCTATGGTAAACTAAGTTAATTTTCAATTCCAACATAATTTTTCATGTTAAATTATCTAATTGCATGATGTTGAAATAGAAACAATCAAAAGGATCAAAAACCCTAATTTTCCTAATTTGAGTCGAATATATGATTAATGTAACTAAGTGAAATTTTTAATTTTTAATACAATTTCTCATGCTAAATCATCTATTCTCTCTTAAATAACTCATAATCAAGCAATAATCCATCAAGTAAACGTACGAATCAAAAACCCTAATTTACCCAAATTAGGTCGAATGGTCTACCAAGAATTAAGCTAAGGAATTCTTGTTTCTAACACATGTTTTCATGCTCAATCAACAATTCTAATTTCAATTGCATTAATCTCACCTTTAATTCCTTTTTTCCCAATTTAGCCTAACTAAGAACCCTAAACCTAATTTTCAAAATTCAAGGAATTAAATTTGAATAAATTGGAAAAAAGAATCAATTGACATCAATTAACGATTCCTTGTGATATAGGTGAGATTAACTTACCTAGAAAGCTCCAAATTAGTCATGGTTAACTTGGTTCGCCTTGAAATTTTCCTTCCTCTCTTCCTCCTAAATTCAGCCAAAACCAAGACTTTTTTCCTTCTTGGAATTCTTGAGCTTCCAACTTTGATTTTAGGTTTAATTAACCATTGTAAGTGTGCTTTAAGTGTTGAGGTGAATTTGATGTATGATTTTCTAGGAAAATTTTACAAGAGTTTTGCCTTAATTTTTCAATTTTCTAATATTTTTCTCTAATCTTTTTCACCCATATTTATAGGTGAGCTTGGTGAGAATTTCTTTATTTTTAACTTGATCATGACCCTTCATTTAGTCTAATCCTAGCCCTTGATTTTACTCTTAACCCTAGCCCTTCCTTTGTTTTAATCTTGGCCTTCCATTTTTCTTTAAATGTTAACCATCCATCTAGCTTAATCTTAACCATTCCTTTTTTCATTAGTCAAACCTCATTAATTAACCCTAATCATGGAAGCTTAAGTGGTGGAAAAAATGTAGAGAAAATCTATTCCAAAATTATTGAATTTTAATCCCTCAATTTAAGGAATTTTCCTAATTTTACTCGTTCCATAAGACCTTTAATTATTTAATTGATCCCTTTAGATCCTTCCTTTAAAGCTTTCCTAAAAAGGTTTTACTTCCTCAAGTTCATTCCTGATTTAATTTGAAAGTTTAAAATTTTAATTATATGCAATTAGGTCCCTAATATTATGTAATTAGGTCCCTATGTATACATAATTTATTCCACACTTTTCCAAAAATTTAATTCTTTTCATAATAAATTCAAATACCTCCTATAACAATTTATGCACTATTCACATAATTTTTATACATTATTTAAGCCCTCAAATTAATTATTTCGTGTAAAAAAATGAACTTATTTATACGGAAAAAAATTCATTAAGCATAGAAAAATTCAGTGCATAGAATATTCCTACACATCCCTAGCAATTTTTCTATTCCTATTGGATAATTTTCATGCATATTTAAAGCACTCAAAGTAATTAATTTGTATAAAAAACATTATTCATGCATCGAATAGTCCAAATAAAGTATTCACTCGAATACCAAAAAATTCATCCAATGGCATAGAATAATATAGCACCCTCGTAACAAATATTCTATACAAAAAAAAATCATGCATAAATAACATGTTTGAAATAATTATTTTTCATAATAATGTAGTATTCGTACATCAAAAAATCGATAAAATATTCACTAGGCATGAAAAAATTATCCTAAGTGTACCAAATATTCTAACAACCTTTTAACAATCATCCTATGCCCATGAAATAACTTTCATATATCTTTAATATATTTTAATTTATTTAATAATGGGTTCGGGTATTAAGAGTCGCCCATTGCCAAAACATTGTATGTGTCATGTTAAAGAGACTAAAAGTCTCTTCAAAGTCGATGCAAGTAGTCAAGATTATCTGTTACTACCAAAGTGGCTATAAATTTTACGAGTAACTCTAAGAATTTCTAGCTTCTTTGAAAGTTGCCAAAGTCCGCAACTTGAGTGGGTTTGGCAATAAAGTTGCTTTTGTATTTTTTTGTCAAAAATCAAAAAATATATAATCTACAATATCATGTTGTTTCAGCCTAACACAATCAATCAAATAACAATTTTTTTTATGGAGAGTGGCTAGTGGTTTTGGGGAGGCCAAAGGCTACTTGTTGCTAACTCAAAGCCGCTTGGCATGCTAAAGACCGATTAGTTCTCTGGAGGGAGTTCGTTGCTACTCGGTTTGAAGTCGCTTAGCATGAGCTTGTCCGGCACACCAGCCTACTACGAGGGGTCGTTGGCTCGCTATGAGGTGAGTTGTTGGTCTGGGCTTGCGAGAGGGCCGTAGGTGTCGGCTTGCTAGATATTGAGTTGTGGGGTGCCTACCTTACTTGCCTGCGAGGCACTAGCTCGTCGGGCATTGGCTTGGCTATTCCGAGAGGGAATAGAAAGGCATGGTGGTCCCTATATATATATATATATATATATATATATATATATATGTAATTCAAGCGTAAGAAAGCGATTGCAGTCCAACGAGTTAGGATAATTGTCTTCCAAGTAATATTGTTCACCTCTCTTTTTTATCACGTATTACTATATATCGAAAAGACATAGGGTTGTGACTTTTCACAACCCTATTCACTTTTTTTCTTTTTTCTTTTTTCTTTGTTTTTTTTTTTTTTGGGTTTCAAGTTGTTGTTTTCTTTTTTTTTTCCTCCTTTGTTTTTTCCATCAAGTTAGGTTCTTTTTTTATTTAATTTTTTTCATCCACTATTCACCTTTTTTTTTTTGCTTCGAGTATTGTTCGCTTTTTTCTTTTTTCTTTTTTCAAGTTTTTGTGAATACATGTCTTCTCTTTTTCTCCTCCTTTTTTTTCCCATCAAGTTAGGTTTATTTTTTTTTTGAATTTTCAAGTTGTTTCATTTCGGTCTCTAAAATTTAAAAATAAAAACTTTTAATTCCCTAACCGATGCACTACTTATGCCTTTTTTAATTTTTTTTCCATTAAATTATGTTCTTTTTTTATTATGTGTTAAAATTTTAAAAAATCAATCGTTACTTTTTTCATACAAACTAACGATTATATAATATATGTATACAATATTTTTTATATTTATACGATATGTTTTTGGATTTTATTACAATATGTTTTTTCTTTTCTTTTTTTCAAGTTTTTTTACTATACATGTCTTCTTCTTTTTTCCTTTTCTTTTTTCCATCAATTTAGGTTCTTTTTTAAATTCTTAGGTTGTTTCGTTTTGGTCTTTGAAATTTTAAAATGCAAAATTTAATCCCTTAACCGATGTACTACACATGTCTTTTTTTCCTTTGCTTTTTTCTTTTGCTTTTTTCCATAAATTTATGTTCTTTTTTTTATTTAATTAAGTGTTAAATTTTTTAAAAATCAATCGTTGTTTTTTTTCATACAAACTGGGAATTGTATAACACTACTCATGCCTTTTTTTTCCTTCGTTTTTTTTTTCAATTTATGCTCTTTCTTTTACTTGATTAGGTATTAAAATTTTAAAAAATCAATCGTTACTTTTTTTCACACAAATTGACGGTTATGTAATATATATAAGATATTTTTTATATTTATATGATATGTTTCTAGATTTTAGAATAAATATAAAGTACTCTTATTGTTTAAAATTGATATTCTCGATAAAAATTCTCGTCAAGTTAATTTTTATTCTTCTTTTTATAATTTTATTTATTAATAAATATGATTTATTTTATTGACGTATGGATTTGAATAAGTTTTTTCCACACCAATTTTTATTTGCTTAATTCTTATATAATCAAATTTTAAAAATTTAATATATGTATTTTATTTTCTTAATTTTTACATAATCAAATTTTATCGAAATTAGTTTTATAGTTTTTTACTGTACTCTATTAACTTCAATATATATATATATATATATTAGCATTTAATTTTTTAAAATATTTTCAATTTTTTTTATAAATTCTCACATATTGAGTACGATCATGATGTATTGAAAATAATAACGTTAAAGTCATTGATTTTATTAAAAATCAAATATGCATCTATACACAAAATACCAACTATTCGCTATTACTTTTTTAATATTTAAAATGATTTTTTAAATAAAATAATTGAAATAATATTTTAGAATAACAACCTAATATTATTCATTATTTTGTAAATAAATATACATAAATCAAATATATTTAATTAAAAAAATAATCTTCTCATCGATACAAAAGTTTCATTTGTTAATTTTCATACAAGTTTTTATACTAATTATTATTTTATTTCTTTGTTGCAATGTAATGAAAAACAAATATTAAGATATTTTTAAAAAAATTTATATTAAAATTTGTTTATTATGGGTTTTATTTAAGAATAAATGCATAACAAAGAACAAATCATATTTTTTTTACTTCAAAATTTATCTTTTATATTTAATTTAATATATTTTAATTAACCGATAACATAATATATGTTATTAAACTGAAATAAATATATTTAGTTCAATCTGCAGAGTAGCGCTAGAATCCAAACTATTCATATATCTAAAATTCTTATTCACTTACTATTCATATGCATAAAATTACTATTCACTCGATGTCAATTTAAGTAATTTTTGTTTATCGGTTTTTGTGTATTTTTGGACATTAATATTCAATCTTTAGTTTTTATTTTTCTTTCATTATCACATAGCATATATATATATATATATAAACACTATCTTTTTATATTTTAAAATTAACATATACTTCGACTTCAATTACTCTTATCATTTAAATTTCATTCTTTGAATTTATCATTTTTTATGAAAATTCTCATCCAATTAATATTTTATATAAGATTTTATTTACCGATAAATACAATTTATTTTTTTCTATATTTGAATTTTAGAATAAAATTTTAAAACATGATTTTTTTTCTTTTTTAAAAAGTAAATTGGTATAATGTATATCATGAATTCTTAGAATTTTTAAATGACATCTATGCATATATAAATGTATAATTATTTTATTCTAAAAGGTTAAAAGCATATTTCAAATAATTTTTCTCAGTTCACTAGATATGGTTAAGACATAAAAAATATTGAATCGTTAATTTTATTAAAAATTAACTATACATCTTCCAATATAATACAAATTATTTACTATGAATATTTTTTTAACATTATAGAACCAATTTATTTAAAATAAAATAATTAAAATAATTTTTTAAATGAACCGACCAATTATTCAAATATAGTTTTTATGCTAATTTTGTTGATTATTTTGTAAACAAATATATATAGATCTAATGCATATACTTGAAAAAAAAATCATCTCACCAACATTAAATAAGAATAATTTTTATTTTTTCATTGGTCAATTTTTATGCAAGTCTATACATTAATTGTAACTTTATTTTTTTGATACATTCTTATAAACAAATATAATTTTAAAGTATTTTCTTTTGAGTTCTTAATTAATATTTTAGGTTTAGATTATTACAAGTTTTTATTTAAGAATCCCTAAATAAAGAAGAATAAATCATGTTTGTTAAGTAAAAAATTTATAAAAAACACACAAAAAAATTTTAATAATTAAATAAAAAATTATTAAAATTTTAAATAATTTTGTTCTATCTACCTATAGCGTTGTATGAATAATTTTAAAAAATATTCTTATTAGCATTAAATAAGAAGTTTTTTTCATTTATTAATTTTTGTAAAAGTCTATCCATTAATTATAAATTTATTCTTTGGAATACAATACTATGAAAATTATATTTTTATAGTTTTTTATTTCTTAATTAATATTTTAGTTAAAATTATTATATTTTTTATTTTAAAATCAATCCATAAAGAAAAATTATTTATGTTTTTGTAAGAAAAAATTTATGTAAAAAATTAATTAAGTAAAAAATTATAATTAAAAAATTTAAAATTTAAAATAATTTTTTTTACCGCATTTATAACGTAGTACGGATAAACCATTAGTTCTAACTCTAAACTTGAGCATAAGTGCGTATGTTCGATTTATCTACGAAAAGAATAACTAGATAGTTGGTTTGGTAGAGAATGACAGGAAGCAGACGCGTCAAGAATCAAGACTCGAGAGAAAGGTAAAAAATTTATACTATAAACTATGTGTGTTGGTAGCATATGTGTGGACCACCTTGGACTTGTGAAGTAACAAATGGAAGTAAAACCTAGAGTATACAATTAAATCAAAACTTACCGTCCTAGAGGTTAGTTTGTCGTGGTAAAACGGCTATTAACTTCTGACATTAATTTTCTAATTATTTAACCACGTGCTGTGGAATGTAAGATCATATTTATTAAAAAAATAATAATTCAATATTGATTAATGGTCAATAGACTATTCTTTTTCCTTGCAATGTGATTATGTTTATTCCCTCTTTTTTCTTTTTTCCCCCTTTAAAGGAAGATAATATTTACCCTCTTCTTCGTAAGGATTAGGTTATTTACCGTCCTAGTATAGTTTGTCAAAGCGGAAACAAAGCTCAAAAGATCGTGTCAGCGCACACGTCTCCATCATCAAATTAAATTCCACACAAGTCTCTCTCGTCTAGCTTTTAAATCCTTTTCTTAATATTAACAATTCCGCGATCAAAGGATTGATAAAAGCGTAATTACGTTGCCGGATAAGGGCAATTGTCTGGTAATCCTTTTGAGTTGTTGGCTCGCAAGGTTTGAAGCAGGTAGGAGGGATCGTAGGCAGGCAGTGCACGTGTTGGCACGTGCCAGCTCTGTAATTCTCTGCTACGGGGTCTCAGGTCAGCGTAATTATCAAGGGTTACATGACCTTTGTGTGTTCTCTCTATTATTTATTTATTTAGTTGGTCTCTCTATTTAAGAATATTTTTTAAAGTGATCTTTTCATCTAATTTCTGTCCAATTAAAGTTAACTCTAGATTACACGTAAGGAGAAGTGGACAAGTGTTTAGCTCTTGTCACGTCAGGAAATAATAGTAAATTGGTGAAGGGAACATATTGAGAAATTTTCTGGAATAGCATTAATGTTGAGTTGTACCATAAAATTGAATTGATTTTTTCACACATTTTGAAAAAAATCTAAAAATTACTCAAAATTAGAAAAAAATAGAAACTAATCCAGAATATTCTCAAATTTTTGAAGAAATTTTAAATAAATCTTATTAAATGATTATTTTCATAGAAATATTTCTATGACTATTATTTTTATAAAAAAAATAAATGATATAATAAATAAATAAAAAGTTCAAATGAGGTCAAATTTAAAATTATAAATTAAAAAAATAATGTTCAGCCATTCAACCTTAGTTTGTGTGTGTGTAAAGAGCGAATGTTAAAAGCTAACCTCGATCACTTGCTAGTATTTTTCTTAAGAACAAATTAGACTAGGATTTGGATAAGCAATTGCTTTCGTTTATATTGAAAAGGAATAAACTAATCCGTCATTAATTTTACAAAATTCTAGACTACGCAATGTAGTACTCATTTTCACTTTTTTAAATTCTCATTGACTTTTTGAGCATTCAAATATAAGCATCTTTTACCCCTTGTTTGGATATTTTCTCTTGAAAAGAAAGAAAAGAGAGAAGAAAAAAGTGAAAGGAAGAAAAATTATTTTTCACTTATTGTTTGGATAAGAGTAGAAATAAAATGAAAGAAAGTATGTTTTTCTTGTTTGGATAATTGTAAAAAAAGGAAGGAAATAAAATATATTATTGTATATTTACTATAATACTCCTATGATTATATTTCTATATTTAAATACTTATAATAAATTTGTATGAATATTTTTTTTTTGAATAATACATAGCACAAATGATAATAAAATAAAAATTTAGCATGTAACATCTATCTGAAATGATAAGATAGATAATGAATCGTCTCCATAGAATAATCGATAATTGTTTACTAATTAATTAATTCAATAGCCAATTTAGATTAATTATCAACATAAAATTAATTTAAATATGTATAACATGTATTATTATCTATGCATATAATAAGTTAGTTGCTTTAACCCATCATTTTCTCGACTTTTTTTTATTAAAAAATTACTTTTTAGCAATTAAAAAAAAAAAGTATATTGTAGCATTGCGAACAATCATGGAAAGTCAATTGAATCACAAAAATTGAGATAAATTACATATTTGGACGGATAAGCATAACTCGTTACTCGGGTGAACACTCCAAATTCTATCGTAAAATTTGCGAGTTCTTGAAAGCCCAAGGTAGCTTTTGTTGCTTATTTTCCTATCAAAAAGACTCAATCAAATGCAACCTACAACATCATGTTGTGGTCGCCAACAATCCAATACACGAAAATATGTTCATCCTTTTTTGTTTTTTAATAATAATTTTTATTTCTTCTTTTGCAGTAACTCCAAAAAGTGCTCGAGGGGTTGTTTTGAGGGATCTTTTGTGTCTCTTTTGTGGGTTTTATTGGGGTTTTTTAAGTGGTTTTGAAGCTGGTTTAGGCATATTTTTTGAGCTGCTTTAGTGGTTCAAATGACTCGTCCAAAGGGGTTGCTCTGTAAGGGTTTTGGGGGTCTGTTAGTAACAGTTCGTGGTCGAGTTTGAAGGCTTTGGGTAAGTGTTGAGTCTGTTTTGGGGTTCGTTTTAGGGCTATTTTTTTAGGGTGTTTTGGGGCTTGTTTGTAGTTGTTTGAGAGCTAGTTTTGGGGGAGGTGTTTGGTCTCCCAAGTACCATATCCAAAATGTGAAAGGGTTGAGGAATGAAATGATGACAATTTCTTATGTAGAGTCATGGGCTAATATGCAAAAATAAATCATGACCCCAAGTTTTAGCTATGATCCTTGTTTATCGCCATCAAGTTGTGGGTTTGATTTTCTTATGTGATTATAAATCCTAGTAAACGTCAAATTTTAGATGAAAATGGATGCATTCACAAGCACTACCCACGATCCTATCAATTAAGTCGATAAAAAAAATTAATTACAAATTCATTTCCTCTACGTGAGTAATAACTCTTGGATCAAAGGATGAATAAATGGAAAAGGGAAGACAACTAAAAGAACAAAAATATTATGTGACAATTAACAAGAATCGAAGTTAGTCAAGGCAACAAAGGCTTCCATGCTCCGAGGGAATTTAGATGCCAAATCCCTACTTGAATAACTTAAGCAACTAGAGGGCGTAGAACATGATCCCGAGAGGTATCAACAATAGTATGGGGCATGAATTGCCACATAGAAATTCCGGGATAGCCAACGAAGGGCATCGGATTGTTGCCAACAACTTGGCCTTAGGTAGAAAATGGAGCCGCAATGGTAAGGGGATGAGGCGAGGAAGGTTGGTGGAGCACTCGGCGCTTTCACTTGTCGCTCCAGGTTCTCCTTTTCGTCTTTAGCCTCTCGTTTCTCATCACGAAGCTCATTCTTCTCTACCTACATATACAAATTTTAATGAAGATAAATGATAGTAGCACTTGTCGAGTTTCCTTTGCATCATCATTGATAATAACATATTAGGTATAATTAATAACATGTATTTTAAGCCTTTTTTCATTTTTTTTAATCAAAGATAATGTCCGATTACTAAATACCAAATCCAAAGCACACCTTTAATTCATCGATCTTCTCCCGTAGACTCTCACTAGACTCTTTTAGCTTCTAAAATTCATCTCGTAATCGAGTCACCATTCGAGCCGCATCAACTAATATAGTAGATTTGTCCACTTTAAGAGAACTACTAGTGGTCTAGAAGATCACCCAATTCCATGGACTCGGAGTCATGTCAAACTAAACATGAAAGAAAGAGAAAAAAAAAAAAGATAAGCATTAGAAGGGATGTATAGCATGCATGTCGTTCAGCTTATCCCGCCACATTTTCTCTCTCGCATGCTTTTGAGCCGAGTGCAGTAATGGATCCGGCAATTATATTCATATCTTATGAATGAAGAGCCGGATCATTTTTAAAGATCTATGTTTGTTGTTAGTGGAGAGTAGAGAAGGAGGGGGTCGAGCTGGGGCAAGGGTAAAAACATGAACGAAAAAAAATTGTCAAGCATCACGATTTTCTCCTAGTTTCCTCCTAATTTTGGGAGGAAAATGGGTCCTACCAAAAAGATATTTGTTTAATATTTTTTTTCTTTCCATTGCTTTCCTCTCCAAACCAAACGGAGGAAAACTTTCATTTCCTCCCTATTTACTTTCCTCTCTTCCATTTTCCTCCCTATCCAAACAAGGGGTTAAGTTGATTATTTCGTACTTTGAGTCGTTCACTTATAAATAAATAAGAAAACTATTATTTTTTTAATTAAAAAAAAAACTATGATAACTCAATATCTATGCTAAAATGCTTGTGAACATGCTCCGTGATGGGTTATCTCTTTAGGTTAGAGTTGAGCAATATATAATTTAAATTGATTAGCTTACTAGATGCCATATATGTCTCACCTTTTTTATATCGGTAACTTGGTAGTTAATTAGTTTTAAGGATTTAATTGAGATGCTAAGGTAAATACTTAATCAGTATGATCTTAGAATTAAGTTTAATGTTATATTATTGCCTTTTTTGTAAAGGTATTTGAAGCTTCGATATTAACATAAGCATTTTTAAATTTCTCTCGTATAATAATGAAGTTTTTACAGCAAAAAATATTCTTTTTTTATTGTAATTTGATAATTTTAAGTATTTAATATCAAATTATATAATTTCAACTCCAAAATATTAGTCTCTAGGCAAATGTGTTCCAAAATACATATTTAGTGTTATTTATAACGATCAACGTAGTTGATCGTTATGTGAAATGTCAAAATGATGTTGTTTTGTGCATTTCATAATTAATTTTCTTTTTATAAAAAAAACTTTGGAAAAATTAAAATAATGAAGAATTAAGGAGCATGACGAGATGACACGTGGGGTAGAGAGAAAGGAAAAAAAGAGTGAATTTGATTTTTCAATTCAATAGTTTTATACCAACAAAATCTCTTTGATCTTCAATCTCTTTATAGCAGACAACTTTTGCTTTGGAAAATGCACCCATGCTAGGGATAGCTTGTGCTATACCTCCGCCAAACAAAACAAAAAACAAAAAACTTTAGCGAAATCAAGATTTTTTTTTATAAATGCGTCCAAATATTATGCTCGATCACATGAGGGAAAATCAAGCAATTACCATCCTCCAATCATGACAAGAAACACGGTAGTTATGTCTAGACCTCAATTGGTGTAATGGTTGGTGTGTAACAAGATATATAAGATAATTAAATATGTCTAAGTATAAAAGCACAACGAAATTTAATAGGATACATACCTCCTACCATGATTGATTAAGTACTCAAAATATTGTTAAAGAAAAAATAGAGTCATCGAAGAGAGAGATTGGCATAGACTCAGGGACCCTTTCTTTAACCTAATTTTGCATCTACATCCATCATGAATGTGCCCGGCCCTCCACTAGAATCTATTAGGGCTCTAAGTCTTTAAATTATCACTTATAGATTTAAAAGAAAATATGACATATGGGCCACACTATAGGAATATTCTTCACATGTGTTCACTTGGCCCATATGACATTATCAAAAAAAATGACAATTTTTTTATAGAGTCTAGAATGATTAGTCGGTGAAAACACTCACACTTAGATTAAGAATACAACATATGAATCATAGTGGTCATGCTTTATAACAAAGCACTTCCTTCCATGTATTATAATATATTACATCCTCAAAACAAACACTTAATGAGCAAATAAACTTTATGAATGAACTTCCAATTAGTCATTCAAGTCATTATATATCAAAATGAATATAAAAAAATAATACTTTATGTGCACAAAAAATCATATCAATCTCTAAAAACAATTTTAAAAATATCTAGGCAATCAATAAAAAAATACGAGTCAAACAATAAATTGGTTAGCTAGACCCATACGATCCATATGATCTCTATCCTATTTTATCGACAGTTGCTTTAGTCATAGGATCCGCAATCATTAGCTTAATGCTAATATACTCAATGAGCACTTCATGTTCCTTCACTTTCTCTCTCACAATGAGATATTTTATGTCGATATGTTTATTTTGACTTCCACTTCTATTATTCTTAGAGCGAGAAAATCATAGTCAAATTGTCACAATAAATCCTTATTTATAGTCCGAAATGAAGTTTCTTAATCAAATAGCCTATGTCATTGCTTCATAGCATCTAATGAATTCTCGCTTCTATAGTAGATAAAGTAACAATAGTTTGTTTAATGCTTCTCTAAGACACAACTCCTCCAACAAGAAGAAAAATATATCCCGAATTAGACTTTCTGTGTCTACACAACTAGCAAAATCCAAATCTAAATAATCAACCACCTCAAGGTGATTAGTATTTCTATAAGTCGATCTATAATTCTTGATTCCTTGTGAATACCTTATGACTTTCTTAACGAGCTTTCCAATGTTCCATTCTAGGATTACTTTGGAACCTTCCTAGCAATCCTACCGTAAATGCCAAGTTAGGCCTAGTACAAACTCCGTGTATACATCAAATTACCTACTACAGATGCATAAGAAATGTTACTCATCCGCTCATTTTCTAATGCATTTTGTGGACATTAATTCAAATTGAATTTATCCCCTTTGATAATAGGTGCTACCGAAGATGCATAATTTGACATCCCGAATCTTTCCAAAACTTTTTCAATATAGGCCTTTTGAGAGAGTTTCAATATTCTTTGAGATCTGTCTCTATGAATCTCTATGCCAATGACATAAGAGGCTTCACCTAAATCATTCATATCAAAGTTTTGAGAAAGAAATTGCTTAGTATCATAAAGCACTACATGCAAGCAAAACATCATCTACATATAAGACAAGACAAATATATTGGCTCCCACTAACTTTAAGGTATATACATTGATCAAAAATATCCTCAATAAAACCATATAAGATAATAACATTGTGAAACTTCATATATCACTATCGACATGCTTGTTTTAGCCCATATATAGATCTTTTTAGCTTACAACCCAAGTGGCTATTTGTATCATCATAAAAACCTTTAAACCGATTCATGTATATCTCTTCATCTAAATTTTTATTTAAAAATATTGTTTTCACCTCCATCTAATGTGGCTCCAAATTAAAATGAGCTATTAATGCCATTATTAGTTTGAATGAATCCTTTTTAAAGGCTGAAAAAAAAGTCTCATGGTAGTCTATGATCAATTTTCCACTAGTACATAACATATCTTTTCATAGATCAAACGATAGGAAAACATGTCAATCGGTGTTTTGAAGGTTGTTGATAAACCGAAAGAGCATCATTGAGTCTCTCACTCCAATCTTTATGGTTTGGGTTCACTGTTTTTTCTAGGATCGACTTTATCTCTCAATTTGATATTTTTGCTTGGCTATTCATCTCGCGGATGGTAAGCTATGGAGATTTGGTGCATCATATGGTATCTTTTCAGCAAATTCGCCACCACTCAATTGCAAAAATATGTACCTTAGTCATTAATTAATGCTTTTGATGTTCCAAATATGAAAAAAAAATTAGTTTTAATGAAATACATAACAACTTTAGCATCATTAGTTTGGATAGCCTTAGCTTCCACCTATTTAGATACATAATCCATAGCCAAGATAATATGCATAAAACTAAATGAAGGGGAAAAGGGTCCCATGAAATCAATGACCTATACATCAAAAATCTTACAAGCAATGATGGGGTTCAAGGGCATTTGATTTCTATTGGACAAATTAACTTACTTCTAACACTATTCATATACCCTACAAAACATATAGAACTAACAAAACAAATTTGACCAATAAAAACCATATTCGAGTATTTTTCTAGCTATCTTATTCGGCTCGAAATGTCCATAGCAAGCATATAAATGACAAAATTTTAAGATTAATTCAAATTCATGCTCAAGTATACACCTCCTAATTACTTAATCTGCATAACATTTTCATAAATATGGTTCATCCTATAAATAGTATTTGGCATCACCTTTTATTTTATCTTGATGAGCCCTATTGAAACCAGTAGGTATTTCATGCTTCACCAAATAATTCACAATGTCAGTATACCATGGATCCTTACCTTAGAGCATTAGGAGTTTTTCATCGTGGAATAGCTCATGTAATGGTGTTGTGTCCTCTTCCTTCACTATTTGACTCGGATGATCAGCAATCGAATTCTCTACTCCTCTCTTATCTTTGATCTCCAAATCGAATTCTTGGAGTAAGCAATCGAATTCATGTAAGAGGATCCACCTAATCAACCTCGGTTTGGCTTCTTCTTTTTGATAAGAGATATCTTAATGTTGTATGGTCAAAATAAACAATAGACTTTGATTCAAGTAAATAATGCTTAAATTTATCAAAAGCAAATACATTGGCCAAAAGTTCATTTGTTGTGGTTGAGTAATTTGATTGCGCAAGGCCGAGGGTATGAGAAGTGTAGTAAATGACGTGTACCATCTTTCCAATCCTTTGTCTTAAGAGAGCCCCAATAGTAAAATTGCTCACATCACACATGATTTTAAAGGGTTGGCTCCAATCGTGGGGTCGAATGATAGCCGCCGATGTCGCCTTCTTCTTCAACTTATTGAAAGCTTCCTTAAACCCTTCATTGAATTCAAATGGAATATCCTTTTATAACAATTGGCATAGGGGTAAGGAAATTTTTTAGAAGTCCTCGATGAATCTTCCGTAAAAACATCTATGACTAAGAAACGATGAGGGGTACGGTAGGTTTTGTATAATATCTATCTTAGCCTTATCAACCTCAATCCCTTTGGAGGAAATGACATGTCCTAAAACAATCCTTTGTTCCACCATAAGATGACATTTTTTAGAGTTAAGGATAAGTTTAGTTTTTATGCATCGCTCAAGCACACAGTGTAGATTATCTAAACATTAATCAAATGAATCTCCATACATAGTAAAATAATCCATGAACACTTTTATGCTATTTTCAATATATTTTGAAAAGATACTTACCATACAACTTTGAAATATGACTAGGGCATTGTAGAGGCAAAAATGTATTCGCCTATATGCAAAGGAGTCGAAAGGGTAAGTGAACATTGTCTTTTCTTGATCTTTTAGAGCTATTGTAATTTGATTATATCTAGAATAGCCATTAAGGAACCAATAATGAGATTTTCCTACCAATCATTTTAGCATTTGATCTATGAAGGTGAGGGAAACTGGTCTTTGCGTGTTGTAACATTTAGTTTCTAGTAATCCATGCAAACACTCCAACCATTTTGGACTTTTGTAGGGATCAATTCATTATTTTAATTCTCAATCACTTTGATTCTTGTCTTCTTTGGAACCACTTGAACTCGGACTTACCCACTTACTATCCGAAATTGGATAGATCACCCCAAAATCAAGTAATTTCATAATTTTATTTTTTTTACTACTTTCATCATTAAAGGGTTCAATCTCTTTTTAGCTTTTGTTATTGGTTTAGACCCCTTCTCTAGAAGTATCTTATGTATAAAAGTAGACGGATCGATACCTTTGATATCAACGATGGTCCATCCAATGGCGGTCTTATGCTCCTTAAGCACTTGAATGATTTTCTCCTCTTGAATGGTGGTTAAGTTACTTGCTATGATTATCGAAAGCACTTCCCCTTCACCCAAGAAAACATACTTCAAGTGTTTTGGTAACGATTTGAGCTCAATGACTAATACCTGCATAATAGAAGGTAGCAATTTTGAGTGAGATACAAGTAAGTCAATTTTAGCAACAACATACTTTTCGATTAGTAGAGGTACAAAATCAAGAGCCATCACCAATTCTTCTATTTCATCATCAAACACGAAGCTAGAATTATGCACGAGATTTCATTCCAAACTTATATTGATTACAACCCCTAACTTATTCTCATTCTTAAGATAAACTTGTCGGATGATAAATAATCTATAATATCAATAGAAAGTATAGAGTGAAAGTCACTAGGGTACCTCAATGCTTTATAAATGTTGAAGCAAACCGTTTCACCATTGAATTCCATTATTAGAGTTCCTTTTTGCACATCTATTTTCATCCTTGCTATTTTAGAAAGTGGTCTTCTTAACAACAAGGGTATGGATGTCAATGAACTTTTACCCTTTATTTTTAAAACATAAAAATCTATAAAAAAACACTAGCTCATTAACTCGCACCAAAATGTCTTCAACTACCCCTTCTAGGTAGGCAATGGATTTATCTACTAGTTGGATTATCACCCTAGTTTCTTTCGCAGGTCCTAATTTTAAGATCACATATATGGAATACGACATGATATTAATTAAGGCTCCTAAGTCTAGCATGACTTTTTCAAATCTAGTGTTACCTATCAAACAAGAATGGTAAATGTACTTGGATCTTTGCACTTTAGAGGGAGCTTTCTTTGAATAATTGCTAATAAGGTCTCTCTCGTAATTACCTTTTCATTTCCTATCAACTATCTTTCGAAAATGCATGGTTCTTTTAAGAATTTTACGTACCTCGAACTTGCTTTATTACATCAATGAGAGGTATGTTCACTTCAACTTTTCTAAAGATCTTCAATATTTCTTTGTCTTCATCTTATTTCCTTGGTCTCGTTAAATCTGTTTGGAAAGAGAATTAAAGAGTTAGCTAAATCTTTATTGACAAGAGATGAAGAGTTACCTTGGATTCAATTGAGGGCATTTTAACTTTTGTTTCTACTTTTTTTTCCTTTCCATTAGAGCTTCCTTCCATTTTGCCTCTAAATCTTTTCCACTCTACAATGTCATAGTATTCACCTTTTCTTGATGGCTTACTCTTATGGGAGTTACGAGTGTACCTAAAGTTTGGGTTTTCAATCCATCTCCCATGGTGGTGAGTTGACTCAATCGAGTTTCTAACTTCGAAAGTTGGTTATAGTTTGTTGTTGGATTTGTAGAGCATTGGTTTATAACTATACAATATTCTAAATTAATACATTTATCATGTCTTTCAAGGATGAGTTGGAACTCGAAATAGGACCTTGTTGATCTTGAAATGCTGGTTGGTAAGGCCTTTTTTATGCACCACATGGGTTATTACAATAGGAATTATTTCTTGAGTGAACATCATATCCTCTCCTTTGTGACCAACTTATGAATTCATATATGACCTTGACTTTTTCGGTACAACCATCCTATAAGGTGGGGCACATATAAGTGGTGTGCTCTAATCATTGAACAAATCTCACATGATTTTCTTTACCGCACACTATTTATTGCTAATTGTTTTACCAAAGATGTCAATTCTAGCATTTGTAGCTCAAAGGTTATGGTATGGTTTCCTTCCATTTCATTATAAGGTGGGTGATCAAACTGAACATTAAACTCGTTATGAGTTTATAGCTATATTGGCTATCAAGATGTTTACTTCTTTTGGTGTTATATCCATCGAATGCCTTCACTAGCCGTGTCTATGATGGCTCGTCATGTGGAAGGAGCCCTTCATAGCAATATTAAACTAATAGTTGCTCACCGATTTGATGGTATGGGCAACTAACACATAGTTTCTTGAATCTTTCTAATATCCATGTAAACTCTTATTTGTATATTGTCTAATCCCACATATATCTTTACGGATGTTTGCCACTTAAAATACGAGGAAATATTTCACAAAAAACACTCTTTTCATTTTAGACCACTTGTTGATTAATCCGATTGGTAAATAATAGAGTCAATCCTTAGCTAAGTTAGCTAATGAAAATGGAAAAACTCTCAACTTGATATGATCTTTGGATACTCTCACCGGTTTCATGCTCGGAGCATATTACATGAAATTCTTTTAGATGCTTGTGAGGGTCTTCACTTGATAATCCATGAAAGTCAGGCCGGAGATGGATTAGATAAAATTTTAATATGAAATTTACCTCAATGTTTGGATAATCAATACATAGCAGTTAAACATTCAGATTTAGGATGACCAATTCTTTAAGAGTATGGTTGTCACTTGGATTGACCATGATTCCTCTTCATAATCACTACGGAAAATACAATTAGAACGTCACTAAAAAGTTAATCCGAACTATCTTTCTTAGAAAACAATGTCAAATTTTGATGACGTGTCATACCATTAACAAATTAGTAATTTATATGTGTCCTTACCGAGCTTTTAATCAAGATTCTCTAATCGGGATAATTAAGGGTCGAATCCACAGGGAAAGGGATCGACCAATTGCTTTAGGTGTTCTTCCGAGTAAAAAAAGGAGATTTTGTATGTTTGAGATGCTTGCAAATAATATAAAGTAATAAGAGATAACTATATGAGAGTAACCTTGGTTAAACTTCAGTATCCACTTTTGATTGGTTGTTGATCATTGATCAAACAATTAACTCATCTTAACAAGAATACTCATCATAAGACAACAACATATATGTTGACTCCAATCTTTTATTACTTAGTCGTTAATTCCATATACAATACCCAATTAATTCCCTAGCTATTGAACAATCTACTAAATGCTAAATAGATTTAATCTAATAATAGCATTAAGATGAGAAAGATAGGTAAAGCTAAGCCACCTTCCTAAGCGTTAGAGAAGATATAACCTACTTCTACATGTTTTTAAGGAATTGAACGAAAAAATCACTAACCATCAACTTCTAGTTACTACCACGGGCAAGTTTAGATAAGCAATTACACGGACTTGAATACTTAGCTAGTAATAAGCAAAATGAATAAACAACTAGTGTGCACTCTAATTGAATTAATCATACAACCATGAACCAATCATGAAAAAAATATAAAATACCTAATGGAGATAAGTTTAGACTTAAAAATCGGTAATCTCACAACAATTAACCAAAAGCTTCAACTTGATTCAACCAAAAGGGAGTTTAGTTGCTCATGATATAAAGAGAGAATTCTATTAATGGTGGCTATATAGAAAACTAACTGGAGAGAGACTAAATAATACCCTAACTTTGTTATTTATACCCAAAAATAAGATTACATCATTTTTTGAGTCGGTATTATCTTATCGCATGGCTTGATTTATAAAGTTTCATAGTTTGCTAGTTGATATCATACGATTTGGAACCTTGGAGATTAGGTGGCACACGACTATGTGGATTTGTTCACAAATTGTGTAGCCAAGTTTTTACCTTTGTAGATCTTCTTCTTCTTAGCCACATGAGTGTGTGGTTTTGTATTATAAACTATGTAAAGATTTTTTTATGAATACTCCTAGTTACTAAGTAACTCAAATTAATAGAGTAGAATTTTTCACCTACTTAGGCCATATTTTCTAAGGGAATGCTTTTCATATTTCTTTTTTCAAATAAATATTAGAAAATCTCATTTATATAAACCGTGCTTAGGTCTAGTTTCCAAAGGGTTTGCTTTTCTTTCAATGTTAGTATTTCTACCTAAATTATGTTTCATCATAAAGACACATAAAGCTCTCTAGCATACATGCACTCCTATAACAATAATATCCCTAACACTTTCATTCAACTCATCAAATTCAACATCAAATATTAATCAAGAAGAACATCATACTCGAGCATGGCATCTATTTTCTATTTTTTTATATAGGGGTACAAAATAAACACATAAATTATACAAAAAAAAAAGAAACAATAAAACCTAAATACTAAGTACACCCATACACGTGAATCGGACATTGTCCTCAATGTGCCATAATCTTAAGAAAATGCAAACAAAATAAAAAATTCAAAGGTTAAGAGAACAAATCTAGGATTTTAACGAGTGGAAGGTTAGGTGGCCGAAAGGAAATGGTTGAAACTCAAGACACACGCTCGTGTCTCATTTAGAGCATAAATCATCTCTTTTTTTTTTTTGTTCATGTATCATAATTCCATTCAACTCACATGGTCGTGTACATTTATTCACAAACCGTGTATCTCCTATTCTATAGTGTGATAACATTCTCCTCAATTCCATACGATCATGTAAAATTATGAACAAATCATGTGCAATCCATTCCGCATGTGTGCCTTTTCTCTTAGTTTTAGTTTCCATCCGCTTTTTAGGCACACAAGCATATGGTTTCCTTCATTAAACCATATCATTTTGCCACTCGCCCATGTGTCTCTTTTTGTTTTTTGAAAACTTAACCAATCATGTGCAATCTCTTTTTTTTTTTTTAGAAATGGACTTCCCAACAACAAGGATGTGGATGTTGGTAAATTTTCACCCTCCATTCTCAAATCATAAAAATCCATAAGAAACACTAGCTCATTAACCTACACCAAAATTTCTTTAACTACCTTTTTTGGGTTAGCAATAGATATATCTACTAGTTGGATTATCACCTCGGTTTCTTTGAGAGGTCCAAATTTTAAGATCACATACGTAGAATGCGACATGACATTTATTGAGGCTCCTATGTCTAGCTTCGCCTTTTTCAAATCTAGTGTTACCTACCACACAAGGAATGGTGAATGTACCTCAATCTTTGCACTTCGAAGGGAGCTTCTTTTGAATAACTATTGACACGTTCTCCCTAATACTTACTTTTTCATTCCCTATCAATCGTCTTTTAGAACTACACGATTCTTTTTAGAATTTTGAATACCTCAAAATTTGCTTGATTGCATCAATAAGAGGTATGTTCCTTTCAACCTTTTTGAAGATCTTCAATATTTCTTTGTCTTTATCTTCTTTCCATGTTTTGTTAAATCTATTTGGAAATGGAGGTAAAGAGTTAACTAAATCTTTATTAATAAGAGATGGAGAGTTTACCTTGGATTTGGTTGAGGAAATTTTGAGTTCCATTTCTATTTCTTTTTGTCTTCCCATTAGAGGCTTTTTCCTTTGTGCCTCTAACTCTTTTCCACTCCATAATGTCATGACATTTGCCTTTTCTTAATGGCTTACTCTCCTGCTAGTTATGAGTGTACCCTAAGTTTTGGTTTTTGATCCATCTCTCATGGTGGTGAGTTGACTCAATCGAATTTTTAACTTGTGAAAGTTGGTTATAGTTTCTTGTTGGATTTGTAGAGCATTGGTTTATAACTATACATTATTCTAAATTAATACCTTCATTATGTCTTTCAAGAATGAGTTGGAACTCAAAATAGGAGCTTGTTGATCTTGAAATGGTGGTTGGTAAGGCCTTTGTTATGCACTACATGCGTTATTATAGTAGGAATTATTTCTTAAATGAACATCATATCCTCTTCGTTGTAACCACCTAACAAATTCATGTATGACCTTGACTTATTCGGTAAGGTGGGGCACGTATAAGTGGTGTGCTCTATCATTGAACGGATCTCACATGCTTTTCTTTACCGCACACTATTTATTGCTAATTGTTTTACCAAATATGTCAATTCCGGCATTTGTTGCTCAAAGGTTATGGTCCGGTTTCCTTCCATTTCATGATGAGGTGGGTGATCAAACCGAACATTAAACTCGTTATGAGTTTATGGCTATATTGGCTATCAAGATATTTACTTCTTTTGGTGTTATATCCATCGGTGTGCCTTCATTAGCTTTGTCTATCATGGCTCTGTCATGTGGAAGGAGCCCTTTATAGAAATATTAGACTAATAGTTACTCACCGATTTGATGGTATGGGCAACTAGCACATAGTTTCTCGAATCTTTCTAATATCCTTGTAAAATCTCATTTGTATATTGTCTAATCCCATATATCTCTTTATGGATGTTTTTTACTTGAAATGTGAGGAAATATTTCATAAAAAAACACTCTTTTCATTTTAGACCACTTGTTGATTAATCCGGTTGGTAAATAGTAGAGTTAATCCTTGGCTAAGTCGCCTAATGAAAATGGAAAAGCTCTTAACTTGATCTAATCTTCGGATACTCCCACCGGTTTGATGCTAGAGTAGACTACATGAAATTGTTTTAGATGCTTATAAGGGTCTTCACTCGATAATCCATGAAAGCTAAGCAAGAGATGGATTAGACCATATTTTAATTCAAAATTTACCTCAATATCCGGATAATCAATACACGAGCAGTTGTGTATTTAGATTTGGGCAATTCTTTCGCAGTATGGTTGTCGCTTGGATTGGCCATGATTCCTTTTCACAATCACTATAAGAAATAACATTAGAACGCCATAAAATAGTTAATCCGAACTATATTTCTCCAATAACGATGCCAAAATTTGATGGTATGTCATATCACCACCAATAAATTAGTAATTTATATGTGTCCTTACCGACCTTCTAATCATGATTCCGTAATCGAGACAAGTAAGGATCAAACCCATAAGGAAAGAGATCGATCAATTGCTTTGGGTGTTCTTGTGAGTAAAAAGGAGGGTTTTATATATTTGAGATGCTTGTAGATAATATAAAGTAATAAGAGATAACGAGTATGAGTGTAGCCTTGGTTGAACTTTAGTATCCACTTTTGATTTGATCGTTGATCATTGATTAAACAATTAACTCATCCTAACATAAATATTCATCGTAAGACAACAACATGTATGTCGACTCCAATCTTTCGTTACCTAGTCATTAATTGCATATACAATATCTAATTAATTTTCTAACTATTGAATAACCTACTAAGTGCTAAATAGATTTAATCTAATAACAAGCATTAAGATGAGAAAGATAGGTGAAGCTAAGTCACCTTTCTAAGCACTAGAGAAGATGTAACCTAATTCTATGTTTTCTAAGGAATTAAATGAAAACATCACTAATCATCAACTCCTAGTTACTACCACATGCAAGTTTAGACAAGTAATTGCATGGACTTGAATACTTAGCTAGAAATAAGCAATATGAATAAACAACTAACATGCACTCTAATTGACTTAATTATACAACTATTAATCAATCATGCAAAAAAACATAAAATACCCAATAGAGATAAGTTTAGAATTAGAAACCAATAATCTCACATTGATTAACCAAAGCTTCAACTTGATTCAACCAAGAATGAAATTTAGTTGCTTATGATACAAAGAGAAAATTTTATTAATGATGGCTATAGAAAGCTAGTTGGAGAGACTAAATAATACCCTAACTTTGCTATTTATACCTAAAATTTAGGTTACATCACCTTCTAAGTCGGTATTATCTTGTCACACGACTTGATATATAAAGTTATATGGTTTGCTACTTGATATCACATGATTTAGAACCTTAGAGATTAGGTGACACACGATCATGTGGATTTATTCAGAAATTGAGTAGTCAAGCTTCTACCCGTGTAGATCTTCTTCTCCTTAGCCATACCGACGTATGGTTTGATATTGCAAATCATGTAAAGAACTCACTACCGATGTGGAGTTTCTTCTTCAATGTCACACGGCCATGTAGAGTTGCACAAAACCATATGAAAATGTTTCTCGCCCATATGGCTTGCTATGCTTGAGATTCCACATGATTTCCTCTTTTAAGTAACCTGGTCATGTGACTCTTTTAAACCTCTTTTGGTGACTTCTCTCTTCCTTGCTTTGGTTCCGAGTTTCTTATTTTGATTCATCATTTTTTTTTACGAAACCCAAAATCGTTATCTTATTCTTAAATAACATAATATAATACATTAAACATTAAAAAGTTCAATGTATTATAGCACAAAAGTCATTTTCATTATGCACTCATCAATAGTCATTAGAAATTCTTGGTCTCTTTATTCTTAAAGATCTTCTTAATTCAACATCTTCATATGGGTTTATCTCATTAAGAGCTAGTTACACTTAAACTTGTTGCTCAAGAATTGGTTGTTGTTCAACATTATCTAATTGATTTTATTAAACAATAACCAATTTTCTTGTATCTTTATGCAACATAGTTGAATCTTATGTTTTCTCAAATTTTATTCTTCAAGGAAAATCACTCCCACTAAAGTTAAAATCCTTAAGAAATTTAGCATTTTTTTCCTCTACTATTCTTGTACTATGAGAAGGAGAATAAAACCTATATCCTTTAGAGTTTACTACATAACCAATAAAATATCCACTGATTGTTCCAAGGTCTAATTTCCTTAATTAAGGATTATAAATCCTTACCTCAATAGGACAACCCCATACATGTGTATGATTTAAACTAGGTTTTTATCCATTCAATAATTTAGAGACACTCTTAGATGTAACCATATTTATAATATACACAGCAATCTTTAGTGCTTCACTCCATAAGGATAATGGTAAATTAGAATTATTAAGCAAACTCCTCACCATGTCCATGAGAGTATGGTTCCTTCTTTTAGTTATACCATTTTGTTATGGTGTGCCGGACATTGCATACTATGTAATAGTGCCCTCTCCTTCAAGAAACATTATAAATGGATCTAGCATTTGTCCTTTTTTAGTGTACCTATCACAACACTCTCCATGTCTATCGGACCTCACAATCATGATGGTCGTTTCCTTTTGTTTCTCTACCTTAAACTTAAAGGTCTTAAAAGCATTAAGTGTTTCAGCCTTATCATATAAAAGATAGAGATACATAAATCTAGAATGGTCATAAATGAATGAGATAAAATATCTCCGACCATTTAGATAAGGAGTATTAAACGGTCCACATATGTTAGTTTGTATGATTTCTAAAATTTTTGAGTCGCTTGTGGCATCTTTAGTGGTCTTCTTAGTTTGCTTTTCCTTTATGCAATCCACATAAGTACCAAAATCATTAAAATAAAAAATGTTTAAAACTCTATCATTCACCAATCTTTTAATTATTTCAAATGGAGATGTGACCTAATCTTCTATACCATAATGTGGATGCATTTTTATTAATTTTGCTCCTTTTAATATCCGTATTAACATGCATTGATAAATAGTTGAGCTCAAAAGTGAGGTCTAGATCAATTTTATATAAACCACCAATTAATGTTCCACCATAAATATAAATTTTATTTTTTCAAAATACTAAAAATATTTTTATTAAAAAAAATCCATAGCCAATACTACAGAGTTTGGAAACTGAAATCCAATTTCTAGAAAATGAGGGAACATAAAAGACGTCTTCTAAATTGAAAACAAATTCAGATTTTAAAATTAATCTAAAGGTCCCCACGACTTCAACTTTAGGGCGCATTTGAATTCCCGAATAGATGCCTTCTTTATTTCCTTTTGGTTTCCTTAGGTCCGAAAGCCCCGTATGGTATTCACAATATGGATAGTAGAACCGGAATCAATCCACCATGTATAACTAGGAGTCTTAATAAAAAAAGATTCCTAACATACTAAAAAAATGAGTTTACCTTTCTTTAAGAGCCATTTTTTATACTTATGGCAATCTTTCTTAACGTGTCTCCATTTCTTGTAGAAGAAATATTTATTATTATTGCCATTTTGCTTTATTGGCATATTTTATTGTTTCTTCACTTTTAGAACATTTTTACCCTTCTTGGAATTTCCCTTAGCTTAAGAAAACAAATATGCACTTTCAAGTTTCTCAAGTTTCAATCTCTCTTCTTCTTGAACACACAAGGTCAATAATTCATTAATTGACCATTTTTTCTTATATATATTGTAAGAAATCTTAAACGTATCATATTCCATATGGAGAGAGTTCAAAATGAAATGCACCAAGAATGATTCAGAAATCTCTACATTTAAGAACTTTAATTAAGCAACGGTGTCCCTCATTTCCATAATGTGTTCACACACACCTTTAGAATAGTCAAATGACTTGTCATAAAGCTTTTTCGTCAAGGTGCTAGCTTATGCCTTATCGGAATGAACAACTTATTCCTCTATGGCCTTCGGAAAATCTTTTTCCTTAAAGCATTTAGGGATTGAACCCCTAATACTCTTATTTATGTGAGATTTTATGAGCATTAAACTTAAGCAATTAGATCGCTCCCACTCGCTCGTAATTAGTCTTTTCATGTGCATCACTTGAATCTGTAGGGATGGGTGGTTGATCCACACATAAAGCCAAATCCAAATCTACACATCCTATTGTAAAGAGAATATTTTCTTTCTAATTAGCAAAATTATGACCACATAGCATCGAAATACTAGATGTATCAATAAAAGCGAGTAGAAAAAGTTGCACTAACCAAGAAAAGACTTTAATACTCGTGAAAACATACTTTATTTAAATTAACCAATGTTAATTTAATAGTAAATTCTAACCTTCATATGGGCAAAGGTTGCATCATTCATAGAATTCATCAATTCTTTAATAATAAGACTAATAAATAAAATATTAAGAATAAAAATATTCATACCCGATGGCCTAGAATAAAATCCATTCTTAATAAGAATTTATTATCCTATTTCAATTAAATCATAAAAATAGCAACCTCCTTGTAGAATAAAGTCATTATTTTTATAAAATAATTGCATACTAAGCAATGTACTTTATGAGCATATTAATTTAATAAAATTTAATGTGATCATCAAAATAACTTAAGATGCTCGTGGTTATTCCTACGTTAATTGACATCATCATCTCAACATAGCATTGCTTTAACATCAATTGAAAACTTTAGATTGATATACCTAAATAATCATGTACACTTATAGGGGTGATCATTCAATTAAACGAGTTCGGTTATACATAATTCAGTTCAATTTTTAGTTAACCAAATTAGGAAAAATCAAAATCAAAATCGAACCAAAATAAATTCGATTTGGTTTTAAAACAACTCACTTTAATTGAAATTTTTTGCTACAAAAAAAAAGGTCCTATCCTAGACTAGATGAATAATTTCTTAGCCTCAAAATGTAGTGTTGATTTTGATTGTGAGTCCGGTTGGAATCTATACTTGGAATAATCTTTTCTTTCTCATCCTAATCCTAAACATAGAACCAACTTTGGTGATACAAAGCCAAAGAGTATTGGAAAAACGAGGCACAACTATGTTGTACAAATATGAAATATGTTCCTACTATAAATCATTTTGCCATTATAGTTAAAATAATATAAAAAAAGTTTGACTTACATAATTTACATGATACGTATACCAAAAAAAAAAAAAAGCATATGCAAGACAAGCAAATACAAAGTTTGCCATTAGACCATCTAGGTAGATACAAAATTTAGAAACGAGTGTGGTGAGTCCAATGTTCCGGTAGCTATCTAGCGAGATTAAAATCACAAATCTAAAATAAAATTTAGTTAAGATTGTTTCTTTTTCAGCGACAAACACTAGTTATTATTAATCCGGAAAAGAAAGTAAGAATAATTAAAAAATTTATTGCTCGATAAGTGATACCTAGGGCTCAAATTCCTCTCGTAAGCAAAATGTTAACAACCTTAATATCTCTATGTATTATTCTTCTTCGACAACCTTTATGAAGATATAGTAAACCATAAGATGTCCGTAATGCAACCTTATGCCCGACATGCCATGTCAATCTCTCTTTTGAACCTATAAAATTTAGCACTTGAAAAAAAAATGAAAAGCTTTTCAAAACCGAGAATCTAGAATTCATGAACTAACCATAAAGCACGAAGCTAAGCTCCCATGTGGAGACAATTCAAGAACAAGGTGAATTCCTCCTTCAACTCCATAGCCAATCAACTTAGCTATATTAGGATGGTTCACATGGGCCATAATCCCCATCACGGATAAAAAGTCCCCAATAATCTCATCGATTATTCCTCGTGTTAGCCGTTTAATCGTTATAATTTTCTCATTTTGCAAACACCCTTTGTAAACTTCAACGATAACCACCTTTTCCAATCGGATATTCTACACACAAAAAACTAAACTTCGTAAACAAATACAACCACATTTCTAAAAATTGAGCATGTTTACACTCCAAGGGTGTGTTTTGCATGTGTGGTTGAACAATCTTATCTATTCCTATTCAATTACGTTTGCTAACCAAGTACATCTTAAGTATCATGCTTAGAAGGGAAACAAGAAAGGACAAGAAATGGAAAACATCACACAACAAAATACAAACCTTGGCTAAAATTATTGGTTGCGACTTGGAGCTCGGGGAGTGCAAATTTGATCCTTGGAGACTTCAAATTGTCCGAATCAATATTAGAAAAGAGATTCGTTATAATGCTTTGTCTCATGCTATTGCTCTTTCTCATAGAGAGCTTTAGGAAACTAAAAGGATGCAATATTCCTATAGTATTCTTCGATCCGCTTCTAAGTAATTTGACAAATCCTTGTCAATGAGAAGTGAGCTTTGAAACTTTTTAAGTAGCCTCATCCGATATGGGTTCTTTTGAAGAACAACTTTCCGATTCTTCGCTCCTATGGTAGTCTTCAAGAACTCCAATAGGAGAGCTTGTATCCACCTTTTTTCTATATATATATGTATGTATGTATGTATGTATCTAAAACATGTGATTATTTAGTTTATTGCAATATAGAGATGTAGATTTGAGAGGCAAGAAGTGTAATGGTGGACATGTTACCTCGAGCAAGAAGGAGCAAAGAGAAAGCAAAAATAGAGTATTGGTTTTTACTTTATCCACTAGCTAATAATGATCGACTTACCACGGATGCCCCGTTTTCCCCGATGAGAACAAAGCAAGAGAAGAAAGATGGGGAAATATAGAATATGAAAGGAAAAAAAGGTAAAAACAAAGGCCTAGCGTAAATGAAAAGGAAAAGAGTGAAAGACTAAAGACAAAAAGAGGTGAGTCCGCGAATGCGTCTTGTCTTACGTGTTTCGACTTTAGGCAAGAATGAAAATTGCCTAACTTAGGGTTAGGGATTTAGAAATTAGGATTTTTTCACTTTGCATTTTGATTTTCATTCGAAACCAAATTTTTTTTTTCAAAAACCAAACCGAACCAAAATAATTTAGATTTTGTCTGTTCGGCTTTAAATTATATAATTTTATATTTAAAGCCAAACCAAATTTTACGAGTTCGGTTCGATTTTATTCAGCTTTTTATTAACCAAACTCGTTTGCTCGACCTTATAAACTTTATCATGATTTATTTGGTTACTATTGTAATTAACAATTTTTTTTATTTTTATTTTTTGCATATCATTTATACTAGCATGTCCCAAAATATATGCATACAAAAAAAATTCATAGAAAATTTGCATACCAAAATAAATCACATATTTTAGTGTTTGTGTATAGATAATTTTGATATGCATGCATACATCAATCAATTTGGACCCCAACTATATATAAACAAACATATTTTTAATATGGCATACCAACGATTACGTATCATGTTACCTTGAATTGATATACAATACACCATGTCTAACTTGAATTGATAATAAAATATTATTAAAATATAGCATGTGAGCCACCACATTTGACTTGAAATATACACCGAGGATCAGTTCAAGAAACTAAATTTTCTATCTTCCATATATGTATGTACATATTAATAAAATCATAATTCTCATGATTTATTTTTCAAAATAAAAAAGCAAAGAAGTGTACTATGAAATTAAGTACATAAGCACATGATACTTTTTACATCAAATTTATCCTTTATACATGCATATGCTATATCTATATTTGATTTAAAGGTTTCAATTAAATAACCATACCATGATATATGATTTTTTTGTAGCAATACCATCCGATTGGTGAGAAAGAAAAATAATATAATTAAAATACCCATATTACATACTTAATATCACATCCATTAAATAATCATAATATGTCCTCAATAAATGCAATTAATGAATTTCTATTAACACTAATCGAGTATATCAAGAAAGAGGCTTTGATACCACATATAAGATAATTAAATATGCCTAAGCATATAAGCACAACAAAAATTAATTAGATACATACCTCCTACCATGACTGATTAAGTGCTCAAGATATTGTTGAAGAAAAACTAGAGCCGTCAAGGAGAGAGAGCCTTCTAGTCGATGCCAATGCTTTAGGATTTTCCGTGTTGATCGAAAACACAGGCTTTACTTAATATTTATATGGCTAGACTAGAGATCCTTTCTTTAACCTAATTTTACACCTCCATCCATCATGAATATGCTTGGCCCCCCACTAGAATCCACAAGGGTTCTAAGCCTTTAAATTGTCACTTATAGATTTAAAATATAACATGACACATAGGCCACACTATAGGAATATTTCTCATAAGATAACCTTCATACAAGAGAAGAAGAGCATAGTAACGGAAAAAAAAAAGTTGCACCTAATCCCATTCCTTTTGAAAATCCACTCTTGTAACCCATCCTCTAAGAGTCCTTCAAAGTTGACGAGTAGACTTGCAATGCTCTTGATTCCTCGAAAAATGCTAAAACAACCCGAGTTTAGACTATTGTCCGTAATTTGGCTTCAAATTAGCAAAATGCCCAGATATAAAAACATAGAAAGATTCTACTAAGCAACTTTAGCTCTAATATTTGAACTAAGTGAATCACACAATAAATTTGTATTTTTTTTTTTTTTTTACCCGATCTATAATGTTTCTAGCTTCGTGATAAAGCTTCTGGCCTTTGCCGGAGAGCTTGGCTAATATGGTGGTATGGATGGCTCCCATTATGGCTAGAGAGTGAATTTGGTTTTGATTTTGTTAGGATAAAATGATTGAATTGAAAAATCAAATTCACTCTCTTACCGTCTCTCTACCCCGATAGAATCTTACTATCATTTTAATTTCTTTAAGAAAATTATTTTTTATTACAAAAATAAAACTAATAGCGGAATACACAAAACGACGTTGTTTTGGCATTTCGAATAATGGTTAATTTATTTGACAATTACAAATAATGGTGATTATGTAATTTCAATCATATTAATAATATTAGAATTGAAATTACATAATTTGATACTAAATATCTAAAACTATGAAATTGTAATAGAACGAAGTAATTTTTACCATTAAACCTAATAATGAACATAAAAGTTACAATGTTTCTATACAATCAACATAATTTCTATGAAAGAAAGCAAAATTAGCTACTTCTTTTATTTCAATCAAAAGCTTGGCTACGGAGGTTATAAGTTTATAGTTCCGTAAAAATTATAGAGAGAAATGAGCTAGCCTTATTTATTTACAAGAAGAAAAATTAAAGTTTTCTACCTACTAACTCGCCTAACTAACCTCTAGCTGTCTAACTAATTACATAATTAGTTTGTTAATGATATGCCATCCACATGTCTAAACTTTACCTTCAAATACTCCCTTTAAAGAGGATCATGGATGTCAATCATACTCATCTTACTTGTAAGAAATTGGAACCGAGAAGGTTGAAGAGGCTTTGTAAACATATCTACCATTTGATTAACAAAGGAGAAGTATTTTAGCTTCAAGACTCCTATAATGATTTTTTCCCTAATGAAATGGCAATCTATTTCAATATGTTTTGTCCTCTCACAAAACACAAGATTCCGACTTATACAAACTACCGATCGGTTATCACATTTAAGTGCAACTAATTTCTTGTGTTTAAAATCCAAACCCGCAAGTAAATTCGGTAACCATATGACTTGACAAAACGTTATAGCCATGGCTCTATATTCATCCTCAACTGAACTTCTTGCCATCATAATCTACTTCTTGGATTTCCAACTAATAAAAGAACTACCAAGAAAAATGGAGTAGCAAGTCACTAACCTTCTAGTCCAATCATTGTCACTATATGCTACCAATTTACTATCAAATTTAAAAGAGAACATCAAACCTTTACCGGGAGATTATTTTAAATACCTTAGAAACCCCGGATGCTAGTTGCAAATGTGTTTTGTTGGCTTATCTATGTATTGTGACAAAACTTAAGTGGCAAACAAAATGTCCGGTCTAATGAAGTTCGGATATAACGGTTTCCCAACAAGATATGAAATTTCAAATATATAATAAGGTTCTCAAGAAAATCAAAATTTGTTTGTACAAGTTTCTTAGTAGGATCAATTAGAGTTGAGACTGGTCTTGCACCTAACATACCATATTCGACTAACAAACACATAATTCCTTTGACATAAAGAAATCCCTTTTTCAAACCTTACAACTTCAACACCTAAAGAATACTTCAATTTTCCCGGATCTTTTATTTTGAACTAAGAATGTAAGAATTGCTTGAATTCTTTAACGACTACATCAAAATTACCTATAATCACTATTCATCGACATAGATAAGTAAAGCAAGAAAAGCATCAGTAGATACCTTTTTGGTGAACAAGGAATAATCTACCTTGGATTGAGTGAAACCAAAAGATAGCAAAGCTTTAGTAAATTTAGAGTTCCACTCGCCTTGATGCCTACTTTAGACCATATAAGGACTTATGAAGTTAGCAAACGAGGTTGTGTATACTCCTCCTCGACTCGATATCTCAATGGAATATCAATATAAATTGTCTCTTCCAAATCACCATTAAGGAAGGCATTATTGACATTTATTTGTGATAATGACTAGCCTTGAACCGTGGTTTGCTTGACGACCGGACGAAAAGTCTCCTAAAAATCATACTCAACCTATCGATTATAGCCTTTAGCCATTAATCCGGCTTTATATTTTTTTATAGAACCATCCGCATGAAGTTTAATTTTATAAATCTACTTACAACTTATACTCGTGATGCCTAACAGGAAGAGAAACAATTATCCATGTATTATTCAACTTAAAAGCATCAAGCTCAACTTTCATAACAGACTCTCCAAGTAAGCATATTGAATAGCTTGGTGGAATGTGTGTGGTTCATCAAGGTTAGATAAGTACAGGAAGAAAAGTTGTGTGTGATGAAGATAACCTAGCAGAAGATATAAAATGATAAATGGGATAGGCGAGTAGAATAGGAAACAGGTGGAGAGTGAGGTACAATAGCCAAACTAGTATGATATTCGGACAAATAGGAGGGAGTTTTTCCGACTCTATTACTTTTCCTAACAAGAATATCTAAAGATGAAGTACTAAGTTGTAATAGTCGATACCCACTAAAACCAAAATTAAATATTAAATACATGTGAGGAATTTTTTGAAGGAATAAAATAACCCTTAAGGGTTTGAGAGAATATTTACAATAGTTTAAATAGTCTTTTTATGCTTAATGAATATTTTATTAATTTTTACAATGCATGAATAATAGTTTTTGCTTGAAATAATTCTTTGGAGCATGTTTCATGTGCATGAAAAATATTTTTGTTTGCTTAGAATATTTTTTAGAGGGGTTTTGAATTATTTTATGTGATTGTGTGAATTTTCTTATACGTGGTGAATATTTTATTTGAATTTTTATATGTAAGAATAGTGTTTCAGAGGTAGAATAATTAAATTAGACACTTAAAAAGTATGAGTAATTTTTTTAAAGACATATAAAAAATCATTTACGATGTGTAGGAGTATCTAATAAATTTAAATTAATTTTTTTTCATATAAGGAATATTTCTTATAAGAAATAGTGTAATTTTTACACTAAATAATTAATTTGGAGGCCTAAATGAGGGCATAAAAATTATGTAAATCATGATTAAATTCTTTTAATAAAATTTTAAATCTATTCTGAAGAGAAATTGAATTTTGGAAAAAGTATAGAATTAAATTTTAGAATTAAAGACCCAATTGCATAAAAATTAGGGACCTAATTGCATAAAATTAAAATTTTAAATTTCTAAATTAAATTAGCTATGAACCTAAGGAATTTAAAAGTTGTTAAGATACCTTTAAGAGAAGGACCTAAAGCGGTCAATTGAAAAATTAAAGGATGCTTGGATGAGTAATTAGAAAAAAGAATAGCAAAATGAGGGACTAAAATTAAGGAAAATTTTTGGAAACTTCTCTACCCTTCCAGCTAAATGTTTGCTACATGATTAGGGGCTAATTAATGAGCTTTGACTCACTTAAAAAGAAAAGGTTAAAAGGGATGCAAAATGGAGGGTTAGGAATTAAAGAAAAATTAAAGGCTAAAAACTTGTCCAATTGAAGGGCTAGGATTAAAAGTTAATTTAAGGGCTAAGATCACTCTAAAACACAGCAATTCAATGGTGAAGATGAGGTCAAAATTCGACCAAATTTTTTCCTATAAATAGGGTTGCAAGAAATTAGAGAAAATGAAGGAAAATTAGCAAAAACCAAAGGAAAGTCTTGAAAATTTTCATTAGGAAATTGCACCCAAAATCCACTAAAATCACCTCCAAACACCTTAAATCAACTAATCAAGCAAGAAAATCCAGTTAGGACATCAAGAATTTTCAAGGGAAAATTTTGGAAGTTAGGTCGAATTTGGTGAAGAGAAGAGGGAGGATGAATTGCTCAATATTATCACTTTTTAAAGTTTAATTGGAGTTTAGTTAGGTAATTTAACTCCACCTACATTACAAGGGTTGTTTAATTGATGTTAACTTATGACTTATGTGCCTTAATTTGTGAATTTTAGCTTTAATTTCAAAAACTAAGGTTAGGGTTCTTAGTGAACTAAAATTGAGCTTATAATTCATACAATTGAGGTTAAAATATGTTAATTGGGCTTGAATTTGAGGCTTGAAACTTAACAATTTCTAGAGTTATTCAAGGGTTAACATTCGACCTAAAGGGGAGATTTGGGGGTTTTTTATCCTTACATGTAATTGTTGTTTTAGAGCTTGTTTATGACTTAATTGGGTATGAATTTATGTTTAGAAATGAAAAACGTCATTTTAATTTAAGGAAAATGCATGGAATTCCTACGGTTACATTCAACCTAAACTTGAATTTTTAGGTTTTGAGTTTCATTCATGCAATTCATGATTTGTTGGTCAATTAGTACTAAGTACAATTTGATGTGTAGGAAAGAAAAATTTGAAGAAAATTACTTAATTTGACTTAGGCCTAATTTTAGCCCACTAAGGCCCAATTCGGATTTAGACATGAAAGTGTACCATAAATATTAATTAAACTAATTCGGCCTAAGCTAAAAAAATTAAGGGTTTGGTTTAATTTAGACTTCAATCCTTAAATTGGTGAGTTTGGTCTTAGGATAGTATAATAAAATCAATAAGAATGAAAGATTTTAGTAGATGTTAAAAATTGACTTATAATAGTGAAGCTAGAATTTGGGCCCATTAAGGCCTAAATTGAGATTAATACTTGTAATTATTTAAGTAATACTTAGTTAAGTTAGTGCATGAAATTAGAAGTAATTTGAGAAGAATTGAGCATGAGATAGATGTGAAAGAATAAAGAAAAAGACTAGGTTAAATTAGTATCTAATTCGGCCTGGCTTAAGATAATGTAGAATTATGAGTTATTTTGTTGAATTTTATGCAAAATTGTGGTTTTAAATAATTTTTAATGTGTTTGAGTTATGAATGTTGTATATGGTTAAAATGTTAATGATTGTGAAATTATATGGTTTGGATGGTATATTAGTGTTTGACATGTATTGTGATGGTTGAAATTATTTCGCAAGGTAATTTTATTAATGCAGTTATGTTTTCGTTTATACACATTATCATAGCATGATCACATGGTTACTCATGGCATGGACCTCACGAGTCTACATTATTTAGGCATTGCTAATGACATGCTCATGCATGCCTCATTTCATGAAAATATTTTAAGTCATGAAAAGTCGTTTAACGTCATGATTTTCTAATAGCAATTGGAAATATTTTAGAGAATGTGGTTTTCATGACTTGAGGATTTTTATGGGGAAAGAGCTTCATGGGTGTTTCATAGGATAATGTTAATGGTTCAAGGTCGGACAAGTGCGGACGTGCACTTCAGAGGCTCGTCGAGACGTGTCCGCAAACGGGTTTGGTTCGTCGGACATATATTATGGAAACCCTAAAGTACCTAAATAGGATATGTCTAAAGATCAAAAAGAATTTTTAGATCGATTATGAAATGCATTATGACATGAAAAAAGAATTTGATGTGCATATATCGTTGTTTTACACATACATAATCATACACATACATGTCATGCATAAGTTAACTAACCGGGCTATCACTCACTTAGTTCCTTATGATGTAGATAATTAATATACAATGGCTTATTTCTCCATCGAGCTGATTTTCGAGGGGTGCATTAGACATATATACCTTGGGTAAGGGTTCGACTTTCGAGTGGATCTGCTACTTACCATTCTATTTCGGTACTAGCTATTGTCTTATATATGTTAAGGTTAGTTAGTCTATTTTATGTTATGATAAAAGCAATGAACAAGTAAATTGAGTATCTTTAAAATTATGTAGTTAGTCAATAAGCCAATTTTGTAGTAGTTGGCGATAAATTGATTGTCTATGTAAACAAGTAATTTGTGTGTAACCAAAACACTAATAGCATAATGATAGTGTAGTTATAGTAGTGTGGTTACTTTAAATTATCCAATGCATGTTACTATCCTTAGAACATTAAGGAAATATGATTAAACGCACATCAAATAAAAAAGGATGATAAATAAGGAAAGGAATAAGTAATATAATAATTATAATGTAATGGATTATAACTAAATGAATTTACATAAATTAATGAATAAAGAAATCGAGGCAATCAATTGTCACGAATCCAAGTAATTCCAATCAAAAGAATGTAAATAAAAGAATAAAACATGAAAAATTTATAACGCCTTTTTAGCTAAAGTATAGACCTACCTTGTCAATCTTAGGTTTTTTTAGCATAGTTTACATGTTAAACATTAAGATTAAGTCATAGTGCCTTGTTAGCTTGTATTCATTGCACCTCAAATATAGGTTAACGACGGTAATATTCTCAATGTTTTAGGTCCTAGGTTGGGGTGTTACATAAGTGGTTTAAAAGAAGGTATATTAAGTGATGTGAAGTCATGCACATCGAAAGAACATTATGGAGAACAAAACTAGAAGAAGAAACCGATTCTTCGAAAGGTAGTCGTAAAAAGAACGGAAATTAGATGTTCTAAAATATATGAACTTGGAGAGTTATCTCGATGTATGAGTAGGACTATTAGAGAAAAGGTGAAGTTCATATGGTATAAAAGAATCGGGCTTAAAAGAAAAAGGAAAGACATACTCATGAAAAACAACATCTCTGGACATAAAAACAGAATTAAAAGCTAGATCATACAGACTTATAAGCCTTCAAACGATTAGGATAACCAATGAATATGCATTTTTTAGATCTAGGGTCAACTTTTTTCCTACCAAGAGTAAGTGTAAAAGCAAAACAAAGACAACCAAAAACTTTTAAATGGTTATAAGAAGGAGGCTTGTTGAATAAAAGCTCATGTTCTATTTTGCATCTCCCAAAAAAAATAGATAAATGAGATTGAAAAAGTAAAGCCCTAGCAGTAGTAAGTAAATATTGGTGTTTCCTCTCAACAATACAATTTTGTTAAGGAGTTTCCACACAAGACAATTGATGTAAAACCTCTTTTTTCATAATAGAATAGAGGTAACCTAATGTCTATACTAGTATCCGATCGAATTTGTTTAACATCAAAACCAAACTAAGTGTGAATGAGATTAAAGAAGCTAAGGATAATGGAACTAACATCCGATTGCTTTTCATCAAGAAAACCTAAGCCATTCGAGTAAAATCATCAACTATAGTTAGAAAATAGTGAAATTTGCCATGGGAAAATTATGAATAAAGATCGCATATATCGACATTAATCAATTAAAATGGGATTGTAATAGTTTGTATATGAACAAGAAATGCTAGGCATTTATGCTTAGCCGTAGGACAAGTAATACATAGAACTTTATTTGATTTTAACACAAAATGAACTTCATTACAAATTTGATGAATGACTTTTAGTTTGTCGAAGAAAAATGCCCTAACCTAAAATGTCGGAGATCAAATCAATCTCTTACATCAAGCATGGGACTAACATTATTCGCAAAAACAAAAGAATGACTAGAATATAAAATCCGACTATCATGTGATAATGACTGAAGAAGAGTAGTGGAGTTTTATAGCAAGTAAAGACCTCTCCTAGCCTTAGCAAGTTTAATCACTATCCATGAAGGAACTTTCCGAGTAAAACAAGAATCACCATTAAAATTAACAACAATTTTCTTGGTACGTGTAAGTTGACCGACAAATATGAGGTTAAACTTGAATAAAGAAACAAACAAAACATTATATAAAACTAATTTAGGAGACAAAAACATAGTACCGGAATGTGTAGCAAGAACTTTAGATCCATCTAGCATTATCACAAAGGTTTGATAAATGGTATGAACAAAAAGTAAAGGAATTTAAGCTACATGCTATATGATCCGAAGCTCCCGTATCTATAATCTAGGATGCATTATTCATAAAGTGTGTTAAAGATTGTGGTAATTGTATACAAGCAATGATGCAAGGACTTAATACCTGTATTGTTAGAAGGATTGAAAAAAAAACCTTAGATGATGCATTTTGCTCATTAAGAATAGCCAACGAAATGACGTTAAGAGAACATGCATGTGTTTTTGTTTCGCAAGTAGCATTATCCAAAGAAGAATTATACCGATTATCTCGCTTTGTTAGTGGATGGAGAAATGCCTTCATTTGTCTATTTAAGTACGTAATTAATTCTTAAGAAAGTAGTTTTCCTTCTAGCAAAACCAAGATTAAGTGAGGATGGAGTAGCTCTTCCTCTAGCAGACACTTGGATTGTCTAGAAAACCAATCAATCAAAAACACCTATCCTTGGTGTGACCTAATTTTCCACGATGTGTGCACATAAAAGCATTCCTAAGCTTATTTTGAAAAACACCTCTAGCTATCATTGTTGAGGATTCTATAAAAGGCTACCGACAATTAATATCTTTCCGAGATTCCTCTCTAATAACCAAATTTTATACTTCATCAAAAGAGGAGAATGGCTTCATCATGATCACATGAAACCATAACGCAACATAAGACTCATTTAAGCCATTCAAAAATCGGAAAACACAATCCTTTTGATGCAAATTTATGTATTCCTTTAAGCAATCAACACTACACTTGCTACATTCACAAGTGTGACAAGTGGTCTATAGTTTCTTAATTTCTCTCATACCGAATTCAACTCGGTGAAATACTCATCAATGCTCGTGATTTTCCTAATTAAGTGTACTCAATGTATGCCGTAAGTTGCATACCTTAGAATCGTCTACTTATGAGAAACGTTTCTTTAGCACTTTTTAGATTTCTACTGCTGAATCCATATAGAAAATAGTAATAGCAATTGGAGGTAAAATTGACCTAAGAAGCCACAAGATAATGAGATTATTGCACCCGAACCATGGTCCAAATAGAATATCATCTCGTAGCTAGAGTAGCAATTGATCCATCGATATAAACCCATCTTATTTGCAAATTGACAAAGCAAGCAAGAAAGAGCGACTTCGGGTAGCATAATTGCTTAAAATAAGCTTAGGAGATACAATCACGATACTTATGATTATCAATATGATGAAGATAGAAAGACGATCGAGGATCTTCGATGGAGGGAAAAAAAAAAAAAGACGCCATTGATGCGCTAGATTTTTTTGAGAAACAAGAATAATTGCTTGAATAAAAGAAAAAAAAAAAGCAAAACTTAATTTGAACCAGGCTCGATACCATGAAAGAAAGCAAAATTGGCTACTTCTTTTATTTCAATCAAAAACTTGATTATAGAGGTTATACATTTACAGCTTTGCAAAAATTGTAGAGAGAAATAGTAGCTAGCCCTATTTATATTACAAGAAGAAAAATTGAAGTTTTCTACCTTCTAATTGCCTAACTAACCTTTGATTGTCTAACTAATTACATAATTATTTTGTTAATGATATGGCATTCACATATCTAAACTTTACCTTCTAATAATTTCTACACTACTAGATAGGCTCTTTTTATTTTTTATTTTTATAAATTTTATTCAATACTCAATTGAATACAATTTATTATATTTTATTTTGTTGAATTAAATTTTTGTTTTCTTTTTTATGCTCGCCAAGATGTGCATAAATTAGAGTTTTAACTGTTATCCAGGAACGAATGAGAGATTCGTGTGATTAAAAAACAAACCAAGGACAATTTCAAGCGACAATTTCTTTGATTCATTCATTTGGTACAACAACAAAATGTGAGAAAGTAAGAAGAGTTTATAGAGTTTATACTTAATCCGCTTCAAGCGGAGGTAGGTGATCATAGGAAACGGCCACACGCGTAGCCACGTAAGAGTATCTTGTGCCATGGACAACCCTAAACCTTTTGCCATCAGAAGATTTTGCAGATCTTGAATTATATTCCTTTGTCTTAAAAATTATTTTTTTTATTTATATCGATTTCAAAATAGTTGTTTAATCAAAATTTTAAATAATATATTTTTTAAGAAAATACCTCGAATTAAACAATAATGTGTTTACTTGTATTAAATAATGATATATTTAAAAAATATGAATTAAAAAATATTCATATAACATAACAATTAATATTATTTAAAAAAATAAACAACAAGATAAACAACTGTTTAAAAAGTATGAATAAAAATATTCATGTAACATAATAATTAATAGTAGTTTTAATATATGCCAACAGTTAAAAGAGACAATCTATAACATATCGATATTTCTCATTAATAAATAAATTTTAATCTTTAAAATTTTTAAAAAAAAATTACAGAATATACTATTCATAGACAACCCTAAACTGAACCTAGAATAAAATATCCCTCATCAAAGTTATGTTATTATAGAGATTAAAGAGTGAGATATAGACTAATTCTTTGGCCTAATCTTTCTCAACAACCCCCAAAACTCAACAACTTTCTCTGTTTTTTTTTTTTTTTTTTTAAATACCAAACCTCCCTTAGGTTTGGCCAGTAGGATTCAACCTTCCTAGAAATACCTAAACTTTAGGCAAATATATAAAAGTTATCTTTGAAAGAGCTTTATAAAATGTCCATACATATGTGTATAATAAAGGCAACTCCTTGATGCCATCCTACATCCATCTCTCTATCCCTCTCAAATCTCTCATGGCGGCTAAATCTATGCTAGTACATTCTTCCTCACCTAACACCTACTCTTCCTTGAACTCTAAATCAAGTTTGATTCATTTAAGAAAAACCCAGTTGAGATTCGAGCCTAGTATCCTATCAGAGCCTATCCAATGGGCCGAAAGAGAGCAATCGAAGGAGAAGATATTGAAGCGAAGAGGAGGGTCAGGGTCAGTTATGGTGAGGTGCACGGCAGAGGGTATAGAGAGAGGAATGCTAATGGGAGGTGGGAGAGGAAGAGAGGCAGCAGCAACAGCAGATACAAGTACTAAAATATTGGACATTCCTGAGAGGTTCAAGGTTGTGGCTTTAGTGGCATGTGTTATGTGCTTGTGTAATGCTGATCGTGTTGTCATGTCTGTTGCTGTGGTTCCACTTGCTTCCAAATTTGGCTGGTCCAGTTCTTTCTTGGGCATAGTCCAGGTAACTGCAACTATCTACATACAAATCTACCTTCTTCTTTCCTTCTTTCTATCTGACAAGTCGTTCTTGCTTTCCCTTTGTTTTATTTTATTTTATTTTATCGATAAATTTATGGGTTTTCGACACTGATTCGAGGGCCGAAGTTTGAACTAGTCTAATTATCCTGTCAATTACACATTCTTTTATTTATTTTTTGGTCAACTTTTTTTTTTTTAAAAAAAAAAGGGGGTTTTAAAGGTGCCGTCCTTTGAAAAAGAAAAAAAATACTAAATCATAATCATTGTATTTGCAGCAAGCAACCCACTTTCTTTTATTTATTTATTTATTTAAAAAAAAAGGTTTTCAATTTGATGATAATCATGTTCTTTTTCTTCTTCTTATTCCAAATATAGAAGTTTATAAGAGGCATGCATATCTAATTACCCTGATAATTTCTAGAGTCAACGATTTCCTCTTATGGTGGATATATTGCTTCTTTCTGTATATTGTTGGATACGATTGGAAGGTGGATCAATGTGAATGAGTTTCCTCTAAGGTAAAAAAAAAAAAAAAAAAAAGAAATATATTATGCTATTTCCCCAAGAACAAAAATACTTTTTTATCGTTTTAAAAAGCAGAAGGTAGAATGAAGAAGGTCATGAAAAAGCTAAAAAAAAAAAAAACAAGGCACGGGCATGCACAGCATGTTATTGGGGCTGGAAGCATTAAACAGGGTGCGGTGCAGAAATTGTGCCCATGAAGGGTCGAGCCATACCCACATGGTCCCATTAAACTAAAAGTAGATCCAAGGTAAGGCTGTAACTAGTTCTGGTTGGGGACTGGGGACTGGGGACCCAACTACCGAGCATGGCTTGGACCAGATGTAAGCACTTCACCAACCTTTCCTGCAGTTCTTTACGGCAAAGTGTGGATTGTTAGACGCCAAAATAGGCGTGACTCAGACGGGCCGATAACCTGACTATAGAAAATTCATCTCGTCATTCGTGACTCCCAACAAGTCGCTATTAGTCTATTACGGGGTTGTTGAATAACATCCCCCACGCCCAAGAAAAAAAAAAACAAAAAAAGGAAAGGAAATTTTGGAGGCATAGTCAGGGGGTAGGTGGGATGGACTTATTATCTAAAGTTCAAATCTTGAAAATAAAAAATATATTTATGAAAATAAAAAATAACAAAATTATACTATATAAACTTGTTTGAATGTGGATAGATTACTTAATTTCAATTCGTGGATGGTGATCCGCCGATATATCCTGATAGAACCGAAATAAAAAATAAAATAAGGAAAAACAACTTTAGTGTCGCATGGCATGCGCCTACTAAACCAGGTTGTCTATTGTGTATGAAATTTCATTTTTTTCCTGATAGTTGGTTCAATGTTGAAATTAATTTATCTGATTACGTGACCGAAAAAGTTTGTGATTGTTATTAAGTCTTAATTTGAGTATAAATTTCATGATGTTCTTTTACTAATTGATTGCGGTTATGAGTGAAGGCTAATTAAATGTAACTTTTGTTGATTATTTCTTGAAGTCATCCTTTCTATGGGGATACATATTCTCATCAGTCATAGGAGGAGCTTTGGTGGACAAATATGGAGGAAAAAGAGTGATGGCATGGGGTGTGGCCTTGTGGTCTTTGGCCACCCTACTCACTCCATGGGCTGCTAACCACTCCACCGTCGCCCTCTTGGCTGCTCGAGCATTTTTCGGACTTGCCGAGGGTGTTGCTTTGCCTTGCATGAGCACCCTTGCATCAAGGTAATGCCATACTAGTTTGTAACCTGCGAGTTGCATGTATGTGTTACATTCAAATAATATCTGTAATTCTTAACTATATCCTTGTATATCTTTGATTAGGTGGTTTCCAAGCCATGAACGAGCAAGTGCAGTTGGAATTTCAATGGCTGGATTTCATCTTGGCAATGTCGTAGGCTTGTTGTTAACTCCAATTATGCTGTCAACAATTGGGATTTCTGGCCCTTTTATTCTCTTCTCGTCTCTTGGGCTACTATGGCTCACAAGATGGGCAAATGGGGTCACCAGTGATCCAAAAGATAGTCCTTTTGTTAGCAAATCAGAGTTGAGGTCAATCCAAGCTGGTAAAACCGATTCTCCAGCAAACAACGGCCAGCTTCCACCACTACGTCTCCTATTATCTAAAGCTCCATCGTGGGCTATTATTTTTGCTAATGTAACGAACAATTGGGTAAGTTATATGCCATTAGTTTATTTCTTCACTTTGTTAAAATGCTTTTAAGTTTTTTGTTAACACTCTTTTACATGCTCAAAATTACAGGGATATTTTGTTCTTCTCTCCTGGATGCCTATATATTTCAATACTGTAAGTTATTATTTCTTCTATCTTTTTATGTTAATAATGTTTTAAGGATCATAGTGAAAAGCTGTGCGCCAGTCTGTTTGTGCATAAGTGAGTTTCTATGGATCATATGCTATTGAATCACCAAACTTATCCCAGTTTACATTTTTTTCTTATGAATGAAGGTATTTAATGTGAACTTGAAGCAAGCGGCTTGGTTTAGCGCTGTTCCATGGGCAACCATGGCATTTTCTGGTTATGTTGCAGGAGCATTATCCGATTCATTGATTAAGGCTGGCTACTCTTTGACAATAGTCCGAAAGATCATGCAGGTAATCTGCCAGACTGTAATGTGTGCCTAAGATGCTTGGCCTGTGATGCTTGTGTGATCTTTTTATAGGAAAATAACCAGGAAACAAAAAGGAAAAAGAGAAACTATAGGAAGTGGAATAAATTGCATTAATTGCAGTATCAGTTGACCTCCATTGTCATAAACATGTTTTCACGATGGCCTAACTGTAGAAGCTCAAACCTCATACATTGGTTTTGAAGTAAAATTTTAATTCACTTGATACGGCCGAGGCAGATACCTTTTTTTCTCTTAGGATTACTAGGCTGATTATTTGTTAAATGCGCAGACAATTGGATTTATTGGACCTGGTGTCTCATTGCTCTGCTTAAATTATGCCAAGACACCAGTGGATGCAGCTGTACTAATGACGATAGCACTGAGCTTGAGCTCTTTCAGCCAAGCTGGATTTCTTCTCAACATGCACGTAAGTTTCGACCATTCTGTATTAGCTCTACAAGTACACTCACTGCTTCTTCAGCTAGTTGGATCACCTCCAAGTTGTGCTCATTTCCGTTTATTATTTTCTTCTTAATCAGGATATCGCACCACAGTATGCTGGATTTCTCCATGGTAAGTTCTGGGCTTCCTGCCGATGTTTTCAACTAAATAATCAATATTCATTTCGATAAGTATACTTAAAACTTGTGTCACCAAACGTAATGACGTTCTCAAATTGAATGACCTGCCATACAGGAATTGCAAATTCAGCTGGGACATTAGCAGCAATAATCAGCACGATTGGAACAGGTTATTTTGTTCAGTGGTTAGGATCTTTTCAGGCATTCCTCACAGTCACTGCAGGGCTTTATTTCGTTACAGCCATCTTTTGGAACTTGTATGCTACCGGAGAGCGAGTTTTCTAGACTAGACTCAAGTGTAAATGAAGTTTCCACTATTCTGGAAACAGCTCGGGTCTAGAACTAGGAATTATATATATGAAGGAAAACTATGGAAAGGGGCGAAGAATATGAGTTGATGTAGGTTAAAATTTCAAGTCAAATCAATTTAGGCATGAAATGTTTAGAATGGAGGGAATTGGTGGTGTATAGTCTGTTTACTACGTGCATTTATGCATTCCTTTTATTCTTTAGTGGTTTTCACTTGTATTGTTCTATATATCCATTAGAGTGAACTTGTAAAAGAAATTGGTGTACACAACATCAAACTGTGACACTAAGTTGGTGTCAAACAACATAAATCATCTTTTGTATAATATATTGGAGAATCAAATGTTCAATTTTGATTTCAAAATCTGCTATGCACAGCAAACTTGATTTTTTCAGTACCATGAAGGCCTCCCAGCAACATTGAAATAAGACTGGATAAATTTCATAATGATTGATTTTAGGGGAAAAAAAAAAAAAAAAAAACCCCACCAAAGTTCATGATATTGATTATTGTGTAATTGAGACTTTTTGTTTTTAACTGCATCTAGTAAAATATGACCCTAATTGAGACTTTTCTTTAACCGCATCTGGTAAAATATGATTGTTTCTATTTCTAGCTGAGAACAAAGGAAATTATTCATTAGATACCTCAATTACATTTTATCAGTCCTCCCAACTTCTCATCTTTGAAGCTAGCTCATGTTTGGCCTGCATGTGTTTTACAAGGCCGGTCATTCTACAGTGACAACTCCGAAATTAACTACCCATTAATCAATCCAAGCTTAAAAACATGTCAATATAGAATATCACGCCCTCAGTAAATGGAAAATTTATCGTTTGGATGATTGATTAGAAGGGTTATATTTTTTGCAATAACACACCACCAATCGCATACTGCAGCAAGCAGAATAATCTCTCCCTTTTTCTTTAAGGGAATTTATCTTATAGATTTAATTTCTTCAAAAAAAAGTAGAATGATTTATCTAATTTAAATGATGACTAAATTTAATAATTTTTCCTTTGGTAAAAAGCAGAATTTTTTTGGCGTATATCTTGGTTGGTTATCGTCAATCCCAATTTTCTCCATCACATATTTTCCCAAATGGATACCAAACTTACTTTGATTTCTCCACTAATAGAATGAGACAGCAACCATTCACCCTTCAAACTCAAACCACTCGACTTCTGTTTATTGGCTGTTGGATCCTAATTACATCAAAAAAAGCGACTTTCTTACTCTAGGTGGGAAGTTCAAAGACACCACCAAAATCCCGTCCTGAAAACATTCCTGCTCAAATTTACAGTCAACGCCAGCCAAAAAGAATCTCTTGCTTTCTGCCTCCGATTATTTTCTCAACTTTGAAGTCTATACCCTTTAGCCACCCCGTCACAAGGATCGCATCCCCATCAGACTCTTGCTAGCCACACCAAGCCCAGATAGAATTTTTTTTCTCTATTTCGTAATTGAATTTGAAAGATCGTCTACCAATCAAGAAGTTGAGCTACAAGTCAAAGCAATCAAGATTCTTGAACTGGGTTCTCTTTATTTTGTTGCTTCTTGAAGATTATGAATTTCAGGAGCTTAGAAGAGTTTTGGTCTTTCTATGTGACTCAGCATTCAAAACCATGGACAAGACGTTGGCATTTTGTGGGCACACTTGCAAGTATACTGTTATTGCTGTACTCTGTTGTTTTCAACTGGTGGTTTCTGTTCTTTGTACCATCCGTTGGGTATGGATTCGCTTGGTACAGCCATTTCTTTGTGGAAAGGAATGTTCCTGCAACATTTGGGCATCCCGTTTGGTCTTTTCTATGTGATTTCAAGATGTTTGGATTGATGCTCACCGGTCAGATGGATAGAGAGATCAAGAGGCTAGGAAAGAGGCCTGTTTTGCAGGGATATTGATCATGTTGTAAGCACTTTTCTGTTTTACCAGTGAAATAATCACGCATGGAAAATCTCCTTCACGCTCTTGCTGACTTTTGACTGTTTCTTGTTCCTCTACATGTAAACATGTGTCTTGAGTTACTTTCTCTGCGTGTAAATTCTATAATACAGAATCAAAACTTTTAACCTGCAACTTTCAGCCAGGGAATGCCCTATGTTTTGAATGTCTTGAATTCGGGACCCGCTGTTAGGTATCTCTTTTATCAACCTCCATTGTTTTTGTTGGTTGCCCAAATTAATCCTCTTCTTCACTGCCTGTTTAGCTAATCCAGCTTAGTCAATATTTTCTTAACCCACATCCTTTTATATTGGGGATTATTGGCAGGGCAGACAAACATTAGGTGCAACACTTCATTATGTGAGCAAAATTAGAGATAAAATCATTCATTAAGCAAACAGGTGCAGCAGCACCTCATGTGAAGGGCTTGCCTTGCAATTGATTTTCTTTACTATTCGGGGTAAAAAAAAAAAAAAAAAGCGTTATCAACGTAAACAGAGCCAGTGGGAATGTAATGAAATTACCCAATACGAAATAAAAGGCCAAGCAATTGCTGAAGGCTGTGGCTTCAAATGCTAATTAACATATTGCCTCGAGGATTGTGACTTGACTCTTCACAACTTATATCTGATTTTGGAGACAACATTTTTGTTCGTTCTCCAGGTTTTGGTATAAGAAATTCAATCCACCTACTCAATTCAAGTATGTTACAGGTTCCAACATTATACAGCCCAAAACTCAACTTTCCCTTGATATTCAACATAGCCAAAAATCTGTGACATCAGCTGCCAAATGCTTTTCTCATGGTCTTGAAATTTTTATCTCGGCCACCGTTAGTTTCTAGCCTTTGTTCGGCTGAAAATATCATCTCACTTTGGTCAAGTTGGCACACAACGGGTACTGGGTGGAATATGATTATCACAAGTCAGTGTTCCTTGAAAATGATGGTAAGGGCATGGCTTCTTGTGGACGAAGGATGACAAGCACACCAAACATCCCAAGCATTGGAAGGACAAGGAGCCACTTGAGAAGTTTATAGTAATGCATGTGGAATGTAAGGGAGAAGTCATCCGAGAAATACAGCCCGTTCTTATCAACCATCTCCACCGAAACAGTTCCAGTAGTCCTCACTCCAACTGTTGGAAGTTTTGTCCGATACTTTCCCGGACGATCAAAGATTTGACTTTGCGTTATCCGTCTCTCCCCTTGATAATTGCCAGGAACTAACAGGGTTGTCTGTGTTGTTCCAAATGAAAATTAGAATTATAAGGTATTTTTTGGATTGCTTTTGAAAACCATAATTTAAATGTACAGGGAGAAACTTACAGTGATATTATAAGGCGCTTGGGACCCAGAAGGGTATCTATACTTGTCTACAATCTCAAATTCCACCCAGAAGCTCTTCCCCTCCTCATCACGGAAACTTCTTGATGAATGTGTAACATACACCCCTTCGCGGTTGTATCGGTTTGCTACATTGTTTCTTCCTTGATTAGAAGATCTCCAAGCCTGAGAATTGCACAATATGCTTTAATACTTGAAAGATGCAAGAGCATACAAGAAATTGCCACAAATATGGGGTTCACAACTATCCTGCCTTCAGGGGATGATGTGGAACAGGAGTTGAAAAGCAAAAGACATTTCCATTCATGGTTGAAACTATGAGATCAAGATCATCACCACCATCAACATTGTCTGCCAAGACCATGCTATATCTGAAGCAACGAGATCCATGATTTGGATAAAATCACACAGTGCAAGAAATAAATCGAAGAGTTAAAATTTCATGGATACAAGAATATCTTACGAAGTTTCGCCAATATCAACAACATCAGCACAAGAAGTCGGTCCGTCTATAAGGTACAGATAACCATCAAATGATGTTGTAACAAGAGTGAGTCCCTTGCTTTTCTTCTCTCCACGTTTACTAAAGTCAACAAGAAGAACTTGATTCATGACTCTCCCATGAGTTCTGTATGGGTAAGGCCGAACACTAGAACCATCCCTGCCACTAAGAACATATATGTTCCCTGATAATGTAGGAACTACAACATCAGTACGACCATCCCCATCAACATCGCCTATAGTTGGACCCTGAGGAATGTTGCAGTCTATGTCAGATCACTCTATCATCAAACACTTGGGCACTTTTTTTGTTAAAATTTCATTTAAATGAAGATTGTAAACAAGTTGAGCTTCAGTTTGTAGTTTTACATTCAAAGCATTGTAAAAACAAAGAGTATGATCTCAATGCCATCCACAAACAAAAGTATTGCACTGAGGTTTGTTTCTAAACATTGATATAAGAATGACAAATTCCTGTACAAGCATGACTTAGGTCTACAAGATAAGGAATGAAGTTTCTATTACTCTCGAATCTGGCATCCTCTACCTAAAGTAATAAAGCACCATGACCCATGCTTTTGCACAGTTGCAACCATAACACAATAACAATTTCTTTGGTGCTTCTATGCTTTTCTTTACAGGCAATATGTGAAACAAAGAACCTACTGTGGTCAGATTTTGCAAGAATCTAAATCTGGAACAAGCAAGACCACTTCTTGATCAGGCAAAGAAGCACCCATAGCTAAATCTTACAATTGAACCACCAGTAGACCAATATTAACTATGAAATGCAGTTAGCAGATACCACGTATAGAAGGAGATCATACCTTAATTCACACAGAAGTCATCATATCAAGAAAAAAGTAACAAATTGAGATCCAACTGACCTGGGAAATAAGACTCTTAAGGTGCCTTTCCCAAATTTCTTTTCCTTGTGATGTCCATGCAGCAACATTTCCATGTACATCAGTGGTCACCAGTTCAATTTTTCCATCATCATTAATGTCAGCTGCAACTACAGCACCTTGAATTTCAGCCATTTCAAGAGGGAATTTTTCCCTAATATTTCCTGAATAAAAAAAGATGAAGTTTAGCTTCGAACTTCATTCAGAGAATTGGAACACCACACTTGATAAGCAGTTAAAATAGAAGAAAATACTCAGAGATTTCTGCATAAACATGATTTTGATTTTGAATAGATTATACAGCATGAAGCTCAAAAGCAAATACATCAGAAACTTACTTTTCATATCACTCTAAAAACATAATATTTCTTTAGATATTGCACAGATTAATCTTTAGATTGCATGCATTTACATTCCAGAGTAAATACTGTGTTGATAAGACAGTTTTATCCTGTTCGTCTTTCAAAGCACTTTGAATTCTCTCAGAACACTCTAACACAGAAAAAATAATAACAAATCGATCCATGTGGTGATAGGTAAAAGAATGTATCAGCCGAACAACCAAACTTCCACTAGCAACCAAAAAAAAAACAAGAAGCAAAGATGACAATAAAATGCCTAAGCTAAGAGAGCTACAGAAGCTATTCCAGAGTAAAAACATCATATGAAAGTTTGGATGTCAATCCCTGTGTCGCATTTAGAACAGAAAAAGATCACATGAAAATAATAACATAACTGATAAAGCTGAAAGATAAAAATAAAGAATCAATGAGAGCTCATTTAGTAGGAGAAAGGATGAGATATCACAAAGAGGAAATGATAAAGAAAATGCAGGATGCAAACTCGAGTTTACCATGATGATCCAGGACATAAAACAAGCCAAATGAAGTCCCAACAAGAATGTCCAAATTCCCATCACCATCCAAATCAACCACTGAAGGCGAAGAGTATATATACGCACGGAAGTTTGCATTATTCGTACTTAAATCCAGTTCTCGTGTCCACTTAACTTGCTTTGTATTGAGGTTGAAAACAACAATAGAACTGGCAACGTATTTCCCAACATCAATATCACCAAGGTCTTTCAAATGCTCTGGATTGTCATAATACCTGTCAATCAAATAAAACCAATTGCATGGACTTCATTGACTGAAGATTAACATTATTTCATTGAATGTAGGTCATAGGATTGCCACTGTTCCAATATACAATGAGATTGCTAAATTTTTAAAAATCAGCACGCAATTAATATCTGATTTTCAATATATAAGAATAGGGAATAAGGAAATATACGAAGTTGTGACGCCATAAAGATAACTCACTCGCTATCAAAGAAATATGAAACTGCAACGATCATTTCAGCAACTCCATCATTGTCAATGTCAGCTATCACCTGATGAAAACAAGAGAGAAAAATGTCATCTGAGTGCCATAACTGCATCTTACTTTCATCTGTGAACAAAAATTCATATATTGCAATGCATTACAGCTATTAAATTTTGGACTCACAGGAGTGCACAAGATATGTGAGTCAATATTCACATAATCCTCCAATTTCTCATGTTTCTCTTCTGTCCATTCTTCATCTCCCCACATGGATTCATCAACATAATCATCATAGTCATAACTATACTCATCAGCTAATTCATCACTATCACGGAATAACTCAAAAGATGAATCAGCATCAGCTTCTAGCCCTTCATCATTTTCAACAGTTGCTACATGATCATTTTCATGGTCATTCTCTTTAGATTCTGAGCCACCTTCCTGTGAACCCTTTGAATTGTCATCTTCGAGAAGCCTTCTCCCAGTGTTTGTTCCATTCTGTGCATTATTGGTTTCCTTCTCTACCGTATTGGTTCCATTCTGTGCATTATTGGTTCCCTTCTCTACTGTATTGGTTCCATTCTGTGCATCATTGGTTCCCTTCTCTATTGTATTGGTTCCATTCTGTGCATTATTGGTTCCACTCTCAGCTTTATCGGTTCCATTTGACCCAGAACCTAGAGAAGAATTATCCACATGCAAGGGCAGTTTGATAATTGTTTCTGTTTGATTGTCGTTCATTTTCTTTTCAGTCTCAATGGATGCAATTGCCGGATGGCTATTTTCTGTTGATGTAGAAATCGAAGGGTCTGTTTCAGGTGTATTTTGATGTGCACTTCCAGTTGTGTCTGCAAATTAATAACAGCCAACATTTACCAACAATCCCTAAAATTCCTGAATTTTCTATAATAAAATTGCCAGGACAAGCTCAAATACACCTGGACAGGTTCATGCTATCATACAGATGTTAAAATTTCCTTGGAAAAGAAAAATTAATATTCTGCTTGTAATCCAGGACCAAGCTCAAATAAAAATTTGCAGGAATATGGGTAGATATGCATATAGACCTAAATGTGTACAAGGAACCAATTGAAGGTTCAGAAAACCATTGAAGAAATTTGGGATCATCAGCCACATTTTGGTGTTTTCTAGTTCCTTCCATGCTTACATTAAGACTAGATTGAATGATGCAATTCGAATTACCATCCACAAGTTTTTGCTTTGCCTTCCCACATTACGAAGAAAATAATTAATAGAGTTATGATTTCAACATCTTCAGTACAGTAATCCCGAAGGGAGCCCATTTATCAACTTGGAATAAAGACTAGCAATGAGAAAGGATGGGAAAGAAGCTCATTCATTCCCATCCCTGGTGCTAGACAATCAAAAGTAAAATGGGTATGAGAACTAGAGAAGAAAGGAAAAGATATTCTTCCATCTTTTATAAGCACTGAAAGGATGCAGGTTTTAAAACTAAGGCTAACACTGTATCAGCATCACTATTCACTACAATACATTCATAACATCCATTCCCACACCCAACCCCAAGTTCACTACCCCTAAGGCTGTCGTCACCATCACACAGTTAATTTATTATTGATGTCATACAGCTCTAGTCTCCTTCATAGTTCTTCACACCACGCACATTAAAGCCATCATTCCCATTCAGATTCCCCTTATTTATCATTCTTAGTTACCTAAAATGCCTGTAAAGAAATGGAATATGTTTTCTTAGTTTTAACCAATCTTTAAGCATGATTCTACACTGACTCGTTTCTTTAGGTACATTTCAAGGAGTCAATGGGATTTTATGCCACACCATGGAGAGTAGCCCTTCCCACATCCAAAAACCCTTACACTCCACCCCTTGAAAGATCTGAACTTGGGACCTCCAAGTTCAAATTCCAAGCACAAACCAACTGGCATCCCTTAAGGACTCTGACATATATAAAAAAATAAACATAAAAGAAAATCAAACCAGCTGAGGATAACTTCAAAGATAAAGAAAACAGGCAGCTTACTCAGTTGACCAGTAAAAGATTAATGATAAAGTAAACAAAATAAGCAGCACCAAATTTACAAATTGTTATGAATCCAACATTAACTTACGAGACACTGATTTCTTCTCAGCAGCCTCCAAGACAAGTTGTTCATCATGAACATCTGGATGAGAACGATCCACAGGATCTGGATCCAGACCCACATACCAATTCTTTTTAACTCTCCTACGGGGTATTTCCAGTTTATCAGTCATCATGTATCCTGACACCCTAAAATAGAAAACATAAATAATCTGTGAGCTCGAGCACACTAAGCCAAAAGTTTTTTAAAGCCATTAATATAACACAGCAAATTACCTGAAAAAGAGAACTTCACCATTGTAGGTAGCCAAAGCAATCTCCCTCACGCCATCCTTGTCAATATCATACAGGAGAGGACTCGCATGCACCGTTGACTGATGGAATGCAGGCCAACCTGACAAAATTTTGTACTTTATCTTGTTAACTCCAATTCATAGCCTGGGATGAAAATCAAGACGAACTTGTAACTGAGATAAACAAAAATTTACCGGGCATTTTGTCTCCATCAGAACCTTCTAGAACTTCAAGATAGTGAACAAAAGAAGGAACCACGATATCAAGTTTTCCATCACTAAAGCAAATACACACAAATTAATATTAAAATCCAAATTAATCAGAGCTAACATACAAGCAAATAAATAAACAAATAAATAATAGATTAGTTGTTTTATCACCTATTGATATCGGCAATCAATGGAGAAGCGTAAACGCTAGAACTCACTTCAGTTTGCCATCTCAGCTCTAAATTTCTAGGGCACTGTGTATTCAACAACGCATCCTCATCTCTACACACATAGGAATTCAAATGAACCAAAAGTAGACCTATCAATTTAGCAGAATTCATAAATTGGAAAGAAAAAGAAATTGAACTCACATTTCAGGGTAACCAAGAGCATCATCGGTAGCTTCTCGGGCTCGAAATTTATTCGTGCCGGATTCCTCTCCATGAATGGAAGGGGTGACTAATAAGAAACAGATCAAGAAAACCCTAATCGCTGAGGATTTCATGTGATCTTGTTTTGGTTTTCCACTTCAACGGTACAAATTAACTTACGATTTTGAAACTGCTTGGTGAGAGGATAAGTGAATGCGGAATCGAATTAATTACGGAAATGAGGAATTGATAAACCCTGGTTAGGGTTCTATGCGGATCTATCTAATCTATCAATCTGCCTTGAGTTTTTTCGATGAAGAAGAGGTGAAGACTGAAGAGAGTCGAGGACATTTCTTTCATTTTATTTATTTTCAAAATGCCCCTTGGTTTTTGTTATATTTAAATTACATGCAATTAGTAATGAATTAGCATGGAGTACATTATAAATTAACACCTCTCCGTTTAGAAAAACGAATTAATCAAATTTTTTTTCAAAAATTAATTATTTAATTTTGTTAATAATTTAATCTTTTTATTATTTTTTACTTAAATTAGTAATTTTTGTTTTTAATTTTTTTTAGAAGAGAAAAATAAAATGGATGAAAGATAAAAATAAAATATAAAAAAAATTTTAAATAAAAATCATTAATCTAATAAAAAAATTGATAAAAAAATTAAGTTATTAACAGAAATAAAACGTAAAGAATAAAATTTTTAGTTTTGAAAAAAACTAATTAATTAGTTTTTCAAAAGATAAAGAATTAATTTATAATTTATTCATCAACATAGGTAAAGTAAATTGATTATTTATGGTTACTGCTACGCTATGGTGTCCAAAAGTCATTTGAGTGACGTGGTTGAGCTACTGAAAATTGAGAGCTTTATAATACATTCATAACCATCCTCATTTACTTTATCAGACATGTTGGTTCGAGTTGTGGCATTATAGTTTTTAATTGGAGATGAGCATTAATTTTACGATCTATAGATTCATTCATCGAGATATATTGGTGATAAATGATAACGTTACAGTCTATGGATTCATTCATCAAGGTATTTTTAACTTCCATCTTCACGCATATATGTGATGAAATTTTTTCAAACGTGTATAAATGTATGGATGTTGTAGACGTATATTTTGTTGAGAGTTTGGATTAACTTATTTGCCTTTCGAAAAAAAATCTAAATTTATTGGAAAAAAATACTATTTTATTTGGGAAAATTGAAATTAGATAAATCAAAAGTTATTTAAAAAAAAAGAATGTTATCACTTATATGGAAAGATATCAATTTGTAGATATAACAGCTTATTTATCCTATAGAAAAACTTGTTATTTAAAAAATAGGGATAAGTTACTGAAAGATTTATAAATAAATAGAACTCTTGAGAATTTTTATAGCCTCCACTTCTATCTTTCTAGGATTAAAATAATTGACATGAAGAATATATTAGCTAGTTTAATGATTAAATTATCTGTTATTATATCAAGGCCCTTGTGAATTTTATCAAATTTTATTCACATAATAAAAAAAAAAAAAAAAAAAAAACGATGACAGCTGCTCTCCAATTCTGTAGCTCAAATATAATGAATTTCCAACGACACCAACAGAGAGGAGCAACAATGTGATGACGCATTCTCTGCTCAGTAACATCACGAGACTGCAATTTGCAGCTATACAATCATTTTGGTTTGTACATCTCCAACGAAACTAAAAGAAATATCTTTTGTTTGTCAAAATTTCAGTGGATCTTCAGTTGCCATATATGTTTTGAACTCGAATTGTTGGATGAACAAAGAGGCATAGAAGACATCCCATTTGGCCCCGTGACTGTGAATGGTATTAGCGAAAATAGAGGGATTCCATGCCTCTTCCTATTCCCTTCTAATCCGATCTTTTTTTCATCGGTTATAGTGACGCACGAATTGGTGTTTTTAATTTGTGTTTTGTTTTCCCTTCTCTCTTTATCTAACTGACCTTTTGTTTGCCCTCACAATCACAGCTTCCAAAAGCATGACCTCCCGAACTCTCCTCAACATTGATCAACTCAGTACCCCAATCAAATCTGTGGTTCAAATTAAGACATATGGTCGAAGACGAGAGGAATACAGAAAGACAGACTCCTCTTTCTCACGACCCGAATATGGTAGTGTCAAGGGTAGCAGCTTGCCATACCTTGTTTTAGCACAGCAATATCAGCTGCGACACCAAAAACTCAAAGGAATAACAATGGCCAACCAATCAGACTCGGATAGAACCAAAAAGAAACAGGAAAACAGTACCAAGTGCCAGAACAAGAGATCCGAGTAGGAGTAGATGGGGACCGATCGCCAAATTCCAAAACACATTCACATCAAGAGAAAAAGGTTAAAACTTAAAACCATGTTTGGGAACTTGGTTCTACTACCAAAAAATGACTACCTTTTAAAACTTATAAATCACTAAATAAAAAAATAATAAGAAGAAGAATATACAAGGTGATCCTATTCCTAATTCTCCTGATCTGGGCAACTATGATAAAGACATGATTTGGGTCTGACGCAGAAAACTATTCTGGTGCACTAACTGGATCATACAACTCACCAGCACAGCACCCACTGGGTGGTTCCCAATAGAGCTATAGCTAATTACATAACATCACAGTAACCCTCTAGATGATAAGCTCCAGTACATACCCAACTCCAACCAATGAAAACCAGCAAAGACCTAGAGGACGCAGGTATCAAGGTCCAGTATTGGGTTCTTCTAGTTCTGCTAACAAGTTTAAACACTGCCTATCCACCATTCTGTTCATCCCCTACGCCGTGCTGCATTTGCATGCTGCTGAGCCTTACTCTCAATCCTGATTCTATCAGCATACATGGGCAGGCGAATGATCTCATCAATCTCAATCAACAACACATCCTCTGTTATATTGTCCTTGATGCTTCGCATCACCTGTTAAGAACCAGAAAGAAGCTTCATTTAGTCCAATTGATGAATTCATCAAAAACATAAAAGATAAAGAAGAATAGTGTCAAATTGATATGACACTAGCATATAGGTTAAAGCATGACAAATACACAAGACATACACACATATCAATTCATATATACATATGGGTGCATATAAAGGTGATAAAACAGACCTTCTTGAAGGTATTGAACTCATTTGGAGTTGATTTATCAGTCCGGACCCGCATACAGACCCATACATTTTCATCTGAATTCCAAGAACACTCAACTATCTTCCCAGAGTATGAAGAGGGATCTGAATCTGCAAGTTATAATGTCTAGGAGTAAAAATGAAAACACAAAATGGAATAATGAAGAAAAAGAAAAGAGCATATAGCAAGCTGAAAACATGGCCAAAGGAAGAGATAGGAGAATATGTGAAAACAGAATTCACTTAAAGCAATGCGCACCCATACAAATTATTGCATTATTACCAATCTGAACGACAAACTACCGTTATCCAGGAACAAACGAAATTGCCAGCTCCCTACCAATACATTTGCCCAGTATATGACTAGCAACAGCTGGAATACCATTATACATTGAAATCCCAGTGTTTTCAGTATAAATGCAAGGGTTGACATAAAGTTCTAATTCAGGATTTTCAATAGCAGAATAAAACTGAAGACATCAGCACTTAGGATGCATGAAAAATTAAATGAACCTTTGAATGCAACTCTGTGGCCTTCCATCAGTTTCTTTTTCCCTCGTTCATGCAGATAAAGCATCTGACGATCATCATCATCAACCTGTCGATACACGTAATTTCATATCAGGATGAAAAAATCAATAGAGAATTTCAAGCCAATATGCCAATGGGATGAAGATGGAACAGCACCAAAACATCAAAGATAACAGCCAAGTTTGCGGAGATGTTGACACACACACCTCAAATAGAAAGTCAACTGAGTTCATTTCAGGATATTTCCATTTCAAAAGGCCTTCATGAGTGCGAGTAACATAAGGATCATCCCAACCCTGGAACATAAGATCGTTAAGTAATCCCTTGTTCACACAAGAATAATAACACTATAAAAAGCATCTAACACATGACAAATCTTTTCCAGTGTGATATGCGAGAGGTGCAATGTATCCAGAATTTTCAGGTGGTGTGTACATGATATTTATTACATCATTGACTGCAGAACACTATTGGATAAAAATTCTACAAGCATTTTAGAACCAAAAATCTCCAATTGGATGAGTTGTGCAACTAAAATTCAAAAGCAATCCAAATCACCTGAAAAATAAGACCATCTGCATCATGTGAAAGCCTTGGAATAAATTCCTTTAGGACCTTGGTAACAGTAGAAAGCAGCCAGAAATCCTTTCTTCTCACCTGGTAAACAATTCAAAAAACATCATTAGGTAATAAAATTAGAGGGGAATTTATCATATACATTGCAACTTGATACATTTTCTTCTCATACCCTGAACGGTTCCTGGTCATATCTATAATATGGATTTCGACTCTGGTAAATATTATGGCGTTCGTAATTTCGGGGCTCAATTACTTCTTTTTCAAGCATCTTCCATCGTTCATGAAAGGGCCGCTGCAGAAATGTTGGATCAACAAAGCTCATAATTAGTAGATGGAATGAAGAACATAAAGGGAAAAGCATTTAATTAGATTGATGGGGTATGTGTTCCTGAACCTGAAACAAGCACAACATATTCATCTAAACATATGATTCTAATTACTCAAAATACTCTTCAAAATATATCCCAGAACATCTGTAAAAAATGATTCAGAAAAGATCAAGCAAATAAAAACAGAGAAAAAGGCCATGAGCATGATTTGCTCCTCCTTTATATACTCCTGGGAAACAAGATAATTGCAGAACATCTCCTGATTAATTAAAAAAATTATCAAAGGGATGACTAGCATACAAACAGTTTTCTCCACATTCCCAGTTATTCTTTGAGTTGATTGGCAGCTCATATTGGTGCCCACACAGTTCTTTAACATGGTTCCTATCACTGAAGAAATCTGAAAGAATCCTCAACCAGATCTAACTTATTGTTACACTGGTACCAAATGATTAGCATCAGCACTTTAAGAGATCCAACGCAATTTGTCTAGATAGGATGAGAAAATCCTTTCCATTTATTTTGTAAGCTATCCCAAACAAAATAAGCTTATTACAAAGCTGTAACAGGATGAGAACTATTTCTATCAGCCAGCTTTGGAGAAAAGCCTCATGAAGCCCTCCTAAAATTCCATTTCAGGTACATAAATCTATATCTTTATAACATATTGGATTTAGAAATGTTAGTGCATCCTAAAATTCGAACCAAAGATGAGGATGATGCTCAAGAATATACTGACAAAAGGTTGCCATAGAATGGAATAAATGGTTAAAAGTTTCAACCAATAGCAGATGAATGGCACTTCATGATTGCACAATGTCAAGCAGAGTAACACCACCACAGACAGATCCACAGCAGAGAAATTAGCCCACACTGCCCACGTGAAATTACACCATGCGCCATGTAGCACATAAAATTCTAAGGTCACCCCCCCCCCCCCAAAAAAAAAAAAAAAAAAAAAAAAAAAAAACCTAGATCAAATCATCCAATTAAGCATTGATTTGATTAGGTAAAAAAACACAAAACTGAATCTCAAAAGTGCCCCAAAAACCCTCCAAATTTACCCCAGCATTGTATAAGCTTATAAGTATTGCCTCCATTAAAGGACCAAATATTGCTCTCGATACTTGATTTATTTAAAATAGGTAAACAATTAAGGAGCTTTCACAAAAGGACTGATGGTGCATTGCTTTACAGGACTGAAAACAAAACAATAAACGACTTCGTTCTGTAAAAATAATGTCAATATCCATAAATCTAACAGTAAATCTAACCTCTATGACAGACACTTGGTTGATTGCCATCATATCATAGATAAGGTATCTTCTCTCTTTCTGAGAGTCCGGCAAAGTATCAATAATCATCTCGCCATCAAGTAATGTAAAGTGGTGCGTCTTATCAGCTGGACCCTTATAAAAAATGGAAAATAAAATGACACAAGAGTCATGTTGAAGATCATCCGAACAAGATGTCAAGAACTATACTAATGGAAGTCAAAAAGCAAGAAACCATCCTAGAAGAAGAAATAAAAAGATACATACTTCACTGGTGTATCTGCAAGGAAATCTCATCTGTACCCTTCGAAAATTAAAATTCCTATCTATCAAAAAACACCCATCCACCGTAATCAACATCATGTATCTAGTTCCATCAGCCTTCCATGTTGCATAATAATAACGTTGCCTTAACAGCTGTAAGTTGTCCCTGCATGCCACAAAATTGAAATTCCATTTTATGAAGCTGACACCAAGAAGAAAATTGAATACAAACTAGGCCCATAAGGTCCATGGTCACTGTAACCAAACTGGAATAAATTATAATAACCCATAAGCAAAATATCATGCCCATTAATTCTTAATTTGAAATGGGCAAAAAAGATCAATAAAATGAATTTTTTTTTTTCTCACACACCCAGGGCTCCTAGCAGAAATAGTCTATATTAGGATTTGAACTCGTGACCTCTTCTTGCAAGAAACCACTACCACTGGGCTACAAGCTCTTTGGTTTAATAAAATGAAGAATCAATATCTGTTTAATGTAAAATTCAAGCTTCACTGCTTTCATGGTAAATTTAAAAAAAATAAAAAAAAACAATAAATTTCCTTGTCACAACCACAACATATAAACAACCCATTTTGAGCTGAGCACATGGAAATGTCTACGGGGTCCACTTTTGCAGTTCCCACTGCCCAACCCCTTAAAAGAAAATGTCAGACATCAGACATTGCTGCCTATACGAATCGGTATCTTTGGACATTTTCCCACCAGGATAGATACATATTCAAGCCACTCCAAAGTGGAAGCAAACTAGAATATATTTTATATGTGAAATTTACCTAAGTTATAATGAAAGGAATAATACAAACTGAGATGATAGTTCATTATCTATTTCCCCAAAATATTATTCTTGCTGTAGGACATACAACTAACGGCAATCTATTCAGTGTCAATCATAATGCCAGGACTTCAAATGCTCTACAACATTCCAGTTTCTCTTCTCTATTACTATTAAGATTTTATAACTACCACAGAAAATTGTCATATTTGATGGTTTCAAGTTTTTAAACTAAACCATAGCTATTTTCCATCCAAAGAGCATGATATTAGGCTTTCTTTCATATCCTTGCATGTCTAAATCATAGCTTAAGAGCTGGCAATTTGAGGCAACTCTATTCTAAATTATAGAGATCCTATCTCAACAAACTGAAGCAGATCTACCTAATACATATACCAAAGAATAACAAAAAACACTAAATAACAATAATAGAAGAAAATGCAGTTTGGACCTGCTGAGAGAAACAGGGTGTGATCCTGGGAAATGTGGATTTCCTCTTACCTGAAATTTAAAAAAAAAATGTTGGTACAAACTGAAGTCTGAATGTAGCCATTTTGAGTACAAGATTTTTAACAATTAAGAAGCTATAAACAATCTATTTTTCCTCCCGTGATCCCAACACATTCCACAATCAAATTTCAAACCTTTTTTATGTGAACATAAGAAACAACTAATGGTATTTGTACATAAAACCTAGGAGGTGCAGGACGTGTGACAAAGATATTACAAGGAGAAAACTAAAGTAATGCCGGACCAACATGATCAAGACAGTACATAAGTGCATGTGTACAAGCACATACTAGTAACTGGCGGAGCAAAACGAAATGGGTGCAACACCAAATCTGAGATATATAAAGATATAGCAAATAAATGAGCAGCATACAACAAAGCTTGAAGAGAGGCAATGAAGTATTACAGGAACATTCAGCTTAAGTGCTTGGTAGCAGAACTGCCGCAGTGCATCCAGCTGGTCATTAGGTATTTCATCCCCCAGAACATCATCATTTGTCATCACAACATCCATCTCACGATTTTCCTGAAATTATAAATGGCATGCACAAATCTAAGCAAATGGGACACTACTGTTTTCTATTCAAAATTTAAGCTAAATGATAGGGATTACTTAAGAATCCATGAAGCAAAGGAAAAGGGAAAAGACATGAATCCCCCATCACTTTATTATAGCAATATAACACCATATATTTCATTTAAAAAATTATCTAGACTACATTTTACCACAGGCAACATTTATATTCAACTTATAAAGGAAGAATGCCACCAACAAAAACTAAAATAATTAACAACAAAGCTTTCAATCTAAACTCAGCACCAGTCTCTAACGCCTGCAACCTCCAATTGTTTTCTTGCTAGTATAAAAGTTAGTGCAGAGCATGAACACCCACTTTACAGGTTCCTTAGCAGAATAACTTAGTAATATTCTTTTTTAAAAAAGCTTTTGAACTGAAAAAGAAGTCTCTCTTTTAAAACTGTTTGATAATCCTTGCAATATAGAACAAGAATATAAAAATCAGCACCTAAATCCACATGGATAAATTATGGGGAATACTCCAGTGACATATACCATATCTTAACTTAAGCATGCCATCAAACTTTATAGGGATGGGCAGTAACATGTACTGGCCTATCATCAGACACCCTCTATGTTATCGACATATAAGAACCCCATAAAACTAGAACCTTCTAATTATCATTAACTACGAAAGCACCATATTTTAAAATGTTCAATTGCCTCAAAGCCCTTCAAAATATGTATCCTTCCTTAAACATATTATTAAAGGGAAGAAAGAGATCCCTGTACAACTTGAAACCTAAGACATGTCTTTTAATTCTAAAATGCTAGTAAAACTCGAGCAAAGCAAAGAAAAATATTCGACAACAAGACAGTGTTTTGGAGTCAATTTCACATCATGATGCTCGGAGTACTAAGGCCCTTTTTTCACTGACTTGTTATCAGCTCCAAATGAAAGTTTGAAACTGACTATTAGAGTACAATTGAGCAATCATTACCAACAACACATCTATCACTATGTCTGTCACCACATTTTCTTAGTCGACTTAAATAATAATAGTTCTCCTAATAATTTCCACTAAACCCAATATTTCCAAAATCAGTTCTCTCAGGTAGAAACAGCAACATATATGCAAAACAGCTCTCCACAACACCACCTTTTTATATCATGCCACCACAAAAAAAAAAATATGACAACTAGATGTTACATCAAAGAATTTGCATACATGCACGATAGTAGCTGAACCTCCATCATCATCGTCATCAGGCACTGCCTCACCATTGAGATCAAATTCAGAAGACCTCTTCCACTCTGGAATGGGTGGGCAAACTACCATTTCTGGCTTTCTTTCATGATAAAATGAGTACAAGCCATCAATATAATCTGGTTTGTATATTCCTGGAGGACGTGCATCAGCAAATATTTTTATTGCCTGCACAATTAGCAAAAGAAGCTTCAAAACAAATAGTTTGTAGAATAAAACCAACTGAGGTACACATGAAAGGAGACATTGGAAACTTACCTGAGTGACAGACATTGGCTGTGAACGCATTAGATAATGGACTATCATATATCCTGTGCGATTATGCCCATGTGTACAATGAACGAGAATATACTTCTTTGTATGTTTCTGACGCAAGAGGAATTGCATGACCTGAATAAATTATGCACATGCATGACTATTGAGTAGAATATTACACTCATTCAACATAGCATGTTTAGATATAAATGATTCCTCAGATAAGGATATAATGCCTTCACATTGATCACTAAATGCCCCAGTTAGCTGGAGTATCACTGCTTCTGTTTGGCAGTGAAGGGAGGGAGAGGGTGACGGTTGACTTGGTTACAAAAAAGAATAGTGATCAACCGTTGCTTCCAACATACACACATGAGCTGTAGTCAAGCAAGACACATGTGGACATGGCACGTTCACAAGCAAGCTCAAGCTCGCATATGAGCTTCTTGGTTCCTATATAATGCTCTATCCTGGCAGAGCTGAATACAACTTGAGGTGCAATAGAGTTATGGCCTAATAGCAATAGAAGAGACATAAAACCTTACAAACTACCACGAAACTAAGCTAGTGGTGCTGCAGACGACAAAGAACTTGAGATTTATGTGTTTTATTTAAATTTTAGAATGCAAGGATATTTTAGTAATTTTTCAGGTTTGCTATCTATGTCTAGGCTTTATTTCTGTTTAGTGTTTTACTAGTTAGATACTCGCACTATGCTGCGGTAAGACAACCATTATATACACAGGGGTTAATGATTCGTATGGTACGATGCGAGTGGATGTTTTGTTTCGAAGATTAATGTAAATCAAATCTATATATTCAGCAAACTTGTTTTATTTATATATATTTATTAACAAAATAATTTACAATATTTGTATAAAAATTTGTATTTGAATGATTAAGAGGTTCTTTCAAAACATTAATTAAATTATTTCATTTAAAAATAAAGATTTTAGAACATGAAAAAATTAAATAATAAATAATTGATATTATATGTGCAAATATAATTAATTTTTAACAAAATTATATTTATATATCGTATTTAGCATATCTAGAGTATATAAATAAATTAAAAATATATTTTAAAAAATCCACCTAAATCACATGGAATATATCAAAGTAAATAGATTTAAATAAAAACTATTACATAAAATTGGTTTCGATAAATTATGATATATATAACCAAATAAAACATGTGACTTTTTTAACTAATTATTATTTTTAAAAAAAATTTAGTCGAATTTTTTTTAATTGATCTTTGTTTTTAGAAGACTCAAAGTATATAAAATAAATACAAATATATATTAAAAAAACTCACTTAAATTGCATGAAATATATCGAAATGAATAAATTTAAATAAAAACTATTATAAAATTGGTTCCGATAAATTTTAATTATATATATATAACCAAATAAAATCTATGAATTTTTTAACTAATTATTAATTTTTAAAAAAAACAAGCCAAATTATTTTTTTAACTGATTATTATTTTTAAAAAAATTAAATCAAATTATCTAAAACAAACTTTTAGCGCTCTCTCTCACATCAAAATTTATGTACGTAACAATGCCATTTTCATTGAAAAATTATAAAAATAATCAATCGTATAAATAATAATAATATATTTTAAAAAATAAAACAATCATGTTCTAAAATTTTGTTTCAAAAGCCATATGTAAAAAAATCAAATTTATTAACAAATAAAATTATATAAAATTTAAAAACTAATTCGATGAGAATTTTAATAAGAAACAAACAATTGAATAAATAAATTTTAAATAATAAAAATAATATAATCGGATACGTATATGCAAACTAAAGTTTTAACAAATATAATATATTAATTTTAAAAAATATCATATATATTCTATTACTGGTTAAACAAAAAAAATAACAATCTTTTTTATATTTTCATACCTAATTTCATGATAAAAAATATAAAAATAAATTATTTATGTAGAAAAGGAATAATTGCCATCCGAGAACATATAGAAACTTAAAAAAAAAACTACAGTGAATTTCCAGCAACCCAGCCCTTTAAAAAAAAGAAATAAAAAAAAGGAGGCCGGACGTGTGTGTGTGTATATATATATATATGGGGAACAGTTGCCATATGAGAACATATAGAAACTGAAAACCAAAAAAAAAAAAAAAAAAAAAAGAGGAATGCTACAGTGAGGTTCTAGCAGCCCAGCCCTTTGAAAAAAGGAAAAAAAAAAATAAAGAGGCCAGACGTAAAGAAAAAAACACTGCTACAATAAATGAACAGTGTCACCCCTAGTTCTTTTAATTTTTTTTATAATTTTCTTAGTCCTAAAGTTATTAGGTTTTCCTATTCTAAAATAAGAATAGTTATAGGTTTTCTCATGCTAAATAAGATGTAGGATTTGGACTTCTATAACTCTATAAATACAATGTGTAGTCTTTCAAATTATGAATGACAAATTATGAATAAAATAAAAGCAATTTGCTTTTGATTGTGCAACTCAATCCCCCTTAGGTGTGACTCCTAGAAACCTAGCCACATATTTTCTCATATTCTAGCAGAAACCTACTTCAATACAACCGAAAAACCCCTAAACAAGCTCCAAAGATCAGATCCATAACAGCCCCTAAGCTGTCCTGCATCAAGTGGTCTGTGCAGCACACCGAATGTGGGAAAAAACATCTATGCTACAAGAAGATCCAAGGAGGAAAAAACATAGAAAAACTGAGAAGATTGTAAAAAAATAAATAAATAAATAAAAAGCAAACCTCATAAACAAAGGTATTTACAGCTGCATTCTCTGGTACAGCATCACGCCCCTTGCAACATATCTGGACAATCAAAGAAAAGAAGTTATTTTCAAGTAAGCAACTCAACAGTAAAAACTAGAGACTGAAAAAAATTAATATTGTCACTGCCAACTCACCTTGACATGCTTGATACCTTCTTTCTTCAAATCTAATGTTGAATAGTAGCGGGTAGTATTTGTCAAATCAATCACCAGACCAAGCTGAAAATTAAGTGGATAGAACTTAGAATTATTCAAGATATTATTCTTATCCTACAGAGACGAATTTATTCTTCATTACTCCTTATGGTAAATCTACACTGCTAAAGACATGCAAAAAACCACAAATCACAAATACTGGCAATCTTAGTTGTGCAGCAACATAACCCTGCCAAATTGCGGAACATTTCCTCTAATTTGGCTCTATAGATAGATCATACAGCTGATTCAAAAAAAAACCTGGTTATTGAGAAATTAATTGAGTGCTCAAGACAATAGTTTTCCCTCATAATACAAGAGGTTTACTAGGAAACATAGGAAGGAAGAAAAAAGAGACTTTTTAAGTTCCAGGAACTTACTTTCCTTCCTAAAACCCGTTGTTGGTGAATGACTTGTTTAAAAGAGTATCTTTTACCGGGAGGAATACAGTCATTGTAGGCTTCACCAAGAGGAACCTTAGAAGGAACAATACAATTAATCTCCTGGCCAAATGCAGGACAGTCCAACCAGCCTGCAATTATAGATAGCAAATTATTGAATGGAAGTAATGATGCCTGAGATAAAACACACTGTCCTTAAACTAAGGAAAGCATAAAAAAAAACTGCACCAGCATAGATCAATCAAATGCTTAGAGATCCAGTGAAGGACTGAAAGGAGAAAGGCAGAAGACCACTACTCAGAGACCAATTAACTAGTATCCTCTTATTTTCCTTATTTCCCCTTCTCTGAGTTCTTAAGCTAACAAAAACAAGATCCAATCCTCCCCTACTCCAGCTTTGCAGTGAGGAACACTACCAGACCGAATGCCCATCAACAGAACTGTTCACTACTATCAACAATATAAGATTACAACTAGCTCTCTAATATTTGCAGCTAAAAGAATGCTTTATTGACAAAGTATCATACACCTCTAATAGATTGGTATTCAGGAATATGGTAAGGCAGCATCATACACCTCTAATAGATAACTCAATTCCATAGAACAATGGTATCTGTAAACACTATTAAAACCATATATAATGCGGACCGCAAAAGCCGTTCCTGCCTAGAACAATTAGACAAGAAACTTACCAGGAGGAAGTTTGCTTTTATCATAAGATTTATAGTGTTTAGATGGAAAGGATTGATCATGCACTGGTTGCCGAGACACATGCACAGGTCTGTCATCCGGGCGTTCATTTCTCAAACGTTTGCGTCTTTCTTCACGCTCCTAACCAAGATGCACATAAGATCAACAGCCATGCATGAATACATAGCACAAACAAATGCACCAGTGTCATAGTATATTAATCATCAAAAATCAAAAAAGGAAAAAAGAAAGCCCAGATGTGGGAACGAGCAAGAGATGGAAAACAGACTGTCAACTTACACACATAATTTCTATGTGCATTAAAGAATCAGAAAATTCATCTTAAAATCCATCAATAGAACAAACAGCAATTTCTCTCCTTCATTCTATTCAAAGTTCACAAAATATGCTGGCACGCAAAATATTTAACCCCAATCAAATGGAGAGTGCCACTTCTACAGTATTCAAAAACTTATAGGTGTTCCATTCCAAAGCATTAAAGATAAAAATGATAACATGTCAATAGCATGCTTATATAATTTAGTAAGAAAGGAACGCGCTGTATGAAATCTATGACTACAGAACAGTTATTATTTTCCCCAAGTACTTAATGATTAGAAAGAAGCTTTTAATTAACAACTTTAATGGCTTTACATTCTTCTCTCCGCCTGCCATGCTTAAGAACCATAGTCACATTTTAAACACACAGGAGATCCATAACGAAGCTAAATTTCCAACCCTTTATCAGGAGATGCTTGCATAATTGCCTTTGTATATTAACCCCAAAAAAATATGACAAATTGATTGCTTAAAAAGATCTTCATCCTCAAGTATCAGCAACTATTAAGACTTCTGACACTGAAGAAGAAAAGTAACACATCCGACAGCACAAACCCATTTCCAGTATTAAAGTACAACTCACCAGAGAAAACAACAAAAAAATGATTTCTAATTTCATAAAATCTTAAAAGAGATCATCAGATTCAATCAAATACTTAATCCAATTGGTATAGTATAATAAATTGGAGCCCAATGCCCAAGCTCCATGCAGCAACAGCTACTTCAATTCCTATTGACTAATAATTATAGCCACACGGCTTAAGTGACAGTTCAAATAACTGAATGATTCTTTACACACAGGCAAACTCCTCAGGAATCACAAAAGAGACCTCATGTAAAAATGTCAAGACAAACAACAGAACAATACATTTCATTCTTCCACTATCATAACACTTAAGTAAAGATTTTCCTGATTTTATCATTCACCAGACTCGTGACATAATTTGGAAATAAAAAACTGTTCCAACGCAAAATACTGAGAACAAAACGCAAGAATAGAATTTAGAAATACCCGGCGGGCAGTTTCAACAGCAGACTCGAACCGTTCTTCTGGAGCACTGTATTCTTCTATGTGCCCTTCAAAGTTATCTTCCTCGTCTTCAGGCACTGGCGAAACATTTAAATCCATGGTAACAACCATTCAACATTTACCAACATGAAAAATCTCAATCCCCTTCATATAACAACAGCACCTGCTGCTGCAAAACCAGATTAACATATTAAATCACCAATCAAACAAACTTATTAACATTATAAATTAAACCAACTATCAAGGTTTGAGCTTGACCTAATACCTAAAAAAATAAGACACCTAACTCCGTTTGAGTAACTAAAATTTCGTTTTTTTCTAAAATCAACTAACTGAACCCTAAATAGTGAATTACAGGAATCGTTGAAAACGAGAAGTGAAGAAGAGTTCAAAACCTCACCGTTAGCAAGAAATCGAAGAAAAATCACGGTCCAAAGGAATAAACAGAGTGCAGGTGAAGTAGGTGTGGCAGACAGATTTTAAGTCTCCACCGATCAAAACCCTAGAATTATGGAGCGGGAGTTGTAAGCGTACGTTTTTGCTTGAAATTTTCTTTTTTTTTTTGGAGGGTTCGAAACCCTAGAGAGAGGGAGGGTGGGATTTGCTGGTTTAGAGAGAGACAGAGCAAAGTGAAGGTGTGTTTTTTCCTTTTATTTAATGATCAAATCCATGTCAAGGGAGAGAGACAGAGGGAGGGAGGGAGCGCGAGAGAGAGGGGAGACGAAATTCACGAATCGGAGGTTAGGAACTCAAGTAAGCAAGGGGATAAATAAATGAAAAAATACTGAGATTATTTTAATATTATTTAGCAGTGCTTAAATGGAAAAAAAAATGTTTTGGTAAATAAATCTGTAATTTTCATAGTTGAAAAAATTGATCCAAATAATATACTAAAAAATAAAATAATATTGAGAAACATAATAAATATAATAAAAAAATTTTAATTTAAATTTTTATATAAAAACAAATTCACTTATTTATTTTTTTCTTACAATAGAGGAAATTATCCTTGCTAAATCTCTCGTTTGTCTTGTTTAAAATGTGATTGTTGTTAAATAAAAAACATTTTTTATCTTTAGTTAAACAATATAATGTTTTTTTTACTATGTTAATATGGAGTATCATGTTATATTTTTTTTTTAAACTATGTTGCTTTTCAAAATTTTTCATGAAAAATAATATCAAACGAGAAAAATGCTTAATTCAAATCCATCACAATTTAAACTAATATATTATCATTCCAGACTCATAAACCATCCAACTCAACTATTTATCAACTAAATACAAATTAAAAAACAAATACATATCATTAAGAATAAAAGGGAAAAAAATAAATTAAACTTTTTAGTTATAATATATTTTACATTCTCCATATATGTTTGATTTAAATTCATAATTGCTCTCAACCTTTTTTTTTTTCAAAATATAAAAATGAGTGTGTGCTATCTCACACTCTCTCGTTGAAAATATTACATTCACATCACAACATTTTTTACATAGAAAAAACTCACCACACCTATGTCCAAGAGTTTTTTCAAAAATAACTATAAATGTTATAACTCATTTTTAACCTCTTGATTTTCATATTCTTCAAAATTTAAAAAAAATCCAAATTTATATTTTTATGTGATTTTTTCAGTCTTCGAAATGTTAGCATTTTTATGTGTTTTTATAATTTTTAATACTTTTTATAAGTTTTGATCTTAAAAAAATAGAGACTGTAATAAAAAATGAGTTTAAAAAAAAAGAGTAATTCAAAATTTGAGAATAAAAAAAATGAAATCATATAAAAATTGATATTGAAAAAAATAAACAAAAAAGATAGAAAATAAATAAATATGTGTGAGTGGGATATCGTATCCATATCTTATTATTCCTTATCAAAAATTATCTAAATAGCCTAATTATGCTTAACACTTGATCAAACACAAATTTTCTTTCTAGAAGGACTTCAATCTAACCTATAATCTATCTACATACACATCTTATAAGAGATAAAGATGGATTTAATGGCAAAAATTACCTCTGTTTTATTGCAATTTGACAATTTTAGACCTTTATTATCAATTGATGTAATTTGAATCATAAAATATTAATTTTTGAGCAAATGTTATCCAAATCTCATTGTTTATGTTATTTGTAACAATCAACTTAGTTGATCATTAAATGGAAAGCTTCAATGTCATTGTTTAAACATTTTATTGTTAATTTTTTTCTCGTTCTTAACTTAAAAAAAGTTAAAAATTGCTTAAATAAAGATAGATTTCATATTTTTTATGGCTAAAAGAACCTAACTATCCCCGATCAAGTCATTTGAAATTGAATTCGAAACTTTTTTATTAGCTTTGGAGATACATGAACTTTACAATTATTGAAATTAAATCCACCCAATTTTTTTCATTAGAGACAATAGAAGATATGCACGTAAAACTCGTAAAACACACTTGTCAAACTAAAAGCAAGGGACAATTTTAATTTTTTTTAAGAAACCTAACACACCTTAACTAATTATGAATTAAGATCTAATTTCATAATTAACTTGCATTAATTCACCAAAAAAATTCTTCCTAAAAAATTCTATTGTTACCTTAAAAAAAAAAACCTAGGCGACGAGTCCTTTCTTGCCAAAAAAATTTATCCAAGCGAACCGTCATCGTTTACAACCATCGAAATACTTACGAAGTCGAAACTCACCTCAAGCCTCTCACTCAAACCTAGAAGAAGCTCACGACCAACCTCTATCATGCTAGTCGTTGCTTCTCTCAAATCTATTTCGAAACCCAATATCGGTCTCCATCACGTTAGTCACTGTTTCTTTCGTTCTCCCACTATCAATAAAAACTAGCCAAATTGTCGATCTCTCCAAATGCCGGTTGCCTTGATGATCTTCCTACCATCGTTAACGACCTTGCCGATCTCCCTCGAACCCATGCCACTAATCGACCTACACCAAACCTCCAATGTCAACAAGTGTGTTTTACTCTGTTAAACCCACATCGTCGGCTAACCCGCATCAAAACTTCACTCGTCAACAAGTGTGTTTTACTCTTTCAAACCCATACCACTGTCAACACGCACCAAACTTGTAATATCCCGAGTCTACGAGATAAATAAATTAATATATATTAAACATGTATAAAAAAAATACCTTATAGATATAGAAAAATTGCTAGAGGGGTACTAGAATATTTGATGCACTTAAGTGAATTTTTCCGTGCTTGTTGAATATTTGATTGACTTTTACGTATGTGAATAGTGCACTTTTATGCAAAATAATTATTTTGACTTGCCTAAATAGGTACATTAAAAATTATGTGATTGATGAATAAATTATATAGAGAATGCATAAATTTATTGTGAAAAGAGATTTTTTTTTTTTTAAGGTGCATGGAATCAATTATGTACATACGGATTTAATTACATAAGATTAGAGACCTAATTCCATAACATTAAAAGCTTTAGCTCATAAATAAGTTATGAAATAATATCAAGAAGGCATAAAGACATTAAAAAAGCCACATGGAAGGACCAAAAGTAGTTAATTAAAATTTGAGGTACTAAAAGTAAGGATTAAATTGAAAAAGTATGATAAATCAAGGGACTAAAATAAAACAATTTGGTCAAATATTTCTACCTAAACCCACCACCTCTCACCCTTAATAAATGAATGCAATCATTTGACTTACTTAATGGAAGGCTAGGATTGAAGTGATCAAAGGTTAGGATTATAAGAAAGATGAATGGCGAAGATTTAACCAAATGAAAGAATAAGATTAAAAGATGAATTAAGGGTGGAGATCAAGTCAAGACAAGCAAGAGTCCACCCTGACTCACCTATAAATTCTATATAAAGGAGGAAGACAAATGGTTGAAAAAATTGAAAAATTAAGGCAAACTTTTGCAACAAATTCATAGGAAATCATAAGCCAATTCCATTGAAACACTAAAAACACCATTAAATCACCTAATTAAGCTTGGAATTATAAGTGGAAGATCAAGAATACCGAGGAGGAAAAATTTAGCTTTTGCCCAAAATTTGGAGGAAGAAAAGAGGGAAAGAAAACTCAACCTAAAAAGGATTAATTTAGAGCAATTAAGGTAAGTTAATCTCACCTACACCATAAGAATATGTTATTTGGTGTGAATTGTTGGTTTTTCACCTTTGATTTAAGTTTGATTGAATTAATTTCATAAATTAAGGCTAGGATTCTTGATTATATAAAATTGGAAAAAATGAATTAAAAGTTATAATTGATGAAATTGAAATTGGAATACGTAATTGAGTATGAAAATAAGAAGAAAAAGTGCAAAACTACCTAACCTATTCTTAGAGAAACTTTCGACCTAAATAGTAGAATTTAGGGTTTATTATGCTTTTGTTTTATAGATGTTTAATTTATGTATGTTACAATTAAATTATTTGGCAAGAAAATTGACCTTAAAAATTGAAAAATACACTTAGTTTCACTTAGGCATACATTCGGCCTAAATAGTGAAAATTAGAGTTTTTAGTACATTTGGCCTATTAATGTTTAATTGATTTATTACACGTTATTGAAGTATATCAAGATGATTTAGCATGAAAATTAGCATTGAAATTGAATAATCCACCTAGCTCGAACTAGGTGCACATTCGGCCTAAGGTAGGAAAATTAGGATTAAAATGTTGATTTGTGTATTATGGAGGTTAAATGGTTTACATGGTGCAATTACCGATTTCATGATGGATTAATTACAATGCATATACTCAAAGTGTCCAATTAAGTGTTTATGGCATGATTGCTTATGCTTATGAAAATTATGACATGGATGAATGAATTGGTATAATGCCTTTATCGATTGAATGGTGAATGTGATGTTACATGGTACCGCGTTAAATGTTTATCGTGATGGAGTTGTGTACCTTGATCGAAATGTGATGCATGAAAAAGTAATGAATGTTTATGTGCATTTCATTTCATTGAGGTATGCATATTACACAAATGCATGCTTATCCATGGCATGCATTATATTGATTCATGAGGTTATGCATTTACATTAAAATGCATATACATGTCATTCATGTAAATGTTTGTTGTGATGGAATTGTGTACCTTGATCGGAATGTGATACATGGAAAGGTAATGAATGTTTATGTGCATTTCATTTCATTGAGGTATGCATATTACATAAATGCATACTCATTTATGGCATGTATTACATTGATTCATAAGGTTATGCATTTACATTAAAATGCATACTCATTCATGGAATGTATTATGTTGATTCATGAAGTCATGCATTTACATTAAAATGCATATTCATTCACGAGTTTATGCATTTACATTAAAATGCATATGCATATGCATGTATTCAAATTATGCAATTAAGTGTTTGTGGCATGATTGCTTATGCTTATGGAAATTATGACATGGATGAATAAATTGGTGCAATGCCTTTGTTGATTGAATGGTGAATGTGATGTTACATGGTACCTATGTTAAATGTTTGTCGTGATGGAATTGTGTACCTTGATCAGAATATGATACATGGAAAGGTAATGAATGTTTATATGCATTTCATTTCATTAAGGTATGCATATTACATAAATGCATACTCGGTCATGGCATACATTACATTGATTTATGAGGTTATGTATTGACATTAAAATGCATATGCATACAAGAGTCAAGTAAAAGTTCAAAATCATAAAATCATGAAAAGATTTTTCTTTCGATTTTTCAAATGCAAAGGAAAGGTTTTCATGGTTCCTAACATTTTCTTCGTCCGGGGAGTTTATAATGGCCTTGGTTGAAGAATTTCTTTGCTTGAGGGATTGGTAATGACTCCGGTTGATAGGAAATGGCATTTCTCGTCGAGGGAATTTGTAATGGCCTCAACTATGAAGGAATTAGTAATAGTCCTATAGGAGAAGTGATAAGGGAATTGAGGGCGAAACATGTACATACATGTATATTTAGACTCTTCATAAGGCGCGTCCAAAGATAAAAGAATTTTCAGAATGAACATGACATGAATTTCATGGAAAGGAAAATGATTTTAGAAAGGAATATGGCAAGGCTTTCAAAGTGCATTTACTTACAAAAGTGCATTTCACTTGTATATGTACATGGTATACATGGTTACCTTACTAAGTAACTCGCTCACCCGAGCTTTTGTGATATCAAGGTGAAGAGTATCGAGTGATGGTTATGTTTTTCATGAAGCTTGTTACCGAAGGAACTCCCCCGTTATCTAACGAGTGTATCTTACCTGCGACTGCAAGCTGGACCTACTTCATATCGTTATGTTACTTGGTTCTCGATATTCGGTTGAAATATTGGGTATGGCTACTTTATTTTATATGATAGTCAAGGTAATAAATAGATAAATGATTAATTAGTAAAAAGGGGAAATAGACTTGTAAATAAATAAACCATGTTTTAGCGAAGCAGTGTGGTACTTAACTGATCGTCATGTAAAAGATGAATAGGTTTTACATCAATTGATTTTGGACATGTTAAATATGTAATAACATAATAGTGTGTAGTTGTAGTTTTTGTAGTTTAATATCTATATATTGTCGTTTCTTAATAATGATATAGTTAATTTATATAATTAAAAAATGATAATTAATAAAAGAAAAAAGGTAGACTATTAAATAACGAGTATCAATTAGTTAAATTTAATTTGACTAATAGAAAAATAATTTGCCAAAATCGAGAGACTCAAATCTAGTTATTTTAGTCTAAACGATTAAAATGAAATGAACAAATGCAAAAATTTAATAGTGTATTTTAGGCTAAATTTTGCAAGCATAGCAAGACCTATTCGCTATTTAATATGCTTCCATAGTTAAAACCATACCTAATAACACCATAGGAAGGACACGAGTGCCTTGTATCTTCCACTAACTATCGGACACGGTGATAGTATTCTCAACCTATTTAAGTAGGTCGAGGGTGTTATAGACGTGGTATCGAGCATGGTTTACTTAGGAATGAAAGGAAGGCGTGGGTTAGATACACTAGAAATGAATTTTAGTAACAAATAAGTATGTTTGGTGATTGAAACATTATGATTGCTCGGTGAATATGAAAGACATGATAATTTATTATAATAAATTATTATGTTTGAATGTCGTGTGTATGAATGACTTGTTGCAATGCAAGCAAATGTTACAAGTGAAAGCAATGAGAATGTTAATTATGAATGATATGATTAACGTGAACATTTAATGAATTAATTGGATCACATAATTTGCATTATTTATAAACGTGAATTAAAAGAGAAAAAGAATGTCGCTAAAGAGGGTTAGTAGTAATAATGTTAGTAATGATGGAGGATCGAACCAACCGATTTTGTATCGAGAGATGGAATTAATGGAGCTGCTTACAAGGTAGCAAGGAATGATAGAATAACAATAAGAAAGGTATGAGAAACAAATGCAAAGTATAATGGAAATGCAACGGCGTAGGTCGGTTGAAGCACGACCGCCATAACTAGCCAAAGTGGCGAAGCACTTCCAAAGATTTATTCCAAAGGAGTTTAAGGGTGGTCCAAATCTCACCGTTATAGAAGAATGGATTGATTCCATGGAGGTTACTTTTAAGCACTTAACTATGAGTGATGTAAATCGTGTAGCATGTGCGACATTTATATTGGTCAAAAATGCTCAAAATTGGTAGGAATCTGTCTCCTCAATGTGCCATGACTCATGTAGGGTCGATTTAAAGAGATATTTAATGAGAAATACTTTTTGGATATAGTGAGGTCCTAAAAGATACATGAATTTCTATAGTTGGTTCAAGGGGACATGTCAATGGTAGAGTATGTTCGTAAATTTGAACATGATTGCCGCTATACTACTTTTATTGCTGAGAATGAGGAACGAAAAAAAAGAAGCATTTTCTCCAAAAGTCGAAGGTAGAAATTAGAAGTTTTGTCCTAATGTCCGTGGATACCGTAAGGATATTATGAGGAAGACACTTAGAATTGAGATAGACTAAAAAGAATGGACACAAGTACCTCCCAATACAAGTAAAAGAGTAAGTATGCCAAATAAGTTTTAAGGCATGCCTAGTAGAAAAAGGCCCTTTAATTGAAATTAGTGTACCGAGTAGAAAAAAAGGGAAAGAGCGAGTTAAAGCCATAAAGGATAGGAGAATGAGGCATACTAAATTGTACTAAATGTGGCCACCCATATACAGGAGATTGTTTGATTGGCACGAACTTGTGCTACTTTTATCGAGAAGCATGATATTTAGCTAACAATTGTTTAAAGAAGAAAGTGATCGAAGGACAATGAGTTCCTAGTCGAGTGTAACCATGACACGAAGGAAGCAAATAAGGAGCATGCTAATATTATATACAATAATATTTTAATCTCTAATCTTACTATACATACATTGGTAGATTCGGATGCCACCTATTCATTTATTGCATGATCATTGTTAAGATGATTAGGCTTGATACCTAAAGTGTTGAATATTGTTTATGAAATGGCATTCTTAATTGGAGAGTCATTAGAATTGAATGCTATAAGTAAGGGATGTAAGGTAAAAATTAGAGACCACACTTTATATGTTGATCTCATAGTCTTGAGTATTCAAGACTTTGACGTTATTTTGGGCATGGACTACTTATCTAAAAATAGAGCATCGATTAATTGTTTAGCTAAGAAAGTGACATTCCACCATGAGCCGAGCAACCCTTTAAGTTGCAAGATGGAACTAAGGTAAGACTCGTACTTATACTTTTAGTAATGACTCGTCCGTAAAATGATAAAAGGTAGATGTACGGGCTACTTGCTGAACATTGTTAATACTAAAATGGAGAGAAGCTCAAAATTAGAAGAAATTTAAGTGGTTAAGAATTTTTCGAATGTGTTTCTTAAAAGTTTATCGAAATTACCTTCGAGGAGAGAGATCGATTTTGAAATGAAGTTAGAATCGAGAACAATGCCTATATCTAAGACACCATATCGAATGACCTTAACATAATTAAAGGAACCTAGGACATAAATACTGGAGTCTGCTAGGTAAAGGTTACATTCAACCTAGTTGTTTATCGTGAAAGCATCAATATTATTCGTAAAGAAAAAGAATAGGTCACTATGATTATGTATAAATTATCAAGATCTAAATCAAGTAACCATCAAGAATAAGTATATGTTCTCACGAATTGATGATTTGTTTGATCAACTTATAAGGAGTTCGATATTCCGTAAGATCGATCTCCAGTTAGAATATCATTAGTTACGGATCACAAAGGATGATGTGAGAAAGACGACCATTAATACTCGATATGGGCATAATGAATTTTTAGCAATGTCGTTTGGGTTAACTAATATGCTAGTAGTATTTATGAATTTAGTGAATAGAGTGTTCCATGAATACTTGAATAAATTTATAATTGTATTTATCGATGATATCTTGATATACCCAATGAGTCATGAGGAGCATGCGAGGCATTTAAAGAAAGTATTGTAAACATTGTGAGAGCATGAATGGTACACTAAACTCAAACAATATGTATTTTGGCTCAAGCAAATAGCATTTCTTGATACGTTGTATCCAAGGATGGGATTATGATAGATCCCAATAAGGTGCAAGTAGTGTAGAAAGGGAAACAATCTAAGAATGTGTCGAAGTTAAAAGTTTCCTTGAGTTGATAGGCTATTATCGAAAATTTGTAAAAGGATTTTCTAGAATAACCGCACCTCTCACTTAGTTGATCGGGAAAAATGCTAAGTTTGAGTAGGATGATAAATGTAAAAGAAGTTTCTAAAAGCTAAAATTAAAGCTAATTACAGACCTCAATATTGGCTCTTATAAAGGATAATGAAGATTTCATGGTTTATATCGATGCCTCACAAATTAGGCTAGGAAGCTGTCTAGATGTAAGATGGAAGGGTGATTGTTTATGCATCTCGATGGTTGAAGGACTACGAAAAGAATTACCCCATTCATGATTTAGAATTGGTTGTTGTTATCTTTTTCTTAAAAAATTAGAGACATTACTTATACGGTGTCGGATGTAATATCTATACCGATCGAAGAGTCTTAAATATATCTTTACTTAAAAGGAATTAAATACGAGGCAAAAAAAATGTAATAATTGATACCCACTAAAACTAAAATTTAATCGAAATTAAATATTCAACACATGTGAGAAATATTTTGAAGGTATAAAATAATCTTTAAGGGCTTAGAAAGAATATTTAGAATCTTTAAAATAGTCTTTTTATGCTTAATGAATATTTTATTATTTTACAATAAATGCATAGTAATTTTTTCATGAAATAATTATTTGGAGCATGTTGCATGTGTATGAAAAATATTTTGTTTACTTAGAATATTTGTTAGAGGGGTGTTGAATTATTTTATGTGATTATGTGAATTATTTTATATGTTGTTAATATTTTATTTAAAATTTTATGTATAGGAATAGTATTTTAGAGGTAGAATAATTAAATTAAACACTTAGAAAGTATGAGGAATTTCTTTTAAAGGCATAAGAAAATCATTTGGGATGCCTAAGAGTATTTAATAAATTTAAATTAGTTTTTTCATGTATAAGGAATATTTCTTTTGGGAAATAGTGTAATTTTTATACTAAATAATTAATTTAGAGGCCTAAATGAGGGTATAAAAATTATGTAAATCATCATTAAATTCTTTTAATAAATGTTTGAATTTATTCTAGAAAGAAATTGAATTTTGGAAAAGTATAGAATAAAATTTTAGAATTAAGTACCTAATTGCATGGAAATTAGGGACCTAATTGCATAAAATTAAAAGTTTAAAATTCTAAATTAAATTAGCTATGAACCTAAGTAGTTTAAAATTGGTTAAGATACCTTTAAGAAAAGGACCTAAAGTGGTCAATTGAAAAATTAAAGGATGCTTGGATGAGTAATTAGAGAAAAGATTAGTAAAATGAGATACTAAAATTAAGGAAACATTTAGACACTTCTCCACCCTTCCGGATGACATTTTGCTGCATGATTACAGGTTAATTAATGAGCTTTGACTCACTTAAAAAGGAAAAGTTAAAAGGAATGCAAAATGGAGGTTTAGGAATTAAAGAAAAATTAAAGGTTAAAAACTTGTCCATTTGAAGGGCTACGATTAAAAGTTAATTTAAAGGGTAAGATTACTATGAAACATAGCAATTCAATGATGGAGATGGTTTCAAAAGTCCACCAAAATTTTGTCTATAAATAGGGTTGCAAGAAATTAGATAAAATGCATGGAAATTAGCTAAAACCAAAGGAAACTCTTAGAAAATTTCCTTAGGAATTTCCACTCAAAATCCAATAAAATCACTTTAAAACACCTCAAATTAACTAATCAAAACAAGAAATCAAGTTAGAAGATCAAAATTCATCAAGGGGAATTTTGGAGGTTTAGGCCAAAATAGTGAAGGAAGAGGGAGGAAGAAATTTCTCAAATCATCCAACTTCTAAGGTTTAATTGGAGCTTAATTAGGTAAGTTAACTCTACCTACATCACAAGGGTTATCCAATTGATGTTAATTTGTGGTTTATGTGCTTTAATTTGTGAATTTTAGCTTTAATTTTGAAAAGTAGGGTTAGGTTTTTGATGAAATAAAAGCTGGGAGAAATGAAATTAAGCTTTTAATTTATGTAATTAAGGTTGAAATATGTTAATTGGAAATGAATTTGAAGTTTAAAACTAAAAAATTTCTAGGGTTGTTCAAGGGTTAGCATATGGCCTAAAGTGATGATTTGGGGATTTTTTATGCTTACATGTAATTGATATTTTAGGGCTTAATTATAACTTAATTAGGTATGAATTAGTGTTTAGGAATGAAAATCTTATTTTAATTGAAGAAAAAATTCTCGAAATACTTAGGGTTCCATTAGGGCTAAACTTGGATTTTTAGGCTTTCGATTTCATCCCTTCAATTCATGATTGGTTGGTCGAGTTAGTAATTGAATGAGTATAATTTAACAAGCAGGAAGGAAAATTTCAAGAAAAGTGAAGAAATTTACTTAATTTGGCTTAGGCCCAATTTCGACCTATTAAGGCCCAATTCGGGTTTAGACATGAAATTGTACCATAAATGTTAATTAGATTGATTTCTATTGATAATGTTTGTCTAATCTACTTGGTGTTGTAAATTTAAAAGAAAATGAGAAGAAACTAATTAGGTTTTTATTTAGGTAAGTTACGACCTAAATGAGGATAATTATGGTTTAGGACTCCAAATGGTCTTTAGCACTTAAATTAACTAATTCAAGCTTAAAACTATGTCATTAGGTGAATTAGAATAAAACATTTCAGAAAAACCTAAAGGTTAGCTTGTATTAGTAAAATTAGAAGTTAGGCCCGGATGGGGATTAATGCCTATAATTAACCAAAGAATACTTAATTAAGTTAATTCATGAAGTTAAGAAATAGTTCATAAGAATTAAATATGAAATAGATGCTAAAAATTTAAAAGAAAATAGTTATATTATGTTGTGACATAATTTGGCCTAAGTGTAGGAAAACTTAGGACTTTAGTTTATTTTTGTAATTATATACCTAATGGTGTTTTTGAATGATATTTAATGTGCTTGAATTATGGATGTTGTGGATGGTTGAAATATGGATGATTGTGATGTTTATGTTGCTTGAATGATATGTTAGTGTTGGTATGGATTATGATGGTGGGTATTGGTTATGCAAGGTAATATTATTAACGCAATTATATTATTGATTTTATACATTATCATGACATGATTCCATGATTATTTATGGCATGCATCTCATGAGTCAATGCTAATTATGCATTACCAATAAGATGCTTATGCACGCCTAATTTCATAAAAAATATTTTAAAGTCATGAAAATGTGTTTTTACGTCATGGCTTTCAAATAACAATTGGAAATGTTCAAAGAATATGATTTTCATGACATTAAGGATTTTTATGAGGAAGAACTTCATAGGTTTTCCATACGATGATAATAATGGTTCGGGACCGAGCAAGTGCGGACGTGCGCTTTTAGAGGCTCGACAAAGTGCCTCCATGTAGACGGGTCTACGTCGCCGGACATGTATTATGAAATCCCCGAAGTACCTAGAGTGGGACATATCCAAAGGCAAAAAAGATTTTTAGACTGATCATGAAATATTTTATGATATGGAGAAGAATTTAAGATGCATATCCCGATGTTTTATACATACACATGTATCTACATACATGACATACAAGAGTTAACTTACTATGTTATCGCTCATTTAGTTTCTTGTGATGTAGATAATTGAGGTACAATGGTTTATTTCTCCATCGAGTTGATCTTCGAGGGTGCATCGGACATATATACACGGGGTGGGGTTTCGGCTTCTAGGTTGACTCTGTCGCATGTTGTTACGCTTCGGTATTAGCTATCGTTATATATGTATTAGGATTAGCTAGTTTATTTTATGCTATACTAAAAGTAATGAACAAGTAGATAAAGCACTTCTAAAATGATGTAAATAGTCAACAAACCGAGTTTTGTAGTAATTGGCAATTAAACTAGTTATGTATGTAAACAATAGTAGTATATGGTCAAAGTACTAATAGTAAAGTGGTAGTGTACTTATAGTAGTATAGTTACCTTAAATTGTCCATTGTATGTTAGTATCCTTAGGACATTAAGGCAATATGATTAGGCGCACGCCGAATAAAATGGATGATAAATAAGAAAAAGAATAAGTAATATAATAATAATAGTAATGGATTATAACTAAATAAATTTATATAAATTAATGAGCAAAGAAATTAGGACAATTGATTGTCGCGAATTTAGTTATTCCAATCAAAAAAATATAAATAAACAAATAAAACGTGAAAAATTTATAATGCCTTTTAACTAAAGCACCTAACTTGCTAATGCTAGATTTCTATACTATAGATTACACTTTAAACATTAAGATTAAGTTACGGTGCCTTATTAGCTTGCATTCATTGTACTTTGAATGTAGGTTAATGACGATAATATTCTCAACCTTTTAAGTCTTAGGTTGGGGGTGTTACAAAATGGCTCGTAGTATTGAATGATCATGACATCATTTTTCACAACCTTTCCGGTAAAGCAACCGTCGCGGCTAATGCTTTGAGCGAGAAAGTTGATGGTAACCTTACAAGTATTAATCACACGTGACTTGAAAAAACTCCAATTGGAAACTCGTACCCTAAAAAGAAAAGTAAACTTGTTAGGTGCAATGATGTTAAACTAGATACCAAGTAAAGAATTAAGGAAAAACGACCACTTGATACGAGTTATTGAAGATTTAATAGAAAATGATCGAAGAAAAAGCAATGGATTTTGCCGGATAATGATGGTATCTAGCACTATCACAATAGATTATGCGTTCTCGATGTTAAGGAGTTTTGAGAAGAAATTATAAAGGAAACTCAAGTCACGCCTTACACCATATACCCTAGTAGTACTAAAATATAACAAGATCTTAAAAAGATCTATTGGTGGAAGAAAATGAAATGTGATATTGTAGAATTTATGGCAAAGTTTTTGACATGTCAATAGGTCAAGGTTAAACACTAAAGACCCTTAGGATTGTTAGGATCGTTGGACATTCCCGAGTGGGAATAGAAATACATATCAATAGATTTCATATTTAGATTGCCATGCTCGGAGCATGGAGCTAATGTTATTTGGGTCATTATGGATCAATTAACCAAATCAGCTCATTTTCTAGCAATCAAGTAAATGTATTCCATGTAACATTGTACGGAATTATATTTAAGAAAAGTTATAAGATTGTATGGGATTTCAATATCAATCATATCCGATCGAGATCCACGATTCAAATCATGAGTTTGGAGAAGTTTATATCAAGTGATGGGAATTAAGTTAAGCTTTAGCATCGCCTTTCACCCACAAAGTGATGAACAAGCCGAAAGAGTGAACCAAATACTTGAGGATATTTTATGAGCTTGTGTGTTGGATCGGTCCGCAAGCTAGGAAAGATATCTACCCTTAGCCAAATTTGTTTACAATAATAGTTATCAAGAAAGCATTGATGTGGTGCCATATGAAGCTCTATACGAAGGAAGTATCGATCACCAATACAATAGGATGATAGGGGCAAAAAGAAACTATAAGAATCAAAATTAATCCAACGAGATAGCTAAAACAAGTGCAACAAATTAGAGAAAGAATGAAGACATCCCAAAATCGACGGAAAAGTTATACAAATATAAGGAGAAGGGAATTAGAATTTAAGATCGAAAATAAGGTAGTTTTTAAAGTGGCTCTAATAAAAGGTGTAATGAGGTTTGGGAGAAAAGAAAAATTAAGTTCGAGGTATATTGGACCATATGAAATACTAAAGAGAATTGGTGACGGACCATACGAGCTAGGACTATCACCTTCTCTCTTCTTAATTCGTAATGTATTTTACGTGTCAATGCTTCAAAAATATATCAAGGACTTAACCCATATACCGAATAGCGAGTCACTAGACCTCCGACCTAACATAAGTTATGAAGAGAGCCGATACAAGTGTTGGATCGAGCGGTAAAACGATTACGAAATAAAGAGGTTCCCTTGGTGAAAATATTATGGAGGAACCATAAAATTGACGAAGCAACATGAGAAAGAGAGGCGAAATGTGAACAAGACATCTCGAATTACTTAGTTAGAAATTTTAAGGATGAAATTTTAATAAGAAATGGAGGTGTAATACCTCGAACCTACGAATAAACGAATTAATATATATTAAATATGTATGAAAATAACCTTGTATGCATAGAAGAATTGCTAAAGGAGTGATAAAATATTTGATGCACTTAAGTGAATTTTCCTGTGCTTGATAAATATTTTATTGACTTTTTTGTGTGTGAATAGTGCACTTTTAAGTAAAATAATTATTTTGAGTGCCCAAATAGGTGTATAAAAATTATGTTATTGATGAACATATTACTATAAAGAGTGCATGGATTTATTGTGAAAATAGATTATTTTTTACAAGTGCATGGAATTAATTATGTGCATATGAACTTAATTGCATAAGATTAGGAACCTAATTGCATAAAATTAGGGATCCGTTTGTATAAAATTAGGGATCCAATTACATGAAATTAAAAGTTTTAACACTCAAATAAGTTTTAAAATAATATTAAGGAGGCATAAAGATATCGAAAAGGCTTTATGAAAGGACCAAAAGTAGTTAATTAAAATTTAAGGGACTAAAAGTAGGGATTAAATTGGAAAAGTGTGATAAATTAAAGGATTAAACTAAAAAAATTTGGCCAAATCTTTCCACCTAAACTTGTCATCTCGCACCCTTAATAAATGAATGCAATCATTTGACTTACTAAATAGAGGGCTAGAATTGAAGTGATCTAAGGTTATGATTAAAAGAGAGATGGATGGTGGTAATTTTACCAAATAAAAAGCTAAGATTAAAAGATGAATCAAGGATGGAGATTAAACCAAATGAAGGATGGAGATCAAGTCAAAACAAATAAAATTCCACCTAAGCTCACTTATAAATTCGGCATAAATGATGATAAAAAATGGTTGGAAAATTGAAAAATTAGGGCAAACTCTTGCAAAATTTCCTAGGAAATCATAAGCCAATTTTATCTATACACTAAAAACACCCTTAAATGATCTAATTGAGCTTGGAATCATAAGTGAAAGATCAAGAATACCAAGAAGCAAAAATTTAGCATTTGGCCAAAATTTGAAGGAAGAAAAGAGAGAAAGAAAACTCCACCTAAGAAGGATTAATTTGAAGCAATTAAGGTAATTTAATCTTACCTACATCACAAGAATATGTTATTTTGTGTGAATTGTTGATTTTGCACTTTTTATTTAAGTTTGATTGAATTAATTTCATAAATTAGGGTTAGGGTTCTTGATTATGTAAAATTTGAGGAAATGGATTAAAGGTTGTAATTGATGAAACTGAAGTTGGAATATACCAATTGAATATGAAAATAAGTAGGAAAAATGCAAAACTACCTAGCCTATTCCTAGAGAAACTTTCGACCCAAATAGTAGAATTTAAGGTTTATTGTGCTTTTGTTTTATTGATGTATAATTGATGAAAAACGTGTTATTGTGTTGCAATTAGATGATTTAGCATGAGAATTGACCTTAAAATTGAAAAATACACCTACTTTCACTTAGGCATACAATCGACCTAAATAGTAAAAATTAGGGGTTTTAGTGCATTTGGGCTATTAAGGTTTAATTGGATTACTACATGTTATCGAAGTATATTATGATGATTTAACATAAAAATTGATATTAAAATTGAATAATCCACATAGCTCAAACTAGGTGTACATTCAACCTAAGGTAGGAAAATTAGGGTTAAAAGGTTCGTTTGTGTATTATAGAGGTTAAATGGTTTACATGTTGTAATTAGTGATTTCATGATGGATTAATTGCAATACATGTGTTCAAAGTGTTCTATTAAGTGTTTGTTATGCTTATGGAAATTGTGACATGGATGAATGAATGGGTGCAATGCCTTGTCACTTAAATAGTGAATGCATGTTACATGATACCTCGTGTTAAATGTTTATCTTGATGGAATTATGTACCTTGATTGGAATGTGATACATGGAAAGGTAATGACTATTTATGTGCATTTCATCTCATTAAGGTATGCAAATCTACTACATAAATGCATACTCATTCATGACATGCATTACATTGATTTATGAGGTTATGCATTTATATTAAAATGCATATGCATGCCGAGTCATGGAAAAGTTCAAAATCATGAAAATGTTTTTCTTCATGATTTTTCAATGGAAAAGGAAAGGTTTTCATGGTTCCTTACATTTCCTTCGTCGAAGGAATTGGTAATAGCCTCGACTTGAAGAATTTCTTTGTTAGGGGATTTGGTAATGACTCCAACTCGAAAGGAAATGACATTTCTTTCTAAGGAAATTGGTTATGGCCTCAATTATGAGGGAATTAGTAATGACCACACATAAGAAGTGCTTAAGAAATTGAGGGCTAAGCATGTACATACATGTATATTTAAACGTTTGGCGGGGCATGTCCGAAGATAGAAAAGATTTTTTAGAATGAACATGACATGAATTTCATGGAAAGGAAAATGATTTTAGAAAGGAATATGACAATGATTTCAAAGTGCATTTACTTACAAAAGTGTATTTCACTTGCATATGTACATGACATGTATGGTTAACTTACTAAGGAACCGTTCACCCAGTTCTTGTGATGTAGGGGCAAAGAGTATAGAGTGATGGCTATGTTTTTTATGAAGCTTGTTATCGAGGGGACTCCCCATCTTTTCGACAAGTGTATTTTAGATGCACTGTAAGCTAGACCTATTTCATGTCGTTGTGTTAGTGGTTCTCAATATTCGGTTTATGTATTTATTTTATATAATAGCCAAAGAAATGAATAAGTAAATGGATAATTAGTAAAAAGGAGAAACATACTTGTAAATAAACAAACCACTCTTTGGTAGTAGTGTGGCATTGAACTGGTTGTTATGTAAAAGCTAAATAAGTTGTACGTCAATCTATTTTGGACATGTTAAATATGTAATAGTGTGTGTAATTATAGTTTCGTAGTTTAATATCTCGCATATTACCATTTGTTAATAACGATATGGATATTCAAGTTATATAATTAAAAGATGATAATTAATAAAAGAAAAAATGGTAGACTACGAATCCGAGTTATTTCGATCTAAACTATTAAAATATGGTACTCGGTTAGTTAAATTTATTCGGTTCATAGGAAAAGAATTTCACAAAATTGAGAGACACGGATCCAATTATTTCAATCTAAACTATTAAAATAAAAATTTAAAATGAAAAAAAAATTAATAGTCCATTTTAGGCTAAAATTTACAAGCATAACGATACCTATTCGTCATTTAATAGGCTTTCGTAGTTAAAATCATACCTAATAATACCTTAGAAAAAACACGGTGTCTTGTATCTTAAAATCACTATGAGACACGACGAGTAACACCCTCAGCCTATTTAGGTCTTAGGTCTAGGTGTTACAAAACTCCATGATCAACAAGTGTGTTTTACTCCCCTAAACCCATGTCGCTAGCCAACCCGCACTAAACCCCACTATCAAAACATGTGTTTTACATTTTACATTTGACACCAAAATGCCACTACCAAGCCAGCTGAAGATAGAGAATGAGAGAGTTTTGCATATCAAAAGAGAGGTGAGAGAATAATTAGTTTTGTTGGTGGGTGGGTGAATTAATGCAATTAATTATGGAATTAGATATCAATTCATTATTAGTTAAAGTGGGTTAAAGTTCTATAAAAAAATTAAAAAGTGTATAAAAAAATTAAAAAGTGGTAGGCATTCTCCATTATTTTTAGTCCGACAAGTGTATTTTATTTTTCACGTGCACATCCTTCATTATTTCTAATGGAAAAAAATAAGTGGAATTAATTTCAAAAATCATAAAGCTCGGAGATCTCCATAACCAATCAAAAAATTTCAAAACTCAATTTCAAATTGCTTAAAGTTTAGAGATGGTTAGATCCTTCTAGCCACTCTTTAGATCACTTGAATTTATTTATTTTTTTAACTAATGTTTTTCCTTCATTTTTCAAAATAGATTTTTTTCATCTCGTTTACCTATAAATAAATAAAAATTTTAAATTTATCACTAAAATTTCTTTTAAATAAATAAAAATTTAAAATTTATCACTAAACTTTCTTTTGATTCTCTTAAAAAAGAGCTTTCATTTTTTGAACCTATTTTTTAAAAAATTAAAAATAAAATTAGAAATTTTTTGAAAAATGATTTTCTAACTCTATGAATTTTAAATGCATAGTATATATTTGAATCAATTATGAGAATACAAAATTCTATAAAACATGTAAAAATAAATAAATAACTAAATATAGTTATATTTCAATTTTAATAATTAACAATCACAAGAATAAATTTATTGACCGGACAAAAAAAATTCAATTAAAATTAATTATTTAAAAATTTTAATTGATCTAATTCAACTAGTCGATATTTGAATTTTATTAATTATAAATGTTGATTATTTTCACGAGATAATGATACTACATAAAAGTTATTTTGAATATATATATATATAACAATTTGATTGACTATGAAAAATCAAAAGGACATGTGAAAAATTTTAAATAGAAAGAATTAAGTTATAATGACCTTGAAAAAATAAGAAAAAGATTCTTTTAACATTTTTTAAAAAATAACAGCAGAATGCTTAAACGAGCTTGTTTAAGCATTTTACTTAATGATCAACTAATAACGAAACATAGAAAATTGGATAACATTTGCCCAAAAAGCTAATTTATTTTGAAATTCAAATTACGTAAATTGGTAATAAAAACTTAAAATGGCTAAATTGCAATAGAACTAAGGTAATTTTTGCTGTAAAATCGATAAAAAAGAACCACATAATTTTAGTAAAAAGCCTTACAAATGATAAATATACTTTTTGTCTCTCTAGTAGACGAGATAATATTTGATAGTTCGAGTGAACCGTTAAGGCTAATATCACAAGGCACACTGTGTAAGGAAAATTGTAAAAACTTGAGTTATCAATTAGCTTCGTCCGGCGTGTGATCGCAATTGAAGTTCAAAGATATATACCGACACATGTCAATTTGATATATCAGCATTCTAATTTAATTTCAAATTTATTGAGTCGCTTAGTTTGGTTAACAAATATTTGGTATATTTTGTTAATTATTAGAGATCTAAAAAAGATATTGGAAAATAGCATGAATGGATCAAGGATTTGAATGCTAATTATTAGAAAATTAGCTTGAGTTTTATGATATTTAGCTTGATGGTGCTCGCCATAACTCGCTTGGAAACTTATTTGTTATTCTTTATCCATTCTTATACTATCTTTTGGTGGAGTAGGGTTTAACGAAATATATTAATACCTATGATTTATATTTGTTTTAGCTTTATTAATTCTTCTTGAAAGGTAGAGATGAGCCAACAAAATTGTTTCTTTAATGAGCAATTTCTCCATCGATAATTTTCAGCTTACATCAAATCCAACATGAATAAGACAACGAAACAAAGAAGAACATCTTGAAAATTCAATAAACTAAAGGAAATTCCCTCCAAATCCTCCACAATGTATCATCTTTATTAGGGCCGGCTTTATAATATATGTGGCCCTAGACAAAATAATATTTTAGAGACTCTTTCATAAAATAAATAAATATTAAATATTATTTAAATTTTATTTTTCTTGCTTTACGAGATGTAAAATCTCTAATTAAATTTTGTATTCAAGTTTACAAAGCAAATCTTTTTCAATTGATAATATAGTCAAATTACTTAATCTTTCTTGTGACATAGTTGAACATAAATAAGATTTTATTAATTTTAATTTTAAAAAACTTCTTTCAGCTCGAAGCTACAGTAACAAGGATAGTTAATAGTATTCTATATGCTATCCATGCATTTGGAAAAGAATTTACCTTTTCTATAAAATTTAGTATGGCAAGTGGTGTTTTCATTTCTATAGTTATAATTTCTTTTAGAACTTTTAATTTTGAAAATAAATCTAAACCATCAATATCGGAAAGCATATCATGCTTTAGAAAGTTTTCAAGATTTAAACAATTTTTTTTTCAAAATACCATCATCAAGTGATTTTAATTTTTCTACACTATAAAGAAAACCAAAATTATCTTCATATATTTTAAATTGTTCAAACCTATTTGAAGAGAGGAAATCACATGATCAACTAAATATGTAAAATAATTAATTCTAAAAGATTCTTCAACGGATAATTTTGTATCTTCATTTTCAATCTCATCAAATTGTTTCTTTCTTCTTATTGTACACTTTTCGTGAAATTTTGGTTCTATATTCATTTGCTCTGCAATTTCCTTAGCCAAGATCATAGAAGATGTAAACCCATTTTCTCTATTGCTTTTAAAAAAAAGAAATAAGACCTTTTAAGTAGTCTATTGCAAGAGCAATATCCATATCTTTAGATTGTAAATATTTGCTAACCGTATTAACGAGCAAACATATCATACCACATAATCATGCCTAATAGAAATTCAAAATTTTTAATCTCATATGTTGCTAAAGAAATGGCTTCATTTTTTGTTTTAGGATCCTCACTAGTTTACGCTAATTGATATAAAGCATCTCTTATTTGTTGAGCTTGAAATCTAATTGTTTTAACACTTTCAATATGACTTTCCCAACGTGTTTGTGATAATGGCTTAAGTGTCAAATTAGAAACATAATCTTGTAAAATTTTTCATCTTTTTGTAGAAGAAGAAAATAATGAATATATGCGTTGTGTCACTCCAAAAAATATCATAGCACTAGCACATGAATTAGCCATATCACTAATAACTAAATTAAGATTGTGACATCCACATGGTGTATAAAATGCTTTAGAATTTATATCTAATAATCTTTTTTATACACTTTGATGTTTAGCTTTCACATTAGACCTATTATCATATCATTGCCTTCTCACATCATTTACGTCAAGTTCAAGAGTTTTGATCTTACTTGTAAGTTCATTAAAAAGAACTTCACCAGATGTATCATCTACTTTTAAAAATTATATAAAATACTCTTCTATTTTTATTGGAATTGTCAAAATATCTACACATCTTAATATAAGAGACATATGTTCTTGATGACTTGCATTTGGAGTACAATCAAGTATAACTAAAAAATATTTTGATTTTTTGATTTTTCCGATAATGGTATTTCTTATTTCTAATGATAAAATATTTATCAACTCATTTTGTAAATTATGACCAAGATAATGCATATGAATATCTTCATTTTGAATACGTCTAAGGTGTTCTTGCATTATTGGATCAAACTCAGCAATCATTTCAATTAAACTCAAAAAATTTCCATTATTGTCCCGATAAATCTTCTCATTTGTACCATGAAATGCCAAATTATTTTTTGAAAGAACTTTTACAACATCAATAATTCTTAATAATACATTCCTCCAATGCTCTTTCTCTTTATTTATTTTCTCTTGTAAATGCTTATCAATTGTTTTGTTTTTAAGCAATCTTATCCGAGCATCAACCCAAATGTTCATATTAATAGCATGTTCATTACTTGTCTCATGACTTTTAAGTTTGGCACTAAGATTTTTCTAATCTCCACACCCTTCATTTGCTGATTGAATATTTGATTTCAAACTAAATAATTTACAACAATAACAAAACACTTTATCTAACTCTTTTGAATATACTAGCCATTTTCTATCGGGTTTTTCTTCGTTTGGTAATTTTCGAATGTAATGAACTATAGAAAAATATCTAGAATTTTTATCTCTTGAAAAATCTAAAATTTCTCTAATTGGACCTTTCTCACCTAATAAATCAATCAGTTTTGAGTCTAAATTTTTCCATTGTGTTGGTTCATAAATATTTTTAATTATTGTTACATCTTCATCATTAATATTTTCACTTTTATTGATTGAAACATCATCTTTTAAATTTTCATCATATTCTTGATTACTTTTTACTGAATTTGAATTGTTATCTTCAAATCTTTCTTCACAATTTTCAACTATATTTTCATTTAAATCTTTTTATTGTTCTTCTAGTATTTGAGGTTTAATATTAGTAACAAATCTATCAAGTGCACCTTTTTGGGATTGAATTATTTCTTCTTTCTTTCTTTTTTTCTTAGTTTTTCATATCCAGATTCATACTTTATAGTAGACATTTTATTCAAATAATAAAATTAAAATATAATTATAAAAAGAGTAAGAAACTTTGGCATCCGATTATATTTGCTTGTCATACCTAATCAAGTAAATCTAGAGAGAATCACTCGAGAAAATAAAAAGAAATTTGAGAAAAATAAAATATTATATGATTTATATACATAATTTTATTTGCATAAACTAAAAAATGACCTTCGATTCTTACGCAAGCTAATTAAGAAAAGTTTATAAGAGATCCCCGATTGTTTGGAGAAAGAAAGGAATATAATAACAAAATTTGAAGATCTAAAAATTGTTTCACCGACAAATATTTTTCCGAAACTTTTACGTAAGTAAAAGTGTCTCACTAAAATAAAAATTGAAAGCTTTTATAAGTAGAAGGTAACTGGAAAGACATCTAGAAAAGATAAAATTTTTAACATTGAAATAATAATATCTCCGAACAATTGGAGCCTTTCAATGCAGGAACTCTAGTACCTATGACTTATTAATAGAGAGAAGAATGGTGTCTCATACTTAGGTGGAGGCAGCACCTTTTAATTTATCTCATTCTTCACGAGTGTAGGTTTAAGGTAAAATTTTAATTAGGGCCCCCTTTCTATGGGGTCCTAGGCATAGGCCTTAATGGCCTATGCCTCGAGCCGTCATCGATCTTTGGTATCCTTGCTAAAATTCCAGTAGAGTTTCTCTATAGGAATTTTAGGTGTGCATACAAATCATGATGTGATTATATGTTGAGTAGCAAATTTTTAGTTGATCAGAATGCCATAAAAAAAAAAAATCAAAGTTGTTGATACAACGCCCTCCCCATTGTATTGCTTGTCTTAACATTTGAAAATAAAAATATTGGAGACTTCTAGTCAACTACAAATAGGTGAAAATAAGAAGTGATCTTATGACAATAAATTATATCTTTGGGAATGAATGATGAAAAATCTGAAAAAACATACTTTCCAAACGGAATCGGTTCGAGCCATAAGTATTCATTGTTAGAGATGGGTGGAAAGCTTTCTTGTGTTTGTAATGTCTTACATACTCGATTTGATGTCCGGATCTTGGAAGATTTTCGAAGCAAGAATGGTTGAAAAAATATGCTATTGGTAGAGCATTCATAAAAGATTAAAAAGATCTAACCAATTTTAAACTTTAAATTATTTTTAAAATTGAGTTTTTGAGCTTTTTTATTAGTTTTGAGGACTTTTAAATTTTTAATTTTTTCAAGTTTAGTTCATCTAATGATTTTCATCTATCACTTTTCCTTTCCCTCTAAAAAAATTAATTCTTGATATGTTGAGCTGAAATTTTACACCCATGTTGAAAAAAATTCAATCCATTTTTTTCTAAATCGAAAAATATATATTTTTTTATTTTTTAGTATTAAAAATAAAAAAATAAAAAAATAAATAATAACCTGAAAATGATTATAAATATTTTTAGAAGGTCCATATAAATTTAACCGAATGATTTCCATCATAAAACTATTTATGTAATTGTTATTTTTTAAGATGAATAACAAAAAACTGAAAGATGAACTAAAATCTGAAAAAAAAATTAAAAAAATAGAAACTTCAAAACCAATAAAAAATTTCAAAACTCAACTTTAAATAACTTAAAGTTTGAGATGGTCGAACTTTTAAGCCTTATAAAACTCGTAACAACCCCGACTAGGACTTAGATAAGTCGAAAGTATTACCGGCGTTGACTTACATTTCAAATATAATGAATACAAGACAATAACCCTCATTCCTTAACATTTGTGAAAAATTATCAAACTATAAATTTTCAGAGAAAGTCCTTGGATAATTAAGAAATACTAGGTCCACATTTAATTAAAACTTGGGTATAAAAATTTCCAAAAATAATCTAATACTAAATAATAATACTACCTTTTAATTGGAATATGTAGGAATATTAAACACCACATTTTGGTCAAAAACTCATATTCATAACATTTAATTTAATCATTTAATTAAAATACCTTAGATTAAATTAACTTAATCCATGTCCTTAGATTAAATTAACTTAATCCATGTCTTTTATTTTTCTCAAATAATGCTTAAAATTTCATATTTAATTAAAAATTGGAATGTTCAATATAAAAAACAATCAATGTAATTTAATTGAATAAATTCTAGTTATTTTCATTTCAAACTAATTTAATTATAACATAATCAATTTAATTGGAAAACAATCATTATATCTTAAACCATTAAATCATAAATACCTTGAATAATTTAAAACTATCATTCTAATAAAAAAAATCCTTAGATTAGAAATTTAATTAATTAATTCAATTCAACCTCGGTTAGGAATAATTAGACATTTAATTGCATATTAAACCATTTTAAGGATTATTTGGGCTTATGGAACTTTGGTTCCAGTTAATTGAAAAATAATCAATTAAACCCAATTAATTCATACCCATTAAATCCATTTTAATCCTTTAGTCATTAACTTCTTTCTTTCCTTACCATTTAAATTCCATTATTTCTTACCATTAAATCCTTAACCCTTAAATCACTTTAACCATTAAATTAATGATGCTAATTAACCTCAAATTGATTCCTTCATTTAGTTTATTAAATTATTTAATCCAATTTAATAAGTCAAGTAAGTCGTTTAATACCATTAAACTATCAAATTTGGACATAATTAAACACACACATCTCATTTAATATTAATTCAAATGTCCATCCTTAATACACCAAAAGTGCTAATCCTAGCATTAGGTCCAAAACACATTATGAAGTGAAAGAAAAGAACTCTCACTATTAAGCACATTATACAACAAGTCTATTCTTTTTCTCGACAAAGGTCTTTACTTAGCATTCTTGTTACCTACACTACAATAAACAAAGGTGAGTGATGCCCGGTAAATATAGTTCATGTATGAATGCATATGATGCATTTTGAAAACTCTTTTCGTATCTTTTGAAATTCATTTTCCTTTTTCGAACGCACTCTACCGATTGTGTGGTTAATCGATCCTCTTTTAAATCATGTATTTTGTGAAAACTCACGAAGCATCGGATACCTTTCCATTTCCTTTACCTTGACCTTATGAGACGGTGATCATTCCTCTCATAAACATTTAGAAGATACCTAGCTATTCCTTTTGAAAACCTTTTTTTTTTCCTTTTCCTTTATCAAAATCATGAATGAAAAATCTCTTTCATGATTATGATATGCAAATGCATTTAAATAAAATGCAATGTATCATCCTTCACCTCGATCGTGCATATTTAACATTCAATTGAACATGTAACACAAATATTCAATCAACTACATATTCTAAGTCATTAAATATTCATGAATACATGAATAAACAATATACAACTAAATGTACCAACATTGGTACCATGGCAAAATCTTACAAGAAAATTAACCAAACTATTTTTGACATTTAATCAACCATTTTTTCATGTCATTTCATTCCTCTAAACCTTAAAAACATCATCAAACCTCAATCAATTCCTTTCCTTTGTATTAGGTTGAATGTTATCCTTAAAGAACAACATTTGTTTTAACATTTGAACTCCATTTTTCACATCCAAGTCAGCCATTAAACACATAATTAATCAATTTACCTAACTAAACCAATCAACCAAAGAATATAAGGTTCATGGTTATGGCTGAAAGTTTGATCTAGAGTAACCAACGTGAGTTTTTTTTTTCAAACCAACACACCTAAATATACTTAATTCACCTAATTAAACTCCTTATTAACACAATTCACATAAATCATCCATTTCCCACGACATTAAGGTTGAGGCTGAATTATTCATCATCCATAACTCCATCTAAATTCATCAATTCATTCTAATTAAACCTCCAAATGTTACAATACAAACATCAAAATCCCAATATCTTCACTAGAACCAACCAATTCAAACAACATCATAATTACCTCAATAATTAAGTCATGAATTCATAGATATTTAAACATAAATCCATCATCAAAGAAACATCAAAATATAAGGTTCTTATGGTGTAGTAAGGACTACACTTACCTCACTTGTAGCTTGATCAATTCTTCATTTTTTTAGCTTGAACTTCCTCCTCCTTCTTCATCTCAAAACTTTCGACCAAGATGGAATTTTTTCCTCCTTTGTTTGATCCTCCAAGCTGGTTCTTGATGTTTTTTAGGGTGTTTCTAGGATTGATGGTTTGAGTAGTTTTAGTGTTGGTTTGGTGAATTACTCATTGGTTTAACTTGATCTCTCTTTAGGGTTTCTTGAATTCTCCAAGTTTTCCAACCTCTCTTCCATCTTCTTTAAGCCGAATTTAAAGAGAACAATTTCTCTTTGATTAAGCCAAGTCTATCACGCCGATTTAATCTTAGATGCTTGCAATTAATGTCATCTCTAGAGATTTCTTATTCTTTCTCCTTTCTTCTCTTTTTTTCCTTAGATTTTTGGCTTGATATTTTTCTTTCTTTCTTTTTTCACTTTGTCGACCTAAGGAGATATTTTTCTTCTCATTTTCCAGCTTTGTAGTTGATTGAATTTGTAACACCCCCAACCTAGGACATAATAAGTTGAGAATATTATCGTCGTTAACCCATATTCGAAGTGCAATGAATGCAAGCTAACAAGACACTATGACCTTTTTATAGTTAATTTAAGTGACCTTACGTTGCGGAACTTCTTTAATAACACCTAGGTCCTATATCTAATTAAAAAGTTGTTATAAAATTTTCACGTCTATTTGCTTTATTCATATTCATGCATTGCATTGTTGTACTCATGGCTATTTTTTAAGGTGATTCTTTTCTTAATTAATTATTGCAATTTATTTAGGCCTAAGTTCATTTTTATTAATATTGATTGATTGTTTATTTTTCCTTCCTATTTATTCGTGCCTTTCATCTAATACACGTTTAAGATAATTATTGAATTTCTAATGGTACTATCATGTAGTGGATAATTTAAAGTAACTACGCTACTACTACTATATTTCCATTTTATTATCGGTGATTTGATTAATTACATTTACTATTTACATACAAGATCGATTTTATGCCAACTACTACGAAATTGGCTTATTTATTACTATGCCATTGCTACTTCTACTCTTTCATTTACCGGTTCATAGCTTTAACTACTACATAGAAAAGCACGAGTCATTGCTATAAAATAGACTAGAATACCTAATATCATAAGAGCCACTATGTGTATCAAGTCTACATGGCAACCATATCCGACATACACGCGACAAAGGCCATGTTTGGTAGTCAATTCACACGTTAGGAACACCATCTTTACTTGGGTATGCTACATCACAAGTACATTGCTAAGCGATATCTCAATAAGTTAACCAATGCATGTACATGTATGCGCATGTATAAAACACCGAGATATGCATAATAGATCTTGTTTTCTTATTTCATAAAAAAGTATGAAAATCCTTTTTATGTCTTTGGACATGTCTTATTTAGGTACTTTAGGGTTTTCATAATATATGTCCAGTGAACCGAATCCGTCTATGAACATATCCTATCGAGCCTCTAAAAGTGCACGTCCGCACTTGTTCGGCCTCGAACCATTATCATTACCATCCGAAAAACCCATGAAGCCCATCTTTAAATAAAATCTCCAAAAGTCATGAAAATCGTCTCCTTTAAAATAATTCCGATTGCTATCGGAAAGTTATAACATAAAATATATTTTCATAACATAAAACATAATTCATGAGATTTGACATGTATATGTATTTTGAATGAAAATACATGTTATATTAATTCATAAGTGCATGCCTTAAATGGTCATGTAGTCACATTGTAGGAATATGTATAAAATTGGACAACATAACGTCATAGATAACATTGCCCCATATAAATCATTTCAACCACCACATACCATACCATCACCATTTGCACAACATAATATCATCATCACTCCTATTACATCATACACCACATTCAACCATCATATACTTTAAAAAATAAATCCAAAAACATGATTGCACATACATTTACATAATACACTTAAAGTTTCACATTTTCCTTTTTAGGCTAAATTTCACCTTATTGGAACCTAACCCTTTCCCCTTTATTTCAACCTCCCCTTTGCACTAATTATAATCTAAATTAATCAAGCTAATTTAATTAAGTATTATTTAACCGAGTATGTGTATTATTTTCCTATTGGGCCTTATTGGGCCCAATTTTCAACTTCTCCATTTTGGACTAATTTCTTGATTTCTACTAAACTTTTGCTTCCTTTTCAATCTTATTATCATATTTTAAATCAAAATTTATCAATTTAGGGCTTAAAATCCAATTAAAACTCAAACCTAATTTTCTCCTCTTTTAGGCCGAATGTTATCCCATTCCAAACCCTAAGATTTTCTTCTCATTTCATCCTACCATTTTAATACTAGGTGGCCTAAACACATATTAACCATGAGAATCAATTTAATTAATAATTAGGGCACAAAATTTTGCCTAAACCCGTATTGGGCCTAAGTCCATATAGCCAATTTTCATCAAATTTTTCATTCCTACACATCAAAACATGTTTATTAAAGTGTAAATCACTCACCAAACCACAAATTAAATGCTTTGAACTCAAACCCTAAAATTATCAAATTAGGCTGAATATAATCTCCCTAAATTAATAATTTTTTCTTCAATTAAAGTGTATTTTTTTATCACAAATTACTAATTCATGCCTAATTAAGTCAGAATTGAGTGTCAAATCATCAATTATATGAAAACACTAAAAACTTCAAAATCAAAGGTGTAGATCGAATAGGGTACCTTGAATAACCTTAGGAATGTTTGAGCTTTAAACCTAAATTTCAAGCCTAATCAACCTATTTCTATCTCAATTTCATAAACTATAAGCTTAAAATCATTTTCTCCAAATTTGGTTCATCAAGAACCCTAACCCTAATTTTTCTTTAATTAAGCAATTAAACATAAAATTGACTTGAAATTAAGCATCTTTGTGATTTAGGCAAGGTTAACTTACTTTTTTTTTAGCTCCAATTGAACCTTAAAAAGCTAGGTTGTGAGAGAATTTCTCTTCCTCCTCTTTTCCTCTAAATTTTGGATTTTGATCTTTGAATATTTCCTTTGAGAATTTTAGCTTTCCACTTGAAATTTAGGTTCTCTACTCGATTAGAAGTGCTTAAAATTTATTGAAAATATTTTGGTTGATTTGTGGGCGGAAATTTTGCAAGAGTTTAGTTTGTGTTTTTCTCTTTTCTTGGTATTTTGATTTTTCCAACAATGATATTTATAGGAAGATTTTGTAGACCTATTGAATTGATTTCGACCCTTAATTGGGTGAATGCGAGCTCTTGATTCATTTTTTGATTATTTATTTTCATTTGTCCCAATTCTTGGCCATTTATTCATGATTTAATTTAACACCTCCACTTTCCTTGTTTCGACCATAATTTTTAATGGAAGTCAACCTTAACTAATTCCCTAGGTCGGTAAAAATTGGGAGGAAAATGACATGTTTTGGTCTTCCAAGTTCCTAAGGTTTTTCATAGCCTATTCTTTCCTAAACCCTCTTTTTATTCAAAAATTCACTTCTAATCCTTCCTTTTCATTATTTAGGACTAATTTTTAACCCTTAACATTTCCAAATAATTTAATTTGAACATTAGACTTTTAATTTTATGCAATTGAGTCCCTAATTTTATATAATTTAATCCCTACTTCTAAAATATCATCTTATACTTCTCAAAAGTTCAATTTCTTTCTAGAATAAATTTAAACATGTGTTAATATAGTTTAATCTAAATTTTCATAATTTTTGGACCTCATTTAAGCCTCTAAATTAATTATTTAGTGTAAACATTTGACTATTTCTTCTAGAAAATATTCCTTATACTTAATAAAATTAATTTAAATTTATTAGGTATTCCTACACATTCCATATGATTTTCTATTCCCTTAAAAAAAATTTCTCATTCTTTTAAAGTATCTAATTTAATTCTTCTATCTCTAAAACACTATTCCTATACATAGAATTTCAAAGAAAATATTCATATCACATGGAAAAATTCACATAAGCACATAAAATAATTCAAAACCCCTCTAACAAATATTCTAAGCACACAAAATATTTTTCATGCACAAACAACATGTTTTAATTAATTATGTCATGCAAAAACTACTATTTATACACTCGTAAAATTAATAAAAATATTTCTTAAACATGAAAAAACTATGTTAACTATTCTAAATATCATTTTAAGTCCTTAATGATTATTTTTCACTCTTAAAATATTTTTCACATGTCTTTAATATTAAATTTTTATTTAATTTCAGTTTTTTAGCAGGTACCAGCTATTACAAAATTATATTCCCAAAACCATTTAACTAGTTCTTCAAATCACTAACACTCAGCACTTTAGTCCCTGAACTTCTAATTGATGCATTTGACCACTCCAATTTCAATCCTCAAATTTTAATTTTTCACAATCAAGCCCTTATTCTAGGCCTTTTCTAGTTTAATCGTGATAATCAAAGTTTTTTAATTATTTTAATTAAGTATTCAAACTTTTAATTGTTGCGATTATATCGCTAAGGTTTTGCAATTGCACCCTTAAGCTAATACATAACCATAACAATTAATATTGTAAACCTCTAATTTACACTCCAATTAATCCATTTACCTTCCATATTAATCTTGCTTGCATTTAATTTATTTCTTATACAAGAATAAACTTTCATTTCTCATTTTAAATAAATATTTTTTTAGTAATTAACTAAAATATTCTTACGAATATATTTAAGGATTGTAGGTCAGCAACATTGGAAGGCAAGCCCAATAAAGCTTTTCCAAAACTGAGCAAACTAGCTGCAGTTGCTACTCTAAGAAATGGTGATGTAGTGATGTTTAAAGACAAGAAATAAAGTTTTTATGCATTGATACGACATCCACGAAATGGAATTGAAAAAAATCACAACAGAAGCCTCGTATTTTGAAGTTTTATATTGTTTTAGTTGTTTTTATAATATTTTAGCTAATTAACTGTTAGAAAATGTGTTTTGTAGTGTGATTTCTCCTTTACTTTTTTTTTTTTTTTTCCGTTTTCATTAGGCCTGTGGCTCTTGCCATATTTAATCTAACTAAAATTAATATTTTTTTTATTTGTATTAAAATTTAACTTGTCATTTTGTACGGAACATCAGGAATTTTTTATCTAATAGTTTAGGTTGGAAAATATATATATTTTTTTTTTCATTAATGGGAGATAATATTCTATTGATTTTGATAGAATGGACAAAATTAATTTTGTGGATTATGCCAATAAATTTAATCAATAAAATCACTTAAACCCTATAGTAAAAAGAAAAAAAAACAATTGAGGTTATTTTAATCAATTTGATGGATGCCAATTCGTTTAATTAGCAACAGCAATTTACATTACACCAACTTTTATTTAATTAACTATTATTAAAGCAACTTAGCCCAGTATGGCATTGATTGATTTGGTCAGGACCATGCTCATTTGCCTTCGATCTGCTGATGATAAGCTCAAATAAGTAAAGAGTGAATCGGCGTCGGTCCCTGTATTCTCAACACAATCATAGCTTAGTCCTTATATTAGAAAACCAATAATTTAATCTTTTTTTCATTTTTACCATTGGAATATATACTTACATTCATTTTTCTTTGTATAATTATGAAATTCTTTCATATATTTTTGGATTTTTAATTACATCTCTCTTTTTTTAAGCGTTTGAAATGTTTAATTTATCTTTTCGATCAATTTTTCCAATTAAATAATTTTTTTACTAAAATGTCTTTACTAAAATGGAAAAAAAAACAAACAAAAAACAAACACCGAAAGTCATACGACTTATATGTTTTATTTTTAAAGTATTTAGAATTATTATTATTATTATTATTTTACATCTCAATCGGAGATATTTTTGTCAAAAAAATTATTTGAGTGAAAAAGTTGATTGGAATGAAAATTAAACATTTCAAACACTTTAAAAAATAAATAGGATGTAATTAAAAATACAAAGACTATAGAAAATTTTGAATATTATATAAGGACAAATGAATGTATTTTATCTTTGTATTATTATAACATCTCAATCTTTCTCCAAAACTCCTCAATATTTTGATTTTTTTATGGAATAATTTAAATTGTGAAAGGGTATATAAGGGAATTGGAATTTAGAAAAGAACTAATAAATGCTTTAACAAAGATAATAATCAGTAAGAGATTAAGATTTGAATAATGCTATTTTTATACAATTGTCTTATAAAATTTCCTTATAAAAATTATCAATCATTAAATTTATGAAAATTACTATTAAAATCTACTTATTTAATACATAATGTCAAATAATGATTGATATTTTTTCCAATAAATGACTTTTATAGGAAAATTTTATGAAAATAACATTACTCATTAAGTTATAGGTTTTTAGACATAAAGAGACCAAGTTATAACACTATTTTTACATAATTCACTTATTAAAAAGTATCATTCAATATATTTACGAGAATTTACACAAGCAAATCTAGCCTAGCGGTAATGTATCCAGCTCGAGTTCGATGAATTCGGTTTCTTTGATGATTATGTAATGGAGATGGCTACCTCTTTTGTGTACCCAATAGATCTATTAGGTTTCTAATAAATAAAAAAATATATTTATGAGAGTTAATAATGAAATCTATTTATTTAATGCGCTATATATATATATATATATATAATGGTGAATTTTTTTTCATTGAATTTTGTAAGATAATTATGTAAGAATAGCATTACTCATTAAGTTATAAGCTTTAGGACATGAGGAACTAATTTACAATGAGATTTAAAATTCAGGGACTAATATTTTATGCAATAAGTGATGCAGCATACAACAATAATTTGCTCCTGTGTTCCAATTTGCAAATCGATTGGTAGAGATTATATAGTGCCAAAACACATCACGTCTGAATACACATAAAAAAAAACCCAACAAGATTCCCTTTGATGGCGATTTTATTGGATTCACTGCTTTAATTAGCTTAATTAGATTAATTTTTTTAAAAAAAATTAAGTTAATGGGTCTCAAGATTAGAAGTTCACAATTCTGACAACTAATTTAACTTTTTAAGTTAATTTATTCTATGCCCTTTGTTTATAGTGCATCGTCACTCCCAATCCATCATCATCGTCGTCAAGAAACCAAGCAATGGCTTTACTAGACGAGAGCCTCTTTCACTGTAGTCTCCTTAGCCTCTACCTAATAGGACCACCTACCTTCATCTCCCTCAAGTTCCTTCAAGCCCCATACGGCAAGCACCACCGTCCAGGGTGGGGTCCTACAATCTCTCCGCCTTTGGCTTGGTTCCTCATGGAAAGCCCCACTCTTTGGCTCACCATCCTCCTCTTCCCCTTTGGCCAACATTTCACCAATCCCAAAGCGCTCATTCTCATCTCCCCTTATCTCCTCCACTACTTCCACCGCACTTGCATCTACCCACTTAGGATGTACCGGAATTCCAGATCCACTGGTGGTTTTCCGGTGAGTGTGGCACTTATGGCGTTTGTGTTTAATGTGTTGAATGCTTACTTGCAGGCTAGGTGGGTTTCTCATTATAAGAGTGATTATGATGGGGGGATGTTTTGGTGTAAGTTTTTTGGTGGGTTGGTGGTGTTTGTGTGGGGTATGCGGATTAATATGTGGGCTGATAGGGTTTTGTTAGGTTTGAAGAGGGAAGGTGGTGGATATAAGGTGCCAAGAGGAGGATGGTTTGAGTTGGTGAGCTGCCCTAACTACTTTGGAGAGATTGTGGAGTGGCTTGGATGGGCTGTGATGACTTGGTCTTGGGTTGGGTTTGCCTTTTTTCTCTATACATGTGCTAACTTGGTGCCTAGGGCATGTGCCAATCACAAATGGTATTTGAAGTTTCAAGAGGATTATCCCACGAATAGGAAGGCGGTGATCCCTTTCTTGTGTTAAATCCATTTCCCCCTCGTTTTATGTTTGAAACAATGGAATGGTGATGGCCAGTTGTATTTCTTGCAATTATCGATCAAATGCAAAGTAATATTTCTGATTGTGAAGATTTTGACTTTTGATTGGATGCTATCTTGTTTGGAAACTTTCAGATATGAACTGCTCAATCTTCGCTGGGATTAGTGTGTATAGAGACGTGCCAATTCTGGGTTTCTGTATAGAAGCTTATTCTTTGCATTCATTTGAATACACACACAAGATATAAGCAACGTCTAAGCTGAAATAACAAGTTTCTTCTGATCATTGCAATGGGCAAAATAACCGCAATGCCAAACAAGCATTAAAGGCTCCTACATATGTCTTAAGAGTTCTTTGAAGGAGCACAAACCGCACAAGAGGGAAACCAACCACCGATGATAATTGGATTATTGCAGACAGACTCAAATAACCGCCATTTTATATCCCAATTTCAGAACACACAGTAACTGTTATTCAATGTTATAAAAACTCAATTGTCGTTTCACATGAATAACAACAAATAATAACATTATGTAATGCCATGCCGTTTAAAAAAAATAAAAAAAAAACCACAATGTCGACATTTGCACTTTGCAATATACTCATTAGTAAAACTGTTTAAAATATATAAATTAAAATAAATTTATTTGCTTTTATAAACTGAAAACTGCAGTCAAAACAGTTTTTTCAATTGCGTTCTCAGTTTAAAACAATGATTACAGGCACCTACGAGGCATACCTTAAGGAACTACAATTGCCCCTGCTCTACTGCATAGTATTGGCAAGGCAAAGCTGCATCCCTATAACCCTAACCTAATCCTGAAATCCCCAATAAATACGATGCCTCTGAAAATGATAATCTTGCAATTCCATAAGCAGAGAAGTTTAAATTGAACAAGCTTCTTGAGTTGAAACTGGTACATGCACTACAGCCAACAGGCAAGCGTGTTATTACTGATACTTGGAAGCATCTTAGCTTCCTCTGGCACTCACATAATTTATACAGATATTTCTTTGTCCATCAACGCAAATAGAAACACATTCTACTCAAAATTTAAGAAAATGCAGTGAAAAAAAAAATTAATAAAAACCTAATTCAAAACGAATATGTTTCAGCTAATAAAGATAACGTTGCGAACTCTCATTTTCCCTTGGAACAAAACCTTGAGCACTGTAGCAAAAGAAGACAACAATAATGTAGTCTCAGTGAGGTGTGAAGGCCGGAGGTTGAATGTCTTCTGATTTGAAGAGCATGATGCCATTCGGTCTGCTTTGTTGAAAAACTGTAATCTCTTCTTCTATGCCATCTTCACAAGTTGCATACCTACAAAGAGAGTCGCGAAATGAATGCAATATCTCAATAGATAATAATGAAAATCACTGATCACTCTTATTCAAATTAAATATAAAATTCATTTCCTACAGTGCAAGAAATACATAGCAGCCTATTTCCTAAATGAACTCTTTGAAAGTAATTAAACTTTACTAAAAGAACTCTTGAGCCCTCTTCAAGAAAGAATAGTTTTCCTCATCAAAGCGAGGATGAAAACATACAGGCTTAAAAAATTATAACCCTCAGCATAAAGGATGTACCCTCAAGCAATAACTTAAAATAGAAAGCAAGATATATGTCTACTTTATCCATCAGAGAATAAGGAGACACAAGAATCAAAGAACTCACTCTTAAGTGAAGCTGCGATTTGCACCCAAATTAATTTCTACCCTGGATTCATCATTTTTGGAACTTGCTTCCTTTAGATCATCATTTTTCAAACTTCCATTTGAGCCTCCATCAGACTCTAGGGCTTCGATCTCTGCCAGAAGCTCTTCATGCTTCTCCTTTATTTCAGAGGAGTTAATAGCAGCTGAAAGCTTCTGCTTTATTTGCTGTTCTAAAGCCTCAATTTTATTTTTTGATGCAGTATCAGGTGTTTTCCCTGCCTTGGCTACCTCCAACTTCAGTAACTCAACAGTGTTTTTAAGATCTGATGACTTCATTAGATTCTCAATTTTCTTGTTAGTTTCCTCCTTTAAACTTTCAGCCTTAGCCTTCGTGTCTTGGTTAATGAGTTCCTTTGCCTTTACAATCTCAACATCCAAATCCATGGACTTGAGGACATTCGCCAGTTCCAACTCTATCTCTTTCTTCGTCTTTGCTATGCTCTCCTTTGTGCCCTCGTCTAAATCTGCAACACTGGAAGCACCCAACTTTTGAATTTCAGCCTTTAGTGCTTGGATCTTCTCCTTCATTTCAGGCCGATCCATGACCTCTTTGAGTTTCTTATTGATATCCATTTTCAGTTCATCACCCTTGCTCTTCTTCTCCAAGGCGATTTTGGCTTTAGAAAACTCCTTCAACCTGTCAAGCTTATACTTCAGGCTCGCATAATTAGGAGCGGTTGACAGGCCCTTGTTGAATTCATCACTAAGTTTTTCAATCTTGTCTATTAGAACTGGATGCATGAGATTGTCCTGTGAATTTGCTTTTAAACATTCTTCTCGCAAATTCGAAAGCCTGTCCTGTAAGCCCATCGCTTCAACAGCTGCAGAATATTCAAGATCAATCTCCTTTTTCAGTTTCTCTATCATCTCATTTAAAGCCAACTCTGTAGGCTTGCTAGATGACTCCTTGACCTTTGAAATTTGCTGTTTCAGTTTTTCAACCTCGTCCTCCAACACAAGAACTGGGGTCTTTCTTGCAATGGGTTCTTCTTTCTTCTTCATGTTGACTTTTCTCATAGGATCAACTGGGACTCCTTCTTGAAACCCACCAATTTTTCGGAACTTCAGCATGCGATGTTTTAGTAGCGCTTCTGTGTCCATTTTCCCGAGCTCCTATTAAAATTCAAGATTAATTTTAGGATACAATGTTTAAATTTGATTCTTAAAGAAGCATTACAAGTGGCACTCACATCCATAGATTCATTAATTGCATTCTTTATCTGTTGTGAGGTCCATGATGGATCTGCATGAGCTCCACCTAAGGGCTCCTGTTAAAATTAAAACAGAACTCTTCAATATGTCACAGAAATTAACATAAAGATAAAGATCAAAAAGCTAAAAAAAAGTGAAGCAGCCATTATTTATAATGGTAACATCTGGAAAGGAAAGCGAGAGAGACAGTCCAATATTTTTTTATCAGTCATGCGTCCCAGCATCATGAATCTGAACTAAAGTTCAATATGAATGTCTTTATAAGTACATGCATAGCTGCCTGGATTCACCCACCACCCCCTCCCTTCCGGCAGCAACCTTTATTGTTTGTAGAACATGTATTTTATCATGGTTAAATATATTAGAACAGCATTATAAAAGAAAATTTTAGAAAGATCATTACAGGTATGATTCCATCTGCAATTTGCAACTTGCACAACTCAGGACCAGTGATTTTAAGCTTCTCAGCTGCCTGCAGGAGAGGGGAAAAAAAACTTTCTATGATCTATAATTGATTAAAAGTCCAAAAGCAGACAAAGTCCAAAAGTGAGAAGACGCTGTGTATAAACCTTTGGAGAAGCTTTGGCAGTCTTCCATAAAATTGCTGCACATGCTTCAGGACTGTAACACAAAAATAGTTCAAAAAAATATAAGAAAATAGAAAATGGATCAGCACATTCAAGTGAAAAATACAAACTTAACATAGAGCATAAAACAGTATATCCTTATATAAGAGAAAGGATGTGGAAAACAGTTGATCCTTGCAAATTTGGATCCTCAAAAGAAAACAAAATTGTTAATCAACACGCTTCCTCAACTAGGCCAGAAATATAATGTTCCTTAACCAGACAACTTCTAATCCAAGTAAACAGGAAAATCATGACAAGAAGTAAGAGCTATGCTAAAATAGACAGCCATCTTGCCAATAGCTGTTTGAGCACATTGCCAAAAGCAACAAATTATTATATCCTCCAAATTGACTACTCACCATAAGCAACAGAGCTAAGTAAGTCATTCAGAAAAGAACACCAAACCTGATAAGCAACCAAACCTCAGCAACATCAGAAAATAAAAGAAAAAACTTCTGGGTAATTTGGGGCCATATTTTCATCTAACATTCAAAGCCAAAGGGAGGTTTCCAAACATACTTTCCTAAATCCTTTTCTTCTGTACAAGTTATTGAATGCAGGGGTAATAATTTATAGAGCTGACAAAACAAGACCCTCTTTCCAACAAGACAAGACAAGAAAATGTCCAACAGTATATTTGCACAAAAATTACGAGTTCAGAATAATTGAGTGAAAAAGAATTTGAATTACCTGGCCACATAGAAAACTGCATTTTCAAGCATTAACAATTTATTGGCACAGCCAATTGCCAGAGCACCACCAGAGCCACCTTCCCCAATAACAATAGAAACAATGGGAACCTTTAGGCCAAACATGGTCCTCAAATTATGAGCAATGGCTTCGCCCTGTGCATATGAATAGCAAAAAAATTAGTTAAACCATATTTAAAGAAAGCCTTGAAAACTTTGCTGTACAATTATCCACATACTTGGCCTAGTTCCTCAGATTTAAGGTCTGCAAATGCTCCAGGTGTATCGATAAAAGTAACTATAGGGAAGCCATGGTGATCCGCATAATACATCATGCGTAAAGCCTTCCGATAGCTGTTAAAAAGCAGACGTTTACCAGTCCGTGACATATGCTAAATATTTAACTCTTCAAGTGGATCGCATAACACATGGGATAGAAATCATTCTCTCATTTCAAAGTATATCAAAAGATATATATAATTGAACATACCCATGAGGAGTAGGCATCCCAAAGTTACGCATTATGTTCTCTTTTGTGTTTCTGCCCTTTTGGTGACCCATGAACATGTATCTTTTACCATCTATTGTTCCTATTCCAGTAACAATAGCAGGATCATCATACCCTGCTCGATCACCGTGCAGCTCTACAAACTGGACATTTAAGGATACACAAATATTTACTAAATAGTTCCACAGTATCCATCAACTGAACACAAAGGATCAGAATGAAGAACATATTCAATTAGGACATCTAAAAGTTAAATGAGCTTATGGGCAGCAGACCTTGTCAGTTATGCTAAATATGTGATCAAGGAATGTCGGCCTGTTCGGATGGCGTGCAATACTCACACGTTGTATAGGAGTCAAATGTGTATATAAATCCTTTAGAGCCTGAAATCAATAGTTGAAAATCATGAAAATACCCCAAGCAACAGAATGCATTACTGATATACCCCAAGCCTAATACCTTAGATTCTAAACAACATTAAGACAGATATGAATTGTGCTTTTTTCCATGCTTCCAAAAGAGTTTCTACAAATGGCAGAAGTGCATTAGATATGTGCATCCCTATCAGTATTTTCCGTGCCTTTTGCTAATCATACATTCATTTCTAGAGAAGAGCATCCCAAACTGTCTGGTTTCACCACAACGAACAAAAACCAATGGATTAGCTCTTCCAAATGAATTTTGATAGTTCATCACTCAGTTTCAGTTCAAAATTTCCAAATCTCACAATCTTATCTACTTCGAAAGGAGCAGAAGTACGGATACAAAAATTTAGACAAACAGAAAAGGGCCATATCAGGAACGTCCAGACCACAATGATGGAATCCAAAACCATTTGAAACCATCGACACTTGATTCTGGCGGTAGCCACGTTATGTTTAAAAGATACTATGATCAAACTAATAATACCAAACAAAAAATTGAGGTTTCAAACAATTTTCATAATCACTGAACTACAACATAACAAATACAGCATAAGAAGATTTCTATTGTCATATCAAATTCAACTAATCCACATGCCCAAACCTGTTGATATTTATTCTCTAACGAGGCAATCTGATCACTGAAGTCCAAACCAGTTTCATTAGCCATCTTCCGCACCTGCAACAAACAAAAATACACCAGCATTAAACTAACCAGTAACAAGCTAGCAACTTAAAATTCAAACTAAGACAAAAGCACAAAGTGAATTACATCAATGATCTTCTTTTCTAGAGCAACCAGTGGTTTCTCGAAATCCAAAGTAACTGGTTTTGGTTTCTCTTTAAGAGGCTTAAAATGAGAAAGATGAGTTAACAACCCGCCTTTCACATTCGGATCAGGATCCTCAGGCCATGGATATTCATGCTTCTTAACTTTCCTAGCCTTCGCAACGACTGATAAATCCCTTGTTTTAACACTAAATCGCGCTTTTCCTAGGGTTCTCAAAGGAATACCAATAACACCAGAACTCTTCGAGCTCCGAAGAAGATCCGAGGCTGTCGTTCCAGTAAATGCAACTGCCGAATTCGATATAGAAGCCATAGCGAAAATCTCCAGAGCTATCAACCCCAACAACTTCTCAATCTAGATCTTCAGATTTCCCAATTTGGCCTCGTATCAAGCTCAATTTAATCTGTTAAAAACGAAAATCAAAATATTTGTCCCTAGTTATTTATTTTTTTCCTTTACGAATAAGTAATTAAGTAGAAGTAGTAGTAGTAGTTTTGGACTAAAAATAAACTACTAAAAGTTTCCACAACTTTATAAACAAAAAACAAAAAGAATTAAAAAAGTTATTATTCAACCATTTCTTCCTCATTACCAATCCATTTTCAACCCCGAAAAAGAAACAAAATAAAAAATCAGACAGTCAGAATGTATAAATTCAACAGGCAAGAAAGCCAAACTGAACAATGAAACATAACAAGCTCAAGAGAGAGAGAAGGAAAGATCCAGTTACCAGTAAGATCTCTGTAGGGAAGAGAGGAAAGGAGAGAGGATCTAAAGAGAAGGGAAGGGCTGTTTGGCGAACAACTGGAGAAAAGTGAGAGAGGATATTAATATTTATTTAAAGCAGAGGAAAATGAGCGAAACATCGTAGAGATCGTCAATGAATTAGAGAAGAGAGAAGAAGGCCTTTGTTTGGTTTGGTTTGTTTTCTGTTCGATACTTCTTATGTTAGGAGAGAGAGAAGTGTTCATGTTAATTATAACACGGGCCCTGTATTTTTTAACAATAATTTATTAATCCCTATAGTATCAAAAATAATTAAACAGTCCCTTGAAGAGTTTATCTTCCTAGCCTTTTTGTTCCAAACTGCCTTCTTCTTATTCTGTTTTTTTATTTTAATGTGGCTCCTCTCGAGATAGGAAAAATATTGATTTATTATGTTTGTTTGATACAACTGATTGATTTGAAATAAATGGTTTGGATCCTTAGTAAAGAAAAATAACTTGCTACTTTAAAAAAAATAATAATAATAACAATCTACTAATTTATAGAAATAAGATATTAATATTCAAAATTCAAACAAATAGTTTAGATTTTAACAACATAATGAATCATATTGCCGGTAGGGTTGCTTATAGGTAAAATAACCTCATGAGCTGGCTCGAGCCCAATAATAATTGGATGAATTTGGATATAAATTTGTAATTTGTTAGTTCGATTCAATTCGACTACTTATTTTCATTTCAATTCACCGAATCTAACTCAATCTAAGATTATAGCAATACTAACCATATTATTTATATACACACATTTTAAACATAAACTTCATATTGTGAGTCGGTACAATTAATCAAACCTAAACTTAGTCTAAAATAAGTTGAATTTAGTTTAGATCCGAGTTTGATTCGACCTATATACATGTCTAGTTGCTAGTGATTTGAGGTAGCCAATCCCTTCTATTCTCATCAAATTTTTCCACTTTGTCTGTGTTTCTTTTCCTTTTTCTATTGTCAAAAGAAAAAAACTAAATTGGAAAGGAACATGAAAGTTACAAAATGACTAAATTGTCAATTTATTAAAAAAGGGGATTGGATATATATTCTTTTAAACTAAAAGGACCAATTGATTATTTTTCAAACTAGAGGATTGTTGTTGGGCTTATAATGAGCCAGCTTTTTTCGGTTTGGCCGTTAAAAAGGTAAACCTTTGAGTTTTTGCCTGTCACGTGAGATGCTTGATTGCACGTGTGTTGGTCCTCCCTCGATGACTTCGAAGATCCATGGCCTTGGACTCGACTCCAACGGCAATTTGGGTTTCCATATTCGATTCGCGTGTTCGTGCACCTGCGCTTCGCCCCTAGGACGTATTCTTTGTTTCTATAATTTTTAAATATATAAATGGAAAATTAAAAGATGGTTTGGTATTATTCTTAATTTTATGTTTTACGTATCAAATTTGAAAATATAAACAGAAACTTGTTTTTATTTTTATTTTTTTCATGAACATGAAAAATCAATAATCAGTTTTCAAAACTTTTCAAAACCAGATAAAGTGGTTTCCTTTGAAAGACAAATGTGTATATGCTCTATCTTTTTTGGACTCAAGCTACAAGAATGGATTGGATAGGAAATGGCCTCATCCAACACTAGGTTTTGGATCGCGTAAGGATGAAGATGGATATTACGGCTAGGTTAGTACTTTTGCTTTGTCTTTTGATGCATTATGAAGATTGACTTGGTACGTTTGGAGTAGAATCTGTTGAATAAAAGTTCGGTTGTTACTTTTTTTAGTATTTGTTAAAAAGTTGAAGGAATTTACTCCAATAGAACTTAACTTAAATTTAACTATCTATACATAAATGATATGACATGATCCTAACGAGTTAAGAAGTATATTTGTTTCATTATAAATATCAATCTCACATCATTGTGAGGGGGATTTTAACTTTTTTATCATCAACAAAAAAAATCTTTAAACTCTTTGTTTCAAAATTAATCGTTCTAGAGAATTGGTTAGTCATGATACATTGCTAGAAGTCAATCTTGATTTATATATCAAGAGATAAAATAGATGTCTTTTATCTTCTTGATACATTATCAACATATCTAGGAGCCTATTAAGTCACAAGTATAAGTTTAAACATTCACACGATAAAAGAGAAGCAAAGATTTGGAAAAATAATTTTCTTTTTTAAAAATTTTTCTATTTTGAAAAAAGTTTTCTCAAATAAAAAGTCGGTTTCTAATTTAGAAAGTTCCAAAATTGAAAGACGAGTTACCTAAAAAAGAAAATTAGTTTCTTAATTTAGATTTAAGAGTAATTTAAAAAATTATTTCCTAATGTGAGCCCCATTAAAATACTTGACCCAATTTATTTGGATGATCCAAATTAATTGGTAATTAATTAGGCCAATAGACTTAATTTAAAAGCCTATAAAATATTTTGGTAGAAGAATAAACTTAAGAATCATTGGATAAGGATCAGAATTTACAAGGATAAAGTTAAATAAAACCCACATAGGTAACATCTCCTTAACCTATAAGGAGAAGTTGTCGCTCTTATATATAAGAGGGATGAGAAAGGTGACAATAAGTGTACAAGAGAACAAAAACTCATGAAAATAAAAAAAATAAAATAAAGGAAAAATATTTTTCTTTCAAAAAATAATTACTTACCAATCTCTCTTTAAAAAGCCAAAAGTTGGCACAAACTACCTTATAGGATTTTTAGAGAAAAATTAACAACATAGAAGGATTAGAGCTAGCACTCTCAGGATTTATGTAGCTTACTTGTGTGATTTTTTGAGTTGCATAGATAATCAATAAAGACTAGACATTTAGACATTTTCCTTTTTTCTTGAATTATTTATACGCTACAAGAGGAAATATTTCACCCATATTTATATTCATGTTTTTGTATAATTAGTTGATTCAACGACATAATCTTAAAAACCTTAGATGGAGAAAAAATTTTATTTATTTTGCATCTCCATATGATGTATGATCCTTCATATCAAGTTCTTGAAAACAATTTAGTAATACTGCAAAAGATCTTTAATCGCCACACATTTTCTTTATTAATTCTCAATCACTATCAATAGGGGTAACTTTATTATAAGGTTAATGGTGCTTTAACCTAGAAAAACAATTCTTATATAACAAAGCAATTTCAAGCATTAAATAAGTAAAAATCCATCTAGTTTGATAATCTAAAACCAATTTCTTTATGTTTGGAATGAGAAGGAAGTTAGCAACATCCTCAAATTTTTCAACTCTTTTAGGAGTTGCTATCCAAAATGCTACACTATCTCTAATTCACTAAATCCATTCCTTAATGATATCCAACCTGTCTTTCACTATTAAGTTGATGATATAGCCATGAATCCTTTTTTTTTTTTGGTTGCTCGTTATCTACAACAATAATGATGGCAATTCTACTTCTAAGTTTTTTTAAAAAACTCGCATCTTGTTTGCTCTCTCATTGTTGTAAATCATAAAGCATCACTTTTGACTTGTATTTGTAGTAGGACTCTTGAACAATGGTTAGAGAGTAGTTGTAAACTTCTTAAAGGCGATATGGTTAACCATAGAGAGTTGGTATTCATTATGATCATAGAAACGAGCTCTTTTGTTCCGTCTCTTGATCAAAAGTATGAGCCATTACATCACCCATTAAGTCGAAGTCAAAACCTTCTATCTTATATTTGTAATTTTCCTCGGACATTTACGAAGGTGATCATGCAAAATATTTAGTACCATTATTTGACGAGACCTCCGAGTTGCCTCTTGTAATAATTACATTCTACCATTTCTTCACCATTCATAGTTTTCTTTGTGAAATGGTCCCACACAACATTAAATTATTTCTTAGGAAGAAGATCGGAATCACTTTAAAGTCCACCCACGGTAGGTTGTGGATAAAATTGATTCGGTAATTAGAGTAGATAGAGTTGAATTCAAAGGTGTTAGTGTAGATTGATGGGAACAACCTCTATCTTCATGGCTTGTTATTTTATGAAAATATACAATAGAAATCAATAAAAACAAAGTTAGATATATAGGATAGAACAAGGAACAATTTGTTTCATTATTTCTATTTGGATAAAGGAAATTACATAGCATGAATAAAAATGACGTTATTTGCATTTGACAATCGAAAAGGTAAAAAAAATCAATTGATTATAGTGTAGTTTTTCACATGTATTAATCTAAGTAAATAGTTCAATATCTTCCCACTCAAAGAGAAATCTCACACTTCCATCCCAAATCCATAAAGGCACAAGAAAAAAAACTCTTAAAACAAAGCATAATTCAAATGCCTAATTTATAAGGAATGGACCCTAAATGAAAACGAGAGACATACTAAGCAAGTCTCTGTTTTCACTTACGTTCTTACTCAAGAATGTTTACCTTATTAATCAAATTTATCTTTAACTTTGACTTTCTCTATATAAATAGTGGCACTCATTTTATAGGGTTAATTTTATTAAACCAACTATTTTTAAATGTTTTCGAGCAATTACTAGTAGCATCACTTCACTCCACCAATTATATTATAATAGCTTTGTATTAGTTGTTGGTTAGAAACTACATACTCAATGAGATATTAAAAAAAAAAAAAGCCTTAATAACCAATTAAATATAAAAATTCAAACCCATCACATTAGAATTTTCAACACAACCAACCACCCATTCAAGCTAAATTAACAAAAGGCATATACATACATACATACATACATATGTATAGTGGTTGTTAAATTAAAGTGTGAACTAAATTAGAAAAGGCAACCAAAATAATCTCAAAATTAGTAAAGCTAAAAGAAACACGAGCAAATGGAAAAATTATAATAAAAGAAAGCTTCCCGTCAAAAAGAAGAAGAAAAAAACATCATATGATTCAAATCTCTTAATTCAATAAACAATAAAATCCTCTTCATTCAATAGAATTAAATCTCTCACAAATCTAAAAGTAGATCGGATTTACGAGAGAGTTAATTCAAAAAACTAATTAGGAAAAAAAAACTAATTACTTATATATCGGTGGTGGTGGGTGGCGAAGGGCTATGGTGGTTGGCATCACGATGAGCTGTGGTGGTAGGCGTCGCGATGGGGCATTGTGGGTTGGGGTAGATCCGATGGTCCGTGGTGGTAAGTGGTGGCATGCCAAATGAGAGATAGGTAAAGAGAAGGTGAAGTGTAAATTGTGTTTGTGTGTAAAGCTGAAACCCTAGTTTGTAGTCTCGGAGTTTATATATATGTTAGGTATAATTGTAATTTTTAAAGAAAAGGGTGGAGCGAGGCGACACTTGGCTAGGTGGGCAAATACCATCCACTGCCCCATATTTGTTCAAAGTCAATGCGGGATGGGGCGCTCCATCTCGTTCCCCGATCAACTCGAGGAAACCCTATGTTCATCGAGACAGGGCAAATTGCCATCCCTAGTTGTACTTTTCTTCTCTCTTTTTTTCTTTCAACTTTTTGTTTTATGGATTTAGTTTTTGTTTTCTACATATAATTTTCACATTAACACTTAAAATAAAATAAAATAATAGAGCTAATTATCCAAATGATGTTGGCGAACTAGAATCAGTAAAGTCAATCTATCAATCTGTAAAACTTTACTATTTATATAGTTTTTTGTGTTTTTATCTATAATATTGTTAATAAGATATTGTTTTTATCTATAATATTGTTAATAAAATATTTTTTTATACGTAATATTGTTAATAAAATATATGTTATTTTTGCTTTATGTTTGGATTTTTTTTTCTTTAGACAAACCTCAAATTATTCCTTATAAATTTTAGAGTAAATAATTTAATCTATCCTTATATGATATCCTTAATCTCTTATCTATTTAACAAATTTTAATTGCATTTCATATGTCCTTAAAAATTGTGTAAATACTTATGTCATTTCGATCAATTTTTTTTACTATAGATAATTTTTTGACCGAAATGTTCTTTATTTAAATGCAAAAAAAAAAAAAAAATCACATAGTTATATGTTCTATGTTTTAAGTTTTTTTTTTTTTTTTGGCATTTCAATCGATGGTATTTTGATTAAATAAATTATCCACGAGTCAAAAAAATTAATAAGAATTATAGATTGAACACTTAAATGATTTTTAAAAATAAATGCGATATAATTAAAAATTTAAGAATAAATAAAAGACTCAAAATATTATACAAGGACAAATTTAGCTAATTAACCTAAATTTCAAAACAATTTTTTTATTGAATTAAATCTTCAAAGTATCATCATTCCTCAATTGGATTTCCTTTCAAAATCTTTCAAATTTTTTTCAATGGAGAATATCAAATATCAATCGTTAAAATGACATCATTTTATTGCATACTCTATGCAATTTAGACATAAATATTAAGAGATGAAAACGGAAGAACTCAATTGAAGAAACTTTAATACTTGACAGTTGAGTTTAACACCATAAATGACGTGCCTCATGTAAATATTGAAGCCATGTGGCATTCTCAGGTGTACTAAAGACAAGATTTAAAGTTGTCATTCACGAAAAGGTCTGAATAATGAAAAAATATAGAAAAAGTGGACCAAGTTAAGAAAAAAACGAGAGTAGAAGGGCTAAATGCATCATTTGTCTTTCCAATTACTTTTTCGTACACTCTTTTAAGTCTCCATACTTGTGTTGAAGACTAGGAAGTCTTTATGCAATTTCGAATTCCTGGAAGATGGTGAAATTAAATATGGTGAATCCCATCAACCGTGGAGAAAAGATGTCCTCATGATACAACGGACAAAGTCAAAAAAAATAATTTGTTATGACAAGTCCTCGGTATTAGATTATTATCACGAAAAATTGTACACCATTTAAACGGTAGTTATTTTATTTATTATTGGTCGACTTTCGGCGTTGCACTTTAAACCGAACAAAATAAAATATTTTTACTTTACTAATCTCTATGCTGTTGATCTTAAAATATATAAAATTAAAGATAAAAAAATCATCTAATTTCATTACTTTTAATCAAAAATTTATATTTAATTTTTAATTTTTATTTTTTAATATAAATTTTGTTGTTAAAAAATATGATATATTTTTTCTTATGTATTTATTCTTAAATAAAAACATTTAATAATCTAAATAGAAAATTTAATATAAAATTAAAAAAAATCTTAATAATTTTTTCATTAGATTGTATCGAATAAATAAAATAACAATTAATGTAAAAAATTATATAAACTTAACAAATTAATCATTTTATTGTTCTTTAATATTCATGAGAAGACTAACTTTTTGAAAATATATATATTTGATTTATATATATTTATTTAAAAAATAAGCAATAATATTAGTATAAAAAATTATATTTGAATTATTATGTGATTCTTCTAAAATATTATTTTACTTATTTTATTTGAAAGAAATTAATTTTAATTTTTTAAAAAATAATATTAACAAATAGTTGATATTATGTGTGTATAGTCATAGTTAATTTTCAATAAAATCTATGATCTTAATTTATTTTTTATATGTATCATAAATCGAAAAATATTTTTAAGAAAAACTTAAGTTATGAAGAGTGTATTGAAGTTAATAGACTATAATAAAAAGAACCATAAAATTGATTATGATAATTTTTTGTTATAAAAAAAAATAAAACACATGAATTCTATTTTTAATTAATTAATTTTATTTACAAAATAATCAATAATATTAGCATAAAAGAATGTATTTGACTTATTAGGTGGTTTTTCTAAAATATTACTTTACTTATTTTATTTGAACGAAATTAATTTTATTTGAAAAAAATTAATAACAAATGGTTTATGTTATGTGTGTTGATTATAGTTAATTTTCAATAAAACCAATTATCTTAATTTTTATATATATATATATCATGATCATACTTGATAGGTTAGAGTGTTTATTATAAATGGAAAAATATTTTTTTTAAAAAAAACATACAATTGGTTTCGATAAATTTTAATTATATAAAAAGAAAAGCAAATAAAACACACAAATTCTATTTTTCAATTAATTATTTATTTTCAAAAAAATTATTCAAAAATCCATACACATAGAAAAGTAAATTATTTTTATTAACAAAAAAAATTATATAAAAGAGAATAATAAAAAACTAATTTGGAGAGATTTTTTTATAAAAAATGACAAATTGAAGAGATCAATTTTAAACAATAAAAGTAATATAATTTTATATATATGTTCATGAAAAACTATATATATATATATATATATATATATAAAACAACAATTGGTTTTTTTATAATTTTTGCAACTCAATTCAATGAATAAAAAAATTATATGAAAAAAAAGCAAAAAAAAAAAAAAAAGGCAAGCCTGGTCCATCTAGGGATCAATTTTTTTAAAACATCATAGACCAAAATAAAACATAACATAAAATTTGCATATGAATACCCAAAAATAGTTGGAAAAAAAATGCCATTGTCTAAAGTTATAAAAAATGCCACAAGTTAACGGTGTTTTGCGGGGGAATGACTAGTCACAACCTCTATTCTATAGTTATTTTTTGTTAATATAAGCAACTTGTGGCTTGGTGGAGATAGGCAAATGATAAATCAAACCTTTTTGAAACTTTTTACCAGCAATATGAAAATCAATATTAATGTTTTTCAAACACTTACGATAGACATGATTTCTAGCAATATGTAAGGCAATCAAATTGTTGTAGTAAAAAGAATATGCATATAAATATTTACACCAGAACCAACTAAAAATTAATAAAATTATACCAACTCACAAATTATAAAAGCCATGACATGATGTTCGATTTTCATAAAAGACTAAAAAGCATTTGTTTACTTGCTTTTCTAAGACATGGGACTTGAACTAAGAAACATTCCAAAGTCGATGATTGGATGATAGTCATTGAATAATGTGTTCGGTTTGAATCACAACAAGTAACTAGTTGAAAAAAGTTTGATATATAAATAAAGAATGATGTTAAATATTAAAAAAAAATAAAAAAGAAAAAATACCAAAAACACACATAGATTGTTAGACTGGTGAGATCTATAATTGGATCTCACTTCTTGTTCGATCGGAATCACAACAAATAATTAGTTGAAAAGAGTTTAATATATAAATAAAGAGTGATGTTAAATATTAAGAAAAAATATAAAAAATGCACATAGATTGTTAGACTCGTGAGATCTATAATTGGATCTCACTTCTTCATCCTTCATATAAGAACATACAATTAGATTTATAATTGATTATGTTCACACACACACATATTTTGATGCATCAAATTAAACATAACCATATTGATATATCAAATTAAAGTGGATATAACTTTTATTTATCTTTATATATAAATATATTTTTTTATTTTTTAGAAATCATTTAAACAACATCAATTTTATTAAAATTATTAATGGTCACATATGATTTAATTTAAATAAATGGAATATACAAGGAGAATTTTCCCACATATGTTTTCGAGAAAAGAAAAACATCATACAAGTTTGACCAGGTTTTAAATTGAGAAAAAAATATAATTCCGTTGCCGGGACTTGAACCCGGGTCGCTCGGGTGAGAGCCGAGTATCCTAACCAACTAGACTACAACGGATGACTAATCATTTGGCATAATTCAATATATACTTTAAAAGAATTCTTGCGCTGTCTTTTGCTTTACCACCGTCATCCCCTTTTTTGCCCCCTCACTTTGTTTTCGTAGCTTTCAATTTCATGGCGGAGAAATCTACGAACGGTATTCATTTCATTATCTGTTTCTTTCTCAAGTTTTTTCTTCAATGGTAACACAAAAGGAATTTATCAATAATTTGATTTTTCCATCCTTTTCTTTTCACTATCTCTACCCAACTACCGAACAGAAAGTAAAAAGAATATGAATTCCACATTGAAATTCTTAATTCCGCTTGAATGAATTATTCATGTGCAGAGCATATTCTAGAGCAGCTGAAACATGGGGTTGCCAAATTTGAGCTAGTCTCTTCGCCACTTCCTTCAATTTCCACCTCGAAACCTCAGACTCTCTTCACTGGCAACAGCCATCGCTTCTTTGCTAGAATTGGACCTTCACTGTGAGACTGCTTCTTCTTTCTTTGTTCTTTTCTTTTTTCCTTGCATTTTCTTAAACCCACTTTTTTTGGAGGCAGGGGATCAGCGGCGATGAAAAAAATAGAGCATTATTCGGTTCAGAAAGTTACTGGAGATGGGCGCTGTCTATTTCGTGCTCTGGTACTAATGAGCTGTAACTTGATGATATAAGGTTTTTGTTTTTGACATTAAACTGATTTTGATTGATGAAAAATCAGGTCAAAGGAATGGCTTTCAACAAGGGTATCTCACTTAATCCACGAGAAGAGAGAAATGATGCAGGTATGCTTGATGGGATTAGCAATTTCATAGCCCCATTTCTGCATTTGAAATTTTGATTCTTGCAAATGCTTCAGGATTAGGAAAGAGCTGTGGATTTGTGTTTCTTATTGACATCTCTTGAGGCCACTGCATTTTCTGTTGTATTGCAAAGCATCCTCCCTGGTTTTATTATGTGATTCTTTTGAATTCTATGCTTTTAATCTTGAGTTTATAGCAGAGATTGATAAGATTATACTGCTATAAATAGTGGCAGAAGCTTAGATTCTCTTGCTATTAAAATTGCAGATGAATTACGAATGGCTGTGAAAGAGGTTATATGTGATAGTAAAAAAGAACGCCAACAATACGAAGAAGCAGTTATTGCGATCACGGTTGATGAGTCTTTGAAACGGTGAGTATTGAAACAGTGCAGACATCTATGATTTTCTGATGGATGCTTCAACATACTTTTGTGAAAAGGAATTCATTCTGCAAATTTGTTAATGTCTTTCTATAGTTACTGCCAACGCATTCAGCGACCTGACTTTTGGGGAGGCGAGTCAGAGTTACTGGTTAGTGATCCTTTTTTGAGGCATTCTTTTATTCTTACTTTTTCATGGTACCATTTGTTTTGTTGGTTATTGTGCTTGCAATTGTTCGGAGATCTACTATTGAATTTATGGAGTTGATATGTATTTTGAGTTGACATACCTCTGTTGGATATGCTACTTTAGTTTTCGTTTTAGTTTCCATTGAGATGGAGATTGAGTTGCTTACTGTTTTTTTTTTTTTTAATCTGTTTGCATTTAATTTTTCATAGGATTCCAAAGGAAATCGGCCAAATGGAGCTTTAAATAGGCCCTTATATTAGTAAAATAACTAATTACCATATGTATAAAGTCATGAACTTGTAAAGTTGATATGTTGCTATTAGAATCTAGATGATGCCAAATTTATTAATGCAATGATTATGTAGAGAAATCTTAAAGAAATTTAGAAATAGATAAAGTTCCATTAAAGAGTGTTTCCACGGGGAGAAAGAAGGGTTTTGACCTACTTGCTTAGTCGCACCCTTGAACGTTAGTTGTAAACTCACACTTCCTGAAGCAGACAACCAACTGAACTATAACCCCTAGCCTTCCAAGCTGATGATGTTGATGGGACGTCGGCCTTTGCTAAGGGCTTTGCCATTCATTTGTTTCAAAACAAAATTGGGCTATGCTCCTACTTTTTAACTCACTTTAATTTCACTCGTTCAAATTGAGACGAAGACATGCGAAAGCTATTTTCTTTTTCCATAATATATTTCCATTTCATTTTGGGTGAGAGGCAGAAAAGAACAGCCATTTCAAGCTTCGAGTAGTAGCTTTTGAATACTCTGCTCGAATTGATTTAGCCATTACAAAAGACCACGTGCGACTGATTTTGCTCCCAATGTTATTTGTATGAGTTTTTGCCTTTTCCTGTATGGTTGTTTATATGCAACTTTTTGCTGATAATTCACTAACCAACAATCATCGATACTGAATTAGGTGCTGTCAAGATTGTGTAATCAGCCTATCATTGTTTACATACCGGAGCATGAGGTATGTTTTTTCTTTCCCTGATCATGCTATGCAAAATATTCTCGTGATTTTGGATTGGTTTGGTTATTCTGGGTATTGGTTTTCCAGTCATTGGATTTAATTTTAGGTGCTTAACTTTTTGCTTTTTCCGCAATTATAAGAACATCATTATGCTGTATGGCCTAGTAAAGAGATTAAATTTGCAAAAAAATGAATTAGCTTTATGATTTGTGCCGCATGCAAATGAGGGATGTAGTCAGGGAGCCACTGGCATGCTACAAATCAAATTATTCTTTGGGGCTTATAGCAGGGGATCGGTGAGATCTTCATTATCCAACAAGAGTAACTTTACTCAATAGAAGCGGTGTTTGATATGCTAAATTGGGTCCAGATTTTAAGATCATCTGATCACCTTACCATCTCCATAGTATTGCAGTCATTGAACCTATGAATATGCTCCTCTTGTTACGGTGCAGTATTGCTGCCACAATACAGTAGGTTAAAAAAATTCTATTTTTTTTTTTTTTAAGGAGAGATTGTGTAGAATTTTACAATCCAATTATAATGAAATTTCAAAATTCTGCATGCAATGCAGCATGCAAGGAGCTGGTGGGGCTCTGGCTTTATTCCCATAGCAGAGTACGGAGCCGAGTTCTGGAAGGGCTCATGGAATGGAAAGCCAAGGAAAGCTGTGAGGCTACTGTACAGTGGTAAGAACCATTATGACTTGCTTGTCTGAGGCTTCAGACTTCATCACTGGCGGAGGAAGACTAACATTGATGATTGCCATAGAGAGTGATGTTGATGCAGTTTTGTACCCGTACTATTGGAGGATGTAGTCTTGTAGAGATTTACTGAATTATGTAAAAGAATTTGAAAATCATGCTTCTTTTTTTTTTTTTTTTTGTTGCTTATTGAAAGCGCAGACTTTCTTTTCCAGGCTTGAACAGGTAGCTGCATTTCCTTTAGCCTAAAAGACTAAAAGGCCTCGTGTTTGAAAGTTACACCAATGGAAAGACTCATAAGAAGGATTATGATTTTATTGAGGAAAAAAAAACAAGGCATTATGATTTTGGGATTATATCACAAAAATAATTTTTTAAAATATACTTAGGAGCAAATATAACTTGCAAATTTGCAGTCTTTGTTTAGATTTTTGGAGCGCTACTGTGACCAGCTATGTTCATTTCCTAATCCGTAAAAAGCCTCTTGGTTTAAGGTTTATATTATTAATTTAGACTATTTAGACTCCAAATTATTATTTTTTGGATAAATTTAATCTATTCTCATTATATTTGATTGTCAAAATGTTAATTGTTAACTTAAATGTTTAGAACATTATTGTTTTTTAACCATTTATTATAATTAAAATCGATTTAAAAAAATAAAAATTTACTTCTTTTTTTTTTACTAGATGGATTCATTACACACTTTTAATTATTTAATGAAAAAACATCTAAGCTTCCCTAGAGTTAACCGTTATTATTGTTATTATTTTGAGAATTAAAATTAATTATCAAAAAAATATTAATAATTCAATTTTTTTTTTACTAGAAAGACATATTATACATAATTGATTATGCAACACCAAAAGTCATATTCATAAACAACAAATCATCCATGCTTTCTTAAAACTAGTTATATATATATATATATTAAAAATTAATTTTAATTCTGAAAAAAATATTTGAAATGGTGTCCTTTTAAGTATTTCAATTAACAACTACCAGTTTGATGGTCAAATATAAGAGAGAGAGATAAAATTTTATCTTCAAAACTAATAGTTTGACCCAAATACTTCAAATTAATACTAAACTCAATAAAATAAGAGTAGATTATGCTATTGAACCAAAGCCCCTTTGTAAAGAAAAAGAGTAAATTATCCTTTAGTTTCGACTAGTTAGATACCTATGTTATGCTTGCAATCGGACAATCATTATATATGTAAGGTCAATAATTTGTATGGTGTGATACGAGAAGAAGTTTTGCTTCTAGAGGTTAATGTAAATTGAATCTATATATTAAGCGAACTTGTTTGATTTATATATATTTATTAACAAAATAATTTATAATATTAGTATAAAAATTTGTATTTGAATAATTAAGAGGTTCTTTCGAACATTAATTAAATTATTTTATTTTAAAATACAGATTTTAGAACATGAAAAAATAAATAACAAATAATTGATATCATGTGTGCAAATATTATTAATTTATAAGAAAGACATTATATATGTATCATACTTAGCAAATTTAGAGTATATAGAATAAATACAAAACGTAGACAAAAAAACCAAATAAAATCGCATGGAATATATCGAAGTGAACGGATTTAAATAAAAAATTATTATAAAATTGATTTCGATAAATTCTGATTATATATATAAAAAACCAAATAAAACCTATTAATTTTTTTAACTAATTATTAATTTTAAAAAAAATTGAGTCAAATTATTTTTTAACTGATTATTATTTTTTAAAAAAATTAAGTCAAATTATCTAAAACACATTATTAGCTCTCTTTCTCATCGAAATTTATATATACAACTACGCTACTCTCATTTAAAAATCATAACAATAATCAATCGTATAAATTATAATAATATATTTTAAAAAATAAAACAATCACGTTCTTAAATTTTATTTCAAAATCAACATATAAAAAAATAAATTTTATTAACAAATAAAATTATATAAAAAATTTAAAAATTAATTTGATGACAATTTTAATAAGAAACAAACAATTGAAGAAATAAATTTTAAACAATAAAAATAATATAATCGGATATATATATGTTTAAATTAAAATCTTAAAAAATATCATATATATTCTATTACTTGTCAAATTATACGTAAAACTAAAAAAGTAATTTTTTTTATATTTTCACATCTAATTTCATGATAAAAATATAAAAATAAATTATTGAAAAAAAAAAAAAGCAAACGTGACTGGTTGTGCAAGCCTGCTTCTCTGGCAACCCAGCCCTTAAAAAACAAAATACTACAGTAAATGAACAGTGTTAATTTCAGATCTTCTAGGTTTTTTTAGTATTTTTTGTATTCGGCTATAACTTAATCCTTTGGGTTTGAATTTTTTTTTTTTTTTGGTTCAGAATCACATAAAGTAAAAGCAAGATGTTATGGTAAGATAATGATTCACACTTAACAAGAGTCAATAGTCAGGGGATTCAGTTAAAAAAAAAATCAGTAAGTGGATTAAGTTATAAATGATCAAACATAAAGTACTAGGTTATTATTTTATCTTAACTCAGGGATCAAAGAATAATTTACTGAAACAAAGTGAGACGTTGCCAAAATTCCGAGTGGCCGAATCTTTGACACGTGTAACAAAAATGTTTTGCACATGCTAGTAACCGTTTCTTTCATAGCTTGAGTAAATTATAAATTAGTACCTCTTCTTTAGTAAGACGAATTGATAATTTTTTTTTCACTTTCAACAATTAATTATTTAGTCATTTATGTTTTAATTTTATCAATAATTTAATATTTTATTATTTTTTTCATTAGACTAGTAATTTTTATTTTGAAATTACCTTTTTTAATTGATAAAAAAAGAAAGAAAGAAATAAGGCAAAAAAAGAAAGAAGACAACTTAGAAAAAAAATGGAACTAACTTATTGAAAAAATTGCAACACAAACAATTAAATAATTAATTTTTAAAACAAGGAAGATTAATTAGTTTGTTTTTGCAAACGGGAAGGACTGATTTATAGTTTACTCTTCATACCTCCCATGCCAAGTCGAATTTGAAAAACTGGGAAAGAAGGGAAAGGGTTAATATATCCGCAACTGACATTCCAAAAAACGCACATTTAAAGAAGCGGAGGAGAATTCTAGGGTTTCCAATTTCACTAAATTCGATCAGTCAAATGGAAGGAGTGAGCAATGGAGGGATGTTATACCACGAGGTACAAGAGGCAAAGCTATGCGCCGTACATTGCGTTAACTCGGTGTTACAAGGACCGTTCTTTTCAGAATTCGATTTGGCGGCGCTTGCTTCCGATCTCGATACAAAAGAACGCCAGATGATGCAAGAGGGAGCCGCCGCCGCTGCCGTTGCTGCCGCTGGTGATTTCCTCTCCGCCGAGTCTCATAATGTCTCCTTAGGCGGAGATTTTAGCATCCAGGTTTGCTTTCTTGGTTTCTTTCTTTGGCTTTGTTATCTTTTAAAGTTGTATGGCTTTTTCCCTTGAGAAATTAAAGGAAAATATGAGATTATTGGATCGATTAGTTCAAGTGGTTAATTGTTAAAGAATGAAAAATTCAGATTTTTTTTAATTAATGGTGCATGTAGTTAGATTGTTTGCTTACTATAGTCGGAACCAATCATGACTGTGCAATTTTTCTTTTTGTTTATCTTGATGCTGAGAAATCTGGAATTAAGTAAAAAACTTTAATGTTAAATGGTAATTTTTTTTTAAAAAAAATTGTTATGTTGCTTTGTTTTGAAGTTAACGCAAATTGAGTGAAAGTTGAGGCAGCTTTTGTTACCATTGCCTCAAAGTATACGAAAACCACAAGTTCTGGGTAGCTTTTTAAAATTTTAGCAATGACTGTGTGTTTAGTGGGTTCTACCAAAACTGGATTAGAGAGAAGGGATTGGCAAGTTTCTATTCCTTTCTCAGTGGTTGAAAATTTGAGGTATTTTGAGAGATGTGTCTGGGGATAATGAATCTTGTAGTTCTTTATTGTGCAAAGTATGTTAGTCGAGAATAGGAAACTAGGTTTTTAGATTGATGCTTTGAACATTTAGCTACTATTGGTGAAAATATGGGGTAGACAGGCTTCTCATATTGCTAGGGGAGCCTTTGATGTTGATTTATGGATAATGAGGTGGCTGGGATGCTTTTATAAAGCATGTGTAGCTAGAGGTGGGAGATGGAAATGAGGAAAAGTTTTGACAAAGATGTATGGAGCACGCGCCATAATTTTAATATCTAATAGTACGCATACGCGATAATTGTTAGCGTTTGTGGATAAATTCTTTAATAGACTTTTATGAAGTGCATGTCATTGTGTGAGAATAAGATACGAGATCAGCTCGTAGTTACCATAAATGTGGAAACCCCCACATTTGGCGATCTGGATCGCACCTTTCGGATCACAGTACATTTATGTATTGGATCAAGCTGGTTCGCGATCTGGATCGTGAAAATTGGTGACCCATTTTTGGTAACAAAAATCTGTATAAGTGGAAGGAATTTGAACAAAACTTTGAATTTCCTTGATTTTTCTCCAAGAGCCGAGAGAGAGAAGCTGTAAAGAAAGAATGGAAATAGGAAAAAATCAGCTGCTGGCGAGAAACGATGAAATAGGCTCGAGTTTCAAGAAATACAGTTTTTAAGACAGCTGAAATGTTGTTAATTAAACCTAGAGAAATCTGGGCCTTCAGAAAAAGGACAAGTCTAGGCCTTCAGTGGCCTAATATTTCTTTCAGACTCAGGTCTGGTTTTTAGTTATTATCTGGCCCAACAGTTCAATTGATTTGAAGCTCAATTGATATTAAGCCTAATTACGAATCCAATTTATTTGAAATAACTAATGTTCTTTCTATTCTCTTATTTATTATAAATGAAACCACATTTGTGTTTGAAGTTTTTTTCCTTACACTATTAAATCATAGTGTTTGTGCCATCAACAAACTGAAAAGATGTTCCAAGTGTACCACGATTCGAGCTTATGTACCATCTAAGTCTACCCCCTAAGCACTGTAAATTATTCGAAGTGCATCCCATCATCGAACCTTGTACCATGATCAAGATGTTACACGTTTCTGGTAACCATGGACCAGTGAATGGTATGAACTGGTGACTGAATGGCATTTTCATGGACAAATTTTGTGGCTACAGTTCCTCTCAAAGTTTCTTTGTGCATGTATTTGCTTGTATCGTATCATAACAGAAATAGTGGAAGGACTCACTGGAGAACTGGTTCAGTGATGAAGGTTTGTAAACCCAGTATACATTGCAGATTAACTGGGAACATGAGCATGTATAGTTTCATCGTAGGTTTTGTCATTCATTCAGGCACTAATTCTCATTTTCAGCTATGCAATCTTTGGTATTCATGTTTGTGTGTGAGTGCCCGTTCAGCATGTGCGATGAACATTCACTTTTTACTCTTTACATGAAATTTCTTAGGAAATTATTGAACTGGCTTGCCCTGGTCGTAAATTTTCTGCTCCTTTTCTCTAGTTCTATTTTATCAGTGAATTATTAATTACTAACCATGCATGGTCCATGTTGTCATTCATTAGTCAAAAACTTTTTATGTAATCATATGAATGGGCTTATTGAATGATGCTACTCAGAAGATGCATCCCGTTTGAATTATCATACTTGAGAGATGATACTATCAGATTAAACTTAAATGCATATAAAGAATGTTCCTTGTTTTGCCGGGGACTCTATCTTGGCATGTCAATGGAGTTGTACAAACTTAACTTATTGTGAGAATTCTTATTTGCAGGTTTTACAAAAGGCTTTAGAGGTGTGGGATTTGCAGGTCATAGCCTTTGACAGTCCAGTTGCTGAGCATGCGCAGATTGACCCTGATCTAGAAAATGCTTTTATTTGTCATTTGCATGATCATTGGTTCTGTATTAGGAAAGTGAATGGGGAGTGGTATAACTTCGACAGCCTCTATGCAGCTCCGCAACACTTGTCCAAGTTTTACCTTGCAGCCTACCTGGATTCTCTTAAAAACTCTGGCTGGAGCATTTTCCTGGTGAGAGGGAACTTCCCGAAAGAGTTCCCCATCTCATCCTCTGAAGCTTCCAACGGTTATGGACAGTGGCTGTTGCCTGAAGATGCTGAGAGGATTACTAAATCATGCAACACAACTCAGTCTCCTCTGAGAATCAATTCCAATCAACAGGATTCCGACCCATATCAAGAAATTCTGTTAGAAATGGAAGACCAGGACTTGAAAGCTGCAATAGCTGCCAGCTTGATGGAATCTTCCCAAGCCATGGCTATGGTGGAAACCGGTGGTCCTCAAAATGACAATGACGATACCAAAGATGGCAACAGAGCCGGTCCTCAAAATGAAAGTGAAGATACCAAAGATGGCAACAAAGCCAGTCCTCAAAATGACAATGAAGATACCAAAGATGGCAACAAAGCCGGCCCTCAAAATGGCAGTGAAGATACCAAAGATGGCAACAAAGCCGGCCCCCAAAATGACAATGAAGATACCAAAGATGGCAACGAAGATAACAAAGACAAAAATGCACTATAAGAAATATTCTTTTGCATTTATTTTCTGTTAGTTGAGCAACAAGAATCCATGTCAGGGAGGGTGGTTAGATCACATCCTGGGCAGGTCAATTGTAGTTGTGCAGTAAATACATTCATTTTACTTTTCTCACCTTTAAATTTTTACTGTAAAAACTTATATCAATAAGAAAACAACCTTGCAGCTATATGATTGTAAATTTCAGTTTTCAGACATTGATTATCTAACATGCACATGTTGAGTTTTAAGTTTTTTTTTTTTTTTCCCCTCAAAACTTGTATGATTCTTGGTTGGGTGGGACGTATTATTTTGGGATTGGATGGTTTCACCATGAGAATATGTGAATCAAGGGGTTTTTTTTTTTTTTTTTTTAATTGGTGGAAGAAACATCAAATGTCATCTAGTTCCATGAGTTATGGTTACCCGATTGATCACGTGGTGTTAAATGTATCGAAGAGTTTTGGGACAGTTGCTCTGGCCGATGGCACTTATTAACCGCCGCAGACGCCAAAAACCAGCCATAAACATAGAGAGAGGTGAATACCCTGGTTTGAGGGCAAGAATTCTCCTCCACTGAACCTTTGACGAGAAGAGTTTTCAATGTTCAACCCCGTTAAGGAATTAAGATGAATACTAATCTAGAAGAGGAAGAGGTAAGCAAAGAGCTTTCCTTTTCCCCATGTATATATTATATATATATACCGACAATTATTATATATACTCTTATATAATTGTGGGAGAGAAAAAACAAAAGAGCTGAAAAGGTAGAAAAGCAATGGGCGGATGGGCGTATGACTCTTTTAGGCTGGATGCGGAGTCCACCAACCATACCTTTTGATAGTCTTCCATCTATGATAAATGCTAGTACTACATTGGATGGGACCTGATCACCTGAGTGAACAATAAAAAGAAAAGAAAGGGGTATATTACTAGTAGATGAAAAGGCTAAGAGGAAGGACCAATTGTTTTTATTTTTTTTTCGAAGATCATCAAAAAGACACCTGCTTTTGTTTTCTTTCTTTCTTTTCGGTGTTTAGAGATCTGACACTGGATTTTATTAAATGGGTTCGTCCAGTCGATTGTTTAACAGAGAAAGAACTGTTCATGAGATCTTTGGAGGAGGTTTTGGTAAGAGACTGTTTGATCCTTTCTTGACGATGACGATTAATATCTTTGTCATCAATTTATAGCGTTAACTGTACTTGAGTCCATTAGTGCAGTAAGATTCTTTGTTTGTTTTCAGCTATTTAATTTTGTGAGCACTTTCCTTGTTTTGTTTCTCATCCTAGTAATTTATCATCAGTAATTTTATTTACTAGTATATCTTTTGTTTAACAGTGGCAGACGTCATACTATGGAGGCAAAGGAATATTACAATTGGGATAGTGTTAGTAGCTCTATCTTCTTGGTTGGTGTTTGAGAGATCCGGTTACACTCTGCTGTCACTTGTTTCTAGTGTTGTCCTCCTCCTTGCTGTCATTCTCTTTCTTTGGGCCAAATCTGCAGCAATTCTTAACAGGTAATTTCCAATCAGATTTTGATTTTTAATCATGATTAAAGGTTATATGGTGCCAGTTAATTCTGATGGATTTGAATATTCAACAATTTAAGAAAGTCAATTGCAAATAATGTGGTATTTAGTGTGCATTGACACAACTTGAGACTTCTTTCCTTGAGCTCTTTTGGAATGCGGCTTCTCTGATGTCCAGTTAAATGTTATGAAGTCTTAGGATTCACTCTAAGCAATGGAAGAACTAGGACTTAAGAGGTGATTTTCAGTCATGGTCAAGGTTTACATCAGTCACAGTCCTTAGATGGCAATAAATTTTGAAATTTTGGATGTTAACTCATAAATTGACTCCAGAATGAGTTGCCCGCATTTATTTCCTCTTTGTCAATAGCAGAAAGCATGAAGAAGAGTTGTTTTTCCCCCCAAGCAAATGACTGATTTCGGAGTAATATGTTTGAGGAAATGCAGTTGTTGTTTCTGGATCAATGCTGGCCTTTGAGTGTGATTCTCTTTGGAAGCTGTAGTTAGTTTTGCCATCCCCTGAATTAATTCATCTATAATAAATTTACCATCAGAACAAAATAATGACCCTATCAAATTTTTTCTCTACGATACTGAAATCAAGAAAATAGAGCATCCCAATCCCTCTCAAGTCTCAACATCTGCGGGTGAACTTCTCCTGAAATGTCCCTAACTTTTTTTAATTAAAGGAGAATGAGCACTATATTTTTTCTAATTGAACAATAGCAAGTTTCCTAGATTTCATTTTCCAGTTTGAAAAAACTTGAGGCTTTAATTGGATTTTTGTCCATTGCACAGACCTGCACCACCTTTACCACGCTTGCAACTGTCTGAAGAAACAGCGAATGAAGTTGCTTCTTTCATCCGCAATCGCATGAATGCTTTGCTCTCAATTTCCCAGGACATTGCCTTGGGTAAGGATACCAAGTTGTTCTTCAAGGTAGCTGCATACCTGTTGCTGATAGCTGTTGTAGGTGGCTTAACTGATTTCGTTACTCTGGGCTATGCCAGTAAGTTTTCATCCTTCTTTCAAATATGTTTTTGATTTCTAAATGGAATTAAAAGAAAAAAAGAAAGATATTTTCCATAGTACAAGTATGGACACTTCGAAAATGTATCCATTTTTCGTGTTCTTTGTATCTTTGTTTATCCTACTTATCTGTACTTCTACATTTTTTCGTTGCGACAGGCCTTCTGATCTTTCTCACGATTCCAGTGCTCTATGAGAGATATGAAGATTATATTGATAGATATGTCGAGATGGTGTTCAAGAAATCACACCAATTGTATCTGAAATTCGACGTTAAGTGTATTGGCAGAGTCCAAAATTGGGCTTTGGAGAAGAAGAAACTAAGTTGACTCTCATTTTTCTTCTGTCTTTTGGGATTTCTTATGTTTTGTGAGGAGAGGTGCCGAGAAGTGCTTAGGGTGGGCACCGTGATATATGAGATTTGGGCGTGGGAGATTGCTCTTTTTTTTTCGGTTTTGGTCATTTTTTGAAACAATTTCTTTCCTCTTTTTACCTTCATTTCATTGCCAGAGTTTCTTGGCAACAATAGAGAAATGTATAGGAGCTGCTGCAAGCCACCCAGAATGCTAAAACAGATTGAGAAAAGCATTGAATTGGAAGTGTCAAAATTTTTTTGGTAATTTCACTTTTAGGAAACTGTACATCAGCCCATGATTTATGACGTGCCAGCCAAAGATGGTTGAAATCCGTGCTGGTTCCTCGGTTTTTTAAAAAGTACCATGTTTAAGTTATTCATGCATTTGACATGACTTGATGTTTACGTGGGGAAAAAATTTGTAAGTAGGATACAAATAGTTTTGAGTTATTGATGCAGTGCCGTGAACTATTAAAACATTAAAATCAATATATATATATATATATTAAGGTCAAAGTCGGATACATGTACATAAGATTAATGGTTGGAAGAGGTTTTCTTTTTTTTACTTTTTCTTTTACCCTTATCCGTATAATTCCATTAGCTTTTTAAACTAGTGTTAAATCATGCTATTAGCATCACAAAATTGCAACACGAATTAACTTTTTTTTTTTTTGTCTTAAATCTCGTATTTTTACCTTTTAAACTTAATTTAAATAAATAATTTTTTTCTTACTCGTGTCATTCCAATAGCTTTTTGAACAGATGTTAAATCATACCGTACCATTAACGCCACTGCAAACACGTATTAATTTTTTTGTATCTCATCTATTTATTTATTTATTATGAATTTAAATTTAAAAAAAAAAAAGTGAAGATAAAAATATTTTTTAAGCTGTTACCAGACTTGGATTTACGATTACTTTCAACTCTTCCGGGTAGCAGTAGCCAGAAACCAACAACGAAGATTTCCCGAAGAGAGAAAAAATGAGGACCATAATAGAGAAAACAAGTACAGGCCGAGGAGACTGCAGCAAAAACTGTAGGCTATAATAGCCTATAACTGATCAAAGCACGAGTCCCTTAAAAATCAATACATGGTACAAGAGCAAAAACAAGCGGAGTCTCTACTCCTGCCCACTTCCGAAGCCATCACGGTTCTCATGCTGCCATCCATAACCAGGTCCATCATGGCCCATATCCCCAGAATAGTAGTTACCTCGTTTGGGCTGTGATGAGTGAGGCAAGGGCGGTGGAGGTGGTGGTGGATGCGGAAAGGGTTGTGGTGCCAATATACCTTTGCCATCTCTAGGATCCATAGCTTCCATCCCCTTGTTGGCAGAGGGTGGGGGAGGAGGAACCATAGGTAGAACTCCTGGACTCCGTCCATAATCACCCTGATAAAATGCAACATTACCCTGAGAATCTGACGAGTTTGCGAAAGCATCAGGAATTCCCTGACCACCTGGTGCTGGTCCAGCATTCCAGGGCTGTGGATAATTTGCCATGAAATTCATACCGCCTGCTGGACCTGGAGGGAAACCTAACAAAGACCCTTGTTCTGCTCCACCATCTGGTGTTGAATCTGGCCTGGCCATCTGGCCCATCTCATAGGGTGCAACATAGAATGGCTGAGCTCCCTCAGGTTGGAAATGAGGAAGACCAAATTGAGGAGTCAATAGTGGATTCGAATTCTGCGGCACAACAAAATTTGGTGGTTGAATGGAATGAATCGGTGGGTATTCAGGCATGGGAGTCTCAGACGCTATTCCCTGTTGCTTGTCTGCAAACTGGCTGGATTCTTGTTGTGGATTACCCTGTGTAATCTGTTGAAAATGACCCTGGTGAACAGGTCGGTCAAACCCTGGGGGAAGGTTATTATTTAGTTGGGGCTCTGATAGGTAATTTTGGGCTGGCCCAAAATATGGTGGTTTTGGCATCACAGGCCTTTGAAGTGGTTCTCTAGGCTGCTGCCGGCGAGCTTTGTCTTCAAAATCAAGAAGCTGGGAACTTGAACCAGGTGAAATAACTGGCCTTGGAGGAGCTCGAACAGTGGAATCTGATGCTGTTGGTTGTTTAGCACTCTGAACCTCTGACTCAATACCCTCATCTTTTACTGCATTTGGCTGTAGGAGATCAGCATGGCTATCATGAATATGAGCTTCAAACTCAGATCTCTTCATGAAAGATTTAAGACAATGAGGGGCTGCACAGATGAAGATCCCCTCCATCATTTTGATTGTCTGAATCTTCTGAATACGCTCATCACAACTGTGTTCCATGAGAGACCAGAAACAGATACTTAGTTAATTCCGCAATTAATTCATCTATAGGGTAAGAATTTGAATATAAATTGCATTAATGAACCTCAGGAAAAATTTGTCCTCCTTTGTTAAGTTTCCAACACATAACTACAGGATGGTAGCATAATTCTATGTTCTCATCCAGACACTGGCAGGTAAACCAAACCAAGGTCATTATAGATATGCCATTGGGAGACAGAGTTACTAGCAGCTAGGCTAGCATCGACAGACTTCATTATCTTCCAATGTTTTATATACATGCAACAGTTACATCAAGCATATCTTCAGGTTGGCTGCTAGGGGAACTTGAGTGGACCTGCCCTTTCATGGAAGCGTATATAAATGAAGATAGCAGCGGTTGATAGTTTTGCAAATTCACAAGCAAAGCATAAGAAATCAATTGCTCTCTCTCTCTCTCTCTCTGTTTGTGTTTGTTTTTCTTTTTGGAGAAGAGGGCCGTCTTAATTTTGGCTCAATAAAACAGTTTGGGATTTTTATCAAGGCTGAAACTCAATGTAAACTGGTTTAAAAGACACTATAAATGCAAAATAAAAGTCCAATAGTGGTTGAAAAGGTAAAAAGCATGAAAAATTGACATCTTGTAACAATTCACTCCTAGTCACTAAAGAATTACAGGAATTGCAATATAAGTTCTTAGAAGCCGCTAGGAAATATGCTTAGCTTCGCACATTTAATTAATTGATCATCACTCTCATCAAAGAAGCTCAAAATCACATTTAAAAGTTCAAGAGCAAGTTATAATGGTTGAAATTCTGGAAAGCTACAAAAACAACTTCACACTACAAGTTTGGAAAATCATATATTTCAGTGGCACTATACAACTCATAACTTTGTAGCAAGTATATGAAAGATCAGAAATCTCCTTACAGATAGCATGTTGAATCACTCCTAGCACAATCAAGACAGAAGGCATGCTCGCAAGGACTCTGCACAAACATAATTTAGTTAGTTCCTACATCAAGCTTTTAGAATAACTATACAATACACCGAAAAATCTTATCGAGCTATTAGAACACTTCTAGCAGCAATTAAAGAAACTCAGATTAATATGCTACAAACAGATGCAATCATTTGTACAGAGGCACATATTGTACTGAAAGGAGCATTGACAATCTGACCTTTGTACTTGAACATTGTTCTACTGGAACTCAGTACAAATTTTTCAAAACCTTACACAGATGAGGCATGTCCTTCAGCCAAATAGTAAGGCCTCCATATATAGTAAGGATTGGAAACTAAGCACAGAAGAACCAAATCAAACCATTACAAACCTACCATATCCAACTAAAAAATTTCTGCCAACTACTCGGTCCCAAACTTATTAGAATCAGCTATGTGAAATATTTAACTCCATTTGTTCTGTTCATGGCCAGATCGTTCCTGGATTACTGCAAGACTAATCCTTTTTTCAAGAATTTAAAACGTTATATTAATCCGAACAATCTCAAATTCAATCACTCTACTGCATTGAATCCATGTTTCTATGGTAGCCAGACCATTTTGAGTGGCTCTTCATTCAACTTATTAACTGCCACCTCCACCTACCTACAATGCTTTTAGTTTTCAAACATCCATTTAACATTCCCATCCCTACTGCAATTATTTTATAGTCCCTCTAAAGTTTTCATTAATCAACAAAACTTCCTAACACACAAAAGAACACAATAGCCATCAGGCGACACTTCTACTCCGACTTACCAATATCAATTCTACAAAGCCAAAATTTATAATCAGATAGGCGAATATCAACTATCAGGTAGTATTAAACAATCCAAAAAATATTCTAAGACCATTACCTACTACCATCTTTCTTCAATTTTTACCCTTTCAATAAAATTCAACAATTTTTCTCTAAATTCTAAATTCAGTTTCCATTAAATTGTTAATTTTTAATTTTTGCATTCCAATAAATTAAGATAAAAGAGAAACACTTAAAATAAATTTACCAGGCGACCGTAGATGGCGATTGGGAAATCACAGCGGACGCAAAAATGCACTCGCTCGCCAAGCTGACGCCGCGACCTACGGCCCACAGTCTTGACAACGGTAGCAGCAGTTGCACCCCCAATGCCTTTTGCAACAGGAAGATCAGCCAGTACAAGATGGTCCGGGCAAGCAACCGTCACTGTCTCTGCCAGTAAGGATTTCACCACAGCCCCTCCTCCACCAGCTGCAGCAGCAACACCACCACCACTTTCTGAAGATGCTTTGCTAAGTCGAATCAGCATCTTTGCTTCAAACCCTAATCAAACAGAAATTATAATTGGAATTTTCTTCAAATAGGGAAGGCTCTGTATTCTGTTTAAGCAAAATTTTCGTGTAATTGTAAACGACGGCACGTGTCGGTAAAGTGGCTCCAACTACTTGTCGTTTCTCATGCTAATAATAAAAAATTCTCAAATATCCGTTTACACAAAAATTAAGTGGATATATATTGTGATATAGCAAAACTAAGAAGTTTATTACGTAAAAAATAATAATATACTCCAGTCCTAATTATGTTAACAACAAGTAATAGAAACATGAGAGAAATTCAAAAAGAAGCATATGTTACAGCTAGTTTAGTTTAAAAAATGATAAATTGAGTTTGAATTAATACAAAAACTGATCTTAAATTATTTACTATTTATAACAAGTAATGAAAATAGTGAATATTTATTTTGAATTGAAATAAATTTATCTTTTTATTCAATTAAATAAAAATAAAATGAATATTTAGTCTATTAACTCCTTATAAACTAGTACCTTAGAAACAAGACAAGTAAAAAAAAAAATCATGACCTCATACAACGACGGACGAGTCCTAAATGTTTTATTTACAAGTCTTGTTTTTATTGCACTACTCTGTGGATGAATTGATAAACGGTTTAACATAATTTATTTATCAATTATTAAAATTATAATAAAATAAGATTTATGTTGTCAACTTACATTATTTGTTATTTAAAGTATTAAGTTTTGAATAAAATTAAATAGATTAATTTTGAAGCACTCTTACATGAACTGTTGTCGTTTAGAAGGAAATTACCTCTGTGGGCTTGCCACAAGGTTCTATGTTAATTTGCCTACCCTATCGTAATCATCATATTCTGCTTCATTTGCATGTAAAGTGCGTAAAAGACGATGTGTTGAGATTTAACTTTCAGGATGTACTAAACTTTTTGTTTATATATATATATAAAACTTACGCTAATAATAAATACGCGATAATACATTAAAAAAATATTTGCTTGTGTTTGTCTTAAAAAAACAATAAAAAATGCTTGCATGATACCTCGTAAGAAGTCTTAAGGAAAAGATATGATGCGATAATCCATCTTAAAAATAAAATAAAATTAGTAGTTTATATATATATATATTTGAGATCAAGAGAAATAGTTTTAAGTTAAATATCAGGGGGTGAATTTATGGATTAAAAATAATATATTGATTATTATAGATTTGATAATTATGTTTAGATATCTCGACGTTTGTTTGAATCAGGATAGATCCTACAACTCTTTCAATTCTCGAACTGATCATGGCTAATTTCAGAGGCCGTCACGTATGTGTAATAAGATAAAGAGAATGGTGGATTATCTCATATTGGTTGTAAAAGAGAGTCAATATTTAATTATAAATATAATGAAAGGCCTTGTTTCTTGCACTATCTTTTAAGATTAAAAATATCCAACAGCACCTAACAAATTGGGGTCAGAGTTTACGTTTTTAATAATTTTTTATGTGTCAGAAAATGAGAAATAACCAATGTAGAGTTTGATGAATGGAAAAAAAAAATTGGAATGAAAATAACCAATTTAAAATTCTCCGTATAAAAAGAAAATTATTGGGAAAAGAGACTGCATGTTTGGTTATAAGCGTAAATAAAACACTACTCTTAAGCTAACTTGAACTCGGAACGTACTGTAGAAAGGAATACTTTAACATGAAGCTCGATTATAATCAATTCTCAGAAACTGCAAAATGTAATTTAATAATATTACAGGATATTGACACACATGAATTTTATTTTGCACTGAAGGAGATATGGCCTCTCAGCCACAAGTCAATTGACAAACTTCTTCCATGTTTCAGAGAAGCTTCAACTTCGCAAAGACTATCCTTATAATTTATCAAAAATTTAAAATTCTCTCTCTTCATCTGATTTTCTTTTTCTAAGTGCAATATTATATTGTGGTCGGCCCTTCTCTTTATAAAGGGCGTTCTTTGGAGAACTTGTTTGTTTGTCATGCATAAATAAATATATAGTACTATAGATATCATGGATATAGAGGTCATTATTATCATAACTTTCTCTTCAATCTTCTTTTTGTGTGTTGTTTCAAAATTGTTCTGCAAATCTGGAAGCTGCCGGTGCTCCGTTGATGGAGACATGGACTTAGAAGGCGTTGGTGGTGATCTTGCCAGGGGAGGTCATCACGGTGCACTACAAAAAATTTGATAAATAGCAACGAATTTTAGCAACGGACTTCAAGCTGTCATTAAATATCATCAGATTAGCATGTGGCAAATTTAATGACAAAATAGAGACCAATTTGCAACTAATTATCAACGAAGGATAAATTCTCGTCGTTAAGTATGGCACCAAAAACTACTCGAGACTTTTAACGATAGATTAGAAACGAATTAACTATAGAAATTAGCGACCGGTTATTAGTCTCGTTGCTAAAATTTTTTAGCTTTTAGCGATGGCCAATCCGTCACTCAAAAATCGCTATTTAGCAATGAGAATATTCTCATCGCTAAATGTTGAATTTTTGGGCAGCATTTGCAAATTCAAAGGCCACACCAAATGTCACTATTTAGTAACGGACACTAATATTCATTATTAAATAGTGACGGATAAATGATAAAAACATGCCCATCGATAATCTGCTTTCCTTTAAATCCGAGCGGTAGCCCCTTCCCCCTCATTTCCCCCTTTTTCTCTTCCTCCTTAAGCTACCACCCTTACCTCAACCCCTCAAATCCTCCACAAAACTTCTCTAATCTACTCCTCATCAATCCACAACCTTTTCAAACTCGTTTTTTTGTTTATTTTGTCCAATTTCACCCGAATTAGGTAAATTTTTTATTTCTTTTATTTTCTTAATTAATGTTAGTAATTTATTGTAATTATTAGGTCAATTTTAAGTATAATTACGTGATTATAATTGTGTATATAATTACTTGTTAGTTTGTTGACTTATTTGTTAAATTGTTAATTTTCGTTAATTTGTTGGGTTAATTTGTTGAATTGTTGAATTTTGTTAATTGTTAGGTTAATTTTGATAATTAAATATAATTTAAATTTAATCAAAATTAATTCATAATTAATTAAGTTTATTTTTATTATTGTTAGTTAATTAATTAGGTTAATTATGTTTAATTGATTGAATTAAAATAAATTACTTAATTAAATGTAATTTGTTTTGCTAATTAAGTTAATTTAGTTATTATTTTAAATTTAATTTGGTTAGAATTAGAATTAATTAAGTTAATTTGAATTTTTTTAATTAATTAATTAGGTTAATTATGTATAATTGGTTGGATTAGAATAAATTAGTTCCTTAATATTTAATTTGTTAATTAAAGGTATTTTTTTAATTAAGTTAATTTAATTATTATTTTAAATTTAATTAATTTGATTAGAATTAGAATTAATTAAGTTAATTTGAATTATTTTTAGTTAATTAATAAATTAGGTTAATTATGTTTAATTGGTTGGATTAGAATAAATTTTTTAATTAATCATTAATTTATTAATTTAATTTAATTTTTTTGTCAATTAAGTTGATTTAATTGTTACTTTAAATTTAATTTTTTTAGAATTAGAATAAATTAAGTTAATTTGATTTATCTTTAGTTAATTAATTAATTAGGTTAATCATGTTTAATTGGTTGGATTAGAATATATTTTTTAATTAGTTGTGATTTTGTTAATTAAATGTAATTTTTTTTAATTAAGTTAATTTAATTTGGTTAGAATTAGAATTAATTAAGTTAATTTGATTTATGTTTAGTTAGTTAATTAATTAATTAATTAATTATGTTAATTTCATTTAATTGGTTGAATTATAACTTTATTTATATTAAAACTTGTTCATTTATTGTTATTTTAAATTTAATTTGGTAAGAATTAGAATTAACTAAGTAAACTTGATTTTTAATTAATTAATTAATTGTGTTAATTGTGTTTAATTGTAATTTTATTTATAATAATACTTGTTAATCTATTATTATTTTAACTTTAATTAGATTAGAATTAGAATTAATTAGTTTAATTATTTTATATATAATTACCGAAATGTGTCGAGATACGCGGTAGTATATTGAACCTAAGGGGTCGAAGATTCTCAAGAATTTTTAAAAAAATAAGCTTGGTTCAATGCTCTACGATGGAGCTGGAAGGAAGAGTTTGTGATTTAATTTCGATAAAATATCCGAGATAATTATTGATTTCAATGTGCGTAATATTTGTATGATCATTTGGTATATTTGTTAACTAGAAATGGTGCAATTTACATGAGAGAGTCTATCAAAATTTGGTTAGATGTTTAAAAAATTTTGTGTGATTGTTTGTTGTTTCAATTATAAGTTTCTAAAATTATTTTAGTCCCATAGCTATTGCACTTATGGTTTTAGCAACTAAAATTTGCATTTTTTATTTTATCTTACGGCTAATTTGTTTGTGATCATAATATAAATATAAAAAGAAAGAAAGAAAGAATCAAGTTTGCTCTGTTAAGATCAATAGCAACATAGCTTCTTTTTTTAAAAAAAAAAAAAAAGGAAGAAGGAGGAGAAGAATCAATTTTTCTACTCAAAACAATAACAAACCAAGACTTGAACATCATTTTTGCATTAGCTTTGAATGGTACCAATATAAACTTCAAATTGTGTCTTCCTATTCTCAAACATACTTCTTATGAATTGTGGTAGTTCAACTCGGTGCTAATTGTATTACTTCGTCCCAAAAATGTGTCCAAGTTAGATATATTCAACTTCTTTCTAGTGTAATTTTGTTAATTAAATTTAATATTTTTGTTAATTAATTTTATTTAATTGAAATAAGCTAGTAAAGCTGATAGCATGCGGACTTAGTTGGAAAGAGTTATGAGGTTGTTAGATACCCTCCGACCACCTCTCATCCCTCATGTTTATCCTCTCACAACTCAGCGATCAGTCATTCATTTTAACGGCTAGTAGTCAAAAGATGATGTAGAAGATGATGATAATGAAAACTAAATTTCTTTTTAAAAAAATTAATAATTTTGTACATTTATATATTAATTTTATTTTAATTTATATAAATTTTATTTTATTTAATAATATAGCGTGTTTTAATAAGATGTTATTTATATTTGTTTGTTGTTACAATTATTAATAAATGATAATTAATTAAAAAATAAAAAATAATAGCGATGAATGAATTCCCACTAAATAACGACGAAATTGTGAGGATATTAGCAACAACACAATCCATTGCTATTTAGCGACAAAAATAAGCAAAAATAATGATGATTAGTGATGAATATGAGACGTCAAAAATAATTGATTAAAAATCATTTAGCAATGGAATATCAACAAAATAGCAACGGATTTTTCATCGTTAAACAACAATGGAAAAAAAAATTTTCAATGCTAAAAAAATAGTGACCATTACTTTGGCGACGGATTGAATTTGTCTCTAATCCGTTGCTAATGCTATTTAGCAACAGATTTTTGACAATTTTGAGACATAGCGTCAGAAAAATCCATCACTTGTTTAGCAAATTTCTTATAATGATGGTGGAGATGGTGGAGGCCATCATGGTGGTGGAGATGGCAGAGGTGACGAAGAAGATGTAGGGGGAGGAGGATGTGGTGGTGTAGGATACGGAGGAGGTTAAGATGGTGGAAGGGGATGTAGGGTGGTTATTGATATCAAGTGATCATTCCAGAGCATGGAGTAATATAAATATATATTAGCTTTGGATTGGTGGAAATAAGAAACAAAGTTACTATAACACTAAAAGATCTGAGAAAAAAATAATAGTATTTTACACTGTTCATTTGAAACACCGAATGCGGCTTAGCTTGCCTTTTTTTTTTTTTTTTTTTTTTACATCTGGTATAACTGCGTTTTTAGTTTTTTAGTTTACAATGTTCATTTACTGTTCACTTGAACAGTAAATGCGGCTTAGTTTTTTTTTTTTTATCTGGTATAACTGGGGCTTAGGTTTTTCAGTTTTTTTACTTTCATTTGAACAGTAAATGAGGCTTAGGTTTTTTCTGCGTTTTTAGTTTTTTAGTTTACACTGTTCATTTGAACAGTAAATGCGGCTTAGGGTTTTTTTTTAAAGATCTGGTAAAACATAAAACTAGATACTTTTTTTTTCTATGATGGGTAGAAGTTAATTTGTGGGACCCGTTTCTTTAAAAAAAACACTAAAAGATATGGTAAAACATAAAACTATATTTTTTTACATGATGGTAGGAGTTAATTCGTGGGACCCACTTTTCATAAAACTATATTCTTTTTGCATGATGGTAGGAGTTAATTTGTGGGACCCACTTTTTATAAAAAAATATTTTTGATCTCTAATGTTTTAAATTTTTGAACAAAAACATATATTGAAAATTAATCTTTTATATTTATCGTTTATTATAAAATTCTCATGAAATTAAATTTTTTATGAAATTTTATTTTTTTGATAAATATGATTTTTTTTTAGTTTTATTAAAAATTAATTATGTACCTACATCCATAACACCATTAAATCCTTCGATTCAAAACTATTTTTTTTGTCATTTTTCCAATTTCAATATTTTTATTTTTTGTTTTAAAAGATAGAGAAAGACTAAAAAATATAAGAAAAATATATAAAATACTTTTTAAAAATAAAAAATAAGTTATTCATGGTCAATGCTAATAAAAAAATTAATTCATTAATTTTTTAAAACGAGATGAACTAATTTATTATTTAATTAATAATTTAAGAATCTCTTTCATCATAAATTAAGATGTAAGATTTATGGGAATCAATTTTGTAGTAGTTTTTATTTCAAATTATTGATTTTAATATATTCCATACAACTTCAATGATTTTTTAAAAAAATTATTTATATTATATACTCGAATCTACTAAGTATGATATATATAATTATTTTTGTTAAAAATTAATTAATTAATTATATATATATATAACACTAATTATTTGTAATTTATTCTTTTTTATATTCTAAAATTAATATTTTTAAATAAAATAATTAATATATATATAATTAGTTTTGTTAAAAATTAATTATGTATCTTCATACATAACACTAATTATTTATAATTTATTCTTTTTTATGTTCTGAAATTAATTTACATTAATTATGAAAAATAAGATTTTTATCCACATTATACCATACAAATCGTTGACCTTAATACATGATTGTTTGATCGCAGCATAGCACATATATCTAACTCGTTGGATACTAAAATATATTTATCAATTTGCTTGTTTCATGAAAATGTATGAGTATAAATGTTAATAAAATCATTGAATAAAATCTTGATATCTTGTTGAGGGAAAATTTACTTCAAAGCAAAAGCAAGTACTGTATTTATATTATATAATTCATACGTACTTGTTTGTTACTATTGGCGAGCTTGTCTAGAGTAAATTATAAATTAGTCCTTAGAAATGAATTAATTAGCTTTTTTTTAAAAAAAAAAACTAATCATTTACTCTTTTTATCAATTTTTTGTTAGATTAGTGATTTTTTTTTCTAAATTATTCTTTTTTTTTAATCTCTTGTTATGGAGAGAGAAAGAAAGTAAGTGAAAAAGAGAAATAAAGGATCAACAGAATGACAATTTGAAAAAAAAAATCTAACAAAAAATTGATAAAAAGATTAAATTATTAATAAAATTAAAATATAAAAAACTAAATAATTAGTTTTTATAACAAAAAAGACTAATTAATTTGTTTCTCAAAACAAAAGGACTAATTTATAATTTACTTATGAGTTTACTCTGTTTTTTTTCCACCCATACATTTTTATTCGGATGTTTTGCGGCAAGTGTGGATTTTACTCACTTTTATTAGTAATAAATTTATCTTGGTTTATAAAATAAATAAATAAATAAAAAGCGTTGATGGCAACTAAATGAATTATGAGGAAAAGATAAAAGAATTTTTTATGTTATTTTTCAATTTTTATAGGGATTAGAGATTTTAGTAAAGTGAAAATGTTGATTATTCAAAAAGCATTTGAAATCAGTACTATTTTTTTCTTTTAACTCTTTAAATCAATTGGATTATAGAATCAGATTCGACTAATACTATTTTTTTATCAGCATATTTTTTATGATAGATCTTGAAAGTTTCAAAATAATTTTAATATCATTTCAAACCTAATTTTGTTTGTATAATCAATTTCTTAGTCTCGTATTTTTAGAGAAAATAACTTTAAACTGGACTTTTTAGCTAATGTCTAATCTCCATAGATCGAACTTCTTTCGTTGATTATAATCTTCTTTTTTTCAGCTAACTTCCAGCCTAGCATTTATCTTTAATATAATCTTTGATTTTATTTTTTTTAAAAAAAACCCTAAGTGAACTATGACAAAAAAAAAAAAAAAAAAAAAAAAAATTATAAAGTAGTTTTTCTCGTTTCGAATAACAAAATAATTATTTTTTTTCATTTTAAAAAATAATTATTTAGTCCTCTATGTTTCTATTTCGTTAACAATTTAGTTATTTTATCAATTTTTTGTTAAATTAATGATTTTTTTTCTAAATTGGCTTTTCTTTTGATGTCTTATTTCTCTCCTCCATCCACTTTTTCTTTCTTTCTTTTCAATCAAAAATTAAAGAAAAGGCAATTTGAAAGAAAAAATCAATAATCTAATTATAAAAAAAACTAAGTTATTGATATAACTAAAATACGAAGGATCAGATGATTAGCTTTTAAAAAAATTAATTAATTCATTTCTCTAAGAGAGGGAATCATTTATAATTTATTGGAGAAGCTTTTGGGTCCAATTTTTTTTGAAAGATTTTGTACGATTTGGCATGATTTAGCGGTAGTTTTTGTGGTGGGAGAGTTTGAAAATTTGGGCCAAAGAACTAAGATTTTCCATAGTAAATTTTAAAGCTCTGAACAATTTTTTCTCCAGCTCAAATGAGACTCTATATCACACCAAATTAATTACAGAGGAAAGGACCTCAAATTCTCGTTTGACCCAGAACAAACTAGTGACAGCAGCGTTGGCAATATTATCAGTGCAGCTGGGCAGGATCACATGGGCGGAGTATTGGGCGGCATGTGAGATCCTTGTCAACCAACATTGGAGCTGGGGGAGGAAGCGCCTTGGCCTTAAGTCTTCCACAAGAATCTGACCTATGCCTTAGAAGCCCACAGTTGTGGCACATGGTAATATTATCCTCAAACAGTCTTTTTCCAGGATCCTTCTTTGGATGGACCAACCCAAAGCCTAGAAGACAAAGTCTGAGTGACAGATTATCATTCGAAAACTCCTGTAATAAATACATCAATTTTAAATTTTTTTCAATTAAATATATCAAATTTTATTTTTTAGTATTGAATATACCGATCAAATTTTTCCATCTAATTTTTCATTTAATAATAATGTAATAATTAACATAAAACTAAATAACTATGTTACCTTTTTTTTTCTTTTATACTCTCTAATTGTTATTATTATTTAATTATTAATTAAAAAAGCAAAGCATTAGGAAGGAAAAAAGAAAAAATAAGGCATCATTTAATATTTTTTGTTAACTATTACATTGGACAAAAAACATGATTAATATTTTCAAAAAAGTTAATATACTAAAAATAAAAAAATAAAAATTAATATCCTCAATTGAAAAAAAAATTCAAAATTAATGCATTTATTATAGAATTTCCCAATTATACACAATAAAATGCACATTAAAAAAACTTATTATTTACCATTCAAGTTAAATACACCTCATTGAAACATTTGACCATTTCTCAAGCAAAAAAAAAATAAGTAAAACATAAGAACCCTATATAATAATTATTAGATAAAAAAAAAACACTAGAAATACATGAAAAAAACATTACACAAATTAAAATTCCCTGCAATCCTGGTCAAGCTCTAAAAATCCTCATCCATCTTAAACTCATGAGTCCCACCATTTCCATTAATACTATGCATAACTGAAGCCTTTTGATACTCTCCAACTCTTTTCTCAAAGAAATTAGTCTTCCCTTGCAAAGAAATCAACTCCATCCAATCAAATGGATTAGCCGCATTATACACCTTACCGCACCCAAGCGCACCCAGCAGTCTATCGGCTACAAACTCAATATACTGACTCATCAATTCCCCGTTCATCCCCACCAAGGCACACGGCAGCGCGTCAACCACAAACTCCTTCTCAATTTCCACAGCATCCTTCACTATTGCCTTCACGCGCTCCTCGCTCAACTTCGTCCTTAACAAGCTGTAGAGGAGACACGCGAAATCACAGTGAAGCCCTTCATCTCGCGAGATCAATTCGTTTGAGAAAGTCAAGCCTGGCATTAACCCACGCTTTTTTAACCAAAATATCGCACAAAAACTCCCCGAGAAAAATATCCCTTCCACGCAAGCAAAAGCAATTAACCTCTCCGCAAAACTCTCGCCGCCGTCAATCCACCGCAAAGCCCAGTTGGCCTTCTTAGCCACACACGGCACCGTTTCCATAGCATGAAACAGACGGTTCTTTTCATCGGGATCCTTTATGTAAGTCTCCAACAAAAGACTGTACATCTCGGAGTGGATATTCTCAATGGCGATCTGGAACCCGTAGAAAGCACGCGCCTCCGAGACTTGGACTTCTTTCATGAACCGTCCGGCGAGATTCTCGAGGACGATTCCATCAGAGGCAGCGAAGAAGGCAAGGACGTGAGAGATGAAGTGTTTCTCGTCGGGAGTTAGGTTTTCCCACTGACGGACATCTGAAGAGAGATCGACCTCTTCAGCCGTCCAGAATGAGGCTTCAGCTTTCTTGTACATCTCCCAGATTGATGGGTATTGAATTGGGAACATACAGAACCGGTCTGGGTTTTCAACGAGGAGAGGTTCTTCTGGGATTGCAGGCATTTTTGCAAGCTTGTTTCCTTTGAAGAGAGAAATTAGGGTTTTTGTTGAAGATAGAAATTAGGGTTTCGTTTGGGTTTTAAGTGGTGAGTAGAGGAGACTGCGTGGGTGTGGTTTTTTATAGGTGAAAATGGGGAGAGAGAAAGAGGGAGAGTTTTGAAATTTTAAGAGGAGCGGCGGGGAATTTGAATTTTGTGTGAATTTTTAATCAGAAGCTTGCGGGAGAATGAACTTGGAGGCTGAAACTGTACAAAGCAAGGGTAGTTTTGGGATTAAAATTAATAAGTGATGTGGTAGGTTTTAATTGGTAGCTGGGTTTCAATATGGACCATGATTTTAGTGGAGGGTAGAATGGTCATTTTAACATGTTTATTCAGATTTCGGTTTTTATTAGCGAATTGTTTTTGAGTTTAATTGCATAATTTACCTCAGACTATTCAAATGATATATTATCAATCTACACTATTTGGACCTCAAATTATTAATATTATCAATCATAATGTTGAGCATTAACCAAAATACATAAAACGAAGTCATTATAATCAACTATACATCATTAATTGTTCCATAACAAAAATAAGCTCAATAAATAAATAAATAATCATCTAAATTTTTTTAAAACTTATTATTATTAGATATTTTTTCAAAATTAATTTTAATTTAAAAAATATATAAAACGTTGTTTTAAATATTTTGTTTAGTGGTCGACATTCAACTGTTAGCCATAATGAAGAAAAAATACTATCCAAAAATTAAAAATTTGAGATTTAAACAATCCAAATTATGCTATTAAACCATTGTTTTTTAGTTTTGGTACTAATAAGTCCGGATTTTGATGGAGGGTATGGTGGGAATTTGGAGAAATTTGTGTGAGATTTACAGAAATAGAATGGAATCTTCTTATGGCATAAAATTGAATGACAAATAGAGGTTAAATAGGAAATTAGGGATTAAAATTAAAATAAAATTTTAAAGATTTGGAAGGGAAAGCGTGAGAGGGAAGTTTTGGGATCAGTTGGGAAAAGATTTCTTGATTTTGTTTGTGGCGGGAGTTTTAGAGGTCTGAAAGGAACATACGGTTTTTAACTTAATTACGGTGGTTAAATTAAATACACAGTTTGATGGTTTTGCATGCTTGTACGTGGCAGTACACGCGTCGCACCGTGCTTCTGCCAAGATTAGGTGGATCACACATTTTTTATTTGCAACAATTCAACAGTAAACAAGTAGGAATTAAAAAAGTTCAGGTTAAGATTACAACAGTTCAGCCTCCGAATAGGTTTTTAAAAATTCTTGTTCCGAATATGTATTCCATCACTCGTCTCGTGCAATCACAACAGCTAACAAATGACATCATTTCCTTCGTGTAAGATGTGATGTGAGTAGATACGAATATAATACGAGATGAGTAGTTATTTTATTTTTAAAGATTAATATAATCTCGTATAATTAGGGGTGTTCGTTCGATAATTCGGTTCGGTTTTGAACTTTTTTTATCGGTTTTTGGTTAACCGAATTATCTAAAAAAATAACAATAACCGAACCGAATTATTATTCGGTTTTTCGGTTTGGTTTTGAAATATATCGATTTTTTTATTCGGTAATTCGGTTTTCACCTTTAATTAATACTCAATATCACATGTTGATTCGATCGATAACTTAATTAAAATTGCATCGATTTCATAATCTCAAAATTAATTCAAAGATCAACTTTTTTTAATGACAAACCATAATAACACATAGACCCCATCCAAATTTTAAATAGACTACAATGCTACACTATTCTCTACGCTTTAATAGTGAAAAAGTAAGAATGTCAAACAACAATTCAATTTCAAGTATGCAACAAAATAAAAAGTTAAAAACAATAATTCAAGTATTCAACATTCCCAGATTACCAAGTAACATAAGTAATTTATAAAAGTAAAAGCAACAAACCAACAACAAGAAAGCAACAATAAGAAGCCAACAATACAAAACTAAGTCACTAATAACTTGCCAAGTAAAATAATTCAAAAAACTCCAATAAGTCACAACTCACAACCACAAATAGACAAGTTCAAGGCTTTAAGCAAAAGGTTCACTAAATGACAAATTCCGCAAATAAAAAAAAAATGTCAATTCTATAAATATAAAGGCATTTACAAACATACATGGACACACACAAAGATAATTCATTATAAATTTACCCATGTCACTCAAAAGATCAAACCACCATCCATTTATCATATATCTATCATAAGTGCATCCGTTGATAGTTTTAATAAATCCGAAAAAAAAAATCAACACTTTAAGTCTTTAATATTAATTTGGAAGGAAAAAAGACAAATAAAAATATAAGAATTGAAAAACTTATCGACTTCAAGTTTCTCAACATCTTGCAAATCTTCTTCGGTAGTAATTGGCATCGAATTTCGAAGCCAATCTTGAGCACATACAAGAGCTTGCACAATGCTATAAGTTAAAGAAATCCTAAAGGCATCGAGAACTCTTCCTCCAGTGCTAAATGCTGATTCCGAAGGAACGAGTAGATATTGGAACGATCAACACATCACGAGCCATTTTTGAAAGGATAAGAAACTGAAGAGAATTGTTTTTCCACCACTCCAAAATATTAAAATTTTCATCTTCAATTTCGACTGATTCACAAAGATACTTATCCAAATCGATCTTTTATCTCTATCTTCACTTTCATTGAATTTTTGAAATAATGACATCCTCGCAAGTGTCTTGTTTTTTTTTCTTTATGGCATGATTGGTGTCCATTTCATCACTTACACTTGAAACTTCGTAATCCCATTACTTTGACCACTAAGACTTTGATTTGGTAATAAATTACAATATGAAGCATACAAGGCATATGTACATTATTTCACATCATTTGTCATCTTTTCTCCAAGGCAATCACCATGCAATTTGTTTAATGTAAATGCAACATAAGTAAGTTTATGTGTTGGATCAAGCACAGCTCCAATATAAATCAACTTATTCATTTTCTTCATATCCTCCCAATACTTATCAAATTTTTCTCTCATTTTACTAGCCATTGAACAAGTATCATCATCGGCACACTCTTGTCATTGTCTCAAATCAGCTTCAAGCGTACAAATTTCATCAAAATAATTATTAGAAGTGACATATGAATGACCCGAAATAGACAAAGTAACATCATAGAAATTTTTCAATATTGTCACCATTTTCCTACAAGTCCTCCAATCTCCGACACTAGGTGGCCTAAATGCCCCATCACTAAGATCCACATTAAGTTCAATACTATATAAATGATCAATTTGCTCATATCTCTTAAATGCTCTCTCAAACTTTGGAGCTGAATCTAACATTAAATAAATTGAATTCCATCTAATTGAAACATCTAGATGTAATAAACTTTTAGAATCAATCTTTTCAATCTTTATGCATTTCTTAAATTTTCTCAACCTAGCGGGAGATTGTCTAATATGCCTCACAACTGCTCGAACACGAAGGATTTGTATTTTTAACCCATCGAAACAACAAGATTCAAAATATGAGCCATACACCTCATGTGAAGTGATTCCCCATCTAAGATGCTATTACCTCAATTATTCAAAACATCTCTCAAATATCTAATCATCACATCATTTGAACTTGCATTGTCTACGGTAATAGTGAAAACTTTTTCAATTCTCCAATCAATCAAACACTTTTCAATAGTACTACCCAAATCAATACCCTTATGACTATCAAACGGATAAAAATTTAGAATCTTTTTATGCAACTTCCAATCATTGTCAATAAAATGAGTTGTTAGACACATATAATTAATTCTATGAATAGACGTCCATGTGTCCATAGTAAGACAAACTCTTCGATAATTATTTTTCAAAAATTGGTTCAACTTTAATTTCTCATACATATAAAGTTGATAGCAATCTCTTAAAATGGTAACCCGTTATGGAATTTTAAACCTAGGTTGTGCAATTGACATAAACCATTTAAACCCTACATTCTTGACAAATTTGAAAGGAAGTTCATCCACGATAATCATGTAAGCTAAAGCATTTCTAATGTAAGTTTGATCAAACTTCCATGTGCTAAGAGTGCTTTCTCCCATTTAAACACTTGAATTAGATTGAAGGTTCAATTTGATTGGGTAAGGTCAAGCCTATGTGGGTGTTTTTTACATATGGCTATATGAGATTTAAGTGCGGTACTACCATTTCTAAGAAGATGAGCGACGAAATACCTTATCACGAGTAATTACATCTTCCCTTGATGTCTTTATTTTCATCTTCAAACTTTGTAAAATGGTCCCATACAAGTGACCTTGGCCTCATTGTTTTTCTCTTCATCTTTGTGCTCACTTGTGTGTTTGATGAAGAGCCAACAAGCAATCGTATCCGTTGTTAGACACGGTTTGGGATGAGTTGAACTCGTAACTTCGACATCCGAGGATCCTAACATCTACACAAATTCAAGAATATATTTGATTAGAAATAATTATTAAATACAAGTTTATAGTATTAAAAATTTAAATTTTAAAAGTTAAAACGAGTGGGTAGTGTCCACTCGTCAACTAGCCGACTACGGGCTTACTAGCCACTACGAGCTTACTAGCTCGTGCTCGCAGCCAATAGGCCTACCGGCTCGTACTCGCCGGCCACCCGCATGGCGGTAGGCCCATCGGCATATGCCCGAGGCCGGTGGCCACCCTACTATCTAATCCCAATTCCCAAATGAAAAAAATCAAAAGTCTTACTCATGAAAACCTAAAAGCAAATACTATATAGTCAATTACTAACTTCTTATATAGTCATATTAGGTTTCGAATGAAAAAGAGACGAAATCATAGAAACTTCAACAATAAAAGAAGTTACGGGACTCGAAGCATTAAACCCCAACAACAACCCAATGGTTTCGTTTTAATTACATAAATTTATAAATGATTCAGGAAAAAAATGAAATTAATCAAAAGTCTAGCATTTAACCACAAAAAACAATTGACCTTTTGAGTTTTGTTGGCTGGAATTGAAAGTCCGGAAGCACCGAAGCGGTGAAGGCGTGAAGCACCGATTGTGAAAGTCCGAAAGAGAAGGATGAAGTTCGAACTTTGAAGGAAGCAGGTAGAAGCGAGGAACTCGGGAGTCATGAATGAGTCAAGGAGTAAGAACTTAGGGAGAGTGGGAGACGGACGGGAGTTAGGGTTTTAGTCTTTTGATGTTTTATAACTTTTGTTACTTTTGTAAGCTAAAATTTAACTTTGCTTAAAATTCGATTTCGGTGGAAACCGAATGTGTTTTAAAAAAAACCGAACCAAACCGAAATAATTTTGGTTTCTCGGTTCGTTTTTTTATTATATATTTTTTAAAAAAACCGAACCGAAATTGTTAATTCGGTTCGGTTTGGTTCGGTATTTTGGTTTTAACCGAATAGTGAACACCCCTCCGTATGATGTGTAATATGAATTTTTAAAGATTATATATATAATTTTTATAATCAAATAAAATTTATGAATTTTTTTAACTAATTATGAATTTTTTTTAAAACAAACCATGAGTCAAGTTATTTTTTAATTGATTATTATTTTTTTAAAAAATTAAGTTAAGTTATCTAAAACACACTTTTAGCTCTCTGTTTCTCTCTCTCATCAAAATTTATAAATGGAGCTACATTACTCTCATTTAAAAATCATAAAAATAATTAATCGTACAAATTATAATAATATATTTAAAAAAATAAAACAATCATATTTAAAAATTTTATTTCAAAATCCATATAAAAAAATCAAATTTATTAACAAATAAAACTATATAAAATAAAAAAATTAATTCGATGAAAGTAATTTTAAAAATAAATATAATATAATCGATATATATATATATATACATATATATATATATATATATATACATGTATATATATATATATATAATCAAACTAAAATCTAAACAACTATCGTATATATTCTATTATCATCAAACTATACGTAAAATTAAAAAAATAACGATCTTTTTTTATATTTTCACACCTAATTTTATGATAAAAAATAAATTATTGGAAAGAAAAAAAAAAGACAAAGGCTAGCTAGGATTGTCCGTGCGGACACTGGGAGACAAGCCAAGCCTCGCTTGAGCTCGCGACCGACCCTTAAAAAAAAAAAAAGCTACGGTAAATGGCTATAAGCCATGCTAAGCTGCAAGGCCGACTTTATAATATATATGGCCTAGGCAAAAGAATATTTTAGAGACTCTTTCTTAAAATAAATAAATATTAAACATTATTTAAAATTTATTTTTCTTGCTTTCCGAGATGCAAAATCTCTAATTAAATTTTTGTATTCAAGTTTAAAAAGAAAATCTTTTTCAATTGATAATATAACCAAATTACTTAATCTTTCTTGTGACATAGTTGAACGTAAATAAGATTTTATTAATTTTAATTTTGAAAAACTTCTTTCGATCGAAGCTACGGTAACAGGAATAATTAATAGTATTCTATATGCTATCCATGCATTTGGAAAAAAATTTACCTTTTTTATAAAATTTAGTACGACAAGTGGTGTTTTCATTTCCATAGTTATAATTTCTTTTAAAACTTTTAATTTTGAAAATAAATATAAACCATCAATATCGAAAGCATATCGTGCTTTAGAAAGTTTTCAAGATTTAAATAATTTTTTTCAAAATATCATCATCGAGTGATTTTAATTTTTCTACACTATAAAGAAAACCAAAATTATCTTCATATATTTTAAATTGTTCAAACCTATTTTAAAGAGAGAAAATCGCATGATCAACTAAATATATAAAATAATTAATTCTAAAAGATTCTTCAATAGATAATTTCATGTCTTCATTTTCAATTTCATCAAATTGTTTCTTTCTTCTTATTGTACGCTTTTTAAGAAATTTTGGTTCTATATTCATTTGCTCTGTAATTTCTTTAGCCAGGATCATAGAAGATGTAAACTCATTTTCTCTATAGCTTTTAAAAAAAGAAATAAGACCTTTCAAGTAATCTATTGCAAGAGCAATATCCATATCTTTAGATTGTAAATATTTACTAATCGTATTAATAACAAACAACATATCATACCAAATAATCAAGCCTAATAGAAATTTAAAATTTTCAATCTCATATGTTGCTAAAGAAATAGCTTCACCTTTTGTTTTAGGATCCTCACTAGTTTCTACTAATTGATATAAAGCATCTCTTATTTGTTGAGTTTGAAATCTAATTGCTTTAACACTTTCAATACGACTTTCCCAACGTGTTTGTGATAATGGCTCAAGTGTCAAATTAGAAACTTAATCTTGCAAAATTTTTCATCTTTTTGTAGAAGAAGAAAATAATGAATATATACGTTGTGTCACTCCAAAAAATGTCATATCACTAGCACATGAATTAGCCATATCACAAATAACTAAATTAAGATTGTGACAGATCACATGGTGTATAAAATGCTCTAGAATTTATATCTAATAATCTTTTTTGTACACCTTGATGTTTACCTTTCATATTAGACCCATTATCATATCCTTGTCCTCTCACATCATTTACGTCAAGTTCAAGAGTTTTTATCTTACTTGTAAGTTTATTAAAAAGACTTTCACCGGAGGTATCATCCACTTTTAAAAAATCCGTAAAATACTCTTCTATTTTTATTGAAATTATCGAAATATCTACACATCTTAATATAAGATACATCTCGTTCTTGATGACTTGCATATGTAGTACAATCAAGTATACCTGAAAATATTTTGATTCTTTGATTTTTTTGATAATGGTATTTCTTATTTCTAATGCTAAAATATTTATCAACTCATTTTTTATATTATGACCAAGATAATGCATATGAATATCTCCATTTTGAATACATCTAAGGTGTTCTTGCATTATTGGGTCAAACTCAGCAATCATTTCAATTAAACTCAAAAAATTTTCATTATTGTCCCGATAAATCTTCTCATTTGTACCACGAAATGCCAAATTATTTTTTGAAAGAGCTTTTACAACAGTTTTAATTCTTAATAATACATTCCTCCAATGCTCTTTCTCTTTATTTATTTTCTCTTGTAAATGCTTATGAATTGTTTTGTTTTTAAGCAATCTCATTTGAGCATCAACCCAAATGTTCATATTAATAGCATGTTCATTACTTGTCTCGTGACTTTTAAGTTTGGCACTAAGATTTTTCCAATCTCTACACCCTTCATTTGCTAATTGAATATTTGATTTCAAACTAAATAATTTACAACAATAACAAAACATTGTTATCTAACTCTTTTGAATAGACTAGCCATTTTCTATCATGTTTTTCTCTCGTTTGGTAATTTTCGAATGTAATGAACTATAGAAAAATGTCTAGAGTTTTTATCTCTTGAAAAATCTAAAATTTCTCTAATTGGACTTCTCAACTAATAAATTAATCGAGTTTTGAGTCTAAATTTTTCCATTGTGCCTGGATCGTAAATATTTTTAATTATTGTTGCATCTTCATCATTAATATTTTCACTTTTATTGATTGAAACATCACCTTCTAAATTTTCATCATATTCTTCATTACTTTTTGGTGAATTTGAATTGTTATCTTCAAATTTTTCTTTACAATTTTCAACTATATTTTCATTTAAATCTTTATCTTGTTCTTCTAGTATTTGAGGTTTAATATTAGTAACAAATCTATCAAGTGCATCTTTTTAGGATTAATTAGTTCTTCTATCTTTCTTTTTTTTTTTACTTTTTTCATATTCGATTCATACTTTCTAGTAGACATTTTATTCAAATAATAAAATTAAAATATAATTATAAAAAGAATAAGAAACTTTGGCACTTGATTATATTTGCTTGCCACACCTAATCAATTAAACCCGGAGAGAATCACCTAAGAAAATAAAAAGAAATTTGAGAAAAAAATAAAATATTATATGATCTATATACATAATTTTATTTGCATAAATTAAAAAATTACCTTTAGATTTTTATGCTAAGCTAATTAGAAAAAGTTTTATAAGAGATCCTCGATTGTTTGGAGAAAGAAAGGAATGTAATAAAAAAAATTTAGAGATCTAAAAATTGTTTTACTCACAAATATTTTTCGAAATTTTTCTATAAGTAAAAGTGGAGGTGCATGACTTTTAATTTATCTCATTCTTCTAGGGTATAGGTTTAGGGTAAAATTTTAATTGGGGCTCTCCTTTCTATGAGGGCCACATGCATAGGCCTTAATGGCCTATGCCTTGAGCCGGCATTGCCAAGTTCTGCTACAATAAATGACTTTGAGCCAAGCTAGGCATCGCTTAGCCTACGACCGACCTTTAAAAAAAATAAATGCTACAATAAATAAACAGCGACACCTCTAGATATTTTATTTTTTTAGTAATAATCCACCAATCTTAAGATTCATTATTTTGTACCCCACTTTAAATCGGTGAGTGCATGCTTAGTGAGTACAAACCAATTTTTATATTTTTTTTGTTCGTAATAATTTTGAGTGGATTCTATTTTTTCCTACATTTCAATAAAAAAAAGAGTCATGTATCAATTGATATCGGTTACATTAATATTTGATGGTTTTAGGTGATGAAGTACACTCAAATAACAAAAATCAGAAATTAATTACTCAAATAGATTAAATAAAATGTTAGACATTGAAACTTAACAAAAATCAACATTGGACAATAAAGTTATTTTTTTTTAAATTTCGAGCGAGAGTTCTTTTTTATCATGTGTCATTTGATATCGGTTATGTCAATATTTAACGAGTTTCGGGTGACGAGAATGGAGTCAAATAAAAAGAAAAATCAATAATTGATCCCTCAAATTAATACATAAAATAAAAAATTATACACTCAAATAGAATAAAAATATACACTCAAAAAGAACAAAAATAAAACTCAAGACACTAAAATTACAGTTTTTTCAATAAAAATTTCATGATCCCACATAGTGAATCAAGGGTTCCCTATATTTTATTTACATATCTTGTATCTATTGTATTGATCTATGGATAAATTTGGTAAACTAAAGCTACACAATAATTTCTCATATACTAGCCTTTTCTTTTCTTTATGATAAAGTTAAGCTACGGACTGCACGAAGCATAAAACACATGTGTAAGAATTAGGCATAAATTACAAGGAATTAGTGGATTATTTAAATGGGACTTGTTTGTGTCACTTTTTCTTAATAAGATTGAAACTTAATTGCTTTTGTGGCTGAACCTTGTTGCACATCACATTTTGATGATTGATTATTAAAAAAGAAGAAGAAGAAGAAAATTTGATGTACGTTTTTTTTATAAGTGTTTTTAGTAATTAACAATGAATGTTTGTTTTAAATGTATTAATCGAAATATGAACGATAGGTGTAAAACCCAATTAATATTAGATATGTCTTTTTCCCTGTATAATTTTTTTTTATGACTAAAATGGTCTAACCATCCCTTAACTATAAGTCATTTGAAATTGATTCCCATAACCTTTTTATTGTTTTGGTGGTCCATAAACTTTATAAGTTTTGAAATCAAGTCCATTTAATTTTTTTACGTAAAACATAACAAAAAATGTGTATGGAGAAGTGGAAAACACAGTTGGCTAACTTAATCCAACAAATGATGCCTGACGTTTTTTTTATTTTTATTAAATCCTAAGCCACTTAAACTATTCTCTGTAAATTAAGATCCCTAAGTTGATTTGTTCCGTCACATAGAGGAGGGGAAATTTAGGAGGTTTGGGAGTAGTTTTCAGGCGATGGTGGTGTTTTGGCTGGAGGGAGATTGACGATGGATGTAGGGGTGTTTGTTAGTATAGGTGGCAATGGTTGTTGATGGTTGGGGTTTGATGTAGCGTCTCGACAAATGAAAACTGATTGTTCTCAACAAAAGAGTGTGATTTTGGCAGTGGGCTTAAGTTGGTGACAATGACTGTTGATGTTGGCTTTTGAGGGTTTCGTGTTAAAGGAGATGATGTTAATAGCTAGTGTTAATGGTGGCTTGAAAGGGTTCGGTGTGGATTAGGTGGTGATCGGTAGTTATTACTGGTGAAGATTCGACCTGATGCGAGGGAGGCTGGCCAGAAAAGATTTTTAAGAGAGAATGATTTTGTTTGGATGACTGGCATCTCTCTTTCGCAAGGAAGATGGTGGTTGCGGGTGTGGTCTTGGTGGCAGTGGTAGAGAGGGTAGCAATGATGGTTGACGATGGAGAAAAAGGTGGTTGACGTTGGGATGGCCGAAGAAGAGGGAAGAGATCGAGCTTTTGATCGACTGACTTTGGGAGAGAGGGGTTGCAGTTGAGGGGTTATTTTCTCTAAGGGTGTCTGGGCAACAAGAGGTGGGCCTAGTACAATTAATTGGCCGATGTGAGGGTGGATGGCCATAACTTGGGTTTCGGCTTCCACTAGTGAAGAAGGGAATTTTTTTTTTAAAAAAAAAAAACAACAATAGAATTTTTGGGGAAGAATGGAATTTTTGGTGAATTAATACAATTAATTGTGAAATTAGATATTAATTCACCATTAGTTAAAGTGGGTTAGGATTTAATAAAAAAATAGCAACTGTCATGCATCCTTCGTTATATTTAGTGAGCCATATGTATTTGTCACTGTCAAGCAACATTTGCTATTATCTATGACGGAAAAAAGTTAAGTGGATTTAATTTCAAAGATAATAAAGTTCATGCACTACCAAAATCAATAAAAAAAATTTCAAAACTTAATTTTATATGGCTTAAAGTTCAGAAGATGCTAGACCGTTTTAACCTTTTTTATATATTTTTTACCTTTTTATTATAGGTTTTATGAAGATTTATACATTTTCCATTCAATATTTTAGACACAGATCATAAATTATTTTTTTAAAAAATAAAACATCAAATTTAGTTCTTAAAATGAAAGTGCTAAATAAATGGTTGAAAAAAAAATTGTTTGATATTTTAGATCAATGATTGAAATTAAATCTTAAAAACGAATGATACACCTCACTGTGCTATATCATGGAGTCCACCGCTGGCTGGCTGGTGGTGGGAATGGCCCGTCCACCTCACTGTGCTATTTTATATTTTAATTTCATCATTAACTTAGTTTTTTTATTATCAATATTTTGTTATATTAGTAATTTTTATCAAATTTCTTTTTTAATAACTTATTTCTCTATTTTACTCTTTTGGTTTCTCTCTCCAACTATTAGAATGATTTTTCTCTTAATTTCTTTAATTAGTTTCTTTTTCCTCAACCCTAATGGTATTTTTAAAAAAATTTGGAGGGAAAAAGAATAAGGGAATAAGAAAAATAATGCATCGAAGAAAAATTGATTTGAGAATAAAAATCAATAATCTAATAAAAAAATTAATGAAAGTTCTAAGTCATTCTCGAAATTAGAATATAAAAAAACTAAATGATTAATTTTTTAAATAAAAGAAATTAATTAATTTCTTTTTCAAAAAAAATGAGAGTGGCTAATTTATAATTTACTCCCTCTTTTGTGCGTGGGTCCTGAAAAGCTTGTCATTGACTTTAAAGTTTAAAGTCGACGACAAACCTCCTTCATCCTTAACAGATCGAAGCTTCAGCTTCTGATCATTTATCAAGGCAACTTACAGTATCCTAAACAAAGGGGTGTCGGAGAACTTGTTTGCATTTATAATAGAATTATGGAACTCTGGCTTATTTTGTTCATAACTTGGTCTTCGTTGGCCGTTTCGCTTACTGTTTTGGATTTGCTTTGCAAGTTTGGAAGCCGCAAATTCGGAAGCTTCATGGATGTTGACGGAGGTCAAGATGGAGGAATAGATTTAGAAGGCGGAAGTGATGATGGCAGAGGGGATCATTGCGATGGAGCAGGTGGTGGAGGAGGAAGCGATGGAGGTGGAGGTGGAGGTGGAGGTGGAAGTGGTGGCGACGGCCGCGGCGGCGGCGGTGGTGAAGGAGGAGGAGGTTGATATGTGTTTGTGTGCGTATATATATATATATATATAGCGATCATCTTACAGCTTAAGGTAGGTATAACCTAATATATTAGTTTGGCTAATCCATTTGTTCGAATTCATGTAAATTAATGAATTAGCATTTGCTTTGTTTTGTGGTGCCAATGAGCATAATCGAAATCTGCTTTATCTTATTGATGATGCCATGTCCAATTATATATATATATATATATATATGTTGTTGTTGTCCTCTCTGATTAGCATTGAACAGAGTACTTCAGACCAAAAGAAAGAAAATATACTACAAAAGTGATGAGGATTTGTGTTTTTAAGCGTGACAACTACTAGGAGAATTTGTGTCCGAAGTATAGGTGGCATGTATGAAAATTTTCGTCATGAAATTAAGACTAGAAATCACTTGAAAAGGAATGTATAAGTCAACTAGAAGGGGAAAGGAAATTTCAATTCATTTAACATAATTTTTATTTATTAGACTGTTTTTGGTAACTAAAAAATTATTAAACATAGTTTTTGTTTATTAAATAATTACGAAAATAATTTTTTTCTAATAAAAAATTTTGTACATGCCATCCTCTTAATAGGATATTAAAAAAAAAAAAACTAAAAGACCTTAGATGTTCATGTTCAATGAACAAGAAATCCAAAAAATTAAAAGACCTTGAGTGTTCACGTTTAATGAACGAGTGAATTCACTCTCAATATAGTATTGTTCACATAAACTCGAATAGTCATTGTAACTATGCACTAATTGTTATAAAAGAAATGATAACAACAACATAATTGAAAAGAAAGATGATAAGAAAATGAATTCATTATAAGATAAAGTGGATACAAGAGATAACAACTCCAAATAATCTCTTATTCTTTACAAAATACTTATATATCAACTAATGGACAATCAAGCCTATTTATAGGCTTCAAGATTATAGAGAGAATTGGAAATGATTATAAATTATTACAAGATGCATAAATTGCATAACCTTTTCAATTTTTTATATTGAATGGTGAATTGAATCACATTAAGAATAATGGGTAGTGAGAATATGAAATGGTCATAGACATTCATTATTTCATAATACTCTTCCTTGAATGTCCATCATACAAGGAACATGTCTCGTTAAAACCTTACTATGAAAAACCCAAGTGGGAGAAAATCCTAGTGAAGAAAAAATAGTATATTCCTTGTATATGTTAATCTCAATGTTACGCTCCTCTTATTGAAAACATCATATGAGATCTCTAAGACGATGCATTTTAATCTTGTGAATCATCTTCTAAAAAATTATGATAGGTAATGCCTTAGTGAACAAATCTAATGGATTGTCACTTGATCGAATTCTTCCTTTAATTGAATCATGCAAACATCATTATCTTCATATGATATTATTGAAACTTATTTCTTTGGTAGATAAACTGTATGTCTCTTGAATATGATGAATCATTGATTTTAGCTAAACACATTACCGACTTGCCTCTTAAATTGGTATTTTTGCATGGTAATTTGAATATCTAGTAGTTAGAGATTGCTTCTAGAATATCATGATATGATTGTATCACTAAATATAAATACATAACCTATTTGTGATCGAGTTTTCTATAGATCAAATAAATAAGATGTATCCGTATAATCAATTAAACTCGATTTTGATTATTTGAGTACAATAAATATCATATCAATTTTTCCTTGAAGATAATGGAGGAAATATTTAATTTCATTCCAATGTCTCCAGAGCAAAACTTATATCTTGCTAATAAATTTATAGAAAAAGTCATATCAAATCGAGTATTATTAGTAAGATATATCAATGTACCAATTGTATTAAAATATGGTACTTCAAGATTAAATAATTCTTTGTTATCTTCTTGAAATCGAAAAAGGGTCCTTTTGGATATCAAGTAAACGAACTATCATTGAGCTAATCGATGGATGAGCTTTCTATAGAATCATTATAGAACTTTTTCTATATAAATTAACTAACGAATAAAAATCTTATTCTTTAAGTGCTCGTATCTGCGAGTCAAGATAAAAGTCTTTTTTTCAAGGTATTTCATATCAAATTCTCCTTTCAAATAATTTATGATATTTGAAATCTCTTCGAAGTTTCAATAATATTTAAATCATTAACATATATAGCAACTATCACAAACCCCCTTTTGAATTTTTTTATAAAAATATATGAATAAATATGATTGTTTTTATAACATTTTTTCAATAAATATATATTAAAACAATTATACCACATGCACACATGATAATAATAAAGAGTAGATATTGAAAAATATAAAATAAATATAAAAAGTATAGCATAAATTGAATTTCTAAAAACTAAAATAATAAAAATAATACTAAAATAATATCAATAGAGATTTCTATAATATAATTGAATTCATTTATCGAGAATATGTATTACATGCTTCGGGCATCTTAAGTCATTCTACGACTTTCATATAGATATCATTTTCAATTGAGCAAATAAGCTACGATCACATTCATTAAATGCATGCATATGAATTTTTTCATATATTTTATCAAGCTAATAAGATAAAAAAATATAATTGCATTCATTATAGGAGAATATGTCTCCTCATATTTAATATCAAGTCTTTATGAAAACTCTTGTGTTACAAGTCTTACTTTGTATTACATAATCTCATCCTTCTTATTTTGTTTTTACAAAAATACTCATTTGTATCCTATTAGCTTAACATCTTCGAGTGTTTTTGACTATCGATTCAAAAACTATTCATTTGTAAGAGAACATAATTCTATATGAATTGCTTTTTTCATTTAAGCCAATCATCTTTATGTCGACATTCCTTAATAAATTTAGGCCAAGGATCCTTATTTTCATTCAAAATATCAATTGTAACATTATATACAAAAATCTTATTAATAAATACTTCATTTTGATCATATTTTCTCCTTATATTGACATAATTTATCAAAGTCTCTTGTTTTTTCTCAAGCATTTGGACTTCTTCCATAAGCTTATTCTCGAAATATCTTAGATCATTTTATGAATATTTACATCCTTTATTTTAATTATTTTCCTTTTTTTTGGATTTTTGCTTTTAAAATCAATCGGTCTTTCACGCTTCGGACGTACTTTTGATTCATTTGCTATAATGTTAATAGATTTTTCTTCCAAAAAATCAATTCTAATAGGAGCATTCTCGGTAGGGATATACATTTTAGTTACTCATTTGAGATCCGAGAATGCATCTAGCAATTAGTTTGGTATACTTTATAGATGAATTTATCTTTTGAACTTCAAGTTCATATTATGTTGTACGAGGATCAAGATGATATCGGATAGAGTACTCCATGTAATATTTTTTTTTAATATTTTCAACTACTTGTTTTGTTTATTCTTTCTCCTTAATGTTGGAAAAACTATTTTATCAAGCCGACGAGTCGATAAATCGAGTCTGTAAAAATATTTTTTATTCACGGTTCAAGATATTGAATTATTGAAGAGGATTCAAATCCAATATATATTCTCAAACTCTTTTAAGTACCCATTTTAGTTTGTTGTAGAGAAGCACTACGGATATATACTCGCAATGTCAAAAATTCTTAAATAAGAAATATTTGGTTTATGACCATAAACTAATTAAAAGAGAGGAGAATTTCTAATAACTTATAGGTATGATGCAAACAAATGTTGCTGCATGTAAGATTACATATCCCCAAATATAAACAAGGAGCTTTGTTTTTAAATAATGGTTTAGCTATCAATTGATCATTCGATAAATGATTTTTCTAAACCTTTATGAGTACGAACATGAACAACATGCTATTCAATCTTTATTCTAATAGCCAACCAATAATCATTTAATACTTAAAAGATAAATTCACAAGTATTATCAAGGTGAATTATTTTAATGGCATAATTCAAAAATTATGCTTGTAATTGAATTATTTGAGTTGGCAATTTCGAAAATGTTAGATTTCAAGTAGATAATAAATATACATTTGATCATTTTGTGGATGCATGTATTAAAATCATAAAATATCTAAATGGTCCACGTGGTGAATAAATTGATCCACATATCTCACGTTGAATACATTATAAAAATATTAAAGATTCAATCTCAATTTTACTTAATGATGACTTAATAATCAATTTGCCTTGAAAACATGTAGAACATGAAAATTTATTAAATTGAAGAATCTTCTAACTCTTCAATAAATTTTTATATGAATTTTTTAATATATGTATATATATATTGCATCATGAAATACTCAAGATAAAACAATTGGTAATGTCACATAATAAAAGCATTTGAATTAGTAAACTTCGATTTACTACGAGATTTGTTTCAATCATTCCAATATATATATATATTGCATCATGAAAGACTCAAGATAAAATAATTAGTCATGCCACATAATAAAAGCATTTGAATTAGTAAACTTCTTATTTGCTACAACATTTGTTTCAATCATTCCAATATTTGTAATAAAGACCAAAAAATAAAATGGATAAATTTTTTCAATACATAGTTTCTATCCAATATAATAATTATAATATATAAGTATTCAATATTTTTCACATTTGTTATCTTGATATGATATCAATTTAGATGAATATCTTTGAAACTTAATAAATTTCTACAAGGCCTTAGAAAGAATAGTACATCATTTATAATAAAATTTATCTTTTTAGATGCTCGATGTATTTGCCATTCCGGAGCCTTTAAATCATGTCACTTCAAGTAATAATATATTTGTTCTTCTAAAGCCTTTAAAAGTTATCTTTACAAGTAATATATTCGCTCTCCTAGAGCCTAAAAAATTTATCTCTTTAGATAAGAATATAATCGTTATTCTGAAACTTTTTGTTAGATTGATATTATCATATATAATATTAATATAAAATAAATAAATAATTATAAAATAAATTTATATTTATCTCTATGCAATAGAAATTATAAGAAAATATAAAATATCTTATTTATAAATAAAAAAGCTAACAAGTCATTAATTTTCAATTGTCACTATTTTGATATATAAAATTGGCCTCTATATTTTACTCTTTCTTTTTCAACGAGGCTTAACAATGCTTAATAAGGTGTTTTGGTGTACGACGAGTACGCGAAAAATGTCTATTTATGCCACGAGCTATAACATTCATTTTCAAAATATTGACTAGATTCATTTTCATTCTTTTCTGATTTTTTTCATAGTTTATCAATTTCTAATTGTGAGATATATTATCATAGTCATCACGATTATAATAATAATTATTTCGAGCACGTCCATGGCTATGACCACATCTTCGTCCATGCCTAAAATTGTTATAAGTTATCACATTTACTTCGTGGAATGAAATAGATCTAGTTGAATGAGATTTATTCTTTTTCATAAATAGCTTGTCATTTTATTTAACCATAAGCAAGTATGAAATTGATTTAGAATATTTCTTAAATTTCTTTTCTCGATATTGCTACTGCAAGAGCATATTCAAAACATAAAAAGTAGAGAATATTTTTTAAAAAATCAAGCACTCATAATTAATAATTCTTATTCGAAATATCAAGAGCCACAAAATCAAGTTTATGAGGTTTGATATGATAAAAATTCTATAATGTAATATATAATAATATTATTAGAAGATAAGAATAAATATAATAATAAAATTAAAGCTTTGCAAACAATATTTATTAGATTATTAGATTCTGTATATTAAATTATTTAAGTTTTTTAAATGTATATTCTATGTATCATTAGATTTAAAGTACATGATAAATTAGATACATACCTCTTAAAGATCTAAATAATTTAGATCTTTTGGTAGAGCACTTGTGTAAAAAAAAAATCCAATGGTTGAAATAATTGATTAGGTTTTTTGATAGATACACACCTCATGATCTATTATTTCGATTGGTTAGAGTTTCATGCCGATAACGTGTTATAAAAGAAATAGTATAAATAGTATAATTAAAGAGAAAGATGATAAGAAAATGAATTCATTTTAAGATAAAATGAATACAAAAGATAATAACTCTAAATAATCTCTCAATCTCTACAAAATACTTGTATATCAATTAATGAACAATCAAGCTTATTTATTGACTTTAAGATTGGGGAGAGAATTATAAGGGACTATAAACTATTAAAAGATGCATAAATAATTGAATAAATTGAATCACCCTTTCAATTTCTCATTTTGAATAATGTATAGTGGGAATATAAAATGGTCATGGACATTCATTATTTCATAACACTAATGATATTGTTGTAATTTTTAAGTTCTCGTAAAGCATTTAATAAATAAGTTTTAACAAATGTTACATATCGAGTTTCAAAAAGTTACAACGAGACCCATTACAACCACCACAACAACTTCAATGTGTTTATTTGACAAGGTTTAATGTGTCATGAAATTATGAACTTAACACTTTTAATCATTTTGATATATTTTTTCAAAAATAGATAAAAAAAAATTAATGAACTAAGATTCCGATAACATATTATCACGAAAGGATTTTTTGATTCAAAATTTCTTTTTCACCCGAGGTGAAATGACAAATAGAATAATAGCACGGATCATTCTCCACCTAAGATTACACATGGCTAAAAATTAAAACATGAATTACTTGTTTCACTCTTCTCTTTCACCCAAATACCTATTTTCTTCTTCTTCTTCTTCGCTTGCCGACCACTTACCTAAACCAACAATTCCATCCATCTCCACCACCCATGACTAACATCCTTCACTCCACCACACAAAAAACTAGCCAAAAGGAGATGTTACGAGGATGAGAAAAGACAATTTACATTTTAACTTTTTAGTAAAGGAATAAACAAATATTACCACTAGCAAAAATTCAAATTCTCATATTATGATTGAATGATTTTGTAGTAGGGTTTTATGGGTCCGAGGTGGAAGGTTTGGGAGATTGGCGGAATGGTTATTGCGGTGGGGTGTTGCAACCGAGTGGTTATGGTTGTGGGGAGTAGCAACGAGTGGTGGATTGGCATGAAGGGACAACAAGAGTTACGGTGACTAATAAAGTCGGGTTGTTTGAGGTCGGTGGCAAAGAGTGGTTATGTGTAGGATTATTAGGAATTTTTAGGAATTTAATTAATTGGATTTGTGTTTGATTGACATATAGCTTTTTTTTTTTTTTTTTTTTTTTTTTTTTTTTTTTTTAGGTTTGATTGACATGTAGTTTATTTAGGAGAGAAAATTTATCATATGAGCCACGTGTGATCCTATAAGGCATTTGTGTTTTGTTGCCATCTTACCTCTTATGCCACGTCGAGTTTAAAATAGAATTTTGAATGGAATAATTTATACATGCTAATATGGTTATCGAAAACTTAATTCATGCATTTTTTTATCTATTTTTGGGGAAAAAAATGCCAAGATGATTAAAGTATTTTAAGTTCGTGACTTTTTGATATATTAAGCATTTTGACAATCATAGTTTTTTTTTTTTTTTAATAGTGGTAACAAACTATGAAATAGTTGAAAAAAGGAGGATCCCAAAATATATTGAAGCTTTTGAAATTGATTTATTTTTTTGGATGAATTAAAACAAGTTTCTTGAGGCTATTTTAGTGATTTCGAGACAACTTGATCCTCTCCCCTAAGGATCCCGGATAAAGGAACCCTAAGAGACTGCCAGACTCCAACTATCGTCCATGTATGATCCATACTAGATCCGACCAACTGGCCATCCTACCTCTTCTATGTTCTTGACGAGTTATCTTTGTCTTAGTAAAATCTTTTAGTGGCATATTTCGATCCTCTTCCCCATTACTTAGAAAAAGTGAGCCACCGATTTAGGTACAAAATACTAGTATTATCATCTAGTTTTTACATATATATATGTCCTTATTTAGGACCCTATTCTCTATTCTCTTCACTTGTTTAGGCTTCTATTGAATCAAAAAATAGGTTTGATTGTCCTTTTTTTTTATATATAATATACATAAGGCATCTTTTGGATAATTCAAATCGAAGCAACTGGATGTCCGATTAGGGCTATATAACATGATCGATCAATAGAAATACTCCAACATGCCACCTTTGTCATATATTCCATACATCACACTAAATAGATATCATATTTATGGAATACGATTCACTTTCAAGATGCCTTGGTGGTGAAATGGTAGACACGCGAGACTCAAAATCTCGTGCTAAAGAGCGTGGAGGTTCGAGTCCTCTTCAAGGCATAATATTGAGAATGCTCATTGAATGAGCAATTCAATAAGAGATCTCGTCATAATTTGTGAAAATAAAGCAAATCAAATAAATATAAATAACGAGTTGAGCATAAATTTTTACTTTTTTATTTTTTTATCAAACATGTCGAAAAAACAAAGGGGTTATATCATTTCATGGTGGATCAGTGAATTATTAGGTTGAGCTGGATTCGAACCAGTGTAGGCATATTGCCAATGAATTTACAATCCGTCCATATTAACCGCTCGGGCATCGACCCAGGAAGAAAAAATTCCAGACTTCTTAATAATCTCCCATAAACTTTCTTTTGTAATACCCTACCAACAGAGGAAGTCCAATCCCCGCTGCCTCTTTGAAAGAGAGACGTCCTTGACCATTAGACGATGGGGGCACTTTTGCATGATGGTCAACGTATTATGCTCAAAATATGAACAGTTTTTTAAAATTGTCAATAGAATGAATCCGTGACAATATTTCGTGGGAAGTTGCGGGGCAAATGATGCATGGTCCTTTATGAAAGACACGTCATCCGCCTCTTTCTTTCTTTCTTCTTCTTCTTTATATATAAAAATTAGGTTGTCTCGCATGTGTTGAGTCGATGCTCGCATGAGCGTGGTTCTCCTGGCTCAAGGGCACATGCCTTGCTTCTTTTTTTCTTTTACTTTTTTCCCTAATTTCATTTTAAATTTGTGTTTATATTCAATTTTGTATTAAAATTATGAAAAAACTGATCATTATTTCATGATCTTTCCATTCATCTTAGAGAGAAAGAGTATTTATGATATATTTTTACATTTTAAACTAAACGTATGATCAAATTGTATTACTCTTATTATTTGAGATTTATTTATTTATTTTATAATTTCCTATAAAAATTTCAACCAATTCACTTTTTTCTTAGCTTTTTTTCCTTGTTAAATTTTTTTTTTAACAACTATGATTTGTTCTTCTTTATGTCTGGATTTTGAGAATAATTTTTTTTTTTTAACATGATTATTGTCTTTTTTTTTTAAAAAAAAAACCAATATAGTTTATGCTATGAAATATTATGATATTTAAATAAAACTATGATGATTTTAAATATATATTGAATCTAAACTCTAGAAGTATATTGCAAATATTTGGTTGATATTAAAAACAATTAATCAATGATTAAAAGAAATAATTATATATATAAAAAAATATTTCTTTTAACCATAAGCAAGGCTTGTGCAGAGACCAAGCATCATAACATGAAAAGAAATATTTTTTTTAAAAAAATAGAATCCTCGTATTTTGTTTTCTTATTAGGTAATCAATTTTTTTTTTAGTTTGTATTTCGTCTATTAACTTTGAATTTATTCAGTATATTCCTACATGTTAAGTAAATGCTTTTCATTTTAGGATGCAGGCTATAAAAAAAATTATAGGTTTGATAAAAAAAATAAATCATAGATTTGATTGGAAATTAACTATACACATACACATAAAAACATTGACAATTCACTATTTACTTATTTAATTTTAGATATTCTAAAATTATTTTGTCTTCAAATAAAATAATGTTTTTAAAATCATCGATGATGCCATACTTTTCAAATAAGATTTGAGTTTTCTCATATTTTAATATTATTGATAATTTTGTGAATAAATATATATAAATCTAGTGTACATAATTTCAAGATATAATTGTCTCATGAATATTAAATAAGAATCTTTTTTATTATACAATTTTTACATTACCTTTTACTTAATTTTTCCTATACAATCTTATAAAGAATATTAAAACATATTTTGTTTTGCCTTTTTGGTTGAAACTTACAATTTAAATAATTATAATTTTTTATTTAAAAATTCATGCATAAAGAAAAACAAATCATATTTAAAAAAAATTACGGAAAAGATAATAGAAGAATTAATCAAATACAGAATTTTAATTAAAAAATAGAAAAAAAGACGAAAAAAAGTATTTTTTTCTTTGATTCAATATATTTAATAGATTCACGCTATCGTGGAGAAAATCAAACTAGCGTTAAACTATTCTTACCAGGACATAGACAGATGGGCAACATGGAAATTGTGTTCAATGGATTGATTAAGGATAAAATTGCGTTCAATTGATTGATTAAGGATAATACTGTTAATGAGCACATAAGTTGGGAGCTTTTTTGTAGATAACCCAATGGCGAACTACAGTGGCACAGCAGAAATTTCACTTTGGCAGCAGATGAATATGTTAATTTACATGGAAGAAGAAAAGAAAAAAAATTTTCATTATCTATTTTGTGCTAGAAAAAAAATATAGAAAAACATAAATTTGTAAAGAGTTTGCCAATAAAGATATGTTTATGCTCTATCCAAGATGAGGGACAGTTGCATTTACATGAAAATGGGAACTAGGGAAAACCATGGAAAGGGAGTAGCTGAAGAACAAGAACAGCAAAACCTCAAAACCCAAACTAGCTGAGGAACAATTAAGTTGGGAGAAAATGAAAGGAAAATAAATACTTTATCTCCAATTGTGAAGAGAGATGTAGGTAAAGAAAAAATTGGCAAAAAGTTCATTCTATAATCATTCCAAGTTCCATCCACTTGGCAAAAGAAAACAATTAGGACTCTACTGGGCAAATTAACAAGTAAAAATAATTAAGTTCCAAAAAATTTATCGATCAAATTATTTCGACGCCTTTTGATTGAGTTCCTATAATTTCCCTTGCAGTACTCCTCATCTAAATAAGAGAAATAAAAAGGACAGATGAGGAACTTATTGTTCTCGGGACTACTTCCATCATCTCCATGCATTGTATCCTCTGCCATCATGTTGAAGCTCAAGATGATTCTAAGCTTTTGACAAATTTCTTAGCCTGACATAGGAAAGGAAATAAAACATAACGAGTGAGCCACTAAAAGTAATTAGTAAGCAAACGACCTAATGAGTGCCTGCTGCAAATAAGTACAAAAAAAAAAAAAGACCAAATATGTTCGAAGACACACATAGGATTCTACCGGAAGGAGGTTGAAAAGCAGCGTGCAGACCAGATAATTAACAAAATAGAAATTGGAAGAACAAAGCTCTTAAAAAGGAGGAATACAAATACCAAGTGGAGAAAGAATTTGTACAATTTGTACCTGTTCTAAAGTTAGAAACATTATCACATTCCAAGATCCTAGCCTTCCAAAATTTGGAATAAATCCCTTATAGAAAGCAAGTGGTCCCTGCAAAAAAACATCAGATTCTATGAGTTTAACAAATTAAAAATTATGAATTTGCACTAATGACTAGCACATCTAGATATGTTGAAAACATAAAATGGCTTAGAATATCCATCCAAAACAAATAGTACTTCTCCTTGAAGTTAAGAGCATAAGAATGATGCTAGAGATGCTAACTAGTTTGCTAAATTTCTTTTATTAACTACTAAAGAGGCATCCAAAAGGCGATAAATTAACAATCAATTTTGATTATGGTATGTACAGAACAAATATGTTAGGGCCATGCCAGCATGATTTTATCAACTTTCGTATGTGTTGAAAATAGTAAATAATTATCAGCAAACTTTTAGCATCCCTAGCATTACTCAAAACTTAAATGTTATAGTTTTGGATAAAATAGATCTTTAAAATGCAATGATATCAAACAAAAAGTACTAGCACTTAGTTTATGCTATAATTAATAGTCAACTTATTTAAATGTCAATCGTTAGAGAACTAGTTTTCATTTCTAAGAGATAGATATATAAGGTTGAAAGATAATCATACATCATTCTTCAAAGTCTTGATGAAACAGTCAAGTGTGCTTTTGTATGCAGAATCCCCCATCATTCTTGACTTAACCTGCAAAAATAAATTTTAAAAAATAAAAACCAAAAGCATTAAAATGATGCATCCAACCGAAATATTTGACAGGAAAACGACTAACGGACACCCAAGAGGCCAGGACCTGTGGGAAAATAAATGACTGGCTAGTTTAGCAACAATTGCTAATTGCATCACAGATGCCAGTTAATTTCAAACTCTAGTTCTAATCTGAGACAAATTGCACAGAATATTCTTATAAAATATTAGAGGTTTATACAGACATAGATAGTTTACCACATCAACTGGGGAACCGATACAAACAGCGAAAAATCCCGCCCCGAGACCAGACAAAAGATGAGTGACAACATTATCTGTGAATCCAGGAATTTTCAAAATTGTCTGCAATGAATAGTAAAAATTAGAAATGGCACAAGATATTATATGCAATTGTTAGAGAAAAAGGCATAAAATTGTTGCGTATTGAGTTACCTGCTTCACTTGATCATAGCTGGCCAGTTCAGCAGCATTTATAATAGCATTTCTTGCTATATTGGGTCCAATCCCAGTCCAGAGTGCCCGAACTCCTTCCTGAACGTTAGAAAAACCAAGTAAAAACAGACTGACTAATACAAAGGAAGTATTTTTCAATTGTCTTTATCCTCATTTAGATAAACAACCTGTCTCACAATTGTCGAGTATGCACTCAAAGCTCCAGAATAGCGCCTTGGAACACCAGGTGGTAATTTCCCTTCAGCCTGAAGTCTAACTTTCACAAGATCAGTTGGATTTGCCACAGTGATTCCAATAGCACCTGATTGATAAGACAAGTACATCCACAACACAAAAAATAAATAAATAAATAAAAGCAGGCATCCGGAAATTGTATCAGAATCAAGAATGTACATATTAGTTGACAAATTTTTCTTTGAAGTTATCCCTTAACATTGGCAAATTAACTCACCAGTAGTAAGTGCAGCAAGAATCTTCTTGGTCAAAGGAACATCTCCAACAAAGTCACTGCCGACATAAAGGTTCTTAACCTGACAACCACGTAGTTTACATTTCACAATAATTAGCAATAAAACAGAGCATATAATAAATTAACTCACTACTTCACAATAAAAGACCATTTAGAAACCCACCGGCTCATATAACCCAATTCTTAACCCTCCATACAAACATTGCCGATGCAATCCAGGTACAATTCCTTTCCAAAGCGCTGACATACCTTCTTCCCTAGCAATGGTAGCAACCGTTCCCAACATACCCCTGTATTTTGGCAAGGCCGCTCCATCTCCTGCAACAGCCGACTTTTGTAACTGCAGCCTAACTTTTGCAGTATCCAACGGAATTGTGCATATCTGCATTAACAGATAGTTAGCATTAATCGATTCTGTTTACCAAATCTTAAGACCTAGTCATTACTTTTCTCAGATAATAAATAAATAGACTGCAATTCCAACAATTCAACCTCAAAGATATAACCTAAAAACAGCATAATTCAAGGTATAAGACGGATGAAAATGATTGCTCAATAACAATTAATTTTCAATTAACATAATTGAATTGATTACTTGGGATGATAAAGTAAGGAACTAGATTCAAATTAAATGGGACAAGTAATTTATTATTATTATTATTTAAATACAGTGAGCTTTTATGTGATGATAAATGTGATACAAAAGAACCAAAACCCACGAAATGTGTTAAAAGGACAAAGATGTAGCTTTCACTAAAATATCAAATCATCATGAGAAATCTTGATTTGGGACCTTGTAAAGATTAGATTATCCCAGATATCCAAATACTCAAAACACAAAAAACATCAATAATTCAACAGAACAAAATCATGATCAGGAGAATCAAAACAACCAAACAAAGAAATGGGGACTAATTCCTGGGAACAGTATCGTTACCTCAGCAAAACAAGCCGCAAAAGCACTGCTAGCAAAAATTCCGGCGAAGGAGATATCGGATTTGCCTTTGGAATCAGCCACCATCTTTGTTATTATTTAGCTGGACAAAGACACAGAAAATGAGAAAGAAAGAGGGAAAATAAAGGAAGAAATGGGATTCGTGCAAATCGAATCTTGGGAAAAGGGACCAACCAACTCGAGCCAAACCGCAGGTTGCGCAATTGGGTCCTCCTTTCGATCTTTGCCTCTGCTGTCGTGTTCTCTTCTGCTCTTCATCGTCATCCCTCATTTATGCTTTTGCACCCCACTAGTTAGTACTAGCCTCCGCCTGCCCAGTATGGAAACTTTTATTTTAACTCTTTTATCTTATCTAAAAAATTGGGAAAAAAAAAAAAAAAACTTAGATTTATCTGTACTAAATATTACCATACAGTACACAAACAGACTTGGCTCAAATTCCTTGGATTTATTCTTGAAGGTTAGAGAGTGATTGCAGTTTTCTTAATTATAATGATGTAATAAAAAAAGGATTATCTCATCGTATAAATCAAAATCGGTTTGACATTTCAATAATCCAAAAAAGAATAACAATGTATTAAACTAGTAGTAATTAATAGTAATTTTTATAAGTTAACCATGTTGTTTGGATTATAAAAAAAAAAAAAACTATTTTTTTAATCAGTTTTCACATCAATTAAAAATAATTTTATTATTTTTTTGAGTTAAACTAGGATCAAAATACGTACAACTTTTAGTCGACTATTAGACTATCTTTTAAATCAAATCGACCTAAATTTAATATTATTAAAAAATAATTATGACTATTTATACATGGATTAATAAGAATTGAGGTAGTCTAAATATCAATGGCAATACATGCATGGAAGTGAAAAAATTGACGTACTCTTATATTTTTTACAATAATTAATTTCGTGATTTTGTTGATTTTACTTTTGATTTTCATTGGTAAGAATATTTTCTAGTCAATTTAATGCCTAATTGTCATGTGTAATAAATCCCATTTGTTAAAATAGTTTAAACTTCAGTCACAATACATGTTGCGTGTAAATGAAAACAAGATGTACGCTTATTTTTTTATAAAAATTAATTTCGTAACTTTTTTAAAAAAATTTAATAATAAAAATATTTTTAAATTAATTTTTACGTTTCATTTTGATCTTAAATAAAGTATATACATATGAATTGGTGTATTCATAAGAAAATTATTTCTTATGACCTCCTTAAAAATTTAAATTTAGAACGATAACGCGGATGACTAAATCTATCTACCAACCAAACTAAACCTATAAGGATGCTTTTGCAATTCGAGAATAACTTTTTTATAGTGAGTCTGTAATTTATCCGTTTGGTGTAAATTCATAAGCCGTTGCGTAGAAAGTTTTCAATAGTTCGACGAAGCATTGGTTGGAACCGGTCGAATGGGTAAACAAACGGGACAAGTATTTATGAGGCTTACCGAATGGATTAAGAGATTATCAAGCTCGTGAATAGATGAAGTAAAATCGATAAAACTCTTTTTTGATATCGATGGGATATTATAACACTCAAATAACTTTCTTCACACAAACTCATGCTTGCGGTAACACTAACTAGAGAAGAGATTTTTGAATCACGTAATATTTCATTAAATAATTTGATCCGATACAACTCACATGCAGGAGCATGCCTTTTATAGGCTTTAACATACAATATTATAATATTTTTTAGTAAACTAACTTGTGAAGGAACATAAAAGCTTGGACTCTATAAGTTGATAGCCACTATTTTGTGGCTTTAATTTAGCATTGCCCACAATCCAATTTCAGCTAACGAGTAAGCACTCCATCATGTGGTAAAAGTTTTTGGCTCAAACTAGTCTAATATTTCAACTATAGTAGCAACAATTATAGCTTAACAGATGCAAAGACCGACTTCTAGCAATTATCAAGCTATACTTATTTTTTTTTTGAAGCTTGATTTAATTATCGACATTGCCTCTCTTAAATCAAGCTTGTAAATTCATCATTCCAAGCAATTTCTTTAAGTTATAAAATAAATCAATCTTTAAAGGCTTTGTAAAAATATCTATTACTTGCTCTTCAATGAGACAATACTCATTCACCACTTCTTTCTTAGCTACCAGCTCTCAAATTTTGTGAAATCGAATATCAATATGCTTAAATCGCTCATGAAAAACTGAATTTTTGCACGGTGCAATTGCATATTTATTGTCATAAAATATTTCTATGGAGTATTATGCTTCGATGCATCACTTCTAAAATTCCTCTAAGCCAAACTCGCTTGTATGACATAACCGGTTCGTCGCTATATATTCCGTTTCAGTTGTAGAGAGTGCAACAATTGGTTGTTTCTTTGAGGACCATGATACCGCACCAATGCCCAAATGAAATGCGTACCCTAACGTGCTTTTTCTTGTTTATATATCTCCCGCCCAATCACTATCCGTATAGCCAACAAGTTTTACATCATTGTTATTGGCATAAAAAATTTCATAAAAAATTCCATCGGTTAGAGTACCTTTGATATATCGAAGAATTCTCTTGGCTCCTTATAGATGACTAGCATATGGTTCCTTCATAAACCTACCGAGCAATCCAACTCCAAAGACTATGTTTGGTCCGGTTACGATCAAATATCCGAGACTTCCAATCATGCTTTTATAATTGGTTGAATCTACCCTTTTGCCATTATTTTCTTTTGTTAGCTTTAACTTTTCTTCAATCGGCGTGGAGACAAGCTTAGCATTTTCCATCTTGAATTTCTTCAAAATATATCTAGCATATTTCTTTTAAGATATAAAAATTCCATCATCCTACTCGAACAACCTCAATGCCAAGAAAATAAGACATTAGCCCTAACTTTGTCATTTCAAAATAGCTTATCATAGCCTCCTTGAATTTTGTAATCATCTTTGGATTATTGCCAGTAAAGATTAGATCGTCAACATAAAGGCACACAATAATAATAATTCTAGGCTCAACAAATTTAATGTATAAAGTATGCTCAAATGGACATATTTCAAAACCATGCTCATGAAGTAGGAATCAATCTTTTTATACCATGCCCTTATGCTTGCTTCAATCCATTTAAAGCTTTCTTCAATCTGTAGACCTTATCTTTTTTTCCCTCAATCATATAACATATAACTCCGCAGGCTACTCTACATATATTTCTTCTTCTAAGGTGTCATTCGAAAAGCGGACTTAACATCCATTTGATATATATTTCAATTATTTTATGCCGAGAAAGAAATAATCATGCGAATTATATCCGATCTCGTAACAGGAGCAAATACCTCAAAGTAATCAATACATGGCTTTTGCTTGTATCTTTTCGCAACCAACCTCGCTTTAAAGCGGTCAATTTCACGATTGGGCTTATACTTTGTTTTGTACACTCACTTCACTCCAATAGGTTTCTTATCTAATGGCAAGTCCGTTAACTCTCATGTTTCATTCTTCTCGATGACATGAATTTTATCATCCATGGCTTTTCTCCAATTCCGATCATTTGAGGCTTCTTCAAAAGTCATTGACTCACAATCCGCAAATAAGGCAAAATTGATAATTTCTTCATCGGATGGGTCATTATCATTACCCACAACATAATCCTCCAGTATGGCTAGCACTCTACGATGCCTGCTACGGTCCGTTAGATACTTTTGGCTCATCAAGTGTTGGAACCGTATGTTCATTCTCCTTTTCATCCTTGTCCGGAATCATCACCAGCTCCTTTTGGGCCTTTGAAGACTAGTCCCGCATTTCTTATTCATCAAATGTCATGTCACGACCGATGATCACTTCTTTGTGACTAGATTATAAAGCTTGTACACCTTTGAGTTTGTGTTGTAGCTAATGAAAATGCATTTTTCATCTTTGTCATCCAACTTCCTTATGAGTTGATCCGGAACATAGGCATATGCAATATACCCAAAAACTCGAGGTGTCGAATTGAGAGCCTTTTTTTGCTCCAAGCTTATTCGGGTGTTTTATCACAAACGTTATTTGTTGGACACTCGTTCAAAATATACATAGTAGTAATAACCGCTTCGCCTAAAATTCTTTAGGCATTTGTTTAGCCTTTAGCATGCATCTCACCATATCCATAATCATCATGTTCTTCTTCTCAACAACTCCCTTCTATTAAGGAGTGTATTTGGTTGTTAATTGATGCTCGAATTCCACATGTTTAAAGAAATATGTACAGTAGAGGTACTTTTGGCCTCTATCCGTTCTCAATGCTTTAATCCTATAATCGTTTTGTTTTTCCACGGATGCCTTGAATGACTTGAAGGCATCACGAGCTTCGATTTCTATTTCAAGAAATATACCCATGTCTTTCTACTAAAGTCATTAATAGAGGTTATAAAATACACAAACCACCATGTGTTGGCACATCAATCGTACACAAGTCTAAGTGCACAATCTCCAATAGGTTTTTCACCTTCCAAGACTTTCTAGTTGGGAACGATTCTCTATGCTTCTTACCCAACTCATAGGTCTCACATACACCATTAGGTATATTCACAACATGCAACCTAGAAACAAATTCTTTCCTTGATAGATAGTTTAGTCCAAAAAAAATAAAAGTGTCTAAAACGCATATGCCACAACCAATCATCATTTGGTATCACATAACTTAAGTAAAGAAATTTTTCATGTTGGATTTTCAAAAGGAATAGGCCGTTGAGAGTCAAGTCTCCCATTACCGTCAATCAATGTGCAACTACCATAATGAATCTACATATTGTAACCTTGCTCTAACGAGTTGTCCCATACTCAACAAGTTATGATGAAGGTCGGGAGCATAGAAAACATCGGTGATAAAATTTTATGAACCATCCTTTAACTTAATAGTAATTCGACCTTTTCCTAAAATTAGAATATTAGTGTTGTTCCCAAATTTTACGGTTGAATTAACCGTTTCATCTAAACAAGAAAATAACTCCTTTTTCCCACATATATGGTTACTACAACCAGTATCTAAATACTAGATATTTTTCATCTTTTGGAAAAGTATTGCTTGTTAAAAATAAACTTTGTGGGTTATTTGAATTCTCACTAATATCCCGGTACTCGGTTTTCTCGCTACGTTTGCCTAATATCCGCATCCGCGACTCCGTGCCCATACTTCCCACAATGGAAGCAATTAAAATTTTTTCTTTCTTGATAATTGTTGCTCCTTCCTCTTTCACGGTTAGTCGGCTAAAAAGTATTTCCACCTCTTTCTTGACTAGATGGTTTGAAATTGTTGTCTCTTCCATTGTTGTAATTGCTATGTCCTCTTCTTCGAAATTTTCTCGACCTCTACCTTTGTAGTTTTCTCTTCCTCCATTATTAAAATTATCACGACCTCTTCCTTTTGAGCTTTGACTAGATTTGGTAATGTAGTTGAAGTTCACCTAACCTTTTAAGGCTTATTCATTTGTCTTTTTTATTTTCTCCAAGATTCTCGCTCACATGGCTTTTAATGCATCCTTGCAAATTTACTATTGTCATGGTATTTGTGTCATAGGACTCTATAATTGTAGTCACCACGTGATCAAATTTGATCGGCATCGTATGAAGGATTTTCTCCACCACCTTGTTATCCGGTAAGTCTTCTCCATATACCCTTATCTTATTTACAAGATCCGTAACATATGAAAAATGTTGTTCTATACTTTCTGAATTTGACATCTCGTACCTTTAATATTCTCTTCATAAGGATTGTAATTTTGATTTTTGAGCTTTATTTACACCTTTATATGACATCTTCGGTATGTCCCAAGCTTCCTTAATAGTTTTGACATTTGCAATTTTGCCAAAAACTAAATAATCTATGCCTTAGTTTATTTGTGATAACGCCAACTAGTCCTTTCGTCGAGCGGTTTCATAAGCTCCTGCCTCCATTCTTTGTCCAACAAGGTTCTAAATATTGTGAACTTTTAAATGGGTAGACATCAACAGTTCTCAATAATTATAATCTAGTTTCTCATCTAATTTAGGACCAAACCGGACAATATTGTAATTGGCCATGTCTCTTTCTCACAAATAAACCCGACTCTACAAAAACATTTATTAAAAGGTGAGAACTCTCTCGTTTCTCACACACTCAAAATTTTGACACTCGCACTACTAGGCTCTCCGGCTCTAATACCAATTTGATATCGGTGGGACATTATAACACTCAAATACCTTTCTTCACACAAACTCACGCATACGAAAATGCTAACGGGAGAAGAGATTTTTGAATCACGCAATATTTTATTAAATAATTTGATCCAATACAACTCACATACATGAGCATGCCTTTTATAGGCTTTAACATACAATATTATAATATTTTTTAGTAAACTAACTTGTGAATGAACATAAAAGTTGGACTCCATAAATTAACCGCCATTATTTTACGGCTTTAATTTAGTGGTGCCCACAATCCAATTTCAACCGACAATAAGCATTCCATCATGTGGTAAAAGTTTTTGGCTCAAGCAAGTCTAATATTTCAACTATAGCAAGTAATAATTATAGCTTAACAAGTACGAGCATCGACTTTCAGCAATTATCAAGTCGTAATTATTTTTTTGTAAGCTTGATTTAATTACCGACATTTTTGAATTTTAATTTATTTGAAAATTTAAATTTAATTTTTTAAGTTTAAGTTTAATTTTTGCTTGATTTTTTTATTTAATCTATTCTTTTGTGTACCATCAAAAACTAATGGTCACATAAATTGTTTTGTGATGAAAATCATCCAATAAATTTTATTTAGGACTTAAAAAAAAGATGATTCCGAATTATTTTTTATTTTTTTATATTTTTAATATTTAAAAAATAAAAATATATACTTTTCAATTTTAAAAAATTCTAGTATTTTTTTTCAAATAATGAATTGAGTTTTTTTCAATGTATGTATAAAAATTTAATTCAAAATATCAAAAATAATTTTTTTAGAGGGAGAGTGATTGCTGAAAATTATAGGATAGATTAAATCTAAAAAAGAAATAAAATTTTTTAAAAAATAATACCTGAAATTAGAAGTTAAAAAATATATTTTCAAATAAACTAAAGTTTTGAAGAATTTTGGTTCATTTAGCCCTATAAAATATTATAATAGTCCTAAAGAAACTCATGGTGATTTAATTAATAAAACTAAGGTAAAAAACAATTGGCACTTATCTTGAATGAATTTCTTGCTTGTAATGATTTTTAAATTGGCAAATCATGTCAGCAATGACTCATGAGCATATCTTTAGAGCAAGTTATCTCTCTTCTATTTCTATACTGAGAACAACAGTTGCCAAACTTCAATCCCAAATCCCAAATTATTTGAATTCAATAATTTCTTCTTCGTCCTTTTTTCTTTTTTTTCCCTTTCAAAGATTGCTGGGTTTTACAAAGATTATTTCATAACTACTTGCAAAAGCGAATTATGAAAGCTTTTGTATCTCTCAAGGATAATTTGCCCTTTTGAGGCACGTTAGCTTCGGTTGTGATTTTCAAGGCAAGCTGTTCGCAGCAGGAATATATGCCATAGATTTTACGAGTAAATTATAAATTAATCCCTCTTGTTTTGAGAAATAAATTAATTCATCCTTCTTATTTTGAAAAACAAATTAATTAATCCTTTTAATTTTAAAAATTAATTATTTAATCTTTTGAATCAATGTTGATCACAATTAATTTAATATTTCTTTTATTTTATAAATATTTTTATTTTCTCATCAATATTTTCATATTTTTACTTATTTTTCATTCCTTTTCTATTTCTTAAAACAAAAAATAAAAATAAATTGAAAAATAACAAAAATACTAAATAATTAGTTTTTGAAATCAAAGGAATTAATTAATTCATTTCTCAAAACAAGGACTAATTTGAAATTTACTCAGCATTTAACTCCACATAATTTTTTTGGTTAACTCGATAGACTCACTTAAATATTAAGCAATAATTCCGGATATACAGTATAATGCTTTCTATGTAATTTTTTTTTATTGGATAGTAGGTATGTACTTTATTTTAAAACAACTCTAATAGTTTAGAAATAAATTTTATCATTAAAACATACTCCAGCTAACGGTCAAACCGTTAGAAATAATGAAAAAAAATATATTTATCTAAAAAATAACAATTTAAGATCCAAATAGTATAAATTGATAACATAAACCTTAAATTGCCATAACTCGATAATTTAAAGGTAATTTTTTTTATCAAACCTAGAAAATTCTCAAGCCTTTTAGAATAGTCTCAATCATAAAACCTTTCAAATATTAATTAACAAAGTATTAATCGACCATGTTCAGATAAAAGCTTCCTTGAATATCCGTCAATCTAGCTGTCAAATTTGTATTGTACAACACCGCCATACGTCTATATAATCTGAAATGTTTATTTTCGATTTCAACAAATATATTATCTGAAAGTTCGTTTTCCATTTCCATTTCCATTTCCTGGCTTGGTTTTCCTTTTTATAAATTCTAAGACGGTAGCTGTGTTGGATATCGTATCGGGTCTTCTCAACGAAGAATGAACAACGAGATCACAAGAATTCACTCTTACATATATTGCCTTCCCTATGCTACTACAAACGCACTCGAAGAGCCTGTGAAATGGCGGATTGACCCAAAGAGTGCCTTCGCAGCACCAAAATGCCTTATCCTGTATACACCAGAGACTGCCGACTGCGGGATTCTCCATTCTATAGTTGCATAGCTGTGAGGGCTAAGTTTTGAAGGCCTTGACCAAATAAACCGCAGGCAGAAGTCATCATCATCATACGCAGGAACCCATGTCTCCTGGTCTTGGAGAATCTCAACTAGAGCAAATGTGCCCTCAGTCAAGAGGTCATTCCTTGGGCAGGCAGACCAGAATGTGACTGTAACTATGCCACCCCTTTCGAAGATGGAGTTTAAAGGAACGTCACTTTTAACATCTCCAAAATTTGCACCAGAAGAGGTCGCATCTAATACTACTGGAGTTAATAAACTGATTTGCTTGTCAAGGAGATCTGGGGGTTGTGGACCTGGTTCAACGGGTTGGCCACTGATGAGAGCTGCAGCTAGTTTTCTGAACTCCTGAATGTAGGCGCTGAGTGTGTGGGGGCCATAAAGAGTAGAGGCTCCCTGGCAAACAAAGTAGCACAGACAATATTGTTAAAAAAAAAAACCATTAAATCTTATTTTCATGATCTTCATATCCATGTATGAAGCTTCAAAATGACGAGACCAGCAGGATGACAATTTTGGCAACTAACTTCATAATATCAAAAACCACCCTTATTTCTGATATCAGAAACATCAAACCATTTCATTAGATAAAGCATGAAGAGACTTGAACTGAGAAAATTTAACCCCAGTGATTAACTAACATAGTTTGGTATGAGAAAATGAAAAACGGGGAATGGATGACAGACCTCGTATCTCTGCACTTCATACTCCTCAAAGGTGGTAACATACTGTGAGTACGTATTTGTCAGACCAGAAATGACAATATGGACATTGCTCCCGAATTCTTTTCTAGCTCCAGAAGTGAGAACCATCTTGACAGCATCACGAAGGCGCCTGCCAGCCATGGTGGTGAACTCTGCATGGAAAAGTAGCATTAGAAATACAAGTTATCGAGATGAAAACGAAATACAAAATATGGAAGTTGGTTATGCAGAGTTTTGCTACGAAGATGCAAAATACTCTTCATAGCTTTCCATAGAATACTGGCCATTTACCAATCCACCTGTGTGACATATATCTGTGGCACCCAATTTTATCTCTTAATCTAAATGCTTTTTGTTAAAGCATATGGATAGAATTAAGGAAGAGTAGCATACTGTAAGGAAAAAAGATAAGGAGGAAAAGGCTTTACATACAAACAAATCATGCAAAAAATCCAAACAAACATATGTAGGAAGTGATGCATGGTTTTATATCAGTGCATGATGTAATTCAATAACGTTACTGTAATATATGCCATTGTGTATATGATTTATCAGTATGTATTGTGTTGCACTGAGAAGAAAAGGTAAACTAAAAAATAAATGTTTCCACCTCCAGGTACGCTGAGAATGACAAGCTGTCCTATCCGCAAGATTTGAACTGGAAGTATTGAAGGCTGCATAAAGATACAACCATGAGAACAGCAATTAATTCATTTTCTGTACATAAATGCCAGGCAAATACAACTCCTTAAGAAGTAATCAAAATGCTTCAGATAAGCACCTAAAAGCATCAATCAAACCTTCAATATTTTTAATCACATAATCTATGAAAGGTTATGTGGTTAAAGTTATCCGATGCATGGTATTTCCAGGAAGTATGTTGAATTCAGCCTGCTACATGCATGAGTTGTGGATATGCTACAGAACATCATGCTTATGATTCTATCTCCATCAATCAGGATGTCAATGCACCAAAACATTACCATGCAGCTCATCCCAACACTACAAGAAAAATCTAAACATGAAGTGAGCTCCAATCACAAGAGAGTAGTATTTCTCTAAAGAAAAACACTACTGGTAAATGTTTCAATTTTCATTAAGTGGTCAATGTTACCATTCATTACTAGAATTGCAGGTAACACTTCAAAGGTATGTTCAGTACCATAAAAGAGACAGCATGCATAGTCCGTGCTTCTTGTGGGAACAATCCAAGTCCTTTTGTGTTTCTTATAGAATCAAGTCTACAATTTTGGACTTGGCGTTCCCTTTTTACACTTTGCAAAAAATCATCCATAAGAAATGCATAAGCTTTTGACTTATTTAACTAGCGAAACTCTCACACAGTAATGACTAAATCGTTTTCCTTCCTATGTATGGTAATTGCAAATCAAATTTGATACTCACTGCCCAGTCATACGGTTTCTTCATTTCACCAGTATCAAGCAGAATTGGCTTTGGACGCTGACAATTGACTTGTTCCTGATTTGGAGTTTTGAGAAAGTCCCTCACCAACCTCCAGAAGGCATTGCCCTGAAAATGTTCCAAGTAAAAAAGAAAAATTCCTATTAAGGAATTTCCTGTTCAAATGATATAGATGGTGAATAAAACAGAATATTCTTTTTACTGGCCTTGTCATCTCCTTGCTTGAAATCAAAAGCTCCAGGTCCATCAGTGGTTCCTGCAGCAAAAGCAAAGCCCATGGCTGCAGGACATGTTTTCACCACATCATTGCCTTGTGCGACTTCAAGATTTGAGAAATCCACATAAGCATGTCGGTACCCAACCTTCCCTTTCAGCTGCTCAGTTGCCTTGCTGAACAGCTCAGCAGCTTTTTTGAATTGTCTTTCTCCAATGATACGTGTACTCTCAAATTCATCTGGATGACTGCCAAATGAACATGGAGAATGGTAAATCCACCTTTGGTAACAAACATCTGAACGCTTTTTGAAAAATGATAAAGAAAAGAGAGAGAGAGAGATGTCTATAGTGCATACCCTGGGCCCCTGCCATAGCACAATTCATTCTTCCCATTGCAGGTACTGTGATTGAAATCACAAGGTAGTCCAGTGTCTATGCAGAATGCACCAAGAACATTGGGGCTCACATCACCGCAATTAGATTGACAGAATGCAGATACAAATTGAGGCCTGTCAATGTGCCTCAACGAGTTCCTAACCCGTTTTGCAACACTCAAAAACCTTGTTGCAGGTCGTCCCTGAGAAGACCTGAAGGAGGCTGCGACTTCCATCAATTCCTTACCTGTTGCAAAAAGACTATTCAATGTAACATGCAACATTTCTATTTCCTACAAATATATAAAATCACGTGCAGGGCCCCTATCTATGAATCTACATGGCAGTTTGCTCAAACTACCATTTCTTGTTCTGCACTGGAGTTGTGGAACAGAATGATTTGCATCAGGAAGTAAAAGCACAATACACTTGGGCTAGTATAAGGTTGGTATAAATTTTGAAAATGTGCTCAGACAATTGGCCTAGTTACTTCCCCTTAAATTTTTTCCCATTTTCAGATAAATTAAGACCGAGCTAAATAGAATTAGTTTTAGTTTATCTTCCTTGAGATGTAAATGCTACTACCAAAACAGACAGCAATGAAACTATGAGATATAAATATGAACTAGTTACCTCATACATGAATTTAACAGTATATGCATTTATTACAATTCGAGGAAAGATGTCCACTTACGGTTCTCATTGATGTTAGGAACTAAGCTTGAGACTCTCCGAGGGATTTTTGCAGTTCCAGATTTATAGGCATGTTGGTTATCCAAATGTTCTAAATGGCCATTTTTTTCAAACCAGTCCTCCATAAATCGTGCAGCAGCTCCTTTGTTGTCACCACTTATCAACGAGTTCGTACGACTCATTGAAGTTCCATGAGTTGCGAACCAGTTAAAGCTACCGATTGGGCCCCACTCATCATCTACAAACTTTATTAAGGTCATTTCTTTATCAACATTGTACTTATATTTACTCCGCTCTTCTGCAGGATTGTTGAGATAACCACTAGGACTGCGATTTACACCAGCATCTAACAGCTCTCCTGCAAAACCACAACGAAAAATGTTATGTAGCGTTAATATGGTAAGGTATGCTCAGAAACCTGCAGGAAGGTAACTAAACAACAACAAAGAACAGAAAAGAAAACGTGATGTGGGCCGTCAGTCAACTTTTAACCCTGCAACTCTTACTTAACCTGATCATGCAAAAGTCAATCTAGTGAAATGTTCAAACTCGAGGAAAATGACAATGTATTGTCCCTTCCATAAGTAAATAAAAACATGCTCCATTCAACATCTCTTGGTTACTCTTTGGTGATCCAACTTTTCAAGGGAACAACCATTGATTATGTTCTTACTCGTTGGAAAATATGTGCATTCCAATCTCATGTTCGCTTCTTCTAACTACTCTATTTAAGAAAAACGTGGCCAAATCTATAAATACTATGCAAGAGTGAACAACATTTTGAGATGATCCAAAGTGGCAAAAAAAAATTCAGATGGAATTACTATATGCCTCTGAACAAAAAGTGGCACACAAACTTCAGTACAAATTCAGTGTTCACTTGAGAATCGCTATTCTGTTTGGTATAGAAATAACGAGAATATGAAAAAACAGAAAGCTTCATAAATCTATCATCATTGTCTGATATTTCTGTTTCTTCTTTTCTGCCATATGACATTGTGCTAGTAATATAGATCTTGATGGCAAGAAAATCAGTGAAGAACTTGAAGCAGCTATGGTCAACCAGCAATGCAACAAAGAGTATTTAAGTCATCCTACTAACCTTTATTTACAAAAATTGACCCTGGCCGAAGATTTTCATGAGCTTGGATGATGCTTTTCTCGATACCATCAACAATAACATCAAAAGACTGGCGAACGAACCCAAGTGATGTTACAATATATACAACATACTGCAGATAGCCTCCAGGCCCAGCATGGGTGTGGATACCACTAATCGCGACATTCTGCTCTGTATAAAGCCCTCCATACCTAAAAAGAAAAAAGAGAAGATGTAGTATGAAATTTTTCAGACAGCAATAACACTGTGAGCAACCTCGCATGTGACCCCAAGAAAAAGCTAGTGCCTAAGATAAAAACCCTACAGAAGCACCTTGAAATAAAATATTATCTACAACCAAAAATGCTTATTTGAAATTTTTTGGCATAAAAAAATGAACAATGGAACCAATCAATAGTCACAAACCCATGTTTCTGTTACAAAATTTGTACTTATAGTTGAACGAATCACTCAGTTTTATGCGTAGATTAGCAATTCAAAATTCAAAAACAAAAAAAAGTCAGAGACAGAAGGCATTATTATCAATCTACCTTGCTTTCAATCTCTCAAGAACTTTAATAGTAACAATTTGCGACGCCATACAAGCATCAAGGTTCACATATACAACACGGTTCCCTTGAGGTTCAGCCACAATGAATGCACGAGCTCGCAACCTAAAGTGAACACCAGAAGCAATCTGTTCCATATTTGCGTACCCCATCATATTGACATCAGCTGCAGGCCCTGTTATATCATAGCTTCCTAGGCCAACCAAGTAATTGGAAGCTGACAAACTCCCTCTAAAATTCTGCAGCAACATAATTAAGAACCAAATGCCTGCAGATTGCTGCAATATCTGACTACTAGCTCTAGAAAAAATGTCCATCCCGTTCTCCCCGAGAGACGAATATCAGATATCTGTTAATCAATTTGCATCCTTCACCAAAGATATAGATAAACCATATGAGTTTTTTTCCTTCAAAAACAAAAAAAAAAAATGCAGTTTCGGAACTGAAAATAACACTCAATATTACTTCACGACCATCTAAACAACATTTCCTTCCATTTAATGTAAATAATTGGTATAAAAATCATGAAAAAAATTAAAAAAATAAAATCAAGACCATTTGAGCAACATTTCCTTCCATTTAATGTAAGTAATTGGTAAAAAAAAATGAAAAAAATAAAATCACGACCATTTAAACAACATTTTCCTTCCGTTTAATGTAAATAATTGCTAAAGAAACCATGAAAAGATTAAATAAATAAAATCACGACCATCTAAGCTGACAATTTAAACAATAATTTCTAAAAAAAAAATCATGCGGAAATTAAACAAAATCACAATCATCTAATAGTGTTTTTAATGCAAATTTTCCCTAAAAAAAAAAAGAAGGAAAGTTTAAATAGAACATGCAATAACTGCATTGCATAATTAAAGCAACTTATGATTCAAAAAAGAAATGAAAATAACTTACCGGAAGTGATGGCTGTCAGGCACGAGACAAGATAGATAGATATATTCAGTTCTGCTGTGATTAGCAGAAAGATAGCATTGCAGAATCAGATAGATATATGCAGAGAGCGCACTGCAGAGGGTGAGAGTGTGGAAACGAACTCTGAAATTCTCCTTGTGAGGTGGGGCCACGGGTGAGGAAACCATAAATGGGAACACGCAACACACCTCTTTCCTTTTCTGTAGTTTTCAACCCTTTTTTTTCTTTAATCGCGAATACCGACACGTTATCGTATTGTCTCTTGTTTTTTCTGAGTTAATTATAAATTAATCCTTCTAGTTTTGAGAAAGGAATTACTTAACGTTTTTTTTTCAAAAAATAATTATTTAATTTCGATATTTTTAGATTTTAATATAATTTAATCATTATCATTTCTTTTAATTTTTTTAATTATTTTTAAAAAATATAAAATATAAAAAATTGATGAGAAAACAATATTTTTCAAAATAAAATAATATTAAATCAAATATGATCAATACTAATCAAAAATTAAATATTTAATATTTGATAAAAATTAATTAATTCGTTATTTGAAAACAAAGAGATTAATTTATAATTTACTCATATTTTTTTATATTTTTTTTTAATTGATCAGGAAAAGTTTAAGAATGGGTGTTTAGGACAAAGAGATCCATTTCGAGGCTGAACCTTCATGTGTAAGACAATCATAACATTGATGCTTTACAATTTGAATGGTTCGATAATTAATTTCTTTAAAATAAGTTATGTCTTAGTATTTTTAGATTAGTCAAATTTGTCTCGTATTTGATTTCATATTTCTTTCAACAATTTCAAGTTGTGTGTAGATGTATTATTTTGTCATGGCTCCTATTTTGCCTAAACTTGTTGGGAATTATCTCCAATCTGTATAAATTCAATTTTATAAAAAAATAATCAAATTAAACACACAATAATTAAGAATACAAAATAAATCAATCATAAAAATATTAATTATAAAAACACTAAATTTACCTAAAAGACTCTTTTATAGTGAAAAATATGAGACCAATTATAAAATAATTTATTATAATAAAAAAATAATACCATCATCTAAATTTTTTTCGTAAATTTAAAAAATAAAAATATTGAAAATAATAGAAACTTGTTTAGCTAGGTTGAGACACTTGGGCAAAGCGTATTGTGTACCCTTTCGGTACTGTTGTTCGTGATTGCAATGGCGTTGGACTTGAGTGCGCCACGAGGAAGAGATATGCTTTGCTTATTCGGAAACTTTAATGTGAACGGGCCATGCGTTGTTTAGCTTTTGTTTTGTATTTTTGGAGAAACTGTGGAGTAATGCTGGAGTTGGTGAAGCTCCTCTAGTGACCGTGAGCCCTTGCTGTCTGATTTCAACCACTTGATAGCACTCAAAACGTGGCTTGATGCCACCAATCACCTCACAGTCACGCATCTTATGTCTCCCTACCTCTTTGTCAAACTACACTCATCATACATGGTCCACATGCTATCGGTGCTTTGTCATTTGCCAATAATAAGACTTATGTTCCATTATAATATTGTCAATAGTACATACTTAGGTTGTGACATAGTGGCACAATTAATTAAACCTTTCTCAAAAAAAAAAAAAAAAATAGAATTTTATTTGTCCACCGAGTCAAAGAGGCTAAGGATGTTTTGCTCTAAGTAATAATGTAAAAAAATATAATGATAATAGAAGATAATCGTCGTGTATTGAGATAATGAGATGGAAACAGTTGTACGGTAGGTTATGAGAGTGAAAATGATGGAGTGATAAGATAATTGTGGTAAGATAACAATGATAGTAATAAAAATGATGAAAATAACAATACTAAAATGATGACGGTCATAATTGTGATAATAATAATAATAAAATAATATTAATTAAAATAATTAGATAATATTATAAATAAATTATTTTTTTGTAAAATATTTTACAACAAAATCGCAATCGAACTTAAGTTTATAGATTCATCATAAAATATACTGTGCTTAAAACTAACGTCTCCTAATAGGGATGAAAAATTGCCATCTCTCTAGGCCCCATTTAATTTGATCAAGAACATTGATACGTTAGCCCATCCTTTAAAATGTTTTGGTTTGAGTCAGAATCCGTGGACTCGAGAAAAGAAAACAGGCCGTGGTTGGTGGACTCGCTTGGGTCTGTGCTAGATGTAGCTAACATGGTGATGGCTTGGATGAGTGTGGGCTGCTACATCATATTTGTATTGGTTTGGATTGTCAAGTTCCTTTTAGCCGGAGGGAGTGGATATGCATATAGTTCTTGAGCATGTTTTGTTAAGTCCTGTTGGAATTTCTGTCATCCAAATCTAAAGATGCCTTGTGCCTTCATCACAGGGAAACCGGAAACATGACAATGATTTTTGACGAAGATCCAGGAGAAGCCATAGCTTGCCTTCTACCCGTTTTAATACGGATGGTCCTTGTCTTGTTTGAATCTTGGCATGACCATAATCTTGTGAAAAAACAGGGCTGAAAGAGTTATACTTAGTTTTTTTTTTTTTTGTTCCACAATAAGATGTATTCTTAGGTCAGTTTGCATCTAAATCAAGATTTTTTTTTTTGAACGATTTTCACTGTACATTCTTTATATCGATCTGATAAAGTAAAGAAAATTTAATAAATTTTTCTAAATATTAATCTCACGGTTCGAACCTAGAAAATAAAAGAGAGAGAGAGAGAGGGAAAATTTCCAAAACTAGAAATATACTTCGTTTAAATTCGTGAAAACTACCAAGAAGCTACTACCAATAAAACCGAATAAATATATATATACAGCAGCAGATAGTCATTGCAAATTGACTTAAAGGTCGACACGCCCATGGGCCAATCTTCCACTACTTTAAATCCATCCCATCATGTAACCACTATATAATTTGGTATTTTCCTTTGTTTTAACCTACGATAGGAGCATAATCTTTGTTTGTCTGTGTATTTACTCTTTTTTCCTTTTATCAGAGGGAAGAAATGAAACGGTACAAAATTAAAACCCGCTCAATCTGTGGGCCCGACCCGCCTTGTCGAGTTTATCCATGTGAATTGTCATGCAAAGAAGGATTGACTTTGATAATTTGATGCAGTTTTGTTCCTTACTAACTAAGATAAATAAAAATAAATAGTAGGTAGCAGTTCGTAATCTCCCATTTCCACACTCTCGATAACAATCATGGAGGAACCTCTGCTTTCAGGTACAAATAATAATAACAATTCCATTTTCTCTGAAGTTTTTGAATTTTGATCATTTCAATGAAGAAATAAGATTTATGTTTATTTGTGTGTTGTTTAAAAAAAAAAAAAGAAGAGAAAAGGAGTCAATTGGGAGAAAGCGAGAAATGGAGCTCCTATCAGTACTTGGGTAGAACGGGTTCAGCATTACCCACCGCTTCATTGGCCGGAACTGAAGTAAGCGTCGAGGAAATTCGGTCAGCTGCTGCTTCTTCCGATTATTACCCGCCTTCCATTCATGCCGCCTTGATCACCTCACCTGACCCCAATCCTAACGGTATAATTGATTTCTCTCTGTTTTCTGTTGTTTAGTGTGTGGAGAGGACATAGGTAGTCTCAATTTCTCTTAATCTGTTGATGGCGTGGGGTATTCTAGTCTAGGTTTTATGCAGCGAATTCAGTTGAGTCTCTGTGTAATGTGGAATTCGCTGTGACTATTTATGCAATGCATGATATCTGTCTTCTTTTTTCCTTTTTGGGCTGATTCCTTGAGTTAGTAAATGCATTCATCGTTATTTTGATCATAAATTTATCTGCATAATGGAAGGGATTATTGTTTTTTTCCCCTTAATAATTGACTTTTTTTTTTTTGGGGAGCAGAGCAAGCTATTGTTTATCAAGGTGGATATGGCGGAGGTGACTATGGTGGAACTGTTAATGAATTTCAGAGGTAAAACAAACCCTTTACCTGAATTGATATTATGTTTTTTTTTTGGGGGGACTGATTATATGGCTTGATTGATTGCTGGTTTGGGGTTTCTTGCATGATTAAGCTTGTAATCTTCTCTATCCCTTTTTTTTTTTCCTTTTCACTTTAAGGAATTTTTATGCTTTCTTTTTATAGGCTTGAAGTAGGTTTACAATTAATGTTGTAGATTGAGGCTTTTTCTGTGTTTTGAAAATACTAGCAAGCTATGACACAGAGTTTAAATAATAAGTTTGCATGATACAAAATTGGTCTATAAAGCTTTATTTGTCGTGTTATGTGTAATGCAGTATAGATATAATCAACTTTGTGCCAATCCATTCATCAATAAGACTGTTTGATTTTATGTTTGCCTTGGTTGTTTAATCTCACTTATGATTAAATCTTATTTTTGCAGGCAAATATTGGATGAAGTTGAGATTCGGGAGTTGCTCATTGATCATGTTGGCCACCGTTGCTGCTGGGGAAGTCATCCTGCTCGGACCTGGAAGATTCATACCGTGGAAGACTGCAATGTCTATATAGGAACTCTAGAAACTTTCATTGAGGAGAGGGAAACTATTAGAGAAACAGAACCATTTCATGGTGGGAATATTGCTGGAAAGGATACTGCACCTGAACTTGGCGTCTGGGAATTGGATCTAAGATCTCAGTTCCCTGTTCTCTTTACACCTCAAAAAGAAACACGGACCAGAGTTCCTCATTCTGAAATTGTTGAGAAATGCACAGGTATGCACAATAATATACTGGAATGAAAGACTGTTTTGTGTTTATACTATAAAATTATGGATTCAGTCTGTTTGTAATTAAATTTACCTTGGTTATTTACTGTACCTGTTGTCCTGTACCACCTTTAATCTTATTTTTGTGTCTTCCAATTGGATAACCTTCTATCCATGCCGTGCAAGAGGCATCAGGTGTGTGTGTTATAAATTTCCAGTTATTACCACTCGCTTCTCACACAGCTTTGCAAAACATTTGCAGATTGTGCTGGGAGGGGAGATATTGTTTGTCCTACATGCAATGCCAACCAAGAGCCTGGATTTTATAAGGAGAATAAGATGTCTGATTGCCCTACCTGTTATGGAAGGGGTTTGATTGCTCATAGAGATGGATCTGACACAATGTAAGCTGTTTTCACCCTCCCCATCAGGTTATGTTGCACTTGATCTCTCTGATAGTTAGTTTAAGGAACCAATCTATGGGTCATGACTCATGTTCAAACTTTTTAAAAACTCTCGTTGCACATTGTTGACCAGGAACTGCATTGCACAAATAACTAGTGCAGAAATTGTCAGTTTTGACTTCTAAGTAATATTCAGTCAGATATCAACTCTTAGTGCTGGAAGTAATAGCTATTAACTTCATATTTTCTAATAATATCTTGTTTTACAAGGTTGTTGGCTTTGCTCTTGCTAATTTTTTCTCTATAGATGTTCAAAATGCTCTGGAAAGGGGAAGATTCCCTGCGCAACATGTGGATCTCGTGGGCTGATAAAATGCAAGAAATGCAATGCAAGTGGGTCTCTTTTGTCAGGCAATGTTGCCATTGTTAGATGGTATGTACTATTCTGCGCTGATATACACTCTGCATACAGATACAGTTCGTTTCTAACTAAAATTGTCTCTGCTGCCCTTAAAACTTTGATGTGGATGGAAAATTCTTGTGTCTGAACTTCCACATCTTTGTTTTAAGAGGAAGCTAACTTCTTCATTTTTAGTCACTGTATTTATGTTTCATCTCCGATCAGTTCAGGTTTAAAACCCATAATCTTCAACAGTACCAATGCAGCAACAATCTCTTCCTTGTTTTATAGACAAATAAATGTTTTACTTATAAATGGAAATACAACCATTATCAGCAATCTCATGCCATAAAATCATCTCTACCAATGTGTTTCCCCATAATTAGAAATATCTTAAGCAACGTTGTTTGAAATGTTTTGGAGCTTTACAATTCAGTGACTAGTGACCCTTTTCGATGCTGTAGTGACAGACTTTACCTACAGTCATCTTACAAATGCTTATGTTAAAGAATGTATGGAGTTTCCATGGGTGGCATGAGATAGATCAAGGTTTTGTTACTGTGGCACATATATAGCTTCAGTATGTGTCTTCTATATTTGTTTCCATCTGCTTTAAATTATTTGCATTTATAATGGTGCAAACTCTGCCGTCAACAGGAAGACACTTTCAACTCGCAAAGTTAGTGCAACAAGTGGAGCAGCATCAGTTCCAGATGAGGTTTTTCATAGAGCCAAAGGAGTCCAGTTGTGCAACACTCAAGCATATCAATGCAGCCCAGCGTTTTTTGCTGACTCGTTCTTTCTCAACAAGTTTTCTTCTGAAGTTATTGCGGAGAGAGCTCCTGTACCTCCCACTTCAAGGGTCATATGTGAGAGGCATGCCATATCTGTTGTGCCAGTGACACGTGTCACCATGGCTCATCGTGGTCGCTCGTTCAGTTTTTATATTATTGGTTTTAGCAGGGAGGTATACTTAAAGGACTACTATCCTTCTAGGTTTTGCTGGGGGTTATGTCCTTGCTTGGAATGGTTGAAGTTGTAATTAGGCATATCTCTTAATAGAAATCGGGGTCTGTGATTTTGTTTGCTTCCTCTGTTTGTGAGTGTGTTTCCTTCCATGGGTGAGAATAACTAGCGGCTACCCTATCTTGAAGAGATTTTTATCTCAGTATTTTGTTGTATACTTTATGTTCCCCGTAGGTATACAGATTGTGAGGACTTCCATGGGGACAATCCTATTGTATATTTTATGTTCCGCTTGTTGACTTTGCGGCAGCAATGTGGTGTTTTTTCACCTTTTTCTCATCTCTCTATATTTATGGCAAAATGTTGCGTTCTTTGATCAGTGATCTGGTCCATTGCAACCTCCGGTTGATTTATATTTTTTTCAGGATGCTTGATAACATGATGTCATCTTTCTTCCGATTGTAGTAGTGTCTCCCTGCAGTTGTGGTTATAGGCGAAGCTATCACAGGAAGTATGTCGATAAGAAGAAAAGCTTTCTTCCTATTTTAGCTGTGTCTCCCTGCAGCTGCGGTTATAGACGAAGCTATAACAGGAAGTATGTTGATAAGATGAAAAGCAAAAGGCCAGGTGATTACGAAAAACCTCCACCCTTTTCTTCTTTTTAAATTTTGAGATCTTAAAGATGGGAAAGGTGATATGTCTTCACAAAGTTCAATTGCGAAAGCTTTTAAAGCAGCATGCCTGGCTAAACCTCGAGTGAATCATTCACATTTATGCATGTTAGTTCCAATATATCTGGCCAAGATTTACAGCAATTCATCCAGAGTCAGAATGCTCATGTATGTCGGTGCTGTGTACAAAAAAAGAGAACAAAAGGTTGTGTTCCACACGGTTTGAATGTCCATCTGTCCAAGTCCTACAAAATAAAGAAAATATGAGAAGAAACCCTGGAATTCCAGCTACAAAGAACCCAAATGCGTGGCAATCTGATGCTTCCTTCCAAAAATATTAGCGCATAGATTAAAGTACAAAACAATTGTAGGACGTGATCATGATATCTATCTTCTCCTAGAATCAAATCTCAATCTTAATTTGTCCAAGAATCAAAACTCAATCTTAATTTGTTGGCAGTTCAGAATGACGGTGGGAATGTGATGGTCTGATGGTGGCCCCTCATGATTCCAAGAATATAGGACAAACGAACTGCCAACTCAATCTTAATTTCATAATCTTTTGATTTTTGGCTGAGAAAAGGGAGAGAGAGTGATTGAAAGAGAAAAATAAGACATTAAAAAAAAAACAATTTGAGAAAAAAAAGTTAATGAAAACTGATGAAATGATTAAATCCTTTGATAGAATTAAAACGTAAAGAATTAAATGATTAGTTTTTAAAACTAGAGGAATTAATTTATTTATTTCTTAAAATAAAATAGATTAATTTATAACTTACTCTTCCTTTAAAGAAAAGAAAAATTAAAAGACACAAAACAAAAGAAAAAAAGCATGTTTCCCTCCTCTCCGTTGGGTTTATGCCAGCAACGAAATGTCAAAAACATGTTAAGCTTTTTGAAATGTGTTGCAATTTTATGTGGAGAATTATATATGCTTAGTTACAAAATTATTTATTACGAGGGATCGAAATTGAGTTTTAGCCCGTTAGATTTCGTATTCTTCCAATTTTTTTTTCTTAAGTTTTTTTTTAATATTAATTGAGTTTCTCTTTTCTTTTTTTTCATTTTGTATTGAATAGATATTTTTATTTAATATTGTTAGTTTGTATGTCTATGTGACACCTGTTTGTCTGAGTTGAATTCTTGACATCCCATACTACAATAACTCTTTTATTTTAAAAATTTTCTAATTTTTGGTGAAATTAAATTATTAAAAGAAATAAAATTAAGAAAATAATAACCTAAATGAACCTAATTAATTAAAGTAAATTAATTTTCACTTGTTTTTTTTGTTATCTTATTTATTTAATTATATAATTTTAAAAATAAAAGAATTATTCTAAGAGAATGATATCAGAAAGGAGTATGAAATACAAAAAAAGAGTGGTGTAACCTTCAATAATAAAAAAATTAGAAAAATACAAGAATCAAATTTAGATAAATCCGATTAAAATTAACTTTGGATCTATACAACATTTCATGATTTGGTTCTTGGGTTTTAAAATTTTGCTCGTTTCTCTCCTAGCTTTCTTTGATTTTGCACATCAATCCCTCTCAATAATTTACTTCTAACTTATACTGACATGAACGTATACCACGCACGCTCTCAACAGATGCATCATAAAAGGCTAAAAATTGATCCTAAATAAAATTACAAATGTTTTATTAAGATCTTGTTGGTTTATTATTTTCTATTTTAAAAAATAAATTTGAAAACAAAAACAAAAAACTTTTTTTTATTATTTTCAAAACCGTAAAAAACCAAAAACCAATTGCCATAATTTTTTAAAATCAAACAAAGGGCTTTCAAAAATTATGTTACTGGTTGTTGTTTTTGTTTTGTTTCACCAAAATATTGAAAACAAACAATTTTTAATCTCTATTATTTCTAAAAATTTAAAAACTGAAAATGACAATTGCAAATGATACCAAACGATTATTAATTAAGTTTTCATTACTCAGTAAGGTTTTCATTATTATATGGGATTTCATTTGAAAGTTTGGTTTCTTATGTTATATTATAGTTCTTGCTTAATAACAAGTTTTAATCCCGTTTTATTATTTTTTTCCTTACATATTTTTGCTCCAGTTAAAGATTTTAAATGATGAGAGTTGCTTGTAAAAAAGAAAAAAATAAATATATAGTTTTTATGTATGGTAAAAGAATTATGCAAATATACGTGCTACATTTTTTTAATGAATTAAATTTTAATTTTAATAATTCCAATTTATTTAATTATTATATATGTAACGGAAGAAAACTACATTTATTGTGTAATCTCAAATTTTTAAAAAAATTGGATCAACCATGTAATAACCCAAATTTACCTTTTTATTTTATTTTTATTTATGTTATTTTTATTTTTTATTTTTTTATTTTTATTTTTATTTTTTATTATTTCATTTATGTTTTGTTTTATTTCAATTGAAGTTTAACAAAAAAAAATGATAAAAAAAAACACAAAAACATTTATTCGGGGGCACAATTGCATTTAAAGAAAGATATAATTGAAGTAATTAGCGGTATAATTAAACCAATTGAAAAATTTATAACCTAAATTACTTCTTACGAGGATCCAATTGATAAGATTGCATTTTATAAAGACTAAAATTGTACCAATGAAGGGCGTGATCGTTGGACTTGAAGTGCACGAGGATCAAATCGAAAGTTTAGAGCGAACGACATGACCGAAATGGAGAAGATGACCAGTCGTCCACTCCAATGCAAATTCTCTCGAAAATCTTTGGGAGAATCGCCCAAATCCTCCACAAATTTCTTGTTTTGATTGTGCATTAATCATGGATTCGTTGCCAAAATCAACACTAACGATAAGTAATGACCAAATTTTTTGTTTTAATTTCACATTAATCATGAATTAAAGAGGAAATATTTTGACGGAAAAATTCGGGATTTAGATTCGATTCTAAGAAGTTTTTGGCTATAAAACGGGTTTAATTTCACGAGAGAAAAAAATTGGAGGAGAAAGAATTAGAGACGAGAGGATTCCGGTTAAAAAACAAAAAAAAGATCGAAAGGTTTTGGAAGAGACAATTGCTTCAATTTTCCGGGTTTTACGGGTTTCCAGTTTGAATGTTCTTCGTGTTCTTCATTTCGCATTTGCAATTTCACTTCATTGCTTGATTTTTTCTAGGTTCAAGTTAGATTTGCACGAGTTTGTTCATTTCAATTTCGGTTTTGAGGTTTTAATTAGTTTTTTGGGATTTCGTCCACTAATTTTTCCGGGTAGGCGCTTGAATTTCTAGGTTTAGGATGAATTTCTAGGTTTTGTGTTCTTGCGTTTTCGAGTTTTAACAATTCCTAAATTCTTGGGTTTTCTCGATTTTCTTTATTTCGATATTGTTCATCCTTCTAAACCCAAAACACAATCCATTCAAGTTTGTTCTAAATCCTCGGACGCCATTAATTTTCTATCAACCCATTTCCATAACTCCCAATTCAAGGATCATCACAACCAAAGCCATTTTCATTCCTTTCGTCAACCTCGCAAGCAAGAAAGCATCAAACACCAATACCACAATCAATTTGTCATTCGGGATCAAGACAAGGCGAGAGATCATTCCAAAACCCAAGTATCGATCCAATTCGCACATCCACGGCCATGAGTTTCGAAGCTCGGGTCGGTCATTTTCATCTTTAATTTAAATTCTTTATGTTATTTAAACTTTACATTTTAATTCTTTTAAGTGGAGGGAATAAAAGTGTTTTAATCAATTGCCCCTTGATTCAAAAGGTGACTTCGTTCTTGCAAAATCTAGAGAAGAAGGGAAGAGAAAAACAAAAGAAAAAGGAACGAGAAAAGAGAGAATGAATTTGGAAGTGGGTTTGTAGGGGTTTTAGAAAAGAAAAAAAAAGGGGCTGGGCTGAAATTTGGAAGTGGGTTTGTAGGGGTTTTAGAAAAGAAAAACAAAAGGGGTTGGATCGATTTCAACCCAACCTAGCCCGTTGCGAGACAAAAAAAAAAAAAACAAGGGAAAAGGTGGTTGGACTAAGTTCGAGTCCAGCCCGCATTCTTTGTCCAAACAAAATTAAAAAAAAAAAAAAACACGAAAGGGGTCCAGCCCATAGCCCACCCTTCAAAAAACCCAAAAAAAAAAAAAAACGAGAAGGCTGGTTCCATTCCAACCTTCTCTCAAAAAAAAAAAAAAAAGGTAACAAACAAAATAAAAAATAGAATTAGGGAAGAAAAAAAATAAGAAGGAAAAAGGAAAAAGGGGATGGGTAGAAAAAATAAGTCGATGGTTAATGGTTTAGGTATAGGATGATTTTTTATTCATCTATCTTTTCTTCTTATTATTTATTTATTTTTTAGCTTCGTTTATTTTTATTCCTTGTCTTTTTTTATATTAATTTAGAATTTTATTTTATTTTCTTTTCTTTAATATGTATTTCTAGAAAAATTATAAAAAATCTTGACGAAGTCTCCTATCCGATAGGGATCGACGTCATAAAAAAATGCCTAAAAATTTTGACGAAGCCTCCTATTTGGTAAGGATTGACGCCACCAAAATAATAATAATAAATAAATAAATTGACGAAGTCTCCTATGTCATAGGGACCGACGTCACCAAAAAGAATATTCAAGATTTTCGACGAAGTCTCCTACTTGATAGACTGACGTAATCAAAAATCACCTTTTAATCAAGACGTTTAGATCGAAACTCACCCTATACATTAGAAATAGTGGAATGACCTTCCCTACCTCCTAGTGTATAAGGTTAGAGGCTGGATTACCTTATCGGTAATTTAGGCGATCTAGAGGCTTGAAAAATCTTTAGGATTAGTCAAGCTTTGCCCAACCATAGAAAAGCTAGATCCTATATATTAGGGTTGACCTAATTAAGACATAAATTATTATCAAATGATGGTGATATTAACCCTTAGTTTTACAGAGTTATCCTTCATATTAAATCATGACGAAGAAATCGAAATGAGATCGAGGATTTTAAGATCAAATTTGAGTGGGCCCAAAATGAGGAAACAGATTTTACGCCCTCGAATTTCGTATCGAGACTACTAGAAAAGGTTAAATTGGCCGACGGGATGGCCAACACTGGTCCGCTTCTCGGTTATTGGGAGATGCTCACTTCCAAGGACCAACTTGATTTCCGGAAGACATATGGTGACATAACTTATTTGCTCAAGATCAAGGCCCGGATCGCATGCTTCCAATCCATGATAGGCCATTGGGATTCGGATTATTATTGCTTCACCTTCGAAAGTGTAGACCTGTCACCTACACTCGAGGAATATGAGGCTCGCTAGCATTTTTCAAAACAAAGGTCGTCTACTTCTATATTCCGTCCGAACACGCTCCATCAAACTTTGCATGGTTGATTGGAACTAACACCACTTTAGCCAAGAAGCAACTAACCCGGAGGGTAAACCTCGAGGTTGGTTTTGAGACATCCTTCGAGCGAGAATTCATGAAGTATTTACAAGAAATTGATAACCAAGTTAGACTATGAATCTTGACACTAGCAATATATGGATCGGTGTTGTTACCATCGACCGAGAGTATGATCGACATTGAGGCGATCAACGTATTTAAAAATGTAGTATCTCCGAAGGTTAATCCCACAGCGAGCAATCCTAGCGAAACCCTCCATTCATTAAATTTTTACCGAAGAAAAAGAGATGGGCATTTGAGGTGTTGTGTCCGGTTGTTATTTGTATGGATCTGTGAGTCACGTAGTGATTGGGGAAGCCTCCGGCATTTTTCGCACCCCATGGCACCTACATTCGAAGTTGAAAAATTTTGTTTATCATGCCCTCAACGAGTTGGGTAAGACAATGTGGGCTGAGTTATTCTTCGATTTAGAGAAGTCAAATTTCCATTAGAGAGCACGATATGCTTTCTTTTAGAGCTACATGACCTTTTGTGGCAACTTTCCTTGGGTGCCACTAATTGGAGCTCGTTCGTTGCATTAGTTATTATCCGAAAATGTTTCTAAAGCGAGTTAGGGTTTGACTAATTCATTCCAAGGACGGCTGGTTTCAATGAGTATTATGATGATCCGAGAGTCTCTAAGAAGTTTTTAAAGAGAGCCGGGATCTGTTTGGAGAAATAGAGGGATTGGCACTCTTGAAAGAAGAGTGAATGGAAGAACCTCACCTGGATATCCGAAATGGAAAAACATTAGAGGGAAGGGATGCCATGTGCCATCATTCGAGGGCCCATTTCGGCCGATGAAGGAGACAATGGAGGATGTTCGCCAAGAAGTGAATGCCCGACTGAGATACTCAACGAGGGCTTGAATGCTCGGGTGGTTGAACTAACTCAAAAGAAGAGAAAGTTAGAGAAAATTCTAGATACTAAAGATCATACGATGAAAGCTTTAGAGGAAGAAAACAAGAAGCTTCGTAGTCAACTCCAATCGATAAAGAGAATTGTTGACAAGCGTAGAGATGAAAAGGATAGCCTCGAAGAATTTAGAGATACGAAACGAGCACGGATGGCTAACCAATCAGATGTATTACGCCATTTGAGTACTCGTATGGAGGAATTAAAAGAGAAAGGTAGGGTCAACCAATAACGATTGGCCGGATCTAGAGAGAAGCACGCCATGGCTATGCGAACAATGATAAAGGAAAGGGATGTCTTGAGAAAGAAAGGCTGCTGAGTGGGAAAGTAGGACCATGAAGTATCATTTACAAGCTCAAAATGCTAAAGATTATGCTTTGGGAATACGAAACACTATGGAGCTCTTAGCCGATGGCATTCGCCCGGAAGATGAAGCGAGTTCAACTATTTTATGAGAAGCTCCGAAGACTCATAAATGGCATGATTTTCTATGAAGGCTTGAGGTCGTGGCCAAACTTAGAATAGGATTTCCTATGTAATAGGGTTTTTCTTTCATTGTAATGTTTCTTTAAATCACATTTAGAATGTGATAAAAATTTGGATTGCAATAAAAATGTTATTTCATTTCTATTTCACTTTTTGTGGGTTGTTAATGAGATGGTTTCATCATTCCAAGATTCAGTCATGATTGAAATTTGGGTAATTCATATCTCCCTAATCGCCTAAGTATCCGTGGGGTAATTTTTCCCTCGGCGAGTACGAGCTTGATCCGATCTATCATCGATAAGATTCTGTCATGATTTAATATACAATAAATAAAAGAAAGGTATTCAACCCAATTCAAAAGTATGCATTTGCATCTAGTATTTATTTGTATATATTTTTTATGTTCATTTCTACCGGGAATTAAACAAAGACCGCTTTACTCAATCCCCTACGTGCCTCTGCAACACTCGACTTCGGGCTCATCAAATGAAGAATGAAGAAAGACCACGACAAGAGCCAATTAGTCAACAAGAGTTTGACTCGCTGAAAGAAAGTATAGCTTGGATGACATCTCTGTTAGAGTAAGCATTAAGAGGGAAAAGTAGCTTGAATCCAGGACCACCCGAAATACCGTATGTTGTTCCATCACCTCATCATTCGGGGCCTTCCAATCAAGTAACTTTTCATGTTGAAGGCTCACATCCTACTAGGACATTTGCTTATCTCATAGACCCACGAGTCTCGCAAATGCGTCCAAGCATATCCCGCGAAGAGAAAGCTTATGGTCCTAAGGCGACTGAAGGCCCAAGTATGGATCGACTCGTGGCACTATAAGAACGCCTAGGAGCGATAGAGAGGGAGGACTCCTACGATCCAATTAGGGCCTTCGAAATGTGTTTGGTGCCCGATGTAGTGATTCCAAAAAAGTTCAAGGTGCAAGATTTTCCCAAGTACACTGAAACTCGGTGCTCCACGAGTCACCTAAGGGTTTATCGTAGCAAGATGGCAGAAGTGATTCATAATGAAAAATTGTTAATCCATTTCTTTCATGAGAGCCTGTGAGTTTCATCTTTGAGCAAGTATATGAGATTAGAGGGATCGAAGATTCGTAGGTGGAAGGATATAGCCGATGCTTTTCTCAAATAGTATAAGTTTAATATGGAGGTAAGCACCGAATAGATCGGATCTCCAAGAAATGGAGAAGGGGCCAAGAGAAATGGTTAATGAATATGCACAAAGGTGATGCGAAGTGGCTATTCGGATTCATCCACCGTTGCCCGGATCCGAATTGATATCAATTTTCTCAAATACATTTAAAGCATTATACTTTGAATATCTAATTAGGAACGCCTAAACTAACTTTACCGATGTAGTGGTCATTCGCTGAGAGAGTTAAACTAGCTATTAAGGCCGAAAAGATCTCCGGAGGGACGAGAGAAGAGAGCAAGTATGAGGGTAAGAAAAAGAGAAGGGAAAGTTCACCAAGTTGGCTCTCATGAGCCTGAAGCAATTAGAACAATTCAAAGTCGTACACCCACCAAAACCCATATCAAGTACAACCAATACCCTACCTCCAAACACCTTACCAAACACATCCCATCGCCGCTACCTTTCCTTCAACTCAAACAAGATCACCCATGCCAAACCAAACCTACTTACCTTACCAACCAAACCCATCACCCTAATACAATCCAACCATGCCCGACTATCAAAATAACCAATTCCCTCGCTCGATCGGACCACCCCGAGGTCCTTCAAACTACAACCAAACACCACAAAACCAGTCCATCCATAAAAATAGCTATAATAGAGAAGACTATAAACCATTACCACCTCTCTCATTCTCTTTGAAAGAATTATTCCATCGTTTGGTCAATATTGGTCGGGTGATCCTTATTCCTAGTGAGCTTGTACGACCTCCTTTTCCATCCCGGTATAAAGATAATGAACAATATGAGTACCACAATGGTATCACCGGCCATTCCATCGAAGACTCGTTTTGCTTTTAAGAGAAAGGTGAGGTTTCTTATCAAGCATAATTGGATAAGTTTTGACGATTCAAACACACCCAACGTCAACACTAATCCACTTTCGAATCATGCTACCGAATGAGGAAACATAAGCAGGATAACACTTGAAGAGACGAAGGTTGATAGAGAAGAGAAGAAAGTTAGAGTATCAATGGATAGCTTGTTTTCGATGCTAGCCCAAACCGGCTATCTCGGAAGGCCGGTTAGTAATCAAAATGAGAAGAACAAAGGTTAGTACTCGTAGATGCCATCGGATGGAAGGACATGATATCGACGGCTTTAAGGAGTTCCACGAAGAGGTGGAGACCATAGTAATTTTGGAGACTTTACGATTTGAGAAAGATGGGGAAGGACCACCGGTAGGAATGGTTTCGCTAACGTAAGAAGGTTATTCAAAGGTCCGTAGGTATCAACCAACTAGCAATGGGCCTCCTAGAATGATTCTATCCAGGTTAAAGAACCAGTATAGCCTCACCTTACAATACCGTAAGTCATGCTTATTCGGTATTAAACACATCGTTTAATACCGGTGTTGCTAACCTCACCCAAAGCGAGAGATGCTATACCCCATAAGAGTTGAGGAGAGCTGAGAAGGGCAAAGAAGTAATGGACCTCACGAAGATAGGAGAAGTGAACAAGCCTATCGATGATGAAGAAGCCATTGAATTTCTCATGCCGATGAAAAATAGTGATTATAGTATGATGGATCAACGGAAAAGGACACCGGCTAAGATCTCTTTATTGTCACTAATCTTGAGTTCGAACTTCATCGGAAGGTACCGTAAAAGGTTTTGAATGAACCATGTGTCCCTCGGGATGTTACTTCGGATAACTTGGAGCATTTGGTGGGAAGGATTCAAGCAACCAACTACTTGTCATTCTTCGAAGATGAATTGGGCTTCGAGGGCACGTAACACAACAAGCCATTACATATCACGATCAAATGTAAGGATAACATGATTACTAAGGTGCTAATTGATAATGGGTCCGCTTTGAATGTCTTGCTCTATGATGGTTTTGGATCGGTTGCTCGTGGATACATCTCATATGCGTCCTAGTAGTATGATGGCTAGAGCTTATGATGGGTCTCTAAGGTAGGTAATAGGAGACATCGACATTAACTTGGACATTAGACCCCACCAATTTCAGGTCACTATGTAAGTTATTGACATACAATCATCATATAGTATGCTTTTGGGGAGACCATGGATCCACTCCGTCGGTGTTGTGGAATTATCGCTACACTAAAGGTTGAAGTATGTGACGAATGGAAAGTTGGTCATAGTAATGACGAAAGAAGCATTATCTTTATTTAAAAATATATCGGTACCTTATATCGAGGATGTAGAGAGTCAACATAGTGATCCGCATGCTTTTGAAATCATGAACACAAATTGGGTACCCGAGCATGCTTCGTATTGAGACAACCAAGAGTATCTAATGCTCGTAAAAATGACAACAAAATACTTGATGAAGTGTAGATTCTCAATGAGTAGATATCTTAATAATGAAACATGAAAAGTAGTGAGTGGAGCTAATTTGGAACATTATTTTAGGCTAGGGTGCAAGCTCACTAGAAAAGCTTATCTAAGCTTTAGAATTGAAAAAGGAAAAGCGATTGGCTAGAATCGAGGGTTGAGAGCCCAATGAAGAGAAGATGTTTATTCCTCATATTCGAGCTACCTTCTCCTACCCCGCTTGCGTCATCAATCGGAGTCAAGAAATGGTGAACTTGGAGGCAAGAATTATTGATTTGTCCATCAACTACCCGGACGAAGAGCGAAAGACGAAGAGGTCGTTGGGCCCGAGATGTTAGTGGTCGTTCCTCAAGCAATGATGCTGCCACAACCGACCGCCAATGCCGTGGAGGATATGCTGCCTATCGACTTGCTGATCAAGAAAGAAGCACCGGGCGAGGGGCTCAACAATTGGGAGGAGAAAGAGATTTTACCTATATACACTATTGAGTAATTCATTGTTTTTCTATTTTTTATCTTAATCTCTCGGTTATCTAGCTTAAGGTACCGAAAAAGACTTGTGTGAGCATTTATTTCTAGTATTAATATGAGATCATGAATTTTCTTTCAACATTGTGTCCTTTTTTTCCTCTCTTTTATTTTAGTATTTTTTCTACTTTCGGGAATATAGAAAATGAATATCCTCTAAAAACCTAAACAAAATTACATCAAACATGTTTAGCCTAAATTCAATGAGAATTTGATTGCTATGGATGAAGAAGAAAGATGTGGATGAATTTACCAAGCTTGTAGAATTATTTGAATAGTCAATAAAACCCTATTAAGAGGAGCTAGAAATCATAAATGTGAAGACAGAGAAGAACAAGAAAAAACTTCAAATTGGGATCCCGATTTCGGAAAAAGAAAGAGGGAGTCCGATCACTTTATCGCATGAATATGTGGATGTGTTTGCTTGGTCGTATGAGGATATGCCCGGTCAAAATATTAGCATAATGGTACGGAAGATTCCAATATTACCCAATCATAAACTCGTAAAGCGAAGTTAAGAAGAATGAGGCCGGATGTCCTTATGAAGGTTAAAGAAGAGGTCGTCAAGCGAGTTTAAGGCATGATTTCTCGGGGTGATCAAATATTTAACTTGGGTGTCAAACATCGTGGTGGTTAGCAAGAAAAATGAAAAGATCATAATATGTGTCAACTTTCAAAACTTGAACAAAATCGGTCCCAAAAATGATTTCCCTTGCCACACATTGACATGATGGTAGACAATGCCGCAAAGAATTCTACTTACTCCTTTATGGACGATTTCTCGGGATACAATCAAATCAATATGGTAGAGGAAGATATGGAGAAGACCACCTTCATCACACTATGGAGGACATATTGTTACAAGGTCATGCCGTTCGATCCGAAGAATGTCGAGGCGACTTACCAACGAGCTATGGTCACTTTTTTTGATGATATGATGCATAAAGAAATTAAAGTATATATCGATGACAGGATTGTCAAGACAAAGCCCGAAGAAGATCACATTCGGACACCGAGGAAGCTCGTTCGAGCGGCTAAGAAGTATCGATTAAAGTCGAACCCCACCAAGTGTACTTTTGGGGTCAAGTCGGAAAATTTCTCGGGTTTTGTTGTGAGTAGTAGAGGGATAGAAGTGGATCTTAATAAAGCCAAAGTCATCGAAGAAATGTCGGCACCCCTAGTGAAAAGGAAGTTCGAGGTTTTTTGGGACGTTTGAATTACATAGCTCGATTTATCTCTCAACTCACGATGACATGTGAACTCGTCTTTAGACTATTGATAAAGAACAATCCAGGGATTTGGGATGATGCATGCCGATCCGCTTTTGATAAGATCAAGCAATATCTATAAAACCCTCCTCTACCGGTCCCATCGATGCTCGGGTCGACTTTTGATTTTATATCCGGCGAGTAACCAAGTCCGTAATGGGTCGTGTTTTGGGTCGGCATGATGACACCGAAAGGAAGGAGCAAGCAATTTACTTTTTGAGTAAAAAATTCACGGATCGTGAGTCCCGATATAGTACCGTAGAAAAGATGTGTTGTGGCTCGGTATGGAGTGCCCAACAACTCAAGTTATAGATGTTGTATTACACGACATGATTGATCGTAAAAATAGATCCTCTCAAGTATATCTTCGACAAACCATATTTGTCAAGAAGAATTGTAAGATGGCAAGTATTATTGGCGGAATACGACATTGTGTACATGACTAGAAAGTCGAGTAAAAGGAGTGCGATTGCGGATTATTTGGCGTGAAAATACATTCGATGATTATGAATCGTTAGATTTTGACTTTCCTAATGAAGATATCATGGCATCCGAAGTTACGAGTGGTCGAGTCAAATAATGAGAAATAAACCATGTACTTTGATGAAGCGAGTGAATGTATCGGGTAATGGTGTAGGGGTCGTTCGATCTCATCGGATGGAAAGCAGTATCTAATAGCCATCCGACTTTGTTTTGATTGTACTAACAATATAGGCGAGTATGAAGTTTGCATACACGAGTCCGGAGGCGACTAGAGAGAGGGATCACAAAGCTTGAGGTATATGGTGATTCGATGCCGATAATCTACCAAGTAAAAAGGGAATGAAAAACTAAAGATGAGAAGTCGAAGCCTTATCGGGTTTATCTTATCAAATTAGTCGAGTTCGACAAAGTTGAATTTACTCATATGGGAAGGGACAAGAATTAGTTTGTCGATGCATTGGCAACTCTAGCCTCGATGACTCAATTTGATCCCGGAGTCGAGTACAACCCATTTGCATTGAGACTAGGAATGCACCAGCCCATTATTGTGTTATTGAGGAGAAAATAGATGAAAAGCCATGGTACCATGACATTCGGATGTTCGTTAAAAATCGAGAGTATCCTTTGGGTATCTCTAAGATGGACCGGAAGGCCTCGAGGAGGCTAGCCATGGATTTTTACCTAGATGGTGAAGTGTTGTATAAACAGAGTTTCGATAGGATATTGCTTCGGTGTCCGAATACTCGTTGAGGCCGGAGAGTGATTGAAGAGGTCCATGAGGGAATTTGTGCAACTTATGCAAACGATCACGTTATGACCCGTCATATACAACGATATGGATATTTTTGGTTGATAATGAAAGGGATTACATAGAGTATGTTCGTAAATGCCATAAGTGTCGGGTCCATGGAGATCGGATCAACGCTCCTCTTGTTCCACTCAATAATATGGTATCACCTTGGTTTTTCGCCATATGGAGTTTGGATGTCATTAGGCCTATTAATCCCAAAGTAAGCAACGATCATCGTTTCATCTTGGTGGTAATTGATTATTTTACCAAATGGGTTGAAGTTGCTTTTTATGCTCATATTACTCGGAAAGTGGTCCAACGGTTCATAAAAAAGAGTTTGGTTTATCGATATAGTTTATCGGATACAATAATTACTAATAATGCTCAAAACTTCAATGGAAAGATGATCAAAGAATTATGCGAAAGGTGAAAAATTAAACATCCGAACTCGACACCCTATCGACCTAAGATGAATGGGGCGGTTGAAGTTATAAACAAGAATATCAAGAAGATCGTACAAAAGATGGTTGTCACATATAGAAACCGGCATGAAAAGCTCTCATATGCCTTACATGCATATTGTACAACCGTAAGAACATCCACGGGGGTAACACCATATTCTTTGGTTTACGGGATGGAGGCGGTGATGCCTTTAGAAGTAGAAATCCCATCTCTTAGGGTACCGATGGAGACACAGTTGGAAGAAGCGGAATGGGCTCGGATTAGATATGAACAGTTGAACATGATCGAGTGAAAGAGGCTAGTTACCATTTGTCATCCAAGAATGTATCGAAAAGGATGACCAATGCATATAACAAGAGGGTTCGACCATAGAATTTCGTGAGGGAGATCCGGTGCTTAGGAAAGTTTTGTCGATACCCGGAGAGAATAAAAGTAAGTGGTCACCTAACTATGAAAACCCTTATGTAGTGAGAAAAATATTTTCGGGGGAGCACTCCTTTTGACCAATATGGATGGGGAGAACATAGCCAAACCTATAAACTTTGATGCGGTTAAGAAATACTATGCTTGAAGGTTGTTGTTTTCTTGTTCATGAAATAAAGAATGAAATTCGAGTCAAACATGTACATTACATTTTTCTTTCTATCTCTGTTTCCTCGACCCCATAAACGTATCCCCTCTTTTATCGTTTCATGATCTCTATTAATATTATTTATAAATGAAATGCAAGTCAATTAAGATGTTATAACGGTATTTTACTTAACGTACGAAAGACTCGATCTTCCTTCTTAAAAAAAAATCGATGAACCCCGGAAGAACTTAGGATATATATGCCTTTTGAATTCTAGTCACTTCAAACATATCAAGATTACTCCGGACTAGGAAAAGCAATCAAGATTTCAAGATGGAGGTAATCGCTCAACGTTATATTAGTCCAATAATAGACAAATAAAATGTTGAACCCGGTGAAAAGGAATGAGTACGTCTTGTCGACACTCGAGGCTCGTCATGCAACACGCAAAAAAAAATCGAGCCAAAATCTTTTTCATTGGTACATGTCCCAAATTGCCCCTATGGCACCGACTATGAAAATGACGTAACAAATGTTTAGATTTGTAGGTTCTATCTTGATATTATTCTAATAAAAGGGGTTCAAGAAAATAAAACTCGTATAGACTAGATACTATTATCGATATGACGAGGAAAGGCCTTCTTGAGATTTTTATCATACTTATGTGAAGCATATCCATTGAAAATCAAGTTTGAGCCTTCTATTTTTCTTCATAAAACCTAGACTAGGATCACCCCTCACACTGGGGACAAAAAAAAAGTGGTCCTACGTCGAGCGAATCCCGAAACAAGTATTTGAGCCTATTTTATCTATTTTTCAAGAAACCATGCCCTAGCCTACATTACGTACCAATAAAAGTCCTTTCTAACTAGAGATAAGTAATCGATCGGACGAGTGTCGGATTCACGAGCCTCTATAAAAGAATTTTTATTAAATAGATAGTCAAAATCGAGGCATAGGCTAGTCAAAATCATGATTGGTGCAAATACCTTCGGGCAAACAATATCTTCCATCATCGAACTTGTAATTTTCCCATTGTTAAAGTTCAATATTCACACACAAAAAAACCATTATTGCTATTCTCAAAACATTTGCATGACAAGTCCGCGAGTAGTCGATGGGTTTTTGCTCGAGCTTTGAATCCAAAATCTCCGAATGAAATCTACCTAGCTTTCCCTATGAAGGAGAAAATTCACGAAAGGGAGAAGTGTCAAACATTTCAAAAAGCATATGGAACCTCGGGTTACAAGGAAGGTCACCAAAGCAACGAACCAATCCACCATCATTCTCATCGGGCGTAAGCAATTAGTGAGACAGTCGATCAAGCTAAGAAGAGATCATTACCATCAATAGACCGATGGGACTACCGTACTCCTCATAAACTTCTGAATGGTAGATCAACTAAGCTCATAAAAGAGAAAAAACACAATCAAGGGGCGAGGCCGGGGAGCTCGGAACACGGATAGCCGATCAACTTCTAATAGTCGAAAGAAAGAAGTCAAACAAAGGGATTCGAGCAGGGTGGCCTATGTTTCATATAGGTACCTTGACTAACTAGTATGCTGAGTTTTTTTCAGGCACATCGTAATCCCAACGGATACAAAGGGAATGGAGAAGCAATACTCCTTACAAATCCACCTCAAGTATGGCCACCTCATAATAGACCACCGCCCAGTGCGAAACCCAAAGTTGAATAACCACTTTCGGTTAGGGAAGATTAACTCAATTCATCGGGTAAGATTGCCAAGTGATCAACGCACGTTTAAATTTCTAGGATAGGCTATCTTTTACGACAAGGCCACGCATTTGCATGTTTAAATTTCTAGGGTAGGTCGCCCTTTACAATAAGGCTACACATTGCACGTTTAATTTCTAGGGTAAGCTACCCTTTATAATAAGGCCACGCATTTGCACATTTAAATTTCTAGGGTGGGCCGCCCTTTACAACAAGGCCACACACTCGTACGTTTAATTTTTTAGGGTAGGTCGCCCTTTACAACAAGGCCACGTAGCACACGTTTAATTTTCGAGTAGGTTGCCCTTTACAATAAGGCTACACACCGCACGTTTAATTTTCGGGGTAGTCGCCCCTTTCACAATAAGGCCACGCACTCGCATATTTAATTTTCAAGGTAGGTCGCCTTTTACAATAAGGTCACGCATCGCACGTTTAATTTTCACCGCATATTTAATTTTCAAGATAGGCTATAAGGCCACACATTGCATATTTAATTTCTAGAGTAAGTCGCCCTTTACAATAATGCTACGCCTCGCACGTTTAATTTCTAAGGTAGATTGCCCTTTATAATAAAGTCACGCATCGCACGTTTAATTTATAGGGTAGAGTCTGTCCTTTATAATAAGGCCATGCACTCGTATTTTAATTTTTAAAGTTATCCCATTATAGCTTTACTTTCGGGTAAAAAAAAAAAAAACAACATTTTTCTTTACGAGCTTACTAAGCAAAGTCATTAAAAAGCATCATTTTCACTTAACTTTGCACCACAAGCATTGTAAAGAGGGGCAACGATAATAACCTAAATTTATCTTTTTATTTTGTTTTGTTTTGTTTTATTTTTAATTATGTTTTTTTATTTTTTATTTTTTTTATTTCATATATGTTTTGTTTTATTTCAATTGAAGTTTACCAAAAAAAATATAAAAAAAGAAAATGATAAAAAAATAAAAACATTCATTTAGAGGCACAATTGCATTTAAAGAAAGATATAATTGAAGTAATTAGGAGTATAATTGAACCAATTAAAAATTTTAGAACCTAAATTACTTCTTACAGGGATCCAATTAATAAGATTGCACTTTATAAAGACCGAAATTGTACCATCGAAGGGCGTGATCGTTGGACTTAAAATGCAAAAAGACCAAACCGGAAGTTTGGAGCGAATGACGAGGATCAAAATGGAGAAGATGACCTTTCGTCCACTCCAATGCAAATTCTCTCAAAAAATCTTTGGGAGAATCCGCCCAAATCCTCCACAAAATTCTTGTTTTGATTGTGCATTAATCATGGATTCGTTGCCAAAATCAACACTAACAAAAAGAAATGACCAAATTTCTTGTTTTGATTTCACATTAATCATGAATTAAAGAGAAAATATTTTGATAGAAAAATTCGGGATTTAGATTCGATTCTAAGAAGTTTATGGCTATAAAACGGGTTTAATTTCACGGAAAAAAAATTGAAGGAGAAAGAATTGGAGAGGAGAGGATTTTGGTTAAAAAAAAAAGATTGAGAGGTTTTGGAAGAGACAATTGCTTCAATTTTTTGGGTTTTACGGGTTTCCGGTTTGAATGTTCTTCGTGTTCTTCATGTCGATTTGCAATTTCACTTAATTGCTTGATTTTTTCCGGGTTCGCGTTAGATTTACACAAGTTTGTTCATTTCAATTTCTGGTTTTAAGGTTTTAATTAGTTTTTTGGGATTTCATCCACTAATTTTTCTCGGGTAGGCGCTTGAATTTCTAGGTTTTATGTTCTTGTGTTTTCGAGTTTTAACAATTCCTAAATTCACGGGTTTTCCGATTTTCTTTATTGCTGATATTGTTCATCCTTCTAAACCCAAGACACAATCCATTCAAGTCCGTTCTAAATCCTCGGACGTCATTAATTTTCTATCAACCCATTTCCATAACTCCTAATTCAAGGATCATCACAACCAAGGCCATTTTCATTCCTTTCTATCAACCTACAAGCAAGAAAGCATCAAACACTAATACCATAATCAATTTGTCGTTCGGGATCAAGACATGGCGAGAGATCATTCCAAAAACCAAGTATCGATCCAATTCGCACATCCACGGCCATGGGTTTCGAAGCTCGGGTTAGTCATTTTCATCTCGAATTTAAATTCTTTATGTTATTTAAACTTTATGTTTTAATTCGTTTAAGTGGAGGGAATAAAAGTGTTTTAATCGGTTGGCCCTCGATTCAAAGGGTGACTTCGTTCTCGCAAAATCTAGAGAAGAAGGGAAGAGAAAAACAAAAGAAAAAGGAATAGAAAAGAGAGAATGAATTCGAAAGTGGGTTTGTGGGGGTTTTAGAAAAGAAAAACAAAACGAGCTTGATCGATTTCGACCACTGCACCGTTGCAAACAAAAAAAAAAAAAGGGAAAAGGTGGTCGGATCGAGTTCGGTCGACCCACATCCTTTGTCCAAAAAAAAAAAAAAACACAAAAGGGGTCCGACCCATAGCCCACCCTTCAAAAAACATAAAAAATAAAAAAAACGAGAAGGTCGGTTCCATTCCAACCTTCTCTAAAAAAAAAAAAAAAAGAAAAGGGGTAATAAAAAAAATTGAATTAGGGAAGAAAAAAATAAAAAAAAATAAGAAGGAAAAAGGGGATGGGTAGAAAAAATAAGCTATGGGTTAATGGTTTAGGTATAAGATGATTTTTTTTTCATCTATCTTTTTTATTATTATTTTTTTTTAGCTCTGTTAATTTTTATTCCTTGTCTTTTTTTATATATTAATTTAGAATTGTTATTTCAATTTTTTTATTTTCTTTTCTTTAATATGTATTGCTAGAAAAATTATAAAAAATCTTGACGAAGTCTCCTATCCGATAGGGACCGACGTCATAAAAAAATACGTAAAAATTTTGACGAAACCTCCTACTTGGTAAGGACCGATGCCACCAAAAAAATAATAATAAATAAATAAATTGACGAAATCTCCTATCTAATAGGGACCGACGTCACCAAAAAGAATATTCAAGATTTTCAACGAAGTCTCCTACTTGATAGGATCGACGTCATCAAAAATCACCTTTTAATCAAGACTTCCTCCGACAAACCGGTTGTGTCAAGGCTTTTAGTGGATCCGATATTTGAATCGACGTGTTGTCCGACGAAAGGGACCGATGATCGTTTCAATACGATGCCACGTCCAAAGTAAATTTTTTTTTTTAACTTTGAAAAAAATGAGAGTTTAAAAATTAGAAAATGGTTTGACATGGATTTTTAGGAGATAAATTTAGAATTAAACCATACATGGTACTTTTTTTCTAAAATGGCACTTTTAGGTGATTAAATATCTTCGTAAAAGCGTAACCAACTCCTTACCTTATGAATCTCCGAACCGAGTGCTAATTTTAGGTTTATAATTTCTTAAATACTAAGTGACGACTCCAAAACTCTATAAATAATTTTATAAATAATTAACACTTAGGTTTAATTTCTTTGAAGGATCTCGTCCGACGTCGTGTAGCGACACACACACACATATATATGTGTGTGTTTGTGTGTGTGTGTTGCTATTCATCGGTTGCTCTAAATTTTGACTAATCAGTTGTGAATGGCCTACCATGAACCATGAACAAATTTCCTATGTGCACCATATTTTTTATTTTTATTGAAAAGAACAAACATCCAACGAAACTCAAACTATCTATTTTCCAGTCAAAAAAACAATAATTTTCTTCCACGGAAAAGAACGCAAACAAATGCCAATCTATCTGTACTTTCTAGTGAGAAACAACCAAACGCTTAAAGAGACGCCAAAGGGAAGCATAAAAAGACAGAACGTGCTAGGTTGCAAATTTCCGCGTTGATTTTCACTTTGGCCCACATTTTTTATTGGCCAGTTAGGTTCCGATCGATCCATACGCCAAACCAATACACATTCCCACCTATGATACGATATGGTAATGTACCCGACGCAATCATCAGCACTCAACCTGATGGCATCAATCATTGTCTTTGTCTACCAAGTGAAGAAGGCAACTCACTCACGTTTTTTCTTTATTTATATATATTTATTCCAAGACTGATTTTCCCACACCAAAAACTAAAATTCTATTTGATAGTGTAGTGCTTAAAATCTAAACATTTTTTCTATTCGATTTTCGAACTCACGTAATTGGAAAAAATTCGATTATAAGAGAAATATATTTTTTCTATTATAATGAAATAAAATAGATGATTTACTTATAAACATAAAAAAAAAAAAAAAATTCTTATTCGTTTTTTTAAGTACAAGTGATGTCTAAAGCTATTGAACATAAAAAAATATATTAATTTATTTTTCTATTACAGGCAAGTTGATTACATTCTCTTTTATATACAAAAGTTAGTATATCAAAGATTACATATTCTGTTTTTTAAGTTAACACATTATATATTATCAATAATATTTTACATTAAAAATTAATATCTTAAAACTTATTCAGACAATAATAGATCTTTTTCCTAAACTAATGAATCATTTAAATATCAAGAAAATGATTTGTTTTTTAAATGTTGATCATCGAATCAGCTTTCGATGAACTATAACAACAGCATACGATCACCTTGAATTACTTGCTATTAATCTTGTCATTGAATCAGCTTTCATTAAGTTATAACAATCAAATATGATTAATCTCATTTGAAAACTACCTCACCCTTAATCTTAACCTGAAGATCAAGATCTCATCATATGGTAATCGAAATAATGTTTTTTTTTTTAATAGAGATCATTTACTTACAACCACAACATGATTAAAGGAAAAAAAGCCCGTAGATTCGTTCTAGTTCGTGTCTCAAGCAAGTCATTTAGATACCTGCAATCGAAATTATGTTTCCTGTGGGTTCCACGATGAAAACCTATGATGGGCCCCGTGATGGTGACAATCAACAGTGGCCAATCGTTTTAACAATAAATGATGAAATCTAACGGATATAAATTATGGAGGTGCCGAAGTACATTAATTTATTAATTAAACTGCGCACACTGTGGGAGGTAGGCACGGCAAAAGGATGGAAGACAGACAGAAAGAAAAGTTCCACGTGTCAGTTTTAGAGTCTATGAAATGTCAAAGATTAAGTACGGTGCTCCGCGTATAAGCAAAAGTCCAAGGAGAAAAAGTGCGTCAGAGAGAAAGTGAGGACAGACATCGAGGAACGTTCAAATGTACTGCGTTTGTGCCGATGAGTGGAGAAAATGTTTCCTCTGAAAAGTCCTTACTGCCCTTTCCTCATTTTCCTTTGAGTATTGTTACCCCCCTTTCTTGGAGGCCAAAAATTTAACCTTTTTAAGAGTTTTTTTTTTTTTAACTCTCTCTCCTCCTTTTTTTCTCTTTCTCAAAATACACATAAAATAATTTTTTATATATATCTTTCTAACTATTACTAATAATTTAATTACTTTCCTCTATTTTCACTGACAATTTATCCCTTAATTTGTTTACAATCAAACATCTTTAAAAAATATTTTTTATATTCTTAAAAATTGCTCTTGCAATAATTCATCATCACTTTATAACCTCATACTTGACGCAGCCTAAGAGCAATTTTTAGGTTGAATCAAGTATGAGGTTATAAAGTGATGATGAATTATTGCAAGAGCAATTTTTAAGAATATAAGAATTAGTTTTTAAGAATATTTGGTATATTAATTAATTAAACAGTTAAATGTAAGTGGAATGAGGGAGGAAATGATTATTAGTACCCTTGAGTGATAAAAAAATAAAAATTATTCATTGTGTATTTTAAAATAAAAAATGGAAGTGATACTAAAGAAATAGTATGCTTCCAAGCGGAGGGTAAATTTACCCTCCAAAAACATCAATTTAAGGATAACTATTTACCCTTTTGATAATTCACGTTTATAAAAAATAAACCAAAAAACTTAGGAAAAAACGAATTTAATTAAGTTTCATAGTAGTAAATTTTAAGCCTTGTTATTATTATTATTTTTTAATATTTACGGATAGTGAAATAATCTTGGATCAACTTTAACATCAATGAAAACTAAATCTACAACTTCTTAAGTTAAGTCAACGTCGGGACATACTTAGCCTTTGGTTGACTATTAAACTTTCTCTTAAACCAAATGAGTTTAAATTTGATATTGCTAATGAATAATTATTCTAGTTATCGATACATAGTAAGAATTACACCTTAGTCTTGATCAAGACAAGACGATTCTCTTACCGCCATACCATATTTCCTAATAGATTTTAATACATATTAACATCCTAGAGATTATTTATTCCAGCATTTGTTTATGCTAGAATCCATCACTCAAGTCAACTTTAAAAGTATTAAATTTGGATTAGGGAAGAAAAGAAAAATAAATTAGGGGATTTTCCATTGAAGGATTCTAATTCTAAAAAATACATATTTTATTTTTCAAGCAAGATTAAAAAAAAAGTTGGGTATTTAGATTAAAAAAAAAATCAGTTTTTGGGTGATAAAACTAATCTCATTGTGTTTTAGATAGATGATTTTTCCATATAATGTCTTAGATCGATAATGAGAAATATTAAAGTACTTTAATAACAAATACCAATAAATATTATTTATCAAAATAAAAAAAAACAATAATAAATATTCCATATAGGAGAGAGATATATACAATAAGAAGTAAAAGTTAAAAAAGAATAATATATTTTTTTATGGATCTAATATAATTTTCTCTCTCTTTCCAGTATTCATAGAGTGATTATTGGAAGTAATTCATAAAGCACCACAAAATTTCTCCATATAAATCTCACAAAAAGAAAATGATTTACAAAATAATTTTTTTATACTAAATTTCCATAGTAACTCTTGTGTCTACATTTAAGTGATAAATTGTGGATTTCACAAAATTTAGATGGTTTTCCACTTTTCCTTAAAAAATATATATATAATAATAAATGTCACTGTGTTTATAAGAGAATTTTGTATGCAAATTCTGTCTGCGTGGACTCTTCAAACAGTAACAATATCTAAGGTGGAAATTGTATCTTCATAGAGATAAAGTCCTTTTGAGTATCCAAACTTATCTAATTTCTAAAATTACTTGTCTGCTCTTTAATTTTATTCAAATAAGTGTTCGATCTTTTTATTTCGAATATAAAGTGTTTAAGTGGATGGCTGTTAGTCAAATACGAACGTGTGCCTTAAATGATGGCATAAACACTAATACCTAAGAAAACATTTAGGGCTGACGTAATTAATACTGAAATGCCACTTTGGTAAGTAAATGGTAAGAAAAATTCCCTCCAAAACCTAGCTGAAAAATAGAAAATTATTATTATTATTTAAGCAAAAGAGGTTTCTCCTATATCTAAATTGTCGATAGACGTCCACATATATATATATATATATATATATATTCCAATTTATATATGTTTAATAATTATTATTTTTTACTTCCAGCTAGGTTTTAAGGGAATTTTCCTTACCATGTACTCGCTAACGTCGCATTTCATTAACAACATCAACCTTAAATGTTATCTTAGGTGTTGGTGTTCATGTCATCATCTAAGAGACATGTTAACTTTGGACTAAAACGCATATACTTAGACACTTGATTGTATGGAAAAAAAAAAAAAAAAGAGATGGGATACTTATTTGAATAAAATTATGGATCCAACATTTAATTATAAAAATCATATAGGTTCATACGCTAAAAATTGCTTTATTTCACAAAGTGTAAATTATTTAAAAAAAAAGAATTCAAAGGATGAATTTACTGGTCATTAAAATTTTTAATAAAACTTATTGATCTTTTTGTTTCGTAAAAAAATGAATTTATTGATATTTTTTTTCTTATGCTTTCTTATGTATCCATAAAGTAGTCCAGTGTTTTTTTAATTAATAGTTTAATCTACTTTTATATAATAAGATAATTTTTAATTTATTTTTTATTTCTAATTGAGTTCGTTTTATCTTTGAATACACTTTGAATTTCTACTATATTATTTTAATAATAGTTTCAAATCAAATCGTTGAAATCAACGATGTGATTTACACATAACTATTTTTTATTTTCAAAAGATTCCTACAAGTCGGACAAATACAAAAATTTTATATACAAATTACAAGATTAATTCTCGTAGTTTAATATAAAAATCTTATTAAAATAGTAGATTAAAAACTTAACACATCGTTGGATTAAATTGACTTGATTAAATATATAAAAAAATTATAAAAATTATTATATTATAATATAAATTCAGATTAAGACATATATCTCTTTTTTAAAGAAAAAAATATATAGAAACCTAAAAATGGTGACGCTAATTCACGTCAAATCTAGAAAATTCTGAAAGAATGTTGTGGCGACGGTAAGATGCTTTTGTTTAGGTCATGTGTCATTTCAATAGCGTGGTAAATTTAGCTTCCTTTTACAAGTGGTAGACGCCACTTCTAATTTTAGCTTAGAATGAAGGTGAAGAAAGACGAATCTTCACAAAAACCTTAAATCTTTGTAAGCAGCCTATAGGGTAATTTATTTTGCGTGCGTGATCCATTGTATGAATCAATTTCGTATTTTGTTACTATTAATAACTTCAATGCACTTAATTACTTAAAAGTCAATGAGTTAATTAATAACTTTCTAAATCTTCTTCTAAGTTCATGCATTATTGGAATGGTACGTCCATGTAATTCATCACAGGAACTAGATCGAGTGTCCGATTTAAGTATTTTATTTATTTCTTTTTAATAGGAAAGAACGTAAAATAATAAATACATCTTGAAAATAAATGACTCAGTGACTTTCAAAATATTCATATAAATTGCAAATTCTTGGAAAATAAAAATACATCTTGAACTATTTTTTTCCTTCTCTCTTTTTAATTACTCCTCATAATCACTAAATTACATCTGGATAACTATTCCATTACCTCATGAGAGCCCATCAACTTTTTTTGCTTAAAAATTTATTTGAATTTTAAACCAAGAGTAAATTATAAATTAGTCTATTTTGTTAGGAGAAATAAATTAATTAGTCTTTTTTTTTGTTTTAAAAAATAATCATCTAGTCCTTTATTTTTAAATTTTGTTAATAATTTAATTATTTCAGAAGTTTTTTATTAAATTAATGATTTTTTTTTTCAGTTTGTTCTTTATTTGATGCCTCGTTCCTATCTCATTCACCGATTACTTTCTCTCTTAAAAAAGAAGAAGCTAAGTTATTGATATAATTAAAACAAAAAAAAAACTAAATGATTAGTTTTTTAAATAAAAAATTTATTTATTTAGATGAGAGAGACTAATTTATAATTTACTCTTTAAACTAATAATTCTATAAAGATATTTATGTTGGTTGCATAGAGCATGAGTTTACTTAAAAGGAAAAAAACAAAAAAAAAAGGTCAATTTGGTAACTATGACATTCCTCCTGAAAAACCAACAGTATGTTTGTCAATAAATAAGCACGGGAGAGAAAGACTGAGCAATATAAATGAAACACCGAAAACCATAAAAAGAAATTCAAGCCTGTACTGTCCCTTACATTACGGGCTCCCTCCCTCCTTCCTTCCCTCCCTTTCGTCCTTCCCTCTCATCATCCCATTCCAATTCTACAATAACAAGGCAACTCTCCGATCTCTCAAACATTTTATTTTCCCTGAAGACCACCATGTCGTCCGGTGGTCCCACCGGTGCGTCCTCCACCAATGCCAGCCCAAGCAGCCTCCCAGGTCCCACCACCACTAGACGACGGGTTGATGTCATTGCCTCAGACAAAGCCTTCTCTGATTACAATCACGATTTTCCTGACGAACAAGACAATCTTAACGGCTCTTCTACTATTGGAGGGGCCCACCATTATCATCATAATCACCATTATCATAATCACAGCCACCACCCCGTGATAAAGTACTTTCTGCTTCGCAGGAAGTTGTTCTTTTTGTCCCGGAGACGTGGTTGCTTGGGGTGGAGGATTTGACGGCTACGATTTCAAATAGTTTGAGATCCGGCAAGAACATGGGTCGTAAGATATTCGGTGTTTTAATGTTAATGGCGGTTTTGTCGGTTTTTCTTAAGGTTTCGTTTTGGAGTCAAATGGAGAGAAATAGTCGTGAAAATAGTAATTTAGTTCTTTTCAGACATTTTAAAGATGATTGGGCCAGGGCTCAACGTTCTATCATCGAACACCACCCTTCCATTTCCACTCCCGTTTTCGACAAGCTTCCCGTAAGTGAAAATGTATATTTTTTCTTTTCCTTTTTTATCACTTTCCGTTTATCGGTTCCCGTGGGAAAAAAGAAAAAAGAAAAACAAAGAAAGAAAAGAAAACTTAGTATGAATATTATCAATTTGAATGTATTTTATGAACTATTAATTGTGCCCAGTATTTTTGTTTTGAAATCTATTAATTCTTGAAATTTATTTCTAATTAGTCTATGAATCTAGAAGTTTAGTTTCTTCTTTTTCCTTTTTTCATTTATACTTGTTGAATATGGGAAAAAAAGAGATGGTATTATGCTATTATGTGATAGTGGCGGATTAGGAATGGAAAGACATTTTTGGTATTCTTTTTGACTTGTTAGAAAATGGGTGGCAACCGGAGAAGCATTGAATTTTCAGTGGAGGTGGTGGCTTTGACCAATGAATATGTACACGATGAGCTGGTTTGAAATGATTAGTTAGATGATCAATTTTCTTGTTTGCTTTTGATTTTGTCTTTGACTAGGTCTTTCCATTCCATGGCCACTGTGACATGCATGATTATGAATTTTGATTTGTTAGTCTTAATCCATGGAAAAGCACTCTCATGGTTTCAATTAGATTGAATATGTGTGATTTTTGTTTGCAGACTCCAAAAATTTGGAGGAAACCCAATAGTGACAACTTTTATCAGTGCATAGATCCGCCAAGAAGTCAAATGAGTATGTTTTTAGCTCCTGTCTTTAAAACCTATTAGGTAGCACCTTGGCACTTGATGAGTTCTTGCCTAATTTTTTTTTTTTTTTAAATTGATTTAGGAGCCAGAAAAACAAATGGTTACCTTCTTGTTCATGCGAATGGTGGATTGAATCAAATGAGAACAGGAGTAAGTATCAGTATTGACACCCTAATCGAGTTTAACGTTAGAGAAAACTATTCCAGTTGGTGCTGATATGTTGTTTTTTTATTGATGTGCAGATTTGTGATATGGTTGCTGCTGCAAAGTTAATGAATGCTACCCTTGTTCTTCCTTCTCTGGATCGTGAATCATTTTGGACCGATCCAAGGTAACAGGCTAAGTAATTCTAGCTGGTGTTTGCATAATATTATTTCTGCTGGATATAAAGTTGAAATGAAGCAATTTTGTAACTCCTTTCAGCACTTTTAAAGACATTTTTGACTGGAGGCACTTTATGGAAGCATTAAAAGATGATATTGATGTAGTAGAGTATTTGCCACCCCCGTATGCAGCGAAGAAGCCCCTTGAAAGGGCACCTGTTTCGTGGTCGAAGGTCTGAAAAGAATAAATGTATTTTCTTTAAATTACCATAAAAACTTCCTCTGGTGGTCTTGGAATTTTAGCTTTGCTGCTTCATTTTCAGGCTAATTACTACAGAACGGAGATGGCTACATTGTTAAAGAAGTACAAAGTTATAAGGTTTACCCACAGTGATTCACGGCTGGCTAATAATGGCCTTGCAGCTCACATCCAGAAGCTAAGGTGTCGCGCCAATTACAAAGCTCTCCGGTATTCAAAGGAGATTGAGGATCTTGGGATGAAATTGGTTGATAGACTAAGAAATAACAGCGAACCTTATCTTGCTCTGCATTTAAGGTACTTAACTTCTGGTTTCTATTAGCATTTATCTTAGCTGGAAAAATGTGCCATCTGATTTCGTAGTAAGGAAAATTCGCAAATTAACCAGATCCTATGTTCACTGGCAGATATGAGAAAGACATGCTTGCATTCACTGGCTGCAGCCACAACCTTACCGCAGAAGAGGCTGAAGAGCTTAGGGTTATGAGATATAAAACTCTGCATTGGAAAGAGAAGGATATGGATAGTAAAGCACGACGGCTCCAAGGGGGTGTCCAATGACTCCTAGAGAAGCAGCTATGTTTCTCAAGGCTATGGGCTACCCATCCTCTACAACTATCTATATAGTTGCAGGGCCAATATATGGAAGTGGTAGCATGGCACCCTTCCTTGCAGAGTTCCCAAATGTTTTTTCTCATTCTAATCTGGCAACTACAGAAGAATTAGAACCTATCAAGCCGTATCAAAATCGTCTCGCTGCCTTGGATTATATTGTGGCACTTGAAAGTGATGTCTTTATTTATACATATGATGGAAATATGGCCAAAGCTGTGCAGGGGCACAGGAGGTTTGAAGGATTTCGAAAGACTATAAATCCTGACAAGTAAGATAACAAATCTCACTTACTTTCACGTTGAATTTTCTTCTTTGTTGGAAACTGGAATGATGGAATGAATTTGATTTCAGACGAAATTTTGTTGCGCTGATTGATCAGTTGGATGAGGGTACATTATCCTGGGAAGATTTCTCTTCACAGGCTCAAAGTTTACATTCTAACAGGATTGGGGCTCCATACCGGAGGCGGGCAGGCTCATCACCTAAGGAGGAAGAGAACTTTTATGCGAATCCTCTTCCTGGTTGTGTATGCAACATTTCCGAGGAGAAATTTGTGAGCCCTAAACTTGTTAAAAAAGCAAAACGAAGTCATATGGATGCATAGATAGGGTTTATGTTTGAATATGTAGCTCGTGCAGTGAACTAGTTGATAACCATTGCTTGAAACATGGCCAATGTGGGTGTCGGAATGGAGCAGTTTCCCAGATAGGGGACTGTAGGAGCTGCCGTCAGGGTCAAGAAAGGTTTCTCACGTGGCAGGAAAGATACAAGTTTCATCTTTTGTTTAGACACAGGATCTAACCAACAATTTAGTGAAGCAGAGAAAGTCAAAGCATACTTCTTAGGTGAATCATCTCGGTCAACACATGTGCAGAGATATAATTTTGTCAATTACAGATTAAAATTATTTCATTTCTTTATACAAAATTATTTGTTGATTTATCTTTCGCTTGGCCATCCAATATTCAGTTGCCAAATCAGAAGCAGATTCCGACTATGTTTAATTTTCAACAAACTAATAATATGATGGTTAATTTGTCAAGTGGTAGCAACAATTGTAGCTTCCAATTCGAAGGACAGAGTTATTCGATGAACATGATTTATGGATAACATACCTTGATTCCATGAATATCACTCACAAAAATTTTAACTGTCAGAGGATGGTGACTGTTTTAATAACACAGAGAAAGAGGGATCACGCATAAAACAATGGTGCTTTGATTACCAGAGGAATACTGTACAATGCATTCCTCTCCTACAATTGGCACATTCGCAAGTATCCGCTAATCATAGTACCTCGGTGATGGAATGAACAAGAAACAGATTCTGACCATAAATTTCTTTCTAAAGTCTCAGTTGCTCTCTTCTGAGACACCCTATTAACTTAAGAAGACAACCCTGTAGTGAAGCTCAAACCAGAGATACTTTGAAATACAGCCTACCACATTGAAGGTACATAAACCTGTTCTTTCAGGTTTTGTGTTGCACTTTCAGTAGGAAAACCTTTTACTGCACCTATTGTCCATTGTGATATAATTCCTGCTGCAACTGCAAACCGAAGCTGCCTCTCCAAAAAATCTTGATCTTCAAACATCTCGGGGCAAGTAGTAAGCTTCCTCATAAGAGCAGCCACAACAGCATCACCAGATCCAGTCCTATCACAAGTGAATGGGGTTATTAGCACATCTTCGGTTCCAGTCACTTTCCCATCAAACTTGGGGCCATAGTAATGAATCTCAAGTGTTCCATCAGTAACAAACAAAAACTTAAGTCCATCATGCCACAGTGGAGAGATTTCCTCACGGGTATAGTGATAGCAATTTCGCCGATCCTTGGTTTGCTCATAACTTTCAGCATAGTATTGTGGCTTGTAATCCCTTTTCCTCTCATAATACTTTTCATCTAAGAGAAATTCCAGCTCTGTTCGTGATACCTCAATAAAATCCGCTTCGCTCATAGCTTTTCTGATAACTTCCCTTGTCTCATCGCGTGATCTCCACAAAGGCAGTGGCAAATTCAAATCAAAAAATATAAGCCCTCCAAACTTCTTAGACAGTTTGATTGCTTTAAAAAGTGCCGATTGCAGGGACGGTGATGTTAGAGCTTCCGAATTGAAATGGAACATCCTAGCCTGCATTAGATACAACAGAATTTAAATTACACATCAAGTCACAAATTCAGTTTGCAGCACGAATATTCAATCATTTTTTCTCTCATCGACCAACAAAGGGAACCTCAGAGAAGAAGGTCATAATGGCACAATCCATGTCTACTATTCCTTCATTCATCTAGTAATTAAAACCGTGAAGCTGCTAACAACTTTGTCGATATGCCAATCAACGCAGCGGCAGAGATACTCAAATGATTCGAAACACACAATCATATCCAATTCAATTCAATTCAAATTTGCATACAAACTGCTTCCGATACGAAAAGTTTAAAAAAATTCGGATTATATTAAACAAGTTTACAAATCAAATAATCCATTTAACCAAATGCATTGCCAAACCTCCACAAAACAAAACAAAGAACAGCAAATTTTTATCTTTTTCTTTACCTCTTTAAGCACAGAGAGGTTCAATTCAGAGCCAAGTAACGAATCCTCAGCAGCCTCCTTAACCATCTCCATCCTCATTTTTCCATCATCACCAAACTTAACCTTCATAAAACTACATGCCGTTTTCACATTCTCATCAAACTTCACCGCCCGCGTCTGCACTCTCTCCTTATTCATCGTCAACACCAACTCCTCTCCCAAATCATCATCTCCAACTTTCCCCATAAAAGCTGCCCTCCCACCAAGCCTCACATGCGCTATCGCCACATTGGACACTGGCCCACCTAGGGCCCTCGCGAACTCAGGTGGATCCCATTGCAGCATTTTCCATTGTGAATACATATCCGGGTGCATCGGATTATCGTGCACCCTCACCGTAGGTACAAATTCCTTCTGCGCCGCACCGAAACAGCAAACCAACGGTGGATAATCGTAAGGAAAATCAATCCCATCATCATAAACATCCACATCTTCACTGTCTAACAGTTGTGTATCACTATTTGTCGCATTTTCAGCTTCAGCTTTCTTTGAGCGTTTGGTGCTTCTCTTAGTTGTTGCTGTAGTAGTAGCGGAATTTGAAGATGAAGCTGTATCCAGTTTCTTTTTCCGGCCACGGCGAGAAGGAGTTGAGGAGTCAACAGCTCCATTTGTGGTTGATACTTTTGGTGGTTTTAGCTTTATTAATGGATGACAAATAGCATTTTTATGAAAAAATGGTGGTTGTTTGGGTTTAGGAAATTGTGGGGTTGAGGGATTGTAGTGTGGAAGTAGAAGAAACGTAGCCATGGCCGTGGGTTTAGCGAGCTTCACTGTTTATTTTTTTATTTTTAGGGTTTATCCACTTTTGTCTCGGAAATTCTACCGGGTCGCAAACAGTTACCTATTAATAGGGTTGGGTCACGGCAGCTAAAACGGTTTACCTAGCTACCGGATATGTCAGCAAGAGGATACGCGACCGTACGATTATAGAAGTCTCTTCTTTTTTTGATGACGTGGTCGAATCAGAATGGAAGAGTTAAAATCAAGGCGGAGATTCTTTTCCTTTCGTTGGTTTGTCCGTCAAAAGTAGGAGTAAATTATAAATTAGTCCTTTTAGTCTTGAGAAATGTATTAATTAATTTTTTAAAAATTAATAATTTAAACTTCACGTTTTAATTTTGTTAATAACTTCAATTTTTTTAAAAGATTTTTAAGAAACAAGGATGGTACCTTGATAAATTTTATTAATTAAAATAAAAAATATAATGGGAGACAAACTAGCCATATAAACTTAGGAACAAAGAAAACTAAACCCTAAAAAACAACTCGCGTTACAAAAGAAAAAAACAACCTCAACTTCTATAGTTATAGAAACAAAGTCTATCAATGTTTAAGAGAACACTTAACCTCCAAAAGTAAACTAAAGAAAGTAAAATAAGCATTAGTAGCTTGGAGCCAATGTGAATGATATGCTAACTCGTCTACAACAATATTTTGCTCATGAAATACATAAGAAAGAAAGTACCACAAAAGTCAAGAAGAGCAACATCTCACATGATAAGTATAGTTCCATGGCAAAAAAAATTCTCATAAAACAGATTGAACCACTCGTTTAGAGTTAGCCTTCATAATAATATTACTAAGAGAGAGCGTCGACAAAGTAATAGTACCATCATACAAAGCTAGAAGTTATGCTCTTGTATTCATATCTACACCATAATTATTTGCATATGTTTCCATAAACTTCCTTATTGTTTACTAGTGCAACAATCATTAACGTAAGATTCATCCATATTAAGCTTATATAAATCATCCAAGAAAAGCATCCATCGAAGCCATTTACCTTTATCAAAAGACATTGATAGGACGAGTAACCCTAAAACTTGAAGATTCTCGTATTGAAGAAATACTAGAAAAAGATTTAGAGTTAAAAATTATACACATATCAATAAGATAACGATGAACCCGATTGAATATGGCATTTGTAGACATGGGAAAGAACGTAATAACTACCCGATATATGCCTACTTATGTAGAAGTTGAGGCCATCCAAGCATGTAGGTGGTTAGAAAATGATGCATATGTGGTGTCGAAGCCAAAAACCTATACCATACTCGTAGAGCTAACATTTGAATACAAAAAGAGATGATCAATCGATTCCTCTCTAGGAGACATACAAAAGCTACAAATGGAGATCATAGGAATGGTTAAGTCCTTAATCCCGGAGTCAATTGGAAGAGCCCCACGAAATCACTTCTAGTTAAAACCCTTTACTTTAATGGGAATGCGAGAATGCCATACCGTTTTTGTCCACCAAACTCACGAGTACTACTCGCTTATAAAAATTGTAGTAGGTTTTGGTCTCAAAGCAACTTGTCTTTGATATGCCGAAATTAATCTTATCCTTAAACCATCATCCAATTGAATAACCTACATAGAATCATGATATTGAGGAGGAATGAAACGAGGGAAATCATCTAAACATGAAACAACCTTCTTTACTATAAGATTATGGTCTAAAGGTAGAGGATGGTTCAATGTAGTGTCACACCAATTAGATCATTATAAAGGAATTGAGCTCTTTCCCACGATCCAAGTTGTGTAACCCATCAAAACAAGTAAAATGATTAAAAAATAGCCTTCCATATGCTAGAGGAATAAGAACAATATGAGGAGAGAGATTGTATTTGGCTTTCATGATCTTAGCCTATAAGTTATGACCTTAGAAACAAGACCAAGCTCGGTTTAGCTTGTAGAGCATCCATAACCTCGAGCAAGCCACAAATACCCAAACCACCCTCCGATAAAGGTCGATACATCCTATCCCAAAATACCCAATGGTGTTTAGAGTCTTCACGCAGCTTCATAAAAAAATTAACGATAATTCAGTCAAGCCTTTATAGAATCATTTTTGGTAAAAAAAATAGATGAAATAGTATGGATGAGGATACTATTAAACATGGCTTTCAAAAGTATAATCTGGGCACCAAAAAAGAGATATTTGGACTTTCATCCTCCTATCATATTTGACAATGACTTCTCTAAGTACTAGAAATATCTACATTTTATCCATCCATGGAATAAAGGCATGTCAAGATATTTCATGGAAAAACACAAATGATTAAACCTAGTCCAAGCCTTAACTAGAGCAATATGCCTATTAATCATTTTCTTAAGAGTATAAAACCCACTCTTGGCTAAATTCAACAACCGACCCGAAGATTCCTCAATTTATAGTCGGTTTTATAAGATGTAAAATTTATTGTTTAGAGCCATTAGTGAACAATAAGCATATCATTTACATAAAACAAATACGTAATTGACATACCACCTCCTCTCTTTACCATGCAGGGAATGATCTTCCCTTTCCTAACTATATGGTCCAATGAATATGATAGAACCTACCGAACCAAAATAAACGAGTAGTGGAGATAAAGGGTCTTTTTATCTAACACCTCTCTTAGACTTGAAAAAACCATAGTTTCTCCCTTTAACCCTAACAAGTATACCAAACATTACTAATATAATGATATATCATGTCACACCACCGGATACAAAAGCCCCGTATAACTATTAATAAAAAGGATCATTCAACTTTATTATAGACTTTAGATGTATCGAAGTTGAAGATAAGTTTGTTACCATACATATTCATGTTTAAGTTTGCCACTAATTCTTGGGCAATAACAATATTTTCAGTTATGCTCATACCCTCCCTAACCGTATGGTCCAATGAGTATGATAGAACCCGCTGAACCAAAATAAACGAGTAATGGAGATAAAGGTTCTTTTTATCCGACACTTCTACTAGATTTGAAAAAACCATAGTTTCTGCCTTTAACCTTAATAGTATACCAAAATTACTAATATAACAATATATCGAGTCACACTACTCGGATACAAAAGCCTCGTATAACTCTTAATAAAAAGGATCATTCAACTCTATCATAGACTTTAGACATATCTAAGTTAAAGATAACGTTGTTACCATACATATTCATGTATAAATTTGTCACTAATTTTTAGGCAATAACAATATTTTCATTTATGCTCATACCTTTAACAAAACCAACTTGCTTCAAAGAAATGATATCATAAAAAATCTTATTTAGTTTGTTAGCCATGATTTTAGAAATAATTTTACACCCCAAAAGAAGAAATGTTAATTAGCCTTAAATCACTCATATTAATGGCATTAGGATCTTTTAAAATCAAGATCAAAGTAGTTCTAGCCATACCTCTAGGAATGTGGCCACCCTTAAAAAATATTGAATTGCTAAAATAACCTCTTAATTAAATCCTAGTTACCTTTAAAAGAATAACCAAGTGAAACCATCTAAACCCGGAGCACTTAAGGGATTGAGACAGTTCATTACCTCTCGGACTTCAATTTTGGATGGGATATCCATAAGCGTATTATTCGACTTTCGAACTCGTTTAAAGCTACCTCAAAATAAAGAATCATGAGTAATCGGTCTACCAACAAAAAATAGATCTTGAAAAAAATCAATAACCGCATTTCCTATAACATCCATATTTGTAAAGGACCCATTTAGTTGTTGCAAGCTAAAATTGTTTTTTCTAGCATTGTTCTTGATACATGTATGGAAAAAAGTATTATGATCACCATTTTGCCCCTAATTTTCCATTCTTTTTGTTGTGATAAATCCACCTCATAAATCGTTATCAATGTCATCATTCCACCTATGCAACAAATCATTTTCAAGATGAATGACCTTGTCCTAAAGGTTTTTTATATGATGGTGAATATTGTCAAAAATTTTCTAGTTCCACTTTTTTCAAACTGCGAACTAGTAAATTTAGCTCGAATAAAGAATATCCATTAAAGTACTTGAAAAAGAAGATTCCCACACCTCTTTGATAAAGGCCTCATAGTCTTTATATTCCATCAACATACGATGAAACTTAAATAAAGCATGAAACTTTCTTATAGGTTCAAAACGAACCAACCATGAAAAGTGATCAAAATGAAACCTAGCAAGGTGGTGAACCAAAATAGAAGGTATGGGTGAAACAAATTAATAGTTAATCGAACTTAATCAAATCTCTCCCAAATATGAGCTAAGCCTATTTGATTATTACACAATGTATATTGACTACCTATAAAACCAACATCATCCACCCCAATACTATTACAACAATCTATAAAATCCTTCATTGTCTAAAGGTCATATCTCATACTATTAACCTTTTTTGACATATCCGTTATGATATTAAAGTCCTCTCCATTAACCAAGAAAGCTCGATAATGATTAGATAAGCGGACCAAGTTTGCTTATAGGTTCAATCTATCCACCCTAGAACATATAGGAGACACAAAAGAACGCATAACTTGATTCTATCCCCGAACTTTTATCATAATTATTATTAATTATTTGGTAATATCCATATAGATCATATAAATATCAGTATTTCAAAAAAGCCAAACATGACAATTAATATGGTTATAATACATATGATGCAAAAAATGTAATTTTTTGACAACCTCATCAATTTCATCTCTATGTAATTTAGGCTCTAAAATCACTAAGAGTATAGGACAATGTCGTCGTTTTGAGAGATTTTTATGGTTAATTGTATCGTTATTCTCCATACTCATAGCATTCCATAAAATGATAGACATAATTAATGTTTAAGGTTAGGAGTACCTTTTTCTCGTAGAGCTACTCGTGTTTTTCTCTTAAATTTTGAATTATGAGGCTTTGCTTTCTTAGCTAAGTTTTTGCATGCTTTGTGTAGTTTGTTAACCTAATTCATATCCATATGCTAGGAGTCTAATCGATTGAAAGATTGTGGGTGTAAAAGCATGAGACTTTTGTTATTTCTATCAAGATAAGCATTATCCGACAAAGAACCTTACCAACCAATCTTTGGCTCCTCAATCTCTAACATTACATCTTCTATCCCATCCAAGTATGGAGAAAAAATTGGTCCTTGCATTCATGCTGAAACTATATATAACGATATTCATATTCTCCTCGTTGGCTAGGTCCGGATTATAAACCATAATATAGTCTTTCAACCGGCTATCAATGATGATCCGCCTAGTTTCATGATTATGCCCACACATAGTCTCTACTCGAGCCTTATTCATTACCCCGTATTGAGTCCCATTGACTTGTGTTATGTTTTTAAATATAATAGCGAGAATCTGTAAAAGAGTCCTCCCGTTTGTCATCATTTACACTATTTTAAACAACATTGTTCTCTATACTTTCTAGAGGATGGAAACTAGTTTTCCTTTGTGATAGTCACATCTTTCAAACTCGTCTCCTTCACTTAATTAGTTGTAAGATTTTAAAGGGACATGCTTCGATATCATGAAGTTGACGATAGATGCGTACTCGGATTAATAACTTTATCTTCATCCCCTTTACGTTGATGCTATTTAGTAAGTAGAATCCAAACATCCTTACCTCTATCGCTTCCTATGTTTTTAGGCAAAGAAGGTTGTTGCGAAACCAACTTTAAATGAGGGGTTACAACCGAACGCGATGAAAGTTTGAGACAAGCTTTCCGGTTATGTCCTATCAAACCACAACCTAAGCAATAAGATAGATTACCCTCATAATCCACCTTTTGCTAAAAATCTCTCTTTCAAACTACCAATACATATTCTTGAAGGGAGATATTTTGAAACATCAATTTTAATATAAATTCTTGTAAACACAAGATGAGTCAATGAGCTAGTTCTCACATCTACTCCAAGAAAACAACCCAAACATCCCTCTATCCTCCTCACATTGAAGGAGTAAAGAATGCGAGAGGTAAATGAGGTAATCTTATCTAAACAAGTAACTATATATAGTTTGACACTCATTTCGATGGCCTCGGTCAAGAGTTATAAGTAAATAATTCGTTGGGTGTACTTAGAATCTACTAGAGATAGATAGATGACTAAGATATGACATGTCATTTCTTGTATACTAAAGGAGTTATCACATTGTACTTTGATAAATGTCTATTCAATAAATCAGTAGCCATAATGGGAGTATACCAATAGAGCATAGTTGGTTTACCAATAGAGCATAGCTGATTTACTCTAGAGCTAAGACATTTAGAAATCAAAAAAACTTGTGTGATCATAATCGAATAGATTATAAACAAAGTTCGAGATCACACTATGATAAATTGACATGAGGATCGAATGGTATGGTAACTATGCTCATGAAAGATAATTGAGGATTAATCCTCCTAGAGAATTAGGTGGTCATGATCCCTTACTAGAGGTCAATCTTAATTTATGTATCAAAAGATAAAAGATGCTTTTTTTATTCTTGATACATTGTCAACATATCTAGGAGCCTATTGAGTCACACTTATAAATTTAAACATTCATATAATAAAAGAAAAGCAAAGATTTTGAAAAGGTTTCCAGTTTTAAAAGTTTTTTATTTTGGAAAAAAGTCTCCAAAAATAGAAAGTTTTCTGTTTTGGAAAAAGTTTCCTATTTTAAAAAGTTTTTTATTTTGAAAAAGGTTTTTTTAAAATGAAATTTTTTTTTATTTTAGAATACTTTTCATTTTAGAAATCAATTTTCTAATCTGGAAGTTAATTTCAAATTTGGAAGTTACTTAAAAAAAGAAATTAGTTTCCTAATTTAGGTTTAAGGGTAATTTGAAAAATTATTTTCTAGTGTGAGCTTTCTAAAAATATCCGACCCAATTTATTTAGATAGTCCTAATTAATTGGGCAAAAAGAGTTTAGGCCAATAGGCTTAATTTAAAAGCTTGTAAGATATTTTGGTCGAAGGATAAACTTGATCTCTATTAGATAAAGCTCAAGGTTTACAAGGATAAAATCAAACAAGCCCACACACATAGCAACTCTTTGTCTTTAGAGGACAAGGATGCCACCTCTTATATAAATAATAGGGAGAGAGGCAAGCAAGGAAGTAAAGATTACAATACATCAACATGACAAAAAGAGAAAGAAAAAGAGAGAAAGTGTTTCTCTCCCAAAAGGTAGGGTTGTTGTATCCCTCCTTAGAAAAGCTTGAGTTGCTGTAAAAACCCTAATTGATTTCTTTAGAAAGTAAATAAACTATACGTAAGGATTGGAGCTAGCACTCTGTGATTTCGTAGCTTCCTTTGTAGGTGTTTAATCCGTGTGGATTATCGATAGAAGTCGGATATCGAGATGACTTATTTTTCTACAAAGGCTAAATCTACGCTACAAGAGATAATATTTTACTCATGTTTTTAATTCATGTATATATGATTAATTGGTTTAACAGACTTGATTTTAGGAGCCTTAGATTGAGGAAAATTTTGTTTTATTACACAAATCTATAGGATGCATGAGCTTTCAATTCTAGACTCCATTTAAAGCTTATGTACATAGAGTTTTGTATTTTATGATTTTTTTTTGCTAAAGTTTTGATTGAAATAGCTTCGGATTGTAAATGAGACATAACACGTCTTGGATCCGAGTAAACCTATAACGGATTCCATGTTCGATTGCCAATTATCCTTTATGTGATTTAGATACCTACCAAGTTAGGCTCGCCTCCCAAAAATTTTAACACCAAAGTGTTGTTAAATTATGCTACTGCCTTTTCCGAGTTCAATAAAGAGAAAAGACATGCGGATTCGTCATTGATAAATGTAGGTTGTCTTGTTGTTAGAGGAAGATCCTTTATAAGTGATTGTCGATCCTTGATTGGCTTTGAGGTTCTATGATCTTTTAACATTGAGGCATAATCAACACGTGGTGGTCGTGCATCCAGGGATTGCTATTCTAAAGACAATATTGAAGGAAACATAAAATGTGAAGTTGTATGTGAAACGGTATCGCCTTATTGTTATTGAGTTTCGTCCGGATCGTCTCGTGTTGGATGGCGAGTGGAGGAAACTCCAACTCTCTATCTCGTAAGCATGGTGGAGGAGGTGGTCGAGCTACCATGGCTAGACGAAAACAAAGCAAGACAACCCATCGAGTTAGAGAGTGTTTTTAACTCTAGATAGCGTTTTCGACTATAATGGAGTTTTTTAATAACTTAATTCTTTTGTTAGATTTCAATTAGAGTGGTATGAAAAATCTTTATTTGAGTATTTTTTGTTTCTAAATTATCTTTTTTTATGTGTTATTTTTCTTTTTCACATACATTTTTTCTTTTTATCTCCCTTCAAACACCAAAATAAATCTCGCATTTTCTCATCAAATGTCTATTTTTATTTTATTAATCTCTACTCCTATTATCTATCCTCAAGTACTAAAAATATTCCCATAAATAGGCATATATGTTAAAAGATATTTTAAGCATTAATAGTTAATTTAATAAATTTGGTAAAAACTTAACAATGAAGGACTAAATATTTAGCTTTTAAAGTGAAAGGATTAATTAATTTGTTTCTCAAAGGAGAGAGACTAATTTATAATTTACTCGTCAAAAAATAGATTCTCTTTGCTTTTTTGTTGCTCTGTTTCTTCTTCATCTCGTTGATATCATCAATAGGCAAAGGCAAAGAGTAGAAAGACCCGGTGGTGTTAAAATTTGTGTCAGGTAAGAATTCCTGAATTCTGTCTGTGCCTTTATTGTTTTGAGCACAAACAGCAAATATGTGAAGGCACTGATTGGTGATTGGTTTGGGTTTAAGAAATCATCAAGATTTCTTTTTCTTCTTTCTTGTTTCAACTTTGATGAGATTAAAGTTTACACTTAGTTCTGGTATTGATCAGAGTTAAAGTTTTACTTAGTATTTTGAGTAAATAACTCTAACATCTAAGTCTACTCAGAATTTTTTTTTCCTTTAATTGCTTCTTTTTGTTAAATAGTATATTTTTGACGTTGTTGATTCAAACTATTCATGTTGTTGATCGGAATCTATTGGTTTCAACTGTCGATTCAGGTTGTTTAGTTCAGGGAAGCGAAGCAAAGAAGATAGATATTCTTATATTAGTTGGAGACTGATGGATATTAAGGGTCTTAATTGTTATATAGATGCTAGAGATTTGCTGTCTTTGTGTTAATTGGCAGTGCTGTGCTTGCTGCAGGCTAGCTATGACCATATCCCATTACGATTGATAAAGCTATGCCATCTACCGGTGGTTGATGCTTGAATGTAACTGGCAAGCCAGAAAAAGACATTAACTCCCACTCGTTTGATACTGTTGCTGTGTGAACCAAATTTATGTCTTGTCTCCTTTGTTCGAAAGTGTCTCGGATAAGTCTGTGTTTAGTCATAGCAGTGTTTTAGAGAAGAAAATACTTACATGTGCTTGTCGTGAATTTAGACAAATAACTTCTATCTTGCAGATAGATAATGGGGTTATGGACTTTTTCTGAAATTTAGACAATGAACTTCTGTCTTGCAGATAGATAATGGGTTTGTTCTGAAATCTCATTTTCTAGATTAGTTAAATGTGTTTGTCCTGAAATTTAGACAATGAACTGCTGTCTTGCAGATAGATAATGGGGTTATGGACTTTTCTGGAAGGTTTTCTGCTTTTGGCAAATGCATTAGCCATACTGAATGAAGATAGGTTCCTTGCGCCGAGGGGATGGACACTGGCAGAACTCCAAGGAAGCAGAAGAAATTCATTCAAGGGGCAGGTTATTGGACTTGTACATGCGTGCCAGTTTATGAGATTGCCGCTTATACTTCTAAACATCATCGTTATCATTGTGAAGCTGGTCTCCGGTTGAGGTTGAGGAAGAAAATAGTTCATAGCTTGGCTTATGTATTATCTTTGTACATTGATATATTACAGAGTCGTTCGCACTCGAGGGTTTGTGCACGCCAAATGCCCAAAGGTTTTTTCTTTTTTCTTTTTTCTGCTGTACGACAACAGAATAAATGGTTCTAGAGCTACTTTTCTGTCGCCGCTTGTATTTCAATCATCTCTGGCACTTGTTGTCTATCAATTCATAAGTTAAATTGAATTATTGAACTCGAGTGTTAAGATCACTTGAAGGAGACAGGATAGAATCCAAGGGTAATTGATCGAGGTAAGGAGTAATTTATCACTACAGATTGGTTGTAATAGGTATTGGAAACTAACAAGTAGGATCTTACTTGCCTGGAACTAATAAGCCAAGCATCCATCCTTAGAGGACTGGAGCATCACAATATTTGAAAAATGACGTGAATTCATCGGGAAAAGAAAGACAACTGAAACTGGCCAGAGAAATGTAGCTGCTAGAAAATGCAAAATCAAACATCAAAATAGATTTAAGTAGTCTAATCTGTGTAATGGATAACGGCATTCATTTATTTATCTGGAAAAAGTTTCCGGATACAACACTAACAGTAGGGCTTCAATCCATCAGCATCAGAACCCTTACATCCACCATAATTTAGGACTCACTCGATTGGGATCATAACCTCATTAGTCCTCAAAGGAGGCAAAGTCCAAGGTGGATTATACCTTGCCAACAAAAATTCTCCAATCACCTTATGCCCATCTCTCTCCAAGCTCTTCTTCAGCTTCTCCACTTTCTCTGCCACAACCTGCTCTGTTGCCACACCTCCAAACTTTACCACCCCGTATTTCCTCTCCCCTTCTTCCCTTATCACCACCCTCTCATCCACCGGCTTGGGTGCCTCCTCTGCTTTGTTATACTTAGCAGGCAACAAAAACTGCATTGTCATCATCTTCTTCCCTTCTACCTCACTCTCTTTGGTCACAACAGGAGCCGTCATGGCAATCTTTTCACTTTCTCCACCAGTTTTAGTTATAACTGGGGCTGTCATGGCTATCTTTTCAGGCTTGGTGTTCTGTGGATTGCCTAAGGCACCAATATAATTAGCCAGCACCATGAACCCACCATCTTTCTTCCCATTGAATTGAGATGGATCATATGTGACTTCTGCAAGGACTGAAGGGGCATATTTACGGATTTCATAATCATCGGACGATTGAATCACTTCATATTTTGGAGTTTCTACAGTAATCTTTCCAAGAACCAATCCCATTTTGAAGAGCTAAGCTATAACTATTTGAGTGTGAGAAAAAAGACTTACAAGAAAGATCAGGTTGCAGTAATTTGTGTAGGGCTTAGCAAATTAGGTTTCCTTTCCTTCTCATATAAAGCAATGGATCGTTCGTGGTGCTTACGGTTTAGAGTTGATGATGTTGCTTGGAGAAGGGGGTGAGAGTTGTGGCTTCGAATAATTTAGCGGCGAGAAATCGAGGAAACATTTGTGGACCCTGTCTGTCCAACAATGCGAGAGAACAAATAATCATGGAGTAATTAACAACGAGTAAATTATAAATTAGTCCCTTTTATTTTGAAAAGCAAATTAATTAATTCCACTCATTTTAAAAATTAATTATTTAATCCCTTAAGTTTTAATTCAGTTAATAACTTAATCTTTTTATCAATTATTGCTTAGTTTAGTGATTTTTTAAATTAATTTTTTATGCCTTATTTCTCTCACCTTCTCACTGTTTCTCTTTTTCTTTTTCTAGAATTGTTTCATTAGAAAAAATTTACCGTATATATAATTGTTAGGCTATACCTTTTTTATGTAAATTTATATTTGTATTGTACTACTATTTGAGAGATAATTGTTAGACTATACCTTTTCTTCAAGTAGAAGTGGAGGGAAAAAAAGTAAGAATGGAGATATGAAATTACAAGCGAAAAGGAGAGAATCTCTAAGAACAAAAATTGCTAATTTATACTAATTCTAGAGAATTGCGTTGCTTTTTTTCTTTCTTTTTTCATTTTTTTATTTAATATTATCAGAACTGCACGAGTGGGTTATTGATTTCCTTCATTTATTTTTGAGAATTCTCTGTTTTGTAATGTTGTGATAAAAAGCATAATTGATCAATTATCGAAGATCAGAGAAGATTGCAACATTTGTATACTTCAGGGACTGAATTGATATCGGACGGGACGTTGACTTGTCGAAGGTGGAAGACGTTTTCTTTTCCTTTAAAAAAGGGCAAAATGCACACGTGCTTTTCATAAATAAGGACAGTACTCAAATTTGCTTTCCCTTTCTTTTTAGAAGAAAACGCCTCCGAAAATTACTATTTTTTTTATTATTGTTATTTCCCTCAAGGGAAGACGTCTTCATAAAAGCTTCTATATAAATATACCGCCATTGGTTTTCATGGGAAAGAAAAAATTATTGAGATTGTGATTTTTTGCACGAGAATTAATACAAAGAAGAATGATTATTGGTAGTGGCTAAGGAGTCCATTGGTATCGCATGCCTTCTTTTTTTTAATTTTTTAAATACTTAAAAGAAAAATTTGTGTGTTTTGATTTTTTTTTTTTTTTAATTGAAGAAGAGCACGCAAAATGAAAAATCGTTAAAAAAAATATTTTGATTCATTTTGTTTGACTTTGAAAATTTTTGACGATTGATTGTGGTGCTTTGTGTTTTTGAAAATAAACCAATTTTCGATTGTTTTTGTTTTTTAAGATTGCAGCATTAAAAATAGAAATGAAATAAAAAAGGTTTGATGTTGAGATAACAAAAAAAAAAAAAAAAAATCAATTCATTATAATTTTTTTTTTTAGAATTTTGAGAGCCTTTTAAGTTTTTTCGTAGTTGTCGCCATTGGTGGAGTATTTTTCTTTTTTTCCAATGTTCTTTGTTTAATAATTCTAGATTTAATATTTTTTTCTACTAGAACTGATGTTGCTGCTATTGGCAGAGTATTTTTTTCTTTAAAGCTCTTTATTTAATAATTCTAGATTTAATATTCTTTCTACTAGATATGATTTTGTTTTTTTATATTTATCTAGTTTATTTAGTGTTTGCTTAGTATTTTTAGTACTTTTTTTAGATTAAGGTTTTTTTTTTTTTTTATGTCTTTCTACCCTCTTATGAGTTTTTGGCTGCAATATAAGTATTACACATAGAACTAATAAATCAGTATTAAGATATTTTTATATGTCAAAGAAGGAAATTCAAATTTCTTTTTAGGTTGAAAAAGGAAAGTCAAGATAGTGGAACTACAAATAAATAAATTATTGACAAAGAGTGTTTTAATTGTTCATTTACTTGTACAATAGTTTCTATGTAAAGTTTTCATTGCATGTTTTTAGGTATTTTTTATGATTGCATAAGCTTGTTTTTATTTATTTTTTTTTTTAGACAATTTTATTATTGTTATTATTTACCAAAAAAAAAAAAAGTACAACCGGAGAAGAATGAGAAATCCTCAAGAACAACGATTGCTAATTTATATAAATTCTAACTCCTCTTTCTCCTTCTTTTTTTATTACCTTTTTTTTTCTGTTGTTCTAATTGAGTGCTTTCAAATTAATATTATCAGAGCTGCACGATGGGTTCTTGATTCTTTTTTCCTTTATTTATTTATTTATTGAAGAAAATTTATGTTTTACAATGTTGTGCTGATAGGAAGCCTAATTGATCTATTATCTAACCTTGATGGAAATGGAAAAATTGCAACGTTAATCTAATTCAGGGACTGAATTGATAGCTCAACGAGACATTGAGTTCACGCGTAAGACGTTTGCTATTTAAAAATAAAAAAAAAAGAGTATGGACGTCTTTGAAAAATGATAGACGTCCGATACGTCCAAGCGTATTGCATTTTTTCGACTATGCTTCTGGGAAAAATCTTCATCCTTTTCCCTCGCCCTATAAAAGGCACCTCAGTGTTTGAAAACACAAGCAGGGAAACAAATTTCACACAGAGGAGGATAGCAAAGGAGATGGCAGACAACTTCAAGCCACATCTTGGATTTGAAACTGAAAGGTTTGTTTTAATCTCTTTCCTTTGCTTTATTTTCAAACAGAGTACTCTTTTTTTATTAAAAAATATTTTAAAAAAAAAAAAAAAACCTCAAATATACACTTGAGGTATCAATTTTATATCCAAACTATTGTTTATATAAGTTTTACCAGTGAATTATTATAATTTTTCGTGTAAAAATTCCTATATATATACATTTGACACGCACAAGTGGGTCATGCTCGCATTCCTTGTTGCTCTTTTTATTTATGCAACCGCTTCAGTGGCTGAGATTATGCTCCGAGCTCGTGGATCAATTTACCATCCCATCGTCGGCTATATCCGCCTCTTTGCTAGCGGCTTTGCCACCATTTTGCTCCTGGTTATTCTTGACCCAATTTTGGGGTACATCTTTTCTGTCCTATGGGCCTGTTTATTTGCGAGACTAGCACATGGATCATATAAAGAGTTGTCTGAGTTACGACGCCACTCTGCTCAATTTGGACTACTTGGAATTTTTAGACACCACACGGACGAAAAGCCTAATCAAGTTAATCAACCTCCTCCGTCTGAAGCTAATCCACCCGCCTTTGCCTGCGTAAGGCTCAACCAGTTGGAACGCCACTTCTGGACCAAAACTAATTGGAATTTTTAGGTGCCGCAAAGATGGAAGAAACAAATCAAGCTAATCACCTGCCTTCGCCTGTGTAAGGCCGAACTAGTTGGAATTTAGGATTTGTTTTTGTTGTGGTGTATGACCCAAGTTGTATTTTGATTTTTTTTTAAGATAAAATATGTTGGTTATGCTGTGATTATGTCATAATTATATACAAAATTAGAGATGTTTTATAATGTTTTATCCAATACAATAAATATTCATTAAAAACAATGTAAATCTGCTAATGTGTGAATATTTATCTTATTAATATCTAATAATTTATTTTAAAAAATAAACATTCAGATACCCAATTGTACAGAATTTATCAAATATAGACCAAAATATTTTTTTATGAAAACACTGAAAAAGGACTAAATTGTAAAAATAAAATTTTAAATATTATAATTAAAATTTACAGAAATTGAAATAAAATATTTTGACTAATTATTTTTAGCAAATATTAAATTCAAGTATAACAGTAGTTTCTTAATAGCTAAAGAGAAGACATTTCTTAATACATAAGATAAAAGATTGACTTACGAATTGACGAGACCCGTTGCCGTTTCTATACACAATGTGAAATGGAGGTAGAGAAATATCATAATTTCTATTGTAGTTGTGAAGTTTACTAAGATTGACTTAATCTACTGTACCCAGAGAGTTTTAATGGTCAAATTATAGCTTTCCTCACCCTATATATAGCAGCTTACGCCAGATAGATAGGTAGTGATATCATTGTCATTTATGGTTGGACTCATTCTGCTCCTACGGTTGTGTTTATATGAATTTAGACTTGTTCATGGGTCATCCTTGTCATGAGTATTGATTTGGTGAATGAGGGAGGCATAGTCCTAAAACCCAGGAAAATTCCTCGAGAAAAATTCCCAAGGCCCACCACAACAACATAGATGTTAGACAACTCTTCAATCAAATTAGCATATAAATTTTCCTAAATGAAAAAACAAAAGGCTGATTTCGAATAATATAAAGATAACTTCAAAGTAACAAAATGAGCGATTTTATGCAATTTTAGCAACTTTGAGGAAATATTTGTGGGTTCTCTTTATCCATCAATGTGACTGAAGCAAATAATTATAGAGTAATTAATAATATTTATTCTATGAATTTATCTTTAAAAAAACAGATATAAAAAAGAGAGAAAATCATGTCCGAGTCTATAAAAAATAATAAAAATGTTTTTGTTTAAACTTATTTTTTATTATTATTTTTTTTGTATTTCTCTCTCTCTCATAAAATAAATATAATTATTTACTTACTGAATAACATCAAATTTCTCAGTTTCTGAAAAAAATATCCATAAACACTAACAGCGAGGAGCAAACTAGTTTGAAGTTCTTGATGGAATTAGTATTTGAGGTAAGATTTTATTTGTTTCTTAATCTAGGAAGCCTTTAGCATATCACGGACCGTCTCTTGTTTTCAATCCACTATTTTTAACTAGCATCTCAAACCTCTACCTACTTAAATTCCAGATTATTTGTTTGTATATATTCTGTTTTTTTTTTCAATTTATTAAAAAATTACTAAATTTGATTATTTATTGTTTTGATATTTAAAATTGGATAATGTTTTATAAATACAAAGAAAAATATTAAATGAAAGTTTAATAATTAATTAGTTTGCATTAAATTAAATATTTGATTTTTGAAGCATAAGAAATAAGTTTTAATTGCACTAAAATAGGCTACAAAACTTACATGGTGACATAAGTAATTAATAATCACTAAAAACCGACCCCTATAGCTTATTTTAATGAAGCTAGATTTGAATTTATTTTTTTTAAGTTTCAAATTTCCTAAGTTACAATATAATTAAGGAGAACTACTCTTATCATGCAACTCAAAACCGACAAAATCTCTCAATGAAAAGAAAAAGAAAAAGAAAGATACTTGTAATCTTATTATAATGTTATTATCAAGTGATAATCATTTATGGTTGTACACTACTAGAACTATTATATTTTATTTATTTTACAATGGGAAAGAAACAATAAATAGTGTTCGTATATATTTGGATTATTAGGAAGTGTATTTGGTTTCCGACCACACAATAAGAAGATAGTCCTTCTCATTGTATAATTACTATATATCCAAAAGAGGTGAGGTTATGATTAGTTCATAAGCCATGTTCACATCTTATTTCTGTTTTATATATACGTTTTGTGATTCAAGCGCAAGAAAAGCTCTGTAGTCCAACGCTTAAGAAATTTAACCTCTAAGCAGTAGGATCCAAGTTCAAATCTTGCGGTGCATTATGTTTTGATATTTTTTTTTCTGTTTCATATATATATATATATATATATTTCTATTACTATATTATTTTTTATTAAATTAAGCGTTAAAATTTTGAAAAATCAATTATTGCTTTTTTCAAATAAAGTGATAATTATATAACACTACTCATACCTTTTTTTCCTTTTTTTTTCCCATCAATTTATGTTCTTATTTTATTTTATTTGATTAGGCGTTAAAATTTAAATAAAAAATCAATCGTTACTTTTTTTCGCACAAACTAACGATTATGTAATATATACGATATTTTTAAAATTTTAGAATAAATATAGAGTACTCTTGTTATTTAAAATTGATTTTTTCGATAAAAGTTCTCATCAAGTTAATTTCTATTCTTATTTTTTAATAATTTTATCTATTGATAAATATGACTTATTTTATCTATGTATGGATTCGAATAAATTTTTTTAATACATGTTTTTATTTGCTTAGTTCTTATATAATCAACATTTTAAAAATTGAATATATTTATTTTATTTTCTATTTTTACATAATCAATTTTTTTCAAATTCAATTTAATAGTTTTTACTACACTCGTTAACTTAAATATATATTTTATCATTTAATTTTTTAAAATATTTTTAAATTTATTTTATACATTATCACCTATTGAATACGATCATGATGTATTGAAAATAATAACGCTAGAGTCATTGATTATATTAGAAATCAACTATGCATCTATATACACGATATCAACTATTCGCTATTATTTTTAATATTTAAAATGATTTTTTAAATAAAATAATTGAAATAATATTTTAGAATAACCGCCTAATAATTCAAATACAATTTTGTATACTAATATCATTATTGCATTATTTTGTAAATAAATATATATAACTTAAATGTATATATTTTAAAAAATAATTTTTTCATAAGTAAAAAAGTTTCATTTGTTAATTTTCATACAAGTTTCTATACTAATTATTGCTTTATTTCTTCGATGCAATGTAATGAAAAAACTATTAAGATTTTTTTTAGAATTTTATATTAAAATTTATTTATTATGGGTTTTATTTAAGAATAAATGCATAAGAAAGAGTAAATCATATTTTTTTGACTTCAAAATTTATCTTTTATATTTAATTTAATATATTTTAATTAACCGATAACATAATATATGTTATCAAATTGAAATAAATATATTTAGTTCGATCTGTAATGTCGCTACCCGACTTCGAACAACGACTCCCAAAACAAAAATCTTTTAATCTCTTTATTTTAAGATGTATTTTTATTTACTGAATTAGGAGTCGCCACCTAGTATTGAAGGAACTAAGAACCTAAGATGGACACTCGGTTCGGAGATTCTATGATAAGGAGTTGATTACGCTATGAGAAGATAATTAATCACCCAAAAGCGTCCTTCCCTAAGAAAGGTACCACATCTAGCTTAGTCCTAAATTATCTCCTAAGGTATTTTATTTTTGCCAAATTATTTTTTGATTTTTGTGACTCCAATTTTCCAAGCCAAATTAAGTTTTTTTTTTATTTTTGATCGTGGCATCGTATTGAAACAATTGTTGGACCTCATCCGTCGAGAAACACGTCGGCTCAAACATCGGATCCACTTTTCGAGTCTCGACACAACCGGTGTGCCGGAGAACACTTGTTTATTAAAAATGTTTTTTTGGTAACAACAATCCCTATCGGATAGGAGACTTTGTTAACAATTGTATAACAATTTTTTTTATTTTTCTTTTCTTTATTTTTTTATTTTTCTTTTTTAGTGAAAGATTGTCATCAGCTCCTAAAAAATTAGGAGACTTGACAATCTTCTACTTATTACGTACTAATCTTAATTCCTAAACAAATAAATTAAAGCTACATGAATTAAATAAAAGAAAAAAAATTCAAATACTAAAATTTAAAAAATAGACATGCATAAAATAAGTTCAAATTTAAAATCACATTAATTAAAATATTTACGGACGATTAAAATATTAAATTCCAAGTTAACATAAATTAACAAACATGCATAAAATAAACTCAAGATTAAAAATTACATTAATTAAAATAATTAAAAACAATTCAATATCTAACTTAAATATGAAATAACAATATCCATAAAATAAAATAAAAAATTTACTCTTTTTTTTTGGGTTTGGGCCGGACTATCCAGCCCACCCAAAGGCAAAATTTCAGGCCGGACGATCCAACCCTATCACAAGTGGAGTTGGGCTCATTTAAGGAAAAATGAGTTTTTGGCCCAAAAACATAACCCAACTTTAATATCCTAAAATTTTGAATCAAAACCCATTTTCCATTTTCCTTCCTCTCTCTCTTTTTCCCGTTTTTTCCTTCTTTCTTTTCCCTTTCTTTTTCTTTCTTCTTCTTCTTCTTTTCCTGGTCGAATCCAACCTCCATGGACGAACCAGTTATGGTTCGTCCCTTCCCCCCTTTTTTTTCTTCTTTCTCTTTTTTCTTTTCTTCCTCTCTTTCTTATTCCTTCTTCTTCCTTCTTTACCGTTCTCTCTCCTCTTTTTTTTTAAAAATGTTGTTGCTGCAATGGACGAACCAATTGAGGTTCGTCCATGGCCGCTTGATTTCCCCTTTCTTTCCTTCTTTTCCTTGCTCAATAAAAAAAAACCCCAAATCAATTTCACAAAATTCTCCCCAATTTGGCCGAACTCGAGCTTTTCAATTCTTCAAAATTTTGTTTCAATTAGAGCTAATTGACTTGATTTCTAGTGAAATCAAGTCAATTCAAACCCTTTAGAAACCAAATTTAGAAAAATCCTCAAATTCTAAATCAAAATCTAAAATGACATTGAAGACAAAATTAAAGAAATAAAAGGAGATTACCCGAAATTAACTTGAGTCTAATTGATGCGATTTGTAACTCGATTTCGAGTAAATTCGTTCTCTCTTTTTTATTTTTGAATTTTTCTCTCCTTTTTTGTATATTGTCGATTTTTCTTTTTTTCTTTTTTGACTATTTTCTTCAATTTTCAGACCTCCTCTTTTTTTAATTTTCGATCGAATCCCCCCTTTTTGTTTGTGTTTCTTGCCGTTTATATATATGTGAATGCTTGGTTGATTCCCCACCATGATGGTGAGGGATTTTGTTGCGAGAGATGGAGTGAGGTTGATGGGATTGTTGTCGTGGGCTACCGGAGGCTAGCAGTGAGGGTGGTGTAGGTGGAGGCCGCAAGTCGAAGGTCGTGAGTCGTAAAGGAGGATGAATTTGGTTAAGATTGTGGGTTGGGCAAGAGGTTGCTCGGATGGATTTGTGCTACAGGAGTTACAGCAAATGAGGGATGATGCCGATATTGTTGACCATGAGGGGAGATTATAGGCCGCGGGGTGGCCGCAACAGAGGAGGTGCCGAGATTGTGGACTTAGGAGGAGTGGCGGAGTCGAAGTCGAGGAATAATGCAGGAATTGCGGGGATAAGGACCGCAACATAGCTTTGTAAGTTGTCGTAGGAGGGCCGTGAGCCGCAATTCAGCTTGGGAAGATAACAAGAAACCGCATAAAGGTGCGTAAGAAAATTACACAAGGGATGAAGGGAATTGTCCCTCCATCTCTTCTTTTTTTGTATTTTTTGTAATTTCTTTCTGAATTTTAAATAAATAAAAGAAAATATTTTTGATTTTTTTGTTTGTTTTGATTTTACATAAAACAAGCATGAATAATAAAAAAATAAAGAAAACTAAAATAAAAGAAAAATGAGTAAAATTTTGGGGTATGAAATGTAATGTAACGCGAGAATCCGAACTATTCACATATGTAAAATTCTTATCCACTTACTATTCATATGCATAAAATTACTATTCACTTGATGTCAATTTAAGTAATTTTGTGTGTCGTTTTTTGCGTGTTTTTGGACATTAATATGCAAATTTAATACTTTTTTCTACTTTTCGCCCCTCATGCTGTAACATTGTTTTTAATCCTTAGTTTTTACTTTTCTTTCACTTTCACGTAGCATATACACACACACACATTATCTTTTTATATTTTAAAATTAACATATATTTCAACTTATATTACTCTTATCATTTAAATTTCATTCTATGAATTTATTATTTTTTATGAAAATTCTCATCCAATTAATATTTTATTTACCGATAAATATAATTTATTTTCCTCTATGTTTGAATTTTAGAATAAAATTTTAAAATATGATTGTTTCTTTCTTTTTAAAAAAGTAAATTGGTATAATATATATCATGAATTCTTAGAATTTTTAAATGACGAGTTGCACGTATAAATATATAATTATTTTATTCTAAAAGGTTAAAAGCGTATTTTAAATAGTTTATCTCAGTTCATTAGGTATAGTCAAGACATATAAAAAACTATTGAATCATTAATTTTATTAAAAATTAACTACACATCTTCCAATATAATATAAAATATTTACTATGAATATATTTTTTAATGTTATAGAACCAATTTATTTGAAATAAAAAAATTAAATTTTTTAAAGGAACCAACCAATTATTCAAATATAGTTTTTTATGCTAATTTTGCTGATTATTTTGCAAACAAATATATATAGACCTAATGCATATATTTGAAGAAGAAAAAAATCTGCTCACCAAGATTAAATAAGAATAAATTTTTATTTTTTCATTAGTTACTTTTTATACAAGTTTATACATTAATTGTAACTTTATTTTTCGATACATTCTTATAAACAAATACAATTTTAAAGTATTTTCTTTTGAATTCTTAATTAATATTTTAGATTTAAATTATTACAAATTTTTATTTAAGAATACCTAAATAAAGAAGAATAAATCGTGTTTGTTAAGCAAAAAATTTATGAAAAAACACACAAAAATATATAATAATTAAATAAAAAATTATAAAAAATTTAAATGATTTTCTTTTATCTATCCGTAGCGTTGTATGGATAATTTTAAAAATTAATGTTCTCATTAGTATTAAATAAGAATTTTTTTCATTTATTTATTTTTGTAAAAGCCTCGTCTATTAATTATAACTTTATTTTTCAGAATACAATATTATAAAAATTATATTTTTATAGTTTTTTTTTAATTTTTGATCAATATTTTAGTTAAAATTATTATATTTTTTTATTTTAAAATCAATCCATAAAGAAGAATGATTTATGGTTTTGTAAGCAAAAAATTCACTTGATGTCAATTTAAGTAATTTTTGTGTGTTGATTTTTTGGCTTTGTGTTTTTGGACATTAATATGCAAATTTAACACCTTTTTCTATTTTTCGTCCCTCATGTTGTAACATTGTTTTTAATCCTTAGGTTTTTATTTTTCTTTCACTTTCATGTAGCATATATATACATATATATACACACACTATCTTTTTATATTTTAAAATTAACATATACTTTAGCTTATATTACTCTTATAATTTAAATTTTATTCTTTAAATTTATCATTTTTTATGAAAATTCTCATCCAATTAATAGTTTATTTACTGATAAATATAATTTATTTATTCTTTATGTTTGAATTTTAGAATAAAATTTTAAAATATGATTGTTTTTTCTTTTTTAAAAAATACGTTGGTATAATATATATCATGAATTCTTAGAATTTTTAAATGATAGTTGCACGTATATAAATATATAATTATTTTATTCTAAAAAGTTAAAAGTGTATTTTAAATAGTTTATCTTAGTTCATTAGGTATGGTCAAGACATATAAAAAACTATTGAATCATTAATTTTATTAAAAATTAACTAAACATCTTTCAACATAATACAAATTATTTACTATGAATATATTTTTTTAATATTATAGAATCAATTTATTTGAAATAAAACAATTAATTTTTTTTCAAATGAATCAACCAGATTATTCAAATATAGTTTTTTATGCTAATTTTGCTGATTATTTTGTAAACAAATATATATATAGACATAATGCATATATTTGGAAGAAAAAAAAATCTTCTCACCAAGATTAAATAAGAATAAATTTTTATTTTTTCATTAGTTACTTTTTATACAAGTTTATACATTAATTGTAACTTTATTTTTTAATACATTCTTATAAACAAGATATAATTTTAAAGTATTTGCTTTTGAATTCTTAATTAATATTTTAGATTTAAATTATTACAAATTTTTATTTAAGAATACCATAAATAAAGAAGAATAAATTATGTTTGTTAAGCAAAAAATTTATGAAGAAACACACAAAATAATAATAATAATAATTAAATAAAAAATTATAAAAAATATTAAATAATTTTGTTTTATCTACCCGTAGCGTTGTATGGATAATTTTAAAAATTAATCTTCTCATTAGCATAAAATAAGAATTTTTTTCATTTATTTATTTTTGTAAAAGCTCGTCTATTAAGTATAACTTTATTTTTTAGAATAAAATATTATAAAAATTATATTTTTATAGTTTTTTTAATTCTTGATTAATATTTTAGTTAAAATTATTATATTTTTTATTTTAAAATCAATCCATAAAGAAGAATTATTTATGTTTCTTTTAAAAAAATTATAAAAAATATTAAAAAATTAAAATTTTAAGATGACTTTTTTCCGCATTCGCAACGTAGCACGGATAAATAACTAGTAACAACTAAATAAACTAACAATTTATTGGACTTTGACTTGTTTCATTTGAAAAAGTTATCAGATCTATAATCGCTAGGCTATATATATTTGTGTAGTTTTATATTTTTATAATATTACTATTTGAGTGATAACTTCATTCAAACATCAAAATTTGAACCTTAAACTTCAAATCTCTAATTTAAAATTTTAAATTCAAGTTATCTGTTTGCATTTTTAGAGACAACAAAACTTATTGAACGAAAATTGATATATATCATAAATGCTTTTTTTTTTCAAGTGGAAGTAGGACGAAAAAAAAGGGGGTAAGAATGGCTAAAGCTGTTTTTTCTTTTTCTTTTTTTAATCACTTTTTCTAATTGAATTTTTTTTTCGATTTCATATTATTAGAACTGCACAAGTGGGATCTTTGTTTCCTTATTTATTTTTGAGAATTCTCTATTTTGTAATGCTGTGATAAAAGGCATAATTGATCAATTATCTAAACTTGGTGAAGATTGCAACATTAATATACTCAAGGGACTGAATTGATATCTGAACGAGACGTTGAGTTCTCGAAGGCATAAGACGTTTTTTCTTTTACTTAAAAGGGAAAAGAGTAGGGACGTCTTTGAAAAATGATAAATCTGTCAAATCAAGAGTGTGGGGGCACGTGCCAGCACTCTATTTGTTTTCCTTTTCTTTGAAGAAGGAAACGCCTCCGATAATTAAGATTTTTATTATTGTTTCCTTTAAGAGAAGAAGTCTTCATAAAAGCTCCTATATAAATATTCTCCCATTGATTTTCACAGAGAGAAAAAATTATTGATTTTAATACAAGAAAATTGATTCAAGTGAAATGAGTTCTACTAGTTTAAGCTAATGGTTTTAGATTCGAGTTCTACTATATGTAAAAAATTTCTTGAATAATTGTGTTTATTTTGTATGTTCGATAGAGTAACGAAAGATTAGTCTGAGTTTTTAAAATTAAGATGATTTGAGAATTAAAAAAAAAAAAATCATTGACTTTGTGATTTTTTTCACGAGAATTGAAACAAAAACGAAAGGTTAACGGTATTGGTTAAAGAATCGTTTGGTATCATTTGACGTTTTTGTTTTTAATTTTTAGAATACTTAAAAGCAAAATTTGTTTGTTTTGATTTTTTTTTATTAGAGAAAAGCAAAACAGACAATCATTAACAAAAAAATTTAAATTCATTTTGTTTGGTTTTGAAAAATTTTGACAATTGATTTTTGGTGTTTTCTGTTTTTGAAAATAAACAAAACTGTCTATTTTATTTTCAAACTTGATTTTTTAAAAATAGACAATAAAAAACAAAAGGCTGATTTTGAATAATATAAAGCAACTTCAAAGTAACAAAATGAGCAATTTTATGCAATTTTAGCAACTTTGAGGAAATATTTGTGGGTTCTATTCATCTAACAATGTGACGGAGCAAATAATTATAGAGTAATTAACAATATTTATTCTATGAATTTATCTTAAGAAAAAACAGATATAAAGAAAGGAGAGAAAATCATTTTTTGAATCTGTAAAAAATGATAAAAATATTTTCGTTTAAACTTAATTTTTTTTTCCCGTATTTCTCTCTCCCCCTTTAAACAAATATTATTATTTACTTATTGAATACCATAAAATTTCTCAATTTTTTTAAAAAAAAAACCTATAAACAGTAACAACGAGGAGCAAACAAGTTTGAAGTTCTTAATGGAATTAGTATTTGAGGTAAGAGTTTATTTGTTTCTTAATTAGGAAGCCTTTAGCATATCAGGGACCGTCTCTTGGTTTCAATCCGCTATTTTTAACCAGCACCTCAAATCTCTACCTACTTAAATTCCATATTATTTGTTGATATATATTCTGTTTTTTTTTTCAATTTATTAACAAATTACTGAATTTGATTATTTCTTCGTTTGATATTTAAAATTTGATAATATTTTATAAATACAAAGAAAAATATTAAATTAAAGTTTAATAATTAATTAGTTTGGATTAAATTAAATATTTGATTTTTGAGGCATAAGAAATAAGTTTCAATTGCACTAAAATAGGCTACAAAACTTACATGGTGACATAAGTAATTAATAATCACTAAAAACCTACCCCTATAGCTTATTTTAATGAAGCTAGATTTGAATTTTTTTTTTTTTAGTTTCTAATTTCCTAAGTTACAATATAATCAAGGAGAACTACTCCTATTATGCAATTCATAAGAAAAAGAAAAGAAAAATACTTGTACTCTTATTATAATGTTGTTATCGAGTGATAATTATTTACCGTTATACACTACTAAAATATTATATTTTATTTATTTTACAATGGGAAAGAAACAACAAAAAATGTTTGTATATTTTTGGATTATCAGGAGGTGTATTGGGCTTCGGACTATACAATAAGAAGAGAGACCTCCTCATTGTATAATAAAGACTAAAATAAACTAAAAATTTAGAGGACTTTAACTTGTTTCATTCGAAAAAGTTACCAGATATATTCTACTAAGAACTAAAACAGTTAGAGAGTTCATCGTTTATTTAAACAGTGATTGAACAATTACTTTCTAATTATTATACTATTCATTTCGATCAGTGATTTTCACTCTAAGTTTTTTTTTTTAATTTTCAAATTATTTCATTTTAGTCCTTAAAATTTTAAAATAAAAATTTTAATCCCTAGCTCATGCACTACATGCCTTTTCTTTTCTTTTCTTTTTTTGTTTTTTTCATCAATTTATTTTATTTATTTATTTATTTATCTAGGTGTTAAATTTTTTTAAAAAATCAATCGTCACTTTTTTTCCCACAAACTATTGATCAACCCCTCATTTACTATTCACTCTTTTTTTTTGTAATTTTTAAATTATTTTGTTTTAGTCTTTAAAATTTTAAAATAAAAATTTTAATCCCTAGCTAATGCACTACATGCATTTTCTTTTTCCTTTGCTTTTTTCCATCAATTTATGTTCTCTTTTTCATTTAATTAGGTGTTAAAATTTTTAAAAATCAATCGTTACATTTTTCTACGCAAATTAACGATCGAGCATTCTTTGTGATTTTCTAACAATGGAATTGTCATGATTTCATTATAGTTTTTTTCTTCATTCATTTTCAAAGTTTACACTTCATTTCTTTTTCGTCTTTTATGTTTTCAAAATGTATTTTTAAATCCTCATATTTTTTAAAAATATTTTTATTTAAAATTTTAAAATTATTTTGTTTTATTCCGTAAACTTTTAAAATAAAAATTTTAATCTCTAGCTAATGCACTACATGCCTTTTCTTTTCTTGTCTTTTTCCTTTGCTTTTTTCCATCAATTTATGTTCTTTTTTTTATTTAATTAGGTGTTAAAATTTTTTAAAATCAATTGTTACTTTTTTCTACACAAACTAACGATTGAGCATTTTTTGTGATTTTCTACAATGGAATTTTCATGTTTTTATTTTCTTTTATAGTTTTTTTTTTTTTGCATTCATTTTCAAATTTTACACTTTATTTTTTTTGGTCCTTTATGTTTTCAAAATGTATTTTTAAATCCTCATATTTTTGAAATCTCATGTTTTTAATTTAGTCCATTTTTGCCTCCCTTTTTTTCAAAATATATTTCTTGTTCCTCATATTTTTAAAACCTATTTTTGGCCTCTTATATTTTTAAATTTTAGAACAAATACATATATCATATTATATTTTTTTATTGATTAAACTTAATCTCTTAAATTTATGGTTTGTTATAAAAATTCTCATCAAATTAAATTTGTTTAAGAAATTTTATTTGTTAATAAATATGATTTATTTTTCTTTGTGTATGAATTTTTAATAAATAATAGAATTCACGTGTTTCTTTAGTTTATTCTTGATATAATTAATTTTTTTGAAATAAAATTTTAAATTATTTTTATTGCACTCTATTAGCTTTGATATATTTCTTACAACTTAAGTTTTTTGTTAAATAGATTTTTTTAATTTGTATATAATATGGTAATGATGTATGCAAAAAAGTATCGAGATCAATGATTTTATTAAAAATTAATTATGCATCTATACATATAACACTAGCTATTTCCTATTAATTATTTTTTATATTCTAAATTTAATTTATTTGAAACAAAATAATATTTTAAAAGAATTACCTAATAATTCAAGTACATGTTTTTATATCTAATATTATTGATCGTTTTGTATGTTTATGTGTCTATATATCAAATGTACATGTTTTTAAAAAGTTTAAAAAGATTCATTAGTTAATTTTTATACAAATTTTTATTTTGATTATTGATATATTTTTCTAATATATCCTTATGAAAAAATATTAAGATATTTTTAAAAAATTTATATTTATATTATTGTGGGTTTTTATTTAAGAACGAATGAATAAAAAAATGAATCGTATTTTTTTAACAATAAAATTTATGAAAAATATTAAAAAACCGAATGAAATACAAAACTTGATTAAAAATTATAAAATTAAATAAAATTTTTATCTTTTATTTTTAATTTAATATATATTATTTAAAAAAATGAAAAGAACTAAGATATTTACTATTCATTTACTATTGTTTTAGGCTTAAATTCACTATTCATTATGTTGCTTAATTTTTTGCCCTCTAGCTATTTGCTAATTTCTCTTTTGCTACTCAATGGATTTAAGAAACTCTATTTTTACCCTTAATTGAATCTCCATCTAATTTTCTCGTTTGGGCATTTTTTCGTCGTTTCCTTCTTCTTTTTTCGATTGAGCATTTAATGCTCCTGTCTTCTTTCAATGTCTTTTTCTTCTTCTTATTTTCGACAAAGAAGCTGGAGCCTTTTGCTATTTTAGAGTGATTGTAAATTAGTTTCTCTTTCTTTGGAAATAATTAATTAGTCATTTTGGTTCAAAAACTAATTTTTTTTCTTATCTTTTTTGCTATTTCAATGTTTTTTATTTTTATTTTTTAGAAATAGAGTAAGAATAAAAAAATAAGTAAGAATATGAAAAAAAAGTCATTTTATATAAAAAAAAAAATTATTCATGGTCAATACTGATTAAAAAAATTAAATAATTTATTTTCGAAACTAAAAGAATTAATTAATTCATTTCTAAACACTAATGAAAAAAGTAATTCATTCATTTTTCAAAACGAGATGAACTATTTTATTATTTCATTTACAAATTAAGAATCTCTTTCATCATAAATTAAGAAGTAAGTTTTATGAGAATCAATTTTATAGTAGTTTTTATTTCAATTTATTGATTTTAATATATTTCATACAACTTAGGTGTTTTTTTTTTTTTAAAATTTGTTTACACCGTATATTCCGAATCTACTAAGTATGATCTTAATATATATATATATAGTCTTGTTGAAAATTAATTATGTATCTATATATATAACACCATTAGTCCCTTTGGTTCAAAAACTAATTCTTTTGTCCTTTTTGCTATATCAATAGTTCTACCTTTTGTTTTAAGAAATAGAAAAGGAATAAAAAAATAATAGAAAAAAAGACACACACACACACACACACACACATAATTAGTTTCGTTAGAAATTAATTATGTATCTGCATATATACTACTTATTTATAATTTATTTTTTATATTCTAAAATTAATATTTTTTAATAAAAATAATTAAAAAATATATATCATTAGTTTTATTATAAATTAATTATTGTGTTTGCACACATAACCCTCGTTATTTGTTATGTATTCATTTTTATGCTCTAAAATTAATATTTTTTAAATAAAATAATTGAAATAATGTTTTGAAAGAGCCTCTCAATTATTCAAATACAACTTGTTTATGTTACTATTATTGATTATTTTTTTAATAAATATATATATAAACCAAAAAGATTTTGTTTAGCAAATAGATTTGATTTATATTAATTACGAAAAACAAGATTCTTATCCGTACTATATTATACAAATCGTTTATCTTGCATACACGGTTGTCTAACCACAATGTAACGTGAGTATCTAGCTTGTAATCGATAAGTTATATTTATTTGTGTAATTTTTATTTTTATAATATTACTATTTGAGAGATGATTTCGACCAAATATCAAAATTTAAACTTTAAACGTCAAACCTCCAATTTAAAATTTTAAATTCGAGCCATCTGTTTGCATTTTTCAGAGACTCGAAAACTTTTTAATGAAAATTGAAATATATCATAAATGCTTTTTTTTTTTTTTTTTAAAGTAGAAGTAGGACAGAAAAAAAAAAAAAAGGTAAGAATGGTGAGATTGAAATTACAGTTGAAGAAGCGTGAGCAATCTTTAAGAATGCAATTGCTAATCTGTATGGATTCTAATGACTAACGCTGTGTTCTTTTCTTTTTTTAATCACTTTTTCTAACTGATTTTTTTTTCGATTTCATATTATTAGAACTGCACAAGTGGGATCTTTATTTCCTTATTTATTTTTGAGAATTCTCTGTTTTGTAATGCTGTGATAAAAGGCCTAATTGATCAATTATCTAAACTTGGTGAAGATTGCAACATTAATATACTTAAGGGATTGAATTGATATCTGGACGAGACGATGAGTTCTCGAAGGCATAAGACGTTTTTTCTTTTTCCTTATAAGGGAAAAGAGTAGGGATGTCTTTGAAAAATGATAAATCTATCAAATCAAGAGTGTGGGGACACGTGCCAGCACTCTATTTGTTTTCCTTTTCTTTTAAGAAGGAAACGCCTCCGATAATTAAGATTTTTATTATTGTTTCCTTCAAGAGAAGAAGTCTTTGTAAAAGCTCCTATATAAATATTCTCCCGTTGGTTTTCACAGAGAAAGAAAAAATTATTGATTTTAATACAAGAAAATTGATTCGAGTTCTATTAGTTTATATAGATTCTAACACTCTCTTCTTTTTCTTTTTTATCATTTTTTTTTTGTCTAATCAAGTGCTTTCAAATTAATATTATCAGAGCTGCACGATGGGTTCTTGATTTGTTTTTTCCTTTATTTATTTCTTTTTTGGAGAAAGTTTTCTGTTTTGTAATGTTGTGCTGATAGGAGGCCTAATTGATTAATTACCTAATTTTGATGGAAAAGTGTAACGTTAATATACTTAAGGGACGGAATTGTTATCTCTACGAGACTTTGAGTTCTCCAAGGCATAAGACGTTTTGTTGCGAAAAGAAGAAGTAGCACAAGAATATGGACGTCTTTGAAGATGATAGACATAGACGCCCGGCCTCATACGTCCCTGCGTATTACATTTCTTTGACTATGTTAAGAAAGAGAGAATGGGCGAAAATGGGCCAGTTGTCCTCCACTATAAAAGGAAGCCCCGTTGCCTCAGTATCGAGAACACAAGCACGGCAACAAATTTCAGACAATCTAGTGGAGGAGGACAGTGGAGGAGATGGCAGACAACTTCAGGCCACATCTTGGATTTGAAACTGGAAGGTTTGCTTTAATCTCTTTGCTTTGATTTATTTTCTAATACCTTTTTAAGTTTTGTGAAAAATTATTTTCTAAGAGAGTACTCGGTGGTTTTTTTTCTTTAAAAAAAAAAAACCTCAAATATACACTTGTGGCATCGATTTTCTATCAATTTTATCTGCAAAATTATTTTAATCTCTCTAGTAAAGATATCTATATTTTTTAGTATTGAGTAAGGATTTTTTATTAGAATCACTTGTAGGAAACTTGAAGTCCCATTTAAAAGAACTTCGTTTAACATGTATAAAAATAAAAATGTTTCCTGAGTTGAGAATTTTTAAAAATTGTTTGACGGTCAAGTCATAACTAACCACATAGTTGGACCTCACTCACTTTAGTAGTATTTGTTTTTTGGTGTCCGTATTGAGTAACCATCCTTTATCTTTACGGGGAAAGCAAATTACAAAGTTAAGGGGAAACTATTTAATTTTTTTATGTTTTGTGGAATTCACTTTTGAAGCCATTTTAATTTTGTTGTCATGGCAGCATAATTACGCAGCAGGCCGTTTTTGCTGTTCTAGTCAACACATTGAATGCTCAATTCCAAGCGAAGTACAAATCCACGATGCCATCTCCATTTGACACACACAATTGGGCTCATGCTCGCTTTCTTTGTTGCTCTACTTATTTACGCCACCGCTTCAGTGGCTGAGGTTATGCTCCGAGCTCGTGGATCAATTTACTATCTTATTGTTGGCTACATCCGCCTCTTTGCTAGCGGCTTTGCCACCATTTTGCTCCTGGTCATTCTTGACCCAGTTTTGGGGTGCATCTTTTCTGTCCTATGGGTCTGTTTATTTGCGAGACTCACATATGGATCATATAAAGAGTTGTCCGAGTTGCTACGCCACACAGCTCAGTTGGGACGCGACTGGCGGACCACGCTACTTGGAAATTTTAGACAACACAGAAACGAAAACCCAAAGCAAGCTAATCAACCTCCTCCGTCTGAAGCTAATCCTCCCGCCTTTGCCTGTGTAAGGCTCCATCAGTTGGGACGCGGCTTGTGGTCAAAACCAGTTGGAATTTTTAGATACCGCAAAGGGGAAGAAACAAATCAAGCTCAAGCTAATCTCCTGCCTTCGCCTGTGTAAGTGCCGAAATAATTGGAAATTAGGATTTGTTTTTGTTGCAGTGGATGACCCAAGTTGTACTTTGAATTAGGAGTCGAGTTTGCAATGGTATTTCTGTAATTTCAAGTAAACCTTTGCCTGATTGTTCCAACTTTAGTTAAAAATTGTGCAATAACATTGCAATCCAATTAAGGTATCATATGAAATTCTAATTGAGTACGGTTTGCCTCTCTCATCCTTGAATTTTCATGGGTCATGCTTGACGTGAGTATTAATTTGGTGAATAAGGGAGGCATGGCCCTAAAACCCAGGAAAATTCGTCAAGAAAAATTCCCCAAGGCCAACCACAACAACATAGATGTTAGACAACTCTTCAATCAAATTAGCATATAAATTTTCCTAAATGAAAAAACAAAAGGCTGATTTCGAATAATATAAAGCAACTTCAAAGTAACAAAATGAGCGATTTTATGCAATTTTAGCAAATTTGAGGAAATATTTTTGGGTTCTATTTATCCAACAATGTGACCAAGCAAATAATTATAGAGTAATTAATAATATTTATTCTGTGAATTTATCTTAAGAAAAACAGATATAAAAAAAGAGAGAAAATCATGTCCGAGTTTACAAAAAATAATAAAAATATTTTCGTTTAAACTTATTTATTTTTTTTAATATTTTTCTCTCTCCCTCATAAAACAAGTATAATTATTTACTTACTGAATAACATCAAATTTCTCAATTTCTAAAAAAAAAAAAAAAATCCATAAACACTAACAGCGAGGAGCAAACTAGTTTGAAGTTCTTAATGAAATTAGTATTTGAGGTAAGATTTTATTTGTTTCTTAATTAGGAAGCCATTAGCATATCAGGACCGTCTCTTGTTTTCAATCCACTATTTTTAACTAGCACCTCAAACCTCTACCTACTTAAATTCCATATTATTTGTTTATATATATTCTGTTTTTTTTAATTTATTAAAAAATTACTGAATTTGATTATTTATTGTTTTGATATTTAAAATTCGATAATATTTTATAAATACAAAGAAAAACATTAAACTAGAGTTTAATAATTAATTAGTTTGGATTAAATTATTAGAACTACACGAGTGGGATCTTTATTTCCTTAATTTATTTTTGAGAATTCTCTGTTTTGCAATGCTGTGATAAAACGCTTAATTCATCAATTATCTAAATTTGGTCAAGATTGCAACTTTAATATATTTAACGGACTGAATTGATATCTGAACGAGACGTTAAGTTTTTGAAGGCATCAATTGGCTTCTCGTACTATACTATGGATCGAGTTAAACATATTTATACTATTAGTTCATAAAAATATATTAAATTAAAGATAAATTTTATCTAATTTTATAATTCCTAATCAAAATTTTCCATCTCTTTTTTTCTTTACTTTTTAATAATTTTATAGTTAAAAAAACACAATTTTTTTTATGTATTTATTCTTCAAAATTTCATAATAATCTAGCTATAAATTTTTAAAAATATATTTTAATTTTTTAAATATTTTCATAACATTGTATCGAAGAAATAAAGTAATATAAAAACTTGAACAAAAATTAACAAATAATTTTTTTATTCTTTTTTATGATTTTTTTAATTATAACTTAAAATTAGATTTTATTTTATAGGTCATGTCAAATCGAATCTTTATTTTCTTGTCATAATAAAATTTTCAAGCGTCGGATTCATTTTCAATTTCGACACAATCGATGTGTCGGAAATTGAAGCGATCACTAAAAATAATTTATTTTATCTAACAAAAATCTCTATCAAATATGAGACTTTATTAAACATTTTATGATTTTTTTTATTTTCTCTTTATTTTTTTTATTTGGTGGAAGGTCACCATTAGCTCTTAAAAAATTAGGAGACTTGACAATCCTCCACCTTTTAATTATCGAGTCTAATCACTAAACAAATAAATTAAAGTTACATTAAAAAAATCAAATATTGAAATCAAAATTAATAACAAATATGCATAAAATAAATTCAAGCTTAAAATTAAATTAATTAAAATAATTACAAAAAAAATTAAAAAAATTAAAATCTAAATATAAAACGGACAAACATGCATAAAATAAATTCGAGATTAAAATAATTAAATATAATTTAAAATATAAATTAAATATTAAATAATAAGCATGCATAAAATTAAAAATTAAAAGTAAGACACTTTTTTTTTTTTTTTGGTTCGGGTTGCACTAGTCCGACTTAAAAGTTTTATCTTTTTTTTTTTAGATCGAGCTGGATCGAAATCAGTCCACCCCAATTATACATGGGTTGGGCTAAACTCAACCCACATCATTTTATTAAATCCAAGCCTAAAAACACAACCCAACCCTTTTTTAAAATAAATCTTATATCAAAACCCTAATTTTTTCTTCTTTCTTTCCTTCCCAGTACGTTCTTTCTCTTCTTCTTTCTCTTTCCTTTTTTTTTTCTTCTTCTTCTTCCTAATCTCCCGAATCTCACTTTCACCATAGACGAACCATCAATGATTCGTCTTTCTTTCTTTCTTCCTCTCCTCTTCTCTCTCTCTTTTTTTTTATTCCTTTCTCTTCTTTCACTTTACCAAATCCTCTTTCTCTCTCTCTCTCTCTCTCTCTCTCTCTCTCTCTGTTTTTTTTATTCTTGCTGAACCTACCATGGACGAACCAGAATTGGTTCGCAATGGTCTATAAATCGTCGCAAAATCGATCAAATGTGATCGATTTCTATGAAGATTTTCCATGGACCATCGCAGAAAAAAATAGCGATGGTTTACACAACCATCGCTAATTTTTATTATTTTTTTCCTTCAAAATGAAGTTGTGATGGTTTTTTCCAAAAAAAACCATCGCTAAAATACCAAAATTAGCGATGGTTTTGAAAACCGTCGCTAATTTTCAATCTTTGGGGGAAAATGGTTATATTCGAAAACTTTGGTTAAAATTAACGACGATTTTTAGACTCGTTGCCAAAAGCTTCAATCCCTAAACAACTATCGTAATAACTAGTACTCGCTAAAATTAAAAATTAAATATTTAAAAACATATGAGATATATTTTGAAGATATAAAGTAGTTCACAAAGATTAGAGAAAATATTCAAAGTAGATAAAATAGTCATTTTATGCCCAATTAATATTTTATTGATTTTACGGTGCATGAATAGTAGTTTTTGCATGAAATAACTAATTAAAGCATGTTGTTTAAGCATGAAAAATAGTTGTTGTGCTTAAAATAATTTTTAGAGGGGTGTTGAATTATTTTATGTACTTGGGTGAATTTTATTATGTGCTACGAATATTTTATTTGAATTTTGATGTGTTGGAATAGTATTTTTAGAGGAAACGAATTTAATTAGGCACCTTAAGAGTATGAGAAATTTTTTTAAAGAGCATATAATAATCATATGGGAGGTGTGGGAGTTCCTAGAAAATTTAAATTAATTTTATTAAGTATAGGGAATAGTTTTAATAAAAAATGGTGTGATTTTCACACTAAATAATTAATTTAGAGGCTCAAATGAGGTCCAAAAATTATTAAAATTTAAAATAAAATCCTTTAATAAATATTTGAATTTATTATGAAAATAAATTGTATTTTTGAAGAGTATAGTATGTAATTTTAAAATAAGGGACTAAATTGCATAAAATTAGGGACTCAATTGCATAAAATTAAAATTTTAATAATCCAAATTAAATTATGTAAGAATGTTAAGGGTCAAAAATTATTCATAGAAATGGAAAAGGGAGGATAATAAGTGAGTTTTTGCATAAAAGAGGGATTTAGGAAAGAATAGGTCGTGGAAAAGTCTAGAAATTTGGAAGGCCAAAATTAGTCATTTGCCTTCTAAATTTGGGCAACCTAGAGAATTAATTAATTTTGACTTCTAGTAAAAATTATGGCAAAAAATAAGCAAGGTGGAAGGGTTAAATAAAAAGATGAATAAATGGCCAAAAAATGGGACAAATGGAAATAAATAATTGGAAAACGAATTGAGGGCTAATATTTACCCAAATTGAGGGTGGAGATGATATCAAAAAGGCCACAAAATTTTTCTATAAATAAGAGTGCTGGAAAAATTAAAAAGGAAAGGAGAAGTGAAAAACACAAAGGAAACTCTTACAAAATTACCACTAAAAAATTATCCAAAATAATCCTAACCAATTTTAGACCCTCTAAATTAGTGGATTAAGCTTCAATTTTGAGTTGGGAGCTGAATACCTTCAAGAAGAAAAGTAAAAGAGCTAATTCAAGTTTAGGGGAAAAAAGGGGAGGAAGAGGATTTTCAAGCAACCTAACTTTTTAAGGTTAATTTGGAGCTTAATCATGTAATTTAACGTCACCTACACCACAAGAATGCTTAATTTCAAGTCAATTTCATGTTTAATTTCTTGATTTGATTTGATTGCTCGATTGAGAAAAATTAGGGTTAAGGTTCGCAATGAACCAAATTTGGGAGTTTTGAATTCTTTCATTTAATTGGTGTTTTGACACTTGATTCTGACTTATTTGAGGATGAATTAATGTTTAGGAATGAAAAATTACACTTTAATTGAAGAAAAATCCACTAATTTTTAGAAATTATACTTGGGCCTAAACTAAATAAATTAGGGTTTGAGTTCAAAGCAATTTGATTCTGGTTTTATGGGTCATTCACCCTTTAATAAGCATTTTTTGATGAGTAAAAATGGAAATTTTGATAAAAATTGAAGGAAATGGGTTATATGGGCTTGGGCCCAATTTTGGCCCATTAGGGCCCAATGCGGGTTTGGGCAGGAATTAGGATTCTAAATTTTAATTAAATTGATTTTTAGAGTGAATATATATTTAGGCTACTTAGTATTAAAATTTTAGGACAAAATGAGAAGAAAATCTTAAGAAATTAAATGGTGAAATATTTGGCCTAAATGAGGAATTTTGGGAATCAAGTTTAAATTAAGTTCCATACCCTAAATTAGTTCATTCATGCTTAAGATAATGTAAAAGGATGGTTTAGAATAAAAGTGTTCATGAAAATCTAAAGAAAAATTGATTTAGGAAAAATGAGACCTTAGGCCCATTAAGGCCCAAACCGAAATTGGACTACGTAATCAATGGAATAATAATTAATTAAGTTAGAACATGGATTAATGCCTAATTTGGTAAATGTTAGATGCAAAAGGGTAGTTAGGAGCATAAGGGAAATAACTTAGAAATGTTAAAATTTAAAATAAATCAATGAAACTAAAATGAAATATAATTGTTTACTTGCTCTTGTGTTATAATTTTATTTTCTTTCCAATAATGTATGTGATGCCATGATTAATGAATGATGATTATGCTTGAGTTGTGATTGGTGATGAGAATTGTGGTTATGGTAATCGATGTGCCAATGATGATTGTACCACTTGATATGGATTGATGTTATTTATGTCGTTATGTTGTTCGATTTTATTCGTGTTTTCATAACATGGTTACATGACCATTTAGGACATGTACTTGAGTATCATTGTTAGCATGCATTGTCATTCAAAATGCATATACATGCCAAAGCTCATGAATAATGTTTTAAGTCATGGAAACGTATTTTATGCTATGAGTTTCGATAGCGATCGAAAGTATTTTAAAGAAAAAGATTTTTATGACTTTGAGGATTTTTATGATGATGGGCTTCATGGGTTTTCCATATGATAACGGTAATGGTTTAGGGCCGGGTAAGTGCAAACGTTCACTTTTAGAGGCCCGATAGGGCGCGTCCGTAAATGGGTTTGGCTCGCAAGACATATGTTATGAAAACCACGAAGTACCTAAATTAGACATGTCCAAAGACAAAAAAATTTCAGACCATTTATGAAATGGTTTATGATATGAGAAAAAGGATTTATTATGCGTATATCGGTATTTTATACATGCATATACATGAACGTACACTACATGCATATACATGCACGTATACTACATGCATACGTTAACTTATTTGGTCGTAGCTCACATAGTTCCTTGTGGTGTAGATTAATAAGGTACTATGGCTTACTTCTCTACGGAGCCGATTTCCGAGGAGTGCACCGAACGGTTATACCTTGGATGGGGCTTCGGGATCTAGGTGGACATACTTAGTTTTATATGTAAATTAGTAACTTGTATGAATTGTAATACCGATAGTAAAATGATAATGTATTGATAGTAGTGTACTTACTTTAAATTACTCATTGCATGCTAGCATCCTTGAATATTCGGGAGAATTTCTTAATTAATCGTTAAATAAAAAGAATAGTAGAAATGAAAGAGAATAAGTAATATCATAATAATTGATAATAAGGAATTACATCTCAATGAATTACACTAGTTAGTAAAGAAAGGATTTGAACTAGCAAATAACCTCGAATCCGAGTTTCAAGTATCCGAGTAAATCGATCAAACGTAAAAAATTTATAATGTCTTTTAAGTTAAAGAATAGGACATACCTGGCTAATATTAGATTTTTAAAACATAGATTTCACTTTAGACATGAAGATTAAGTCACAACGCCTTGTTAGCTTGCATTCATTGCATTTTAAATATGGGTTAACGGCAATAATATTCTCAACCTTTTAGGTCCTAGGTTGGGGGAGTTATTATCCTGAATTTTTTTCCTAATTTTTTTCCCTCTCTTCTTCTTCCAGTCGTGATTTTCTCATCCTTCTTATCTCCATATCTCCTTTAAATCTCCTTCTCAACCTCCTCATTTCCCTTATTTTCCTCTTCTCCTCTATCTCTCCCCTTTCTTCCTCCCTTTTCTTTTTCTTTCTCCTCCTTTCCTCCACCTACCTTAATCCGACCGACTGCTCCATCGTGAATAGTGCCACGATAGTAGCTCCTCCCTCATTTAACTCATTAATTCATTTTTTAATTTATTGTAATTATTTAATTTTATGTTAATTTTTGTTGTTAATTATTATTGTTAATTGTTATTGTTGTTTATTAGTTATTAGTTAATTGTTAATGTAATTGTTGTTGTTAATTGTTTATTGTGTTATCTTTGTTAATTATTTATTCTTTAATTATTAGTAATTAGTTTAATTGTTTGTATTTAGGAAATTTAATTGCTAATTATTGTTCTTTATTATTTATTAGTTAATTCTTAATATAATTGTCTGTTGTGAATTATGTTATTGTTATTGATTATTTATTCTTTAATTATTAGTTAGATTAATTGTTGGTATTTAAGAAATTTAATTGTTAATTGTTTTTGTTTTATTATTTATTGATTAATTGTTAGTTAGTTTTAATTAATTTTTTATTATAAGTAATTGTTGTTTATTGGTTATTAAATTAAGTATAATTATTTGTATTTAAATAATTTTGTAAGAGTTAGTCTAATTAATTATGTGTTTAATAATTTTTATTTAGTTGGTTATTAATTTAAATGTAATTGTTTGTATTTAAAAAATTTAATTGCTCTTGAAACATTTAATAAGTGGTGCTACTTTAATTAATTAAACTATTAATTGTTTATTAAGTGATTTATAATAAAATTAATTAATTCTAGGCAAATTAAATTATTTAATTATATTTGTATAACTTTATATATATAGGTGTCAACTAAATTTTAATTAAGAAAATTTATTATTTGTTAATTAAAATAAATTATTGTTAAAAATAATATATTAGGTGGCTAATTGAGACAATTAGTTTATAATTGTATTATATAAATATTGTATCAAATATATAATTAATTTTTAATTAAATTGATTTGTTTGTTAATTAAGTTTATTTAGTTGTTGATTAAGTAAATTACTTAATGAGTAAATTTTATAATTTGAGTTTAAAATAATAAATTATGTAGTGGAATAAGAAAAATACGAGTTTATAAATACTTTAATACAATTAAAGTCAAAATATTAAATTACGTGTGTCGTTTCATTAATTTGGTTGCTAATCTAGTTTTTTAATTTTTAAATTAAGTGCAATAGCTGGTAATTAATTTAGTAATTAATTTATCAAAAAATTTTTAAAATATAAAATTATGTGTTAGTATAATTAGTTTGTTGTTAAATTAATTTTTAAAATTTTAAATTAATGTACTTAATTAGAAATTAAAATATTAAATTTTTCTTTGAAATAATTAATTTGTAAGTTAATTCAAAATATTAATTAAGTTGTTAAAGAAATTTTTTATTTCTTAGTTAATTGAAGCAAGTTAGTAATTAATTATAAAAATAATTACATTTAGTTTAAAATGAATTTGGATCGTTCATGGATTGACTATAGACTAACCGATGGACTATTAAATGAGCGTTTCATGGATGAGATTAATGAATTTATTAATTTTATCATTAGTCATCCAAAGTGTATGGATGAAAATAAGATACGATGTCCTTATAAACTTACAAAATGTCAAAATTATAGTTATAAAAAAACCTAATATCGTTAAGTATCATTTGACGAGATATGCTTTTGTATATCGGTATTATGTGTGGAGACATCATGGAGAAAATGATTCAATCAATTATGGTGACAATTCGATTAATTGTGTTCAACATGAACAAATATTTGATGATCTTCAAGTCAATCAATATCACACAATGGTGATGGATGTAGTTGGTCCATTATTTAATCTGTCTAACACAAACGAAGACCCAAACCTTGATGTCCAAGTGTTTTATAATTTGTTAAATACATCGAATAGAGAAATCTAGCTCGGTATAGAAAACCACTCACAATTATCGATAATGTCTTGCTTGTTACATCTCAACTTCCAATATCATTTCCCAAAGAGGTGTTACAACGACTTATGTCAACTTATGAAAGAGTTCATGTCTATCGATAATACATACTAAAAGAATTTTACGAGTATAAAAAGATTGATGGAAATAATGGGTTTACCCGTTTAAAAGATCCACGAGTTGTATAAATGGTTGTATGATTTATTTGGGTGAAGATAGTGAGAGAATCACTTGTAAAATCTATGACCATCCTCGATATGGAAATCTTAGGCGAGAGATCGATTAGAGAAACATATGTCCCGAATAAAAAAAATATTATTTTTTGATAATTCTACGGTTATAGAGGATGTATACGTTGATCTGCCACTACTAGCGATATGAAGTGACATGCCGAATATGTAGTTGAGGTAGACATTATGCATTATTATTCGGACTTCTTCGCATGACGATATTTTGATCTAACACATCCTTCTTTTGCATAAAAAATTAGGAATATGAGATTGAGAGCTTGCACCGATGAGTTTCATCCTTTTGGTAAATCTAGATAACAATATTGTTTGTGACTTGTGATTGTAACGTCTTACAATTTACCACCATGGAAAATATATGAAAAAAGAATATATGTTCTTAATCGTAATTGTCCCAGGTCTTAAAAACCTTAAAATCAAACTAGACGTGTACTTACAACCCTTAATTAAAGAGTTGGTTGAATTATGGAAAGTTGGTTTGCTTATCTATGATGTGTCTCGTAAGGAGAATTTTAAGATTAGAGCCGCTATCGTGTGGACAATTAGTGACTTCTTTGTATATTCAATATGTTTGAGTTGGAGTACTATAGGTAAAACAACATGGTCTTATTATAAGGAAAATTCGATGCTTTCGGTCTCGTAATGGCGAGAAAGACTTCTTGGTTTGTTTGTCACCGAAAGTTTCTACCACAAAGTCATCCTTTTAGGCGAAACGAAATGCGTTCAAGCAAAATTCTATTATTAAAGACATTGCTCCTCCGATAATATCCGAAACAAAAATTTTATAAGAATAACACCTTTGGGGGTTGTTGAAAGTCACGAATGAGTGCTCGAAGAGTGTAATAATGATATATCTAGATTTTATGGTTAGAAAAAATATAGCATATTCTAGAATCTTTCTTATTGGAGTTCCAATTTAATTCTCCATAATTTAGATGTGATGCGCATTGAAAAAAATATCTTCCATAATAATGTTTAATACGAGTTATAAGTGTGGCAAAAATAAAAAGACAATGCAAATTTTAGAGAAAACTTGAAGCTATATTGTCGAAGTCTATAATTGAAAATAGATGAAAACTTTAAAAATACCCTAAAGCGTGTTACATTCTAGACAAATAACAAAAAATACAATTGCTTGAATGAATTAAACAACTCAAGTTTCATGACGGACATATATTGAACTTAGCAAGGTGTGTCGATATGAATAAGTTTAAATTATATGGCAAGAAAAGTCATGATTGTCATGTATTTATGCAAAAGTTAATACTTATTGCATTTCGTGACATGTTATCGGGAAATGCTTGGTAATCACTAATCGAGTTGAGCCTATTCTTTAAGGAATTGACATCTACTCATTATTAAGGTTGAAGATATGACTCGTCTTGAGAAAGAGATACCTATAATCTTGTCCAAATTAGAGCGTATATTTACGTCGAGTTTTTTGACTCCATGACGCATCTTTTTGTACACTTGGCGTATAAAAGAAAAAATAGCATGACCAAGCAAAATATTGATGGATGTATCTATTTGAAAGATAAATATATTTATTAATTTTAAATTCGTTATTAATTAACTTTTGAAAAATATTTGTTAAGTATAATACATATATAATATTGCAAGCACCTTCAAAAATTAAAAAATAATGTAAAAAACAAAGCCGTAGTTGAAGGGTCAATATGTAATGTATATTTAGTTGAGGAAGCTTTAATATTCCGTTCATATTACTTCGAACCTCATATACATACCGGACATCAAAAAGTGCCTCGGAACTTTGAGTGTTCTCGAGAACCAAGTGACAACATTAAAGGAATTCTTGCAATATTCAAACCCAAAGGTCGACGACTTAGTCGAGCAAGATCGTATATCTTGACGGATCAAGAAAAAAGCATCTCATAACTACATTTTGTTGAACTCGTGATGAGGTAACACCTTACACTAAGTAAGTGCTATAGCCATAAAAAATTACAATACCGAACTTCATTAATTATCAATTTTAATTACACATAATACGAATTTTATTTTTTCTTCCATAAATATTTTGTGACCTAACTATATCAAAGTAATCTCGACATATCGAAGAACGAGATAGATGTTCGGCTTGAAACTAATTTTGCATCCTAGTTCTATCGATATGTGAGTATAAAAAATTTCAAATTTCTTTTGTTATAAAAAAGGTTTTATGAAAATTTATACTAACATTAAGTAATAGATCCAAATTTTACAATCAAGTAATGCACAACCCAATACGATAACCGACCATTACATTAAAGATCTTACAAAAGGACCATTGCGAAAAGTTAAGCCATATCCAGGATACATTGTAAAAATGTATAAGTTCAACACCAAAGTTCATGCTTTGGATAGAGCAACAATGTGTAGTGGGTATATGTAAAATGAGTTAGTTACGATGTGGAGGAAAATAACTACTATGATAGGTTAAGCGATATATCGAAACATGTCTTACCAACCAAAAAAACCATATTATTCAAATGTGATTGGTATGATAATACACTTGGCATTGGTACAAGAGTTCATGATTATTATGGACTAGTAGGGATCAATAGTCGTGAGACGTCAAATAAATTTGATCCCTTCATTTTAGCAACATAAGTGCATCGAGTGTATGTAACATATCCTACATCGAAGTGTATCGGACGTGATTGGTTGGTTGTATATAAGGTAAAACCCGAGTTGATGGTGGATGTGCTCGAATCGTTTGTTACCATCCAAAAAATTATAGAACCTTTTCAAGAAAATCAAATGAAAGGCCAACACAATGTCATCTAAATTGATGATGAAGAAGGTCACTCATTAACCGATCCAATCTGGAGCGTTAATAGATTTAAAATGGAGTGAAATTAATGTAGAGAATGAAGTTGAGTTTAAAACACATGGTGGGGAAGACTTAGATAAACAATGTAACAATGATAATTATGATAGTGATTAACGATATGGTTTTGTTGTCCTACACTATTTACTTCTAATTTTTAAGGTAACATTTAAATATATATATGTGTGTTCTGTCCATGTTGTAATTTATTTATTCTTCGTTAAATAAATCTATTTGAAATTATTCACGTTAATATCAATGTTATATGTTAATATTAATATTTAATTCTAATACTAATGAATTTGATGATGTGTAGGCTATAATGTCTCGAGGTAGGAGGCATTCTCGCATGCGATGGCCTATGTCATATGATGAGGGTAGTGGTTCAGATATTGATTTTAGCGAGTGATTGTGGACGTGGATGTTGTCCTCCTTTCATTCCTAGTCGAATGGCTCCCCCATGGACAAGCCTTCGTACTACCCTCTTGGTGCCCTTGTGATAAACCCTTCGATGCATGACATGTCTCGACCTAAGCCGTTCTCTTTTGGACCTCTACGTCCCCGCCCATCTTTCCCTTCATCATCATCGGTGCTCTTGGTCCAACAGGATGACTATTTTGTTCCCGATCAAGGCTTATCGTAGAACGTCCCTCCCACATCGACTTCGGAACCTATCGGATCCATAGTCGATCCTCGAATTATGCTCATTATTGTTGGTCGCAATAAGCATGTTTTGTGCATAATTTTATGAAATATATTTTTTCTCAATTACCATAATTATGCATTCATTTTATTGTTAAGTTAAAGCTCGTTTTCATAGGTTGTATCCTTTCGATATTTGCACTCATAAGATCTTTAAGATATTTCATGAGTATTTTGACGTATCCGGATGGACGTCGAAGAAATGAGTCCAAAAACAAAAGACTTCTAGTGGCAAGAGTTTAGGATAGTATTTTATTTAATCAATTTATTACATTACCGCATATTTAAATAAATAAATAATAATATTCAATTAAATGTAATAATGAATATTATTAATTTTCTTGTAGAAGTCATTTACGTGGGAGAAGAATATCGAGTAAAACGTTAAGAAAGCATGTAAAGTTTGGCATGGAAGCAGTATTCGACTTCCTTTATCGGTTTAAGAGAAATCCCAACCCAACATACATCACAAAAGACATATGGGATGTATGGCATAAAAAATTAGCAAAACCTAAGTTTATTGCCCGATTTGAGATGATGGCTCGAACCGCAGGAGTGAGACTAGTGGTGTCGGAGCTAGTCCTTCAAGACATACGGAGAGGTCGATCGGCCATAGAGAGTACTCAATATGCATGGTAAATAAATAAATATATATATATATATATATATATATATATATAATATATTGATTTCAATATAATTAATTAAATATTTGAGTATATTTCATATATTTACTTATATTTGTTTCGGCGTGATGAGATGGGTTGCAAACTCGATCCTCATGAGATTTTCTCGAGGACTCATAAAAAAAGGTTAATGATTAATACCTTTTCGTCGATCAACGGGCAAGAGTTATCGAGTAAGTTATTAATTTATAACGTTATTTCATACATATACGTATGTCACTTATGCGAGTTTAATAGTAATTTATAACGTTACTTCATATATATATATATATATATATATTGACATAGTTGTTTAATATTATATTTTTTACACTTATGGAGGAGACCGTCGAAAAAATAATCGAGGAGGGGTTGCTAGTCGAGAAACAAAGGATACTTCATCGAGTGACATTGAAATTAATGATATTTTTAAGAAAGTCTGTTAAAGGAGGAGATAGTAAGAGAAAAAAGATATACGAACTCGGGTTACATGCCTCTCACTATTACTCTAATTTAAGTACAACCTCTAGTTCGATCACTTCGCAGTTCCATGTTGGTAATGAGGCACGATGAAAAAAATTGAAGGATCGTACTTTTAGACATACGGAATAGATCCGGGATCTACCGAGTTCTGTTACAATGCTTTTGGGGATAAAAAATGAGTTAAGGAATATACTCGAGAGCAATATTAGATGATGAGACGGATGCGACAGATGGTCCGAATATGCGAGTAGGCCGTTCATCCGTCGAGCCTCACTTGACGATTCCACCCAACATCTAAGTGATGACCTAGCCGATCTCTTGTAGCTTTCATGTTTTCTTGTAATAATAAAAAACTTTCTACTTTTTCTTAGAATTTAATAATTAAATATGTATTATATTTTAATAAATTTTATAATAAATATTATGGAATTTTAAAATATTATGTTTTGAGTCTTTTTTTTTAATTTAAAATAGCAATTGGTTAATTTAAAAAATTTAAATTGTGGTTAAATTTTAAAAATAAATTGGAAAAAGTTATTAGCGACGGAATTCGCGATGGTTTTTATCATCCCAAAATTTCGACATATTAGCGACGGTTTCAACAAAGGTGTCGTTCAATAGTGACGATTTTCAAATTACCGTCTCAAACATGACAAAATTTTGTGATGGTTTTAGCGACAAAAATATAAAACACTCGTTATTTCCTCTTTTTTGCAACGGATTTTTAAAAATTAGCAATAGTTTTTTACGTCGCTAAATTTAGCTACGGATAAAAAAAACCGTCATAAAAAATTAGCAATAAGTATTTTACGGACGACTTTAATACCGTCGCTAATTAAGTTTAATGATAGTTTTCTAAGAACTAATGATGGTCTAGACAGTCACTAACTCCTTTTATTCTTGTAGTGTGAAATTTATATGGATTCTAACACTCTTTTCTTCTTATTTTTTATTTTTTATTTTTTTCTAATCAAGTGCTTTCAAATTAATATTATCAAAGCTGCATGATGGGTTCTTGATTTTTTTTCCTTTATTTATTTCTTTTTTGGAGAAAGTTTTCTATTTTGTAATGTTGTGCTGATAGGAGGCCTAATTGATTTATTATCTAACCTTGATTGAAAAGTGTAACGTTATATGTACGAGACTTTGAGTTCTCCAAGGCATAAGACGTTTTACTGTGAAAAGAAGGAGAAGAAGAAGCACAAGAATATTGACGTCTTTGAAAATGATAGACGTCCGTCCTCATACGTCCCAGGGTATTACATTTCTTTGACGATGCTTAAGAAAGAGAAGGGCGAAAAGGACAGCTTGTTTTCCTCTTCCCTCTCTACTATAAAAGGAAGCCCATTCCCTCAGTATCTAGCACAACAAATTTCAGGCAAATCTAGTAGAGGAGGATAGTAAAGGAGATGGCAGACAGCTTCAAGCCACATCTTGGATTTGAAACTGAAAGGTTTTTTTTTTAATCTCTTTGCTTTGCTTTGCTTTGCTTTATTTTCTAGTACCTTTTTAAGTTTTGTGAAAAAATATTTTCTAAGAGAGAACTCGGTGTTTTTTTTTTTCTTTAAAAAAAAACCTCAACTATACACTTGCGGTATCGATTTTATATTAATTTTATCTGCAAATTATTTTAATTTCTCGAGTAAATATATCTATATTATTTAGTATTGAGTAAGGATTTTTATTAGAATGAAGTCCCATTGACAATAACTTCGTTTCACATATATAAAAATAAAAATATATCCTGAGTTGAGAATTTTTAAAAATTGAGATAAAAATTGTTTGAAGGTCAAATCATAGCTAACCATATGGTTGGATGACATTTTTAAGGTCATCTTCCATTTTATTAAGGACTTCACTCACTTTAGTAGTATTTGTTTTTTGGGTATCCATTTCGAGTAACCATCCTTTATCTTTATGGGGAAAACAAATTACAAAGTTAAGGGGAAACCATTTAATTTTTTTTATGTTTTGTTGAATTCACTTTTGAAGCCATTTTAATTTTGTTGTCATGGCAGCATAATTACGCAGCAGGCCGTTTTTGCTGTTCTAGTCAACACATTGAATGCCCAATTCCAAGTAAAGTACAAATCCACGATGGCATCTCCATTTGACACGCACAATTGGGTCATGCTCGCTTTCTTTGTTGCTCTACTTATTTACGCCACCGCTTCAGTGGCTGAGGTTATGCTCCGAGCTCGTGGATCAATTTACTATCTTATTGTTGGCTACATCCGCCTCTTTGCTAGCGGCTTTGCCACCATTTTGCTCCTGGTCATTCTTGACCCAATTTTGGGGTGCATCTTTTCTATCCTATGGGTCTGCTTATATGCGAGACTCACATATGGATCATATAAAGAGTTGTCCGAGTTACTACGCCACACAGCTCAGTTGGGACTCGACTGGCGGACCACGCTACTTGGAAATTTTAGACAACACAGAAACGAAAACCCAAATCAAGCTAATCAACCTCCTCCGTCTGAAGCTAATCCACCCGCCTTTGCTTGTGTAAGGCTCAACCACTTGGGACGCGGCTTGTGGTCAAAACCAGTTGGAATTTTTAGATACCGTAAAGGGGAAGAAACAAATCAAGCTAATCTCCTGCCTTCGCCTGTGTAAGGCCGAAATAATTGGAAATTAGGATTTGTTTTTGTTGTGGTGTATAACCCATGTAGTATTTTTGAGAACGCGTCCTTTTTTTTTCCCCCTTACCATGAAAGCTTCGTAAGATTGAGAACAAAATATTTTTTACAGAAACTTGAGGACCAAAAAAATATAAATAATGGACTAAATTACAAAAATAATAATTTTAAAAACCACAATATTTTTTTTTTTGAAAATTACAGAAACTGAATAAAACATTTTAACAAATTATTTTTAATAAATATTAAAATCAAGTAGGTGTATAAAAAGTAATTTCTTGGTATATATTAACGGATAAGATATTTGCTTAATATATAGGTAAAAATTGAATTAATGAGCCAGAGAGTTCATAATTTCTAGTAGAGTTGCAAAGTTTACTGAGATTGGCTTAATTTTATAAATATAAATTAAGAAATCAAGAGGGATCTCAGCATGTTATATATAGTTATCTCCAATAATTCCATGTAGGAAAATTCAGAAAGATAACGCAGTTTTTTTTTTTAATGTAACATCATCAATCCCCTCAAAAGATAGAAACAAGCTAGCAAGAATGTTCCAATCAGCAAAACAAGAACTTGTCATAAAAAAATAGTTTTTATCTGAGAAAGAACTTGTGAAGGTAAATGGATCTCAGCAAGTAAAAAATTATCTTCGTTTCATTGTTAGATGCAGGAAGATAACGCAGTAAAATCAATAGCATCATTGATCCACAATAAAAAGAAACCTAAAAAATCAAATTAACGAGAGAGAGAAGAGCATCTCAGAGAAATCTGTCCCCATGGTTTTCTTCACTGCAAAATCAAAGTGCAAGGATAACGATTTGGATAACTCATCACTGATGCTCCTATGAACAAATTTGAAGAATTTAAAGTTTTGAAATTTGATTGCTGATTAATCGCACACAAATAGAAGATGAAGATACCTTCTTCTTCAGCTCCGCTTTTGCTAAAACGAAACCCTAGAATTGGTTCGAGAAGGATGGAGTGCTTTTAAGGACGGCCGAGTTGAGGGTTATGACTTTAACTTAAAGAGTCTGTTTGGGATCGGAGTTAGTCTATTCCGTGCTCCAGTTAAGATCACCCCGTGCAAACATATATATACCTGCTAAAACTCTCTAGTGTTATTGTTCTTCTTATTATTATTATGGACTTATTATTGTAATTAATAACCTTAGCGCCTCAAATGTGATCCCATAATTCACGGAAATGCCATGGCCGATGCCTTTCTCTCCCAAAATTTCTCCTTTTCTTTCCATCCATGAAAAAAGAGACCAAAACGGATCGAAAATGAATTAAGGGATTGAATTGAAACATTACTGGATAAAAGTCCATGAAAGTCATTAAAAATATATATAAAAAAATACCACAAGAATAATGATTTTTGTGTGCGTTACATTAATTTGTGAGAGGGTGTCATTTCCACATTTTAGGGAAAAAATGCCATAGAAACCTAACAAAATAACTAAATTACAAATAAATATGAAAGTGGGAATTTGACATTGGATTTTCTAAACTAAAAAAATTAATTTATTATTTCATTAAAAACATAGAGATTATATCATTATTTACTCTAATATATCTAAACTGAAATAGTTATTTTTCTGTAAGAAAAAGTATTTAAATTTATTATACATTTAGAGAATATTGCATATTTCACATACATACATATAATTTGAACAACTAATGGGTATTTGAATAACTTTATTGTACTGCTAAAATTATTGACATAATTTGTATATTATGTAATTTGTTAGTAGATTTATTATTTTATCCGGTAGCTTGAATTTTATAAGGTTAAATTTATTATAGTTGGATTTTATAGACTTTAAGTTTTAAGTTTTTAAGATGAAATATTAAATTTGTTTAAATTCACCATGAAATCTTTGCATAAAACAAACACAATAAAATTATATCAATAAGAGTTTCCATTTTCAAACATTTATATCTTATTGTCGGCAATTATATTTTCAAAAAATACCTAAAAATTCACATAAGAAACACCTTCGAATGGGCTTTTTAAAACGAGCTTATACACCTATATTACTTATTTATTAATACATACTTATTCTCGTGTGTGTATTTTTCCTACAACTTTAGGTTCATTTGATGAATTATTATTGTTATATATAAATCTCTAAAAGAGCATAACCGCTCAATATAAATCTCATTATCTTTTAAATTAATCTGCTTTTCTAGTAATTAACATCTTCACCTATTAAAAAAAAAAAATCCCTAAAAATAGAATAGAAAACTCCTTGCTTTGAATGAATGGCAGCAATTAGTTTGCTGGCAACATATGAGAAGAGGCCAACACGTAGAGATTCCATTTGCGGAAAAACGGAAGAAAGAAAAAGTAAATTATAACTCAGCCCCTCTTGTTCCAAGAAATGAATTGATTAGTCCTTTCTATTTTTAAAATTAATTACTTAATCTTTTTATGTTTTAATTATGTCAACAGCTTAGTATTTTCATTCGTTTATCTTTAGATTAATGATTTTTTTAAAAACAATCATCTTTTTTATGTTTTATTTTATCTTTTTCACTCATTCTCTTTCTCTTTTCTCAACAAAAAAATCAAAAGAATAGCAAATTGAGAATCAAAATAAAAAATCTAACAAAAAACTGATAAAATAATTAAGTTGTTGACGTAATTAAAACATAAAAGACTAAATAATTAGTTTTTTTTAAATGAGACTAATATAATTTATTTTTCTAAATAAGAGGGACTAATTTATAATTTACTCTAAAAAAAGCCAATTATTTAGGGCAAAATTCCAATTAAAGAAAAAAAAAGTCATTTATGTAACATCCAGCTGTGTCTTATCAGATATGAATTTCAAAAATCTATAGACATCCAGCTCGAAATTCTCAACGTTACAGAAATTACAACTCATTTTCACTCATTCAAAAACCAACACACACCCCGCTTCACCATTCAAACCCAAAACCAATTCCAGCCGTTAGATCTATCTTCCTATAAAATTACCCCTCCCCTGTCCCTACTTCCCTCTCTCTACCTCTAATTCTCAATTATTTCTCTCCGTTTCCTCTGAAAGAACCAACAAAAAAGAAAAATTTACTGAAAATGCGTGAGATTCTTCACATCCAAGGAGGCCAGTGCGGCAATCAAATTGGTGCAAAATTCTGGGAGGTGATATGTGCAGAACATGGGATCGATGCGACTGGAAGGTACAATGGAGATTCTGAGCTGCAGCTTGAAAGGATCAATGTTTATTACAACGAGGCAAGTGGTGGAAGGTATGTTCCAAGGGCTGTCCTTATGGATCTTGAACCTGGTACCATGGATAGTGTCAGGTCAGGTCCATATGGTCAGATTTTTAGACCTGATAATTTTGTTTTCGGACAATCTGGTGCCGGAAACAACTGGGCTAAAGGCCACTACACCGAGGGTGCTGAGTTGATTGATTCTGTCCTCGATGTTGTCCGAAAAGAAGCAGAGAATTGTGACTGCTTGCAGGGTTAGTGTTTTTTTTTTTTTTTGTTTTGTTTTTAGATCTAAATTTGGTTTTGTTGCTGATGTAGTGTTTGTTTGTTGGATTTGCAGGATTTCAGGTGTGCCATTCATTAGGAGGAGGGACCGGATCCGGTATGGGAACTTTGTTGATATCGAAGATCAGAGAGGAATACCCGGATAGGATGATGCTTACCTTCTCTGTGTTTCCCTCTCCTAAGGTTTCTGACACAGTTGTTGAGCCTTATAATGCAACCCTTTCTGTGCACCAGCTTGTTGAAAATGCAGATGAATGTATGGTCCTTGATAACGAAGCTCTCTATGACATCTGCTTCCGTACCCTCAAACTCACCACTCCAAGCTGTAAGAAAAGAATTTTGATTTTCATATATTTTTAGCCATGGATTTTGATGTCTTTATGTTTTTGTAAATGATTTCATGTTTCTTTTGGGTGCAGTTGGTGATTTGAATCATCTGATATCTGCTACAATGTCTGGGGTCACATGTTGCTTGAGATTTCCAGGACAGCTTAACTCTGACCTGAGAAAGCTTGCTGTGAATCTGATCCCCTTCCCTCGGCTCCATTTCTTCATGGTGGGTTTTGCTCCTCTGACCTCACGTGGTTCGCAGCAGTACAGCGCCTTGTCCGTCCCGGAGCTCAGCCAGCAAATGTGGGATGCAAAGAACATGATGTGCGCGGCAGATCCACGCCACGGCCGGTATTTGACAGCCTCGGCAGTGTTCAGGGGCAAAATGAGTACCAAGGAAGTCGATGAGCAGATGATCAATGTTCAAAACAAGAACTCTTCATACTTCGTTGAATGGATCCCAAACAATGTCAAATCAACCGTTTGTGATATCCCTCCTACAGGCCTGAAAATGGCGTCGACATTCATTGGAAACTCGACATCAATTCAGGAAATGTTCCGTCGCGTGAGCGAGCAGTTTACTGCCATGTTTAGGAGGAAGGCTTTCTTGCATTGGTACACTGGGGAGGGAATGGATGAGATGGAGTTCACAGAGGCAGAGAGCAACATGAATGATTTGGTGTCCGAGTATCAGCAGTACCAAGATGCCACAGCTGATGAGGACTACGAGGATGAAGAGGAGGAACTCCATGACATGTGAACTTGATCTATGCTACCATGTTGAATGAGAGAATGCTTGGAATTGGGTTGTGATTGAGGCAGAGTGGATGTTGAAAGAAATGCAAGCCAACATTCTGTTGCCAGTCTCTGGAAACAGAATGGATGATTCCGGGCAGGAGTCCATATTATTGTCATTATTTATAATGTTTTTAGTTTTTGGTTCTTTCTTTCTTCGATGGGTTTTGAGAAGGAAACAAGGATTGTCAAACAAGTACCTCTTATATGTGGATAAAAATTTAGAGATATTAATCTAGCAAGCATGAATATCTTCTTTACTTCAATCCAATGTTCTATTCTAATCATATTAACTACAGAAAGTCTGTCCCTCAAGTGAAACAGAATTTGCATTTGGCCCTGTTGCTCAAGACCACGACATTACTCTATCACGTGTTTTGATTGGGTACGAAATTTGGATTCCTCCATAAACCACCAAAATTAGGCCTTATCACAATCATGAGACCTTTTTCTTATGGTCTCGTAACAACTTGGCCCAACACATCAAAAATTTCCCTTATCTTTATACTTTTTGACTGATTCTCTCGTTTAAAATTACCAAAAAAAAAAAAAAAAAAAAGAGAGAGAGTAAAACCTATAGTTATTATTCATTACATTATTTGAAACATTGTTTATCCAAATTCATTTACACTATTAACCTAAATTCAGATTTACTATTCTTTTTAGTGGTATTTTTATGGTTGTTAAATATTTTTAAAATATTTATTATAAAAGTTTATAGTATTATCTTACCGTTTATGAGAATTGAGCAAAAAGTCAATCTTTAATTGTTTTATTTCTCCATCGTCAAGTTTCATCCTTGATTGACAATCGGATAACTCCAATTCATTCCACTCCTTTAAATTCTAGTCTACCAGTCGATGTTATCCAAACTACAACGATGTCTCAAAATTCTAATAGAGGTTTATTTTGCAGACCAAAAACACTTAAAAACCCTAACTGCGTCTTCACTAGTGCCAAAAGTACTCCCGCCGAATCCTTCATCTCTTACCCAAATACTTGAAGACAATTATCCTTTAAAGAGAGAAAGGAGAGGCACTACAGATGTCGAAGTAGAAGGGAAGAGCGTTAACCATTCCTTAAAAAAGAGAAAAAATGTGTTAAGCACTTTGCTTAACAAAATTAAGTTGAAGAAGAAGAAGTGTTTGAGGGAGAGGAAGAAGAAGAGAGAGAGAGACGAGAGAGAATTCCAGAAAATGATTTTCTTGTATTTTTCCTTGAATGAATCCTCTCAACTAGCCGTTACACGTTATTAATACTAGTCGATGACTAACGACCTAACTAACTAGTGCCACATCGCCTAATTAGTTATAACCAATTGTCAAGTCGACAAGTTGTTATTACCTCTGCCACCTCATCAAGTGATCTGTTACTAATCTACTCGTCGCTTCTTCGCAACTTCCATTATAGCTACCTCGCCTATTAAGCTTTATTGCTCGCACTCCACTGCCTACATTCCTCTACCTTCCATGGTTCCACCGAAGCCGTAACAATACCCCTTCCGAGTAGATCCTTGTCCCCAAGGATCAAAGCAAAACTCGGAAATTGATGTTCCATATCCTCCAACACCTCCCAAGTGGCATCATCCACCGTCATTCCTTCATACTCGAATTAACCCCATAACCACTACTTGGTTATTATGTTTTATAAGTTTGCTATCCAACACAAGCAGTAGACACTAGTTTAATTTATCCTTCTCCCGTTATGGGTGGTAGCTCGGTGGCCACCATTGCATTGGTGCTTACTTTTCGTTTAAGAAGGGAAACATGAAAAACTCGGATGGATGAGGGCGATGACTGGCAAGTCCAATTTGTAAGCAACTTATCCCACCTTCCGCAAAATGACATAAGACCCAAAATACCTAGGATTGAGCTTAAAGTTCTTCCTCGTGGCCACACTGATTTTTCCGTAAGGTTGAAGCTTAAGATAAACCTTGTCCCCTACTTCGAACCTCCTCTCGCCTTCTTCGATCCGTAATTTGTTTCATTCCGTGTTGTGCCTTGGTCAATTGTGCTCCAAGAAATAGGTCCATAGCTCTTCTTTCCCATACCACTTTCTTCACAGCGGCCGCAAGCAGAGGTCCCATGCAAAATGAGTTCCACATGGGGTGGTGGGTAGCCATTCGAGCTCGGAATGGAGTCATATGAATGGCTGAATGGAAGTTAAAATTGTACCACCACTGTTTAAGATGCAGCCACTACAATCCATACACATGCACCTTAAGTAAGTTTCTAAGCATTGGTTCAACCTTTTCGTTTGGCCATTTAACTGGGTTGGTAGGTCGAGCTCATGCAAAGTTAGACCCCTAGGGAGTTCCTTCCAAAACACATTGGTGAAGACTTTATCTCTGTTTGTAACAATGGAGTTTGGTACACCATGTAACTTGTAAATATGCTCTATGAATGTCTTAGCCACATCCTTTCGTTGTGAAAGGATGAGAAAGAACAAGGAAGTGACCATACTTTGTGAACTCGTCAACCATCACTAAAATAGTGTCTTTGCCCTCCGATTTGGGCAAACCCTCTATGAAATCCATAAAGATATCCCTCAATGCCCCTGTTGGAATTGGCAAAGGTTGTAGTAGCCTCGGGCAAGCTACCCTTTTCGACTTTGCCCTCATACATGTATCACAACCATCAACTCCGTGCTTTAACTAATACCTTCATACTGCCGATAGAAGGCTTGCTTAAGCCTTCGTAGGTATTATGAATTCCGTATGTTCACCAACGAGCAGATCGATGAGCGACCTTCACTAATTGTACTCTCAACTCCTAATTGTCCCCAATATAAATCCTATGCTTATACCTCGGTATTCCTTCATTGTAAGAAAACCGAGGGAAAGCACTAGCATGAATCTCCTTAGTTGAGATGACTTCTCGTGCCTTAGCATCTTATTGATATGATGCTATGATATCCCGGTACCAAGTAGGAACCAAGATAGTTGTAACTCCCGTAAACTTGCATAACGTAGCTATACGTATAAAAATAATTTTATCTATATCTACTAAGTCACAATTATGATTTTTGTGTCATGTTTGTGTTTGGTGAGTTTAAGATGCTTGGGTTCAAAAAATATATTATTTAAAAATTAATTTTGGCATATCGAAATTTAATTCTCGAGCCCAAATATCTCTTGAAATATTCACGATTATGTGAGCATAAATTATGTGCCATTTCTTTTATATTTGTGGTGTGAAAATATTTAAGATTTATGGAATTGTTCATAGGAATACTTTCTTTGGAATTTAATTAACCATTATTTATTTTTCTATAATATATATTTAAAATGACCATGCAATTGAAAAATATGTCCCATGTAAGAGTCATGGTCGAATTTTATGGACCAAATAAGGTTAGGAAGTTGGTTAATTTAATTACTTTTTAGTTTCTCTCTTTAATTAATGATTTGATATAAAATCTTCCATCATACTTTCATTGTACTTTCTCACTTAATTTTGGAAGGTCAAACACTACAACTTGCCTCTCTTTTTATCTCCATCAATTGACCTCTCTTACCACAAAAATTAGACACTTGGCATATTAAACATAAAAAAATAAAAAAGGAAAAGTGTAGTATTAAAATTGGATGAAAAGATGAAACCTTGTCAGTTTTTCTAGCCAAAAATTCATGCCCTTTAAAAAGAGGAGAGAAAAATGTGAGTTTGAGGGAAAGAAAGGAGAAAAAGAAAAAGGAAGAAACAAAGGAGAAAAGGAAAGGAAAGAAAGGAAAGAAAGGAAAGAGAAGAAAAAGGCTAAGAAATCTTAACCAAACACTCATCATAGTAAGTAGGTTTCTTTTGGTTTCATTTTAGTTTTATTTATGCTTTAAGTTCTCTTTTACATGTTTCATTTATGGGTTTTTTTTAAGCCATGTAATATGTGATTATGATAGGTTATGTTGATGTTAAAAATTTGATGTTTGGTGATGGATTTATGATGTTTTGATGATGGATTTACTTTGAATGTTGGATGTGTATTTCATGATAAACTTTAGGTTAGAATGTGTAAGTATGCCATGTATATGTATGGTGATGGATTATTATACATGTGTGATGGGTTGGTTTGGTGATAACTATATGTGATGAGAAATGTGTTTTAAAAGAAAAATTTTGAAAGAAAATTTTTGAATTTTAGGGGTGGAAAATTCTAAACTTTGCATGATTTATTTAGTGATTTTAAAGTGATTTATGGGTAAAACTCAAAGAACAAAAGTTTTTCATCTATGTGTTTACTAGCTCTCTGTAACCTTTCATGATTTTTAGATCTATATAAAAAGAGTTATGACCAATTTGATACGGATCATTTAGATGTACCACATGTTGAAAAAATTTTAGTTTCGAACATTGTGTGATTTATTTAGAGATCTTAGAGTGATTTTTGGGTAAAACTCAAAGAACAAAAGTTTTTTATATATGTGTTTACTAGCTCTCTATAAAATTTCATAATTTTTAGATCTATATATAAAGAGTTATGACCAATTTGGTATGGATTTTTTGGATGTACCACATGCTGAAAAATTTTTAGTTTTGAACTTTGTGTGATTTATTTAGGGATTTTAGAGTGATTTATGGGTAAAATTCAAAGAATAAAAATTGTTCATCTATGTTTCTACTAGCTCTCTGTAAAATATTGTGATATTTAGATTTATATGTAAAGAGTTATGGCCGAATTGGTATAGATCATTGGGATATACCACTGCTGGAAATTTTCGAGTTTAGGGAGAGGGATTTTCGAAATTTAATGGAAACAAATGAGTTTAGGTACTTAAACTTGATTAGTTAAGGTGTTTATTTAGCCTAAGTATTTAGTTAGACACCTAAACCACCCTAATATAACCATATGGGTTTGGAAGATATGTATGATTGGGCTTGGATTTAAAATAAAGTGGACTTGGAATAAAACATATGGATTTGATCTAAAACAAAGTGAGCTTAGACTAAAATAAAAAAGGGTTTGGATTACAATCAATGGACTTGAGTTAGAATAAAAATGGGCTTGGATTAAAACAAGTGGACTTGGGCTTGGATTAAAAATAAATGAGCTTGGACTAAAATAGAGTGGTCTTGGATTAAAATAAAATCAAATTAAATTTAAATAAATGAACTTGGGTTTGGATTAAAATAAATGAGCTTAGACTAAAACAAAATGAGTTTGGATGAAAATAAATGGACTTGGATATCCTAAGAACACTTAGTAGGCCTTGATACTAAAATGATCAAATTGGATCATACCATGAAACTATTGATGAAGACCAAAGCGTGAATTGAATTTATAAAATGGTATGGACATACATAGTTTGGTGCTTATAAGATATGGAATGTGATTCATGATACATGAAATGGATTAACCATATTAGACGGGTCTTGAATTCCTTGTGTGAACTCAATGGTATGGAATCAACTGGTTTAGTACCCATGAGTTGGTGGAATGTGGTTCATGATACATCACGTGTATCATATGCTTATGAGAATGGATTAAATTAAGAAAAACCATTGAGTCAAAAATGATGAGGTTTGATAACCGAATCGAATGAAAATTGGATAGGTTTGGTAACCTACTCGGATAAAAGGGATATTAGCGATCCAATTCGTGTGCATATTCTAAGTTCGTATGCCCGCACTATTAGACGATGGATTCCCGCTAACGGTGACTACAACAAGGGATAATTTCGTTGTAGCAGAAGGTGAGCTGCGGTTCACCTGGATTAAATATAGAAAAGACTTACTAATACCCATGGTACCCAACAATAAAATTTGATAAGTCGAAGCGGGAGAAGTCGGAAAATCATTGCATATCACGTGCATCACCCTACTTACTAAGCTTCGGTTCACTCTGTGTTTATTTCATACCTTGATAGGTAAAGGTGATACTAATACGATACCGAAACCGTCGATTCCTCCCGAAAAAGGCTCATGTGTGACGTAAAAAGAAAAAAAATTATAGGATCTACCTTTGCTTGTAAAATTACATTTTGTAATTTTTGTAATGATATTCGGTACATTGGGTATGTGTATGGGATTAAATTTGAGACTTCGGTCTCTAAACCGTGGTGCGAGGGTGCCACGGTAGTGATCGCATACAAGGGTGTCCCAAGAGCCATGTTATTCACAACAACGAGTGTGAGGAGCTTTGCGGGATAGGCCGTTAGCTACTCGTGTTCTCTTTTTCCTTCCTATATTAAATGTCAAACAACGACCCTCAACAAATTAGTTAGCCCTTTTCTCCGAATAGGAGTATGGATCTTCCGTTCGGAAGGTACTTTAGGCTTTCATGATCGGTCTTAATAGTGAACTTATCCACCTCCAAGTAGTGTCTCCATTTATCCACTCGCCATGAGAATGGCTAGGTACTCTCGCTCATAAATTGATAGCCCTTGGTGCTTAGACCATAGAGCCTTGCTAAAGAAGGCTAACGGTTTGCCCTTTTGAGTTAGCATCGCTCCTACACCACCGCCACAAGCACCCGTTTCGAAAATAAAAGGTTTATGAAAGTTGGGCAAGACTAGTACTCGGTGCTATGCATAATCCGACCTTCAATTGGTCAAAGGCTTCACGAGCATGCTCATTCCACTCGGAAGCTATTCTTTTTCAAGAGGTGTGTCAATGGTCTACTAATCAATCCATAATGACGAATAAACTTTCTATAATAGCCAACTAACCCCAAGAAACCCCTTAGTTCCCCGACCGACTTTGAACCGGCCATCTACTCACGACCTCTGTCTTCCTCGGGTTGATAGCTACCCTCGCTCCCGAAATAATGTGCCTCATGTACTCTACTTACGTCCGGCGGAATGTGCACTTAGACTTCCTAGCATACAATTTGTTCCATAATAATACTTCCAACACTCTAGCCAAATGTTAGATATGTAAGTCCAATATAAGGTTGTATATCGGAATATTATCAAAGAAGACAAGAATAAACTTCCTCAAATATGGTTCTAGACCGAGTTCATCATGGCCTAAAATGTAGCTGGGGCATTAGTCGATCCAAAGGGCATGACTTTGAATTAATAATGCCCCTAGTATGTCCGCCTCATGCATTCCGACTCGATAGTATCCCAATCGCATATCGATCTTAGAAAACAATGCTAAACCCTATAACTTATTTAACAGATTATCAATCAAAAGTATTGGGAATTTGTTCTTGATGGTGATGTTATTCGAGTTGTCGATAGTCCACATAAAACCTTCATGTTCTATCTTTTTTCTTTACCAAGCAGATCTGGGGATGCAAAGGGACTACAAGTTGGGTTGAATGATCCCATTGTGTAACATCTTCTTAACTAACTTCTCAATCTCCTCTTTATCCATAAATGAGCTTCATAAGGTCCGATATTGATTGGTTTCACTCGTCGGTGTAAGAAGGATTCCGTGGTCAAATCCCTTCCTAGATGGCAAGGTTCTTGGTTCAGCAAACACCTCATCATATCTCAACGAATAAGGCTCTTATCTTCTTGTTGTCCACCACCTCGAATCCCCTCGAGCCGTAATAGAAAAGACTCGGCCAATTACTCCACATACGAGTTGTCTTCGGGGATTTATAGACTTTATCCATCGTGATCATTTGTAATTGAGCCTCCTCTCGTCACTCCCTTCAACTCAATCATTCCGCCACCCCTCTTAAAAGATAGCTTCATGTTGATGAAGTCAAACAAGACCGGTAAATACATCCTTAGCTCTGTCTACTCCTAATACTATATCACAACCCCCCAATTCCAATATCCTCAAGTCGATCCTAAATTCATAACCCCGCATAAACCAAACTAAGGTCGGGCTCCTTATCGAACATCTCATGCTAGCCCCATTGGCTACCATTACCGACGAGTGGTGGTTTCCTTTTACCTATAACACCCTCTAATTTTGATTGTGTTGTTTGCATATCTCCTCGCCAATGTATGTAAGGACAATCTTGTCTCCTCATTCAGTCCTTCTTCCACTAACTCCTCCTCTCGCATCCCATCCTTCCTCAACATCCATAAACTCATCACCATCTCCTTCCATTCCATCCATCACATTCAATGCTTTCTTAACACATTGATGGCCCGGAGTATACTTATCTACTCACCGAAGCAGAGGCCCATTCTTCATCTATGATCATGTACGGTTTTAGGTCGAGGTTTTGATGGTATGGTGTTTGTAGGTTTATGAAAGTTCGGTGTTTTCCGGCTTAGTGAAGGTCACAATAGGCTTATGGTATTAGCTATGTGGTGGTCTAGTGGTATTATAGGATTGGTAATGGTTTGAGGAAGATCCGGTGTTATTATAAGGATAAATGGTTCTTGGAGGCACTTTGTTCTTCGGGGACAAGGCGATGACAGATTCCTCTTGCCACTTAGCCTATTTAAAGGCTTCGTATTAAGGTAAGGGGCTGTAGGATCTTAAGCATGTGTTTAATTTCTTCATTGAGTCCACTAATAAAGTCTGGACACAAAGTAAGACTCGGGGAGGTGAGGATTACTTGCAGAACATCAAGGATTTGAGCTCCTCAAATTTCTCAACATACCTTTCTACATCTCTATCTTGGGTGAGTTTATTAAATTCGTCAACCACATCTTCCCTACCGCCAAATCTCCTATAAATTTCTCCTACAAACTCCTCCCAATAACCCAAATTATGTCTAACCACAAAACCTTCAAACCAGATTTCAGCTACGCCTTCTAAATACATGGAAGCAACCTCTACCCACCGGTGAACGGGAATAAAGTTCATCTTGAAATATTTCCTACACTTACGAACCCATCCCCTAGGGTTTTCACCACCAAACTACCGCAATTCAACTTTAGGTATTGAAGAATTATAACCTTTTTTCCCAAAGTCGTGGGTTAACAAGGACTCACCGTTGTTGCCTTCTCGTGTGGGTCTCGTAGTCGCATTTCCAACCATTCGAAGAGCTAGAAGATGATCGATGCTCCTTCTCGGCCGTCAATGCCTAGATTGTCTTCGAGAGAGCTTCCAATCGAGGTCGAGTCCGTTGATTCCGTTCCCGCATCTCCTTCTTTAATTCTTCTACACCTTCTTGAAATCCCTATAATTGCTCCTACTCGCCTTTGATTGTGCTCCTCCAAAGCTCTAAGCCTCGTCGTTATCCACCATGATTGATCTCGAAGAAAGCTCGATACCAATTTGTTAAGCACTTTGCTTAACAAAGCCGAGTTGAAAAAGAAGAAGTGTTTAGGGGAGAGGAAGAAGAAGAAGAGATATATGAGAGAGAATTCCGGAAAATGATTTTCTTGTATTTTTCCTTGAATGAATCCTCTCAACTAGCCGTTACATGTTATTAATACTAACCGATGACTAACAACCTAACTAATTAGTGCCATATCATCTAATTGGTTATAACCAACTGCCAAGTTAGCAAGTTGTTATACCCCTACCACCTTATCAAGTGACCGTTACTAGTCTACTGTCACTCCTTCGCAACTTCCACTCGTAGCTATCTTGCCTATTAAGCTTTATTGCCTACACTCCTCTGCTCGCATTCCTCTCGCCTTTCATGGTTCCACCGAAGCGGTAACAAAATGTCAAGGGAACGAATGTTTAGAAGGTTTTCGAACAAAAGAGAAAAAGTAAAATCACCGAGTGTCTTTTCAAGAACAAGAATGATATCACCACAAAAAAGTGCCATAAAAAAGATGCATGTTTCCAAACAACCTCTACTGGCTATCAAAGATGCCCAAATGAGGTTCAAACGACGATAAAACCATCAATAGCCCTATAAAACCATCAATAGCCCTCAAAATTGCCCTGGGTTGTTTTGATCGAGATCTCCATTACCCATCCAAGTGTTGACACCAAACTCCCGCGAGAGCTCATCTCTACAAGAATAAACCTGCATGTGTATGTTGACCCTAGGAAACATGTGCAAAATGCCAAGGGAGCCCTTGAGCTTGCAGCTATCAAAGATGTAAAGAGTCTATCATAGTTCAGTCCTTAAAGAGAAGCATAAGAAACTTGCAGTTTGCAGAGATTCATAAATCAGTTCCAAAGCATTATAACGTGCCAATCACAAGCAAGAATGAATAATTTTGCAGAAGGACCTAAATATGACAGTTTTATCAATAACCACTTAAAACTCAAGAGAAAAAGGTTTCACAAAAGGAATTTAATCAAAGCAGAACCCCACAGCAATACAGAGTTTTGAGAATAAAATTTGAAAATGTTTCAGAGTTCTGAAGTTAAATACCAAAGCTCCCATCATTCAATTCAACAGTATGTAACAAAAAACTACAATTGATCACTCGATCATGGTACAACAAATGCAAGAAAATCTGTGAAAAGAAGCACGGAAAAGACATGAATCTACAATATAAAAAAAATCCAACAGAACCCAGAACCTCATCTCAAACATCCACGGTTGCCCCCTACAGCTACTCTTGCGCTCAAAATCAAGTAGGTGTGAGAAACACTGGCTCCAATGGATGCCTATTGTCAGAAGATAGTCCATTGATAACGCTAACAATTGCTCCAGTATCCCACTACCAGTACCAAAGATCATAGCAACATTCTCGTAAGACTGCTCTTCCGAAATACCAGTATTCCACAGGTTTCACTTTTTTAGCAAAGTTTAAGAGTAAAAGCAACGAGACACAGAGAATCAATACCAGAAATCTGCTTCCCATTCACATTTCTCAAACATAGTAAAACAACTGCTTTCAGTCCAGCCAAATCTGGCAACAATTTATACAGTATCTAGAGATAAAATGCTATTGTTGAAAAAAATCTTAACTCAGCGGAACTCCACAGTTATTGACTGCCTGGTTATCATTGATAATTTTCAGTTTTCACTCATTAAAAAAGATCATCAATAGCAAAGAAGTTTTTGGGATGTGACTTTCACCACCTATATAAATTTAGTCTAGCACCACGAATGACTACAATAGCATGTGCCTTTAAGATTTGATAGTTTGCTCTGTTGTGCTAAAAGGCAATGAATCCAGTGGTCTGCGTGCATCTTTCATCACAATTAGAAAGTTGGAACAAAGAGCAAAGCAAGTAAGAAAATGTGAAAGTTGATAGGATGAATCTAGTTTTTGGTCACTTGATATGCTGGATAAACCAAAGACAAGCCACAATAAAGGATAAATTAAACAAGCGAAAAGGGCTTCACAAAATGAATTAATACAAAACATTTCTTCAATTAAAAGTTAATTTCAGGCTCCCATAATTAGACAATATGCCACCAGCTACATTTGGACAATTACCTATCAGTTACAACAACACAACAAAACCAGCTAAAACAAGGGGGGAAAAACAGGAATTTACAACAAAAAGCCTCCAAAAGATCTAAAGCCCAAGCACCTAATGCTTGCCATCTTTGACGGCTTCATCTACGACTACTTTCACTTTCTTGTATTCAAATTCCGCTGGGTGGACAGAACAGTCTTCAGGCACGACAGGGCGCCTATTGCCAAATATGGTCCAAAGATACAACACCATGAATGCCCCCAGTGCTCCACAAGCGGTACCAAAGATCATTGCAGCAAGCATTTTCAAAATACAATCACTCTTCTTTTGAACTACCACTGGTTTCACATGTTTAGCAAAAGCCTGAGGATCCAGTGGCTGAGAATGCATCCAATGCGGGACACGCCTTGCCTTAAAGCTCCATGAATGGAGGAAACATGTCTGAGAAGAATTCCCATTTGATGAGCTCAAGCCTATCAACACTTTCTCATCATTCCACATTTTGGACAAGTCAATTGGATGAGAGACCAATGGATCAATTGGCTTTATATCACCAGATTGACTCAATCTAACATCAAATCTTTTCGAACCTGCTTCATAATCAATCCAAGAATGCAATCTTTTTCCACTATTCAAAACAATATTATTAGATGAAACGTTTCTCACTTTAACTGATACAAAACCACCCACATCAATTCCCACATGGTTGTCATTCAAATCACCATACTTAGCATCCCTCATCGTATCAAATTCAACAGCAACAAATTTAAGAATACTTTTCTCCGATCCTAAATAAAGCCCAAACGGGTTGTTATCAAACACCCTTACATCAAAACCACTAGGAACCATAACGAAAGCTAAACCATCTCCATTATCAGGTGACATCAAGAATGAGAAATAAGTGGAAAAAGAAACCAAATTTCCAGGATTACCTTCAACAAGCTTGAGGGGTTTCTTGTATATGACTCGTCCAGCACTTGAACTCACTGAGTGAGTGAGTTGAAGAGAAGAACCATTACCAACAACCTTTGCATCACCATAAAGAGCAATGTTGGACTCAAAGTTTAGATTTTTATCAAAGCTTTCAAAGGAAAAGGAGTAACTTGAGTCAGCATTTAGCATTTTCAAGTGGAAAATCAAGAAAGTTAGCATTGTTAAGTAGGTAGAAATGGAGAGCTTGGCCATGGCTGAACTGGGTTTCTTCAGTTGAATCTGGGTTTGCTTGGTGTAGTGTGATTTCTAGGGTTTGTGAGGTGAACCCATTTACAAGTAGGTGACTTTATTTTTGTTTTTGGGGGTTGCAGAATGTAGAAACCAAAGAAGGAAAGTAAAGAACATGGGGAAGGTGGCTTGGAGGTTGTGAAAATTAAATACGTTTAATCTGTTCTGAAACTCTCTGACTCAGTTTCTCTGAGTGGCTACTGTGTGCGGGAATATTAAAATTGTAGTATGGCTTATTGCAGCCGTACCCCTAGCTCTAATTGAGTTTGCAAATGAATTGCTTTTTTTTTTTTGGCACTTCCATTATTCCATAGAAGTTCTAATGGGCAATCAAATATCCATGGATTATACTAAAAATTCATTCATATAATTATTACTTCTTTTTCTTTGGAAGCATAATTCCTTCCTTTTGTAGTTGGTAAGGAGCAATAATGTCATAGTTTCATAGGTTGGACAAGATTCTGCCACTACTACGTCATCGATTATATAGATACTATTATCATGAATGAATAGACTTTATTACTCTTAACAATTTTCAGAGAAATCAATGAAGATTTAAGATTTCGATTTCAATCAAGCAGGTATAACTATTTATTGATTATATATTCAGCAAAGCACATAAGGATGAGCGCCACTAAAAACCGAACAAAGTAGATCGATCTTTTTTTTTTAATTTTTCAGTTTGGTTTAGTTTTTGAATTTTTATGTTTAGTTTAAACTGAAAACTATTTTTTTATTTTTAAAATAATAAAAATAAACTAAAAAATTAATATTTTAATATTATTATAAATAGATGATAGATTGATGATGTTTTTAATTTATTTATATTATTTTTAAAAATACACGTTTATGTGTGTATATATATATATATATAAACACACATTGGTTTAAATTGAAATTACAATTTTTAAAAATTATTCGGTTCAATTTTTAATTTTTTTTTTTTGGTTTCAATTAATCGAAAAGCAAATCAAAGTTGTTAAAAATTGAATGATCATTCTCGAATGCAAGATTAAATTTTAGTGATTCTAGTAAAATAGTTTCGAGTCTCAGCTACTCATATACAACAATCCAGCAGTGGTAGGGTGGAATGTGAAATTATTGTCTGCGAATGAATCATTGTTGCATATTGGCAAAAGTAAAGTGATAAAAGAAGAAATAATGCAAAACATATATAGGTGGGCACTCAAAAAATAAGCAAAGCCAAAAGCAAGCCAGTTGTCAAGACACCCTAATTATTTCAAAAGACAGACTTCAAATGTACTCTCAAGTGCATCCACGCACCTTTGTCTTTCCTTGAACTGACTTCTAAAAGGACACTTGGGCCAACCAGCTAGCGAGTTGTATATACTTTGCCCTAATTTCTCTTCCAAAGCAAAGCCCACTTCTTTATTTTTTAGGAGTCCTTTCTTTTTTCTTGTTGAATATATATATATATCTTACCAAAAAGTGAAGTGCAGTGTAGGAGTAAATTATAAATTGGTCCCTGTTGTTTTCAGAATTAAATTAATTAATCTCTCTCATTTTAAAAATTAATCATTTCTTTTTTTAGATTTTAATTTCATCATTTTATTAGTGATTTTCTTCTCAAATTGTATTTTCTGTAATGCCTTATTTTTTTGTTTTCATCCACTCTCTCTTCAACTAAAAATTAAAGAAAAGGCAATTTTTGATAATAAAAATTATTAATTTAACAAAAAATGAATAAAAAGACTACATCCTTGACATAATCAGAATGTGAGGAACTAAATAATTAGTGCAAAAAAAAACTAATTAATTATTTTTCTAAATGAGAGGGACTAATTTATAATTTACTCGGTAGAGTAGTATAGTGGGGTGAAAAAAAAAGCAAAGGATTCTTCATAGGACCACTAACTTGCGCAGTGGGTGTTGATACATCAACCTCGCTGGCTTAATCCAACATATAAAAAACACACATGAAAATAAGATAAAAGATGATGGGTAATGCTGCGTTGTGTCGAGTTTTGGTGGTGCCATACAATATCGTGCTTACTTTATCCAACTCTTTTCAGGCAAAAACTAATATGCGCGTGCTCTCTTGTCTTCTTGGTAAAAATAAAGTAGAAGAGAGCCAATTAATAGAGGAAAACACGGTCCCAAAAACCATTAAACTAAGTGGTCTGTTTAAAGAACCTTCGACTTTGACAATTGTCTCTCTTAGAAGAAAGTTTCTTGTGTGCTGTTCTTGTGTACATTCTCCCTAGAATCGAATTTCACCGTGAACAGAATTAGCCTTGTATTGTAAATGCTGCTCTTGTTGCTTGGTGAAGGGCCATCTACTCTCTCTGTTAGAAAAATAAAATTAATGTTGGGATGCCATTTATCATGACTTTCGTACAGTGGGCTCCCTACTTTAAGGGATTGGATTAATGTTTGAACAATGTTAAATAGAGTTTGCTTTTGTTCTCCATTTTTTAGAACTAGTATTCAGAAAAAAAATATTTTCTTAATACAATATATCAAGTTGATGTGCCAAGTGTTCTTTTCAAATTGTTTATTGAATGATATAATTTTGATTGATGTAAAAATACTGATCGTTATAATTAAATTTTAATTGATACTAATATTATTAATAAGTTATTGGTTTAGCGAGTAAGTAAATTTGTTGAAAATAATGGATTTTTAGATTATTTTTTACTAATGTGTAGGATTTAAATTCTAAAATCGTATTTGTTGAAAAAAATTCAATTTTATCTTTTTTAAAAGAAAATAAGAATGAATTACGATCGTTAGTTATTAAAACTACGATATTATGTTAAAAGATCATTTCAATCCAAAAATTTAAATGGTTAGATGAGGCTTTAGAATATAATTTATATTATTTTCTTATATTACTTGAAAATAACTAAAAAAAATTATATCAAAACTAAATTATCAATAAAATAAAATAAAAAAACAAATTGGAATAGTTGAAACGATTGGTATCGTTATCTTACTCGTTTCGTTGCTCCTTTCATCATGGCCTTTTTTTTTCTCAATGATCCCTAATTATGCGATTTCTTCCCCGACAGTGGGGGTAAATTAACCTATGTTGAAGGATGGGAACCATGGCATCTCTAAGATTTGAATTTGTTTTACATTTTATTCCTGAACTTTTGAAACTGCTTAATTATACCCTTCAATTTAAAGTTTATTTTAAAGAAGATACATGTTTTTGCACCTAAAAAATTATGTATTGTCCAATTGGCATCTCCAATCCTAATTTCTGGTTCCTCTCCTGTTCCTTGGGAAGATTTCATGACATTAGCAAGTGGTAATTTGATTTTAAAACATAGTACAGTAGGTTTTCGAAAAGGGAATTACAAAGCTTGTCGTGGTCAGAACTTAGGAGATGGGTAATTGGGTGCAAAATGAAGGCAAGCTGGAATGCCGTTGCCAGGTCTCGTGGTGTGCTATTGCTTTCATCGCAGAGAAGACAAAGTTTGGAACCATAAGAAGTGACTTTTGCCGGAGGATGGGACCACTGACCTCGTGACTCTAATGAACTGTGACCCAGTGGCTAATATTGGAAGCTAGAAGCTTCGGTTGGTAGCCATGGGCCCTTAGCCCTTAGGTTCAACTCAATCTTTGCCTTATAGATACATGGTCACATGATTATTTAAAAGATGGCAATATTTTTCTTGCTCAGATTCCATCCATCTCCTTCTTTCTTAGAAATTTTGGAAAGTTCATTCATGAAAAGTCGTGTCTCTTTAGAGATTTGCATAGATTTTCTCATGAATTTTAACTGGGGGCAAATCAAACAGATGGAATTGTCTAAGTTTTCTATGTAACGATAGTACGTAATACTTAGTTTCTTGTTTTGAAGGTAATTAGTGTTATTGTTATTCAATTATTCATGAATCACGCAAAATTGGTATTTTTTTATTACAGAAATTAAAAGGATAAATACAAATTTAAATTGCTTAAGAGAAAGTAGGCAAGAAAATTCAATGAAATAATAATAGGATAAATAATTCAATTATTCATGAATCACGCAAAATTGGTATTTTTAATTACAGAAATTAAAAGGCTAAATACAAATTTAAATCTCTTAAGAGAAAGTAGGCAAGAAAATTCAATGACATAATTATAATTATTGGATAAATAATTCAATCTATTCATACATAATAATTTAAGTCTTTAATTTATCTCTATATTCCTAATTAAATCTATTATATTTCTGAATAATATATAAGTATTCAATATGTGTTTTTGTCAATTTTTTAGACAACACAAAATGTTTTTGGACCAAAATGCCTATGATGGAAATTTTAAAAAAAATAAAAATAAAAATAAAATTTGCAGGTTATATGAATATAAATGATTTTTTTTAAAAAAAAAAACAATGAAGAGCATTTTCCAATATATATACAAAGATTCTATTAAGATGTCAAATGGAAAACAATTATTGGGTAAATCTTAATTTAAGTCTTTTTTTGAGTTTTTGGGGTGTATTCTTTTTTTTTTTTTTTTGGTTAAAAACCAATACAAACATGTTCTCTTAGCTTTTAAAAAGGCAGTTTTGAAAGATAAGTTAAATGCAAAAAATTATAAAATGAAACTTTTAGAGCTTTTAAGTATGATAAAACATTTTAATTTTGATTCTTATGTATGGAATATTTTTACAAAAACACACACACACACACACATATATATGATTTTATAAGTAATCGAGTGTTTTTACATTTTTTGAAATTAAATTCATTATTTTTTGAATTAAATTAATATTTAATTAGTCAGTTTTAAACCAAACCACTTCAAACCTATATCATAAAAAAAAATGATCTAATAATAAAAAATTGTTTTAGTTTAACCAAAATAAAATTTTAATTTTAATTATTCATAAATAATTGCTCATAATTTTCTACAATTACAACTATAACCCAAATTATAGTTATAACGATCAGAGCCCTGTTCTACCAATGGAGAGATTGGACAGTGTTAATCTAGCTTGCTCCCAGAAAATTGAAGCCACGCTTCTTTCCTCGCTAGATGCAATTTGGTGGGAGTGGGACTGAGTTAATTTATGAGCTTGTAAATTTGTGACTGCCGAAGAGGAAAGATAGCTACCTATCAAGAGAAAAGAACAAAAAAGGCGTCGCTTTGATCTGCAGCTATAGGGAAAGGCAATGCCATTTAGGGATAACTATCACACGTAGATGCTCTCTCACATTTAATTCTCTAGAGTCTAGGCCCTTTTAAAGACTTTCACGAGAATAGGTAAGGAAAGGACCACGAAATGTGGGTTAGGACAGTCATTGAAGCGCACCATGTTCATGGAAAAGAACACATGAGAGAAAAAGGTGAGCTGGATTTATTGTTCCTCCTCTTAGATTGAGGAAGTCCAAGTTTAGTTTTTAACTTCGTTGTCAAGATGTGCTCTGTCATAATCACTGGTTTGCGAATGAGAAAGTGTGCACTTCTCATAAGAAGTGCTGGCCTGATCCATTAAGGGAAGACTACATCCCGAATTATTGATAGAAATTAAAAAAGATAGCCTAACAAATTGTACTTGTAATTATAATTTTAACTTATATATATATATATATATATATTTCAAATAATGAGTATTATCGTATTAGCATTTATATAAATTAAAACTAAGTTTATTATCTTTCGCGTTAAATGAATGCCGAAATACACTATTTTTTATGAATCATTGGATTGTCTTTTAGACCCCACCAGTCTAAATCTAGTATCACTTAAGGATAATTGTATTTTCAAATCAGAATTTTAAGTTACATTTGACTTTGATACTTGCTAAGAGCTTAAGAACACATGGGCGTTTTGGTTTTTTGTTTTTTTTTGTTTTTAATCATGCCAGGCCTAAATCTAACCCAGCCACAATTGAATGGAGCAGTGCCGTTTAACCAGTTGAGAGAAAAATGTTCTTGGACTCATTAGGGTTCTCTGAAAGTTTGTGGACTGTTTTGATGCATCAACCTTGTAAATTCGAAAACTGTAGTCCCAGAACCCGATTAGGAATCCTCGAAAGGCTTTAAGACTACTTATGAAGCCCAAACTAACTCATTACTATCTACTGCTTTGGAATTGCACTGGCAGTTTAAAAAGACAACAGAAAGACAAACTTAAAACAAAAACTGAACATAAAAAAACGAACTTAAGACGAAAAACAAAAAAATCAATACAAAAGAAAGAGTACAGAACCCATGCAACTATTAACCGATTTTCTACACATCATTACCTCTACGCTGTACTTCATGGCATTTTCCACTTTGGTCTCCTTAAAAAAGAGGCTAAATTCAGCAATAAGCAACGCAAAGAAAATAAGAAACAGAAACCTCTTGCCTAAAAATCCTTTCATGCAGCAAATCAGCAAAGCGTTAAAAACGGACGGATTTAGTCCATCCTTGCAGATTTCTCATTTGAATTGTTAAATGCTACAGCCATACTATATCCATCAGCACGACAGTGGTTGAATTCTAGAATGCCGGCAAAGTAAAATGTCCATATCAGATAAACTACTGGATTTGAATAACTGCAATAGTGCCATTGCCATTGTAGCAAACCCCATAACAGTTTGTCATTCCCTGGTTTTCCTGAAAAATAAGGATAAATGTATTCTGTCGTTGCATATTTGTCATATGAAATTGTAATATGATACATTCTCTGTGTACATCTATAAACCTAACAATTTTACTGTGTTTTTCTCCTGACTGATATGATCAAGATTGTTATTCTGACTGACAATCATGAATTCAGCAAGCAGCAATACAATAAAACAAAGAATTCTTACTAAAATCCCATCATTCAACAAATTAGCCTAATAAAGCAAAGTGCAAAAGAGCTCATTCTGTTTTGAACCAGGGTAGCTGAGATTTGCCTGGTTACAAAAGTTTGATTTCAAGGAAGTTGAATGGACAAAGCAAACTCACATGCTTCCACATTTATGTCTTCTCTAGCTGTGTAGGTAGGTGATTCTGATGGATGCCAGTGTCAATTAAAGTCTTCGAAAAGAACTGTTTTCCAACCACCATCAGGGGCAAGGCAGCTATTCTACCTTCAGGAAAATTGTTGATCTCTAGATAAGTACACCACCAGTATTTTGGTCAAAATTTTTCTGATCAATACCAAAGCGTTCTGTTGGACATTTTTCCCTATTTGGCAAAACTGGCACCCTACATGTCCAACACACTTCTTGTCCAGTGTTAAACATGGCCACAAACCATTTGAAAGTAAATCCAAGATGAAAAATAATACAGAGATCTTTGAGAAGGTATTAACCAAAGACAAGTATTATATAAGCTTTTGACATGAAAAGCAAGAACCGATATGAATTTAGATATTCTGGGGAATCATGGCCAATGCAATGATAACAAGTCAAACATTGGTCAGCACGTTTCCAATGTTTCATATTTAAAGCAGTGCATGTTGCATAATCGGATGCTGATGTATTATTGTGAGATTGCGACTATGTAATTACACACTACAATTTGTATAGGAAAAGAAGAAGAAACAATCATTGACGAGGGAAAATCTAACAAAATTGTTAAAACTCACCATTCAATGGATATCAGGAGAAAACAGTTATTTACATCATTTCATCTCTGCTACAATTTCATTGAGATTTAATTCTACTACACTCTCTTTGCCGAAGAGTGTAACCGCCACAGTTGCCTGCAAGAATACAATTTTATGAGCAATGATATTCAGTTTCTTGACCAATGTTCCCTGGGTCTTGTGGTTTGGTGTTAAGTTCCAAAACACAAGCAAACAAGGTCCAATCATTGGTATCAGCAGCAACAGAAACAATGAACAGCAATAATTGTCCAGATGTTTGGTTTCTTGAATAAATATGAATATAAAAGATATGAATGCATATGGAGCTTATTCATATGTATGTCATTTTACTAATTATTACATTACATGGGAACCTAATGAGGTCTTTTAAAATAGCAAGTGAAATTTAACTCAAGCACCAAAGAGTATACCTTCCCAGTTTTGCGATTTAGTTTCTTAAGGCTGCCAACAAAGTCCGCAAAAGTCCCAGATACGACCCTAACAGTTGAACCTGTTTTGGGCAGCTTATCCTTTTTTCTGGATGAGCCAATTACAAGAGGTTTTCTCAATCCCATTTTGGAATTGGAATCTGTTATAGATTGTGTGACGTTATTGAGATCTACAGAGTTGAGGGCTCCCTGTGCTTGCTGCTCTTCCTCAAAAGCTCTATCAGCTTTGTCTTGTTCTTCTTTTGCCTGTCGGAAGACTGCCTCCATGTCATCATCAGATACTGGCCTAGGCTTGTTGATCTGTCGTTTTCTGTGCAAGAGAACAATGGTTTCTAGTCAATATGAATAAGAAGCACACAAATACGTAATAACACACTGTTTATGTAGATATTCAACATCAAGTAGAGACAAAAAGCCCAAGTCATAGAATGCACTTTAACATTCATGTCTAGTTAGAATAGAAGTTAGCATCTTGGAACAAATACCAGACTTTTACTACCATTCATGTCTTGTTAGAAGACAACCCTCTTTCCGGCTTTATATATCAGCAACAATTTGGTCCAAGAGTGGTCCAACTTCCAGTCCGCCTTTTTTCGGGATCAGAAAATGATAGCATAACTTCAAAATCATTATGCTTTTCAATACAAGACTTTAAATTCATAAAACCAGCAGACTTCAATTAAAACTCAACACACAGGGTCTAATTCAAATGGTGAAGTTCGTGATACATTTTTGTGGGATGAAAACTATTCTATATCCCCAGCCATATCCCTGTTAATATTTCCATGACCAAGCTCTTACCTGAGACAGTTTTAGAGTTAGATGATAAAACCATTACTCTACCTAAAATTAGCATGAACATTACAAATGATTGGTGTGAGCAGATAGAAGTAAACGGAAGAAAGTAATTACTTACATGTTTCCAACCTTGGCACCAACAAAACCACCAACTCCGTCGCACTCTCTTATAAAATCATGTATCTCTTTGTTTAGTACACACCATAGAAAAACACACCCTGGAAAGATGGGTTTTGGTTTAATTGAATAGGTACCATTTTTCAATTTTCTCCTCTCCTTGACAGAAGGAGCATAAACCTGGAAAAAAAATGGTGCATTGAGAAAACTACAAGAATCCCTGTGCAAACTTCTTAACCATCAATATTGTATTAAGTAATAAATACAGCAAAAGATAATCTCTACCCAATGAACTAACTGCTATTATTTCAAAATTTGATCACACAAGAAATGAAGCAGCATCCTAAAGTTACAAATATTAAAACCATGGTGTTAGTGATTAATATCTACTAATATCTAGACCAAGATTGAGACAATGCCGTACAGAATATACTTCAATGTAACCAATTACAATCAAAAGGACTCAAAGTAAATCAACTAGAACATGGCATTGAGTTCAGCCTATTTTCTATAGCAGATAATTCACAGAAGGAAAAAAGAAAACAAACAGCATGTCAATCCCATTCAAATTTAGGTTCTTTTCCGAGGCAGAAACAGCACCATTTGAGGAAAAAAAACTATAAGTAGCAGAATAAATATATTACTATACCATAACTTACCTTAAAGTCCATGTGAGGGAAGTTCCTAGCCATTAACCGAGCAAGAACATCAGCAGTTTCATGTCCTCTAACTCTAGAAACCCGAACAATCCACCATCGTGGGCCTAAGAGGGCAAGCTTATCGAGATTGAGCTCTTCGGCCTTAGAAGTTGTAGGTTTCTTCTTGGGTTTCTTAATAAGCCTCTCTTCAACTTCTTCTCGCCAATTATATGCAGCTTTGCTTTCTCTCTTCTCGTTTCTGAGTAGCCTTCTCTCTCTTGCTGTTAGCTGTTGTTGTTCTTGATGAGTGGTTCTGGAATCAAGAGTTGCTTTTATTGGGAAAAGGGTGTGTTTGGTTCTTGGAGTTGAGAGGTAAAGGAAGCGAACTGAAGGCGAAGAGAGAAGAAAGTGAGGGCAAGGACTCCATAGGAGAAGCCCTTGCTTCATAGTTTTGTTTTGTTGGTTTTGGTGAAGAAGATAAAGGGGACGCTGTTGTTGGTTTTATAAATCGTATTGCTCTTCTGGCTTTGGATAAACCCGTTTAACAGGCCCATTGGGCTTTTTGTATTTTGAAGTTAAAATGGTCAGGTCCTTTAATTTTTTTTTACCTTATTTAACATTGAGTAAATTATAAATTAGTCCATCTAAGTTTGAGAATGATTAATTAGTCTCTATTGTTTCAAAAACTAATTATTTAATCATTTTTAATCATTTTATGTTTTTTTATATAAAATAGAAAAAAGAAAAAAATAATGTGGAAAGATTGATGAGAAATTTTTTTTTTGAAATAAAATGATATTAAATTAAGTATGGTTAACACTGATCAAGGGATTCAATAATTAGTTATTGAAAGAATGAATTAATTTGCTTTTTGAAATTAAAAAGACTAATTTATAATTTACTCTTTAAAAATAAATGATTTTCAGAAGTTTTCAAACTAGGTTTTTGTGCTATTACAATATATTTTGGGAGTTTGGTCGAATTCAAGAGTCAAAAAATGGATATGGATCATCTTTTGAGTTTGAATCGAGACATGGTTTGAGGCATTTCGAATTGATACCGAGATGTGGTCTAGGGCGTCTACGATTTGGGTTGGAATCTGATCTGCGACACCCGAGATTCCATTTACGACCACCTTTGTAATAATTGTGAGTCTCTCTAGGATCACTCGAAGAGTTGGTTTGGGACTAAGTCTAGGTTCGGATCAGAATCAATATTAGGCTTTAGAGTGCCTGTAGGTCCATCTAGGATTGGGCTAGATGCCAACTCAAGGGTGCCCAAGGTTTGGGCCAACATAGTTTCTAGGGCGTCTAAAGATTGACCCCAAAACGCTTACGGTACGAGCTAGGGCTTGGTCTGAGGTGTGCGAAATTGGGTCTAGGACATCCGTGGCGCAGTCTGAGACCAACTCAAGAGTGCCCAAGGTTTGGGCCAGGATGGTGTTTTAGGCATCTAGAGATTGGCCCTAGAGTGCTCATGGTGCAGACTAGGGCAAAGTCTGAGGTGTGCAAGATTGGGTCCGCAGTCGATTTGAACATCGAAGATTGAGCCAAGATCGAATATAGTGCTCTAAGGTGTTGGGCCGAAATTAGGTCCATGGCTACTCAAGATCAAGTCATGGTCATTCGAGTTTCGAGCATGGAAAGCTCAAAGATCAATTTCAATAACTTGAATACATAGTTAAAACTAAGAGTATTTTTTGAAAACAAACACTTAAAAAAAATTAGTCAACCAAATAAATTTTCAATTTTTTAAAAAAAAATATAAAAATTTAAAACCTAAAAAAAAAAAAAAAGTAAAAACGACGCCTCCCTCCCTTAGTTTTCTATTTCTTGTGTTTGGTTCACATTGATTGGAATATTTTATCAGTGAATAATTAAGCATTGATCAATATGTTCCGCATATATTATCCTAATATTGTGATCATAGCATGTCTTTGACGGCACATTATTTAATCCTTTTTTTTTAATAGTGCTAAATTTACTATAAGAATTGTTCTTCACATTATTTTATTTTGAAAATGACTATTATAACCTCTCAATATCATCATTATTGAAGAAGATTTTTTTAAAAAAAATGAAATATAATAAATATCGATGAAAAATATTGTATTAGTCATTTTAAGAAAATCAAGTTGTAAATTTAGAATTACACTTTTTTCTTTTGGACCTTTTCTAAAATTTGAGTTCTAATATAACATTGAAAATAAACTCAATTAAAGAGTAGTGTCAATGTGTATGAAAAAACCTTTTCACAGCCAAGGTATCCTTGGAAAGGATTTTTCAATTTTTTTTTTTTTTATTAGAACGAGGGACAAAACCTTTAAAAATTACAAATTGGTCATTCAAAAAAACAAATATCGTCAAGTAAGATCCTGAGACAATTAAAAGAAGCTTCTATGGTACACTGAATTCTAATCTCTAAAGAATAAGCGTAATGGGCTAATCAATCGGCACATCGGTTTTCTCTCTAGATACGGTCGAAAATAAACTCCATTAAAGAGTAGTTGTCAATGCGTAAAATTAAAAAAAGATGCCAATGACTCTTACAAGCAGATTCTCTCCATGCATCTCGAGGAATCCTTTTGTCTCGTTATATGATATAGATTATTAATCCAGTTCTATACATTAGACACATGTATCTGGGACAGGATCATTATGTTTTGGTATCCTGTGGCCGCAGTTCTTATTCTAACTTGCTTCTCTTTGTCTGTATATGATTAACCTTAACGTAGTACCTTAATGGTACCTAGCTAGTGATGCCTATATTTAACTGAAGTGGAGCTCATTTCAACATACCTAGCCATGGAGTGGCCTGCAAATCTTCCCATTTCCCTTAGCCTTTTTCCATTAGCAGTCCTATTCCTCCTACTACTCCTCCGAGCAAAGTCCAGCAAAAAACGGTATCCTCCGGGGCCATCAGGATGGCCAATATTCGGGAACTTGTTCGATCTTGGTTCAATGCCGCACCGTACGCTAACAGACATGAGACAGAAGTATGGTCATATTATTTGGCTAAGACTCGGTTCCATGAACACCATGGTAATTCTATCAGCTAAGGCTGCTACTGAATTCTTCAAGAACCATGACCTATCATTTGCTGATCGCACCATAACGGAAACGATGCGTGCCCATGACTACAATCAAGGCTCCCTGGCCCTTGCACCTTATGGTTCGTATTGGCGAGTGCTCAGGCGGTTGGTCACTGTAGACATGATAGTACTCAAACGCATCAATGAAACAACTTATGTACGTAGAAAATGTGTTGATGATATGCTGCAATGGATTGAAGAGGAGTCGTGTAGAGTTGGGCAGGCAACTGGAGTTCATGTTGCACGGTTTGTGTTCTTGATGACATTTAATTTGTTAGGAAATCTCATGCTTTCACGTGATTTATTTGATCCAGAATCAAAGGTGGGATCTGAATTTTTTGAGGCGATGCTGGGGCTAATGGAGTGGTCAGGGCATGCTAATTTGGCGGACTTTTTTCCATGGTTGAGGTGGCTAGATCTTCAAGGATTGAGGAAAAATATGGAGAGGGATCTTGGGAAGGCCATGGAGATTGCTTCCAGGTTTGTGAAGGAGAAGGTGGAAGAGAAGAAAGTGGCAAGTGATTCGAGGAAAGATTTCTTAGATGTTTTGCTTGAGTTTAAAGGTACTGGAAAAGATGAACCGGCCGAACTTTCAGACCGGGAACTCAACATTTTTATACTGGTAAAGTTTCTATCCAGTTTTACCACTGTTTTCATCAATTTTCCTTATTGATGAAGATAGATTTGCATATGAATATTATAAGTTTATGATGACTTCGGTTTTTCCAGAGGAGAATCATAGAAAAAAAAAAGGTAAATTTTTTAGGAAAAAAGATCATAGAAAATGCCCTTTTTTCATTCCATATGGATGTGGGTGTAGAAGTTTAATAGCTCCATTTTTCTATTGATTTGATACTGACTTCCATGTATAATTTGGAGACAACTCCTGTCTTTTCCTTCGTGTTCTTAGGGATTCAGGTTACTACTGTTAGTTATTTCCTGATATGCATAATTGCATATGGTCTTAATTACAATTCAGGAAATATTTTTGGCCGGTTCAGAAACCACAAGCAGTACTATTGAATGGGCATTGACGGAGCTCTTATGCAACCCAGAGTCCATGATCAAGGTGAAAGCTGAGCTTGCTCAGGTAATTGGAGCAAACAAAAAAGTTGAAGAGAGTGACATAGACAATCTTCCATTCCTACAAGCTGTGGTGAAGGAAACTCTAAGATTGCATCCTGCAATTCCATTCCTAATTCCAAGAAGAGCAATGCAAGACACCACTTTCATGGGATATGATATACCCAAGAACACTCAAGTTCTAGTTAATGCTTGGGCTATTGGAAAAGACCCAGATGCATGGGATGATCCTTTGTGTTTCAAGCCTGAGAGGTTCCTTGGATCAAAAGTTGATTATAGAGGTCAAAATTTTGAGTTCATCCCTTTTGGAGCTGGGAGACGAATGTGTGCAGGTGTGCCACTAGCTCATCGAGTCCTTCACCTTATTTTGGGGTCATTGCTTCACCAATTTGACTGGGAACTTGAAGCTAATGTCAAACCGGCCAGTATAGACAGGAAAGATAAGTTGGGCGTTGCAATGCGTAAATCTGAACCATTAATGGCAGTGCCTAAGAAATGTAAGAAAGTGTGAGACTTGAAATGTATCATCTACTCCTCTACTGCTCATTAGATGCTATGGATTTGGCGATCTCTTCTTGCATTATTATTAGTGAATTTGGTTGTTTTGTGACATTATTCCCTTCAAATTGTACTGTCATTCATTTTAAATAGGAAACTTGTTAATGTTTTCTAGATTGGTGGGCGTTGTTATAAATTGGGTTGGACCCCCAAAAAAAAAAATTGTATTATCTTGGATCTTGTATGGCAAAATGTCAGCGTGCCTCCTAGTATAATGGTGCTAGACTGCTAGGAGTGTTAGCTTTATTCAATCGGAGAAGTTATCTATATTTACGCTCATTACAGCTAGAGACCGGAAATTTCATAGGAGTTATTATTTTGACTTTTAATTATTAATTAATTATTTTTTTAAATACGAGAAAAATTATGCCTTTTTAATTTTTAGATTATATATATATAAACCATTCGACTCTTTTTAAAAAATTATAAAAAATTCATCATATAAATTATGTTAATTTATTTTTGAAAAAAATAATCATATTCTAAAGTTTTATTCTAATATACACGAAGAAAAATAAATTATATTTTTTAGCATATAAAATTTGATGAAAAAAGAATATTAAAAATTAATTAGATGAGAATTTTCATTAAAAAAAATATAAATTAAATGAATAAATTTTAAATAATAAAAACAATATAATATGAAATATATATGTATTAGAAAATATGAAAACATATGATATATATTTCTTTTTCATTGAGCTGTATGAAAAACCCGAGTAGTCAATCTTTCATAATTTTTAAACAAAATTTAATAATAATAATAATAAATTACTAGAAAAAAAAAAAAGGAAAACCAAGAAGAAGAAAGAAGAACCAATATAGGCCTATGTCTTTAGCCTTGGAGAACCAAATACGCGCTCTTAGGCTCGAAGAACCAAGCCTGCGCAATGTCACGGATTTGGCCTTTCCCAAGCTCACGTGCGGCACTTGGCTCTCTTCTTCTCTAAGACAAATCAAGTCGACCTTCCTCACACAAAGTTGCTAAGCAAGAAAGACACACACATAAGAGATATAAACACTCTTTGTATTGCTTTCTAAAAACCTACAACTCTAAAGACACACTCTCTTAAGTTTGTGAATATCTAGGTGTCTTGGCCAAGTGAGGGTCTCACCTATTTATAGCCTTCCACCTCCTCAATGGATGGCTAGGATCTATTTAATCTAATAGTTACAATTGGTTCTCTAGAAATATCCTATCTAGATATTTACAAGAAACTATCTAGATATGTACATGTTAGATTAGTGAGGGACTCTCTCGATTTCTCTAGATCATTCTAGAGACTTCTCCAATGCTCCATACTCTTCTGAAGCTTCCGGACTTATCTGGAGGCTTCTCCATTGTTCCATACTCTTCTATAAGCTTCCGGACTTATCTAGAGGCTTCTCCATTGTTCTATACTCTTCTGAAGCTTCTAGACTTATCTAGTGTTATCTAGAATCTCTAGAAAAATCCCTCTTTTAGGCGGAGCGTAACACTCTCCCCCACCTAATTCGACGACGTCCTCGGCGTGCCTTCATTATACTCTTCGACCTTCCGTGCAAATTGCCACAAAGCTTCAACGGGTTCCCAACTAGCCTCGCTATCGGGTAATCCCTTCCATTTCACATAGTACTCCTTCCTTAGTGGCACTCCACGACGTCCGATTATACGATCATCAAGTATGACATCAACTTCTTTGTCATACGAGTCAATCACTCGCTCGTTGGCGTCCTATGAGACACTCCTCGGCTTGGATCCTCCTCGTCCACATGGTATGGTTTTAGCATACTAACATGAAATACCGGATGGATCTTCACTTCGGTGGTAACTCTAGGCGATAGGAAACCTCTCCCATCTTGCGCACTACCTCAAATGGTCCTTCATATCGTCGTATGAGGCCTTTGTGCACCTTTCAAAATGCTTTATGTTGTTGTGGTAGCAACTTCAGCATCACCTTGTCACCGGTTGGAAGGTGACATCTCTTCGTCTCTTGTCGCCCCATTTCTTCATCTTCTGCGAGCCTTGTTCAAATACATTCACGTCAAGTCTCGCTCGCTCCCGCCATTCTTTGGCCAACGAATATGCACTTAGGCTACTTCCTTGGTACTTGTCACCAAGCACCATCGTATGTGGAGTGAGAGGCTGCCGGCCCGTCATAATCTCAAATGGACTCTTGCCAGCGGACTCACTCTTTTGTAAGTTGTAGGAGAATTGGGCAACATCTAGCAACTTAGCCCAATCTCGGTGGTTGGCACTCATAAAGTGCCTCAAGTATGTCTCCGATAAGGCGTTAACCCTCTCGGTTCGTCCATCCGTCCGAGGGTAAAAATTTATGGAGTAATGGAGCTTCGAGCCTAAGCAACTCAAATAACTCCGTCCATAACTTCCCAATGAATCGAGGATCTCGATCACCGATTATATATCGCGGCACGCCCCAATACTTCACCACATGTTTGAAGAGTAGCTTAACGGTGTTCTCGATCGTCACATCCGCTAGGGTTGATATGAAAGTGGCATACTTGGAGAACTTATCCACGACTACGATAATGCTCCCAAAGTTCTCCGATTTCGACAAAGCCACTATGTAGTCCATGGTGATTGTCTCCCATGGTCTCTTCGCGATAGGCAAAGGTTGCAATAGACCCCGTGACTCTCGATTTTCAACTTTGTCTTGCGGGCACACCAAATATGTTCTCACATAGGACTCCACATCATCACGCAACCGTGGCCAAAAGTATGCTCCCTCCAATGAAGGCTCTAGTATGTTGTTGTCCCGGATGTCCAACCCACATCGAGTCATGGCATTCCTTCATCAAATCTCATCGGAGGTTTTCCCAATTAGGTACATAAATCCTCCTCCCTTTTGTGTAGAGAATGCCATTCTCCTCTCAAAATTTTTGAGTCTTGCCCTCCTTTGCAAGGCTCAACAAACTCTTAGCAATGGGATCATGCTCCACTCCTTCCTTGATTCCGGCCACGATCTCTCCATCCACCTTCATCATGTGATGCAACTCGGCCTTTCTACTAAGTGCATCGGCCACCACATTGGTATTGCTCGGCTTATACTCAAAGATATAATTAAATTCGGCAAGAAAGTCTTGCCATCGAGCTTGCTTCGGCGTCAACTTCTTTTGAGTTTGAAAGTAGCTTGTGGCTATATTGTCCGTCTTCACCACAAATCGGGACCCTAGCAAGTAGTGTCTCCAAGTGCGCAAGCAATACACCATCGCGATCATCTCCTTCTCTTGCATCGAATATCGTCGTTTGGTGTCATTTAGCTTTTAGCTCTCGTAAGCTATAAGATGTTGTTTAATGCCCGATAGTCCGCGCACATTCTCAACGACCCATCGTGCTTTTTTTGGAACAACACGGGCGAGCTATAAGGCGACTTGGAGGGTTATAATTGTCCGGCCTCCAACATGGCCTTCAACTACTTTCTCAATTCCTCCAACTCGGGCGGGGCCTTTCGATAAGGTGCCATGGCTGGCGGCTTGGCACCCGACACCAATTCGATTTGGTGATCGATTTCTCTTTTAGGTGGTAACGTCTTGGGTAACTCGGATGACATCACATCATCAAATTCGACCAATACATTGGCAATCTCTTTGAGTATCTCTATACTCTCATCATCTACCATCCCATCTTTTCTTAAAGTTGCCAAGTATGTGACTTCTTCTCTCTTGAAGTCTTTCTTTACTTGCATAGCCGATAGATGCTTCAAGTCCCATTTAGCGTGCACCTTGGTCGGCACCATGCATGACATTTCTTCTTTCATGATCACCATTTGCTCCAAGTGAGGTGTAGGCACGGCTTTCGCTTGTTTAAAGAACTCCATGTCTAGCACAACCTTGAAGTCATCCATTGTGATAATGGTGAAATCTAACGTCCCTTTTCATGCGCCTATGCCAAGCCTTACCCCATACGCTACGCCATAAGTAGGCTTAGGGGAAGCATTCGTGGTCTTCATGCTACTTGATGACTTGGTCACCACCAAGCCAAGTCTTTTGGCCTCATCCTCGGCCATGAAATTATGTGTGGCTCCCGTGTCTAACATGGCAAGCGCGACCTTGCCATTCACGTCCACATCCACGTACATAAGCCCATCCTTTGGTGGCACCTTAGGTGAGGGCTTGACATTCAAGGTATTGAGAAGCCGCAACGATCCCATATGCTTCTCGGGCTCGGAGGCACATTCCCTCTCCTCCATTAAGGCATTGAGAGCTTATCGCTTCGGGCACTCTTTCCACCGATGTGGCTCATTGTAAAAGTAGCAACCTTTGGGCTTGAATTCTCTCTTATCATGTTCTTTGACAAAGCTCTTGAACTTATGTGCTTTGTCTTGCCCATCTCTATACCCCTTCTTCTCATATGCTCCCTCACTTTTTCCTTGAAGTCTTTCTTAGGCTTAGAGAGTTACGCCCTTTTGTTATATTCAATTAGGGATTCAGCCATGGCCACGACTTCGACGAAAGTCTTAGGCCGTCGACCTTGCACCTTTTATTGTGCCCATGATTGAAGTCCCTTAATAAAATCATACATATGATCATAGTCGGGTTTTTCACGTACCCGAAGTTTAAGTGAAAGATATTCTCGGACATACTCGTGAATAGTTCCCATATGTTTCAATGTTCGTAGCTTGTCCCGTGCTTCCCAATCAGCTTCCTTGGGGTAGAATTGAGCATACATGGCTTCTTTGAATTCATCCCAACTAGGCAACTCTAGATTCTCCTCTTTGAGCTCTTGATACTTCATATGCCACCATAAAGTAGCGTCCTTCGAAAGATAGAGGGTAGCGATCTTGACATGACTTCTATCCTCGGCCACGCCCATTGCCTCAAAATATTGCTCTACTTGCCAAAAGAAGTTATCCACTTCCTTGGCATCTCGCTTGCCAGTATAATGCCTTGGTCTTGGCACTTCAACTTTTGGCGTGTCCCTTAAGACCACATCGTTCGAGATAGCTTCTCGATAATTTGCCCGATCTTTCCTAAGTTGTTCAAGAGTTTGCTCATACCCGGTCATATACTCTCGATGTTGCTCGAACCTCTCCTTCGTCCATTTTATGAAGGCATCCTTTTCGGCGGCGCTCTCTTTGGCACACCTCTCAACCGTTTCCATTCGAGCTTGGAGATTGGAGAGCACCTCACGTAGGTCTACCATGCCTAATGTCTCACCCTCATCATCTCCTTCTATCTCCTCGAGTCTCTTCTTGAAATCGACAAGATGTTCCTCCGCCCTCATGAGTCGCTCCTCCAAGGATACTAATACATCACGAGACTTCCTCTTTCCTTTCTTAGGTTGAGGAGGTAGGGTCTCATTCCTAGCATCCCCAGCAACATTCATCATGCCTAAGCCCAAGCTAGACATTCTTACTCTCTTAAACACTTTAGCTAGCGGCAAGCTTACTCACACTTTGATAAAACTCGGCTCGATACCATTTGTCACGAACTTGGCCTTTCCCAAGCTCACGTGCGGCACTTGGCTCTCTTCTTCTCTAAGACAAACCAAGTCGGCCTTCCTCACACAAAGTTGCTAAGCAAGAAAGATACACACACAAGAGATATAAATACTCTTTGTATTGCTTTCTAAAAGCTTACAACTCTAAAGACACACTCTCTTAAGTTTGTGAATGTCTAGGTGTCTTGGCCAAGTGAGGGCCTCACCTATTTATAGCCTTCCACCTCATCAATGGATGGCTAGGATCTATTTAATCTAATAGTTATAATTGGTTCTCTAGAAATATCATATCTAGATATTTACAAGGAACTATCTAGATATGTACATGTTAGATTATCGAGGGACTCTCTAGATTTCTAGATTTCTCTAGATCATCCTAGAGACTTCTCCAATGATCCATACTCTTCTAGAAGCTTTCGGACTTATCTAGAGGCTTCTCCATTGTTCCATACTCTTTTAGAAGCTTCCAGGCTTATCTAGAGGCTTCTCCATTGTTCTATACTCTTCTAAAAGCTTCCGGACTTATCTAAAGGCTTCTCCATTGTTCATACTCTTCAGAAGCTTTTAGACTTATCTAGTGTTCTCTAGAATCTCTAGAAAAATCCATCTTTTAGGCGGAGCGTAACAATAGAGCTGGCTTATATATATATATATATATATAAAACGACTAAGCATGACTCGTGCTTGTGCACAACGGACTTCGATTGTAACTTCCGACAAACTAAAGCGCGTACAAAAATTGATATTTTTATTTTTCGACCTTTGACCTTAATTTTAGGATATTTTTGTCCCAAAACACATTAAAATCATTTAAATAAGATAAAAACACTTGTTTGTAATTTACAAACTCATTTTTATGCATATAAATGTGCTTCGATCTATCTTGTTTAGTTATTTCATGACTTATGACCATTAGAAACAAACTTTCATCTTCGGAATGAAGAAACCGAAGGCAATATTAAAGGTTAAAGTAGTCGAAATAAATCTCATTGTGACTTTCTCTCTTCTTTATTCCTTTGATTCATTTCTCATTTCTTTTTACGTTTAAAAACCAAATCAAGATATAATGAAGTTGAGAATTGAAACAAAAATGTCTAGAAAAATTAGAAAAGAAAGCATAACATTTGTAAAAATTTGTATATCAAATACGTGAATGTAGCACGAGAATCATAATATACCACAACACATATTAATACACGATAAAATTGAGTTTAAGTTCATCGCATGAATGAGGAGTTTTTTTTAAAAAACAAGGTACTTGTAAAACTTATTTACAAAAATAAGATTGTTTTAATCTTATTTATTAAAACAAGGTAGTTTTTGCTACATAGATTAAATCTCCTACACATGTCGATTTTTTTAATGCTAATAATGAGTCATTTAACACATCAATTTTATTTTTTTCTAAAAAATTATGCTAGGATGGGTACAATCGGAAAGGATAATTGGGATGATGAATGCTCTGTTATTGGGGATAAAAGCAAGTTGGGTTCATCGATTTTGAGGATGACAAATGTGTCTATAACTACAATCCTCCTGCTGAAGGTCCGATTGTCATATCTATCCCATTTCCATGTGTGCAAGGAAGCCTCTCGGTCCATTCTTGTTGGTGAAACCGACATTCTTGGGATGAGTCGATCACCATGGACTATCGGTACATTAGAAGCAAGATTCGCTAAAATTCTATAGAATTTAATGAGAAATTTGTATATAATTAATAAGAACTTACCAAAGATGAGCAGATTTCTTAAAACTTGATGACTAGTCTCCATATGAGAGAAATAGTGAGAAAATTTGAAATCGGAACCTCGCTAATTTTCACGTGGAAACAAAGAAAGTGCTTAAAATATCGAGAGTTTTCGTTGAATGGAGATCTCGCGGCCCAAATAACTTGCAAGAAACGCAAGTAGACAATTCATTCAAGAAACCTTAAAAATTCTGGAGCGAGAGAAATAATTTATCAAAGTCCCCAAAACATAATTTAAAGATTAAATGAAAGAATTTCCAAGGTGTGACTTACCGACCTTTGATGGTTCCTTCCAAAATTCCAACACAAGAGAAAAGCAAAGCCATTTCACTTCATTAAAACCCAAAAAGGAAGTGGAAGAAAGTGAGTCTAAAAAAGCATTGTTTTTTATATTTAACTGTCTCGCTTTCTACGTTGGAATAGAACTTGGACACCGCCGACAACTCGCTATTCTCGCCTTTGTCCCTAATGATAGAGCATTCATCATCCCAATTATCATTTTCGATTGTACCCATCCTAGCATAATTTTTTAGGAAAAAAAATAAAGCCGATGTGTTAAATGACTCATTATTAGTATTAAAAAAATCTGAAATATGTAGGAGATTTAATATATGTGGCAAAAACTATCTTGTTTTGATAAATAAGATTAAAACAATCTTATTTTTGTAAATAAGTTTTACAAGTATCTTGTTTTTTTTAAAAAAAACTCCGTGAATGAGGGTACATTAAAAAAAATAAAATAATGATGCATGCTACAGTATTTGAGCTTTTCTTGTTTTGTAATATCGGGTCATGTGCTATGAAATTACGAGTAAATTATAAATCTGTTCCTCTCGTTTTGAGAAATGAATTAACTAGTTTTTTTTGTTTCAAAAACTAGTCATTTAGGGTGTGTTTGATAACCTATTCAAATAGTTTAAAAAATTAAGTTGTTATACTTAATATAAAAAGTTTGTTTGATAATCTAAATAATCTCATATTTAAAATTTAAATTCAATTAAAATCTACTTGATTAGGTAAGTTAAAGTTTTTAACTTAAATTTTTTTTATTAACACGTTCAGTTTCAAAGATTTTTTAATTTTTTTAAAAATATACCTATATAACCCTTATGTATTCTTATAACACTAGTTATATAAGCTGATTGAGAAACGAATTTATCCTCATTATCAAAACAGAAGAGAGCTTATCCATTATCGATACTTCCATCTCATCATCCCCATTGCCTTGCTTTATGTTGATGTTAAGAATGACTCGATTGGTTTGTTGATTTTTAGCTCAAGACAATTATAATAGGAAGACGAGTAATAATCTCTTGGGTTACATTTGATGAATCGAGTTTTAATACTCGTAAAATATGGCACATCGGATAAGAGATACAATTTTAGTGTTGAGGGCATTGTTACTAACTACACCTTTTACAAATACAAGTCCGACCACATTCACCATTGTCTTATTGATGGGCTTGAGGTAAGATATTCATTTGAACTATGCGTTTGTTTGATTTTTGAATGGTCTTGGTTTTGAGATTTAGCATGTCCGTCTTTTTAACATGACACCAAGTATTACTACAAGATCGGAAAAGGTGACTCTTCTCGTTAATTTTGGTTTCAAACACCCACTTAGATATTGATTTGGATGCTTCCTACGCATCCGGAATTATTGGTAATATTTTTGCAGTTTTTAACAATAACGAGTTGAATTTGTTTCGAGTAATTATTAGGTCTTGCTTCAATAAGATCTTTTCAACATTAGAATACCGAGCAATGGATCACGGTGGTCGAAAGAATATGTTTCTTAGTTTCGGATCATATGGGTTTTAAATTTTACTCGTTATGCAATGACTTCTATATGTGTTTTAGGTGATTTGAGTCAAACATATAATTCCTTTTCCACTCTCGAGCATTTCATGCGAGTGAGGAGACAGACTCTTTTATTTCGTTGGTGATCTCTCTCGTATATATATATATTTGTATTAAAACATATCGTATTACAATTATAAGGTTTAAATTATCATGTATATAGTCTTAATATGTTTAACAACAATACTTACTAAACAATCTTATTATATTCAACATTTAATTTTTAGTAATAAGATATTCGGTACTTAATTATTCGAGCATTTAAAATTTAGTATTTAATAGATTCAATACTTAATTTTCATTTTACTAAACACCACCATAGTTTTCATGTTTTTAAATCGACTTATAGCTTAGTCTTTTTTTTTCTTTTTTTTAATTTATTTTTTTATTTAAGAATAAAAAAAGAAAAAAATATGAAAAGATTGATAAAAAGAAGATATTTTGTAGAATAAAAATAATAAAAAATTATACATGGTTAATACTGATTAAAAAACTAAATAATATTTTCTGAAAAAATAAAGACAAATTAATTTGTTTTTTGAAATTAAAGAAACTAATTTATAATTTATTCTGGAATCATGGATCCGTTTACAGAAGTCCTTTTCTTTTTAATACTCTTACAGCATTTAGCGCTTAAAATCCACTAGAGTTTCCCGCGAACCAAAATGCAAAGCCCAAATAACCGCTAAAACCTCTCTCACTTCCTCCCTAATTATTTCAAAACCTCCCGCCCGCGCATTTTCTCCCTCCCTCCTTTCCACATTCTCATTTCCCTCTTTTCTTTATTTCCCATCTAAAATTCCTAATTCCTCATCTCCTTCTTCCATTCTCACCCTCTCTCTATCTCTTCCACACGAACTGAAAAAATGGGGAAGCAAAACAGGTCCAAAAAAACCGATTCCCTTGGCAAGGGAAAAGTAACTCCTGTCCAAATCGCATTCATTGTCGACCGATATCTCTCAGACAACAATTTATCCGAAACTCGCTCCATTTTCAGGACTGAAGCTTCTTCTCTCATCTCCAAATCTCCAGTTCGAGAGGTACTCATATAGCAAGGCCTAATTTTTTTTTTTTATTATTTTTTTTGGGCAATCACTACTTGGAAAAATCTAAATGGGTTTTAATTTTCTTAGGCACCAAAGACTTTACTGAGTTTGGGGGCGATTTTGAATGAGTATATATGTTTGAAGGAGCAAAAGGTGATTTTAGATCAAGAAAGGGTGCGTTTGGAGCAAGAGAAATTCAGGGTTCAGAATCTTTTGCATGGGATGCAGCAAGTGATGAGTGCTTATAATGCCGGTGGAACTGTAGCAGCAGCGTCAGCACCAGCAGCTACACCTATGATTCAGGCCTCTGTTACAAGATCTGCAGTTATAGTTCCTCAAGCAAATCCATTTCGCGGATCCCCTGCAGCTGCAGGTGAGCCCAACAAATCCTTTTCATAATTATGTTGATATGATTAGTTGGATATTTCATGGTAATTGATTCCAGTTATTATTTTGGTCATTCTGATAGAATTTGGACCTAAATTTGGGGTTTGAATCTGGGATCTCAATTTTAAAGCCTATATAAATGATGGATATAGTTTATTTGCTTGCTTTTACCTGGTTTGTGATCGTATGTTTAACTGTACAATTGGCTGTGGATTGATAAAATAATTTGTTAGTTTGCTAGGATCTTGTAATATTTTGGAGAAATCAGTGCACAAAATAGGGATTTTCAGAAGAAAAAGAACCATTTATTATGGGCTAATTCCATAGATGGATTTACTTTTTGTTGCTATTATAAATCTTGGGAATATGCTACTTAAGTTGAAGCTTGCTAAATGATGGATGACAAACGTTTGATGATAATAATTCTCGAATAACCATCAAACAGTACAGCAACATTACTTTCAACATATGTTAATCTCACCGTTGTCACATATAGAGCCTTCTCCATGGGTCACGGTAGGTAGTTTTTCTGAATGAGTGCTGAATTTGGATATTTAATCATCTACTTTACTGATGCTCTCTTACTAGGTTGTCCTACGTACAAATCACCAACTGGCTTTCCAGCATCCACACCCTCGAACACCACCATGGACCATAGCAATCTGTCTTCAATTACCAATCAATCAACAAGAAAGCGAATGGGTTCAAGTGTTGTTGCAGAATCTGTTCCAGATGCTAAAAAGTCTCGTGGCAAGTTAGCCTCAAGGAAAATACCAAGTAAAGGTAAGAAATTCATGTGCCAAATTTATGCTCTTGCACATTTCTATTTCTTAAAACTTGAAATTGTTTTTTCATAACTCATTTGTCTTCAGGGACAAACAAACAATCTGATAATGCTGCCGCCACTCAAATACATGTTCAGCCCTCCTCTGTGATTGAATCATCAACGCAAAACTGCACCCCCACTGGTCCAGTAGTTCACGCATCCAGTGTTGCAAAGAGTTTGTTCAAGCCTTTACCGTCCCCTCCAACTAGTTCATCCAATCCCAACACACCACCACAAGCATTATCCTCTCACGATGACAAATCTGTATCTCCAAAGGATATTTCTGCCAATGCTCACTGCAGTAACAACAATACTCCTCAACAAGTCACTCCTACCAACTGTACGGTGATTACATCAGAGAGGGTTACAGTGAGCCCATTCAAAAACATGACCTACTACACCATGGAGAGAAATCAGTGCATTTCTTCTTCCTCACCAGTTAAGAGGATGTGCAGGAGGGATTGTGTGAAAGGAAGGCTAGACTTTGGTGGTTCTGATGCAACAGTGAACTTGGATAAACCAGTTGACAATGAGCTCTCTCCATCTGAGTCCGACAAGGAAGGGGACATTTTTGACTTAGACTTGCCTAACTTAGATGTATTTGGGGCTAACTTCTCCTTCTCTGAACTGTTGGTGGATCTAGACCTTGATTGTGAAGGATTTGCTTCTCCCTGCCAGCCAGCCTTGGCAGCTTCTGCGGACACCATTTCAGGGTATTGGTTTCTTTGGCCATATTCTAATAACCTAATACTTCTCTATTCTCTTTATGACTGCAATGAATCCTTTCTTGGTTTCTTTCCTCTGATAGTTTGGCTCCATATGATATACAGGTCATCACATGAATCTCGGGATGGTAATCTGGGGACTGATCAAGTCATGTCGGAGTTTTCCTCTACTATGACTGAGGTGATTTCAGGAAAAGATATGCATATGCAAGGTAACGTGAATGAAGCTCATCAACATAATTATTCAGAACGTATCCATCGCTGAGCATATAATGAGTTTTCTTTCTCTTTTTTTCCAGGTCCTGATGTAACAGCTGTGAAGTCTATAACAAAATGCATAAGAATTTTAAGCCCTGGTAAATTTATCACTTCACCTTTATGCTGGGAGTATATTTTCTCAGTTTCATTCTTTATGCTACCTTCCCTTTTTTTGGAGCCACTGAATTATTTCTCTTTCTCAAATTGCAGCTAAAAGTCGAAGGAGTTCTTTGGATCAGGAGAATTGATTGGCTGGTAACTGACTTGAAGAATCAAATGACTCTTTAGACTGACCTGGTACCAGTACAGCACTTACTGCGGAAGATTCATGACCATCTTCACTAGTTGCCTAGGTTTATAACCTCTGGATCCTTTATGGCTTTTGTCTATCATTTGACCAACCCTCAATTTCTTAGCTCACATGTAAGTTTCTGTCTGATGTCCTAATCATAATATATACACAAAAGTATTCATAGTTCTGCCAAGACTCATTGCTATAAGCATTCTATGCTACACAATTTCGTTCCATATCAAGTGCTGAATCTTTCCTGCATTGATTTTACATTTCTGATGGAGATCATTCTTATCAATTTTAAGAAAGATTGAAATTCTGTAAGAGTACTTCATTCTAATGCCACAGTATATAAGCATGCTGAAAGAATGGTAATAAAGGATATAATCGAGATATCTAAGCTCATGCTAGGTACTGTAGAAGTTTGTTTTCTTGCACGATAATTTTTTGAAGCTGAGATTCATAAAATTCAACCTAAAGATGAAGTGGTAAAGCTGCAACAACTACCTGTGCTGGCTTTATGTCGAGGATTCTCTGGTGACCATCTGTTGCTTTTCCACCAGCTTGTTCCAGAAGGTAACTCATTGCCGCCCATTCATACAGGAGCCTTAAGTTCCCATCTTTGCTGTTCTTGTTCTTTGGATTTCCATTGATGCCGCCATATAGAAGCATCCTATGTATTTCACCAACAAGGCAGCCTATATAACGTTTATCATCCCACAAGTCATAATTTCCTTCATTGAATGAGTAGATTTTACCCGTTTTTGGAATCTTGATATCCTCATGTGTTAATACAAATTCCCCGAATGATCCAAGGTAAAAGCAAACACCCCTTTGCCTATGGATATTGTGAAGACAACTGAGCTGGGATAGAGGCAATAACCCGCAGCTAGTGGCAGACGTTGATGATGCACCTTTGTTTTGCTTCATCAAGCTGTGGTGTTAAGAGATGAGCAATGTGAAGAGTGCTAAACTGATGCAAACTTGTAATGCCTTGAATTAGCTATTAAGCGCACAAATTAGCAAAGGATTTGCACTTCTAAGTTCTAAGAACTGCTCATGTTTTCTTGGCTTCGCTAAAGAATGTGAGAAACAAGATGGCTTGGTGTTGAGTCAGCATCAATGTCAAAGAGGCATTGCTCGTCAGGGCCATAAATCCAAAGATAGATCCTGTAGTCAACGCTATATCAATGTTGGCAGACCCATCAATTGGATCAAACACCAAAATATAGTTCCCAGAGTAAGTTTCTTCAACTGCAACAGGTATATCTTCTTCCTCTGGGGCTATAATCCCCGTGCGGCCACTTGACCTTAAGCAGTTGCAAAACAGCTAGACATAGTAAAAAGTAAGCTATAGTTTTTTTTTTTTTTTTTACCGGCCAGAAGCATCTAACAATCCATAAATTTTAAGTCTGAGTTTCTAAACATTTTTTTTATTTATTAATTTTAGAGATTTTTAAACTTTTTTTTTTGAAATTTAGTCTATGTTTTAGTTTTCTGTCATTTATCTAAAAAAAATAGCAATTACTTAAATAATTTCAGGATAAAAATTATTCAATGAGATTTATATGAGCCTCCTAAAAAAGAAATTTAGAATTATTTCAGAGTTATTTTCTATTTTTTTGCTTTTTTATATTTTTAATGTTAAGAAAATAAATAAATAGAGTTTTTGATTTTGAAAAATTTTAGAATTTTTTTTATAAAATAGATTGAATTATGTCCAACATACGTGTAAAATTTTAACTCAAAATACTAAGAATTAAAATTTTTTTAGGAGAAGATGATAGTTGAAAATCATTGAATGAATTAAATCTCAAAAAATTAAAAATTCAATGATCTCCAAAACTAATAAAAAATTCATACACTCAACCTTAAATAACTTGAAGTTGAGAAGTAGTAGACCCTTTTAGCTTTTCTTAATTCAGAAATATTGTATAACAAAGCTTATCCTATTAGGCATTAGAAAAAATCAATCATTTCACTAACTTCTTTTATCAGATAGATTAAACTTTATTTTTTGTCAAATTGATTAAACTTTATTAGTTGACTAATATCTAATTAGTCATGTGATGACATGTGTCAATTAAATGATAAAAACATAATTTCTTGTTACTTTTAATTTTTTTTATCATTTTTTATCGTTAATTAATTATTTTGAATAGAAAACTTTTTAATTGATATGTGTCATTACATAATTATTTAATCGTCGATTTAATAAAAAGAGTTAATGGGATAGCTGATTTGTACATCATACGTGGATAGAGAAGTTAATCTGATTATTACTGGATGAGTGTATTTAACTCCTTATGTTACTCATACCGTAGACAGTCTCATCTAGAATTTCCTTGGAAATCCCTCAGACCTTGTTGGTACATGATGGAACTTTATGACGACAGCCTTTCAACAATCTGATTTCATTTGGCGTTCACGGATTTCTTTTTGTTCTTATAATTAATATCGCAAGTTGTTTCCATGAATCATTTTCTGCACACATAATTTTGTCTCGTTTTTGGAGATTTGTAACCTTGTGAAGCTGATATAGAAGCAATGGCAGCAAACAATTCATCAACAATTGTAACTCAATTTACAATGACAAATATATTCTTGCCGTTCTTGAAAGCCTGCTGCAATGCGTTAACTTAAAAGTCTCTCGGACCTGCAAACATGAGTACTTACTTACAAGAACAAACCCTGCTTTAACTTAAAAGTCTAGATTAATGAGTTATATGTGAGATTCTCCACTCACATGTAAAAGTCAACAGATCTTCCTCTCATAGGTGAATCTCACTTTCACATTGAAAATCCTTCCTATATTTAACAATTCGAGCATGACATTCATAGCTTGGAGCTAGAAGCTTAGCTCTTTTTGCTCAATCATGGAGAAATTAACAAAACTATAAAAGTCTAACTACAATCGCCACTCGTTTCAAGCAGCAGAATCTGCTCTGATACCATTTGTTACAGAGAATTTGCCTTGTAGAGTCACTGAAGGCCACATACGAAAGGGCTTATGCATACGTATGAACATTATTTTAATTCAAAAGTTTAAACTAATGTATTATAAGTCTCTTTTATATATAAACATTTCAAGCTTTTCGTTACTAATCTAAGTGAGATTCCTCATCGCTCAAATCTAAAACTCAGCAAATAGATTAATATTGACATTGAATTTCAATCTTCCATTACTTGTATGCAAGAAAAAAGATTGAGTTTACATTTAAATTTATATGGATTTTTTCACTCACATGTTAGTCAAGTGATAGATTTTTAGCATTGAATTTCAATCTTCCATTACTTTTAAGCGAGAGAAAAAAAAAAAGATCTTACATTTGTGACACAACTGACTTTCTGTGTTCTTAATTCCATTAGTGCATTTCCTGAGAAACTGCCATGGCCAGTGATAACATTTATCCTTTGCTTTAACGTTTTAATCAAGCTAAATACTTCTCCAATTTCTCCACTTCCTCCACGCTCCCAATGTAAAGGGGAGCACGCTGGTGTATCTGATGAAAAAGCAATGCCTCAGTTATTAACTCAAGAAAGAAGAAACGAAAAAGGTATGAATTGAAGGAAGCATACTGGACTGACCTCAGTAGGTGTGATGTCCAATACTCTCTGATGGCCATCTGATCCTTTCCCGCCGGCTTGTTCCGCGATGAAGCTCATCGGTGCACACTCATAGAGAAGCCTCAGTTTCCCATTCTTGCTCTTCTTGTCTCTGGGGTACCCATAAATGCCACCGTACAGCAGCGTCCGATGGAAGTCGCCAACCAAGCTTCCAATGTATCTGGCAGAGTAGGGCTTGCCACTAGGACCAGGGTCTTTAAGGTCATCAATGTACTTCTTCAACTTGTCATCCCATAACTGGTAGTTTCCTTCATTAAATGAATAAATCTTTCCAGCTTTTGGTATCTGGATTTTTTCTTGAGTTAAAACAAACTCTCCATACATCGGATCCAAGGTGAAAGAAAACACTCCATTACCAATAGTGAGCACAAAAATCACAGAGCTAGAATACATGCAGTAGCCAGCAGCAAGAAGGTTATCTCCTGGCTGACAAACATTCACAATACACCTCAGTTCCGTTTGGTCAAGCTGCAATTACAAAATTTTCAAACAATCAAATACAAGCCATAGGCTGTCTTCTTTTCTGCTTGATAAAATTGAGATGGAACATGAAAAGTGCCCATCAACTTGCTTTTTGTATTAGACATGGATAGACTTACAGTAGAATCATCTCCAATATCAGCAAGACACTCATCATTTGGGCTGTATATTCCAAAGATGGAACCAGTAGACACTGCTGCATCAATGTTGGATGATCCATCAAGTGGGTCAAAAACCACTATATAGTTTCCAGAGTAACTCTCCTCTACTGCCACCGGCACATCCTCTTCCTCTGATGCTATGATTCCTGTTCTCCCACTTGATCTCAAGCAGCTAGAGAACACCTGTAGTTGCAAACTAACTAATTTAAATATTCTGCCCAGTGGTTCAATCTAAATGCATCTAATTCATGAAGAAAAGAATCACTATTAGTTGTTCATCAGTACAGACCTCATTAGAGACCACGTCAAGCTTCTTCTGGTCTTCTCCTTGAATATTAACAGCACCCTGAACTCCAGTTAAGTTAGAAATACTAGCTCTTTGCACCAAAGAAGCTATCTGCTTACATGCCATTGAAATGCTAGAAAGCACAATAGTGAGTTCAGCATCAATAACACCTGCTTGTTCTTGCTTCAACAGCCAACCAGTCATTGTTTGAATCTCAAACTTACTCTTCTTTGTTGCAGCCTCTGAGGCTGTGCTTACAGCCATGCACTTAAGCCCACCACCAACATGTTTTTTCTTGAGAGTATTAGCGCTGCTGGGGTAGGACACAAGCGTTTTTGAGTCAAAGACACATAACTGGAAAGGAGATAGGCGAGACAGAGAATGTGAGCTTGAGAAGAGAAGATGTGATGATGAAGTTGTCCCTGCTGCTGCTGCTTGTGCAACCATGGCTACGGCTTTCTTTGTTCTTGTTTCTGCTTCTCTTCTTGTTTTTTTTGATTTTTTCTTGCTCTTCTTTCTCTACATGGATTGCGTTCGGAATCGAAGGTAGGATTGTGAGGTGGGAAAAGAATTTCTGTTAATTTTGGGACCCACACTTATCATCGTTGTTTTGCCTCCCTTTTTGTGATCATTGTTCCTTGGAAGGTCCAACAGGTCGAGAGCTTAGAGTATCAATATCGACGATTCTTTTCTTAGTAAATTATAAATTATTCCCTTTTCTTTTTCTTTCAAAAACTAATCATTTAATTTTTTATATTTTAATTTCATCAATAATTTAATCTTTCATCAATTTTTTTTATTAAATTAATAATTTTTTTTGAATTGTCTTTCTTTTGATTTTTGGGTAAGGAAAGAGAAAACGAATAGCTGCAGGAGAAAAATAAAAATATCATAAAGAAAGATAATTTGAAAAAAATTACTAATTTAACAGAAAATTGAGAAAAAAACAGAGTTAGTAACAAAATTAAAACATATAATAAGACTTAATTATTATTTTTAAAAATAAGAAGGACTAATTAATTTATTTTTCAAAACTAGATGAACTACCTTATAACTTACTCTTCTTTTTCTTGATTGGGGATGCCCAATTTCCAAATTGCAAGTGGGTTTTGTTTTTTCCGTTTAATTGGGCTGGTGTCCAATCTAAGTTTAGTCTAGTTTTCGGCCCGTTTAAGCAAAACATAAGTGGGCTGTGTTTGGTGGAAAACATAATAAAATATTAAAAAAATCTAAAGTAAAACAATTCCATTACTATTTATTATATTATTTGAATTATATTATTTGAAGCACTTTTCATCTAAATTCATTTGTACTATTCACTAAGACTTGGATGTATTGTTCCTTTCACTATACAATAATATTTTTATAATTTTTAAGTATTTTAAAAATATTTATTATAAAAATTTTCGTGATATTATATTTTAATTTTTTTAATATTAATTTTTTAGTTTGTAAATATTTTTGATTTAATTTTGGTCCTTTTTTTTTGTTTTCTTTTGATAACTTTCATCCTTTCTTTTTTCTTTGATTTTTTAATTACAAATTTTGAGGCAAAAAAATGTTATAAAAAAATTTACAAAATACGTTTTTAACTAAGAAAATATTGATTTTGATATTTTTTATATTATTATAAATTTTTTAGTTTATGGATAGAAATAAATAAATAATTTTTTTAATAAAAAAATTATAAAAAACATAAAGAGTAATCAATCAAATACAAAATTTTGATTAAAAATTATAAAATTGAATGAATTTTTATTCAATGTTAATTTGATATATTTTAGTATATGCATAATTTATCAAGGAACATCAAATCGAAATAATTTTTAAAAAATAATTTTATATGTTATATCCAATCTACGAGTATAATGTGGATAAAAAAAAAGTAGTATTTACTATTTAAGATGGAACAAGTTCTTTTTTTTTTAAATGATATGCTATTAGGTTCAAAAAGTTTAATATTTAAAATTGTTCAAAAATTAAATACGATCTAATGCCTATTTAGTAAAAAATATATGAATTTAATTTTAATTGATATAAAAATTATATATTAGTGAATATTACTTTTAGATGAACGAGAGAATGGTAGAATGTGAGTATTTAATAATTTATCTATAATGAATCAATGATGTGTTTTCCATTAAAAATAAATAAATTATATAATATCGTGGATCCCATTTTTTATGTTATGTGAGCGAAGAATATTATGTTGAAAATATCTAATAATTTCTCCCTCGTAATCTCTCATTAGTTATTACTCTATCTATATTTACATTATACGTAGTTTTAACATTATTGACTCGTCGGATCATAAATCATTTTATAAGATGACGAATTTGTAAGAAAATAAATAAATAGTTGTAAGACTGTTTAAGAAACATAATTTTGTTATAAAGATTTCTTAGTGTTTATGTAATTAATTAATTCTGGCATATTTTTGTCCATTAATTATTGTGCGATGTTAAGGGAGAGTCAAATACATGGGTGGTTTTTAGATTTATTTAACTAATTAGTTCTGGTATATTTGCGTCCCATGGAGAGTCGAATAAATGTCTTCGTTTTCGCTTTTGTATTCTGTATTAGTATCGAATTAGCAAACAAACCATTTCAAAAAAATCATCAAATTGACCTTATATTTTCAAGTTTTATCAATTGCATCCAATTAATTAGACTCGTTTGCAAACAAAATTTCAATTGTCCAGTTAGTTCTTGCATTTTGTATATGAGTGTGTTTCAATTTTATTACTCTATTTGTCCCAAAATGTTCACAGTTTTAGAGAACTATTAATTATACTTTTTTTCCCTAAAATACCCGTCCAAACAATAATTAACTCTTTAGTTAGTAAAAAAGAAGAAGAAAGAAATGAAGAAAGAAGAAGAATTGATTAGAGGTATTTAAGAAAAATATAATATTTAAAGTTTTGACTAGATAATTATTTTAGTACATATATAAATAAAAAGAAGGATAATTTCTTTGAGAGTCTTGATTATATTTAATTTAATATTATTTTATTTATATCTGTCTTAAAATATTATATTCTGTGAGAGTATGAATTAAATAACTAGATTTTGAAATAAGTACTGATGAATTTATTTTTCAAAATTAGAGAGATTAATTTATAATCAACTCTGAAATATGATTGGGGTTTTAGATGGAGGGATTTCTTGAATTTCCAAAGTCACAAGAGCTTGACCTTCTAGACTTTGTAAAAAGAAGAAGCACGTTTTTTTTTTTTTTTAAATAACGGTAAGTTCTAGAACCTTAATAATTAAGGCAATGATTTGATGATTTCAACGCATTTCACTGTTGTTTTAAAATTTTATTTATATATGTTTGATTAAAATTTTAAGTGAGGTAATTTTTTTCTAATTAAAATTTATTTTATAGAAAAATATTTAAATACAATTTTTTTGAAAATTTTATTTTAAAAAAATATAAATAAGATATATTTTAAAAAATTAATAATATTTTTTAATATGAATGAAAAATAAAAAATAACAATCTCTTTGAAAATTGAGAAAAAAACAAAGGCTTGTGTTTTTAGTCATTGGTTGCGTAAGAGAAACTCGATAGGTACAGGGATGGATGGGGAACTGGAAATTGCTTGCTTATTAATTCAACCATGGCTGCCTTCGTTGCATCTTCTAAGAAGACTGCTGACTTTTCATTCAAGCTGACTGTCACCATTGGTAGGTGACATGTGTCATTAATGCTGTCACTGGACGTGCCCGACGGACCAAAAGAGCATCACTGCTGGCAGGACATGCATACATCATTTTCTCTTACAAATTAAACATCCGCTGGCAAGTCCGGTCAAATTTCCATGTCTTTTAATTTTTTATTTTATTTTAAAGAGTGGTCAATTCACATGTGAGCTCGTTACCCTCGGTTCAGGCTTCAGCCGTTTTGTATTCAAGTCGTGCAAAATTTATAATTCTGTTACAAGGTCAATCTTGCTAGGAAATGGCCTCACGTTGTGAGAAAAATACATATACATACACATGTATAGAGAAATATTTTTAAATTAATTTTTATATTAATATAGATTAAATTTATAAATGTCAGCATATATAGTTCTTTTTTATAACTATATATTTTTAGATCAAATTAATCTAATTTTGATATTCATAAAAAAATAATTATGATTAATTATTTATGAATAATGATAATTAAATTTTAATTTTGATCAAACTAAAACAACTACGCTATCACTAAACATATATCATTTGACAATACATTATACAATTAAAATCAGCGTAACCTCAAAATAAGTTCATGAATCATGACGGAGAGACAATGGTATAGGTTTATAAAGAAGTCACCGGCTAGCTTTAATATTATTTATTTGGAGCCGATGGGATGGAGTTGATGAGCCGTAGTCAATGCATCCAAATTGAGAAATTTGACATGGTAAACTATAAGAAACTTCTGCATGGTTAGGAATTAAGTCCACTAAACAGACGTCCAAACACGTTTGTTTTTATTTTTCAATATATATATATTTTTTATATTTTCTAACAAACTAGATTAAATGTATCAAACTTTTCTTAAACTTTAAGTCATTTAAGAATTAGTCATTTAACTTTTAATTTCATGTTAGAATTCCCTCAAATTATTTTTTATTGGAATTTAGATACTTTTATTAGATTTTTATCATGAAAATACACGTTATTTTTACATAATTGACTTTTAACTTTTTCAATACGTAAAAATATATCAAAATATATAAATATATATTTTTTAAAACTTGTTTTATTTTTTTCTAAAATATTCTTTATCTTTTTATTTCTTAACATGATTAGAAGGAAATAAACAAATTTTGAAAAAAAAAATTTATAAGCTTTTGTATTTTTTATTTGTTAAGAAATTATATTTATAACGAAAAGTACATTTGATCAAAATCTAACATAAAAAAATTTAATTTTGAATGAAAAGTAATTAAAAAAATCCAACGTGAAATTATAATTCGAGAGATTAATTTCCATTATGTCAAAATTCAAGAGAAGGTTAGACGAATTTAGGAAAAAAACAACTTAAGGCATGGGCTCCACAGAGAATATCAAGCATCGGTAGCCTGCCAGATATAATTAACGCGTCCCCAAAAATAGGTCTACGCGTAATTGTCGAAGACAAGTACAAATATGACAAGCAAAGAAGCACCTCAATGGCGGTTTGCATTCTCTATATAACCATTCCACCATTTCTCATTATAAATTCATTCCCCTCTACTCTCTCGTCTCAAAAAACCCTCTTCATTGTCTTGCCAGTTAAGAAATCATCATCGTCCGTATAAACAATTCTATCAATCAAAGCTTGATTAGAACAAATGGCTTCATTCAAATTCCCATTGGTTCTCCTCCTATCTTCCCTCTTCCTCAATGCAGCTTTAGGTAATTCTATTACACCATGCAAATATTTAGATACACATTCTTGTTTGTTGATTTGTTAGTTATTTTTTTTTTTTTGAATGAATTTTCGTAATGATGGTAAATTTTGTTTTAATTGGCAGCTGAAATTGTATGTGAGGAATTGCCAAATGACATTTGTGCCTTTAGCATCTCATCATCTAGCAAGAGGTGCTTGTTGGAGACAATTTCAACAAAAAATGGCGGTGTTGAGTACCAGTGCAGGACATCCGAGGTGGTGGTTGAGAAAATGGCAGATTATATTGAGACCAATGCTTGTGTGAAGGCTTGTGGGGTTGATAGGAACTCGGTTGGAATTTCTTCTGATGCTCTCCTTGAGCCTCAATTCACAGCCAAGCTTTGCTCTCCTGCTTGTTACCAGAATTGCCCCAACATTGTTGACCTTTACTTCAATTTGGCTGCTGGAGAAGGTAAGATTTTACAATCTATATGCATGTGTTTAATCGAACAATTTTGTTTCTTCAATTCCTTCTCAAAGGAATGTTAATGGCTCATGATTATATATATATATATATATATAAAGGGAATAATGCTAGTTTAAATATGTAATATTGGTGAATGGTATGCACGTTCAACATTTGGTTCAGCTTATTAGCAAATAATATAAATAATATTTTGGATCCCACATAAAAATTTAAAATTTGAAATTAAAATGATCTTTTTTTTTATATGATACTATAGCAAAGCTTTTTTATCCTAACGGTTAAAAATTTGAATATCACTAAGTCCAATTTTTCTTCTAATAAAAAATATAATAGCATGATATAGCATAAGCTTGTAATAAGAATTTTTAGTTTTTAAATTGAGATAATTTTTTAATACAGTTATATATATCCATTTAATTTATGAAGTTTTTTTTCTCTTCTTTATTTCGTTTTTCTATTTGATATTTTGGTAAGATTTTTTAATTAAACTGGCGGGAAAAAAATGAAAAAAGATGTTAGGTCATATTTGACCGCAATGAGTATATAGATTTCTTGAAAAATCAATAATGTAATAGCATGTTTATGATGTTGGCTTGCTGGTATTATGTCCTAATGAGGGACCAATCCAACAACATGGGGCTTTTTAATGTCAAAATCAGCGTTGGTAGTTTCTTGGTAAATCCGGCTTCTTAATTTGATGACTTCCTGTTGGAATGCATGGAATAAGACCAGGTCAAAAGGACAAATTAACCATTGATGGTTATGACTTTTCATCTTTTGCACTAATTGCAGAGGATATTAGCATGGGCTTGGAATACTTAATTGTTCATGTTCTTGTTTGATCTTTTCTTTTCCACTAAATAAAGCATTTAATTTGGTGGCTTGCTTACTTCACCTTCAATCAAAGAATTACCTGTCCTATCGATCAAAGAATTATCCTTCCTTGTGTAAAGGTTATACTGTGCAGGGAACCATGCATGGCTTAAAATTCTGTCGGAACTTTTAATTAACTTTTTTTTTTTATAGCATCCATTAATATTCTGTCAAATGGCTATTTTGTCTCATAATAATGTCTTTTGACACATGCAGGTGCATTTTTGCCTGACCTCTGTGATGCTGCACGCTACAACCCTCACCGGTCCATGATTCAGCTTATGAGCTCTGGTGCAGCCCCTGGACCTGTTGGCTCAGAATCAGCACCTTTAATCGCTGGCCCTGCCCCTGCTCCAATGTAATCAAACATATCGTTGGTGGCTTCAAGATGATTTTCTTTGGAAGAATAGTTTATATATTGAATGAGCAACTATTTATATATATATATATATATCTAGTAAATTAGATTTATTTGTCTTTGATCGGGGCTACAATTTGATTGTATCCGGTTTGTTGAGGATTATTTTATAAGACTATGCCATTGTTGAGTATTGGGGATGAATAAATATTTTTGTTCTTTTATTAATTTGATGAATTTGTGTTTTTAGGACATATTTAGTGAACCTAGTCCAAATCAATTGGAGCTTATCTTTATCGATCATAAAACATAACATAAATATAGGAAAAAAATTTAGACAGATAGCATCATGAACATGTAATTAAGCATGCATTTAGAGTCTATAAAAACGATTTAACTGAACCATAATGTATGAAGAGACCAATTTGTGATCTACTCATAAATAGACTAAAGAGCAATATCAAAGGGGGAGAAAAAAATAGCATGATTTTATCTTTTATCGTTCTTTTTTCAATATCGTGTCTTTTTTTTTTCCCTTTCTTTCTTACCAGAGATATTATATACTCTTTAACAAAACCGTGGTAAAAACATGGTTAGTCCATATATTCGATAAAACACGCATATAATTAATTAGGTGATGTAAAACTTTTGACTCTACAAGCACACGGTAATATCTAACCTTTGGTACCGTATAAAATAATTAAATTATATTATGTTTACACACAAGAAATTAAAATAAATGGCTTAAAAACATTAATTTACACACACATATATATTTCATTCGAGTGTGAGGGGTTTTTTAGGGGAACTAATCAAACTATTTGTTAACAAACTTATCAAGATACATAAAATTAACTTTATGACTTATAGAAACAATGATGAACTAAATAAATAAAATATATACAAGTACTAAGGCATGGAAGAAAGAGTAGACATTGCTAGTAAAACTTACGTCGAGTGGTTGGTAGGTGTCAAATTCCGAATGAATAATAAAACTTTAAATGCTAGTGTGTGAGTAGGAGAATTTGGGTCGATAGAGAGTTTAGAGATCTTTGCTAAAGATCAAGAAAGTTGAAATCCTCCTTACAATGATATTAGATTGGTATTATAGTGAAATGAAGATAGCCATTGATCGTTGATGGCATATCGTACCGCCAACAAATTAGTTATTTATTTGTTTTCCTCATGAAACCTAATTATAAAGGTGTAGATAGAGTAAGAAAGGGTTGAACCCACAAGAAAGTGGCTAGTCAACGATTTCTATTTTCCGATTGTTCTATAGTGCAAAGAAAGTAAAAGGAATTTGTGTTTGTTGTGATTTGTAAGCAATCAAAAGTAAATATAAATAACAATAGTGAGAAAGGTCTCGGTTAAAGTTTAGTATCCACTTTTAGGTTAGATGTTGATTATTGACTTAATTATTAATCTATTTTTAACATGAATATTTACCTTAGGATAACAACATATATGTTCTCAATCTTTTTTTAGTGATTCGTTAATCAAATACATGCTACTTGATTAATTTCCAAACTATTGAACAACCTGCTAGACATTAGATAGATTTAATCCAATAACATCATTGAAGTAGAGAAAGACAAGTGAAGCTAAATCACCCTTCTAGATGCTAGAAAGATGTCATCTAGTTCTATATTTTCAAGGGATTAAACAAAAACGCATTTATAATCATTAACTCTTAGTTACTATCATAGACAAGTTTAGACAAACAATTATATGGACTTAAATACTTAGCTAGCAATAGATTATGATAATAAAAAAATTAGCATGCACTCTAATTAATTAATCACACAATCATAAACAAATCATGCATAAAATATAAAATACTTAAAAAGGATAACTTTAGAATTAAAACCCGTTAATATCTCACAATGATTTAACTAAAAGCTTCAACTTCCTTCGACAAAGTTGTTAATGATCGATTACAATGAAGAGTTTTCTATCTATGGTGGCTTCAAAAGTGGAAATTCCAAAATAAAACCCTAACCTCACGATTTATAGCTAAAAGTAAGGTTACAACATACACATATCGGTCTTTCATAGCCATACGGATTGCTTAGTAAAGAAACATGGTTTGCTATTTTATTTCACAAGGTTTAGAGTCTTAGAGAGCTGGTGTTACACAATTTGTTGGATAGAGGCACAAATCAAGTGCCTTTTGCACTCCATCTCATGTCCCTAGCATCCGCCCGTATAGAATTTTGCCTTCATCTTGTGTCCCTTCATTTTGCTCGTGTGCCTTTATTGCTTTATTTGTTTCTGTTGCGATACTCATGGATGTATCTTTTCTTTAGTGCATTTCGTATGAATGTCTTCCGTCCATGTGATACTTCTTTTCTCTTGGAAGGTATTTGGCCTTGACACACATATGAGGTGTGTTTCTTTCCTTGCTCTAGTCGTGTGGAAGGCTACCGTCCGTGTGGTGCTTCTTGTTGATCAACCACATATTTTCTTCCTTTGTTTCACATAACCGAGTGGTTATTTCCCTTTGTAATGTGTAAGGTCGTGTGACTCTTAAGCTTTATTGGTGACTTTTGCATCTCCTTACTTTAGCTTGGATTTCTTTGCTTAAATTCATCATTTTTTCTATAAATCCATAATTGTTAACTTGTTCTTACTTATTTCAATATAACATAACAAGAACTAGTAAGTTTAATGAAAAAGGACATAAAATTTGTATAAATTATTCACCTATTAAATACCTCCACGCTTAAATTTTGCTAGCCCTTAAGCAAGCAAAAAAAAAAAAAAAAACCTTAACTCATTTTTGTAGAAATCATAATTGCATTTAGCACATAGAACAAGCCTTTAAACCCCTAGGTTACCCAGTGGAGGAGTTATGTCTCGTGAGGGTTTTCAAAGATAAATCCACAAAATCGCTTAAATAAATGTCATGTCAATATGATTTTCTTTCAAACATTTATGCTCAATTCAGAATTTAATAAGATCAAATAGTCAAATCGATCATTTTCAAGACATTATTCTCATATCTATGCATGTCTCTAAATTGATTTATGCATCTTTATACCTAACCACAATTCAAAAATGCAATAATTATTTTGCCTTTACTCCTTTTCCACCAATACATGAAAAAGTAATAAATCGAGAATTCTTTTGATCAAAATTTTTTCTTCCTTTAGCATCCTAATATTTTTCAAGGCCTTTAATAGTTCTTCTCTAAATAATCAATTGCCTTTTTATGTAATTACCAACATTTATGATGAATGTAACCAATTACTTAGCACGTCATAAAATTAGAGTGCTTTGCATACTCATAATTTAAATTGTCATTTGACGTAAAAGTAAACATTTATGAAGAATACTTCTAGTTACTAAGCAACTCAAATCATTGGAGTAGATTTTTACTTAATTAGGCTAAATTTTCCATTTGGAATGCTTTATTTTTCCTTTTTTTAAATATCCATAAGAATTATAAAATCTCATTTATTTAAACCATTCTTAGGTCTAGTTTCAAAATATACTTGTAAAATCAATATTTCTACCTAAATCATGCTCAATCATAAAGATACATAAAGTTTTCTAGTATGCATGCACTTCTATAATAATAATATCCTAAACAATCTCAATTATCTCATCCAATTTTGTTAAAATTCATCATCGGTCATCAATTAAGAAGGATATCATACTAAACCATGCCATTCATTTCATCTTTTTTTTTTTTTTATTATAGATATATAGCCTAAAACTAAAGCATAAACACACGAACAATTACAAAAAATTCTAAATCCTTCCCCCACACTTAAATTTTACATTATCCTTAATTTAAATGTGAAATTGATCAAACACATATAAAATTGAAAGAGAAAGGGTAAGAGATCAAATCTTGAATTATAGCAGATCAAAAGGAAGGTAATGGATGGTAGGTGGAAGGGAAGCGTAAAACACATACCCGTGCTCAATTATGTTGTACAACTCATGTATAATGTTACTTTCCATGCCATATTTCTTTCTTTCTCTTCATTACAATGGCTCATAATCCACACTCGCCATATGGATTTTCTCTTGCAAACTATGTGAATCCCTACCGCTCATGCCTTCTTTCTTTCTTAGGAGTTAAAGTGGTGGGCAAAAGATACATGGGCATGCCCGAAATTGGTGCACAACTTGTGTCATTTGTTACTACATGTACTTTGTGTTTTCTATCTTGAAAGTGCAACACAACTTGAGGGCTACACGAATGTGCCCTTTTTGAAGGTCAATTTGTGTCTCTTGCTATTGCCCATATGGTTTCTCTTGTTGCTTGAACACTCAACCACTACTTGTGCATATGGATGTGTCTTTTTTTTCATGCGCATATTGTTGTGCTCTTCTATTACTATCCATGCGGTTTCCTTTTTCCTTCTCCTTCTTTCAAAACTAAAGAACACCTATGCCGCAAGCATTCTTAAGATTAAGTTAAGCATGAACGGAATTTAGAGAAAACTAAAAATAAAAATTATATAATAAAAAAGAAAAAAAATTCAAAATGCATTCATTGGATTGCCTCTCAATAAGTGCTTATATTTAATATCGTTAGCTCGACGTGACCTTTGAAATAGTCGAATGTTAATAAACCATCAATTTGAATGTAATTCCTCAACAAAGGTGCCAAAATTTGATGGCATGTCGTACCATCAATAAATTATTTATTTATTTTTTTCCTCGGGGAACCTAACCACAAGGGTATAGATAGGATAAGTAAGGTTCGAACTCATAGAAAAGTGGCCTATTTAATGATTTTTATTGTTTGATTGTTACGTAGTGTGAAGAAAGTAAATATAAATAATAATAGTGAGAAAGGCTTTGGTTAAAGTTCAATATCCATTTTTGGTTTAGACTTTGATCATTGATTTAATTATTAACCTATCCTTTACATGAATATTCACCGTAGGACAACAACATGTATGATGTCCACGATCTTCCCTTAATGATTCATTAACCAAAATAGATGTTACTTGATTAATTCTCTAGCTATTGAACAACCTACTTAGATGTAGAAAGACAAGTAAAGCTAAACCACCATTCTAAATGATAGAAAGGTGTAATCTAGTTCTATATTTTCCAAGGGATTAAACGAAAATGCATTTATAATCATTAACCTCTAATTATTAACACATACAAGTTTAGACAAGCAATTATATGAACTTAAATAATTAACTAGCAAGAGATTATGATGATCAAAGAATTAACATCCAAGCTAATCAATTAATCACATAATTATAACTAAATCATACGAGAAAAATATAAAAAAGATAAGTTTAGATTTAAAAATCATTAATATCTCTCAATGATTTAATCAAAAGCTTCAACTTCCTTAAACCAAGATAGGTGTTTAGTTGTTCATAGTTTATTACAATGGATAATTTTCTATCTATGATAAAAGTGGGAATCTTAAGATAAAACCTTAAGCTTACTATTTGTAGCTAAAAATAGGATTATAACACATACATGTCAATCCCATTTAGCCCATGGATTGCTTAGTAAAGACATATGTTTTGCTCTTCTATTTCACGTGGGTTGGAGCCTTGAAGAGTTGGTGCTGCATGATTTAATGGATAAAGGCACACGATTATGTGTTTTTTGCACTCCATCTCATATCCCTAGCAGCCTTCCCGTGTAGAATTTTGCCTTCATCTCGTGTAACTTCATTTTGCCTCATGTGCTTTTGTTACTTTATTCTTTTTACTATGATACATATGAGCATGTCTCTTCTTTAGTGCATTTTATGTGAATATCGTTTGCTCATGTGATGCTTCTTTCCTTTTGAAAGGTATTTTAGCCTTGACACACGTACGAGCATGTTGCTTTCTTTACTCTAGCTATGTGGAAGGCTAATGCCGTGTGGTGCTTCTTGTCGATCAACCACACGATTTCTTCCTTTGTTTCACATAGCCGGTAGCTATTTCCCTTTGTAATATGCTCGGTTGTGTGACTCCTAAGCTTCCTTAGTGACTTTTGCTTCTCCTTGCTTTGGCTTGGGTTTTTTTTTCCCTCAAATTTTTCTTTTTTCTACAAAACCCATAATCGTTAATTTATTCTTATTTACCTCAATATATCATAGAAAACACTAGTAACTTGATAAAAAAAAGGGCATAAAAGTTGCATAAATTATGCACCTATCAACCGCACTAAAATCGTGCTACATTATTCATGTTTAGATGGCTAGATTTGAGCTAAAAAAAAATTTAATTTTTTTGAACAAAATTGTTTTAGCTTAGTAAAAAAAGCTAATAGAAGTAACAAATGGGTCTTCCTTTAGTAGACTTTGCTCCAAGCCCACTAGGCCAATCTTCCTAATGCATTCCAAAAAAGTATAAAAGCTGGTTTTACTAGAATACTCATGTCCATACTTATGATCCAATATCATATGCAAAATTAAGCCCATCCCCGATCCAATCCATTTATCATTTAGCTTGGACTTATGCTAAAACCAAGAAAAAATAACATGAATTATCAAATAATAAAATTAGTTGAGTTAGTTAATTTTATGAAAAATGAAGGATATACATTTATCTTTTTACATGACCGAGTGTTGCCAATAAAGGTGTTCATGCACTTATGTACCGAGAAATAGAAAAAGTAAAATTAGGAAAAATAACTTGATAATAATTATAGTAGATTTTTCGTGAGTCTTTTGAATCTTAGAAAACAAATACAATATGCAATAAGCTTGTTATGGTTCTTTCAATGTATAACAACTACTCATAAGCTTGCTATGAGCCTCATTATTCAACAAATAATGTTGTCACTATCCAATATTGGATGGACTCTCGAAAAATTTAAGTATTTAAAGATTGTTTTGATTATTTATGATTTACACTAGTGATGTGAGTTATTATTAGATTTGGGTGTCGCCATCTAGCATTGTAGGACTAAAAATCTAAAAATTACATTGGTTCGAGAGATTATAAGGTAAGAAGTTAGTTATGTTTTTGGAAATATATTTATCTTTCAAAAGCGTCAATTCTTAAGAAAGGTACCATATTTAGCTTAGTCCTAAAATTCATCTCTTAAGGTGTTTTAATTATGCTAAATTATTTCTTATTTAAAATCTAATATTCTAAGACAAATTAAGTTTTTTATTTTTAATTATGGCATCGTATTAAACTAATAATCGAACCCCTTCATCGGGAGACATGTTAGTTCAAATAGTGGATCTACTTTTAAGTCTCGACATAATCGGTATGTTGGAGAAGTAACTAATTACTAAAGTGATTTATTTTTACTAATAGTAGTTTCTATAAGATAGGAGACTTTGTTAATTTTTCTTAGCATTTTCTCTTTTTATTTTCTTAGCATTTTTTCTTTTTATGTTCTAAATATTTCTTTTTTTTGTTCATTTTTTTGTTTTTTATTATATATATTTTTTTGTTGGTGAGGAATCATCATTAGTCCCTAAAAATTAGGAGACTTGATAATTTGTCCACCTTTTAATTACCTAACATAATTATTGAAATAAAATTTAAAATTAACATTAACTATATATACCTTTCTTTTTTCATCAATTTTTTTTCTTTTTTTTTTCTTTTGTTGGTGGGAAAACAACACGAGTCCCTAAAAATTAGGAGGCTCGACAATTCATCTACCTATTAATTATCTAACTAACTATTAAAATTAATTCTAAATTAACATGAACTAATATTCATTTCTTTTCTTTTTCATCATTTTTTGTTAGTGAGAAATCCTTACCGATCTCTAAAAATTAGAAAACTCGATAATCCGTTCATCCATTAATTACCTAAACTAATTATTATAGTAAAATTCTAAAATTAAAATTAACTATATAAATTCGAAAGGTCTAGAACATTAAATTTAAATTAAACGGAAAATAAACTTGCATAAATAAAAAAATATTCGGGGTCAATTTATCTAAAAAAATGAAATCAAAACATTGGGCTATTTTTGGGGTTATTGGGCCCTAGGCCTATTGAGCTGACTCGCTAGTCGAGCCACCTCTTTTTTTTTTTTTTTCTCCTTTACGTAAGACTTAGCTAGGTTGAAGCCAACCCAACCTTATTCCCATGTGGGTTGGGTCTAGCCCATCCCATAATTTTTTGTTTTTTCATATTATGCTTAGACCCACGAGCGTGTATCAAGTTCTTTCCTTTTTATTTTAGATCAAAATAGTTTTCAATCTCTCTCTCTCAATCACTTCTCTCTTTTTTTTCCATTCTTCGGAAACCTAGAAATCATTTTCCCTTTCTTCATCTCCTTCATCGTTCAAAACCCATAAATAAATAAATAAACCCTCATAGGATCAAGATGATCTCACCCTCCGAAACGATTCTTTTTTCTCCTCCTCTTAGAATCAAAACCAAACTTTCAATCTTTCTTTCGCTCGATCTCGTTCATCTCACTCTCATACAAAAAAATCTAGAAACTTTCCTTCTCTCTCCTTTCTTGTTATCTCTCTTAGTTGTTCTTCATTTGAATCCAAAAAAAGCCTAAAAATAGAAGCAAACTTAGCAAATACTTTGAATCCAAGAAACACTTTTAACCTATAAAACCTTAAACACTTAAGAAAACCTTTAGAATTCTTTAATTTTCTAGAAATTTCCTTTTTAATTCCCTCACAATTAATTCTTTTCATCTCGCTTAATTTTTTTCCTCTCAAATTCCTCTAACGTTTTCTCGCCCAAATTGTAGCTCCCTTCCCCTCTCTTGCCCAAAATCCCTCCTTGATTTATAGGAAACTGAACACCGATTTAAATTCACTCGGATTTGAATTATTTATCACACGAGCCAAAAACCAACATTGCTCTTTGGTACTCTATGAATAGATAATTAAATTGTTATATGTTTGTGTGTGTAGTGCATTGCAAGGATGTATAGGGGGAGTTGACTCGGAGGTGGTTCGGATTGAAGTTGTAGGTGGTGGTCCTGCTAAGTGCATGAAAGGTTGGCTATAAGAGTTGCGGTATGGTGGACTGTCTCTAGTTACAATGGTGTAGGAGTCGTTAGGAGATTGATAGGGGTTATGCGAAAATGGTTGACCTAGAAGTGGTCCAGGAGTGTTGGGGAAATGGTGGCTTTTGATAAAATTAGTCAAGGGGTTTGGCCATGGTGCAAGGGGGAATTGGTAGGTTGTTTGTGGAAATCGATCAACACTCGCTACGAAAAGCATGGTTGTAGTGGCTAGAGGCTGCAATGTAGAAAGTGGCTTGGTAAGGGAGTTTGTAGGAATTGGCAAGTTATTTATGAAAATCGATCGGCATTGCTACGAAAAGCATGGTTGTAGTGGTTAGAGGCTGCAATATAGGAAGTGGCTTAGCAAAGGAGTTTGTTTGAGAGGGTTGACTTGGATGTGGTCCAGGCTAAAGTTGTATGGGGTGTTTGGTGAATTGTCCTGCACTGTTGCAGGATTGTGTCTTGTAGTGTAGGTAAATGTTTCGTGGATGATTGACCTAGAGATGGTCTAGAACCTGCGGGAAAATGGTAGAGAATTGGCGGGGTTCTTGTTTCATTGACCTACACTCGCTACAAGATTATGGATCGTAGTTTAGGGGACATGGTTGTAAAGGTTGGAGGCTGGAAGTTTCGAGCACTCGTGGAAAGCTAGAGGTTGTAGGGTCTTGGTGGAGAAAAAGGGAGGGTCGACTCGGAGGTGTTCCAAAAGACAAATATACGAGAGATAAAAGAGGTTTGTCCCTCCATTTGAATTTTCTTTCTAGTTTTGTATCCGTATTATTTTTTATTTTTTTGTATTTATTTTTTCTATATCAAGTTCTTATGATGGATAATAAAACAAATTTTTTTGTTTATGGGTGCTAAATAAAATAAAGTGAAATAAATAAAGAAAATAAAGAAGGAAAGTTTTAGGGTATGACAACTCGTCCTCTTTTTACAATGTTCGGGGAAAAAAAATCAACTTAAGTGCTCATTTTAGCTCTGGTTTTGTCTAGTGAGCTTGTAAAGAAAAAAAATGAAATGACAAAAATAACTTAGTTGAGGGCAATCTATCTACAAGGATGTGATGATTCATAGAAGTAAAATGCAATGGTCTTGTTGTTAGAGGTAGCCTAACTCGAAAATTAAATATGCGGGAAATGATCATGTTATCAAGGATGACCTGTCTTGAAAATTAAATATGCAATACATGACCATGTTGTCAATGATGGCTTACCTTGAAAATTAAATATGAAGTACATGGTCATGTGGTCAACTACGGCTCGTCCTAAAAATTAAATATGCGGCATATGGCTATATTGTCAAGGATTTCTTGCCTTGTAAATTAAATATGCGAGTACATGATCATGTTGTTAAGGACAACTCGTCCCGAAAATTAAATATACAATACGTTTCTATGTTGTCAAGAGCGACCTACCCCGAAAATTAAATATGCGAGTACATGACCATATTATCAAGGATGCTCTGTCTTGAAAATTAAATATGCAGTAAATGACCATGTTGTCAAGGGTAGCTTACCTAAAAAATTAAACGCGTAATGCATGACCATGTTGTCTATGATAGCACTGTCTTGAAAACTCATTATGTAGTACATGACTATGTTGTCAAGGACGATCTTCTTTAAAAATTAAATATATAGTGAGTGGCCATATTGTCAAAGATAGTCTATCCTAAAAATTAAATACGCAATACATTGTCATAACAAAAAATTTTTCTATATTTTTGTCATTTTAATTATTTCTCATTTACGTAATCTCATTTTTCTTTATTTTAAAATTTACTACAAAAACTAAAAAAATAAAAAAGAAAAAAATTACAAAAAATATATATAAAATCCAAAATACAAAAAAAGAAAAAAGAAAAACGACTCATTCCTCTCGACTCTAAATTTTTGCTATAAAAGCAACCTTTTCCTTGATGATTAAGTGAGGCGACAAAAGGAGCCTCCACAATTGATCGACCTAAAAAAAAAAACCTTAACATATAGTCTCAAAAGAAAAAAAAAGCTAGGCGACCATCCCGTCTTCCCTAAAAATGGATGGTTGCCATGGCTTTTCAAAATAGGCCATCTTCCTCCATCTTCTAAGCTTTCACAAACCACATAAGACAAGCAGCTCCATCTCTACCATCAAATATCCCCGCAAATAACGGATCAAATATTAATACCATCTATAAACTCCAATTGAAACCAACAATCAAAAGGAGTCGTTGTTTGTAAGAAAAAAATCAAAGAAACCTACATCCATAGCTCTCATTTCCTTCGACTAACTATTATCATCCAAACCAATATAAGCATCATAAAACCACCATCTACAATTAGGATTACTATAGCCACACCTCAATACCGGCCTTCATCTTCACCATCCTAATCTTTATAAACCCTATACTAAAAACCCATCTCCTTGCCATTAGCTACTATCACGGTAGCCCTCTCGATAAGCGATTAGGCCATGAAACCCCCTCACGACCATTTAGCCAATAGACACATCCTTTCATCATAGCAACCATTTTCACTCTAACCTCCCTTAGCCAAAAACACTAGCTGCTACCCCGTTGCCCACCTCTCTATCTTCAACCTCCAGTAGTTTTCATCTCCATATTAAATTCATCCGTCACCAAACTCTAGCTCGAAGCCTTTAGCCATACAAAAATCCATACCATCTTCATCCCCTACTATCAAGCCTCTTCATCTACTATCGGATCCGAGACCAACATCCAACATAGTTATAAATCCAACCTTTATAACACACCATTCATCCTTCATGGCTCGAAATCACCACCTGTCATAGACAAAATCACGGATAATGGGCATACCTCTCAAACCACAAACGACGACCATTTACTCACCCTTTCAACTTGAAATCATCTATTTTTTGAACTAAAATTATCTTCATTATCCTTATCCATACTAATATCTATAGACGTATAAAGCCTGACATTGTTCTCTTTTCTACCATTGTTATAGACTCACACAATCCACTCGTCATTCTCTTCTCTCGCCATCGCCTCCAATAAACCCCAAAACCTTCTCATATGTCCCTTTCTTTTCAATGACACTCTAAAGAAACCTAAATAGAAATAAACCTAAAAATAAAAATAATAACAATCTAGTTGATTCAATTAATGGGTTTTTGTGTGGTCTCGATTGGGATTTAAAAAAGGGTAGAGAAGGGAAGAAAATGAAAGTTTTTAATTCTAATTTTTAACAACGATTACTATCTCTTGAGTTTCGACTACTAAAAAGAGAGAAAGATATCAAGCTTGATTTTGATTAAATTGAGATTTGGTTTGAAAGAAAGTGGTTGCGAGCATTAAGGTTTGTTTGTGATGAAAAGGGGTTGGGGAAGGGATTGTCTAGCTCCCGACTAATAAAAAGAAAAAAAAATAAAAAGCTAGTTGGAACTAGTATAGCCGATTAAGAGGGAAAAAAGGGGTGGAATTAATCCAGCTCCCCTAAAAAGGTTTAAGCAAGCTGGAGCCCGAGTTGACATGACCAAGGTTAGGCTATTTTCAGCCTAGCCCAAGCCTAAAAATTAGGGGATGGCTGGCTTGTCTAGCAAGCCGACCCAATAACTTGGCCTAATGAGTCCACGATCCATTAAAAAAAAGCCAAATACTTTTTTTAGGTTTAGTTTTTTTTATTTAATTTTTTTTGTATAATATTATCTTGAAAGTTTACTTGTGTATGCTTACTTCCTATATAAATTAGATTTTAATATTTTATTTTTCTTATAATTTTTAAATGGGACGATAAGAAATTGAACTTTTTATAAGATACATAAAAGATGACTATTGTTCATCTCAAAAGCTAATTTACCTATACTTGATAAATGATAATCTCTTTCAAAAGATAATGATTGATTTGGAAAAGCTATAGGTTAACCAAAGAAGAGAAATGATGAATGGAATTTGGGATCCCGAGTTAAAGATGTATTGTTCATCATTATTTAGGACACCAATCTTCTAATCTTTCGGTTTTATGTTTTATGAAGTTTTTCTAAGGAAAACTTTCCTTTCAAAGTTTATTTAAGAAAGGAAAAAGGTTTTTATTTTTTTATTTTAACAAAATGAGGTATTGCCCTCTTTTATTCTAGTCGAAAGGTTATTAAGAAAGAAAAATGAATCTTTAGATTTAATGAAATTAAGAATTGCCTCTAGCATCTAACTATCGTGTTTTGAAATTTGATTAATTTTTTGAATGTTTTAAAATGAATTTGCCGTTATACTTTCTTGATGGAGAAAATATAATGCCAAATAATGTTTTCAAAGGAACCTCTTTTGATTTTAGATCGGACAATATGAAATTACAACGGAAAGTAAAAACGTTCTTTCATTATAAGATATGAATTAATTCATACATTGGTAAAACATTCAAAAAAATAGTATTTAAAATCTAACAAGGATTAAAAAGAACAAAATTGTAAATTATAAACATGTATCTTCTCTATAACTTTCGGAGTCACTCGGTCTCTTCATCCCTTATATTGAGAATTATGTGGTTTGGGCGTGAGTTTATGCTCACGTTAGGAGTATGTAGACCATCATTAAAATTGATTCAATATAGCTTGATCAAGTCTAATAGCTTCTTCTTAAAAATAAGACAACATTGATGTTATGCCCAACAATATAAGAATGATATTCATATCTCTCATCTTGCTTGTACCATGGAGGATAAGGAGGGCACATCGGGTTAGAAGGGATTATGGGGACACGCCCAATACTTATTAGGTGCGAAAACATTTCACCAAATGAGAAAGTTAATACGATAGCTGTGCAGAATCTTTTTTGTAATCTTGGTTATTTTAGTGGTAATGGTTGTGTGGTATTTACGAGTTGTTAAAAGTTTATAGATTTTAGTAAGGTATAAAAGTTTGAGAGAATTGATTTGCTTGATATGTTTGGTGAAGCAAATTTCAACCGATTTAGTGGATATTTTTGGTTTGTGGTGGTTGTTAAATTAGGGGTATATTGGGTAGATGAAGGGCTTTAGAGTTGGAACTATCATGGTTTTCATATTTTCCTCCATTCCTAGATCGATAGAAATCGGTCTCAACTTGATGTATCTCACCGTCTATCCTCTTAGTACTATCGCTCCTTATATTTTTAGAACCATAATGAATTTCTCTAGTTTTGATCGCTTGTTCTACCTTCCCATCCATGATAACAATGTCGGTAAAATTAAAGAAAGATTTTCCAATTAAATACTTAAAATATGATGTCTTGAAAATATTTAAGAAAATAGTAATCAACTCTTGTTCGAGTAATGACGATAAATTTGGGTTGCCAACCATGCCAACTTTGAGCATACTCCTTGATGGTTTCATTTAGACTTTTTTTCATGTCTCGCAAATCATATCAATTTAGAGCTACCTTTATATTAAACTTGTACTACTTGATAAAAGCATTGGCTAGATCCATCCACTTCTTGATCTTGGCCCTTTTAAGCCTCATGTACTAATTTAAAGAAAATCCTCTTTAACACTCATATAAGAAATATATCGGTAGTTTCTCATCGTATACTACTTCAGCCATCTTATTATAATATACCATTAAATGAATTATTGGACACCGAGTGCTCGTGTACTTGGTGAACCTTGATACTCTAAACTTCTTAAGAATTATCATATCGGGAGCTAAGCACATTTTAGTACCTCTTATCGGATCATACATATTAGCTCCTTCAATAGCCTTAAGGTGTTCTTCAATGGTACACAACTTATCCATGTTAGGCTCTTCCATTATCTTAACCACGATGGTCTCCTCGCTAGTGAGGTTTATAACGAGTGTACCTTCATATATGGTGCTTATAGGCCTATTGTATAAGTAAATGGTGTAATAGGGACGAAGTGTTAACATGGAATGTTGTTGCCTCTAGATTGTTGGGTGGAGCATTAAATGGCCTAGGCTATAAGTTTAGGATTGAAAGGGTGTATGGCATGTCACCTTAGGTTTAGGCTTGGTTTGAAATGCTTTCCCTATTTGGTAGTGCCGGTTATACCGTGTAATTTGACGAGGATAGAAAAACATGTGGTTTGGTTAATTAAATTGCATAAAACAAAGCTAAGTATAAATCAAAAAAGTAAAATCTATGTTCGCTCTCACTATTTTCTTCAAGTTGTATAACCTTCAATATAGGACTCGAGAAAACTTTTTGATTCATTTTTTTAGTGGGTTAGGATCCCATCCTCTAACGTGTATTAACCTTGAGTTATCTCAATAAGCCATACATGAAGAATTAGGTAGGTAATTCTTTATCAATTACATCTAATGTAATTCCTAATCTCATTGGCATGATAACTCTTTGTCACATCACATCTTATGTGAATACCGATTCTTGCCCATAAGTTTATTAGACCTTGAGTTATCTCAATAAACCCAACAACTCATTTAATTTAAATCTAATATTCGGAGACATCGCATGGACCATGATTTATTTTCCTCGAGAAAAAAGTGACCTTGGGTTATTTTAATAAGCCAACAACGACCAAGAGAGTTCCATTCTCATAATGTTGGTAGGCAATTAACTTGATATTTTCTTTGAAAGATTTAATTTAGTTGGTCTCATCCTAGTAAGCATACTAATCAATAATCATATTATTCCTAACATGCATACTAATATTAATTGCATAGTATATATATATCTTATGCATTACACAAAGGACCGATGAATGGTAATGAATTTCTAATATTAGACCCCTCGAGCCATAAGGAGACTATTGGGTCAAATTCCTAGGTGAAAAATTATTTAAATTCTTTAAGAATGTCTTCATTTCTTGACATCTTCTCCTTGCATCTATTCTAATTCCAATCGTCTACTTTTATATTTATTTGAATAAGAAACCTTGAGTTACATTTGATGGGAGTAAGATGAGGGGAGAAATACGATAGAGTATAAGAGAAGAAAGGACAAACATTCATTCCATAAAACTAGGTCGACTCATCCATATCATTCATCTATGATTCAATCACATTGATACATGGCATATTAATGAAATATATTTCATTCATGAAAGAATTATAAATCTATATTTTTTTGTCATTTTATAAATTTCTCTAAATTGTAATTTTAAAACTTTTCAAGCCTTGGGCCTATGGCCTTTTGAGCCTCAAGAGCCCACGAGGCTTCGACGCCCAAACCTCCGACTTGGTGCGCTCATGTTCATCTACACATGGCTAGCGACTTGACTCATGAGTGCCCGGCCGGTGGCCTCGCATGCCCGTCCTATGACGTGGCGCGCACGCACTTGGCCGGCGGCCTAGCAAGCCATGCGCATAAGCACACGACTCGACGCATAGGGCCGCTTATCGCACATGACCTCCCGGCTTGTTACGTGCTTAGAGCGCGACTAGCTAGGGGCTATCGCACGCTTAGTGTGCGACCGGACCTAGGTTTTTTTTATTCACGCGAGCACCGATGTCCAACGTCAACCTCACACACCCCCACTATTTTTAACCCAAATTTTAATTTTAAATTAATATTAAATACCAAAACACTAGATTTATAATCAAGCATAGTTAATTGATGCGATTAATCATAATTAACATAACATACAATCAAAGATTCAATGGAGGCTCGATACGATTGAAGGATCATGCATCCTATGAAAGTGCAGAATAAATAAAAAATTTTCTCCATTTAATGGGCCTAAGATCATGCTATTAATCAACTAACTATATATACATGAATTAAAACAATGAATAGAGAATTATCTCTTGTAGTATAGATCTAAATTCTTTAGCGGAAAAGTCATTTAAATGTATAGCCTCCGTTAATGATCCACACGGTCCAAGCATTTACAAAGAAGCACTCGAAATTGGTAGAGTGCTAGCTCCACCTTTTCCGATATATGTAATGTTTCTTATAGAAATCTAATTTGGGCAAGTTTGCGATAACTCAAGAGAAAAGGGATAGAGGGTGGCGTACTAGGTTTTTTTTAGGAAAAACTATTTTTTTTTCTTTCTTGGTCGTGTGCCTTCACCTTTTTTTTTTGTTGGTCAAATTCTCGCTCTCTCAAAAATTGCTTGTATGGCACACCTCTCTCTCTCTCTCTCTCTCATATATTTATTGGAGACTTTCTTGTCCTCCAAGGACAAGGTGGGGCAGCAATGAGTCCCTTAAGGAATCTAGGTTGTTGCTTTCTAATACTCTAAGAATTAAGAGTTATTTTACATGTGGGCTTTTTGATATTTATCTTTAAAACATTCATTCTTATCCAATAAAGTTGATGTTTATCCTCTTACCAAGATATCTTAATGCTTTTAATTAAACCTATTAGGTCAAAACCATTATGGTTCAATTAATTTATTTGGACTATCTAAATAAATAATCTTAGATAATTTTAGGCGGCTCACATTAGGAAATAATTTTCCATAGTATCCTTTAACCTAAATTAGGAAACTCATTTCCATTTTAGGTTATTTACTTCAAAATTTAGAACCAACTTCCAAATTAGGAAACTTTTTTCAAAATAGAAAACTTTCAAAATTGAAAAATTTTTCCAATGTCTTTGCTTCTCTTTAATCATATGAATACTTAAACTTATGCATGTGACACAATAAGCTTTTAGATATATTGGCAATCTATCAATAACAAAAGACTTCTCTTTTATCTCTTGATACATATATCAAGATTAGCCTCTAGTAAGGTATCATGACTACCTAATTCTCTAAAATGATTAATTAATTCATTATTACCTTTCATAAGCATGGTTACCATTTAATTTAGTCCTCATGTCAACTTATCATATTGTAATCTCAAACTTGATTATAAGTCTTATTTAATTATGATCACACAAGTTTTTTTTCTTGAAATACTTTTTATATTGGCATAGCTCTCATTTCTTTGACTTTGCATCCAAAATGATCAATATATTCATATAAAAATATTAGATATATTTTCTTCGTTAACTTCACATTTCACTACAACAAATTTTAAATTTAGCTACAAAAATATTCATCCCCAAACAATTGAAATTCGTCAACGAAAACAATTTGGGACGCATAACTAAATTGTCCCAAAAGCTACGTAACTAATTGTATTTTTAGACGCAAAGTGAGAATCATCCCTAAAGAAGTCATTGTAGACGAATTTGACTTTCGTTCATGAATGTCGATCATTTACGGATAATTATTTTCGCCTTAAAATATATCTATTTTCATCCACAATTAGTCCATTTCATCTACAATTGTGGAAGATTTGAGTGGGGGGAAAATATTTTTATTGACGATAAAAATTCATCCGTAAGTCCTTATCTTTTTTTTAGACGATAAATTTCATCCCTAATGACTTATTTTAAAAAGCCATCTATTAGGATTGAATCTATTTCAATTTTCAAAAGCCCGAAACCTTGTCAGCTGTCACTATCCAATGAATTCATAGTTGCCATGCATTTCTGTTAGAAGCTCAACAAAGGCTTAATCATATCGATGCACCTACACAACACAGGAAGGAGATCATTTGAAACAAAAAAACAGATTGCTAAACCAGACGATTAAAGACTAATAAATTCATATTTGCCATGCATTCATGGTTCCCTGTACATTCTTTGCCACAAGGCTGATTCAAGTAGAACTATGAATCTTTTGAAAGCTGTAAGCACAAAGGCATGCATCCTACCCTTTAGATGATTACAACTACATAGATAGGAAAAGTATAACAAAATATTGATGAATATTACAAAGGTAGCTGTAAGTTGTTTCACCTAAAGATAAGTAAAAGAAGTTAGGAATAAAGTATCCAAAAATGACAACCTAGCATTTATTGCCAATCTTGCTTCAACCTTCCCATATATCCATGCCGACATTGCTTCAAGTCCATGCACTAGGAAGCTGTACAGTTTCTAAGTCAGAGAAGTAACAATTTATTTCTGCCTACTCCAGCACTTCGGCCCTGTCACGTCAAGTCCTAATTGAAAGAACATACCAATAAGCCTAAGTTTGCAATGAGATTTAGTGATGCTGATGACTTTACGAAACATATGAGCACAAACGACATGGACCTAAACAAAGAAACATGTATTTCAGCCCAAATGCGAATAGAAGTTGACAAACTACTCAATGCACAATTAAATCATCCATTAGAAGAAGTCCCCACTCTCTATTTCTTATTTCTTCAATAATCTTTTCTGATTCTTCAGATCATTTTCCAGTAAAAGCAACCATGTTATATGTTGTCACCACAAACCCAGCATTTCCCTTGAAACGTTGTTTACTATCAGATGTAAAACGACAAATTTGATCTTGTGAAATGTCTGACCACAACGAGAACTGAAAGGCCCATTGATCAACAGAAACAACATTTGTTGCTAAACAAAGCAACTTTTCCTAATTCAACAAGCTGCAGAAACACCAACTAGAGACTTTCCAGCACCACATGGTAGAACAATAATGCCAGATCTTGCTCTACCTGAAATATCAACCACCATACTTCAATCATATGGTTCAGTCACTCCATGCTGAAGTGTTTTACATCCTATTGGAAGTAAATAAATCACAGAATAATAAGACATCTTAAAGTTGGATTCAACAAAGTACAATTTAATTGCAATCCGAAGATCATATTACCATTTCCAAACATTTTACTGAGACTTTTCTCTTGATATGGTCGTGGTTGTACATGAGGCTTTAATTCCATATTCAGGTCAGGGTTCACCTGCAGCATCAAAAGAGCATTAGCTAAAGTTGAAAACTCGACGTTTATACTCCAAAAAAGATCTGATTCTATAAAGTTGTTGCAGAGCTTCCACAAACAGCATCCCTAATTATTCATATTTGCCAACAAGACTATCCAGTCATCAATTCATCTTGATATCTATTGTATACTAATTCCATACCACAAGGCTTGTCAATGAAAAATCGACAGTAGGAGGTAGAAGTTATTTACAGTGTCATTTCTGAAATCATACTCCTCCAACATTGGATAATTTAAAGCATTTGGCAAGAACCGCTGCTTAACATTTTCAACCTATCAGAAGGAGAGACAACACAAAATTAACATAATTTGGCAAATTCACCTCAAATAATGAAAGAACATAACCATACTTGTGAAGGGTCAATTTCAAATCAGTGAGTTTCTTTTTCTTCTGCTGCAGCGGCCAATTCTGCTTCATTCAATAATCCATCATGAATAGTTCCAATTTCTCTCGCAGCTTTGCTAATTACAAATCCCTCATTTCCATGTCAACTCTACAGAGTTGTAAAATTATAAATAATTTCACGATTCAACTCACAGGGCAACAACAACGAAAATGGGAGGAATCCTACTACAATTTAAGAAACCTGGAGAGAAACAATGAAAGCACACACATTCATACATTCATACGACAAGTAGCTCTAAGCTATTCCAAAATCATGTAAGACTATTCAATTTAATGAAATTCGTGCTATAATAACCTTCAACTATTCCAACTCATCCTATAATATTGAATCCAATCAAATTAAGAATACAGACCTCGTATGGAATCCTATAATATTGAAGATCAAAGGGGCAAGTTTCGGTTTCAATCGAAATGAATTTCGGGAAGGAGAAGAAGAGAGGAAAGTGAGATCGGGGGAAGCAAAGAGAGAGAGTGGGAAGGAAGGAGGAGAAGAAGAAATAAAAAGACGAACTGGTTGAGGGAGAGAGAGGGAAGAAGAAGAGAGAAGGGAGAAGAACAAAGAGAGTGAAATTGGGAGAGAAGAAGAAAGTAAGAAGAGAAAGAGGGATATTGATCCAAAAAAAAAATTAGAGGAATTGATTTTGGGTGTTTTTAGTCTTAAGGGCAAGCCGAGGGACATAGATTGGGCCATGTTTCATTCGTTACAAATGTTTTTGTGCTTAATTCATATTTAACCTTATGAGATCACTTAAATTCGTCCCTAATTTATATTTAAACAAGTGGGACGATTTGGTATTTAGTCCTAAAATAATTTCGTCCCAAAATATTATAATTCATAATAAAATAATTTGTTTTCATCAAAGGTATGTGAATAAAAAAATTGGCCGTTGATGATTTTAGGACGAAATATGTATTTTATACAAAAATATTTATATTTTGGGACGAAAATGAATTCTTAGGTAAAAATTTCATAGTTAAATTTGAAATTTGTTTTAGTGCTTATTTCAGTCACATGACATCACAACACAATAAGTAATTTAATGTCAATTATCATTGAATAGTATAAATCATTTTTCAAATTATTTAAATTTATACCGAGTAATAAAATTTACACAAATAAATTAAAAGTATAGTTAATGTCACAAATTTTAATTTTCAATACTATCAATATTATTGACCATGAATAATAATATTTGATAGGTAATTATAAGTTATAAAAAAATTAACATACTAATCAATATCTTTGTCATGCAAATTATTTCATAAATATGCATATGTAGGAAAAAAGAATATAATTTTTTCATCAAAGATAATCTTGGTATCTCACTAGTCATATGATAGTAATAGTTTTCCAAGAGCAATAGTCCAATTAAGTAGAATCATCAAATATCAATAAAAAATCACAATAAACAAGTAATGACATTGATGTTATAAAAACATAATATTAAAATTTTCATGCCTAAATTTTTTCATGATTTTAAGCATTAAATGATGACATGGTATTGTCTCAAAATGTTGTTCCTAGCACAAAAAAGAAACATCATTAAATAATAAAAATTAACACAATAAATAAATAAATTTATTCTAAATTAAGATGGACAAGAGAATTGAAACTTGTTACCTTGACTCGTCAAAGAATTCCGGATTAAAATCACGTTATCATATTTCACAATGTAAAGATGACCGAATAAAAAAAATATTTTTACCATAATTTTTGATTAACTATCTCGAGGAACATCCAAGTTGTTTTTTTAGATGATATGCGCCATCTGCAAAATTTATCCGTGATGCAACAAATCAAAAATATATTGCACGTCATCTCGGAGATACAACAAGTCGAGTTACCTTATCATATATTAACAAGTTTCTTAACAAGCTTGCACTACTTATAAGGCTTAAAACTCTAAATAAAATTAGCACCACTCTTACTCAAAAATAGAACTAAAAAATTATATGCCTTATTTTTTTAATTGGTAGTTTAAAAAATAAAACAAATGTTTAATTAGATGATGCTATACATTTTCCTTTCCTTACCAAAGTATCTCCTGTACTATCTATTAAACTCTCTCTCTCTCTCTATATATATATGTTTTTAATAATCAATTATTACAATTAAAATTAAAAGCGCCAAGTAACGTTAACGTAACAAAAAGTTTTTTTTTTAATTTTCTTTTTAAAAAGAATTGGGCTGTTATGAAACTGTTATCAAAACAATTTCAAAGATGCTACAAATCTAATTAAAATGACTGGCTTGATTTTTTTATTTATTATTGTTTAACAATTAACACAACTTTCAATGTTTTAATAAAAAAATATTCCAACATCGTGTGGACATGTTGCATTTTACCATCTTTTTTTTTTTGGTACCAAAGTGTTTTTAATTGAGGTAGGTATAGAACGCTTAGCCTTGTAAGTAAATCCATGTAGAAGTTATGCATATATTAGCAATTATCATTGTAAACTTACATCCTACTCTGTATGGAGATTGCGAATTTCATTAGAAGGTTATAATTTGGTTTGAATTGTTTGATTTAGTTTATTTTACTTACAAGGAAACAAAAAAGAAAAGAAAATTAATTTTGATTGAAATTAGACAGAAGATTGGACAAAGATTTTAAATTTGTTAGGAAAAAAATGATCTTGATTGAAATTAAACGAAAGATTAGGTAAAAATTTTAGGTTTGACAATTTAATTTAGGTTTGGATTTTTCAATCATTTCGTCATCACGTTCTTATCACGTATGCTTGGATGTCTTGATTTGATTACAAATTAAAAAGTAATTATTGTATTTTAATTGAAAAAAAATTAAGTTCGAATACCAGTATCTGTTTAATCGATAACAGAGGATACTATTCAACCAATTAACTTTTTTTTTAATACAAAAGTTCTCTTAATTAAAATAGGAAAAAAAAGTAAAAAAACACCCTATTACATCAAATTGAAGAATTCGAACTCGGTGTCTCACGAATACATATTATAATAACAGACCAACAGCTTTCTTCCTTGCACTTTTTTTCCTAATGAAATTCGTCGTTGCCCTAGTTGCAGTGAAATAAATAAAAGAGAGAATTGTAATTAACATGCAAAGGAAATCAGTCCATCGAAACAACTGCGACTAACAGTGAGGCAGATCAGCTGGAGGTGGTGGCAAAGTAGAGTCTTTCGTCGGTCCATTCTCAACCACGAAAGCTGTGGCTAATCCCCAGGGCAAGTGCACATCCAGATGACAGTGCATGAACCATACACCTGGATTATTGACTATGAATCTTATGACTGCCCATCCTCCCACTGGCACACCAATAGTGTTACGCGATTGTGGATTTACGAGATTGAACTTCTTAGAGTCTTTTATGGGATCATAATTTCCAAACCCTTGAGCCAACACATGGAAATTGAGACCATGAATATGCATGGGATGATTCTCCACACCGAGAATGGCTGTGTTCTGAAGCACCATTTCCACCGTAGTGTTATACTTCAACACCTTCACGCTTGTTGATTTTGGTGTCAATAACAGGGATGGATTTAGGACGTTGATGCTGTCATTAGTGTAGTCAAATTCGATCGGAGGAGTATCAGGGAAATTAGGAGTGTAGACTTCGCTCACATTGGAAAAGAAGGCTTGCAACACGGACAAACTTGTAGGATTGACAAAAGAGAGATTGTTCATGCTAGCAGCGAGACGTGTCCCATTTAGACAGGTTGGGCAAATGGAGATCCCCAACCCAATTGTCACAAACATGCGCTCATCGATTTTCCGTGGGACTGGAACCCAGTGAGGCCCCCAGCCAAGCCAGTAATGTTGGTGAAAAACTTGTGGGCAGTAGGGGTGTCGTTAAAGGCAGGCAGTAGAGGCATTATGGGAGTTACAGATGTTGGTGCATCTTCATAGACAACAATTCCTCTTGTGGTTGTGTTATCAAACTCTACACCAGCAGCACTAACATATGCGTTTGCAGCCATGTAATAAGAACCCACTTCCTGATCGGTTGCGAGGAGAACATCCACAGTCTGGCCGGGGCCGGTGACAACAACGTCAGTGATGTAAGGCACCGTGTACGAGGCATCAACAGCAACAACTGTCATTTTATGATTGGCTATCTTGAAAAAGAGCTGATTATTGAGTGCAGCGTTGATTATTCGGAGGAGATAAGTCTTTCCTTTCTGCACCTTAAGCTTGAATATTCCTGCGATTGCCAGGACAAAAAATAAACCATAAACAAGAGCCAAACGGTTTCAAATAAAAACGATGAATACTAATGATGATTATAACATCACGAATTTAAATCTTACCACCTTATATTTTTTTAGATAATTATAAAGTCTGATATAGAATAATATAAAATCATTTCTGAAACTTCCTATAATAGTTTAACTTCTTTCATTGAGAAGGTCGTTTAATATTCACTATGATGAAAGCATATCATTACTTACTGTTTTCAGAGCAGTTGTAGAGATCCCCAGGGAGTCCATTTATGGTGTAGGCATCTGAAATGTTAGGTGGTCCACCAGTGGCAAGAGCCTGGCTTTCGACATCAAGAACATTAGCATTCCACCACTCTCCTGCAATCATATAATTAAACATATTTTAATTACCACCATTGGCCATTAATCTTAAACTAAATTCATAATTGATTGAAAAATGATTATGTCATTTTAAATTAAAAAAGCTAATTGGTTATAAAGTATCATGAACTATTAGTTAAAAGAAAACAAATTCCTAATCTTTTTTTTTCTTTCAAATTTAGGTCTCTTTAATCTTTTTTTGATAAACAATTAAATTCTTTTATTTTGTTAACTAATTTCAAACGATATGAGAGGCACGTGGAGTTATTAAAATAACAATATATATTTTAAAAGTTCTAAATATAAGATATATATCATTATTTTATAGTTCTACATGTCTTTCGGGTATGTCTAATGTGATTTAAAATTAATCAACAAGATGAAAAGATTTAATTATAGGCTAAAAAAAGATTAGAGACCTAAATCAGAAAAAAAATTATAGACTTTTTTCATGTTAACTAATATTTCATAATACTTTATAATTAATTAGCTAATTAAAATCATGGGTACCTAACAGAATGGGAACTTCTTTGTCGGGCTTCGGGAAAGGGTAAGGATGGCCGGATCTTGGACGGATAATGAGTGCCCCATAAACTGTTGCTCGGAGCCAACTGCTATGAGCATGCCACCATAGGGTACCTTCTTGCTGGAGGAGTTTAAATTTGTAGGTGTATTTACCTCCAGGGGGTATTGGACATTGAGTTATCATATTAGGTCCATCTGCCCAGGCACTAAGTATCTGAAACACTCCATGCCTGCATAAATAAATAAATAAAATAAACTAAAATAACGATCACAAATTAATTGAATAACGATAATTTTAAAAGAGGATAACAGTGATTATAATGATAGTTATAGAACCAAGTCTTTAATAATTTTTTCAATCATAATTATATTAGCCTACGCAGTAGTTGAAGAATAACTTTCTCAAGCATTCAATTAAAGGTTTTTTTTTTTAATTAAATAACATATAGACAAATCTATCTGAAGAAAAGGATGGTATCTCAGTTGAATTAAAAACAAAGCATAAACTGACTGCTATTGAGAAATTGAACAAGTGATAACATTGTTTTATATAGCAGAATAAGTCATGCAAGAATTATTGAATTGTTGATTTCTGATGAAAATACCTATATAGCTGGGCGATTTGACAGAAAATGTTTAGTTTTAATTATCATAGATCAGAGTTGACAAATCAACATGTTTATTTTCTTATCCACTTGTTAGAACTTTTCTATTTTCCTAGGGGTTTGATATCGTTTTTTTTTTTCTCCTTTCCTTCAAATTTTTAAAACGAAATATGAAAGCTTTTTTGTTTTTGAAAATGTAAAATTGGCAAGAGGTTTTTTAAACTTTTGAAAAGAAAAAAATGTGGTTTTCAAAAAATTTTAAAATAGATATTTTATACATCTAGCTTATAATTTAAGAGTCAGCAAGAAGGGGGGGGGGGGGGGGGGAGGGGAGGAATGGGATGTGGGATTGGTGTCGGGATTCGGATCTAGACCAAGTCGCTGGAGTTTGGGCAGGTATTGGGACCATGGTTTGAATTGAGACCCATGCCAGGTTCAGGTTTGGATCAGGATCGGATTCAGAGCATTCAAATTCAGACATGAACCAAGTTCAGAGAGCCCTGACGCTGAATGGGAACCAAATCCTTAGAACTCGAGGTTCGGATTAAGATCAGGATGGAATCGGAACCAAGACTAGGTCCGAAAGATCAAAATTTTGAATAAAAAAATCAGTTCTAATAACTCAAGTATCCGATTAAAATTAAATACATTTTCTAAAAAAAAAATAATCAACCGTTTTCAAAATTTTTAAAACTAATAAAAAACTAAAAACTAAAACAAAAATATATCAAGCGGTACCTTAACTTCTTAAGTAATTAACCAAGGATTTACCAGTGAACTGTCAAGTTGTAGGGTGACTTGTTAAAAACGTGGACTATAAGGGTGTCACCCTCTCGAACGCGAATTGCTGGGCCAGGCAAGCTTCCATTCACTGCAGTTACCACTTGCTCAGAGCACAGTCGACGAACTGTAAGGTTTTGCACCTAAGAAAATTACAATAAAACAGATCAGTCTGCAAAGGTTTAAGCAACTAGAAAATCTTTTTGCCTATATATTATATACAGCATACTGACGTACTAGGACATGCAAACTTTCGGGCAGGGTTGAATGCTAGCTAGGTCGGTCAATAAGCGACGAAAAAAATGGTCCCACTAGATGATTTAGATCATGGGCAGAAATGTGCGTTGGAAATGTATTGAATTGCCAATGAATTTATAATTCAATTGGCATTCCAGTTTCTTTCCTTTCCAATCGGACATTTTGAGTTCGAATCTCTGTTGTAGTAAAAGAAAAGAGTGTATCCAATCTAGGGACGTGACAGAATCGAAGGTAATATCTTTCCTTGATCCCTTTCATTCAAGCGTGAGCATGATTTTGATCTTAGGAGCTGAAGATGAAACACCAGGTTATGGCTAATTTGGTGAATGTTTTTCCTATGTCAAAAATTCAAGTTAACTATCTAGGAGGATATATATGTAAACTGGGCTACCAATATCCTATCCTCGCCTCTCTGATATCGTGTAATGACCGATTTATCCTCATGCAATCTTTGCATGGAGTAATTGACCAAAACAGTAATCTATTAGGACCAAGATGAAACTTCCTCGACCTCAACAAATAGTATTTGTGCTAATCTGAGTGCAAAGATTACATGGAATGAGTGTTCCACAATTGCAGCAGAAGCTACTGAAGAAGCTAGAACAACCAAAGCAAATGGTAACCAAAATAGAAGACGCAACATGTTTGAAGAGAAAATGAATGAAGCTGTAATTTATAAAAAAGGAGACTTAGCGAATGTTTGTGGTTGCAATTTCGATATATCTGCACAAATATATATACAAGTTTTGAGGGTTATAGATTCTACATGATTGCGTGCTTTAGCAGTTAAATTCTTCTATGGATTTGTTTGCAGGAGATTTGAATATGACAAATTCAATGGGTTAGCAAAAACTTCGTTTTCTAACAGCTTAAGTTAGGCCATCAAAATATACATAAAAAAGTGCAAGTGTTAAGAGTCTTGATTCCTCAAGCAAACCAACATTTTCTAATAGGGGTATTTGTGTTGCGGTCACAAATATTTTTTTTTTTAAATTAATTTCCCCATTCTATATATTCCTTTGCAAAAACAAAACGATTATAGAATAAATATCTGCTATGATTAGTTAAGCCTACAAATTAATAATAAATTTATTTGGAAATTCCGAAACATAATAACAAAGAATTAGGGATGTAATATAGCAGTTAGAGAGTTGTTTTGGTATAGCCATAATTAAGGTTTAATTCTCACTAGTTATGAATAATTAACCATAATTATTTTTTAAAAAACAATCTAGTGATTGATATATATTCTAACATTGCTCTAATAAGAGAAGTAATGATACATAACTGAAATTAAGGATGACCTATGCCGCTACTCGACTTTCGCAGGATTCTCGAAAAAATAATTTTATGATTTTTTTTTAAATTTTTTATTTTGTGGATGTGAGTTATTTTTGAAGTCGTCACCTAGTATTGAATGAATTACAAATCTCAAAGGAGCACTCGTTTACGAGTTTTAGATAAGAAATTGATTATGCTTTTGAAAAAATATCAATCACCCCAAAATATCCTTTTCTAGAAAAGATACCATGTCTAATTTAGTCTTAAAATTTATCTCATAAAATTTTTATTTTTGCCAAACTTAATCCTATTCAAAATTGCAAGTTTTATTTCCAAAGCAAATAAATTTTTCTTATTTTAATTTGTTTATGACATTTATGACATCATATTAAACCAATCATCGAACCCTCTTATCAAGCATCATGTCGATCTAACATCGAATTCGATTAAAGGCTTGACATAACTAGTATGTCATATAACAACCTAATTACTACAACCTAATTGATTTGGATTAATATCGATCACTATTGGATATGAAATTTTATTAACGTTTCACCTATATATATATGCGTGTGTGAAAAATCATCATCGATCCCTAAGAATTAGAAGATTTGATAACTCATCCATCTATTAATTACCTAACTTAGTTATTAAAGTAAATCCTAAAATTAAACATTAACTAAACAAATTCAAGAAATTCAAAATATTAAATCTATATTAAGCATAAAAAAAAAAAACAATATGTATACATAAAAGAAATTCGGGATTAATTTATCCAAAAGAATGGACTAAAATCGAGGTATTGGGCTTTTTAGGGTCGAGTAGGCCCTCGGCCTATAGGGCCAGTAGCCCATTAGGCTAACAACCTCTCCTTTAAAGGATCATGCATCCTATGGAAGTGCGAAATAAAATAAAATTTTTTCTCCATATAAGGCTCATAAGATCAAGTTGTTGAATCAACTAACTATACATACATGAATTAAAGCATAAATCTTCCTTGTAAGTTTAGATTTGTTTCAATTGTGATCCTTAAGAGATCCATTGTAGTCCCTAAACTTTTAATTTTTTCGATTGGATCCTCGTATCTTGTAATTTTAATCCCGTAATTTCCAATTGTTTCAATTATACCCTCAATTACTCTAATTATAATTTTATTTGATTCAATTATGCCCTTGACAATTAAATTCTTTTATATTTTTTATGTTTTTTTGTTGGATTAATTCTAATAAAGTAAAAATAAAATCAAAATCAAAACAAAAATAGAGAGGGGGGGGGGGGGGTTTGGGTTATAACAGCCTAGTTGCCTAAATCCCTTTCTTCTTTGTCTAAAAAACCACTAGTAGTCTCTCTTCCTTAAAAAAAAATAAAATGATTGGTTATGTTAAAGGTTTTTTTTTTTTTTTTTTTTGAATATATTAAAGTATAGAGAGGTCAAAACTGAATTTCAAAATTACAAGAACTAATTTTCAAATTTAAGTTCGAGAGAGATTTTACTAGTTTAGCCTATTTAAAATCAAGTTTTTCTCGCTATTTTTTTTCTAAGTTCAATTCATATTTTGCATATAAAACTTAAATATCTTCTAATTCAACACCCTTTAACCTAACTTATCTAAAAAAAAATTCTATAGCAATAATTTTAAATTCTAGAAATAAAATTTAATATGTTAATTTTAATTCTCCATCTAGAAATTTCTGGTTTTTTTTTTTTTTTTTAAAAAAAGAAGAAGATATTTTAAGGCTAATTTATGTAGGTAGATATATGCATATAGATATATACATACATATATATATATATATACACACACACACACACACACACATAGATATTTTATTTTCTTTTAGGATTTTGTTCATATTTTGTATTAAAAATTAATGAAATGAATTAAATACCTTTGACTTCAATAATCTTCAACCTAATTGATTATTTTATCTAAATAAAATAAAGAAATTTAAAATTTAATATCATAATTTTAATTCTCCATCCAAAAAAATTTGGTTTTTAGGTGTGTATATACATATATGGATGTAGAATTAAAATTATGGTATTAATTTTAAATTTCTTTATTTTATTTTCTAAATTTAAACTTAATTCTATGAAAAAATTTAAAATAATCAATGAGGTTGAAGATTATTGAAGTTGAAGGTATTTAAGTCATTTCATTAATTTTTTAATACAAAATAGAAAATTTTATTTCCTGAAAGCTTTCTTTTTGTTTATCTCCGCCTTTTCAAATGAGTTTTCTTGTTAGTCTTAATAATATGTTGTTAAAAAAAAAAAAAAAAAAAACAGCACAATTCAGTAGAATTAAAGCACAGCATATATATATATGTGTGTGTGTCCAAGTTCATCACTTGAGTTTAAATTTATAAAATTAATCTAGACCAAAGCTAACCGCATATCAAAATCTTTGAAAAATACAATGCATACGAAAGTATTGGAAAGTTTTATCTTGCCAGCTTGCTCTACTTAATTTGATTAGCCACGGTTTCTCTCAATATCTCTTCCAAGTAAAAAAAGACTTAAAAAGTCCCAATAACACTAGTTATCCATTATTCTAGAATATTGACTGAACATTCTAATTCTTTATGCCTTCGTTTCTTTTATAATTTATGAAGAAATATTTGCTCCAGTCAAATCTGCATGGATCCATCATCCACCTGTCGAATCTCCATAATATCTAAAATTAAATTTTTAGATCAAAAGTGGAGAATACCAGCGCGCACGCGCGCATATATATATATAAAACTCAATCAACCACGGAAGCTGCTTGAGAATTTGGCCAATGACAAAATCTGATTTTGTTTTTGACTAATTAAGAACATGTAATAAAAAAACATAATAAGCGGGCACGGTACTTCTGGTAGTGGATAGTTGGAGAACAAACAACTCTACGTGTTGTTTTAATTATTACAAATATTCTCGTTACTCTAAAGAAATCGTGTATATTTTTATTTATATCTGCTGCAAATTATTTATCTAGTTAAAATTTTAAATAATTTTTTTATTAAATATCTCTAATTAAAATCTATTTTGTAATTTTTTTTAAAAAAAGCATGAATAAAATGCACTGAAATGGGATAAGAATTGATAATTTTTTATTCTGTATCAAAATTCTAAGAAAACAATTTTTTGGAAAGATAGTACTAATTAAAGTATCAGGTCTCATCGAGTCGTTATCTTTCTCTTCAGAAGCTTCTAATATATTTCATTGATTATAAATTTTTATAAGATAAAAATACAAAGAATTCAGTAAGAGAAACGTTTAGGAGTAGTTCTCGTGTATTAGGTAGTCGGTTGACTATATTGTTTTTTAATTTCCAGATAGATGAAAGCTGGACACTAGCCTTGGCCTTCAAGACACTCTTTCATATATATATATATACTTGAATTGATTTTGGGATCAATCAAAATTAAATCAACTATTTTTTAGATTAAACTAGTACTTAGATATGTTAGACTATAAGAAAATAGGTAATTAGCGGCAAATTTTTTCGTCACTAATAAGCAAAACTACATTACTAAATCAACATAGTGACGACAATAATCGTTGTCGCTAAAACACTTGTTGCTAAACTTAGCAACGGCAAAAATCATTCCGTCGCTATTATAACAATGAAAATTTCGTCCTAAAATTAAAACTTCCGTCGTTATATTGGTTACCACAAAACGTCATCGCTATTCCGTCGTTAGTTCCATCGCCGATTAATGACCGACATGCCGTCGTTAATATCCGAAGCTAATAATCACCATCACTAAACCGTCGATATTTTGTCGTTAGAGGTTGACCAAATCCGTTACAAAGTCGTTGCTAGCAACATGGAAATTTATAGACAATCCGTCTCTAATTATATATTTCAAAAAATATACATATATATATATTTTTTTTAATATTTTTTTTGTTTATTTTTAAATTAATAATATTCTAGGTAGAAAACAAATTCAGTATTACATAATTAACAATTAGAAGAAATAACTCATAATTTAAATATTATAAATTAAATATAAATTAATATTAAGGGAAAAAAATTCGGTAGTTTGTATGAAAAAAAAACAAATTTCCATGTCGCTCTAATAAGTGCCTCGATTGTTGAATCCTAATCAAAATATTTCTACATGAATAAAATAATTAATATTAACAACTTCATTTAATGAAAAATTTTTAATTTAATAATAAAGAAAATTAATAATACTTTACCCTAAATTTACTCAAGTAGAATTGTTTAATGAGGTTCGACACTAACTTCCACATCAAACTAACATCCAAGCACTCTTTAAAAGTCATGGTTATCTTCGAGATATAATCTCTACTAGGTAGAGTTAAACTATCAATCATCAAAATAAAAAGAAAATTTAAAAAACACACACGATAATTATTGAAATGATATATGAAAATAAAAAACTATTATATTAAATTTAATTAATTACATATCATCCTCGAGCGACGTAAATACATCATTGATCTGGAGGAGCTCTAGGAACTATCCGGAACGCTAGATACGCTAGCAGATAGGGTACTCTTTAAGCTTAGCACTAGAACCTCTAGTGCTAGTGTGGGAACCTCCGATGGAGGTGTGTAAACCTCCGATACCGATGCAAGTACTTGTTTAAAAGGGGCATCTTATATGGACGTAGTCACTCGTCAATGTGCTAGATCCATAGTTGCGGGAGCCACGAGGCTTGTGTAAAAGCCTTGTAGTCGAGATCTCCGAATGATGTTGGTAGGGGATCCTAGTATGCTGCCATCAACATGTAATGCTCATCCATGACTACTCGGAATGTGATCTAGTAATAAGTGTGGGGAGTCGATCCAAACCACGAGTCATTACTGAAACATATAAGCTTAAACAAATAAACAAAAATATAACAAATATATTATCGGTATGAAGCAATAAAAAAATGCAAAATTGAACATTTCCTAATGACTTGATAAATAACTTGTTTTAAATACAACATAATCAAAAAGCACAACCAACATTTTAAAGATGTATTAAAATCGATATTATTTACTGCATGTAATAAAGAAACAAATAAAAAATACATCATTTGTAACTAATACAACAAATAAAACATATATTTAATTAGAACTATTATAATCATTATTTAAGTTATCATTTTCGTCATCCGATCCATTTTCACACTAATTCTTATCGTCTTCGTCAACCATAACTACTTCTATATCTACAAAGGATCCATTTGGATCATTCAATAAAATAATATTGCCGACTTCTTTTATCAATTTGTGTCGATTTCTAGATCATCCCGCAAAAAATGGTTCAGCATTTTGTTAGATGACAACCGATGAATCGGACAACTAAAACACGTACATAGCTTTGATCTTACAAACAACCTACCAATCTTGATTCTCGTATCTCAAGCTAGGGTACTCAACATAATACATCCGAGTCGACTATGATGCTAGGACAAATGACTTGTAATTGTTCAAGGTTCTCTTAAAATTAACATCTATAAGTTTGTACTACGAATGAAACTTTGTTTCTTAGGTTATAGGATCGAACCAATCATATTTGAACAATACTATTCTCTTAATTGGTAATGTAGGATACTCTACTTCAAGAATTTCTATCGGTATCTTGTAATAGCCACTCTCGACTTGTATTGTAATTGGTTCATTTAATGCAAACACCCTATTGAAAGACCTTGTTTATGAAGATCTCTAAAGTGTGTGAAAGCTATAACCGTTAACAAAATAACCCATATATGATCCGACGGTAAGCAATAGGCTTGTGCGGAATCTTTTAAGAATTGATCTTTCATGAAAATCGTTTCTACATTTTATATATGTAAATTCAACATCAAATCCCCTAAAAGTTTAATTACTTTTAATTAATGATACCAAGTTACTAAATACGAATAAAATGATAATACTCACATATTGACAAAACCAAGAGGAAAATTAAGTTTTAATTAGAGCATCGACCTCATTCTCAAACATGAAGGGATTGTTCGAGTTGCATTTTGATAAGAAATCCACTAAAGAGGATTAACAACAAACGTGAGTCGGTGTCAATTATGTTACTAATATTATTATATGTAAATAAATATGTATGATCTAGAAATTGAATTTTGAAAAACTCATTCAATATAAGGTTTTTCTTTTTCACGGTTCAACAATATATTGATGGGATGCTTTGTGATTATGTGTCAACCAATTAGTCGACCTTATGGTTTGAATACAAATAACATCCCTCCAATGTGGTCGCTTTCTTCTCCATCACACTCAACATTACGCAATACTTTTTAATGCCTAGTATGCACATGATGCTCGAAATAGTGTGAGCAAAACAAAGAGCTCGCTTTGATCAAATATGCATTACATATTGATCCTTCTATTTTAGCCTTATTCTTGACATAATTTTTTAGCTTTCGTAGATACTTGCAATACAAATTATTTTAATTTTTGATAGTTAAAAATTTATTTAATTTTCTATTTAAATCAATATCAATACCTTTCAAATGAATACATCCATCGATATTGCATAGATCCCGCAGTTGATGTCTCATATAACGGATGGATTGGAAGATATTCCATAAAGTCAAAAAAGCTTAGTGAAATATATGTTCTAATTTATACAAAATGATGGGTATCTCATCATTAAGTCAAAACATATCTTTTTCCCTTATCATTGTAGAAGTCAATTACTTGAAGAACAAAGTCAACTCTATAAGTGTTTGCGAAATATTTCTCGACAAAAACTCCAAAAATGTAATTGGAGCTAGCCTCTACATGAAGACGTGACATCCATGACTTTTTATCCCATACATTTTTTCATGCCATAAATCAACACATCTAGCTAGGTTAGACACATATCCATAAAAAAACATGAGTTGTTTGATTCATTTAAGTAATTTTGTTTTTTGTTGCTTAGATATAGTAAAGGTAGCTTTAGATACTTCCTAGACGCATCATTTTTTGCTAATTCTAGCCTTTTATAGAAAAGTTTTTAAGTCTTCCCTAAAGTTAACATTATCTTTAGTCTTACTCGGCACATTCATGATTATGTTAAAAACATTATCAAATAAATTTTCTCAATATGTATGACACCTAAATTGTGTCAAATGAGATTTGTACTCCGGTAAGGCAAATCCCAAAAATTGTTCTATTTCGTCCATCCACACATCCGAGAGATTCTACTTGTTATAATCATCTGCACCATCTTCTATCATCTTCAACAACCCCTATTATTTCACCAAATGCAACATCTTAGCTCCGAGATCGGATTAAAGGAGGGCTAGATCTAATAACCTTTTTTACGATGAATGCTTTCTTATTTCTTCTATATGGATGATCATGAGGAAGAAACTTTTAGTGATTATCAAATTATGTGGTCTTCCTTCCATTAGAAAAGGGAGAAAGCATCCGAATTTTTCATACGGTAAGGACAAGCTTATTTTTCTACAATACTCTAACCAAACAACATCGAATATGCAGGAAAGTCATTAATAGTCGATATAGTTATAGCTCTCAATAAAAATTTATACTTATGATAGACATCATAGGTCACCACACCTACTTTCTAAAACTGAATAAGCTCGGATATGAAAGGCTACAAGTAAACATCTAACTTATATTTTAGATTTGTTGGACCCGGAACAATCAATGTTAGAAACATATATTCTTCCTTCATACACATCCATGGTAGCAAATTTTATTAAGTCACAATTACCAACCATGAAGAATATTTCGTATCGGATCGATCGAATGGTTGAAACTCATTAGTACACACTCATAATCCGACGTTCCTTCTTTCAATTATAAGAGAAAGATTAATCCGATTGAATCTTCGTAATATAATAAGATTGAAAGGATGATGCATTATTCTTGCATCATTTACCTTATGTTTGGCATGACACATCATGTGCTCAACTATCGCATTCGATGCATACAATTATAGCAGATGCGGGGTTAGGAAAATAGTACATTTTTTTAATTATAACAAGTTTTGCTCTTACCGATCCTCAACGAAAACTTCGATATCAAAGATGTTGACAGAACTTGCATTTATCTAATTCATTGTCTTCCTTCCAATAGATCATACGAGTCGTTCTAACGAGTAATGAATTTTTTCCATTAGTAAACTCATTCCCTTAATTAGCTTCTTTGTTTCATAAAAGTTTTTTGTCATACGGTTATTAGACGACATCAACTCCTTCATCGGTTCACATAAGTGGTCGAAACACTTCTCTAGAAAATGATATTCGACTTTTAGATACAACATTCAAGCAATTGTTGATAATTACAAGTGCTCGTCACAACCGAGTCAAATCTCTTTATGTGATGCATTTAGCATATCGGAAAAGTGTTGCCCATCGGGATTTGAAACCTCCTCCTTGCTAGATGGATCGAAGGATGGATCGATTGCATCCATTACTATAGTTTGATATGGGTTCACTGACTACCTATATAATAATTTTCAAAAACATAATGACTCATAAAATCAATAGATGCCACGTAGGACTTAAATTCATCATGATGTATCTAATCATAATATCCAAACACAAAACCATTACGGTATAAATGATATTTTACCATTTCAACCTCCTTATAATTTTCATTCCTACACTTACCGTAATTATAAGGATACCTTATTTTGATTCCGTCCATACATTCGGAATGCTCAACGAGTAAAAGTTAAAAATTATTCTACCCCATTGACAAAGTCATCATTTAACAATCCTTCAACTAACCCGACATTCATCCATTGCCGATCGGATCTCATTTTTTTAATTATTACAAAAATTACACAACTCAAGCAAACCATTATTTATCAACATTTCTATGAATTTTAAATAAAAATGAACCATATATATTGGTTATGTAATTAATGGTACTTGTTAGGAAATTTGTTTCAAGAATTTGACTTTTATATTTAATTGATTGTTGAAAGAATGATTACACCTTGTTTTTTATTTCTTCTTTTTGTTAAATATTTAATTTAGAATATTGATTGATAGTGTAATTTTTCTTTTTACATGTTCTACCTTAAATTGCTATTAGTACACCTATTTTTACTTTATTTCAATCAAGTTCTTAAACTTTGATTTTTTTTAAAAAAAATTTTTATGCCTATTTTTTTTATTGTACCATTTAAACACTTTGATTAAATTTTATTTTCTATAGCAAAAAACCCTCTAAAAAATTTTATAATTGAAAAATTTTATTAAATTTTCCCATTTAAAGTTTATTTTTACTAAAATTTCCCATTTAATTTCATAACAAATTCAACTAAATGTAATTAAATTAATTTTAAATAAAATTTTTATTAAATTTTAAATTTATTTCAACGGAGTTAATATTTATATATCAAAATTAGGTTTTTTTGTTAGATTAAATCTTTAATTATAACATTCTAATTAAAGAACGAATTTAATTTTTTATTTGTAAAAAAATGTTAATGAAAAATTCAATTGTGGTTCAAAAACAAAAAATTAAAGAAAGAAACACGATGAATTGTTTATATTTGTTTGATTTTGTTCACATGAAGCTATAACATTGGTTTATACTTTACTTTGTTAAGAAAAAAATTATTTTTCTTTCATAGTAATTTCTTAAAAAATCAAATAAATTAAAAGAAAGAAAAATGATGAATTCCTTATTTAATTAAATGTTGATCATTTTTAATAATTAAGCTATAATAATTACTTCTAGCTTTTATATTTGAACTAACAATAAACAAATTAATTAAATTAAATTAAATTAACCCTAAATAATTACGTTAATTTGAATTTAAATATTATTTAAATTTAAAAATAACAAAAAAATATTAAAAATATTAACTCGACAACTAATAAAAACTAAAAAAAAATTAAAAAAATTAAAAATTTTTAATCAACCATTTGAAAAAAAAAACTTAATATTCAATCGATAAATTTATCTAAATTACATAATTAAAATTTAACCCGACACTAACAATTAACAAAAATTCAACTAATAATTGACAAAAATAAATTAATAATTAACAATTACATAACTAAAATTTGGCCTAACAATTAATAAAAAAATAACTTAACAATTAATCAACCTTATCTAAATTACGTAAATAAAATTTAACCTAACACTAACACTTAGCAAAATTAATCTATTAATTAGTAAAATTAAATAAATAATTAAAAATTTTAAACTAATAATTAACATAAAAATTAACACTAACAATTAACAACATTACATTAATAATTAAAAAAATAAACTGATAAATAATGAAATTAAACAAACAATTAACTAACTTACAATTCACAAAATTAACATAATTTAGATCTAATAAGAAAAAAAAACTTTAGATCTAGAGAAAGAAAAACTTATCAAAGAGATGAAGGGGAGAGAGAGAGAGGAGAGACTGCATGTGGAAGGAGTTTGGGGAGAAAGATGCTCCTTGCTTGGATTGAATGGGCTTTAGTGGGAGAACGAGTGGGTGGCATGCAATGATGTGAGTGTGTGTGTGTGCGTGTGTGTGTGTGTGTGTGTTGAGCGGGGTGGGGGGTTGGGGGTCTAGGGATGGGGGAGAGGAAAAGGGAGAAATGGGGAAGAAGAAGAGAAGCGAGTAGCATAATAGGGTTTAAAGAGTAGCGATGGACGCGTTTTTATTGTTACTCCCTCGCTAATTAGTGATGAACATGAGTGTTTGTTGATAATTTGAATTTTAAAAGGGAATTAAATTCTCTAGAAAGTTTTAGAAATCTACTCAAATAGCGACGAGTTGAGGAATCCATCTCTAATTAGCAATGTATACCTTAATTCATTGCTAATTTGACTTTCAAATCCACCGATGATTTTGTCCCTCGAATTCCACAATTGCTTTCAAATTAGCGATGGAGCATGATAGTTAGCAATGGATGGTTGACATTTCTTACCCTATGATGAAAATAGTGAGCGATTATTGTTTTTGTTGCTAAATCAACAATGGCATTCCGTCACCAATCCGTCATTGATTGTGGTGTGTTTTTTTGCCATTATTTTTAGTGATGAAATGTTCGTCGCTAAATTTCCCTCATTGTTCCATTACTAAGTAGTCACTAAAATAGCCTTCTTTTTATTCCTCGTTAATCCGTCATTAATTAGTAGCTATTTAGAGATAGAATGGAATCTATCGCTAAAATTCATTGTTAATTGTCTTTTTTCTAGTAGTGTTATCGGCAAGTAAACCAAACAAATCTTCTTTATATAGAAATTCTAAATGAAAACGTATTATTCATCACATCCTTCAATCAATATGTAAATCTTGACTTTTTATAGTATTAAGTAATATGAAAGTTAGAAGAGATACTTGAATTAAGAGGAATGAAAAGAACTATCAATTAATACCGACCCCATGACCAATGCATTGATTAGATAAATCTTTAAAAAAAAAATGGATTGTCTTTTGCTAGTTTGAATTTTTAAATTGGAACTAATTTTATTATTCACATAATGCCTATTTATATATAGACACACACACACACTACAAGAAAACCAAAAAATAGCAATAGATATTTTTATTGCTAAATCACCAATATTTGTTGCTATTTACCCTTAGCAATTTATGACAATATACTTTTAGTATCTAAAATAGTCATTGCTACTTTTTAGTGATGGTTTATCCATCGCTAATGTGTAGAACTTTTTCCACTAAATGGAAGTAAACAGTCGTCTTTCAAGTCCGGTATCGATCGTCAAATCATCATCGTGCTCTTTATTTTTGTGGCTACATTGGGATGAAATTGCCATCTCTAAATCATATTCACTAAAATTTCTTGCTAATTTGTCTTATATTTATCGCTATTTAGCAATCGAATATGTGCCCAATCGTAAAGAGATTTAATTTTTGTTTCTAATTCATTGATAAACAAAGGAAATTATATATATATATATATATATATATATATATATATATATATATATATATATAATAACTATTTAATGTTACCGATAGTAGCAAACAACTAAAAATAACAACATTATTAAAACATGATATATTATTTAATAAAATTAAAATAATATAAATTGAAATCAAATAAATGTATAAATGTGTTAAGGTGTATAAAAATATTAGAAACTTAAAAAAAATTAGAAATCTATTCCTCATCCTTATCATCATCATCTCCTACATCATCTTCTGGTTGTTGGGTATTAAGAGAAATAGTTGACTTCTAAATTGTATGAGGGTTGATAAAAGGAATGCGAGTCCGCTATAGGTCTCGTAACAATCCCATCATTTTCTCCATCCGACTTTATAGAGTGTTGAATTTACCCTTCAATTCTCGAAGAGTAACCTCCAACCCCTTCATCTTATCTTTGTAGTAGACACAACCTTTTGAATGTTACAACTAGGATACCACGATGTGGTAGAAAAGAAGTTAGGGCTAGAATGGAAGAAATAATAGGATGCTAATGGCATGTTATACAGCCAACAAATTAGATGTTATTTATATCCTAACGAAACCCAACCACAGGAGTGTACATAGGGCAATGGTCAAAGCAATAGGAAAAATGATATAATCAATAGTTTTTATCGGCTAATTGTTTTGAAGTATAATTGAAATAAATGGGGGGCTTTATGTTTATGGAGATTTGTAAAGCAATCAAAAGTAAATAGAATTAACAATAATAAGGAAAACTTTGATTGAAGATTGGGGATAACAACATGTATGTTATCCTCAATCTTTTCTTACCGATTCATTAACCAAACAAATGATATTATTGAGATAACTTAAGGTCACTTCTTCCTCGTGGGAATTAAATCATGGTTCATGTGATGTCTTAGAACGTTTCGAGTCTAACTTGAGATAAATTATTGGGCTCATTGACATAACTCAAGGCTCATCAAATTTGTAGGCAAAGATTGACATTCATATAAGGTATAAGATGACGAGTTATCATACCAATCGATTAGAAATTACATTAGATGCAATTAGTAAGGAGTTATATAATCCTTCATGTATGACTTATTGAGTTAATTCAAGGTTAATGCATGTTAGAGGATGGAATCCTAACCCACTAAGAAAAATAAATCAAAAAGTATTTTAAGTTTTATATCAAAGGTTATAGAACTTGAAGAAAATTGTATGAGCAAATATAGATTTTGCTTCTTAAATTTATGCTTTGTTTTAAATTAATACAATTCAATTAACTAAATCGTATGTTTTTCTATCTTATTAGGTTATTGCACAGTATGATTAGCAATACATTAGTCTCGCTTACAAATTTGCTTTTTGTATAGCTCTTTTTAGCACGATTGTCAACCAATTTCATATCTCGATATATAACATGCAAAAACAAGTTAAAATTTATCATTTGGATACCTAAAATAGTAAAATACAGGGGAATTAAGTAATTAATTAGATGCATTCTGATCACTATCAAATCCCCCACACTTAGATCATGCTTGTCCTCAAGCATGCAATAATCCGAACTCATGAAACCAACCCACCGAATTCCTCATTCCGTCTCAACTAATCTATCCACATATCAAAGTGCAATGCCTTAAAGAGTTAAACGAAAAACATGACAAAAACGAGGCAATTATGGTAGAAACTCTATACTTTCTACAATGGTGCATAACGAACCCTAACCATTAGTTCAAACTAGTGATACAAGCATAATTCATCACCTTCACCAAGGATTCTCTTAAAAACGCTCACGGTGTTTTGGGTAATTGTATTTGTCAACTCTCAAATCAATGTACGGAAGAATCCTTGCCATAAGCTTACTAAGATATCATATCTCCACTATTAATTATTGAATTAAATACAAACATCAAAGGGACATCTAGTATGGTGTAATAGGGTTATAGGTGAGGTTTGGTGGGGGTTAATTTGGTGTAAACAAGTCAAGAACCCATGTAAGTTTCAATCTTCAAAAATCTGATTCCTTCGACATTACATGCTCACTTTCATTTTTCCTAGGTTGCCAATCCAAATCTATATTTTTTTTAACTTGAAATTGAACACTTGAAGAAAAATCATTTGCCACAACAAGTAAACATGCACTAGTGAACTGCAATAATTAGGACAAGTAACCATTTCGGTCAATTGTTAATAAAATCAGATTCTCACTCAATTAGACATGTACATAATTCTTGACTTAAGGGTCAAACGGAAGTTGTTTATCAATTAAACGGATAAGTTGGTTTGTAGTATGGCTAACAAATCAAGAAAAGGTTAAGGCTTAAACTTGGCTCCTAAGAGTGAAAATCGGGATGGATTTTTTTTTTTTTAGAAGTTTAGAAATGGTTAATTCTAGGTGCCCTTATCATCTTAATGCATTTAACCCATAGGAGTAGTCTCGAAATGTATAACAAGACAAGTTCTAGAAGGATTTAACTTATAAAGACAATCACACAATCAAGAAGAAAATAGAGCTTGTATTGATGCATGCTCGTCGATTCAAAAGCTCACATATGCATATTGTGTGTGAATTTTAACATTTCTCATTTAAGTCAATTGTTGGGGGTTGTTATACACCAAAATTTCCGAAAAAGTGTCCACATGTTCATGCCACTTCCTATCTTATTTTTACCAACTCAATGATTCAAATAACTCTAAATCCATTTCAAGACAAGTTTCAACAGAATCGAGGACATCAAAGGGGGATTCAACTAGCATAATTAATGCACAAATGAAATGCAAACATGATCATATGTGAGGGCAGCAGTTCACGACGAACAAACATATAAATACAAGACATATTAAGCATCAATTGCTTACTTTCCTCCATACTTAGGCAACACATTATCCTCAATGTGATCTCATTTCAACAATAGACAAACAACATAAACCAAATGGAAAACAAATGGTGGTGCAAAAAAAAAAAATAAAACAAAATGAAAGAACTGAAATAGAAAAGAAAAAGTTAAAGTGTAAGAAAACTTCTCCACATGTGCAAAGAGGTAGAGGCGAATACACCACTATGGTGTAGGAGAAAATAGAGGGGTGAACCCTCGAGAGGCGAAGTACGCTATTAGGTTACTCTCCAGATGCTTAAGGTGACAATCAAGGTGATAAAAATTATCCACGAGAGCAAGTGGGTAGAGGACTACGAGGTGGAGAAACACCTTACCGTGGTAGTTGGCTACCGCCCGCTCGTTGGGGTAGTGGGGGTAGGGGTCCGTCATTTAGAGGAGCGTCTCGAGGAGGAAAGAATACTCGGGTCTCGGTGGTGCAAAAGTATAGGCTTCACTCGTTAATAAGAGTGAGAAGCCTCATCCCGTCTAAACAAGGTAGATCAAATGGTTCCATAGGACAAGCAATAGTCAAATTATGATCGGACAAATTTAGTACCCTCAAATTAACAACCAAATGTGTAATATACGACCTTAATATCAATAATTTTGAATTTTTACAAATAACGTAATGTAATTGGTGCGAGATTCGTCTAGGTTTACCATAACATTATATTCTAAACACCACAAAAAAAAAATCAATTTTAACTAAGGTGCCAACGCTATCCCTTCGACCTAAAAAATTGTATGCCAAGAATCTATAAAGAATACGAAAGATAGGCCTACGTAAATAAGAGCTATTGGAGTGGTTGGATCGATATGGTTTGGTATCAACGGACCGAGCACTCAATAAGGTCGAAGGGTGAAAATTGGGGCTAAAATCATGTTCGAGATGCAAAAACTTATCGGAAAAAGATTCGATTGCAAGACAAACCCCATAGACACATTAAACTCAAGCAATAGACATAGAAAACTCATGGTCCATTCATCGAAATGCTCCCACATTGTCAGTAAATAAATTAAACTCTTATGGCTCATTAAACTAAAATGTGGTGTAGAATTCCCTAATTAATTCTATGAAAGTAGGACAAGTGACATTGACATAAGTAGTCCAACCTAATCCAATAATCAAAGCATCAAATTCATCAAGAACCATTAAATGAGTAAGGGAGTTGTGATGAATATACTTACATAGGTAAATTTTATGTTCACAAATCAAACCATACCTATGTTGGTGGGGGGTCGGTAGAAAAAATAGTGAAACCACCTATTTTTAATCATATATTTCTAGGTAACTTGACCGGTAGGACTTGCGATTGAGGTGAAGAGTCGAAGTATGGGTCGCACGACCGGTGTCCTTAGTGGGCTCGGTGAAAGATGAAAGATGCACCCGTGATGGTGGTGATGGCCCTATGCCCGATTTTGAGACTTAATTATGGTGGGTAGGTGGATGAGCCACGAAGTGATTAGAGGATGACTCACCGCAGTCGTCAACTTGGAGCCAAACAGCTCTACCGACACGTTTAACCTAGGTTCGGTTCTAATGGTGGCAACGAGTGAGAGGTGAGGGACGTCGGAGATTTAGAATGAAAATGAAAGTTAGGGTTAGCACAAGGTATGTAGGGGAATGGGCAAAAGAGAAAGGTCGGCGTAGTTGTGATGAGCGACTTCGATGAGTGGTGTTGAGTTAGTGAGAGAAAAAAATTCGTTTGGGGTTGAAGTAGGGAAAGAGGTGGTCGTTGTGATTTAGGGTTGAAGTATGGAAATGGGGGTGAGGTTAAAGATTTTAAGGTAAAATGCTGCGTTTCATTTAAATAGGGTGATGGGTTGACGAGCCTTACTCCCTATTTGAAAATATGAAGAACACCCATTTAAGAAGGTCCTAAATGGTTATTTCTCATCATTTTTAAATGTTTGAGTTTGTCATGACCAGCTCTTGTGAGTGTTGATGTAACCTTTTCCCCGCACAACAATTAAAGGAGGGAGAAGACCCCATAAAAGAAATAAAAAATATAAAAAAACATGCGGACGTAACTCTAAGGTATGGGAACACTAAGTTTAACGTGGCCACGCCGACTCCTAAAGTTTCAAATGAAAATAACAAAAACAAACATGATGTTAAACAACTAAAAATATTAAAAAAGAAGATGATGTTAAAAGAGATAAACATGGGTTGTCGTCTAGTAAGCATTAAGTTTAACATCGAAAGCTCAATGTATTTGTTGTTTATGGCTCTACATAAACAGTGTTTTGTCAACTCTATCTCTTCTTCATCTCGCGCATGATAAACCTTCATGAAAGAGTTTCGGCTTGTGGCCATTCACCTTGAATGTCTTCGAAATTGCTAAGCTTCGGATTTCGACCGCACCATGAGGGAATACGTTAGTTACGACAAATGGTCCAAGCCAACGGGATTGTAACTTCCCTAGAAACATTTTGAGTTTAGAATGATAAAGGAGGACCTTCTAACCAATTGAAAACTCTTTCCTCGAAATCATCTTATCATAGAAAGCCTTAGTTTTTTCTTCATAGATTCTAAAGTTTTCATAGGCCTCATTCTGAATTTCTTCTAGCTCTTACAATCGTAGTCTTCTATGTGCACTCGTTCTCACTTTAATTTATGTTACATCGCTTAATGACCTCAAAATACTTTATGTTCTACCTTAACCGGTAGATGATATTGCTTATCATATACAAGTCCGTATGGAGACATGCCAATAGGTGTTTTATAGGTTGTTCGATATGTCCATAACGCATCATCTAGTCGCGTACTCCAATCTTTACGATTTAGGCTAACAGCTTTCTCAAATATGGCCTTGACTTTTTGATTGAAAACTTCGCTCGTCCTTTAGTATGGGGATGGTGAGGAGGATTGATCTTGTGGGTCACATCATACTTTTTCATCAAAGCCTCAATGGTTCTATTGCAAAAATGAGTGTCGCGATCACCGATTATAGCTATAGGAATACCAAATCTGTAAAATATGTTAGATTTAACAAAATCTACAACAATCTTAGAATCATTAGTTCCGGTGGCTTTTGCTTACATCCACTTAGAGACATAATCAACAACTAACGTAATATAAATATAACAAAAAAAAAATGGTTTCATAAATCAATACCCCAAACATTAAAAATCTCATAGACTAGAATGGGAGTCCGACGCATCTCATGTCTTTGTGAGATATTATATGTCTTTTAGTAACGCTCACAAAATTTGTAAAAGGAATAAGCATCCCGAAACATATTAGGCCAATAGAAACCACATTCTAAGATTTTTCTTGTTGTCTTATTGGCCCCAAAATGTCCTCTCGCATGCATATAAATGGTAAAAGATAAGAATAGAGGAAATTTCATTTTTAAGTATGCACTTTCCAATTACTCGATCCGCACAATGTTTTCACAGTATAGATCATCTCATACATAGTATTTTACGTCACTTTTGAGTTTATCCCTTTTGGCTTTAGGAATACCCGAGGGAAGAATGTTAAAGGCTAAATAATTCATAATATATGCATACCATGACAATCGTCCACTAACAGAGAATAATTGTTCATCGTGGAATTTCTCTCTCAACTTTTTTTTTGTTTTCACATGAATCAAACGACTCAAATGGTCGACTACGTAATTTTCTACATCACTCTTATCTTTGATTTTCAAGTTGAATTCACTTAAAAGTAAGATCCATCGCATCGACCTTGATTTTGCATCTTGCTTCATCATTAAATATCAAAAGGCTACATGATTAGAGTACACCATAACTTTAGTGCTCGAGAAGGAAGAACGAAACTTCTCCAAAGCAAAAATAACTGCTAGGAGTTCTTTCTTAATGGTGAAACAATTCTTTTGAGTCTCATTCAATGTCGTGGATGCATAGTAAATCATATGAGGTGTTCTACCTACTCTTTGGCCTAAAATAGCCCTTAAGGCTTTATCACACATTATCTCAAAGGGAAGACTCTAATCCGGTGGTTGGATAATCGATGCCGAGATGAGCATCCGTTTCGCATTGTCAAAGGCTATCTTACGGTCGTCATTGAATTCAAAGTTCACGTCCTTCCGGAGTAGCATGTACAAGTGATTGTGTAATTTTAGAGAAGTCTTTGATGAAACGTCGATAGAAACTCGTATGGCCAAGAAAAGAACGGACTTTTCGCACACTTAGTGGGGTCGGGTAAAGATTCAATAACATCAATTTTTGCCTTGTCTACCTCTATTCCTCTAGCTAAAACTCGTATGTCCTAATACAATGCCTTGTTCTACAATAAAATGACATTTTTCAAAGTTCATAACAAGATTTCGTCTATGCATATTTACAACATTAAAGTTATATTGCCCAAATACTAGTCAAATGAGTCTCCATGAACCGTAAAGTTATCCATAAACACTTCTATAATATGCTCTACATCATCTAAAAATATGCTTAACATACATATTTGGAAGGTGGTCAGTGCATTGCATGCTCCGAATGGCATTCGTCTATAAGTAAAGGTGCCGAAAGAACATGTGAATGTAGTTTTCTTTTGGTCTTTTGGAGCTATAGCAATCTAAAAATAGCTAGAATAACCATCTAAGAAGCGAGTAGTGAGCATGACCGGTAAGCCTTTCAAGCATTTGATCAATGAAGGGGCAGAGGAAAGTGATCCTTTCGGGTTACCGCATTTAATCTTCCGTAGTCTATGTAAACCCGTCACCCATTTTAAACTTTGGTGGGAACCAAGTCTCCATTCCGATTCTTTACCACTCGTGATACCGGTCTTTTTAGGAACAAATTAGATCGAGCTAACCCACGCACTATTCGAAATTGGATAAATCACCTTGGCTTAGGTAGTTTCGGAATTTCTTTCTTCATCACTTCTATCATGGATAGATTTAACCTTCGTTGTGGTTGAAAAATTAGCTTGGCTCCCTTTTCTAACAAAATTTGATGCATGCATATAGAGGGATTGATTCTTTTCATTTCAACAATGGTCTACTTATTGCTCTCTCGTGTTGTTTCAGCACCTATATAAGTCTATCCTCTTATTCCTTCTGAAGTTTGCTTAAGATAATGGCAGTGTAATGTCTCTTTCTCTTCGAGATAGACATATTTAAGATGGTTAAGGAGAGGTTTTAGCTTCAAGCATCGTGGCTTGCAATACGGATGGTTGAAGTTGTTCAGCAGCTATCGAAAGCTTAACATAAGATACGTTGTTTGAGCCTTTTAGCTTCTCAAATTTGTTCGCCTCGATCACGACTTCCTATATTTTAGATTTGAGTTGTAGCTCAATGCTCGTTTCCTAAAGGTGCTCACGATTGACTACCTCTAATTCATCGTCTCCTTCAATTTCGAACACATCCCGTGCTAGAGAATAAATTATGTCAACTCGAATACATAAGATAATCAATATTAAGGTATTTCATTACATCATGAATGTTAAACTTTATGATTTCACTATCAAACTCCATGGTCAAGGTACCATTATAGACATCGATTTTTGTTCTTACGAGTTTTAAAAAGGCCTTCCCAACAAAATTGGTGTTAAATTATCATCCTTTTCCATGTCAATAACATAAAAATCAGCAAGAAAAGTCAATTTTTCATCAACTTGCATAAATATATCTTCAACTACTCCGTTAGGATGAACAATGGACCTATCAGTCAATTGAATAACAACATTTGTTTCCTCCAAAGGTCCAAGGTTAAGAGTGATGTAGATGAAGTATGGCATAACATTAATAGATGCTCCTAGGTCTAGCATGGCCTTTTTAATATCAACATTACCTAATGTGCATGGAATGCAAAACATACTTGGATCCTTATATTTCCTAGGAAGGTTTCTTTGTATAATGGCTGAAACATTTTCACCCATCTTAACTTTTTCACCTCTTTCTCACCTCTACTTTCTCTTCACTGTGCATAATTCTTTCAAGAATTTAACATAGTGAGGGACTTGCTTAATTACATCTAGCAATAGAATATTCACTATACAATTTTAGAATGTTTCATACAAGTCGATGTTGCTCTAAAACTTGCGAGTGGAAACTAAAGCATCGTGGAATGAAGGGGGATTTTACATTCTCGTGATGGTGAAGACTTACCTACCACTTCTTCCTCCTTTTGAGTGGCTTGCTCTATTGCCTTCTCTTCTTCTTTAATGTGCTATTGTACCATTACAGCTTGGCACCTTATTTGGTTGCTCTAACTCCTTTCTACTTCGCAAGACTACAACACTCGCGTTCTCTTTTGGATTCACCACTCGTTTACAAAGGTAATTTGTTTGAATTTTGAGCTTTGATTCTACTAACCGCATTGGCTAATTGACCCATTTGATGCCTCAAGTTTTGAATGCTATTCTTTATCTCTTGCTGAAACTTCACAGGTGTTAGTAGCTAAAGTTTTAACAATGTCTTCAAGAGACATACCCGAATCGAAAGTTTGAGCGTGTGGTTGTTGTCTAGAGGGTGCTCGTCGCTTAAATGGTTGAAAATTATTAGCGGGTTGATTCATTAGTGGCATTGGCATAATGAAGATTGAAATGATCCCTCCAACCCGAGTTGTATGTGTTAAAAAAAGGGTTATAATTTTGTTGTTGCGATCCTGGAAACCCACATGCTGCATTTGCTTGTTCAATGTTGTCCTCTTGGAGGGTTGGACACATGTTCGTTACATGTCCCACCACTAAACAAATTCTGCAAGCCTTTGCTGTTTCTATTTTTCTTGCTACCAATTGACTCACAAAAGCAATAAAGTCATCAAAACGTTTTTCAAGGAAAGAAGAACTTACCTCATTGACTCGTCGAATGACATAGTCGGATCTGGTTCTAAATTATTATATGTTGGATGTCATATTTGCTATCAATGTCCTAACTTCTTCTGATGTTTTGTCAACCAAACCCTCACCATTAGTTACTAAAAAAATTGATAGAGTTACTGTTTAAATATTGTAACTCTACACTCATGATCATTGTAGACTGTGACTCCATTGCACTGTTCTAGCTTTTTGCTTCGTCTCGGCCGTTCGATCGTCTTCTGCTTTGGCTTCCTCTTTCGATCGCCAGTGTCATTTTTTTGCTGCGCCATTTAATGCCTTGCATTAGATTGAACGTTTCTTTTGTCCCTTTTGATTTTTTTTCTCATTTTTTTCTTTCTCCAGAATCAGTTCGTCGAGGCAGAGGGCCCCACCGTCCATTCTCGTGTTTACTGCAAAAACTTAATCACAAAGTAAATATTTTAATGTGCTATCTATCATCATCAGGTGATAAATGCATTTTTGGACTGCTACAGCAAATATATACCAGACACCGACCCATAATTTCCTGGAAAAGCCAAAACTTCTGACCTTGGAAAAGTCAAATTGTCCTCTTACAAGGTCACCAATAATAGGCTCTAATTCTCCCTTCTTTTCTGTACGTAATTGCATGCCACAAATTATTGAAAAATGGCTCTCAAATTTTTGTTTGATGGACAATAATTTCATCGATATTTAGTAATGTTTGTTTTGCGCAAAATATTTACATGTTACAAAAAATAATTCTTTTTATGATATTTAATAAGTATTAACAATATTGAAAATCTGATGATGATGAAATAATGATGATGGAGGTGATGATAGTGCTAAAAGTGGTAAATGAGTCTCTCTTTTTTGTTTTATTTTGATCACTTTGCTCTTTCTTTCTGTTTTTTTTAATAAAAAATTTTAAGGTAAAAAAATGTTTTAAAAAAATTACAAAATAAGTTTCTAGCTAAGAATCCATTAGTTTTAATTAAATAATTTTTTTTGATAAAAAATTTATGAAAAATATAAAGAATAATCAATCAAATATTAAATTTTGATTAAAAATTTTATTTATTTTTTATTTGATGTATATTGATGAACGCACAATATAACATGGGACTTTAAAATAAAATAATTTTTAAAAATAGATTTATATATTTTGTTTGATTTGTAGTATAGGGCGAGTGAAAAATCTAGTTAATTATAATTTAAATGTACAAGGTATTCGGTTGGGCATATATCAACACATAGAAAAAGGAGTCAAAAAAATTCAAAATTACGCATCTGCTAATTGACTTTTGAGTTATTCAATTCTAGGGACAAGAAACTGGGGAAAATATTGAGTCATACACGGGGCAATTATTTATGCGCCAACCAAGAAATTCATTCATGACACCATTAATTATAGATGAATTTTTATAATGGAAGATAAATGCAGCCAAATAGATCATTCATTTTCTTTTCGTTTGTTCCTAGCTAGCTGCCAATGCTACGCTAAAAATCTAATAGAATAAAATTATTTAAAATTTTTAATTATAATTTTTTATTCAATTAATTTTCTAATGTTTCTTATAAATTTTTTGATTTAAAAAAATCATAAATCATTCTTTTTTATGAATTACTTTTAACTAAAATATTAATCGAGAATTAAAAAAATAAAAATATATTTTTCATAATATTATATTTTAAAAAATAAAGTTATAATTAATGGATAGACTTTTATAAAAAAAATAAAAAATACAAAATAAATCTTATTTAACGTTGATGAGAAAATTAATTTTTAAAATTATTTGCAACGCTGCGAGTAGATAGAATAAAATCATTTCAAAATTTTATAATTTTTTATTCAATTAATTTTCTAATGTTTTTTATAAATTTTTTGATTTAAAAAAATCATAAATCATTCTTTTTTATGAATTTCTTTTAACTAAAATATTAATCGAGAATTTAAAAAATAAAAATATATTTTTCATAATATTATATTTTAAAAAATAAATTTATAATTAATTGATAGACTTTTATTAAAAAAAAATCTTATTTAACGTTGATGAGAAAATTAATTTTTGAAATTATTTGTGCAACGCTGCGAGTAGATAAAACAAAATTATTTCAAAAATTTATAATTTTTTATTTAATTATTACTATTTTTGTGTTTTGAATAAAATTTCTACTTAAAAAAATGATTTATTCTTCTTTATTTAGGGATTCTTAAATAAAACTTGTAATAATTTAAACTTGAAATATTAATCAAGAATTCAAAAACAAGTACTTTAAAAATATATTGTTTCATAAGAATATATCAAAAAAAAAAAAGTTGCAATTAATGTATAAAATTGCATAAAAATTAACTAATGAAAAAATAAAATTTTATTCTTATTTAATGTTGATGAGAATATTATTTTATTTAAAGTATATGCATTTGATCTATATATATTTATTTATAAAATAATCAATAAATTTAGCATAAAAAATAGTATTTGAATAATTGGTTGGTTCCCTTAAAAAATTATTTTAATTATTTTATTTCAAATAAATTGGCTCGATAATGTTAAAAAAAATATTCATGATAAATTATTTATATTATGTTAGAAAATGTATAGTTAATTTTTGATAAAAACAATGATTCAATAGTTTTTTATATACGTATTGACCATACTTAATGAAATGAAAAAAATTATTTGAAATACACTTTTAACCTTTTTAGAATTATATATATATATATATATATAACCTAAGGATTGAAAAACAATGTTACAACATGAGTGATGAAAATAGAAAAAGGTATGAAATTTGCATATTAATGCCCAAAAACACACACAAAAAAAATAATACACAAAAATTACTTAAATTTTCATCAAGTGAATAATAATTTTACGCATATAAATGGTAAATGAATAGGAATTTTAGGCATATGAACAGTTTGAATTCTCGCGTTACGTATACGCTATAGACCGAACAAACATATTTATAGCGAGTTTGACAATATATATGATGTTGTCGGTTAATTAAAATATAATAAATTAAATAAAAAAGATAAAATATCATCTAATTTTATAATTTTTAATCAAAATTTTTATCTATACATTTTTTTATGTTTTGAATAAATTTTGAAGTAAAAAAAATAATTTATTTTTCTTATGCATTTATTCCAAAATAAAAACCCATAATAAACAAATTTTAATATAAATTTTTTAAAAAAATTCTTAATATTTTTTTTTAGATAACATTGCATCGAAGAACTAAAGCAACAATTAATATAAAAACTTGTATGAAAATTAACAAATTAAGCTTTTTTATTGATGAGAAGATTTTTTTGTTAATATGTACATTTGATTTATATATATTTATTTACGAAATAATGAATAATATTAGTATACAAAATTGTATTTGAATTATTAAGCGGTTATTCTAAAATATTATTTTAATTATTTTATTTGAAATAATTAATTTTAAAGTATAAAAAATAATAGCAAATAGTTGGTGTTTTGTATAAATGTATAATTGATTTCTAATAAAATCAATGACTCTATTATTATTTTTTATCTATCATGACCACAATAAATGGATGAAATGTATAGAATAATATTTTAAAAAATTAAATTATAAAATATATATTGAAGTTAATAGAGTGCAATAAAAACTATAAAATTGATTTCGATAAAATTTGATTATATAGAGAATAAGAAAATAAAATACATATATTCTATTTTGAAACTTTGTTTATATAAGAATTAAGCAAATAAAAACTAATATAAAAAAACTTATTCAAATCCATACATAGAGAAAATAAATCATATTTATTAATAAATAAAATTATATAAAAATAAGAATAAAAATTAATTTCATGAGAATTTTTGTAATAAATCGAAAAGATCAATTTTAAACAATAAAATATATATATATATATATATATATATATATATATATATATATATATATATATATATATATATATATATATATATATATTTATTATAAAATATAAAAACATATTGTATAAATTATATAATCGTTAGTTTGTTTGAAAAAAATAACAATTGATTTTTAAAATTTTTAACACCTAATTAAATACAAAAAGAACATAAATTCATGGAAAATAAAGCAAAGGAAAAAAACCAAAAAAAAAAGAAAAGAAAAGAAAAAGAAAAGGCATGTAGTGCATGAGCTAGGAATTAAAATTTTTATTTTAAAATTTTATGGACCAAAACAAAATAATTAAAAAATTTTTTTAAAAAAAAAAAAAACTAAGTGTGAGTAGTACATTGTGAGGGTAACATCCAATTAAATAAAAAAAACATAAATTGATGAAAAAAATCAAAATAAAAAAACCAAAGAAAAAAAAAAGAAAAGGCATGTAGTGTATCAGTTAGGAATTAAAATTTTAGGGACCGAAACGAAATTTCAAAAAAAAAAACCCATGAGTGAATATTATATTGTGAGGGAGTGAACAAGTGTTGACACTCGTATCGAATAATATATACTATGTTGTTGGTTAATAAAATATATGAAATTAAATATAAAAGATAAAATTTCATCTAATTTTATAATTTTTAATCAAAATTTGTATCTATACATTGTTTTATGTTTTGAATAAATTTTGAAGTAAAAAAATATGATTTGCTCTTTCTTATGCATTTATTCTTAAATAAAAACCCATAATAAACAAATTTTAATATAAATTTTTTAAAAAAACGTCTTAATATTTTTTTTATAACATTGCATCAAATAAATAAAGCAATAATTAATATAAAAATTTGTATGAAAATTAACAAATAAAGCTTTTTTACTAATGAGAATATTTTTTTTTAAAATGTACATTTGATTTATATATATCTATTTACAAAATAATGAATAATATTAGTATGCAAAATTATATTTGAATTATTAAGAGATTATTCTAAAATATTATTTCAATTATTTTATTTAAAATAATTAATTTTAAAATATAAAAAAATAATAACAAATAGTTGGTGTTGTGTGTGTAGATGTATAGTTGATTTTTAATAAAATCAATGACTCTATTATTTTTTTTATACATCATGATCACACTCAATGGATGAAAATATGTAGAATAAATAGAAAAATATTTTTTAAAAATTAAATTATAAAATATATATTGAAGTTAATAGAGTGCAATAAAAAATATAAATTTGATTTCTATAAAATTTGATTATATAAAGAATAAGAAAATAAAATACATATATTCTATTTTTAAAATTTGATTATATAAGAATTAAGCAAATAAAAACTGATATAAAAAAAAACTTATGCAAATCCATACATAGAGAAAATAAATCATATTTATTAATAAATAAAATTCTATAAAAAAATAAGAATAAAAATGAACTTCATGAGAATTTTTATAATAAATTAAAAAGATCAATTTTTTAAAAAATAAAAGTAGTATATATTTATTCTAAAATATAAAAGCATATTGTATATATTATATAATCGTCGGTTTGTGTAGAAAAAAGTAACGATTGATTTTTAACAATTTTAACACCTAATTAAATAAAAAAAAGAATGTAAATTGATGGAAAAAAGAAAAGGAAAAAAATTAAAAAAAGAAAAGGCATGTAGTGCATGAGCTAGAGACTAAAATTTTTATTTTAAAATTTTAAGGACCAAAACAAAATAATTTGAAAATTACCAAAAAAAAAAAAAAACTAAGAGTGAAGAGTACATTGTGAGGGTAACACCCAATTAAATTTAAAAAGAACATAAATTGATAAAAAAAAAATCAAAGAAATAAAAAACCAAAAAAAAAAAAAGACATGCAAGTGCATCAATTAGAAATTAAAACTTTACGGATCAAAAAGAAATTCCAAAAAAAAAAAAACCATAAGTGAATAGTATATTGTGAGGGAGTGAACAGTGCTGCCATTGTTCAAAACCCTTCATGCCTTTTAGTTTATTAGTAATTACTTTCACATTTATGGAATCCTTTTGTTTTGTTTTTTTTTTTTGGTTTTCTAGATAATGAATAATTATCTTTACAAACTTGCATTCTAGTGTGTTTGGAGAGACTGCAAACTTCATTCGAAGGTTGTAAATTGGTTTTAATTTTTTGATTTATGTCATTTTACCTAAAAACAAAAGTTTTTAAAGAAAATTTTTGTACAAAAGTACTTTTAATTGAGACAATCACAATACAATATGTAAAACACATTATTACATCAACTTATAATCTTTCGTTCAAGATCATTATCATTATTACTAATAATCCTTGCAAACTTGCATGCTAGTAAATGAGTTTTTTTATCAAATGAGGATATTTTTAAATCTTTATTCTTTAAATTAAGTAATTTTAAACTTAATTCTCAAAATATATAATTTTTTACAACATAAGATATTTTCATCTACGCGACTTACTATAATTAATTTATCTTCTTCTCTAATACTAAACATTATTTAAAACTACAATCAAATTTAATGCTCTCCATACAAAAATTAAGCACTCCATGTGTTTTCTGCTTTGGTCGTTTCATTTTATATCATTATTCATCGATGGAACTTAACAGCCCATGACGAGTAAGAAAACATTTTCTTCAAAAAAACCAGACATATCTTACGAATCTCAAATTTTCACAAGGCCAAACTGTCACTCCTCAAAATAACCCAAGAAAGAGATCTTGAGAACTAGCATGATTAAGATCCCACTCAGATATACATACTTCATTGACTGGCTTTCTTACCTTCCTTCCATAGCGTATAATTTCCTTTCTTGGCATTATTAGGCAAAAGAGGCTATTCCATGTTTTCCGTTTCTGACTTTCCTTCACTTTCTCATTTCTTTTCAAAATTCATTTTGGTCATCACCCCCATTATTCTGATCCTCTCCATATTCATAATAATAATAAAATAATAATAAAAAATTATGGATCTTAGAGTGCCACGTTGTATACAACCCCACATGCCCCTAGCTGTCGACCTCGCCCTCACCATCCCCATGTTAATATGCTTGCTCTTCCAGATTCATAAATGGCATCGTCTTTATGAAACAAGCTCGGATTCTGGTTGATAAAATTCCAGATATATATAGAATCAAGAAATCACAGGGTTGGCAAATCAACATCCTCTCTTTTTAAACTTTGTATGTTGATGCAATGAAAAATCTTCATCCGGAGATTTAATTGGTTTTGTTGGCCATGTAGCCTTGGTTGCCAAAACACAGACTTGGGAAGAAGATCGTGCATACAGTTTGTATATGATGGTGTGCCTCTCCTTTTGCCATGCTAGATGAAAGAGAAGAAGAGAAGCGGAGGATGAGGATGAGTTCCAGCTTAATCTAGAAAGTTTGAAGCCGGATATGAACACAGTCATTTCATTTGAATAAATACCTATTTTGATAAATAAGTTTAAAAATATTCTATTTTAATAATAAAGATTTAAAATTACCCTATTTTTAAAAAAAGCTACTAGTAAAGACTGCGAACTTCATTCAAAGGTTGTAAATTGGTTTTAATTGTTTGGTTTAGTTTATTTTACCTGAAAAAGAAGTTCTTAGAAGAGATAGCAATACATGTACCGGCATCATTAATTAATTTCTTTGCATTCGAGTATGAAAACGGACTATTTTGCAGACTACTATCAACCATCTCTTATTCTTTTTGTACAAAAATCATTTGAATTGAGACAATCACAAAAGAATCTATAAAACACGTTATTATATCAAATTAAAGAATTCGCACGTACATGTAATATCATACCAACAACTTTCTTTGTAGCACATTTTTCTTTTTTGATGAAATTCTTTGTTGCAATTGTTGCAGTGAAAGAAATAAAAGAGAGAATTGTATCATGCAAGGAAATCAATCCATCGAAACAAATGCGACTAACAGTGAGGCAGATCAGCTGGAGGTGGTGGCAAAGTAGACTCTTTCGTCGGTCCATTCTCAACCACGAAAGCTGTGGCTAATCCCCAGGGCAAGTGCACATCCAGATGACAGTGCATGAACCATACTCCTGGATTATTGGCTATGAATCTTATGACTGCCCATCCTCCCACTGGCACCCCAATAGTGTTACGCGATTGTGGATTTACGAGATTGAACTTCTTAGAGTCTTTTATGGGATCATAATTTCCAAACCCTTGAGCCAACACATGGAAATTGAAACCGTGTAGATGCATGGGATGATTTTCCACACCGAGAATGGCTGTGTTCTGAAGCACCATTTCCACTGTAGCATTATACTTCAACACCTTCACGCTTGTTGATTGTGGTGTAATTAAGAGGGATGGATTTAGGACGTTGATGCTGGCATTAGTGTAGTCGAATTTGATTGGAGGAGTGTCAGGAAAATCAGGAGTGTAGATTCCGCTCACATTGAAAAAGAAGGCTTGCAAAAGGGACAAACTTGCTGGACGAACAAAAGAGTGATTGTTCATGCTGGCAGAGAGTCGCGTCCCATTTAGACAGGTTGGGCAAATGGAGATCCCCAGCCCAAATGTCACAAACATGCGCTCATCGATCTGCCGTGGGACTGGAACCCAGTGAGGCCCCCCAGCCAAGCCAGTAATGTTGGTGAAAAACTTATGGGCAGTAGGGGTGTCGTTGAAGGCAGGCACTCGAGGCATTATGGGAGTTGCAGGTGTTGGTGCACCTTCGTAAACAATAATTCCTCTTGTGGTTGTGTTATCAAACCGTACACCAGCAGCACTAACATATGCATTTGCGGCCATGTAATAAGACCCCGCTTCCTGGTCGGCTGTGAGGAGAACATCCACGGTCTGGCCAGGGCCGGTGACAACAACGTCGGTGACGTAGGGCACCGTGTATGCGGCATCAACAGCAACAACTGTCATCTTATGATTGGCTATCTTGAAGAAGAGCTCATTATTGATTGCAGCGTTGATTATTCGAAGGAGATAAGTCTTTTCTTTTTGTACCTTAAGCTTGAATATTTCTGCGATTGTGGGGACCAAATAAACCATAAAATAATAAGAATTAGACAGTTTCAAATAAATAATGAATTCCAATAATGATCAAAATGGTTATCAATTCGAATTTCAAAATATATATATATATATATATATAGCAGCGAATTTACGTAAATTTTAAATTTAAAAGACTTTTATTTAAGTACGTAGGTTAAAAGAATTATATAAAATCTTATAAATAGTTTAATTTTTTGAGTTCAGATGATTACATGAAGGCATATCATTACTTACTATTTTCAGAGCAATTGTAGAGATCCCCAGGGAGTCCATTTATTGTGTAGGCATCCGAAATGTTAGGTGGTATACCAAGAGCAAAAGCCTGGCTTTCGACATCAACAACATTAGCATTCCACCACTCTCCTGCAATCATATAACTAAACATATTGTAATTACAAAAAGCATTGATTATGTCACTTTAAATTAAAAAAATCCAATGGGTACCTAATAAAATAGGAACTTCTTTGTAGGGTTTAGGGAAAGGGTAAGGACGGCCGGATCTTGGACGGATAATGAGTGCCCCGTAAACTGTTGCTCGGAGCCAACTGACATGAGAATGCCACCATAGAGTACCTTCTTGCTGGAGGAGTTTAAATTTGTAGGTGTATTTACCTCCAGGCGGTATTGGACATTGAGTTATCATATTAGGTCCATCTGCCCAGGCACTAAGTATCTGAAACACTCCATGCCTGCATTAAATAAATAAATAACTAGTCACAATTTAATTGAATAATGATAAATTTTTTATACAAGAATTATGATAATTTAAAAGTAAGAGGATAATAGTGATGATAATGAAAGTTATAGAGCCAAGTCTTTTATAATTTTTTTAATCATGATTATATTAGCCTACGCAGTAGTTGAAGAATAACTTTCTCAAGTATTCAATTAAAGTTTTTTTTTCTTTTTTTATTGAATAACATGAAGACAAATCTGATAGTATTGGTATCGTTATCTAAAGAAAAGGATATCTTGTCATCTCATTTGAGTTAAAAACAAAGCAACATCTGACTGTTATTGAGAAATTGAACAAGTGATAATTAACATTATTTTATATATGGCCAAATAAGTCTTGCAAGAATTATTGAATTGCTGGTTTCTGGAAATACCTAGCTTAGCGATTTCTGACAGAAAACGTTTAGTATATATTAGTTATCATCGATTGGAGTTGACAAATCAACATGTTTATTTTCTTATCCACTTATTAGAACTTTTCCATTTGTCTAGGGGCTGTTTGGTATTGTTTCTGTTTTTAAATCTTTGAAAACAAAATATGATTTTTTAAATTGGCAAGTTTTGAAGTTTTATTTTTTAAAAAAAAATAGTTTTCAAAAATTTTCAAAATAAATATTTTATACTTCTAGCATATGTTTTAGAAGCCAGGTCGTATTCAAAAATAAAAAATTGGCCAAGGTATCGAGATCAAGTCGCTGGAGTTCGAACAAGGATTGGGGCCATGGTTCAGCGCAAGACCTGTGCCAGAGCGCAAACCAGGTTCGGGTCTGGGGTTTGGGTTGAATTCGGATTCAAAGCATTCGGATTTAGACCGAACCAGGTTTAGAGATGGAGCTGAAACCAGGACCATGTTCTAGAAACCAAAATTTTGGTTCAAGGAGTCAGTTCCAATAATTCAATTATCCAATTAAAGCTAAATACATTAAAAAAAGAAAAAAGAAAAAAAGAAGAATAGTGAACCAAATAAGTTTTCAATCTTTTTAAAACTAATAAAAATTAAAAACAAAAATGATACGAAACGGTAACCTAACTTCTTAAGTAATTAACGAAGGATTTACCAGTGTATTGTCAAGTTGTAGGGTGACATGTTAAAAACGTGGACTATAAGGGTGTCACCCTCTCGAACGCGAAGTGTTGGGCCAGGCAAGCTTCCATTCACTGCTGTTACCACTTGCTCAGAGCACAGCCGACGAACTGTAAGGTTTTGCACCTAAAACATTCACAATAAAACACATCAGTCTGCAAAGGTTTAAGCAACTAGAAAATCTTTTTCCTATCTATTATATACAGCATACTAATATAGTAGGATATGCAAAGTTTCGGCCAGGGAGGGACCGACGGTGAGAAAACTAAGTAATCCACTTTCTAAGTAGGGTTGAATGCTAGCTAGGTCGGTCAAGAAGGGACCAAAAAAATTCCCACTATATTATTTAGATCGTGGGCAGAAATGTGTGTTGGAAGTGCAGTGAGTTGCCAATGAATTTATATTTCAATTGACGTTCATGTTTGCTTCCATTCTAACAGGAAATCTCGAGTTTGAATCTCTATTATAGTAAAAGAAAAGAGTATTGAATCTTAGGACGTAGCAGAATCAAAGGTAATATCTTTTTCCTTGATCCCTTTCATACAAGCCTGAACATGATTTTGATCTTTGGACTGAAGATGAAACAAAAGGGTATGGCTAATTTGGTGAATGTGTTTCCTCTGTCAAAACTTCAAGTTGACTATCTAGGAGGATTTGCATATAAACCGGGCTACCAGTATCCTATCCTCGGCTCTTATATATCGTGTAATGACCAATTTATCCTCATGCAATCTTTGCATGGGGTAATTGATCGACCAAACAGTAATCTACAAGGACCATGATGAAACTTCCTCAACGTCAACAAAAAGAATTTGTGCTAATATGAGAGCAAAGATTACATGGAATGAGTGTTCCACAATTGCAGCAGAAGCTACTGAAGAAGCTAGAAGAACCAAAGCAAATGTTAACCAAAACAGAAGACGCAACATGTTTGAAGAGAGAAGAGTTCGAAGAAATAATAATGAAGCACTAATTTATAAAAATAAAAAAAGACTTGGCAAATGTTTGTGGTTGCCATTTCGAAATCTCAACACAAATATATATATACAGAAGAATTATACAAGTTTTGAGGGTCATAGCCTCCACACGATTGCGTGCTTAAGTAGTTAAATTCTTCTATGGATTTCTTTGGCAAGAGATTTGAATTTGAAAAATTCAATGGGTTAGCAAAAACTTCGTTTTCTAACAGCTTAAGTTAGCCTATATACATAAAAAAGTGCAAGTGTCAAGAGTCTTGACTGCTCAAGCAAACAAACATTTTCGAATAGAGTATTTGTGCAGTGGTCACAAATATTTTTGAAAAAATTAATCTCCTCATTCTATATATTCCTTTGCAAAAACATAAAGGTTATAAAATAAATATTTTCATTAAAAAAAAAAAGTGTAAGTGTTGAGCGTCTTCATTGCTCAAGCAAACAAACATTTACGAATAGAGTATTTGTGTTGTGGTCACAAATATTTTTTAAAAAATCAATTTCCTCATTCTGTATATTCCTTTGCAAAAGCAAAACGATTATAGAATTAATATTTTCCGTTTCATGATTAGTTAAGGCTTATAAATTAATAATAAATTTATTTATAAATTTCAATACATAATAATAAAGAATTACAGATATAGTCTAGTAATGATATAATTAGAAGTAAGATTCAATTCGATAACAAATCATAATTATCTTATTAATGATATGATACTTAAATTACTTTGGTTTAAAAAATAATCTAGTAATGTTCTGAGTGTTTGGTATTGGTCTATTATGAGAAGTGGCGAATTAAATACCTCAGTCTCTTTACCTATCACAAAAGAACTAGATAACACTTGAAGTTGACATTTGGCTATCTATCATCCCGATTTTCTAACATGAAACCTTTTATATTTCCATATATTATTAATTAAGATCTTTTGTATATATAGAAAATCGAATTGAAAAAGGCAGGCTTGACGGAGCCAGAGAAAACAATAATTCAGAGAAAAAGAGACACCAACTGCACATTACGAATGAGAGGGTTGAATTTTTATTTCCATGGACAGCAATCAAAAGTGAATGGGTATCTCTAATATTAATCAATGGAGTAAATTGTTGAACCGAGTAAAATGAAGGGAAAAACAACTCATAAATTCCAATTTTTAATCACAGATCATAAGAACCTTTTATGGTCCTCACTTTGGTGCCGAAGGGAGGTAGTCCAATTAATGCTATAAAGTAATTTTTTTTATATAATATACATTTTATATACATGTATACTTTCATGGGAAAACTCAATTAAGTCCTTAGCTGTCTTTTCCTTCTGTACTTAAGCAGTATCTATAAACTTTTCGTCTTATTTCTTAATTAATGGGTTAAAAAAGAAATTAAGCAGGTCTAATATAAGAGTTGAAGTCGAATCTGAAATCAACGATAAACCTATTTGCCTAAATAACCTTTCTTCTTTGTCTCAAAAAACACTAGTAGTCTCTCTTCGTCTTCTTTGTTTTTTTTTTTTAAAAAAAAAATTAAAATCAAAATTTGTTGATGGAGAACTAAAATTATAATATTAAATTTTATTTCTAAAATTTAAAATAAATCTATAAAAAAAAAATTAAATTGATCGGTTGGGTTAAAGTTTTTTAAAATTGAGAGTATTTAAGACGTTTCATTCGTTATACAGGCGTAAGGAGAGAATCTTGAAAAAAAAACATAGAAGTACTTGATCTCAAACAAAGTATAGGGAGTTCAAAACTGAATTTCAAAGAACAGGAATTAATTCTCAAATTTAAATTCAGGAGAGGTTTTACTAGTATAGATTATTTAAAATCAAAATTTTTTGTTACTTTTTTCCTAAGGTTCCATGTACATTTTGCATATAAAACTAATGAAATGACTTAAATACCTCCAACTTCAATCCCCTTTAACCTAGCTTATCACTTTTATTTTTTTTTCTATAGAAATAATTTTAAATTTTAGAAATAAAATTTAATATCTTAATTTTAATTCTTCATCTACAAATTTTGGTTTTTTTTTTTTTTTAAGAAAAAAAAGAAGAGATTTTAAGGCTAATGGTTTTTTTTTTTTTTTTTTTTTAGGCAAAGAAGAAATGGTATGTAGACTACTAGTATTTTTATGAAAAATCAAATAAAAGAAACTTAAAACCAAATTTTTTGGATGGAAAATTAAAATATTAAATATTAAATTTCATTATTTTATTTCGAAAATTTAAATTTAATCCTATCAAAGAATTAAAAAAAATAATCAATTAGGTTAAAGATTATTGAAAACGAAGGTATTTAAGCCATTATATATATGTATATATATTAGCAACTTAGCGAGTATAAGGTCATATGTCGATCAAATATGGTGTCTTCTTATGACAAAAACAACAAAGCATGAGTGGAACGGTGCTTTCTCGTCTCATAAACCAATCGAGTTTTAAGTTTTAATGAAATGATGAGTATGTTCTTATAACCAACCAAGTTTCGACGAAGTCTTAAAACTTTAATGAAATGATGCGTTTGGTCTTATCACTAACCGGGTTTTGACGAAGTCTTAAGTCCTTTACCAAACAATGCGTTTGGACTTGTAACAAACCAAGTTTTGTCGAAGCTTTAAGGCCTAAGTGAAACGATGCGTTTGGTAATATAACCTATCAAGCTTCGATGAAACCATAAGATTTAAATAAAACGATGTGTTTGATTTTGCTATCAATCGAGTTTGATGAAGGCAATATACACGAAGGAAACAAAAGGATAGTTATTAAATAACTATTTGCGCTTAAATTTAAATAAAAAGTAGTTGTCATTCAAGAGCTATTTAAGGAGGGAAGACCAATAGAATCACGGACGATCAGCAATACTAGACTTCCTAGATAAGTTTATTTAAATTCTTTAGTTTATCCTATAACGAGTTAGTTCTTACTTTCTTACAAGTAGTGCATTAATCTTTTATTATTTTCAGTAATTTTATCTTCATAACTTAGAAAGCGTTAATATGCCGAATGACATCAAACATCTTAATAGCTAACAATGTAAGTCTAGTATCTTTTGATTTATGATATTTACACTTTTAATGAATTTTATCTCTTCGATTGATAAAATTACGTTTATTTTATTATTCACTTTTTAAATTAAGTACGTAAGGAAAGTCCTAGTGGCTTTCTAGGCAAAATCAAACCTTATAATATTTCATCACGAAGAACTTAATCACAAATTAAAGCTTCAACACACTCGTTTTAAGATTAAATTCAACAAGTTTTGGTGACCACGAGTGGGAAAAGAAATGTCAAAACGTAGTATTACTAAAAGTATGACAAGATGTCAACTCTCCGAAGGGGACCAAATTGGCCAAATATTTTTGTTTTTATTGATGGAATTGTCCAAATTTTGAAAATGAATGTATGATGGAAACCATGGAAAACCATAATCGCAAGGAAAGCAAGGCTAATAACATCCTAGAACCTAAAAATGTAATTGACAAAGAACAATCCGACAATCAAAAGAGATTGGGTGTTAAACATAAAGAACATGCGGGTTTTAGATAGAAGTGATGATTCTAAAAATCGAAACCATGATGTTAGGAAATAAGTACCTAAAGAACGAATGGTTGAATTTCAATAAATGCTAGTTAATCGGATCGAAAATGTCTCGAAGAGGATATATGATCCATCTTTGAAGATATGCAATCGGATAAATTGACACATACCTGTTAGTGTCAAACTAGCTTAAAGAGTATATCTATAAGATAAAGGCTTCTGTAGCCAAATCATAAAAAAAAAAAAAAAAGAATAAGAATATTGATAACCATATTGTTGAATTAATGGATTGTATAAGTTATCATAGCAATAGAGTGATTATAGATGTAAATCACCAGTTTAATGAAACTCTTATTCCATTGGCTAGACAAGTAGCGAACGAAATGGAAATTATTATCGAACCAAGATTCAAAACAACTATAAGCATCACTTGAACAATGAAAGAAGATATTTGACGAGTTGTAATTTTAGCAAAAGGAAAAGGGAAAGAACCGACCAAAGAAAGGAATTTCGACATTAACAAGGAAATGAGGTCCTCAACGATCAAAGTCGATCGAAGTTCCTTTAAGGTATCCGTCTTCTCGCTCATAATAGGCCATTTGACAACAAAAATGGTCATGACATGCCATAACATTCTCATGGACATGCTTCCTATGGCCAACCTAATGGCTATTCATCCTAGTTATCAACACAACCAATATCTCTATACTATGGTCCTTTAAACCTACCTCCAAGGGTAACAACAAATTTCCCACCACGTAATACGCCAACTATGGCGATAGTAGGGGAAATGGTGTGACAAGACATCCTGTCATTAGGAATGCAACTAGAGAATTGAATAAAAAAAGCTTTAGCTAACATGATTAAGATGATGTACGAATCACGAATGCAAAGGGTCAATCATCCTATTTATCAAAAGCCGTATCAAGATTATGTCAACAGGGAATATCCATTCTCTAAAGAATGTTTGATCTCCCGAATTCACTCGTTTTCTAGCGAAGAAATGTTTTTACCTTGGAACACATTGCTAGATTCACTTTTTAGTATGGAGAACTATCATAGGATGATTTCTTGAAGTTATGTCTCTTTCCTAGTTCTTTAATTGTCGCAGACATTCACTTGATACATCAATCTATTACCAAATTCCATCTTCACTTAGTGGGATATGCAAAATGCATTCTAGGCTCGGCTTTTAAGAACAAACCCCGAAATTTTAATAGCATACCTAGCAAGATTAAAACAATTTCAAGGAGAATATATAGAGTAATTTCATTCAAGGTTTAGAAAAGTTAGAGTTCGATGTCGAGTTAATTTATCTAAAAGAAAATTTTTACATTTCCCATAAGACGGTTTGGATTTCGAACTCAAAAAATTCGAGGGCATGATGTTTCAAGACCTTTACAAATTAACGGAAAAACCGTCAAGGCTCAAAACAATCATGTAAGAACTTATTATCAAGATTCCATAATGGTCGATGTGGATTTTGTAGAATATGTTAAAGGAAAGCCAATAGTCTATAAACGAGTTGACTCAAAAACATACAAACTCCTATAAGTTTTAAGTCAAAAGAAGATCGAAAATATTCTTTCGATCTGGATAAAGTAGATTTGATCCTTGATTGGCTTTTAGCTAACAATAGAATCAAGCTTAAAGGGAAATATAAGCTACCAACTTCGGAAGAATTGAAAAAAGAAAAATTCTATAAATGACACGATGCTTTCATCCCATTCAACTAACAATTATATCCTGTTTAGAAATTTAATTCAATATTTAATAAAGTCAAAAAAATTGACTTTGCCCGATAAGAAAGAGATTATGAAAGTTGTCGGTAATCTTTTTCCCGAAATGGTCAAAATTTTGACTATTGAGGTGTTCGATTTTTCCGATATATAAGAACAACTTGTTATGCCAAAAGCTACCAAGGTGGCTAATTAGGTTTTTAACTATTTCATCAATAGAGGCATCCTTCGATTCCCTCTTTTTGATGACTCAAAACTTGACCACTACCGTAAATGGCACATCACTACTCTACACATAATGGACAAATACTTCAACTTTATAGACTATTTGAATGGTCCTCAAAACTACAACCGGTATGACCTCACTCATGAAGAAGAAATACTTCTAATTTTGGCTCCACTTGGGCCAAAAACGTATACTAATAAGGTCAAAAAACGAGTTAAAAGATCCTAAGTTTGACTTCAAGACAGGTACTTTGGCCTACAAACAAGGCCAAGATTGGGTGAATCGTTAAAAAATAACAACAAAGGACCACCGTCAAAGAATGGCGACTAAAGAGCATCGAATGGGGGAATTATCCTCTCATATGGCTTTAAAGAAAAGACCACAACGTGGAGAAAGTTTGAGCTCAAAAGGCTCGGATAGGAAAGATCTAACTCAACATATGTTTTGTAGTAGTAATGTAAAAAAGAAAAAAGAGATGATAGCTACTCATCGTGTAACTAGTAACCCATTTATTTTGACTAGAGAAACTTTTGCTCAAGTCGAAAGGATCAAGAATGATGCTCGTAAGGAGTACTTCTATAAGAGGTACAAATATGTTTCTCCTACTCGAGTGCATTACAAGTCCGAAGCCATCCCTATTGATGGTCCGACAATCGAAGGCATTCGATAAAAGAGAGACAAGTCTAACGATATCGATAAACCTTCAAGGTTTATAAAGTCGAAGAAACCAAAAGTTGAAGTACGAAAAGAAGCTCAATTTTCTCCTCCAAGATAATCAAAACATGACGAGTTCTTCAAATCAACTAAATTATGGTAATCTCTCAAGACAAGCTAAAATATGACAATCCTCCAAGTCGACCAAAAAATGATAATCTTTCAAGACAACCAAGATTTGATAAATCCCCAAAACGACCAAAATATGGTAGTTCCCCATGGTATTCAAAGCTTGATAGTCCTTCATCCATATCCAAAACTCAAAAGAAGAGATGGTTGAGGAAAATGGCGAGAGATAAAAAAGGTCTAAATATCTTAAAATGAGAAGACTAGGATGAAAACCAAAATATTACAAAGAGGCCAACTAGAATCAATGATCACTTCAACCGAAACCTCAATTTCGAGAAAGAAAAAGAGGTTATAGAGTCTAGTTATAAAACTAAGTTTAAAGATGACAACTTTGAGATCATCTTAGATAAAGATCATCGTAATGGTTAGAGTCCTACCATAGGATAAATAAGTTTAATCAAATACAATATGGTCCTTACTTTTTCTAGTTGAAAACATGGCAAAGGCAAGACAATCGAATATCGACTCGAAGATGTTTTGGATAATTTAGTTATGAAAGTAGAGATGGCCGACATTCAAGATAAACCAATCCAACCTTTAGAGGTGTCTATTGGTAAACATGTAATTGTCTTTGAAAAACTAGAGGTATCCAAAAGTAAGCATGTCAAACTATTATATATTAAAATAATTATAAATGGTTTTTCAATAAGCAAAATATTGATTGATAATGATGAAGCAGATCAATAGTATGCCACTTGATATGCTTAAAATTCTTTAAAAAATCTAACAAAAAAATTAACCAATACTAATATTTCAGTATGTAATTCACTAAAAACTTCGCAAAAGCAAAAGACATGCTACTCGTCGAGTTACAGAGTTAGATCGAAAATAGGAATTGTTGTTTTCTTTATAATTGATACCAAACCTTCAATTGATGCACTATTAGGAAGGGATTGGATTCATCCTAATTTATGTGTGCGTTCATCTCTCCATCAAAAACAAGTGTTTTAGAATTCTAACTTTTTTGAGGTTGTATATACGGATATCAATCGGATACATGTGCGATCCAATGTCATAAAGACTAGGATTTTTAGAGGAGAACCGATCTCTTTCTTTTTGAAAGGTGAATATTTCTAACAAAAAGTTATGTAGATCATCGAAGAACCTTTCACTCCTAAAATTGATGTGACATCCTTCTTTATTTCCCTAGAAGCATTAAAATGGGATGAAGTTAAAGAGATAATGAAACAAAACCAAATCAATCAACTTTGCGACTTTAAGGAAATTTATGAATTTCTAATCGAAGACGGTCTAGAGGGAAAGAATGAAGACTAGTAGGAAATTAAAGAAGAAACATCACCGAATTTGTTAGCAAAATGATCTAAGCTAGAAAAAAGACTCATTTTTGAATGATAAGTCAAAATGAAAAAGGAATAAATGGTTTGGAGACAATTCAAGCTACCATCCATTGTTTAAAAGTATATGAAACAAAAAAAACAAAAAACAAAAAGGCTACACGAAAAGGAAAAATAACCATCCTCAGCTTAGTAGATTGTATCCATGAGGATGATCTTAACAAAGAACATAGAAGTAACCTAGTGGACATGTTAATGGCACAATAAATTGAAGTGCCAAGGCTAAGCACTCAAGATCCACTCTAAGAAGTCAATTTAAGAATGAAAAAGGAACAAAGGCTTATTTTTATTAGTGAGTTATTGGATTCTAGTTTCAAAGAAATAATGATTTCTTTATTGAATGAGTACAAATACTATTTCACTTGGGAATAACATGAAATTCCCAGATTGTATAGAAATTTGGTGGAACATCAACTATCAATAAAAAATAATACACGTCCAAGTGAGCAAACTTCAAGAAGAATGATCGAGGAAATGGTTGATTTGGTTCAACAAGAAATTAAGGAGTTATTTCAAGTCGGTTTTATCGGGACTTCAAGATATATTGATGGGTCTCTAATATTATTTTAGTTATAAAAAAGAGTGGAAGACTTATAAGATTTTTCAAGTGTTTTAGCCTAGGTTGATGCTAATCTTCTCGTAGTTGATGAGTTGCTAATATCGTAGAACGACTTATGTTTGTTAGCCATAAGGAAATTATTTTCCTAAAACGTCGATCACATTACGGTGAGAAAAGAGGTTACACCAATGTTTGGGTGATAACTACCGAGATACCGCATTGTGACATAAATCATCAATTTGTTCTCAACAATCGTTATAGGGGCTTTCGGATGTTCCTTCTTTTATTCCATGACCGATTGATGGTCGAGATCAATGGCTTTACTACCGTTTAGATTAATCCAAACTGATGAGCATAGAGGTTAGGGTTATAAGCTTCGATAAACATTACATCCCTAAGAGAATAAATCAAGTCTCGACTCACTAAAATTGCACTCCATACAAACTTGTTCACTAAAAGAGAATTCTATCTTGCGAAGTAGTTTGTTTGATTAAAACCATAATGGCTCATATCTATGTATATGAAAGGGCATCCAAGTCTTCTAGTTTATTTCTCTTATGCTAAGGATAAAAAATGTACCTAAAAGTGCTCGAAAGCGAATGAGGGCGAAAGGGTGCATCATGGATGAGAGAGTGACCATAGCTATCTAATCCTCTTTGATAAGATGAGGTCGATTTAAGGCTAAGAAATAAAATTTTCCCCATATCCGAACGAAGAGATAGAAATCACTTTGCATCACGAGATACTTCTATCCTTCTCTACAACGATCGACCAAATGTCCATAAACTTTAATAAGCCTATTTTCCTAGATTCTAAGGTCTTCATCATTTGTGTTGAAAGCCAAAGTTTAGCCATTAGAATACAAACAAGTGATGGCCATAACATCGAGTAGGGTCATCGACATATGCCTTTCCGAAAAATAAAACTAGTTGACATAAGATTTTAGATAGCAACTAGAGTCGTTACTAAACCAAGGTTTTAATGTATAAGAGCAAGTTGACAAGTGGATAACCTCGTGAACCCTCATTTCATCCCATTTCTTACCTAACCGTGTAATAAGCTTTTTCTTAACCTAATCTTCATATTTGGCATTTGGTTTTGGCTAAATAATAAGAAAATCTTTGGCAAATTGAGTCCAATTTCACAAAGCTAGATAAGACTCTAGAGAGAAAAGAATGTCAATATCATAAATCCTTAGGAAGACCGTATCGATCATGTTAGTAAGATGGATAACCTCGGTATTGATAATAAGACCTAATGTCCGGTAAGAGCTCCTCTCCGAATTTTGTATGTATCCAATCACGATATCGACAACATTGTTAATGGTAATAGGTCGAAACAAACTTATATCAATCACACCCGTTTGATTGAAGGATTCATTCAAGCAATAATAGTCCCATTAAAAAGTGATCTTCTCTTAGATAGATTTTTTTTCGAAGACTTGATGTTGCCTTTTGGAGCCATTATTATAGAAAAATGAAGAAATTAATAAAGGGTAGAAAAGATGTTCAATGGAATGACATAGAGAAAGTAAAGGTTTTTGTCCTTTAAGATTTTAGCGAGAAAAATAAGTTATACTAAAAGTGAAAATATTGCAAGTCATTTTTCTTTTATATGATCCATTTTAAAGGTCGTGATGTTTGAGTGGTAAGATTTAACAGTTCTATTGAAAGGAAATAATTAAGAATAGAGTAATTTATAATGTAAATATAGAAAGTTTGTATGTTGCCTAAATTAGGAAATTTTATCTCTTTATAAAGCTAACATTTCCTAAATAGGCTAGTATATTTAGTATATATGTAGGTCGTAACTCTTTGTATTATACCCGATAAATATCACTATTATTCTCTTCTTTCATATTTTTCTACATGGTATGAGAGCAAACCTAAAAAAAAAAAAAAAAAAAAAAAAAAAAAAAAAAAAAAAACTTAGTCTTTTAACCTATACATAGTCTCCTCATCCAACCTAGCTACAAATCAATAGCCATAACTCCATCATATCTGAAATTGAATCGACTCGATAGCCACTAATCCTTCTTCATCTACTTCGATCGTTTTAAAAAAAAACTCCGACCTTGGTTTCTTTTAAACCTCATTCAATCCAAATAACTACTATTTGGTTGAATGGAGATAATTTCCTACACTCGGTCTCAATCCGTGCACATGTATATTCGAAGTAGAAGGATTGGCTACATTACTAGAAATAAGAAAGAACTCGCCTTTGATGATCAAACATACACCAAATGGGACAATGTCAATCTTATGTATTTGGATTTAGAAAATCAATCCCAAGTCTATGAACTAGTGTTAAAACTTAGAGATATTTGTCAAGGCGAAGATAATGTTACCAAATACTTCAATTCACTAAACATCTATAGCAGGATTTAGATTTATTTAATACTCATAAGGGAAAACCTTTTGATGATTACAACTACCATAAAAAGAAGGTTGAAGATGATCGAATCTTCAAGTTTCTTATTGGTTTAAGTGTTAAATTTGATGAAGTTAGGAGAAGGATAATTGATAGACAACCTATTCCCTCTATTTAAGAAGAGTTTTCAAAAGTTTATCGTGAAGAGAGTCGCGGACTTGTCATGCTTGGCAAGAGACTTTAAGTAGCATTATTGAGAATTTTACTTTGGCTATCGGTAAAGTCTATGCTAGCAATCATAAGAAGACTCATGTATGGTGTGATCATTATAATAAGCTAAGACACACCAAGTGAAACATGCCTGGACACTTCATGGTAAATCGACTAATTGGAAAGGCAAACATGAGAGGAAGTTTAACCAACAAAATAGCCAAATGAGTGTTCCCACTACATATCAAGTCGAAGTTGTACCATTCAGATCCTCGGGAAATGGATCATATTCTCAAGCTATTAAAATCTAACGCTACATTATCGGGTACTCCTAATGCTTCTCTTACACAAATAGGTAATGATTTAAATATCTTTGCTTGTTATTCTCTTTCACAATCCGCTCCTTGGATAATAGATTCAAGAGCATTTGACCATGTGAATAGTTTTTCTAAATTTTTCATACATATACTCTTTGTTCTAGACAAGAAAAAATTCATATAGAAAATGGATCTTATTCTTCTATTGCAGGCAAATGTTTGGTCAAATTATCAAAAACCTTATCTCTTAAATTTGTTCTTCATGTACCTAAACTTATCTACAATCTTCTATCTATTAGCAAAATATCCAAAGATTCTAATTGTCATATTACTTTCTTTGATTCTCATTGTGTTTTCTAGGACTAGAATTTGGAGAGGAAGATTGGTAGTGTGAGGATGATAAATGCTCTCTACTACTTTGAAGATGAAGATTCCAAAAATAAAATACCTCGTGGATTCAATAAAGTTAATTCTACTCCCATTAAGGATAAAATAATGTTTTGGCACTATAGATTAGGACATCCTAGTTTTTCATATCTTAAAAAATTATTTTCTACTTTATTTTATGGAATAGATAGTTTCAATTTTCATTGTAAACATTGCATTTTATCAAAAGGTCACAAAAATACCTATTATTTAAAACCATAAGTAGCCTTCTCGGACTTTTTACCTAATTTATAGTGATGTTTGGGGCCTTCAAGAATTCAAACTTGTTTTGAAAAAAGATGGTTTGTGACATTTATTGACCATCATACTCGATTATGTTGGACATGTTTAATGAATGATAAATTGAAAGTTCAAACTTTATTCAAAAGTTTTTTTGCAATGGTTGAAACACAATTTCATTCAAAAATTGGAATTTTACATACCGATAATGGCACTCGAATATTTTAATAATACTTTTGGCAGCCTTTTTCATAAAAAAGGATATTTAAAATCAATCTACCTATGTTGATATACCACAACAAAATGGCATTGCTAAAAGAAAAAATAGACATTTACTAGAAGTTATCCGTGCACCGATGTTTTCTATGCATATTCCTAAATATCTCTACGATGAAGCTATTTTAACCGCATCATATTTAATTAACGGAATGCCTACTTGTGTTTTGAATTACATTACACCCTTAGAGAATGTTTCAAATATTTTTTTTTATAGTCAAATTTTTTCACATTTACCTCTTAAAGTTTTTGGTTACACGACTTATATTTTTATCTCTCGAAAGGATCGATCAAAACTTGATCCTCGAACCGAAAAATATGTTTTTGTTGGTTATGCAATAAATAAGAAAGGATATAAATGTTTTTATCCATTAACTCGTAAAATTATTGTTACTATAGATGTTTTGTTTCTTGAAAATCAACCCAATTTTTGAAATAATTTTCTTTAGGGGAAGAAACTAGATAAAGAAAATAGTTAGGATATTCAAGTATATTTTACCTAAAGTCATACCTTTTAATCCTATTCTGTCAAGTATGGAGAATCTTTGACAAGAGGAGAAACGCTACCAAATAATTATAAGGAATATAAGCTTAAGGTTATTATTTGTGCAAGGAAGAAAATTCATTCAAAATGTAGAGAATCATCTATATCTTACCAAGCCAATCTAATGCTCCAAATTCAAGTTCGGTAATGTTGATTCTCCTCGACCTTCATCTCCTTCTATTGATTCTCCTCTTAATCCTAATACTTCTATTGAAATAAAATCTAATGATCTGGATATATCTATAGCCATTAAGAAAGGAACTCGTTCTTGTACTAATCATCCTATTATAAAGTATCTATCATATGATAGGCTCTCTTACAAACATGAGGTATTTATATCAAAAATTTCCAACTTGTTTATCCCAAGAAACATTCAAGAAGCACTTGATGATCCAAAGTGAAAATTAGCAGCTTTTTAGAAGATTAATACACTAAAGAAGAATGGGACTTAAGAGATTATGGAATTACCAAAAGATTAAAAAATAGTAAAGTGTAAATAGGTGTTTACTCGTAAAATAAAAGGTAGATAAAAGTGTAAAAAGATACAAAACAAGACTTGTTGCTAAGGGGTTTACGTAAACTTATGGCATTGATTACCAAGAAATTTTTGCTCCAAGTAGCAAAAATTAACTCCATCAATGTGTTATTATTTTTTACAGATCAATTTTAACCGGCTTCTATAACAACTAGATGTAAAAAATGCTTTTTTGAATGGTGACTTGGAAGAAGAAGTATTCATATGCCCTCCTTTAGGTTTTAAAATTACTTTTAGCCAAAATAAAGTGTGTAAATTTAAGAAGTCTTTGTATAGTCTTAAACGAGTCTCCCGCAGTATGGTTTAAATGTTTTAGGAAGGTAGTAAAAGGCTATGGATATCGCCAAAGTCAAGTTGATCATACTATATTTTATAAACATTCTGATAAGGGTAAGATTATAATTTTAATTATATATATTGATGATATGATTTTGACATGTGATGATCATGATGAATTATCAATACTAAAGAAAAGATTGGTCAAGCGTTTGAAATTAAAGACCTAAGAGTGTTGAAATACTTTATAGGTATGGAGTTTGTAAGATCAAGATAAGGTATATTTGTAAATCAAAGAAAATATATTCTTGATTTACTTAATGAAACCGACCTTTTGGGATGTAAAGCAACCGAGACTCTAATTGAAGCTAAACCTAGCTACTATTAAAAATGTGATTGAAAGAGAAAAATTTTAGCATCCGGTTGGTAAGCTTATTCATTTATCACACACTCATCTTGATATTGAATTTTTTATGAGCATGGTAAGTCAATTTATGCATGCTTCGGGTAAAGAACACTTTGATGTTGCATACAAAATACTAAGGCATCTTAAAGGGACACTTGGAAAAGGGTCGATGTTTAAAAAAAGTGGTAATGCTCAAATAGAAGTTTACAATGATGTTGATTGGGCAGGAAGCATTACTGATCGACGATCAACATCGAGGTTATTACACTTTTGTTGGTGAAAATTGAGTCATTTGGTGTAACCTCACAAAAATCTTTAATGAGACATATATATATGCTGGAATATTCATGTAAATATACATTAAGTACGAGTGCAATTGTAAGTGTCATTATAACTATTTGATGATGATGGTTAATTAGTACTTATTTGAGAATTTTAGGATAAAGTTTTAAACAAATTAATTAATTACCACTCATTATATATTAAGTACTTGGGACATAGTATACAAGGAAAATAGGAGTGTATAAAAGTTTAGAAATATAGGAATATTTTTCTCGGAAAATATCGAATGGAAGGGAAGGGAATTTCCAAGTTTAGAGGGGGAATTTATGAAAATCTATGAAGAAAATATGTTAATTACTTAAAGCTAGGTTAATTAGGGTATTTAATTAGTCTAATCCCTTAGTTAGGACACCTAAGCTATTTCATTAAATGCAAGAGAGCCAACTCACCAAACTTATACACAAACCCGCCACCTTCACCATGACTCACCAAATTACTTTACACTTTGCTTAATTAATTCAAGACACATATAGACCTATTTAATGCAAGAAAATAGAAGACACATATATAGAGAGAAAGAAAGGGAATGGCAAACATTTTGAAAAAACTAGTAACTGCCAAAGGATAGAAGAAAAAGCAAGTGTGAGGAAGAGAAAAACAAAAAAGAAAGAGAGAAAAGAGAGGAAAGAAAGAGAGAAGGGAAATGAAAGGAAAAAGGAAAGAAAAGCTAAAGGAACCTAACCTTATCCAAACTAGGTAAGTGGGTTTGTGTTTATGTCATTTATTTGATCCTTCCATGAAAATTGATGTATTTGCTTAAGCTTCCAATTATGTTATGTGGTATTGAGGTGTTGGTCTTGTCATGCTTGTTAGGCATAGGATTGTTTGTTATTATGGGATATCTATGTAAATAAGTTTCTTTGATGCTTCATGCCATTCAATTGATGTGATTGTAATTGATTAAGCTTATGTATAGGTTATGAGGTATTTGTTGGCTTAGTTATGTCGGTAGGTTGTGTGGTTGATCAAAACATGATGGGCGAACTTGGAACTTGTATAGCCATGAATAAAATGGAGTAGTAAGAAAAAAATGAAAATTTAAGGTTTTCTTGAGCAAACGTTAAGTCGAGAGTTACACGACCTCCAACACGAGCGTGTCTTTTCTCGTGTAATGAAGAAAGGTGTTTTTCTTCAAGTCGAGAGTTACACGGCCTCCCACACGGGCGTGTCTTTGCCCATGTCATGAAGAAAGGTGTTTTTCTTCGAGTCAAAGAGGTACACTGCCTCCCATACGGACGTGTCTTTGCCCGTGTAATGAAGAAATGTATTTTTCTTCAAGTCGAGAGTTACACGACCTCTCACATGGGCGTATCTTTGCCCGTGTAATGAAGAAATGTATCTTTTTCAAGTCGGAGAGTTATACGACCTCCTACACGGCGTGTCTTTGCTCGTGTAATGAAGAAATGTATCTTTTTCAAGTCAAAGAGTTATATGGCCTTCCACGTGGGCATGTCTTTGATCGTGTAATTCATCGGTCACTCGAAATTTATCACTTTTACTTCATACTTGCTTGGTTTCCATTCCTCTCACCCAAATAATGTAATTAACGATCAATAAGGCTAAAATAAATATAAAAATGAAAATATTTCATGATAATAAGAGGTATGAGCATGTCCGAAACCCCGTGTGGGTTGGACCTATAAAGATATATGAAGTCGGATCCCGTATGGGCTAGATATGTTTCATATGATATGTATAACATCACATGCATCATGTGCATTATGGGAAAAATGGAGAAAAGTCAATTGAATGAGAATTGGTTTACACGATTAGGTTTGGTAACCTAACGGAAAAAATGAGTATTAGCAATCCAATTGTGTGCGTACTTTAAGCTCGTGTGCCTACACTATTAATCGATGCATTCCCACTAACGAGTGGTTACAACGAGGGATAATTTCATTGTAGCAAAAGATGATTTGATGATGACCTAGATTAAAAATAAAGTAGGTTAGCTAATACCCAGTGTACTCGGAATTAAAATTGATGAGTATGGTGGGAAGTCAAAAAAACATTGCATATCATGTGCATCACTCTTACTTATTGAGCTTCAACTCACCCCATAATTATTTTTATGATGTAACGAAAGAGGAAAAAATAGTAAGGATGCGGTTGGTTCCTCCTAAGAGGCTTATGTGTAACACGAGAAGCTGAAACAAGTTTTGTCCGTAATTTAGGGATATGGAATCCGTACGGAATCAACCGTTAATTGTAATATTTTGTTACCGTAATTAGTTATGCCATGTAAAATTTTCTATATGTAGTCTTGATATGTAAGGTGTCGTTAATTTCTTAAGTACACCGTACGAGACATGATTAGGGTTTAGGTAGTGTCGGTGTGACGTGTCTTGCCTAGTCACTTCTATTTGGGTAATAGTCGATGGACTGAGGTTAGGGCGTCACACTTAGCAAAGTAAAAAAGCAAAGTGTTGCAGTATGGAGTAAAGTCTAAGCTGAATTTAGATATATTGCGCATGAAATTTGTGAGATAATATGGATTAAACAATTACTAAAAGATTTGCAACTCTTAGTTTTACTTCCTATGAAAATGTATTGTAATAATAAAACCGTGATTTCAATTGCTCATAATCTAGTTCTTCATGATAGGACAACATATGTCAAAGTTGACAAACATTTTATCAAAGAAAAACTTGAGAATGGTTTAATCTATGTTCTTTACATACCTATAGATCAACGGATAGCTGATATTCTCACCAAAGGATTGTCTAACACTCAATTTAATTATCTTTTAAGCAAGCCGACCATGGAAAACATCTACAAGCCATCTTGAGGGGGTATGTTGAAAGGAAATAATTAAGAATAGAGTAATTTATGGTGTAAATATAAAAAGTTTGCATGTTACCTAAGTTAGGGAATTCGTCTCTTTGTACGACTAATACTTTCTAAATAGGCTAGTCTATTTACTATATATGTAGATTCTAACTCTTTGTATTATACATGATAAAAACAACTATTATTCTCTTCTTTCATATTTTTCTATAGGTTCGGATAAAGGTAAGGCAAAAGCCACCGATTGTTAGATAATCGATGTAGTAAAAAGGATTACAAGACCCGTTTAAGAAGTGAAACAACATGATGTCTTATTATGTCCATCGTTGTTTAATGTTTTTCCCATTAGAGGCAAAAAAAAATTTCATTTCATCTCTAAAGGGCTAAAGGGGGACATATGTTGGCAACTCAAAGTTCAAAGTTCAAAGTCATACGTCAACCAAATATGGTGTCTTCTTATGAAAAAAATGACAAAGCATGAGTGGAAAAATGCGTTTTGGTCTTTTTGGTCTCATAAACGAATCAATTTTAAGTTTTAGTGAAACGATGCATTTTGTCTTATAACCAATTAAGTTTTAACGAAGACTTAAAATTCTAATGAAACGATGTGTTTGGACTTGTCACCAATCAAGTTCCTACGAAGCCTTCAAGTCCTTTACAAAATGATGCGTTTGGACTTGTAACAAACCAAGTTTCGATGAAGCCTTAAGTCTTGAGTGAAACAATATGTTTGGTTATATAACCAATCGAGTTTCGACAAAATCATAAGATTTAAATAAAATAATATGTCCGGTCCCGCAATCGGTTAGTTTCGATGAAGGCAATATGCACGAAGAAAATAAAGGGACGAGTTATTAAATAATTGTTTGCACTTAAATTTAAATAAAAGACAGCTTTTCAGTCAAGAGCTATTTAAGGAGGGAGGACCAACTGAATTGCACACAATCAATAATACAAGACTTCTTAGACAAGTTTATTTAAATCCTTTAGTTTACCATGTAACATTTAGTTCCTACTTTCTTGTAAGTAGTGCATTAGTCTTTTATTGTTTTCGGTAATTTTATGTTCATAACTTAGAAAGCATTGATCCGTCGACATGGCATCGAACATCTCGATAATTAACAATGTAAGTTTCATATTTTCTTATTTATGATATTTACACTTTTAATTAATTTTGTCTCTTTCGATTGATAAAATTCTGTTTATTTTATTATCCACTCTTTAAATTAAGTACCTATAGGAAGTCCCGATGGCTTACTAAGCAAAACCAAACCCTATAATATTTTATCGCGAATGACTTAATCACAAATTAAAACATCGACACACTCCGCTTTAAGATTAAATGCGACGAGCAACAATAATATATATGTGTGTGCGTGTGTGTATATGGAGGGGAGGGGGACAAAATCCTTAAAAAAAAAAAAAAATGAAGTACTTTTCTCTTAAGAAAAGTATAATTTCTTAGAAGCTTTCCTTTAATTTGTTTCTCTCCTTTTCAATTGGGTTTCGTTATTGGTGTTAATAATACGTTCCATATATTTATAAACTATTGGTGTTTTCAATTTACAATGCATGTACAAAACAGACAAGAGTCAGAACACTGTATTAATACCAAACCGATTCAAAATAATCACCTGAGTTTAAATTTGCAAAAACCTTTTAAAAAGTTAATCTAGACTAAAGCTAATTAGCCTCATGCATGTCAAATCTTTTGAATAAAAAAGTATTCGTAAGTTTTAGCTTACCAGCTCTCCATATCTCTTCAAAGAAAAAAAAAGATTTAAAAAGTCCTAATTGCGCTATTTATCCATTATTCTAGAATATTGACTGAAAATCCTAATTCTTTATGCTTTGTTTCTTCATAATTTATGAAGAAATATTTGCTGTTCTTGCCATTCAAATCTTCATGGATCCATCCACCTGTCGGATCTCCCTAACATCAGATTTTGTTTTTGACCAGTTAAAAACATGTAATAAAAAACAAAATAATTAAGCAGGTAACGTGCTTCTGGAAGTGGATACAATTGGAGAACTAGCAAGTCTACATGTTTTTTAAATTATTACAAATATTCTATTTGTTTCGAATAAATCCTCTATATTTATATTTATATCTGTTTCAAATACTTCTCTAGTTAGAATTCTAATTAAGTAATGTATTTTTCTAAAATATTCTTAATTAAAGTACATTTTGTAAAAAATTATCCAATTATAATTCTTAAAAAATATATATATATTCTTGAAAAGCATGAATAAATTATACAAAATAGCATAACAACTAATAATTTTGTTAATCTTAAAGAAAAATCTGAAGAAACAATCTTCCTAGGACGGGATGATTTTAATTAGAATGCCGGGTCTCATTAAGTCGTTGTCTTTTACTCATTGTGGGTATGTGTGTGTTTTTATATATATAGTACGAAGAATTCAGTAAGAGGAAACGTTTAGGAATCGTTCTTGTGCATTCGGTACGTAGCCCGTTGACTGTGTTTTTTTTTATAATTTCCAGATAGATGGAAGCTGGCCACTTGCTTAGCCTTGAAGGCACCCTTATAGCTATATACCTTTCCATTCTTTATCCTAAACAGTGCCTGTATTTGAATATATTTGAGTTAATTTTTGTATTAATAGAAACTAAATTAACTACTAATCAAACAATTTTTTTTTGGTGGAAAACTAAAGTGTAAATGAAAACGTGTGAATATTGCTCATCGCATCCTTAGGTAAATCTTCAAAAACATTTTGGATTGTCTTCTGTTAATTTGAATTTTTAAACTGGGATGAATTTTATTCTTCACTAGTAATCCTTTTAATTGGTTCACTCTATCTTTGGCATGCCTTTCATTTTCCAGTTTTCTACTGTTTTCTATTTGCTCTCTTGTGAGCTCTTGGCCTCTTTGGCCTTGCCTCTTTATGTACTTAATTAGGCTGACTTGCTTTCTATCTTTTATTAACATGGAATTCTCTCGTTTTCATTAAAATAAATAGATAAATAAAAATTATTATAATCAGATTTACTAAATGCAATAATCTGATGAAGTTGAATCACTCGTGAAAGAAATTTGCAAGAAAAAAAAACTATTTCATTAATTGTTCTGTAAATTAGGGCTAAACATTTTGTCCAATTTAACTATTAATTAAAAATCACTTGCAAATCACTTTTCTTTTAAAGAATAGTGAAAATCATCAAATAGTAGTCATAAAACTATTCAAGATTATTTTCTATATGGTAATTTTTTTATATTCTAAATTTTTTTATCATAATTTTTTTATCAATTTTTTTATGATATTTTGTTATTTAATAAGGAAACATGTTGTAGCTCACAATCTCACATGTTATTTAACAGAAAAATAGTTGGAATGTCACGGAAAATGTATTAATTAAAACACCCTATAGTTCAAGGATTGAAATTAAAAAGCAAAAAAAATATTTGACGAGTCCCAATCAAAATATTCTTATTATTAGGATTCTATAATAAAGAAAAGAAAAAGAATAATTAAGACAAAATTTTCCAAGACCGTCTGCTTGTATATAATAGTGGTTATGTATTTAGAAAGTTGAATTGACGAGGTCACTTGTAAAATCTTAATGATGTTATACTAACTCTGGCATTGCACAATACAAATTCCAATTTCTTTTTTAGTTTAAAAAATTATTTATTTATTTTCTTTTGCTAGCTTTCATGCATCAGTACTAAGTCAACTGTTAAAGCATACATTATAGCTATTTTTTTTCATGATTTTTAGTAAAACTAAGACTGTCTGGAATACAGTTAGAATGGTTCCTTTGGTAAACAACTAGGCAAGCATAGCTATCAAAATCAAATGATGATTTGATTGTAATCAATTACTGCAACGACGAAATATAAAGCATCGTTAAAGCACAAGTAATTAGCATCGATCTGAGCTCTGAACAAATCCAGTCCTCTTTGTCGTTTCAGATAACTTTAAAATTTAGCTTTAAGAGAATGAATATCAAGCCTTCATTTATTCCTCTCTTTTTTCACTATCAACTTCACCACAATATATATCATTGGAGCATATATAAAGTTAATGGTTCTTGGTGGATTGTTTCTTGAAATAAGGAGTCTACATTTATTCAACTTGAATTGTTACTATCAAAGATGTAAGTAGAGTAACAAAAAATATATATTTTAAATTCATCCGGTTAGAAATTTGATTTTTATTCTTAAAAAAAATAAAATTATGGAATTAAACATGGATTTTTGGTTCAAAGAATCTAATTTTTAAAATCAATTAAAAACTGAACGTAATTTGACACTGATCTAATATCTTAATTGATTCAAAAATATCTTATTAATCAACTTGAGATATTATGTTTGAGTTTTAAATTTTTTTATTAATCATATTCAGAGATACCTTAACTTTTAGGTCTCATATAAATATAAATTTGGTGTGTTCACTCTGTCGATTTGCAAATTTGTTAGAGGGAAAAAAAAAACTAATTAAAAGCATTAGTCTAATTTAAATGGACAAGGCATTCGGTTGGACATATATCTGAAAAAAAAAAAAAAGGTGCCAAGAAAATCAAAATTACGCATCTGCTAATTGACTTTTGCGGCATTCAATTCTAGGGACAAGAAACTAGGGAAAATATTGAGTCATACACACGGCAGTTATTTATGTGCCCACCAAGAAATTCCTTCATGATACCATTAATTATAGATGAATTTTTATAATGAAAGATATATGTAGCCAAATAGATCATTCATTTTCTTTTCGTTTGTTATTAATTTTCATGCAAATTTAAAAAAAAATTATTATCATTATACTATATCAATATTATTTTTCGATGCTTTCTTAAAATACTTTTTTTGTTTAATTTTTATTCATCAAAATGGACTTTCATAATGAATATTATAAAAATATATATATATGTCTGCGTCATTTAAAGTTTTGACCAGATTAAAATTTTAGAATAAATACAAATTAAATAAAAAGATAAATATTTTAAAAAAAAAAAACAAAGAGCGTGGTGCAAATTACGTAATTAAGAAACAAAGCGTGGATTAGAAGATTGGGGTAGTCTAAAAATCTACACACGCTAATGACTAAATAATTAAAGTTTAGTTGGAGAAAGTTAGCGTCCTAATGAGGAGATCAGCAGGCTGTTTCGTTACTTAGTCCTAATCATGAACATTAAAAATTCACATATGATGTGAAGTTTAAAATTTGATATTTAATTATTTATCAAACAACTTTGCGCATGTTTATGCTAACCTATTAACCAATCAGTATGCTTTATGTAGTTCGTTCCGAATCTTTTTTCACAGTCACTTTAAATGCATATCTTGTATGTATGAAACAAGAGGGTCAATTCACAATATCATGTGTTGATCTAGTTTAAGAAATAATAAATTTAATTTCAATTGATATAAAAAAAATTCAAAAATATGCTGCTATCTATAAATATAAAAAATAATATATATATATATAATGCATTGGATAAATTGAATTAATTGAATTAAGAAAATGTAAAGAGTATTGAGAAATATACGATTTAATTAACTCCATTTGAGACTTATCTTTAAACTCTGATGAATTAAAAAAAAAAAATAAGGACCCAAAATTTCTCTGTTGGATTTGTTAAAAGAAGGTAGTTTGTCTGTGCTCGAATAGAACCAGGCCCAAGGCCGTTTTAAAATGGGCTTGAGTTTAATCTAACCAATGTGAGGCACTCTGGCTTCTTGAGCACCGAGAGGGTAGAATAAAATTTGATTTGAAGGTCAAGTTGGACATAGGTGGGTGGACATATACAGGTATGCTAAACGGTACAATACTTCTATTCATTTTAACTTATTTGAGAAATCATTTTTTCAATTTTTAATTTTAAATTGATATTTTTATTTACAATTAAATCTTTTTTTCTTCAATTTTAACATACAAATATAGTTTTTCAATAGGTAAAAACATGTCAAAACTTATAGGTATTTTGCTTTCTTTTATTTTTATTTTTCATTTTTTATTCTATAATTTATTGCAAAAACATATTGATGAACAAATCAAATGAATTTGAAAAAAATATATATAAGTTTTTCTTTAAAAAAAAATGAAACTTGACAATATGAGTTTCGAAAAAAAAACACAAGTTTTTTCTTTTTTTTTTAAAGATGGAGTGTAATCGATAAAATGAGAGTATAACAGTACTTTCTATCTTTTAAAAAAAAAAATCAGGGAATATTTTTATTTTAAAAAATTTCAGACAGAAAATTTAACTCCAGTAATCTTATGGTGAAAACTGTAATTTTCAAACTACAAGGTACAAAGTGTAATAGTGCCCAAAATCGAGAATGGTAGAGGTAATTAATGAAAATAATGACAATTAATTATGATTATTTAAGAATATGTAAAATTAGTATGCTAGTGTGTCTTCGTGTCATATAATATCTATTCATCCAATACTAAATAGAATATGATATAAGTTAGGCAGTTAATATATTCGTTTCGAAATACACAATCTAAATCGATCTAATAAATACATAATTTAACACCGTATACATGATTTTAAACCTAAAATAAATATTGAATGATTTCTGCATATAATTGTAATAATCACTAATAATTTATTAATTGGTATATATCAACACTAATATTTTTCATGTGACATAAAAAGAAGATTATTGAATATGTGAGATTCTTTGCACATTTTTTTAGGATGTGATATTGTAAGTTGCTATAAGAAATTTTAGATAAATATGTATTAAAATATATATATATATATATATATATATATATATATATATATATATATAAAGTTAGATCGAATCGAGTTTGTAGTGGGTATTCGATAAGTGGAGAAGACCGTTCAGCCAATTTTATCTATCGAAGGCGGAACGAGCGTGGATGACGGGCATGAGTTTGTCAAGTCTGGTGTAGATGCATAAAAAAGTCATCCCGACTCAATCCATTAGAAAACCCATCTCGATCCAATCCCTTACCACTACCATATCCCTAGTGATATGTGGGCTAGATGGTGACAATGAACCTCACCAAGTTGTCTTTTCGATTCTAAACATACATTGAATGCCATGATCCAATGAACATTTTCAAAAAATGATTGAACAATCTGAGTGGGAGTTGCCGAGGTGAGAATGATAGCAATGGAAATGGAAATCCACCTCTGGGGTCATTAATTATCAGTTTAAGGAATTCCCTGTCAACATTTCAAAACACAAACTTTCAATTAATGATCCTAACATCTTACCTCTAAATATGGGCAAGAAAAAGGTATGGATTTTTCCCTTCTTTCGTAATGCCAGTTGTGCGAGAGAAATGGTGCTATGATAAAGAAGGCTAGACGTTTGTTGAAGCATGAAAGTGACTCATCTTTGGGCATTCTGTAGGAAATTACAAATCGGATGCTCAATAAGCCATTTTGCTAAAGTCTTGGGCCTATTTCAGAATGGCTGTCATATTTTTGTCTCCAAAATATGCTGGAAATCAGAGTGAGAATGGAAATCAACATGCATCACAAAACAAGATACTGGGCATCTTAGTAGACTATATATATTGTCTCTAGCGTAGCTCTAAATAGCAGTCATTGTATAACAAACGGTTTTTATTTAACAGATTTAGACATGTTCTTTTTTTAAATGTTTCACACACGTTATATAATGTTTTTATTTATCATTTTTTTAATTTTTTTTTAATTTATGTGATATTAAAGTATTGAAAGTGTTTTTAACTTTTTTTTATAATAAATTTAATTATTGTTATATAATATTAAACTATTAAAAATTTATAAATTTATTTGTAATTATTATTTTATTATCGTAATAAAATACATCTTGAAATCGCGATCCTATTTGTTTCTATAATTACACCCATGACTTAAAACTATAGTCTCCAATGGTATTGCATGGCATATGATGCAGTAAAGTCCAGGCTTGACCTACTTTTTGTCAGGTAACCTAATCCAGAGTTGGCATAAGTAACCATTGTGCATCCATGGTGATGATATTTGCTGCCTTGAGAGGTATAATTGAGCAGTCTCTTTCAAACAATAACCCTTGATTTTTATTGGATTGCTCCGACTCCTTGGTGATCATTATCTGTTAATTAAGTAGCCGACTCTTTTGTCCTCAATGCTTGGACTAAGAGAGCCCATAAGATGCCAAAAATGGCCAACAACTTGCCATTCTGTTCCCATTTGCCAAACTGCTCCTGGGACAATAGAAGGAAAGAGAATTTATTAAAATGGGAAGATGGTACTTAGCTCCCAATTGCTAATAACAAGAACGAGTTGTTTCCACTCCCCCGCGAAAAACCTGCGAAAGCGATCAGAGCCCGTTTCCCTTTTTCCTTCGTAGGATCAAGATCATCGTTCGGCCTACCTCTACGATATTTAGGTGCTTGGCCTACCTCTTGGAGTCTCATGCTACCTTAAGATATCTTGTAATATTTCTCTTTTAATGTCAACATATATATAACAATCCATGAGCTATCCACCAAAAAAGAAATAACGAAAAATGAATAAGACCTTTAAAACTAAATTACAAGTCACATTTTGTTAAAGATTTTTTGGTCTAATGAATAGGAAGATATTTGTATCCTAAATAATAATAACAATAATAATAAGCTGATTCGAAAGTAAAGTTTATCTTATTAAAAAAAAAAATCAAAACAAATTTTAGGGATTACTGCCTTATTGGTTTGCTATTCAAAGTTGATTTAATTGTTAATTCTTTTTCAAAACTTTATTTATTTATTTATAGATAGCAAGATATTTTCGGATTAGTTTTTAAATCAATGGAAATTAAATTCAACATTTTCTAAACTAAATCAATGCCAAATCAAAATTTTTTATTTTTATTTATAAATAATAGGATATTTTAGGATTAATTTTTAAATGAATCAAAATTAATTTTATCATTTTCTAAACTAGATCAATACTAGATCAAATTTTTTATTTATAAATAGTAGGATACTTTAGGATTAGTTTTTAAATGAATCGAAATTAAATTTTTCATTTTCTAAACTAGATTAGTGCTAGATTAAATTTTTTTAAATAAAAAATGAGATATTTTCATAACAATTTTTATATCATTTAAAATTAAATTCATAATTTTCTAAATAAAATCAGCGCTATTATATTTTATTTTATATCCATTTTAAAACTTATATTTTTTAAATTCACTAATAATTCATATCTAATATTATATAAAAAAAAATTGAACTCCTTGTTTAATGAATTAAAAATACTCCTTTAGTTCCGCGGTACTTCCTTTAGTTCTATCTTTATCAAATTCACAACCTCATCTTATTGTCGGTATGTCAAGACCGTTTTTCTTTTCTTTTCTTTAACTTTTGGGAACCCTTCAGCTTTGGAATTTTTATCTTTATCATTTCCGTCCCCCAATTCTTTTTCCTTTTCTCTTGTTTATTGCCAAATTTAAAAGTATTCTATTTTAGTAGCTTTTTTATTTGTTCACGCAACGGCACATTCATACCCATACATACACACATACGTAGACGTCACTGATGGTCCAGTCCTAGTCAACTACTTTCTTCATGTCTCCATTTAAACTAATCCCATGTTATGCTCTTCGGGTAAACGACCATATCCACCGTAAAATAATTAGAGTGACAATATAAATAAAAATTATTAAACCAATTAAATAATTATTGCAATTATTCTGGCTGCATCTCATAGTCTCTTTCTATTCTTCTTTTATTCTTAAAAAACAAAAAGAATTACATTTCAGAATTAAATTTGATAACTAACTATTTTAATAAGAAAAAATTAATATTAATAAGTTATTAAATCTTCAAACAATTTAGTTATATCTTCGATATGAAATAGAATATCACAAGAAAATATGTATATATTAAAAAATATATAAACAATTTTTTTATATAGTATAATAATTAATAATTTTTTAAAATTATGTAAAAAAACACTTTTTTTTAAACATGGAGAGAATAATTAATTAGCATATTAGTTAAAATCGGTCCTACAAATGTGAATTTCTTACTTATTTTCTTTAATAAATAGGTGAAAAGGACTAATTTCACACTTAAGCATGGATGAGAATGATTAGTGTATTGATTAAACTGAAATCTGAAATGATTAGGGTCTTTCATTTTTTATTTTTTGTTCAATGACAAGGACTAACTTAATTAAGTACTCTTTAACTACCGCTTGGTTTAATTATATATATATATATATATATATATAGAAAAAACAGAAGATATATCTCAAATCTTTCCTAAAAAATTGTAGTGCATCAGCTCGATAGATCCTACCACAAGACCAACTCATCTAATATTCCATATATTTATTTTTTAAAAAAGTGATTTTGGATTATTTTTGTAAAATTAGGATTACTTTTTCATAAATAAGGTGATGGTGGCCTTAAAAAATAAGGCAATGGTAAAAGAAGTTAGTGTTTTATTTATTTATTTATTTTGTTTGCTGAAAAATGAATTAATTTTGAAAAAATAAACTCCATGGAGTTATTTTTTTATGTTTGATTATGTCGTAGAAAATTGTTAGAAAATTCATCTAAAAATAGCTCTGTCATTATATTATTTACCTATAATAAAATTAATATGACCTAACATGCTTTAGCTATCTTATCAATAAAATAACATAAATTATACCTAGAATAAAAGAAATCACAGCATAAATTTTTAAAAATGACTTTGAATCATTCGCTCTCAAAAAAAAAAAAAATTCTCATCTCAATTAAAAAAAAGGAACGATTTTTATACTTGATCAAGAATATAATGATTATTTAAAACGCCAAAGAATTTAGAAAACAACTAGCATTTTCTAATTTGAGAAATTCTTGCTTCAATAATTATTAAAAAAAAAAAGTGAAGGTGCTTCTGATGTAAGAAAAGATACGTGTCCATCAATATCTGATCGTTGATCCTGAGGGAAAGGTTCCCACATCACAGTAACTTGATTGCATCAAACGTACTGAACATGCATTGGGACCTAGATTCCGCAACACCAAATCTCCATTACCTTGTTTTTTTAACGAACCTAAAATCGGTTCCTCGGCTATAAATAGATTTTCAATCCAATCCCCATACTAGTAATTCTATCAATAGGCCCCCTAACTAGTAACATTACATCATATCCTACCATCAACCGATGTCTGTAGTTGAAATTGAGGCACATAGAACATGCCTCTGGATAATTATCTGAAGTAACAGTAGAATAATTATAGTTTTTCAACATTATTTTACATCTCAATTTTATTTTTTTTACCCTTTTTGTTATTTATTTATCTCACTTGTTTTCATTGGAAAAATGCTAATAGAGTTTTTGTTTTTTCGATTTTATGATACTTAAGCAGTAGGATATGCTAAATAAAAAGGATGTTTGAAGTAATTGATTTTTTACAATTTTTTAGTTATAAATAATAGAGCATTTTTAACTCAGTTTTGAGATCAATTGAAACTGAATTAATCATTTTCTGAATTAGATTAATACTAATCAAGTCTATTTTTTATCATTTTAAAAAACTTAACCTATTAAATCAGAAACGCTATTTTATCACTCAACTTATAACCTTAGAAGCTAGTGATTATAGGCATGCATCTTTAACATCATAAGCTGACAACAACACAATTTATAAAATTAGTAGTTGAGGGATTATATTGAGAATCTAATAATAGTTGGAGGGATATTTTAAAGTTTGCCCTTTCATTTTTGCAGTGCCACTTTAATTATCATAAAACGAAAAGAAAGCTCCTTGCAACTCTCCGTATACCATTACCCAGTTCACGTCTCTGTAGTCCGTACTGTGTAGTAGTTTTGCAGTTGTCTGCAGTCCAAACCAGAAAAGTCTTATAAACGCAAAAACGCACCAGTGTTTTGTCTCCATGAGCTTAAAAAGACAACCTTAATTTTTTTCTCTCTCTCTTATTATTACATTCTCGGATGATAATCGATAAATAAATCCCCTACCTCTGTAATTATTAGCTTCTTTTTTTTGCTCTTGCAAAGTAATGATTTGGTAACGTTAATGGAGTTGCAGTTGTTGTTGCCACCTAATCCAAGAACACCCACTTCATTAAATCCTTTGAATTTATGTCAAATGCTTTGAAAACCATCCAAAAAGTTTCCAAATTTACACTCCATCTTTTGATTCTTTCTTTGTCTAAATCTTTAAAATGTCAGTTCATGAAATGTCCCACATCGATTTAGAGCAAGGGACACAAAGCCGCTCCGTTGCTGGAAGTGATATCAGTTCTTTTTCTGATGCAGAAGAAGGGTCTTGCTACTCTCAGTTCTATTCAACCACCGGTGGCTCTTATGATGATTACAGTTTCGCTTGTGTCTCTGATCCGGAGGGTATAATCGGCGTGGTATTGGATTCTAGGAGGGTGTCTTCAGTGTCTGATTGCTCGGTGGAGGTGGGGATTGAGAATGGGGTACCTGAAATAAAGGTGCATTTGAGTAAAGTGGAGAGAGATTGTAGGATTTGCCATCTGGGTTTGGAGAGTAATAGTCACGAATCAGGTGTTGCTATGGAATTGGGTTGCTCTTGTAAGGATGATTTGGCTGCTGCTCATAAAAAGTGTGCAGAAGCTTGGTTCAGGATAAAGGGAAACAAGTAAGTACAAGGTTGAATTCTAGTTTTTGTTTCCTCAGGTAAACTTTCTTTTGCTGTTTTGTTTTGAAAATTATTCATTTACAGTGTTCGTATGATCTTTATAATTTTGGATTATGTTTCATTTTGCTTGTTTGTGAGAAATGGTAAATTTCCACTTTGTGCTTCTTAGTATGATCTAAGTTGGTTGATGAGTTTTTTAAAGTGTAAATGATGCACTAAAGTGGGATTTTTGAAGGAATAATAATAACAATTTTTCACCAAAGAGGACAAAGTTTTCATTAGTTAAGGCTTTTGGATAATGCATTGCAGTCTGATTAGTTTATGGGATATGAAGCATTGATTTATGGGAAATCAAAGGTGATGTGGAAGTTAAGAATTTTGATGAATAAAAAGGAAAGTGGAAGGAGATTCTGTTTATTAAACAAGTTGATAGGGGGAAAAAGGTAAAGCAAAAAAAGTACAGCGTTAAGATAATGTCCCAATGATATGTCTAACTACACCGACAATTTCTTGTCAATCTGTACTTTTTCGAAGTTTAGGAATCTAAATAATGCTCCTTTCTTGATTTTCTTCCTCTTTATCACTGTGGAGATTTGACTCCTTGTTGATATGTTGATTAAAAGATAATTGCTTGTGGGTGCGCCAGTTCATATTTGTATTTGTATAATTGCTGATGCTGATTCCTTACTTCCTGGTCATCTGATTTACTTAGCAACAAATGATAATTCGCGTCCAATATCTTATGCACAAGACAAGATAAGCATCACAAGATTGCGAATGACGGGTAGAAATCTCCTGATAGTTATGGATCCTAAAACCTATGGTTCATGCATTTCATAATCAGTATTTATCTGTCACAGCATGTCTGTATCAGTCACATTGGTTGATACCTTGCCGAAACCATGGTGGAATGGAATATCTTGGTATCAGTTATAATCCACTTCACTATTGGACTTGTTGGACGTAGGCAGTTGATTGGTCTACTCTTGGATTTAACATTGTTTTAATTTCTGGTTATAACTTAGAACAACCAGGGAAAACTCATTTGGTGGAATGTTTTGTATCTGAAACTGAACATTCAAAACTTTTAATTCGAGCACCAACACGTGCTTATTGATGCATACATCAACTGGTTGCAAGGATCGTCTGTTGATCTTGCTTATCCTTACTGGAATAATGTTACATGATGTAAAAAGATAAAAGATATGCACAGGAACAAGTGATGGAAGCTGGCTATCGTGGAGGTTCAATGTAAACTATTTAATAGTAAATACAGTATTAGACATCATCTATTGTATGCTGCAGTAATAAAGTGGTATCTCTAGCCCTTAATCTATCACCCCATTCTTTGTCTGTCAATCAGAATAGGTAATCTTTATACTTTGAATCTGAAGCTTTTAACTGTGCGTGTGTCTCTGAATAAAATTTTCAAAATCGCTGGCTTATCAGCATATGATATTCAAATCTCTGTCTCTCATTTCTGGTGTCTTTTACCTGGTATTCTAGTTCACAGTTACCCAGCTAGCCTTTTATCTGAACCAGTTTTTTGGGAATGTTTTATTCTTAGGTACTGTTGTACTCAGCTGAACAGATGAACTACATAAGCTATATTCCTTTTTGGGGTTGCAATTAGCAGCATTTATTTGCATTTAACTTTTATTTTAAATTCCTAATCCTCTGCCAACTATTATGGTATGTCTAATTAGTTCCTTTTGTCACGAAAATTAGTGTCATATATGCTTTGGTATTAATTTCTCACCTATATTCATTCGCTTCACTTGAAATTTACCAGGACCTGTGAGATTTGTCATTCTATTGCACGCAACGTTGTTTTAGCAAGTGAAATCGAATTGATTGAGCAGCCAAGTGAGACAAACAATGCCCTGGCAAATACTGCTGCGACAGCAGTCTCAACATCAATTCCTGCTACAGAAACTCGAAGCTTTTGGCAAGGCCACCGCTTCCTGAATTTCTTGCTTGCTTGTGTGGTATTTGCATTTGTATTATCCTGGCTCTTTCACTTCAACGTGCCATCCTCGTAAACTCTTGTAGAAGAGGCTTGAGAGAATAGGAAAAGGAAATAATTATAGAGAAAAGCAGAATCATTCTAGAAGATCTTGCAGAGATTGTTGTGTGATGAGTGAGGAAGGATGAAGTGCCTTGTGAGGTTTTATAGGCTGTCATACGTTGATATTTTCCTTTAAATACACATAGGAGTTTGTTGATCTATATACGTACGCTGATATTTATCAGAGCTTTGTCTGCCTTGAAATTTGTTTTAATTGATTCATAGCTCTGCCCATAAAAATATTTATAGGTGTTCGAAGGTTGTATTGATTCATCTAAAAGCTGTTATTTTTAAGGTTAAGCTTTTCTTTTGTAATGACTTTTGATATAATTCTGCAGAAATTACTAAAAACACTAACAGGTCTGAGATTGTTGCTATTCGTTTACTGTAGCAACAATTTTCTTTTTTATTTTCGGCTGTTGGTGCTTGGGCCTGCTGCACCTGGTCCTTTTTTCTTTGGCAGCTCACACCTGGCCCTTTTTTTTCATTTTATATATATGTGTGTGAATTATCATGAAATTAGGTGTGAAAAATATAAAAATTAATTTTTTTTTATATAGTTTGAGGATAATATAATATATATAATATTTTTTAAGATTTTAGTTTGAACATATATATTTGATTATATTACTCTTATTGTTTAAAAATTTATTTCTTTAATTATTTATTTCTTATTAAAATTCTCATCAAATTAATTTTTTGATATAATTTTATTTGTTAGTAAATTTTATTTTTTAATATATGAATTTTAGAATAAAATTTTAGAACGGCAATATTTTATTTTTTAAAAATATATTATTATAATTTATACATATTACAAATTAATTATATATCCGCACACATTATACCAATTATTTGTTATTTATTTTTTTCATATTCTAATTTTTTAAAGTAAAATAAGTTAGTTAATGTTTTAAAAGAACCTTCTAATTATTTGAATATAAATTTTTATGCAAATATTATTAAATATTTTGTTAATAAATATATATAAATCGAACAAGTTTTGCTCAATATATAGATTCGATTTACATTAATCACAAAAAATAAAACTTTCATTCGCATTACACCATACAAATCATTAATCCTACGTAAGTAATAGTTTTTAACCGCAGCATAACATGACTACCTAACTAGTAATTCCTAAATCCCATTGTGTTTTGTGAGAAATATTTTACCAGAATTCCCTCGGAAAGCGTTTTGAAAATCCCTCCACCATGAAATGAAAGAGGTGTCTTGGCCACTGTTATTCCTCTTATTTTCCCCCAAAATGGTCATGACAAAGGTTCATGAATATTGGATTCCCAGATCGAAGTGTTAACCAGCAATCTCATTCTTGGAAGGATCCATAACAAACAGGCAACAGCCTCTACAACAGTCCATGCTTGAGTTGACGGACAACAGCTATGTCTGTTACAGTGATATGTGTCCCCAATGTTGCTTGCACTTACCAACAACTGAACTCAGATTAAGGAACAACGGAACTGCAGAAGCATAATTTATCCACACAAACGAAAATAATTGAAGAATACTGTAATTTCGACTTGGGGTCAAAATAAGGATAGAGAAAATGAGAAGCAAGAATGCATACAAGAGCCTACACAAAATTACCAAGATAATAATAAAAAAACGACCTATACACTTTCAGTTTTTGTTTCTTTTGGCTTCCAAGTTTGTGCCATCTTTGAGTGTTTCTTGTGCATCAGTCTCCATTCCAAGGCTGAAAAGGCAAGCTGCTTGAAGGTACGAGGCAGTGGACCACTCAGGAGACACCACTTGCGCTTGCATAGCATCCCCTAGAGCTTCTTGTGGCATGTCACTCATCAAGTAAGATAAGCAACGCCTGGCATACACAGTTGGTGACACCATGGTTCCGCCATCTATGAACTGCAGAAGACAAAGGAAAACTTAATCTTCTTTCAGAAGCCAGCATAAAGTTCTATTGCAATCAGGATGCATAAGTAAAACTTGAACCCATATTTTATTACAAGATTCAAAACTAACAATAAATCTGTGGAAGAGGCTCGATTTAGTGTTACTATATGCCAGCAGCAAACTGTATAAGAGATTAAGAACTTCGGGCAAGAACTTTATCAAAATATACGATTTATCTCTTGTTCTTTGTTCTTAGAATATAATTCTTCATGTCGCTAAGCAATCCAATAGAAAGTTTTCATCTCTAACTAAAGACATATTGATAGTCTACTAATTTATCACTGAATAATTATAGCGGCAACAATATAATGCCAAATTCTCTGGGTAGTCTTAAAGTAATTTATAACTAGAGAATTATAAACTAATTTATCACGTTGGGCTGCTTATAACTGTATAAGAAAATAAACCATCCTAACCTCAAATTCCAAATTTGACAAACAAGGGAAACTCACTTGAGTGTAGCAATCAATGGCAGTCGCAAAATCCTTAGCTCGAAAAGCAGTATCTCCATGCTTCTTAGAATTCAAGGTCTCTTGCATTTGATTAGTCCACATTTGGAAAGAAAGCTGCAAGGAAAGAAGAAAACAATCAAGAGCCAAGCAAACATTTGAAAAACAGGTCACATATTGAGCCAGAGCAACACGATAAGACTTTTCCCCAATGGTCCTGGTATCTAGTTCCTGGGATGAAATTTTTAGATTCGGACACAAAATCCTGGGAAAAAAGGGGTTAAGAGCTGTGGACATGGTTTTAAATTGATAGGTGGACAAACTACCAGCTTTTCAAATTTTTTTGTGAATGGACAAATTAACAGTAGACCATGAGACAATAGATACAACTGTAGACATGGTTTTTAATTGATTATATAATAACTCAACAGGGCTTTGTCCTGGCCTTACGGAGCATAGTTATGACTATTATAAGGCACATTGGCATGACTAGAAACCAAAACAATTCATTTATCCATTTATTTATTTTCATTGCAATGAAATCTAGAAATTCACTCAAATTTCCTTTTCCTTCAACTCACTTACTCTTGATGCACATGTGACACAGACTAATCTTGCTAATTTATTGAATAGGGCATCAATGGATACATTTTTCAGTAACAAAATAAGCCATTAATTAGAAGAGATGGCAAACCTCATTGGCAATCCCCTCATCATCCTTGTATCCAATCTTTTCAAGTACTTCATGTATAGCAGTGAGATCCATTCTCAAGCATGCCTCCCCAAAAGGTGTCAATGACAATGGCTGAGTTGATGCTGCAGTTTCTTGTTGGAGACCCATTAAAACATACGATGGGACCTGCTAAAACTACATTTGATAAGAAACAAGCCTATTTAAATAAACTATTCAACCCTGCAGAAGCAGGCCTCATTTTAAGATAAGTATGCCGTCCGTCCTCTATGAAGACATTCAGGACAATCAACCACTTTATATACCTCCGTTTCTTTTTGAAGTGATATAAGTGCAGTGACAAGGGATTTAGCATTTGGTCTTTCACGAGCTTCATACTGCAAACAACGGGAAGCTAATCTAACCAACTCCGTTCCATCATCTTTTGAAAAATGGCCTTCTAGAGCAGAATCCATTAACATCAGAAAATTTTTGCCACGGATCAGGTCAAGTGCCTAAATACAAAAACAGTGGAGGAAATCCTCAATTTTTTTTATGCTTGAATGACCATCAATCACTGTGAATAACAGTAATCCATTTGTACTGCCAGTGACCGAGAAACCAATAAGATTGGTGATTACAGCATCAGAAAAGCAATAACTTACATGACTTGGAGGAATATGTTTGCCACTCAGAAGATCCAACAACAAGGTTCCAAAGCTGTAAACTACACTTTCTGGTGTAACTCTACCTGCCAGGATTACGTAACAATTTCAACCATCAACCATTTCTAATGACTTAATCATTTTCAACCTTTTACAAAACTAATCAGATTGAGATGTAATCAGACTGCAAATAAATACTGCAAAGGTCATATCAGTTTATAGTGTCATAAATTCTGATGCTGACACAGACAATCTTTACCAGTTCTCAAGTACTCTGGAGGGGTGAAAGCCAAATTTGTACTGTAACTTTTGCCATCTCGGCTATTCTTCATGAGCCCAAAGCAAGATAGCCTGGGATTACCATCCTGTCAACCGCCAAACCAAAATTAGGACTGACACAATACTGTAGAAGAACCAAAAAGAAAATTCTACATCCTAGAAAACCACACTTTACCTTATCGAATAAGATCCTGTAGGCATTGAGATCATGATACAACGCCCTTCCTTTGCTGCTACAGTATTCCAGAGCTTGTGCCAAGTAGAGTGCTACCCTCAACCTCATTGCCCATTTCATGGGCTGGCTCTCCCCTTTATGACCAAAATATCAAGAATCAAAACAAAGATCATTCAAGAATTGCACATGATGATCTTGCATAAAAGTCGAAACTACTTTAAAGTTCATAAACTCTATAAACCATTATATCCCCTAAACAAATCTGGTCAACTTGATTTCAATGATGGGCATCCATTTTTAGCTAACATAAGACAAACGGTAAAAGGACTAAAGGGCCTGCCTAGCCCTCGCCAAACAAGCAAAGAATTTCAAGAGCCAAACAAAAACATTAAAATTCAAACACAAGACAAAAAGAAAAGGTACTCACAGTGAAAAAGATGCTTAGCAAGAGTTTCATGGGGCATAAACTCAGCAACAAGCAATTTCTCCTCTCCTTCACAGCAACATCCTATCAAATTCGCCAATCTCTCACTCCTCAAACTCCCCACCGTTCTCGCTTCCTCCTAAATTACATTTTTACCAAATTCGTTTCTTGAATATACTAATAATTTTTCATCATTCTTATAAAAAAGCTTTAAAAGAAAAGAAAAGAAAAGGTTAAAAGGATGTACGAGGAATTGGCGAGAATCAGGCCAGGCGAGTCGGTTAAACCGTTTAACGGCGATCCAACGGTCATTGTCTAGTTTCCCTTTGTAAACAACGTTTGGAGCTTTCTCACCGTGTTCCGATACTATGTTGTCCGAAGAGAACCCAGACGTGGCTGCTTTCAGTTGTTCGAAACTGAAGTCTGTGAAATTCGGAAACGCGTTTTTGTCACTTTTGCCCCCATTTTCTGCACCGAAATGACGACATTACCCAAACTATCACCCCAAATTTACAACAAAAAAAAAAAAAAAAAAAAACCATAGAGACGGACAGAAGGAAGAAGAGTAGAAGACTTTAGTTACCGAGATCGGAGGTTTCGAGGACGGAAGGTTTCAGGTGAGACTGGAACCAGCAGAGAGAGAATTTGGAGCAGCGGGCTCCCATTGATCAGATAAAATAAAAAATCAGAAGGCGATTAGACAATGTGAGGTCAAATAATCAAATGGTTTGCATTTACATTACTTATTCCTGTCTACAAGTTTTTGGCTGAGGTCAATGGTGCTTTACAAAAAAGGAAAGTGTAGGTTGTGGAGGATCCAAAGTTTCGTTGAAGCTAGCTAAGCTACTACTGCATCATTTGATGCTGTGCTGTGTGTGTATTTGTGCAAGAAAGCGCAAAGGGCCTTTTGCTCTCCTTTCTGGTTTCAGCTTTCTGCCTTTTTTACCAACCTCTCTCTCCCATCATCCCTCTCTCTCTCTCTCTCTCTCTCTCTCTATATATATATATATATATATATATATTTATTTATTTATTTATTTTTCAATTTTTCTGTGTTTTTTTGCGGTAAATTTTTGGGTGGTGTTTGAGGGGTTTTTTTTTTTTTGGAGTAGATTATAGATTAGTCCCTCTTATTTCGAAAACTAATTCCTTAGTTTTTATACTTTAAGTTTGTTGATGAGTTAGTGCTTTTATAAATTTTCTATTAGATTAGTAGTTTTTTCTTTTTCTCAAATTGCTCTTTTTTAATGTTTTTTTTCTCCTCTCAACTAAAAATTAAAAAGCAATTTAAAAATAAAAATTAATAATCTAACAAAAAGTTGATGAAATAACTAAATTATTTATAGAATTAAAATGTAAAAGACCAAATAATTATCTTTTAAAAAAGATGAATTAATTTATTTTTTAAATGAGAGAGACTAGTTTATAATTTACTCGATTTTTTGGTTTTTTGTGTGGTTTTATTTATTTATTTATGATATTGTTTTTTTTTTTTTAAATCTTGTTTGTTTGATGGGAGAGGTCATTTAAAAAAAATTAAAAACAAAAAAATACTATAGTAACACATTTCATCACTAATCTAATAAAAAAATTGATGAAATAAATAAGTTATTGATGAAATTAAAACATGGAGACTAAATGATTAGTTTTTTTATAAAAAAAAATTATTTATTTATTTTTCAAAATGAGAAGGACTAATTTATAACTTATTTTTGTTTGTTTGGTTGTACAAAATTTAAAAACTAGTACACAATACTATTTTTTTGTTTAGAATGAACTATATTTTTGCCTTTGTATTCCTCAATGTACTCTCATAGTCTTATATTTCCTAATTTGTTCCCTCTTATAATATTTAGAAAGTTTTAATTTTTCCATTTACTATTAATAACTAACAAAAAAAAATATTTTCTCTCTTTTACTCTTTAATCACCATATATGTTTTGTTATATTATTCTTTCAAATCTAATCTAATCTCCTATTTTCTTAAAATGATTAATAATTGTTTGTTTGGATTTTGACAAGTTCAAACCTATTTCCATGTATGGTATGACTGGATTTATGTTAATCCCTAGTTGCTTTTGTTGAAGTTTTGTGGGGTTGACAAACTAATTGTAATCAAATCTCAACTAGATGCTTTTAATTTAATTAATATTGAGATTAAGTTAATTCTAATCTTTGTTCTTAAAATTATGGATTTTTGGATCTAATGAGTAATGTTAAAGGTTCACATTTCTTTTTAACGAAGAGTGTAAAAAAGTCATGGGGTTCATGCGATCACCTGAAAATGAAGCAAAATCATTAGCATTAAAAAAAAAAAAAAAAAAAAAGAAGAAGTATTTCTTTGAACCTTACAATTTGAGAGATCGACAGGATAGGATTGATTTTCCATAATGCATATCCAAGGAAAACCTTAATCAATGGGAAAAAGGTAGCTGCCTTTAAAAAAAAAAAAAAAAAAGATAATAATTTAGCTATAAAGTAAAGTACAATGATTTGTAACTTAGCTTTCAAGCAGCTATTTTTAGATTACTTTCATAAAATGGAACCACTTTATTTCTTTTCGATTCTAGGTATCCTTATAAAATTTAATTTCTTCAAAAAAATATGATTCTAAAATTTGAATGTTTATTAATATAACATTCATTTGGAAATCAGCTCATTTACATTTGGATCAATAATTTATTAATTTTTTCAATTAGATTTTATATAAGTTATAATTACATCTTATTTAATTGATGTAGTTGTTAAAAAAAGTATTTAAATAATAACATGGAAAGTATATCTGCTTATCAATCCCACCATGTGGTTGCAAAACCATGGAGAACAGTAGTTCATGATTTTGTAGATTAGCAACCAGGCCACGTACAGAAACCTCACCATGCTACTTCAAATGAGTAAATTATAAATCAAAAACTAACTATTTAGTCCTCCACATTTTAATTTCGTAAAAATCTTAGTCATTTCATTAGTTTTCTATTAGATTAATGATTTTTGTTTCCAAATTACCCCCTTTTTTTTTGTTGAGGAGAAAAAAAGAAAAGTGATTAAAAAAATTAAGACATTAAAAGAAAAAAAATTAGAATAAAAATCACTAATCTAACTACGTTATTGACGAAAGTAAAACATAATAGAATAAATAATTAGTTTTTTAATTGAAAGAGATTAATTAATTTTTTTCTCAAGATGAAATAGACTAATTTATAATTTGCTCTATCTCAAAACCCTGAATAAGTTGATTCCATTCCTCATGCCATTTCCTTATTTTCTTCCATATTGGAGGATGGGCCTTTTGTTTTTATGCTATAAAGATTCTAAACATGGCCTCCATTTCCATATATCCAGCCTAAAAAGATTAAACGCTTTTTTATTTTTACAAACAGTCTGAAAAAGATTTCAAAACGAAAGTGATGTTAGCTTCAAGAATCAAGACAGAACAACGCATTACAGGACAAGAAACTGGCATATGCTAAGTTTCCTTGTTCGATATTTTTAGGATAAGTAGTTTCATCTATTTTTGTATAATATTTTGAGTTTTTCATATATGTTTTTAAAATATCCAATCTGTTTTTGTGATTAACTTTTCTGATCATATACAATTTTTTTATTGAAATGATCTTTACTAAAATACAAAACAATAATACTAAAAAAAATATTTGAACTCACATTACTTGCATGCTTTATTTTTAATTTTTTATTTTATTAACAGATATTTTGATTAAAAAAAAATTCTATAGCCAGAAAAATTGATTAGAAAAACAGATTGAACATTAAAAAAAATAAAATTAAAGACAATAAATTCAAGTAGAAATCTAGAAATAAATAGGAGACTCAAGATATTATATAAAAATAAAATAAATTATTTATCCATATTTTTATTGTAAGCCGAGAATTTTGGAAATGGAGCCTTGTTATTTCTCCCTTCGCACTTGCATTCTTTACAAGATCATGCTTTTGATCACACACTGATCATCATTCAGTAAGGATAACAAAAAAAAAAAAAAAAAAGGATGGAGCAAAGCAATCTCCTTTTGTGCGACAGTTGGAGTTATTATTTGGATCGCCCATTTAGGGGTCTAGAGGCCCCCTTTTACAGGGAAAAGAAAGGAGCATGTCAAGGGAGAAAGTGGTTCTTGCATAGACATGCCACAATGATGATGATGATGATGATGATGCGCCTCTCATCTTATCACACTCTAGCTAGACAGATCATTGGCCTCCCTCCCTCTTTATTGACTAACTTTCTTTCTAAAGCTTAATTTGCGCCAGCATCACCTTTTGGGCATCGACAATGGTGGGGCAATCAGTGCCTATCCTACCATTTAAGATGAGCAAGCAAGCACGGGGCCTTGCTCATTTGCTGTCAAAGTGTCAACAAAAACACACTTGAAAGAGCCCACATGGGCAACAAGATCGAACTCTGATACTGCCCATGTCCTTGAAAACAAGCAGCAAAGAATGCATTAAAGAACATGAGGAATCGAAGATGGGCAAACCTTGAATTCTTATATATATCTGCAGAAGCATTTTAGTATATGATGCCCCACGGTTTCTACTTTCAACTCCTTTCCAGGAGGGTAGAGCATCAATGGTTTCTTACCACCTACCTTTTCTAGCAAGCCATGAATGAATAACATGGATCTTTCGGGTCCCCCTATTTTAAAGTAAATTATAAATTAATCCATCTATTCTCAAGAAACAAATTAATTAATCCCTCTTGTTTTAAAAATTAATTATTTAGCTGTTGATTACACTTAATTTAATATTAATTTATTTCATAAAATGTCATTTTTATCATTAGTTGTTTCATATTTTTTACTTTTTTTCTATTTCTTAAAATAAAAAATCAAAATAAATTTAAAAGAGAGAGAGAGAGAGAAAGGAATTAAATTACAAGAAAATTTAAAAATATTGAAATTAAATAATTAATTTTTGAAAAAAAAATAATTTATTTATTTTTTGAAACTAGAAGGACTAGTTTATAATTTATTATCTTTTTTTATTTTTTGTCATTGATAATAAAATCCTATAGCTCACAACCAGTGGTTAGGCATTGAAAGAATTAACATTAGCAGTTAATAATCAATGGGACAGGAGAAGAAAATTGTATCACTTACTCTGACTTTTTCTTGTAATAAAGTTTTTTTTTATTTATTTAAATATTTTAAACACAAAGATTTGAACCGGTGAACTCCCCTATTTTACTTGAATGATTTCATGGTGCATGAATGTATCTTATACATAAAAATGCAATAAACTGTGTGATTAGTAATGCAATTGCAAGTACTTTTACTCTAAAAACACACTAAAAAAAGCATTTATTTGATGTCATCACACTCAAATGCACTTGGAAAAGCAACATGTTGATCATGGCATGTGCTGGCACATTGTTTGTCTCAACACATACCGTTGATGGTAAGAAACATGTGCTGTTTCCATTTTAAATGGAAACCTTGGCTAGTCGTGACGGTGATCTTTGATGTATTAAAATGCATGAAGACAAGGGGGGTGTGCGGGTCATGATTCAGGGCAGAAAAACAGAGCATTTTTCCTGAATCAAACATCACATGCAACATTCAAAGAAAAATAAACAAACGAATCATCATTTGTTCTTCAGATGGTGTTTCATTCTACCCTTGACTCGCTGGTGTAAGAATTATTTGTTTTTCCCCCTGTTTTCATGCTGTTGGAATTGGAACTTCAGCTCTAGACTTTCAGGTATCTCCAGAATTCTTCATCGAATTAGATAGCAATATTGTACTATCAGCAATGACAATGTTTTCACCTATTTGATTAAATGTTCACACAACAAAGCAAAGGATCAGTCCTTTAGTAATTCACATTTGTCGTTAAATTCTGATTTAGAATTGCCTTCGGCTTTGCAAACAATTATATTTTCCGCAAACTATCCTTAAGCGCAACACAAGATGCAGAACGCAGACCATCCTTAAGAAAGGACATGGAGGAAATAGGAACCATGAAGATACCATGATACATACTGATGCTAATGAGGGATTGTTTTAACCATGAAAAGGAGCAGGATTGCATACTTTATCAATCAATGCAAAACCCATATTTCATTTTCTCTAGAATACAAATCAAATGTACTGCAGTGTTGGAAATAGAAGCTGACCACAGCAGCTACTAAAAATCCTTGCATCCAGGTCATAAAGATGCGAACAGCAATTCATGCAGCAGTTATGGCTGTGGTAGCAACCTCCGTCCCCTATGCACCATTCATTGCAGTGGCATCAGCATGGACTAAATTGGCATCATCCAAAATCTTGCCATTGACTTGGGTTCTCTGCCTCTGGAAAAGATAACAGGCATCACTACAAACAGCAATCTATATCGCACAACTGTACAAAGCCGATTCGTGGAAAAGAAGACAATTAATAGATTCACTATTGACCATACCCAATCTGCAGGGTCTACTGAGTTGCCATTCAAGAGCTTGTGGTTCTCTTCTTTAGTCTTGCTATCCTTGTCTTTGGTACTCAATGGCAACAACAAAGAAGCAGTTCGATCAGGTAGTTCTGCATTCAACAACTCTTATGTCAGTATCATCCCTCAACGATGCCTAAAGGAAAAGGTGTAAAGAAAAAATTAGAATGAAAAATTGCAGGACATCCTTGCCTGGTAATTTCTTGTCTAGAAAGAATACCACTAGATTAACTGTATACCTGGAAAGCACCATTTACAGAAACAAAATAAAAATCAGAATGACATTACATATGTATTTTCTAATAGAAATAACTGCATAATCAAATAGATCATACATACCACGCTACAACAACATCAACGGAGTAATGCTTGCGTGATGCTATAATTAAAAAGCTCAGAACTACAGCAATCAACCAACCTATCTGCTTTATACACCTACAAAAATGTGCCAAGACAATCTGAGCGGAATTGTGTGGAATGTGAAACAAAAGGCAAAGGGGGTGGTGCAGACTTGAGAAAACCAGACCACTTATTGCACTATTCTCTAAGAAGACAGCTATCACATAACCAAAAATCACAAATTGATTCTGTGTTATCAGGACCAAATTTCTATCAACCAAAAAAAAAAAAAAAAAGATCAAATGGAGCCAAATAGAAAAGACTCTTTTTCCTTCTGGGCGAAAGAAACAATATTTTTACAAGCCATATTTTACCTTTTTGTGCCGTACTTCTGATATGTGAGGACAAAGACTAGAGTAAATATCATGTGTGATGAAAAAATCAAATCGCCACAACCATGTGTGATGCCCCGAGGAACTGCATGATCAACAAACAAAATTAGCTCAAAAATTCATGGAAAATAACAAACAGAGGATCAAGTTAAAACAATGGTTACTGACAATTAATTAAGAGTACTTCAAATGCACTCTGTGGATGTGGCAACCTGGCAAGTTTCGAACCCTGCAACACAGAACAGCTACCCAATTATATATCTCAATTTTGAAGTTCCCATTTTTTATTCAAATAAATGAAAAGTAAATGTTCAAACGAAAAGAGCTACTAGATCAATGTATTCCATTCATTTATATAGTCAAAAACCAATCATTGCCATTTTTTTTATTTTTTAAAAAAGGAAATAGACATATGAGATATTCTACCTCACGACAATGATAGTTTGGACCTGGAAGCTGGGTGGAGTAGAATGTGATGATCCGGAGAATTTGAGAAGCCTAAAGTAGAGAAAAAAAAAAGTCAGAAACTGTCAGAAAGCATTGGGGAATTGCATATTCTCCCAAAATGATCTACAAACCAAAGTTGTTATGGCACCATTGGGTATGTGTTTTAGTGCTAGCTTACAAGTTTCAAACAACTAACTCACTAATAGTCCCAGCATGACATTGTTTGTATATCATTTCAAGGTATACAAGTTTCTCAACACAAGAAAAACGACTTCCAATTAGATTGGCACTTACAACTAGAAATGCTAGAACCCTGCACCAAACTAGAACTGTGTAGACCTTTTTGCTCTTGAAGATGAAGGGATGGAAAGTCCACTGCAATAGAACAGGTTCCCAATTAAGGATAAAAGATACAAAACTTTATTTTGAAGTCACTCACGCAAAGCTGGAAATAAAGAGCAAATATGACAAAAAGGTCAAATTTATAGATAAATAAACAAAACAATGGGTAACTTCACAACTATTTCTGCTCAAGCGTCTTTTCACCAATAATGTAAATAACCAAAACTGTTTGTGAAGCTTCCTAGCAAGCAGCTACCATGTAATAAAAGCTGCATGTGCATGTCATTGAATAATATATGGCTGCACCAAATTTGTTGAACTTAATTTAACTTTGTTGGAAACAACCCCACATTGAGCAGAAAAAGGAGATTATCAGAACCAGAGGAGATTTTAGAATCATTCATCCTATCCATAAAAATCATTTGTCCTATCCATATAATTATCAGATATGTAAGATGGAAGACACTCTGAAGATAAAAATATAACTGTGTATAACCCAGAACTCTACGTGAAGGGATTTCTTCTCCATGAGCAGATGATTTAAATACACATCAGGGTTAAGAACTACTTCCCATGAATCAATGCAAAAGCTTTTTCAAAAGTACAGCAATGACAACCCTATTACAGCATTCTAGGCTACTATGTGACTTAAGCACTAGATTGCCAATAATAAACCACAAAGTTCTAACACTTGAACTATTTCAAGCTTCACCTCTAATAAAGTGTTCTATCCTGATGACACTCTGATTCAAGAAATGGTATGGAACATTCGAATTTCATGTGCATTTCTCATTTTATAATATAGGGATCTATTAAAATTCGAAATCCCGATGACAGAGGAGGCAGAAATACAACCTATCAAAAACTTATCAATTAGGAAAACGGGAGAGGGAAAAAGAGGTCAGACATATTTAACAAGAAGAGGCAACGGGGAGCATAAGTGCTACATTGTAACCTTACCGCAACAAAGGATAGAAAGACACAGGTGAACACCATCTCGCTAATGTAGGCTTTATCTTGCCCAAGCTCCTGAATTATCAAACAGAGTTAGACAATAGAAAAAGAAGCATACCACAAAAGAGGGAGGAAAGAAATAAACTAGCACCAACCGGAAGAAGAAAGAACCCAACATCCTGCAATGTTGGCCCTGGCCGGTGTAGATAATGAACTCCTCGGGCAGCCAAACCATGTATGTACTGTGGGCAAGAAACATATATTACATATGTTAGGACATAAACATCAACTAGAATCGGAAAGAAAAAGAAAATAAAACAAGAAGGGGAAATGCAAAAACACAAAAGCTCCACCAGAAAATCTGATGGGACAGTATAAATGCATACAATTAGATGCAGTTGAAGCTATCCTAATAAGTAAAAATCACATCATAAGTTGATTACAATTATCAAATGCACTAGCAACTCATCCCAGAATACGCAATTCAGTGACTCAAAACAGCACACAATGTATAAGTGTGATCCCACAAAAATTGTTAATATGGCAAAAACTTACTGGGACTTTAGCTTATGCTTATGCTGATGTTGTTTCTTATTCTTTAATTTTACTTTTTCTTTTCTTTATTACACTTAACATAGGCTTATGCTAAAAGTATAAGTTTTCTCCAAAGGTGGGGCAAACAAACGACGACTATAACCTTTTACCAGATCCTTCATCCTTTTTCACAATCCTAAAAATCGAACCAACAACTTGACCAAAGAATTCCAGCATTAAATTCATAGAAGGAAAACAAGAGAGTTAGGTGAGGTCATAACAATAATAATAATAATAAGAGAAATTGAATTGAATTGAGACCTGAAAAATTAAACCTCCAAGAACATATTTCCAATTATCTGCAAGTAAATTGATCTCTGTTGTCGTCTCCGCACAAATTCTCTTCCACAACTTCACACACCCAAATAAAACCATTTAATCAAAATCAAACTCAAAAATCATGGGAATATTAAAAAAAACAAATAATTTAGAAAAATACGAACAAAAAAGAAGAAAAAAAAAACCTTGGAAGCCTCGCGACCAATGTAAAGACTCATGTTGTTCGTGTTCTTGTTTTTGTTGCTGTTGTGTAGGTTGGGTTTTAAGCACCAGTTCCATACTACTTCAAAACCCAACTTTTGAGGTAAACATCATTATTGTCCTCAAAATCCAAACATAATAAAAAATCTCTACACTTTTTCAACTTCAAATTTCGAAAGAAAAAAACACAACCGCTTCGGTTCTTCACCGATCGAGATCTCCACTAAAAGAGTGAAAAGCTCAAATGACGCTTCTATAGCAAGAAATAAAACAAAAAATAGAAGCCCTGTGTTTGTCGATGGATGTTTTGTTCTCTTTTTAATGGCTGGAAGTATAAAAGAAAACACGAGTTGGACACGGAGAAACAGGCTGATGAGAAAGAAAGAGAAGAAAAGAAGATGGGGTTATTTATATTGTAGTATTTTCATAAGGTTAGAAAAATAAAAAATAAAAAATTGAAGCTGCTGTTTTTCTTAACGGGTGCGATATTGCTAGGAAAATGAGAGAGACTTTCTAAAGACACCCAGATAGATATTAGAAGAGTAAATTATAAATTAGTCCCTCTTTTTTTACGAAATTAATTAATTAGTTCCTCTCCTTTCAAAAACTAATTAATTCATTTCTCAAAATATCTAATATTTGTTAAGTTTTTGTCATATTTATTAAATTAATATCTAACATTTAAAATATTCTTTAACGTACATATTCATTTGTGAAAATATATTTTGATGTTTTAGGAGAGATAAAGCAAGAGATAGAGAAATCAGAGATTAATAAAATGAGAATGGAAGATTTGATGAGAGTAATAAAGATTTGTTTTGGTATTTAAGGGAAAAAAATGAAAGAGATGTATATAAATGTGTGAATGAGATAAATAATGTATAAAAAAAGGCAATTTGAGAATAAAAAATTATATTGGAATAAAGATACCTTATTATTACTCTAATAGAAACTGATGAAATGACTAAATTATTAACATAATTAAAATATGAGGGATTAAATAGCTAGTTTTTGAAGGAAAAAAAAACTAATTAATTTGCTTCTAAAAAAAGAGGGGCTAATTATAATTTACTCGATATTAGAGACGCAGGAAAGGTTCATTAAAAACATTCCTCTAATTACTATTTTCTTACGACGTGGATTTATTTAACCCTCTAATTACATGCTAAAAAATAAAATTAACTAGTCAAGATGAGTGTTTATTTTATGGGCTAGATTTTTTGAAAAAAATCAAAATGATTGAATTGATTTGGAAATATATTAGTAATGTAATTTATTTATTTGTGTGATAGGTTCTGACATCATTGTTCAGTGTAATAGATAGATATTGTGATTAGTTTGGTCTTTCTAGAATCATGCCAGTAAAGGTGATCCTATTTCCCATCTTCAAGCCAATTAGGAGTAGGATTACTATCAAATACTTTTATAATCAAGCTATTTGCTTTTGAATGATGTTGTAGTTTGTAATTGCTACATTCATTTGTAAAAGAGGTTACATATCCATTTAGAAAAATATGAGAAAATCAATGATTATGTAACTATTAATACTGAGAGATAGAGAAGAAGAAGAAGAGAGGAGAGAAAAAAATAATTTGAGTCTAAATAAAATTATTTTTATATGTTTTATGGATCCAATATTATTTTTTTCTTTTGGTGTCTATTTTTTTTATAATAATTATGGATAGTTATTCCTTTAGTATTTTAATTTTTAGAAAAATATTAGTTTTTGCTATGATTTTTGTTGTGGCTAGTATGATTATTAATGCATTGCTAAAATATTTTTATGTTACATTGCAGTTAAATAACTTTCCAAATAGTTTTTGAAATTTTACAAGTCACCTTTTCCAATGAAATTCAAAATAGCTAAATTGTTCAAATTTCTTTTAATTTAAAATCATTTGCATTTCAAAATAGCTAAATGATTCAATTTATTTGTTATTATTTAAAAAAACTTAAGTCATTTGAGAATCAATGATTTGATTTTTAATTTTGAGTCAGATTTCATTCTAACTATTCTTTATTCAAATTAAATTTTTTTAATAATTTTTATTAATTTATCAATTTTTTTATGTATTTTTATTTGTCGAGAAGCGTTGTATTTATATATTAAAATTAATAAAAATCTAATATAATAACTTAATTTTAAATTAAAAAAAAATTCAACTCAAAATTAAAAGTTAAAAAATCATTCCTAAAAAACTTAAAGTTATACTTTCAAACTCTAAAAACTTTTGTTTACCATAGGACACTATGCCTGTAGGGCCTCTACAGCTACTGGAATAAAAGCAAAATAAAACGAAAAACATTGTGAAAACGAAAACAACAGATATTCTCTTCCTCGAAAGAATACATATTTTTGTCTTACCTGCTAGGAGAGAAGGGGGTTAAAAAGTCTGGTCCGCTCCGGTGATGGCCTGCCTGCAACATTAGGTAACTTGTATGAGATCGAGGATTGCGTGATGGATCCACAAATTAAACTGTTAAAAAAGGTAGTTGGTGTAGTGATCGAATAAATTTTTGACCAGTATAATTCAAATCAAATATTTATTGAATTTTAATTTATTTAAAAACCAATTTTCGAAATTTTTTATTTCAGGATTTAATTTTTTCTGATTTTTTTATTTAAATTTAGTCCATCTCTACCTATCGCTATTCCCTAAAAAATTTATTTTTTTTATTTTTAGCTGAAATTGTCAACACACGTTGAAAACACTCAATATATTTTTATAAAAAAATCCAATGATTTTTAAAAATTACAAGCATATTATTTTATTTTATTAACATTAAAAATATAGCAATCGAAAAAAATAAAAAATAATTCATAATATTTTTTGAAAAGTTCTAAATAAATTTTAATAAATAATTCTTTTGTTGAGTTATTTACATGACCATTATGTTTACAGAAAACTAAAATTTGGACTAAATTAAAAAAATCAGAAAAAATAAAATTCAAAATTAAAGTTTAAATACTGATCGAGCCAATTAGCCTAAATTGTTGATTCTTCGGTTATCACGAAAACCAAAAGGAAAAGTGTGAATTGGATTAGCCTAAAGTCACGGGTCTCGTGGCTCGGCCGACGAGGATAACGGATTCCCTCTCCCCTCTAACTCTCTCCCTCGTCCTTGTTTTTTAAATTTGAAAAAGTAAGCTTCTTGAACAGATACGATCATATTCATGCACGACATCATTTGTCATTTCACTCTCTCGTAATCAACGAGGATACGCGTACGTACCCACCACGTGTAATCACCTAATCAGAAGCTAATCCCATGTGGCTAATCCGTTATTTTGCAAACGACTCACTTCTTTTTAGCATATTTTACTTTTTTTTCCTTAATGGGCCTAAATTATGGGATTTTAATTTCATGTTTTTTTTATATTTACTTTGAGACAATGGGTATTGTTGAATTAATTTTTCATCAATCGAAATAAATTTTATTACTTTTTAGATTAAATTAATATAAAAATATGTTTAATTTTTTGTTAAACACTAAATTATTTTTAAAATAAATCAATCCAAACCAGATAATGATGAAATAAATAACAGACGTGTTAGGAATTAGGCAGCTAGAATTCATTAGTGCATAATTCCAAATGTTTTTTTTATATAAAAAAAATTATTTAGTTAATAGTTGCGCGCTTTTTTCGGTAACATTCACAAAAAAATATTGATCCAACTTTCCAACGGACAAAATTTGATTTAGCTTACAAATTTTTTGAATAATAAAATTTATGATCAATTTATAAAAAAAAATCTACAAATATACAAATATAAAAATTATTTCTTTATTTACTAAATAATTTATAATCTTCATATCGGACTATAATTTTCGAAGGAGAGGTTTTCATGTGCATGGCATGCTCATTGGAATTCAAAATAAACTTGTTTTTTAATTAGTAAATAATAATTTACTCCTTGTATTTTAATGATGCAATAACTTAGTTCTTTGAATATCGGTGATTGTTAATTCTTTAAAACTCTTTTAGTTATTTAGAAGATTATCAAACTATTTCTATAAATTTTTTTATTAATTTATGGTCAAAATGGTATTTAGGAAAGAAAATACCCGAATTGGTAACTGCTTAACATTTCGTTAATGAACATTTAATTTAAAATAGTAAATTATAAATAGAAATAAAAAAAACACAGGGATGCTATGTTAGGTTTTTTTAAAACCAAGTAACTAAATAGAAAAATACCTGAATTTTTATTGTTGTTATAAACAAGGGCTTCGAGATAATATTTTTTTTATAGAAAAATAAATATAAATGTTAGTTGAATTACAAATGTACTGCGAATGGAGGAAGAATTTGTCAAAGCTTGTTTCGTATAGTATATTATTTTGGTGGTTGATTTACCCTATTCTTGATGACATGGAATATTTAATTCTCAACCATGACCATAGTGCTGTTTATCTAGAATTTTGACTAAATTGCAAATGAACAGAAAATCAACTTTTTTTTTTTTTTCATTCTTTTGACTTTTGGGTTGGCATGAAAGGCACCGAATTTATTTGAAAAGGCAAATAGAACTTTAATGTTTTGGTTAGGTCCCTCCCGCGTACAGAGTAGAGCAATTTCAGGGCTCGAAGAATTTTGAGTTTCACTAGGCTCTGTCAAGGAATCGCATATCCTTTGGGCGGCATGAATGGATGTAATAATTTCTCACAGGTGCAATCGCCTTTCTTTAATGCGTTCATCTGTTTTGGAAATCATGTCTTCCCCTTTTGGTTTAAACTTTAAACAAGAAAGGTGGTCTCATGGAGTCTAACTCTCCACGACTTGCAAGAGTGTTGATTTAAAGTGTTATCATCATTTTCAAAAGCAAATAATAATAATAAATTAAACGTAGATGTGGAGGGAAGGTTTAAGAATTGATCAAACAAATGTTCGATGCATAGATCAAAATCTAAAATGTTAATATTGTGATCCGTAAACTAATTAAATAAAATATATGCAAGTAACGAAAAGTATAGGAGAAGAAATAAGTTATGTTAGTAAATTGTAAGTTAAGTAATAAGCAGGTGGGCAGTGGGCAGTCAAAGTCTAAACACATAAAACTTTTATATGTTGTCTTGTGTGTAAGTAGTTAAAATCCAAAAGAATAGAGTTTTGAATTTTATCTCGTGCTTTGATGGTTAGAGTTTAAATAAATAGAGTTTTAGATATTGTTTTGTGTATGGGTATGATGGTTTTGCGAGAAAATCTTAAAAGGCTTTTGCTAGACGTCAAGAAGTTGGTCTCTCCACAATTATTGTGAAGTTGAGACGTATAGTAAAAAAAAGATGACTCTTGACCGTTAGGATTGCGGCACATTATCTATATTTAGATGGTTAGATTTGGATTGAAAATAGTTTGATTCTTTTGGATTAAATTGCTTCAATTTGTTAGAAAATAATAAAAAAAGTAATAATTGAATTTTTTTTAGCAAATTCTACTCTGAGTCTACTAAATCAATCTTTCTATTATATCCTAAAAACAAAATAAGCACATTAGTTCTATGGGGATAACATTTGTTAGCAAATAGATAGTGTCCTGACAAGTATAACTTTGCAGAATTTCTCATGTAGACATTAGTCAATCAAATTATTTAAGCCTACTAGGCTAATCAATCAATTATAATAATAACATTTTCCACACCCATTAAACCATTTGCACAAATTTGAATCCATATAAAAACTACTGTGAAAAGATTTCACATGACTAAAAACAAAACTTCTCTTTGTCTTTGTTTCTTGGAAGTTTACATAAAAATAAACTACACAACAATGGATAAAAAAAAAAAAAAAGGCTATAAATTGCACTGTAATTGCTATTTCTTGCTCTTCTTTCAATCCATTTTATTTCAAGCAAAAAAAAGATTTGAACTCAACCAGTAAGAAAAAAATGCAATACTAATTGCATTAAGGCATTAGTCATCAAATAATATTGGCCCACTATAATTTTTAAATAAAAGTATTTATGTCAATTTAGTGTAGATTATGAACAATTTCAAAGAAGCAAAAAAAATTTGGGGAGAAGAACTTGTACTGTTTGGCCTCTTAGAAAATTCCAAAGAAGCAAGCATCGCAATTTGGACTTTTAGCAGTCAATGGTCAATAGTCGTTATCGCCAACGGGGTCGAGCCGTCGACCTTAAGTTTGAGATGGTCATGAGAACGCGAGGGGCGGCTTGGCGAACGTGATTAAGACGTGTCAATCAGTATTCCAAGCAATTATTCACTGATTTTTGTAACGAAGGATTCTTATGCTTCGCAAGTGCATCCCCATGTGTTTGTCGCCACGCTCTCTGCTGTTTGCATCCACTGTATGCTCTGTTGCCGTTAATAGACACCAACAAAATTGGAATAAACAAGTAGAAGGATTCATATGTCTTATATATATATATATATATTAAATCAAATTACAAGTATCTTTTCCTTTTCAGTCAAGGATGAAATTCTAAGCCATTAATACAGAATTGAATGACAGCATTAAGTAAGCTAATAATTACTTCTTGTTGAAATATTTGATTCTATTACAATTGTCAATATACCTATGGAGAAAGTATTCATAACCAAACCTAACCTAAAGTTTGAACTAAGCATTCATCCACATGTTTATAGTGATTATTGATTTTTGACAGTTACTATGAAAAGACATGACAATTTATGAATATATTGAATATTTTGAACAAATAACTCTGTTGTTGTAGTCATGACCCTTCGTAAATTATAAATTGAAGTGTTTGAAACACTTGTAAAAAAAATTATTCTTCCTTTTTTTCTAAAAATATATTTCTTTGTAAGTTTTAAGAGAAATATAGAAGTTGTTATTTTGTTTAGTCCTAATAGCATATTTACTTTAAAATGAACAAAATACTCTATTGCACCAGAGAAAAATATCACTCTAAATATAAAAAAAATATTTATTTTTTTGATTCAAAGTCATATTCATCATCAAATGCCCATACAACAAACAAAAAAAATGTAACTTAGAAAAAAAAACCTTCAATTTCTCTACAAATATTGAAAAAGAATTAACATTAAATTTAGTAATTTATATGTGTCGTATCAATTTAATGTCTCATTCATTTATAGAGTTAGATAGTTTATAGAGTTAGATAGTTGATATTAAGTTATATAAAAAAAAACTTAAGTCTTGTGATGAATGACCATTTTTAACTTTATATATTAAAAAATTCTCTTTTAGTTAACTATTAAATATATGATATATTTTTTAACATTTTTATTTACTTATAGTCTCGTCTTTTGAAGTCTATTAAGCGGCTTAGGTTTTGATATTTTTACCGAGCTATTATGTCTATTTAAGGACCTAATATCATATAGAATTAGATAATTAAGATTAAATTTCATTCAAAAGATTCAAGTTTTATAATTGATAGCCCTTTCTCAATTTCATATATTACTAATATTTTATTTAAATATTAAACGTGATATATACTCTCTAATAACCTCTATACTTTAATACATTTAACATCATTAAAAACATAAAATAGATCTTGTAAGCGTATTTATCACAATGCACTGATCCCCTTGCTAGTAAAAGTAAAGATGTTTGCCAATTTAAAGCCCAAAGAACTAGATGAAAATTTCACTCGATTTGTCCTCTTAATTGGTTGGACATCTGATGTTATTTGATCCAATCTGATTTAACTAGACCAGAGTCAGATGAAGAAACAAGCGAAGAGTTCACCTACCCTACCACGATCTGATTTTTGAACTTTTTTTTTTTTTTTGGAGTTGCAATTTTATTTTTAAAGTTAATGCATGGATTGTTTATCTTAATGATCTGTGATGAATTTTTTTATGGTTGCATGCATAGATTTGAAGTTTAAATTCTACTTTATGGTTATGATTCGTGGATAAATTTTTTTATATATATAAATTAAGATTTTATTTTTGTAAAATTGGATAGAATAAGATATCTAATGCATACTCATCGAGGGAAGAAAGTCTTCAATCTGACCGGCTTGACCGTGAAAATGAATTTAGATACAGCAAAATCTGTACCACCTAATCCACTGCCATCCCTGTAAAAAAACTAAGCCAGTAGAACTTAAAATCCCAACATTCTGAAAGGCCTTCCCTTTCTTACTTATACCTTAGGTCTATGGGGCCCACCTTTACAGCTCAGATCACTGACTTTCTCTGCTGGCTATTTGTTTGTCGCGTCAGTTACCTTTGGCAAAGGGGAGCGGTTATGACTTAAGAGCCAGCCAGGACCTTTTAAATGCCTCGCCAGCATAAATGCCCAGCAAGTTATAATCTAGTCCTTCTATTCTTAAGCAATGAATTAATTCCTCTTTTATATTTTTAAAATTAATTATTTAATTTGATCATGATTAATTTAATATTATATCTTTTTTTTCATATCAAATTTTTTTATGTTTTTTACTTTTTTTTATTTTTTAAAACAAAAAAAAACAAAAAATTAAATTATAGATAGATTTAAAAATATAAAAATTAAATATTTATTTTTTAAAATAAAATGAACTGGCTAATTTATTTATGAAAACTAAAAAAATTAATTTATAATTTATTCCATAAATGTCAGCATCTTAGAGCCACGTGGTGCCATAAAAAAAAAAAAAAAAAAAAGGGGAAAAACTTGGTGGTACCATGAATAGTCAATTGGCAACCACTTCAAACTTTAAAATCCCAATGCCTTCTACTCGAGAAAATCTACCAATTCTGCATATAAAAATTCTCCAGATTGAAAGGTCCCCACGATCGGGGTCCATAGAAGACAGCCCAACGAACAATATTGTATCACCCTCACCACAATTTCTTTAAATATTGTTATTGGATCTTTACATCTCTAAAACCTAGTTTACGATATCAATTTTTTTTTCTTATTTATAACTAAACATATAATATTTTTTAGAATCCATATAAAATAACTCAACATATACACTATCGAAAAAAAAATATTTTCTGCACACATAGAACTTGAGTTGGTTCAATATTTTGTATCCGTACTCTAGTTATTTTATTTTTTATTTGATAATAAAAATATTTTCAAACTAATTTATATACCAATTAATTTTTTTTAATTATTTTACAAATACATTCTTCGTATCAACCTTATTCATTTACAACTCTGGCCAATTTAAAATAATAAATACCTTCATTTGGATTCTTCATAAAAACAATATAATTTTTTATAATGATATTCCTAATTAATACAATTGAATAACTGATATAATCTTTCCCATGAAATTAACATGGGTATACAATTTATTTATTTTTTTCCGCCTAAATCTTGACTTTTTGAATTTTGAACTAGTTGGGTCAATCGTATGCTTTTGGACCCAAAAGATTCATTTTTATATTAGCCACATGTGTTTATAAAAGTTAGAAATTTATAAACTATCCTATCATTGTTGTCTATGTTTTAACTATTGATGCATTTATGCTAACCCTTGCTCATATAATTAAGTTAAAATTTGTAAAAAAAAATCAAAAAAATCTCGACAGAATTAGTGTTTCCTTCATAAATATTGAATTAAAATCGTTTTTATATAATAACAAACAAATCACAAAAGTATTCTTTTTCGATCTTTATTGGCAATATTTTATACAAGTTTTTTTAAAAAGATAATAAGGTATTTTTAGATCAATTTTCATATTAATCGAGCATAAGTTTATCGGTTTTCGATTCAAGTTAGTGTCAAAATATATTTAGTTTTTGATCTATCATTAAATTATTTTTTAAACTAATTCAGCTCAAATTTAGTAGCATTAAAAAATAATTATAGTGTGCTATACATGGATAATTATACATGGATAATAAAAATTAAATTTAGATGTCAATCAATCCAAACAACTCCTACCACTTTACCACATTACTTCTTGATTGCGATGTTTGATACGAGTTAACGTACCATTTTTTGTGGAAATATGCATGACTGCCCAAACCCAATCAAGGAAGCTCCCTTTCATTTGCCCTTCTACTTAAACAAGTTCTCTTACATATTTTGAGAGTACGGTACAAATTTGCAATTATGTGGGATCAAATCCATTTATATTGACAACTAGAATGCTTTTCCACTCACTACTTACCAATTAAATCAGCCCTTCAGATTCAGAAAAAGTTCCCTCCTCTTGTCTTTTTGCCTTCAATAATAAACGTTAAAGGAGGATTGGCATGCACATGGAAAATCTTCTTGATTCATAAAAATAATAATTCGCAATGGACCATTAAAGCTTCAGGTTAGTGGGTTAAGCAAATGATTTTTCTTTCTGGAGTAAATCGATTATGTACAGACACAACATTTTGACCAAGTTTATTTGTTTCTTTATTTATAGGCAATGTACTATCTTAAATTATCTTTTATATCAATCAAAACTAGTCTATTATTTTCTAAACAAAACATACTTTAAAACATATTTAGTTTTTTTTTTTTTTTTTTTGATTATCAAATTATCTCTTGAATAAAACCGGTTTAAATATGATATTATTAAAAAATAATTATAATTAATTATTTATAAAGAATAAAAATTAATTTTTAATTTTGGACAAACTAAATAACTCTGATGCCGCTAAACCTCATTCTTTATCTAAACAAATACCCCGACCACTTGTCATCCATGGTTTGGTCAAATATTACACAATATTGACTTACTTCAGAATCGGTCAAACTCCAACAATCGTCATATAGAGGGGGCAGGTGAACTGGCAGTATATACATACAATTTGATGCCTTTGCTGAGAAGATAATATATATATATATATATATATATTATCTTCTCAGCAAAGGCATCAAATTGTATGTATTTTGCAGCTGAAGTTTCACAGCTATTGTACAAAGGAAATTTCACAAGGCATTTGGGGCCATTGGGTTGTTGGAATTGACAATGAAATGGGTGGAGTGGGATGTTCGTCATTGTTAAAAAGGAAAAAGAAGAAAGGGGATGAAAACAAAGAAACATACTTGTCTGACACAAGAATGCTTTGGAGTTTTATTAATTGAATCAATCAAAGCTTAATTTGTCTCCATCTAAGAACTTTCTTGTAAGACAGATCATGGTTTATCTAGAGAAATTTTCAGTTTCTTCTTCATCTAGTGGTAAAAGGGTGTTTACTTTTTCAAATTATAGATCTCATTTTGATGAAATCCAAGTGTTGTTACAAGGTATTTCTCGTGCATTACTTAATTAATAGTGTGTGTTTAATAATCAAATGCATGTATTTTATAAAAATGTATTTGTCATTGAAGAAACGTCAAATCTGTTTTTTTATCTAATTATTTTGACATATAGTTTATCTAAAGAAATTTTCAGCCGTTTCTTCATCTAGAAGTAAAAAGGCTATTTCCAGGTGTTTTTATAATGTATTTTTGGTGAATTATTTAATTGATACTGTTTGTCTAATAATGAAATGCAGATGTTTTTGGAAAAAATATATTTATCATTAAAAAGCATAAAATTGGATATATATTTTAATAAATTTAACACTAAAATATCAAAATCATCCAAAAATACATGAAAAAACATCAGATATAATCCAAATACATTAAAAGTAAAAATTATATAAATAACATAAACATCAAGAAGAAGGAAAAAAAAAAAGAAGTAAATACCTAGGTTTTACTTTTAGATGGTGAAAGCATATAATAATGTCTCTTGTACCTCAAAGAGATCCACAGCCCATGAATGATTTGTTTTGTTAACTTTTTGAGCACAAATCAAAAACCAAAACAGATCAGGCCATACTATGATTTTCGAGGCAAAAGCCCATTTGGAAGTTGAGCCTAAATCTATCAACTTTCTCGAAATGGTCTTAACAGCGGCAAACAACCTTATCCTCCTTGATTTCCTCCTGATCTATCAGAAGATTCAAAACCCTACCCTAAATCTTAACTCTTGCCACCATATTAGGTTTTTTCAAAAACCCACCTTAGTCATGGCTCTACATGGATCTAGCTTTTGTTACAAAGTGAGTTCTTATTCTCGTAATTACTTATATTTGATTCTGCCTGTTAATCTATACATTACCAGCCTTGAAATTTCATTTCTTTCTAGATTTTATCACTAACAGTTTTGAAATTGAATGTTCATTTTTTTATCAACTAGCAAATTCTTGAAATTTCCATGTTGTTAATTGAGGTTTGCTTGCATATTGTTGTAGGCAAATTTTATTGATATAGGAGAGTTTAAGAGACTGCAGTGTTCCTGGATTAATAGTTTCAAGAGAACCCACAATTTCTCTTCACCTTCCCTGACACCAAATATATTTTTGGCTGAAAGACATCATTGTCTTAAAAAGTTACATATTGGAGGAGGAACCCGTAAGTTTCTTTGCCTTTCCATCCTTCTTTCTTCTTTATACTTTACCTGGTTTGGGGGCAAGTGAACTACAGTAATTACAGACAGCAGCAAGTCTAAAAATGCTAATTTTTTTGTGATGATATTTGTGTAGTTTCATTGCCTCGCCCATATTGATGTTCCAACTTGTATTGTCTTCGTTTCTTGTGGCGGTGGCAAATGTCTATACATTGTCTCGGATGGATTGATTAAATAATTTTTATTTCATGGTCAATGAACTTAGTAGGTACTAGGTAGTGCCTCTTGTTCTTGTCAGTGGGCGATAAGCCCCCTGGTGCCTTCATTAATAGATGCTTACACTTTTACTATGAAAAAACAATCAAGACAGGGAAGTTAATTAAACAGCCAATGATTTACTTCTCAGAACGGAACTGACTTGCTGAAGTGGCCATAGTTGATAGTGTTTATTGTGGTCTTCATTTTGACTTTTTTCGTTTATCAGTTGTCTGCATTCCTGCCTTCTGAATTAGTGGTAGCAGGTCTCTAACTGTATAATTTGTATAGCACAGAACCCTTTGCACAGCCTTCCCGCTTATTGTCATTAAGAGCATGTCAAGTAAGAAGTGAGGATTCGGAGGAAGTGTTAAGTGGTGAAAGCATTGTATTGGATGAGCAAACCTTAATTCGTGAGCTTCAGGTTGCCATTGAAGAAGAGAACTATGCCCAAGCTGCAAAACTCAGGGACAGCCTTAAGGTACTCCAGGAAGATAGCAAGGCTTCAGTACTGGCAGCAAATGCTCGGTTTTATAATGCTTTCAGGAAGGGGGATCTGGCTGCCATGCAATCCCTCTGGGCAAAAGTGGATAATGTATGTTGTGTGCACCCAGGTGCTGGTGGGGTTCTTGGTTATGACGATGTTATGGAAAGCTGGGAGCTTGTATGGATGAACTATGATTTCCCACTAGAGATTGAGTTGAAAAATGCTCGAGTGCATTTTAGGGGAGATGTAGGTTATGTTACCTGTGTAGAATTTGTGAGAACAAAAGGTAGCAGTTGGGGGGCACATTTTGTAACAAATGTTTTTGAGAAGATTGATGGTCAGTGGTTCATCTCCATTCACCATGCCTCACCTGTGGACTTATAAGCATCTCACCAATTCCATCACAATGCATGCAAAGGACGATTGCCCTTTTTTGTTATTTAGATTCACCTTGCATCACACTTCAGTCTTTATAATTTTGGGTGCACATGTGCTGATATGGTTTAGAAAGTTTGTGCAGATATGGATTTTTTCTAACTTATGTGCGGAATTTCAGCTGAAAATATCAAAAATCGAATTTTTTTAGAGGGAATTGTAGCAGTTAGAAATTATAAGATAGACTAAACCTAAAACATATATAAAATTATTTTTAAAAAATGATTTTATTTTAATATTTCGTATTATATTGTGTGTCTATCAAAATGTATCAAATCAAAACTGAATAAAAATTTATTCAGTTTTATCATTTTTTAATCAAAATTTTGTATTTGATTAATTATTTTTTATATTTTCATAAATTTTTTATTAAAAAATATTATTTATTTATCTCTATCTACATTTTTAGCTAAAACTTTATTTTGTAAATTGTTTTTTCTAAACATCCTTTTGTCTTAAAATTTTTAATTAAATAAATTAGAGAAAAAAAAAACAAGGATCAAAGTGATTAAAATGAAATAAAAAAGTGAGATTAAAATCAAATAAAAAATATTTATGAACTAAAAAAAATATTTAAAAAAAGAGACTAAAGTGTAATATTATAAAAACTTTCATAATAAATGTTTTAAAAATACTTAAAAACTATAAAAATATCATTGTACAGATGAAAGAAATAATACCTATTAATCCGAGTGAATAGTGTCTGAATGAACAATATTTTAAATAGTGCGGTGAATAATAATTAATGATTTTAGTTTTTTTTTTAAATTTGGGAATAGGGTTCAAATAAGAGTCATAATAATAATAAAATAAAAAAAATGTGATTTGTTGTTTGAGAATAAATTTGTCAGCATCTACTAATATATCTACAACATCAGTTTTCATGGTTATTATTTTACTATTACAATAAACAACGAGGATCTTGTAATCCCAATCGAGGCAGTAAAATTAAGTTAACAGTCTTGGTTTGCAGTCTAAATAGTGAATCCTGTACCTTAAGAAATTATGATTTAGAAAAACAACGTTACTGAAAGCCTTTAGCACAATGTAATTTACCGGATCAATTTAACTACGAAATTAACATTTCATTTCTAAACTGGACCAAAGTGTACTTGAACGACACGACCATTCTTTCTTCCAAATTACTTGTGCACGTGGCACTCTTATAGTCACTGTTATGCGATGATAATGTAAATGTTTGCTTTAAAACTCGCTGAATTTCAAAGCTGTATATTTTCATGGCGCTGTTTTCTTTATACACAACACAAGGGTGACATTAGTGGTGATTACATAATTTCTGCTACATCAGGAAACTGTTTAGGAGCTCTTCCTCCAACTTTACTGCCTAAGTCACAACAAACACCATTGCGATCAATCATGAACGCCCCGTCACTAATCCCTCCTTCGCCATTTGAAGAACTTTAGCAACTATACACTAACAACAAACAACCTCCGGGCATGAACCCACTACACCCTTTCAAAAGGGGAAAGAGGAGGGCTTAGAGTGTATTTCACATGTGTTTCCCCGGAGGAAATGGTGTGGATCTTCTTTGTTCCATTACCAGAGCTCCTCAGCTCCTGGTGAACTTTTTCACTGGAAGCATTGTTGAAATCCAGAAGATCAGATGATTTTTGACAACTTATAACAGTAACACAAATGAAAAATGCCTGTAAAGAAGAAATTGATGAACTGAAGTCAACCGAATACATTCCTTTTTCCACTTGTGCCAAACTGAAGATAGGCTGGTCTTGTTGGATTGCTCCCTGCATGGGTGGATATACAGGTTAAGTTGTTGCCTATATAAATGACACCAAAAGAGTGTGAAGATAAATTCTAAGCTAAAACACAACAGCAGTACCTCAGTGAAAAGTTCAAAACAATTTGATATCAGGCAACTTTTAAATGTACTTGGAATCTTAGTACTTCGGCTTCCATTGGTGAGTGTACGTAGATTGCAACCAACATCCCAACCGCCACAATCACATGATCCACCAGATCTCCACCGATGTATCAATGGCGAAGGCACTCCCTCGTTTGGCAAGCTATGATTACCACCAGGAAGTATGACAGTAGCACTACAACAGTGTTTGGTTTCCCCCAAGTTACCAGAGCTTCGACTTTCTGGAAGACACTGTGAGGAGCCCTTGTGTATCAAGTTTTGATCAGTCTGCTGCAGGTCGAGGCTAGAGATTTCATTAGGCATTTTGAAAACAATAGCTGCAAGCTCCCTATTTGCCATGAACTTAGGCGATGCCTGATTCGCCTGACTTAGGTCGACACCAAACAAAACAGACTCTTTCACCTTAATCTGGCCAACGGAGTTCGGTCCATTCAATTCAAAGATGGAAGAGCCATTAACCTTCATATGGCCAATCACATTGTAGACATAGCCACAGCTCTTCTCTTTACTGCCTTGACTTATCCAGCTGCCACTCTTTTTCTTGATTTCATCAATGGCATAGAACGTATAGTTGCAGCCTGAATTATTCTTCCGAGGCGATGATAACTTGTTCATGGTGGCTGCAAGAATGTTGCTATTGTTGTCAACCACAAATCTGAACAAAGGAACTCCATTCCTTATTGTAAGCTGCAGAAGAGCTTTTATCCTTGATGGCTCATACTTTTCATCCTTAAGTGGTTCAGTGGCATCAAATTGCTTTGATTTGAAGGAATTCAAGCTTTCCTTTGATGAACCAGTTTCAGCTGAACGAAGTGTCCCAGAGCTCCTGGACTTCAGCAGAGGATCTAGCATTCTTCTCAATGGGCTGGATCTAGCTACTACTTGGACCACTTGCCTTCTCTCTGTTTGAATTATCCAAACAAGCAGAACCTTCGGACATCACAGGACCAGAGTTTGTGGAAACATATGTGGAGCTCAACTCTGGGACAGCTGAACTCTCCTTGAAGCTGAAACTCCTGCTCATTCTACTTAAGCTGAAGCTAAACCGGCGATTTGGTGAAGCATGTCTGCCTTTTCTTGTCATCACTTCCATTGTTTCCTGATCCAAAGTATTTAAAGTTTCAACTGTGCTTCCATTTGCAGTCTTAACACAGCTCTCTTCAGCAAATTTATCTTCAGACAGTCTAATTGGCACCTTAAGCAAACATGCAGATGTGTGAGATGCATCAGATGACATCTCTGCACCCTGTGTAACCATTGCGTTGTGCAACATTTTGTGGGGTTTTTTGTTGGTTTCCTTTGTAGAAAGCAGTGGGCATGAGTGCGGAATTTCAGAAAAATGTTCTGAAGAGTGAGCTTCTGCATAAGAAAAGACATCTGACAGGCTCTTTCCATTTGTTTCAATTGAATCCTCATCTGGCGGTGTTCTTGGTTCCTGAAGGGAGCAATTTCTGGAGAGATTTTTTGGTACCAGCAGAACTATGTTCTTGTTCTCACTTGGTTGATGTTGAGGAGAAAGATCAATAACTGATTTTTGCAACTCCTCCTTTCCCTTCTTAGTTTTACCATCAGCAACCTTCTTTTCCTTCAAACTGAGCGAAACATTATGACTTCTCAACTGTGACGATGAAGCTCTGATGCTCGAAGTAATCTTCTGATCCAATGGTTTTTTCTTTACAGATCCTTGCTTCTCCCCAGCTCTCTTCTCAGATGCACTGTCACAAGCACTTGCATTCACCTTGGACCTGATTGAGGTACTGTCATATCTTGAGTTTGAGGAACAACTTCCAGCTTTAGAAGTGATCTTCTGATCTCTGTCTTCTCTCTTCCCCCGTTCAAGAATGACATCTGATTTATTTCTGCCAAAAGACTTGTTGGTCCTTGGTACTTTTTTCTGCCCATCAACATTGCTCTTGTAAGCAGTTTCAGAATCTTGAAAGCGTGAGGCATTCTGGATAGGAGGTTTGGCAGCTTGAGGAATACGGCCTTTGTGAGAAGGGTGCTGCTTGCTGCGATAAGTGAGTGTGTTACTGTGAACCGCATTAGGAAAGGTAGCGGACTTCATAGTCATTTTACTTGGCAAATTGCTGCTAGTCAATGACCCACTATTGCTATCACTTGCTGCAATCCTCCATTTCTCTAGACGTGACCAATCCAAAACTCCAACATTCAAAGCCTTATCTTGTATGCTTTCATTTCTCTCCATGCGCTGGAGATAACCTGGCAAATCTGACATATACCTTACAAGCTCATCATCCTTTCTTGAATTTATCTCGACAGAGTGCAGCTTGTGGTGGTTCCCTGAAGTTTTTGATTGGACCGAGATCCTATCATTTGCATGTAGTCTCAATTCATGAGGCATGTCACGACATGGTTGACTAACATAACTTTTTGATTTCAACCTGTCTTGATGCTTTAAACTCTGCATTGCTTGGGTTGAAAGAGCCGTATCCTTCACTATCCTGGAATGTTGCAGCCATCTAGAACTCTTCTTAATGTCCAAACTGAATCCCTTTTCACTGGAAGGTTCTGAGTATGTACGACTTGATTTCACATCTGATGACATTTTGGATCCTTTAATTCTTCACCGACTCATTTAACCTGCAAAAGCATAAAAGGAAAAAGGCTTCTGATTCACTCTCCAGCAACTTCAGTTTCTCAAAATTCACAAGTTCACAACCTGATGACTGTAATAGAATATGCATACATATGCTTTTTTTCAATAAGCAGAATAGAAACAAGTAAAACACGGAAAAATTGAGAAGTGGCTAGAAAGACAAATGGCCTGTGAGCAAGACTAGCGACAAGCCTTTGGCCAAAAAAAAAAAAAAAAGGAAAGAAAAAAACAGCTATTGGGATTTATGGACTTGGATGCCTGATTGCGGGGAGTGTTTGTTCACTAGTCACGAAACCCTAAAACTATCGAAATTTCAGAGAAAGGAATAGAGATTCCTTCAGATAATATCCCAATAAATCACCCAACCTATTTTCAAGAATCCACTGTTTTCGTCAATGGTAGATAATTTCAGTTCTTTAAAAACCAGAAAAACAAATGATTTAAATCAAGCTAAATTAATATCATAAGTAATCAGTCAACTACTTGTTTAAAAGATCATATATCAAAAAAATAAAAAATAAAAACAAGAAGAAAATTGAATCAGAATGGGCGGTCAGACATCTCCTTGTAATACGATCTTTCTCTCTAGAGTGTAAACTGATACAAGTTCCATACTTTCTTGCTCCAATTCACACAAAACCCCAAGATTCAGAACCAAATCAGACAAGTAACAGATCCAAACAAAATGCAGGTTCATTCAATAATTTGAAATCCAGGAAAAAACAAAAAAAGAACCCTGAAAATCTTGCGTTTTCCACTAACAATGCAAGCCAGTATAGCCATTAATCACCATTTCGTCGAAAACACAGATTTTCACTAAAAGAAACATGAATAGTTCTTTCATTCAATCTTCCCCTCCAGTTTCTCAGCAACCAAATAGGCAATAATTAAAAACAAAAAAACCAACGAGAGAGATAACACAACAGAGCTAAAGGGTAAAACAAAAACGAAAGTTTGATTGAAATCCATACCAGAAACGCAAAAAAGAAGAAGAATCAATCGCTGATCCCGAAAAAGATGTAATACGTAAAAAAGAAGTGAGCTGTCTCAGTCCTGTTGGGGGGCTGAAATCATCAGCAATATCTTTCTTGAAAAACAACGTAGATTATAAGCAAAGAAAAGAATTACTACTCAAGCAGAAATCAAGAAACAAGAAAATCAAGTCTTTTCTTTCTTTCTTTCTTTCTCTATTTGTAATCCTCCAAGACGCGGGTTTTTTGGTTTTCCTTCGAAACGGCAAAAACGAAGGGCAGAGAGAGAGAGAGAGGAAAAAAACAGTGAGTGATTGAGAGTGAGAGACAGAGAGAGTGGCTTTTTGTTTTGTTTTGTTTTAAGTTTTGTCTTGATGAAGGAAGGGAGGAATCGGACGGTTAAAAGGAGAGGGAAAGAAAGCAGAGAAATTAGGCAATACAGAGGGTGGGGCTAGCGTGGGTCCCACAAGCATGACTTCTTTCCTCGTAGCGAATCCCGAAGCTCGGGTGTGGGACACTTTAGGTGACGTTAGCGCCAGCCTGAGCTTTTTTTAGTGTTGCTTTTAGGGAGTAAATTATAAATTAATCTTTTTATTTTCGACAAACGAATTAATGTTACTACTTCTTTAATTTATTGACTAATATTAATTACATTTAATTTAATATTATTTAATTTACATTTTTTTTCAATCTTTTTATATTTCTATATTTTTTTTCTAATTTAAAAAAATCATAAAGAAACAAAAAAATCCAATTTATAAAAAAATTAAATAATTAACTTTTAAACAGAAAATATTTATTTATTCAAAATAAAAAGATTAATTTATAATTTATTTTTTTGGGGAGGTTTAAGGATAAGAAAAAAATTAATTAAAGGAGTTTTTAATTATTTGTTTTTACTAATTATAACGCTGGTTTTAGACGTTTCAGATTTATAATTTAATAGCGGAAGGGAAAGAATTTAAATCTCACTTCAGTTTTACTCGACGAGGCACCAATTTTTTGGAGTTACCATAATTTTGAAAAAATTTCCTCTCTAATGCAAATATAAGATGAGAAAAATAAAAGGGTAAATTATAAATTAGTTTCTTTAGTCTTGAAAACTGAGTTAATAAATTCTTTTTATTTTAAAAATTAATTATTTAATCTCTGTATTTTTTAATTTTTTTTATAACTTAACTCTTTTCATTCATTTTCAAATTATTTTTATTTTTTATTTTACAAAAATAGGAAAGAAATAAGTAAAAATATGAAAGAATTGATGAAAAGATATGATATTTTTTTAAAATAAAATTATATTAAATTAAGAGTGATAACATTTATTAATGAGCTAAATAATTAATTAATTTGTTCTAAAAAAATAACGAGATTAAATTTACAACTTACTCAAAAAACGAGATTAAATTTGCAACGAAACAGAAATAGAGAATCTGTTTTTATATTTTGCAGCCACACAACATTGGATTTTATAAATAAAAAAATGTAATTCAATTAATAATAATATTTTTTCTGCCTTTGAAATATTTTCGGATTACCTCTGATATATATATATATTGGAGGGGAGGAGCAGCTATTTATCCAGCGTGACCATTTAATAGTAGCAAATTCATTGCATTTTCCATCTTGTTTGAAAAAGAGGCAGTCTACAAATAAAGAAATGCTGCGGCAGTGGCCTACTTTGAAAAAACAAGAGCATGCTAAAAACCCCACAGGAAATTCTTGGACGCTTGATTGTAGGCAGTGGAGAATCTTTTGCACATTTTTCTTTCCTTATCTAATTCCCACCTCCTTCAAGCTTGTCGTATACCAATCTTGGCATGCATGCTTTCGTCCTTCCTCCCTTTAATGCAAGGCATTTTTTCATTTTGCGGGCGATATGAGAAGAAAAGTAGACATAGTAAAGGCAAAATTTTCTCTTATAGTTAATAAAATGATTCTTAAAATTTTATCTAATAGTTTTAATTTAAAAATTTTATTTAATAATTTAAACTTTTAAATTGAAATAATTCTTTTATATAATATCAAAACTTTAATAATCAAACGTTCTTTAATTTAAATTTTATTATTTTTACCTTTTTATAATTAAAATTAAATAATTAAGTATAGCTAGTGTTATAAAATCATATAAAATTATTTTTTGAAATCTTATTCAATAGTTTAAATTTTAGATTGATATAATTCTTTGCTACGAGTATGAAAACTTTGATAATCAAATAATCACGAGTCCGAATATTGTTTATATCCAATTTCTTCCCCATCATTTTCTTTTTATTATTCTAAAAAAATAAAATAATAATGATGAAAAACAATAAGATAAATGAAAACAAAATAAATAAAAGTACCAAAAAAAAAAAAAAGAGAAGAAAGAAATCAATTTAAATAAACGAGTTCAAATTAGTCTAATTAAAAAAAAAGAGAAGAAATTTTGAGAACCGGAATAAATCCAATCAAAAGAAAAATAATTAAAAAGTAAAAAAAAAATCAAAATTTTAAATTGGAAAAAAGAAGTAGTGGGATACAATTTTAAAAAAAGGAATTAAAAAAGGCCCAATTAATTGTAATTTGGGGTGCCATTGAAATTCAAACAACCCAAATTACGTTTAATTGGATGAATTAGGAGGAATCGGGAACCAAAACATATTTTTTGCCCCCAAACCCTAATTCCTACCTATAAAAACTAACTTTTCTCTCCACACAAAGAAAGACTCCATCTCTCCAAATTTTCTAGCAGTTGGTTCTCTCCTCCATAGCTTGGTTTTAAGGCTTTTTCATCATCTAAACTCATTAAAACCACCACATGCCTCTATGATCCAAGCCTTCATCCTCCATTAAAACCACCATTAATCTCTTCCTTTCACTTGACCAACCACCACAACATCCCCCACACATCCACCCACCTCCCATCACCTAAAAAATCCACAAAAAACCTCCACACAAAAAAATATTGAAAATAGAAAAAAGTCGACCAAACATGTCTTTACCTAAACGGGTCTAACATGTCTTTACCTAAGCATCGGACTCGTTTACTCGCTTACTAGGTCGAGACTTTCTCCCTCCAATTGGCTTCCATATGGTTGATTTTGACTTCAATCGTCACCATCCATAGATAGCCCATCTTCGGATCCACCCATCCTCGCCGGTTAGAGGAGGAGAGGATATCAAAGGACGAAGAAATCTAGGTTTGAAGCATCGTAATCTAACTCGTTTAGCGACATGGTCATATCTTTTGATTTCGACCAAACCACCGACCACCACCACCATAGATGTGGCGCCCCCAGCTCCCTTACCGATTACCTAAAAGGCGCGACTTACGTGCGTCATAGTTTAAAGACTAACGTCTCAAATTTACTCCCATATAACATGCACAATGTACCGAATATCGTTACAAAAGTTACAAAATATAATTTACAAGCACAAGGGACTCCCATATTTTTTGTGTCACACATGAGCCCTTTTCGGGAGAAACCGCAACTTCATTATCGGTATTATTATCGTCTTTACCTGTCATGGCATGAAAAAAATACAGAGTGAGCCAAAGCTCGATAAGTAGGGTGATGCATGTGATATATAATGATTTCCCGACTCCCTTACTTCGACTCATCAAATTTTACTTCGGGTAGTCGGGTATTAGCAAATCCGCTTTATTTTGATATCTCGGTGATTGTCGAATCACTTATAGTTAACAACGAAATTACCCCTCGTTGTAGCCTCGGTTAAAGGGATTATCTATCTCTTATCGGTATAGTCATACGGATTAGCCACACGTAATAGAGCACGCATACGACTTCGGTGCTAATACCCATTTAATCCAATAGGTTACCAAACATATCCAATTCAATCCGATTCGGTTATCAAACCTCATCGTTTTTGACTTAATTATTTTCCTCAATTTAAATCCATTCCTTGTATACATATGATGCACATGATGTATCATTAACTACATTCGATCAAAACATAGGTACTAAATTTGTCGATTTCATACCATCGGGGTCACACAAGGAAAACAAGACCCGTCTAATCCATTTTGGTATTTGAGTCTTAGGAATGCGTTTGGGCGTATTTGTGATGAGTTTTCCTTTCTAACTCAAAATTTAGCCTTAAAAACCGAACTTTATTTTTAATGGATCTAGGTCTTAATTTTGATTGTCTTGCACTTTTACCTTCCCACCCTTCATTTTATGCTTATTTAGATGTCATTGGGCCATTACTTATGAAGTTGGATGATTGGAACTCAATTTCTAAAAATTAGGGTTTAGGTCGAGTGTTTCCTAGTCTAAACCGAAAGTTTCATTTTTCTTGAAATCTAACTTTTCTATACCTCAATTTATACTTATTTAGGTGTATTTAAACCATTAATTCTCATGTTGGATGAATGGAACTCAAATCCCCAAGTTTTTGGGTTTAGGCCGAATGGGTCCATAAAGGGGCAAAGGATTTTCTTTTATTTCTATGTAATTTCTTTTCATCCTAACTCACTAAGTTATACTTCAATGGGTTACCATGGAGTTTTAGATCTTTAAATACATGAAAATAAATCCAAACTTGGCCTTTTTAGTACATAGGCCGAATGAGTTTTCTTAAAGATGTCCATGCCCATTTTGTTTTAATCCAAGCCCATTTTATTGTAACCAAACCAAATCCATCCACACATGTATAAACATCCCTCACACATAGATCTCACATGGATACATTAACATGCTAATCGTCCATCATCATACTTGTACAATCCAACATAAAGTTCACCATTAAATGCACATCATGCCATCTAACACACATTACAACCATAATAAACATAAACCAACATAAACAATTTAATGAAAAGTCTCCACTAACCTCCCCATTTAAGCACTTATACAAAAAATTTAAAGCATAACATAAAATAACATAAACCTACTTATATTGCTTGAGCTTTCCTAAAGATTTTCTAGGCTTTCCCTTTTTCTTTTCTCCATTCTTTCTTTTTTCTCTTTTTCTCGTCTCTCTTCCTTTCAAAGCCATTTCTCTCCTTCTCTTTTATTAGCTATGGTTTTGTCTCCAAAAATGGCAAAGTTTCAATCTTTCTTATATTTTTATATCACACTTTTTCCCTTCATTTATTAGTATTTCAAGTGTTAAAATTTTATGGTAAAAAGAGGTCAAATGATGGAGACTAAGTGGGTGGCAAGTTGACAATTTAAAAATCAAAGTGGGCTAGGTGCCACAATTTAGAAAAAAGGTGGTAGATTTGGTGTCAAATCAATAATTAAAGATGGAAACTAAAAGGTAACTAAACTAACTAACTTCCTAACTTTATTTGGTTACCAAAATTTCAGCCCATACACCATGTTTGGGAAATTCTTTCACTTCCATGGTCTTTTAAATATATGTTATGGGAAAATAAATAATGACTAGTTCATTTCTCAAAAAGTTATTCCTATAAATACTTCTATAAACCTTAGATATTTTAACACCACAAAATATAAAAGAAATGACATATAAATTACACCCACATAATTATGGATATTCTAGGAGATATTCTTCTCGAGAATTAAAATTTTGACTTGCCTAAATTATTATTATTTTCATAACTCCTCACATAAACACGAAGCATATTAACCTTACCAAACATGAACATGACATATAAATCACAATTTAGACTTAGTAGATGCGGATATAAAAGTTTCGGTACGTATAGTTATGTTAAGGAGTTTCACGAGGGTTACAAGAGACTTCATCATCCGACTCCCCGAGTGTTTCCCCCTTAAAGTCAAGGCTCAAATTCACTAAAAAATGATCTAATTTATGACAACCCATTTCTAATTAGTTTTAAAGAACCTAAAAAAATAAGCCAATTGAGGCCAAATCGCACCTCCTAACCACCACGAAACACTCCCTTTAGCCTCATGATTTCATTGATGCTATTAAAACCCTTTGCCATTGCTAAAATCTTTTTCAAAAAAAGGAAGAGATTCGGCTAAAACTTTAGAGCTTCGATCTCCCTTCTTCAACGTCGACAACCATCGTTAAGTTTGTAACAACCTTTTCTATAACACAGGTTGGTTCATGAGCCCGAAGGACCATTGGATAGTGATTGAGCGAGTTGTCAATGATTGTTCGTCTTCTAGAGATGTTTTGGTAATTTTGCACTATAAGGGTATTTTTATGTATATGGCATTTTGGTCATTTTAGAACCGACTAGTAACATTCTAATCACTCGTATAACAACCTCTTTGATACTTATAAATAGTTATTTTCTCCTTCTTGATCGACTAAAATAACAAGTCTTCATCTACATTGAAGGAAACAAACTAGTCCGAAGAAGAAAATCTCGACATTCTTAGAAAGCTTAGGTAACCTCCAAATTTATATGGATTATTTTGAAATATAAATGAATGAGAAATGCTATGTTATGAATTATTATGATTATTATCTATTATCTATTTGCTTAAACAAAGTTGTCAATGGCTTTATATTTATGTGGTCAAAGTCATCGGTGGCTTATAATCAATTATCGTATACTTGTCCGTTTATTGAGATAAAGTTATCGATGGCTTTCCACTTGTGTAGATGGAGTCGCTAGTGGCTTCGAACCGGTTCTACTTAATTTTTGAATTATGAAAATGAAATTATCGATGGCTTTTCACTTGTGTGATAAAGGCGCCAATAATTTTGAAATTATTTTTATTTATTACCTATTTTTAGAAATAAAGCCGTCGAAGGCTTCTCACTTATGTGATAAAGTTTTCGATGGCTTTCAAAATAATTATCTACGCCTTGCTTGAGCAAAATAAAATTATCGATGGCTTTTCACTTATGCAATGAAGTTGTCGGTAACTTCTTAAATCCATGACTCGAAGTCATCGATGGCTTCTCACTTATGTGAGTGAGTTTGTTAGTGACTTGCTACTTATATAGATAAAGGGCTATCAATCCCACCTATGTTTTGGTATACATCGTGTTCACTTAAAGATTAGTTGATATTTTAATTTTCTCACCTTTCCCCTTCGAGTATAGGTATCAACCTTAGACCAACCTAAATCTTGAATTATTCTTTTCCATCTTGCTAAAATAAATTCATTCAAATAGGCATAGAAACATAATATAGGAAAACTCAATTTTTATTTTCACATGCAAACAATGTAGCCTACCTTAGGTAAGATGGAGATGATGGTGATGTTATATTTTTTTCATACTTAATCGACCCCTTACTCAAATACCTTTGTAGACTAGTGTATTTGGGTTTTTTAGTTTTTTTTTTATTAGCTAGGTGGCAACTCCTATTCTTGTACATTCTCATGCGAACCCCATCGACAAAATTAACAACTCCACTAGGGACTATGCCATGTTAGGATCAAGTTTTAAATGTCCGTGTTTATGAATCTCCGATTGGTTGTTATACTTTATGCCTGTATATTTTGAATGAATAATTGGCCTTTAACTAGTCTCTTATTAGTTTGGTGGTGAATATATAATATTTTACTTTGCGTATTTTATTCATTTAGTTCTTGGTCCTTAATTTTTTTTAGACTGCATATGGGGTCATGTCCTTACACACAACACTACACATATTATCTATTGCACACATTTATCTTTGGATATTAGGAAGAAATTACTAATGCCTCGATAGGTTTTACCTTGGGTAACACTCATGAAACCCGAACTCTTTTAGAAAGTCTGCCATTATTGTGATAGGTAACCAATGGCCTACGGGGTTACCACCTTCACACTTGGCTAGCCTCGGTTCTTCTAAACTAAAATGGACCCCGGTGAGATTTAAATAGATCTTACCTAATCACGTAATGACTAGAATCGGATCCTAAGACTATCTTTCTTATGTAAATTCATTAGGCAAGTTAGAAACCTTGACCAAACAATCTAGTCATGAATATTTCAGAATGAGTGATAAGAGAACTCAAATACAAACCCACACGGCCTTTGAATTCAACAAAAATTCTAAGGCTTTATAAAAAATAAAGGGAGATTATACGGGGCTAGAATTTTAGAGTAACTATAAGGAGATCATAACTTTCGGTCGGTGATCAATGACACTCAAAAGCTATTTGACTATTGGAAGATGCCGAGTCTTAATGATCGAGTATAGGTTTTGAATCAAATATGGAAATCTTACTTGTCTTGCTAGAATTATCTATCCAAAAGTCCACTTTCAAGGTTTGGCTTGCCCATGGGATCCTTCATATAGATATTTTACTTTGGGAGAACTAGACATGACCTCTACCTTAGAAGAGTATCACTAACTCTTGAACATGTCAAGCACTTCACATAGGATCTATCTATACCGAAGATGACCGGATGTCGAAAAAAGGATGAAAGAGTGGTTAGACATAAGCATAAGTCATGAAAAGACCAAGGGTAATACCGAAGGATGGTATTGTGAAAACGGGTTAGATGTGTTTAAACAAAAGTTGAAAGATCCACGAGTTGGTTTTAAGAGGGTTAAAATTATAGGAATAATGATCTTCGGGCTAGTGCTCTTCTCTTCATCGATCGACATAATCGATCTAGTTGTAACCAATGTCTTCATTTAGGTCGAGAAGCACTCTATAAATTCGGCTATTGTCATCTTAGCCAAAACCTTTTCCTCATTAAGTCACCGTAGGAGATTTAGAAAAGGTAATATGAGATATTATGTTCAACTATTATTTGTATGGATAATCAGTCATATTGAAGCCCATAAATCAATCTTTAACACATGTTGATAATTAGAAGAGAAACCGAGTATACTTGTTATGTTCCCTTCATAGTATCAAAGCAATTTAGTTATGAGCAAGCTATCCCTAGAATTGTGGGCTTACATAGATTTGAAGGAAAACCGAAAGATAATACAACTCTTGAGTTTTTCGAGTAGGTTCTACAAGATTGGTTAATGCTTAGAATGGTGGTCGGAGGAATGGTTGATCTTGGATTAGTAGTGATTGAGAAATATCCTTCATGGGAAGTAAATAGGGTAAAAAACTACAAGCATTTGACTAGCTCGATCAAGCTATGAGAAATGGATCTTTAAGCCAAAATACCTACCGAAGTATGTTGATCCCTCTATAAGCTACAAATGTTTTACCTAGCTAGTCTAAGGAAAAAAATAGATGATCCTTTACAATTAATTTCTCCGGACCATCAAGACCTTATAAGAAAAATTGACTTACTCGGGATTAAGAATTATAAGTTGATCGGTGACTCGATGAAGAAAAAAGAAAAAGAGAGAAAGATAAAGGAAAGATCCTAGATTTGAAGCAAGACTTAAAAACCCGGCAAAGCGTAGTTGCTAAAGACGAGTATTGAAAATTGATCTACCACCAAGCTTAAGTAGAATTGGACTCCAAATGTGATAATTTTGACAAGCTATAATTATATTATAGGTAAGTTGAACGTGAGTTGGAAGATCCGAGGTCGAAATATAGAAGCTTAGAGAAGATAATGTCAAATGAAAAATATCTCTAGAAGCTAAGTAATCATCAATAACCGATAGAATAAATGATAGAGGTGCAAAGCTAAATCATAATACTTAAGAAAGAAAATCGACATCTAGAGGGGGAACTACTTAAGCTATCCTCATACTCGGACCACCATACACAATAATTTAGCTTGAGTCAATACCGAGCATGGCCAATACTTGGTTATACCTGGATATGTATTGGATAACCAAGTAAATGAGATTTCTAAATAAGCCATAACCTTGTGAGAATTGAGCCTAGCCATCGGTTATGGTAGAGTGAAAGAACATTGTGAAGCCATGAATAACTACCCGAAGAGGTATGATTACTATCATTTGAAATGGCTAGGTGAGGGAAGATCTTTGAAGTATAATTGAGCTATAGGACAATTTACTTCTTTTGCTTGTATTTCATTTCTTTTGACATATAAAAGAAATATGTATCTTGAACTAATTTGAGCCTTTATGCTTATCATTTTGAATATCCAAGTTAATGAAAAATTTGACATCTTCCTTTAAATTGTGCTTGGCTCATCTATAATGGAGAATATCATTCGAATACATCTAGCAAATAAAAAGATTTGCTAGAAATTTTAGAGGGTTCGCTCTCACTCGATTTGTTGAACTAGACAAGATCAAGATAAAAAATAAAAAAATTTAGTCGAAGCTTTCATAAGGTAGTATAAATTCAATTTGGAGGTGACTTCGAATATTTCTAGTTTGCGATCGATGAAAAAAGGTGGTAAAGAGTCTATCGAGAGTATGCTCGGAGGTGGTGAGAAATTACTTCAAGAATTTAGCCATCGTTGTTAGAGAAAGAGAGTTGGTTACACTCTTTATAAATACCTTTAGGCCTTCCTATTATGACTATCAATTGAGCAATGGGTCAAATAGTTCTAAGCACGATAGTATTTATGGTCGATCGCATCGAGCAAGCTATTAAGGTAGGTAGAGTGGCTGATTTTAATAAGTCAAGCTCTAAAAGGAGCAACTTTGGAAAAAGGAAAGATATGGGAGTGAACTAAATCAAAGCATGGATCTTTTATTCGAATAGGACATTGGGAGACTCCATGAAAGACCAATAGTCAATTTGTGTCATGAGGTAACACGACTAGTCCTATTGCCCAGCTTCATAATGAAGAGGAGTATTATGCTTACCAATGTCATTGGGTTGACAACTCGACCTCTAGTTTTTATGTAATCTCGGATGCAAACCATTTCTAAAAAAAGACTAGCATTTAAATAGTTTAATAAGTAACGAGTGCCATTCAACCAAAATGATGAAAGGATACTAGGTGGGTAGAATATAAAAATAGCTTACCACTTCTTCCCATATTATTAGGGGATATATTCAAGCATTTGGTGACCATTAGTCGGATAACTCCAATACACATGCCTTCGCTACCCCTATATCCTAGATGATATAAGCTGAATGAGACTTATGAATATCATAGTGGTGTGACTGGGCATAATATCAAAGATTGTATTAGCTTCAAGAAGAGGGTAAAGTCATTAATCGACCAAGGGTGGATTACATTTGAAGACACACCTAATTCTCCAAATGTGAACTCAAATGTTAGTATAGGTATCTAAGATCCAATCTTGATTGGATGGTTTGATTTATTGTAATATTACATTTTTCATTTTATTAATAAAAGAAGTCTTTCTATTAATTCTTGTTGTTTATATTTATTAATCAAATTAGATAGAAGTCCATATGATATGTATTGCATTAATGATTGATTGAAAGATATGAGATAAACATTAATGCATTTAAATGATATCATTAAATGTCCCAAGTTATAGGATTGTCAAGAATGGACATTGACTATATGTTGTAAGACTTGTGAGTGCTATGCTCATGCTATAAGATAACGAGTAGGAGATCTCACACATATTGATATGGTATGGTGATGCCAAAACAAACACTTAGGTGAATAAAGTTAAAGAACATATCATTAGACTTTATTTACCATGAGAACCTATTTGGTTTATTCTATGAGAATCGCATACGAGATGGGTACAAATGGTCATTTGACTTAAAGTTATCACGATTATTTCATTAGATTTATGTAGTTTCACACTCGTTTTGATGGACTCGATCAAGAGCTATATATGGGTAATTTGTTGGGTGTACTAGGAATGTAATAAAGATAGATGAATGACTAAGATAGGATATTTCATTCCTTATATGCTAAATGAGTTATCACATTGCACTTCGATAAATATCTTTTCAAGGAATCTATGGCCACGGAAGGAGTACCCAATACAACATAGTTAGTTTATTCTAGAGATAAGATGCTTGGGAATCGAAAAAAACTTATGTGATCATATTCGAATAGACTAAAAACTAAGTTTGAGATTACACTATGATAAATTAGCATGAGAACTAAATTGTATGATAACCATTCTCATGTAATGTAATTACAAATTAATTAATACTTTTAGAGAATTGGATAGTCACGATGCCTTGTTAGAGGTCAATCTTGATTTATGTATCAAGAGATAAAATGTGTCTTTTATTTTTAATAGATTGCCAACATATCTAAGAACCTATTGAGTCACACTTATAAGTTTAAGCATTCATATAATAAAAGAGAAACAAAGATTTTGTAAAAATTTTTTAGTTTTGAAAGTTTCCTATTTTGGAAAAATTTTCCTAAAATGAAAAGTTTTTTATTTTAGAAATTGGTTTTCTAATTTTGAAGTCGGTTCTAAATTTGAAAGTAAGTTACCTAAAAAGAAAATTAGTTTTCTAATTTAGGTTTAAAGGTAATTTGAAAAATTATTTCCTAATGTGGGCTTCCTAAAAATATCTAACCTACTTTATTTGGATACTCCAAATTAATTATTAATAATTATTCCAAAAGAGTTTGGATCAATAGGCTTAATTTAAAAGCCCGTAAGATATTTTGGTAGAAGCTTAAACTTGATCCTTATTAGATAAGGATCATGCTTTATAAGGATAAGATAAAAAAGATACACATGTATAGTAATTCCCGATTCTTGGAGAACTAGAAAGCAACAACTCGAGTCCATGTTGGACTAGTTATCGTCACTAACGACAAAGAAGCCACTCCCTATAAATATAAGAGAGAGGATTAAAAAAAAAAGAGGCTAACGATTAAAGCTTACACGACATAAGAAAATGAAGAGAGAAAATAGTTTTCTATCTCTAAAAATCATGCCAACTCTCTCCCTCTCTCTTAGGGTTATCATAAAATATCTTTAAAATGATTTTTAAAGAAAAAATTAAACCGAGTTAGAAAAGAGAGGAGCTAGCACTCTATAACTTCGATTACTTCTTTTGTGGGTGCTTGGACTGCATGGATTATCGATAGAGGTTGGATGCTTAAAAGGCTTTTTTTTTTTACAAATGCTAAAGCTACACTACAAGAGGTAATTCCTTACTCATGCTTTAATTCATGTATGTATGATTAATTGATTTAATGACTTGATATTTAGAGCATTAGATATAAGAAATATTTTTGTTTTATTCTATACCTTCATAAGATGCATGATCCTTCAATTAGTATCGAGCTTTCCTAGAATCTTTAATTTTATATTTTTTTTAATTGTGATTAAACGCATGAGTTACCATTTCTTGATTGTAAATATGTTATTTTGGTATTTTATAATTGTTTGAAACCGATTTTGGACTTAGAATTAATTATGGCACACGAGACCAATGTTGGATGTTAGTACTCGTCTCTGTAACTTGGAGGCATGACTCGGTCATGTGCTCGGGTGCGTGACGAGTCGGATGTGCCTTGCGAATGCCAAGCCTTTCAAGCCGGACGCGACTCACACATACCAAGCCTTCTTGCCAAGCCGAGTTATGTATAAGGTGTAGGACATGCCGAGCGTGCGTTGCGTATGCTAGGTTTCGTTGGGCGAGCCGACCATACGCCGGGCATGCGACATGATAGACGTTTACTAGACTTATAGCCGAGCCAAGATGTGCCTTGTACATATCAATCGCATGTTGGGTGTGCAGAAAGAAAAAGCATGGCTAGGCTTGATGCGCTCAGCCGGGCACGTAAGTGTGTCGGAGGTCAAATGCTAGGCTAGTGTTGGGCTTTAGCTTGTGGACAACCGAGTCAATGTGGGGCACTAGCTAATCGATTAGCCAAGGCTAGTGCTAGGTATTAGCTAACTAGGGTGTGATAGCTCATGGGCCTTCGAGGCTCAAAAGCCCATGGCTAAAAGTATGCCTAAAGTAGGCCCAAGGTTCAAAAAATCTTAAAATTAAAATTTAGAAAAATTTTAATATTTTTTATAAAATGACCAAAAAATCAATTTATAATTATGATTAAAATAAAATATATTTCATTAGTATGCTATGTATCAATGTGATTGAAGCATATGTGAATAGTATGGATGAGTTAACTTAGTCTATGAGAATGTATACTTGTAACTTATTTTTGTTAAATAGAGCCCGAGTGTCATGCCTTCTCTCGTCATTCTAATGTATTTCTATTCTCATCTTACTCTCCTCGAATTTAACTCAAGGTTTCTTATTTAAATAAATCTAAAAGTAGAAAATTGAATATTAGAATAGATACGAGGAGAAGAAGCCAAAAAGAGAAGACAATCCTAAGGAATTTGCAATAATTTCTTACCTAAGTATTTGACCCTAGTCTTTTTGTGGCTCAAGAGGACTAGTAGTAAAGATCAATTACCATTCATCATTCCTTGAGTCATGTATGAGATGTATGTATTTATTATGTGATTGATAGTATGCATAATAGAATTACTATGATTGATGACTAGTAAGCATGCTAGAATGAGACCTACTATATTAAATTCTTTAAATTAATAACAAGTTCATTGCCTTTTAATGTTATGAGGAGAGAACTCTCTTGGTTATTTTTGGCTTGTTAAGATAACTCAAGGTCACTTTTTACTCGAGAGAATCAAATCATAGGCCATACGATGTCCTTGAATGTTTGGGTCCAACTTAAAATGAGTTGTTAGGTTTATTGAGATAATTTAAGGTCCAACTAATTCATAGGCAAAGATTGGTATTCACATAAGATGTGAGATGACAAGGAGTTGTCATGCCAATGAGATTAGGAGTTGTATTGAATGCAATTGGTAAGGAGTTATCTACCTAATTCTTCATGTATAACTTATTGAGATAGCTTAAGGTTAATACATGTTAAAGAATGAGATCTTAACCCATTAAGGAAAATGAATCAAAAAAATTTTCTCGAGTTATATAGAACGTAAAGAAAATAGTAGGAGCAAATATAGATTTTACTTCTTTAAGTTATACTCTTTTTTTTTTTTGCTATTCAATTAACCAAACTCGTATGCTTTTTTATCCAATCAAGGTTGTTGAACAATATGATCTGGAAATACATTGAAGCAATTGATGATTAATGAAAGTAATGCCTTGAGTGGTAACGATTTCTTTGATTGGTGTGACGCCCCGGCTCCCTTACCTATTACCTAACGAGCGTGACCGGCGCGACACACTCGTTGGGACTAAGTCTCCTACTTCCTTCATCGTACACAACAAAAATTAAACCATGGGAAACACATAATATAATTTACAATATTATTACGGATAGTTCTATAATTTAAAACATATTTAAAATGCCTAAAAATTTTCAACCTAGGCCCGTACCCCTTTTTATTGACACAAAAGATATTCCTATTTTAATGAGTGACACATGAGCCTCTTTTAACGAGAACCGGTAGCATCCTCGATCAACTTAACTTTGCCCTTGCCCGAACAACACACAAATACAATAACGGAATGAGCCAAAGCTCGGTAAGTAGGGTGATACACGTGATATGCGAGTCTTATTGTGTTTCTCATATTTTCATCCATTTTAATCCGGTACCTTAGGTATATGCAAGTCCGTGCGCCCAATCTCTCGGTGATCGTGTTATCACCTACTCGCTCTATTACTTTCTCTCGGTGATCTCAATATCACCTACCGCTTGCAACGGAATTATCTCTCGTTGTAGCACACGGTTAACGGAATTATACCTCGCTTCACGGTGTTAGTAAATAGAGCTCGCACTATGGATTTCTTGCTATTACCCAATCCACTCAATTCGGTTACCAAAGGATGTCAATTCAAGACTCGATGATTTTTCTCAATTTATTTCCACCCCCAATGCACATGATGCACGTGATGACATGTTTAATCACATTCAACCAAACTCGGGTACCGACCCTTCTTTCTCAAGCCATACTCACGATCCAACCATCACTCGGGATTCACTCGACGCTCACATACCAATCATGGTACTCATAGCGGGAACACAACCTCCGCTCATTAATATTGTTTATTAGTTTCATTAATAATTAAAGAAGGTCTAATTCTTTTTTTTTCCTCTATGAAAGAATAAATTTTCTTTAAAATTTTAAAATCATTTTTATTTCTATCTAAGTCCACTTATTTTAGCATAAGCCCATTTTCGTTAGTCTAAGCCCATCTGCTTTAAAACCAAGCCTTTTGATTTTAGTCCAAGTTCATTTCCAAGCCCATTTTATTTAAGTCTAAGCCCAAGTCCATTTGTTTAAATCTAAGGCCATTTTATTTTTAAATCCAAGCCCATCTCATTTTAACTCAAGTCCAAGCCCATTTATTTTAATCCAAGTCCAAGTCCATTTGTTTTAATCTAAGTCCACTTTATTTTTAAATCCAAGCCCATCTCATTTTAACTCAAGTCCAAGCCCATTTATTTTAATCCAAGTCCAAGTCCATTTGTTTTAATCTAAGTCCACTTTATTTTTAAATCCAAGCCCATCTTATTTTAATTCAAGTCCAAGCCCATTAACATTAGTCAAAGCCCATTTATTTTAATCCAAGCCCAAGTCCATTTTTTTAAATCTAAGTCCACTTTATTTTTAAATCTAAGCCCATCTCATTTTAACTCAAGTCCAAGCCTATTAATATTAGTCCAAGCCCATTTATTTTAATCCAAGCCCAAGTCCATTTATTTTAGGTTAAAAGTTTTCAGCAGTGGCACACTTAAACAACCTATACCAAACCAGCCATAACTCTTTAAATATATATCTAAAACTCACGAAATGTTAAGGGGAGATATTAGACATATAGAGAAATAACTTTCATTTTTTAAGTTTCGTCCAAAAATCATTCTAAAATCCTTAAATAATTCACACAAGTTTCGGAACTAAATAAACTTTTCCAGTAGCTGGTCCATTCAACGACCTGTACCAAATCAGTCATAAATCCTTACATACAGATCTAAAAATCAAGAACGTTTAGATACATATAGTAGACACATAGATGAACAACTTTCCTTCTTTGAGTTCTGCCCAAAAACTACTCTATGATCCCGAAATAAATCGCATAACTTTCGGAATGAAATATTTTTCTAGTAGAGGTTCCATCCGAACGATCCATACCAATTTAGTCATAACTCCATATATATATCTCTAAAAGTCACGAAATTTTAAAGGAAAATAGTAGACACATATATCAACAACTTTCATTCTTTGTATTTTTTTCTAAAAATCACTCTAAGATGCCGAAATAAATCACACCAAGTTCTGGTTTTTCCACCCCTAAAATCCGAAAATCTTCTCTTAAAGCACATTTCTCAACACACATGCTTAACCATCCATCATCAAACATCAAGTGTTTAAAATCATCAAAAATACCATAATCACATTTCACATGAATTAAATAACTCATAAAATAAACATGGAAAGCATAAACAAAGCAAGAAAAAAATGAAACCTACTTACATTGGATTAACTTTCCTAAAATCTCTTTTGCTTCCTTTTAGTTTCCCCTTCTTTTTCCTTCCCTTTTTTCCTCTTTCTCCCCTCTTTTTGACTCTTTCTTTCTTGGTTTTAAGGCAGCTACGGGATGCACCAAAATGCATCTTTATCCCATTTTTTCCTTACTTAAATATCTCACCTAATCTCATCCATTCAATGTTCATTACAAGTGTCAAAAGCTTGTGGTGAAATGGAAGGTAAATGTGGCTGAAATTAATGAAATGATGGGTGTAAATTTCAAGGAAGAAGAGGTGATGGTCAATGAAAATTTGTAGAAAGTAGGGGCCAAAATGTGATTAAATGAGGGTAATTAAATTAACTACATTTTCGAATTCCTCCCGAAATTTCGACAATTAGCACTTTCTCTCGTTTTTTTTTAATTTATACTTATTCCATATAAAAGAAATTTTCTAACTAATTTACCCAATGTTTTTTTTTATATATAAATATTGACGTACACCCGTTACTCTCAACAAATACGTACATACCACATATTCCAGTACATATGTTGACTCAGTTACGATTTTCACGTATGTAACCGATATACTATATATGTATATACGTATGAATATAAATATCTTGATACGTACATTTATACGATTACGGATTTTACGAGGGTTACAATTGGAAAGTGAATAAAAGGAATGTCCTTCAACATAGCAGAATGCCCTATGTAATAGATGATAAAGAGTAACATGAAGGGGTGTAAAAAGAAGTTTTATGTAAAAAAAAGTTCTAAAAACACCTTAAGCATTTATTTTATTAAAGTAAACTTTTTTACTTTTAGTACCACATCATGGATATTTGATACTTGGATGAGATGCACACATTTGCACAAACATGAAAGGTCTAAAAGAAACAGGACAAATTGCTCCAAGGGAGGTTGACTCGCCCGTGGGTAATGGTTTAAAAGTTATACCATTAGGAGTAGGCACCTATGAGTTAGCCACTACCATCCGGGCTTGGGCTTATACTCGAAACTATTATTACATTTCTAGTATAACTAGGAATATCATTTTCATTTCTTGTTTAGACCAAGATGGTTTTTTTATTTTTTACTTAAGAACAAAGGTTGTTCCTTTTATAAAGATGATGTTTTATATGAAAATGCTAATATTAATAATGATTTATATGTTTTAAACACGGACACACCCATTTGTAACATAAATACAAAAAGACTCAAAACAAATGATCTAAATAAAACTTATCTATGACATTACCAACATGGCCATATAAATAAGAATTGCATATCTAAATTGCATAAAAATGAATATCTAGAATTGTTTGATTATGAATCTTATGATGTCCGAGAATCTTGTATACTTAGTAAAATGATAAAATTACCTTTTAATGAAAAAGGTTAAAAAGCTACTCGATTTGTTAGGCTTCATACATATTGATATATGTGGGCCCATGTCCACCCAAGCAAGATGATGATATGATTATTTCATAACCTTTATTGATGATAGATCGTGTTTTAGTTATGTGTATTTGATGAGACACAAATCTAAAGCATTTGAAAAGTTCAAAGAATTTAGGTTTAAAGCTGAGAATCAAATTGACAAAAGTATTAAGGCAATTCAATTAAATCGAGGTGAAGAATACTTAAGTATTTGATTTTTAGATCATTTAAAAAAGAATAAGATTCTCTCTTAATGGACTCCAATTGGAATACCATAAATGAATAATGTATCCAAAAAGAGGAATAAGATGTTTTTAGATATGGTTCGATCCATGATGAATTAAAATCATATCCTCATTTTATTTTGGGGATATATACTTCTTACTATGATTTTTATATTGAACGGGGTTCCAATAACGTTGATTGATCAAATTTCTTGATCAAACTCCATATGAGAAAGAAAGCAAATTTATCTTTCCTTAAGATTTAGGGTTATGAAGCATATGTTAAACTTTTGGATGGAGAAAAGCGAAAGCCCAAATCAATAAAGAGTAAATTTATGGAATATCCAAAGGAAACAAATGGATGTTGCTTTTACTAACTATAAGAACAAAAGGTGTTCATGACTAGGCATGTTATATTTCTTGAGTAGGAATTTATAGATGCTAGAACCGAGTGAGAGAAAAGTTGAACTCAATGAGATTTAAGAAGACTCATAAATTGACACTCCATTGGAGGAGCCCTAAGTAGATAGGTTACAAAACGTTGTAACTATCCTACAAACCATACATAAGAACTTCGTAGGTCTAACGAGGATTCGTCGGTAATAAAAAAGATATGGCATTCTTGTCACTACATAAAGAGATGTGTCTCGTTATATATGATGACACACCTAATACCTATGAAGAGGCAATGTTAGACATTGACTTCGAAAAATGACATGAAGTCATATAATCCAAAATAAAATCCATGTACACGAACCAAGTATGGACTTTTTTTGATCCACATGAAGGTGTCAAATCTATCAAGTATAAGTGGGTCTTTAAGAGAAAGACTAACATGGATGGAAATATACATACGTGCAAAGCCGGACTAATGGCGAAAGGGTATCGTAAAAAACAAGGTATTGATTATGATGAAAATTTTTCACTAGTAGTAATTGTTAAATCTATTTACATTATACTAGCAATTACTATATATAATGATTATGAGATATGACAAATGGATGTCAAAACCACTTTTCTTAATGAAAAATTGAACGAGGATGTGTAGATGACACAACTTGATGGTTTTATCATCAAAGGATATACAAATAAGATTTATAAATTACAAAGGTTCTTTTTATGGACTTAAGAAAACATCTAGGCATTGGAATCAATATTTTGATGAAACGATCAAAGAATTTGACTTTTTACAAAATGAATATGAACCTTGTGTATACAAAAAAGTTAGTGAGAGCTCAATTTTTTTTTATTGTGCTATATGTAGATGACATACTACTTATTAGTAATAACACTTCTATGTTGCAATCTGTAAAATATTGGTTATCCAAAAATTTCTCCTTGAAAGATATGAGAGAGACAACTTACATTCCAAGAATCAAGATCTATAGAGATAGATCATGAATAATGTTAGGATTATCTCAAAGCACGTACATTGATAAAATACTAAAGATGTTTAGCATGAAAGAATCCAAGAGAGGATTTATTCCAATATCACATGACATAAAACTTTCCAACCCCGAGTATCCTAACATATAAAATAAAAGGGAAATAATGAATCACATTCCCTACATATCAGCCAAAGGATCTATTATATATACCATATTATGTATGTGGTTTAATGTCTCATATGTTTTGAGTATATATAGTAGATATCAAGTTGATATGGGTGAAAAACACTAGATTGCTATAAAAAGCATTCTTAAGTACTTGATAAGAACTAATAATGTTTTCTTATAAAGAAAATGAACTAGTGGTAAAAGGGTTCACGAGATGCTAGTTTCCAAACCGATCATGATGACTTTAAATCATAGTTAGGATTTATTTTCCAATTAAATAGTGATGCTATTAGTTGGAAAAGTTCTAAGCAGAAAATAGTAGCTGACTCAACGATTGAGGCTTAATATATTACAATCACAAATACAACTAAGGAAGCTATCCAGGTTAACAAATTACTAGTTGGACTACAAGTTATTTTTAGAGTTTTTGATCCAATAGTATTGTACTATTAGAATAACTGAGCCATAGCATAAGTTAAGAAACTAAGGTTTCATCAACGATCTAGGCATATACTTGCGACGTTATCACTTGATTAAAGAGATTATCAATCATGAGAGATATAAGAATAAATAATATCCACAATAACAATAACATAGCTAACCCATATTGGATAAGGACCAGGCTTTATAAAGATAAGATAAAAAAAGCCTACATACATTGTAACTCCTAATCCTTGAAAGACTAGGAAGCAACAAACTAGAGTTCATGTTGGACTAGTTACCATCACTTTCTTATCCTCGGAGGAAAAGAAAACCACTCCCTATAAATATAAAAGAGAGATATGGAAAAAAGAGGCTAACCATTAGTGGCATACACGACACAAGAAAAAAAGAGAAAATAATTTTCTTTTTCTAAAAATCACATCAACTCTCTTCTTCTCTCTTTTGGTTATCATAAAATATCTTAAAAAACATTTCTAAAGAGAAAAATTAAACAAGTCAAAAAATGGAGGAGCTAGCTTTAATTCATGTATGTATGACTAGTTGATTCAACGGCTTAATCTTAAGAGTTTTAGATGGGGGAAATTTTTTTGTTATTTTGCTCCTCGATAAGATGCATGATCCTTCATCAAAGCTATTTCCAAATCATTCTACTACCGGGGAATAAATATGGTATCATTCGATGTGACGTATGATAGAGAGGGATCGAGCTTGAGAATTTCTATGTCTAGTATGTTTGACATGATGAATGTTGATATGAAACCTTCTAATTCATAAGCTTTCATTAATCTTGAACAACACTATAAGTTTCTTAAGACCATTGGGGATGGCATCGATAGCCGTATCGAATTCCATAACTTGGTCCAAACTAAGCTAATAAGTGGGAACTCTAAGGGTGAAAAGAAAGAGGGAAGTGTCAAGGTAAATATGTTATCTTCGGATAATGATAAAAATTATTCTACACTTTTTAAATATGAGTTAACTAGAATGAATCCTATAAAGTTGGTTCCGAAAATGCTTACACTTGTAAAACCGACTACCGAGCTATTCCATACAAGTATGGATCCCATGCTTACTACAATAAGTCACACACTATCATAAAATTCTTTTATGAAGGGATAATAGATATTGAGAAATTTATATGCACATGAAAGTGCTTTAACTTTGAGGAACCGAGAATAAAGAAAGGGAAGGGCATTGAACCCATCCCTACGAAGGTAGAAAAAAATCAAAGATAAGAGAGACGAGTCATCTTTTGTGAATTTTGGGATGAACGAGTTGATTGAGAATGACAAGAGTATAAAATTTCCGTAGCTAATAAAGCATAATGAGTATAGTATGGGGATCAGTTAAACAAAACTCTTATATGTATCTTTCTCCCGTCACTAATCTTGAACTCGAACCTCATCAAAGAACACTTCAAAAAGTTCTCAACGAAGCATATATCCCATAAACCATCACCTCGATTTGATGGAGCATTTAGTAAGGAGGGTACAAGCTACCAATTACTTGTACTTTATTGAAGACGAATTGAGACCCAATGGAATCGGACACAACAATGTCTTTTATATCACTATAAAATGCAATAATCATATGATTGTAAAGGTGTTGGTCGATAATGGATCTCGCTCTTAATATACTACTAAAGTATGTTCTAGACTCGCTCGTTAGTTGATTCTTCACATATAAGGCCAAGCAAAATGATAGTGCAAGCTTATTATAAGCACCCTTCACTAGGTTATTGGAGACATAGAAATTGATCTAGGCATCGGGCCATACTAGTCTCAAAGCAACCTACAAGTGATCGACATCCATTCTTCCTATAAGTATGTTGTTGGGTATGACATGAATTTATTTTGTAAAAGCTATTGCATCCTTACTACACTAAATTTTAAAGTATATAATTGATGAAAAGCTAATCATTGTAAGGGCCAAGGAGCTATGACTATGCTAAAAATATGTTAATTCTATACATCGAAGTAGAAGAGGTTGGTGATGGGAACCTATATATTTTAGAAGTAGTTGATGTTGAGCTGGTTCTTGAGAACTAATGAATTAGGAGCCTTGAGTTATCCGATGTGGTAAAATGGTAGTAAAATACATGATAAAGGCTGAGTTACCATAGTTTTGAATTGAAAATGGCCTATCCGATGATTGGAAACTCGTGAAGTGGGGGATGACTAACCAACACTTTGGGTTGGGATACAACCCATTCAAGAAAGATTATTAAAGGATGGTCGAACTAAAAAAGAGAAGAGATTAGCTTCGTATTAAAGGGTGATATCTTGATTATGGAGACATTGATATTCCTCATATATGCACTACATTCCCATGATATTCATATATGGCATTTATGGATGATGGGGATCTTAACTTGGGATACATCTTTGATGACATAACGATCAAAACCTTAGGGCTAATAATGACCAAGGAAAGTGATTAGTATGTATTGTTGACATCGTTATCAACTAGCTTTAATTTGGTGACTCTTCCATAACTCAATATCAACACGATAGAGGAAGCTTTTTACATTGACATGATTGTCTAGAAGTGTGTTGAGGATAAGGAGCCGACCAATCGTGTAATCCCCGCAAAAATCTTTAATTAGATTTATATATATGCCGAATATTAGTGTAGATATACATTAAGTACAAGTGCAATTGTAGGTGTCATTTTAACTATTTGGTGACGATGATTATTTAGCACTTATGTGAAAATTTTGAGGCACTTATGTGAGGATTTTGGAGTGAAGTTTCAAACAAATTAATTAATTACCACTCATTATATATTAAGTAACTTGGGACATATTATACAAGTGAAACAGGGGTGTGTGTAAAATTTTGAAAATATAGGAATATTTTCCTTGGAAATATCGAATGAAAGGGAAAGAAATTTTCAAATTTTAGAGGGGAAATTCGAAGATTTATGAAGGAAAATATATTTAGTTACTTGAACCAATTTAGTTAGGAGGTTTAGTTAGCCTAAGTATTTAGTTAGACTCCTAAGCAATGCATTAAATGAATTAATGGCCAACTCACCCAAACCTCGCCACCTTCACCATAACTCACCCATTTGCTTTACACTTTATCTAATAAATTCAAGACACCTATAGCCTTAATTTATGCAAGGAAATTGAAGGCATGTATATATGGGGAAATAGAGGGAATGATAGATATTTGGGAAAAATTAGTAGTCGCCAAAGGAGAAAAGAAAACCAAGTGTGAGGAAGAGAAAAAGGCAAGAAAGAGAGAACGAAAAAGGAAAGGAAAGGAAAAGAAAGAAAAAAAAGCTAAGGAAACCTAACCTCATCCAAACTAAGTAAGGGGGTTACCTTTTACTTGTTTATACCATTTATTTAATCTTTATGTAATTGACTAAACATGTGTTTAGGTGGTGATATGTTGTTGTGATTGGTTGTGTTGATTGATTTGCCTTGCAATTCTTATTGGCATAGTTGGTTGTATTGATTGGTTGTGTTGGTTGTTTTTCAAAATTTAGAAAGCCTTGTATATGCTTAAATTCATGTTTAGGGGATGTGAATGATAGAATTGGGTTACACAAAACATGGTGGATAAATTTAGGACTTGTATAGACTTGAATAAAATGGAGTAGGAAGGAAATAAAAATGAAATTTTAGGGTTCTTCTTGAGTAAACTTTCGAGCTAGAGAGTTACACGACCTCCCGCACGAGTGTGTCCTTGCTCGTGTAATGAAGAAATGTGTTTTTTTCAAGTTAGAGAGTTGCGCAACCTCCCACATGTGTGTGTCCTTGCCCGTGTAATGAAGAAATATGTTTTTCTTTAGTCGAACGAGTTACACGGCCTCCCATACGAGCGTGTCTTTGCCCATGTAATTCAATGGTCACTCAATATTCATCACTTTTACTTCATACTTGCTTGGTTTTCGTTCCTTTTCATCAAGATAATGTAATTAATAATCAATTAGGCTCAAATAGATATAAAATAAAAATAGAAAAATATACCTTAAAATGAGTGAAAATGGGTTCAAACGCTAATAATTATTCAAGTCATAGTGGAACAAATTAATGATTAGAATTATGATACGAAACAAAAGAAAAGTACCCACATACACAATTAGACCCACGACTAAATCAATACCATTCATCGGTCTTTAATTCTAACAAAGGAAAACATGATGATAAAGGGGTATGAGTATGTCCGAAATCCTATGTGGGTTGGACTTATGAAAATACGTGAAGTCGGATCTTGTATGGGTTAGATATGTTTAATATGGTACCGTAATTGTTATATCACGTGCATCATATGCATCAATAGGAAAGAAATGGGAACATAATTAGTTAATTGAGAATTGAGTTGTATGAATAGGTTTGATAACCTAATCGAATAAAAAAAGGGTTAGCGGTCTAGTCGTATGCGTATTCTAAGCCGTGTGCCTACACTCGTTAGGCGACGGATTCTCGTCGGCGATGGCTACAACGAGGGATAATTTCGTTATTAGCATTTGGTGATTTAGTAATCACCTATAGAGTAGGCTCGCTAGTGCCTAGGGTACCTAGAATAAAAAATTGATGAAAATGATGAGAAGTCGGAAAAGCATTGCATATCACGTGCATCACCCTACTTAGTGAGCTTTATCTCACCTCGTTGTTATTTGCATGTTATAACAGTAGCAGTGATTGTAGTTCCAATAAGGATACTGCCGAATCCTCCAAAAGGGCTCGGGGGTGATATAAACTTTAGGAGATTTTGTTTTGTTTGTAAATTTTACAATTGGGGTGTCGATGAACATTTTGATGGTATTATAAATAAATTTTATAATTTCTTCTATTGTATTGTTAATATTATGTAAATTGTCTTGGATGCGTTTCATTGTATGATAAGTCCACGAGCATGTACGTGTTTAAGGTTAATTTCAAAATTGGTCATGTCGGCATGATGCGCCTCGCCTAGTTACTCCTATTTGGGTAATAGAGAGTGAACCGTGGTAGGGGCGTTACAAACTGGCCCGATGAGGAAGTGTTAGTCACCTACAAAGCTAAGTAAACCTCTTTTTATCATGTTTTTCTTTAACTTTTTAGTTGAATTTTGGCTAGAATCTTAGAAATGCTTTTTTTGATGTAGTGCCTTATCTTATTCATATATAATACTAATACATCAAACTCGTATAGAATTTCTTTTTAAAATTAGCTTATTTTTATTCTTTTTCTCCTCATTTTACTTACACTTTTATTTCATTTAAGGAATATACATTATGATTGCCTCATTAAAAATAAAAATGATTACACTAAAAATAATTGGCTTAATTTTGATAAAACTTTAATTGCAATGGACAAAGAAGAATGAGCGACGGATGATATAAGAGAGTTCACAAAGCCGATAGAATTATCAAAACAATCTATTAAGCCATATCAAGATGTAGTGCCTTATCTTATTCATATATAATACTAATACATCAAACTCGTATAGAATTTCTTTTTAAAATTAGCTTATTTGTATTCTTTTTTCTCCTCATTTTACTTACACTTTTATTTCATTTAAGGAATATACATTATGATTGCCTCATTAAAAATAAAAATGATTACATTAAAAATAACCGGCTTAATTTTGATAAAACTTTAATTGCAATGGACGAAGAAGAATGAGCGACGGATGATATAAGAGAGTTCACAAAGCCGATAGAATTATCGAACAATCTATTAAGCGATACCAAGAAGAGCTATAAATGATAAATATGGGGACTAATAAGAATAGATGAGAGCTAAAAGTTGAGACCTTGATGAAGAATGTTGAAAAGGGAAGTCTTATTTTCCTCTTAAAAGAGTACTCGATGTTTTTGCTTGATTATATGTTGACATGTCGAGTTTAAACATTGAGATTATAATACATAGATTGCCTTTGAATCCTAATTGTAAACTAATAAAAAAAAGTTAAGAAAGATAAGGTCAAATGTTTTACTTAAGATGATAAAGAGATTAAAAAAGGTAGGATACGGGATTCCTAAAAGTGGTCGAATACCCTCAATGGGTATCGAACATAGTAGTAGTGGGTAAGCAAGATGGTAAGATTTGATTATATGTGGATTATGAAGATCCGAACAAAGCCGATCTGAAAGATAACTTTTTATTACCACACATCAACATCGTAATTGATAATGCTACGAAGAATTCCACCTATTCGTTTATGGATGGATTTTTAGGGAAAAATCCGATCAAGATAGTCATGGATGATAAAGAGAAGATGATGTTTGGCACATCTTGGGGAACTTTCTATTATAATATTATGCCTTTCATATTGAAGAATGCTAGGGCTATTTACCAAAGGGCTATGGTAATATTTTTGTACGACATAATGTATAAATACGATAAGGTTTATGTAGATGATATGATTGTAAAATCTAAGAAAGACGAGGATCACGCTTTGATCATGAAAAAGTTATTTGAGAGACTAAGGAAATACTAGTTGAGGTTAAATCCTACAAAATGCACTTTTGGGGTAAGGTCTAGGAAATTATTTAGTTTCATTATGAGCAACAAAGAAATTGAATTTAAACCTACAAAGTCGGGTCCATTCAAAATATGCCTCTGTCGTCAATTGAGGAAGAAGTTAGAAGCTTTCTAGGCCGTTTGAATTATATTGGTCATTTTATTTCTTAATTAACCAATACCTATGAGCCTATATTTTGATCGTTATGAAAGAAAAATCCTAATGTATGGGATGAGGGTTGCTAGAAAGTCTTTGATCGGATCAAGCAATATTTACAAAATCCACCATTATTGATACCACTTATACTAGGAAAACCTTTGATTCCATAATTATTAGTGACAAAAGTAATAGTTAAAAATGTCTTGGGCCAACATGATAAGTCAAGAAAGCAAGAGCAAGCCATCTATTACTTGAGTAAGAAGTTCATAAATTATGTGTTAAGATACAATGTACTCGAGAAAATGTGTTGTGGTTTAATATGGTGTACATGATGACTTAGACAATACATGCTTTATTATATTACTTTATTGATTTCAAAAATGGACCCTTTTAAGTATATTTTCAAGAAGTCTGTATTTGTCTAATTGAATTATAAGATGGCAAGTTATGTTATTTGAATACATCATATACATAACAAGAAAGATAGTAAAAAGAAATGTCATAACCGATCATTTGACGGATAATACAATATATGACTACGAGCCCTTAAGGTTTGATTTTCCTTATGAATCAATTGTGATGGTCAAACAAGAAGAGTTTAAGCTAAATGATGACATGTAAGTCTTATACTTTAATAGAGCCATCAATGTATCGGGAAATAGTATCGAGTCAATCTTGATTTCACTAAAAGAAAAACAATTTTCGATGGTAGTTAAGTTTCAATTTGAATGCACGAATAAAATTACTTAGTACAAAGCATGTATGTATGGTCTAGAAGCAACTTAGAGATGAAGATTAGCAAACTTGACATATTTGATGACTTACTATTCATATTCAATCAAGTGAAAGAAGAGTAGTAGAAAAAAGATAAAAAGATAAAATTGTGTCAAGAATATATAACAAAATTGGCCAAATAGTTTGAAAAAATTAGGTTCAGCCATTAGGCGAGATAGAAGAACCATTTCATCGATGCATTTACAACCATTGCTTTTATAACTGAAATTGAATATGGTGTGAAGATTTAGCCCATATACACCAAAACTAGAATTGTCTTGGTATACTATTATGGTCTAATTTAAGAGGAATTAGATAGGAAGCCATAATATCATGACATCAAATAGTTTATTAAAACCTATAAGTATCCGACTAATGTAACTAAAAATGATAGGAAGACCCTCGGAAGGTTAGCTATGAATCTTAGTCTTGATGGTGAGATTATATACAAAAGAAGTTTTGATGGCTCTCTGTTGAGATGTTAGATGTGGTCGAGGCAAATAAGATTATCGGAGAGGTCCACAAAGGGATCTATGCTATACAAGCCGGTGCAAATATGATGACTCCAAAGATTCAACAAAGTGACTACTTCTAGACCATAATGGAAAAAGATTGCATCAATCATATTCAAAAATCTCATAAATATTATATCCATGCCGATCGAATAAATGTCCCACTAGTACCTCTTTTCAATATCGCCTTGGCCATTTGTAATGAGGGGCATGGATGTCGTCGAACCAATAAATCTCAAGGCAAGCAAGGGCATCACTTCATCCTAATAGCAATTGATTACTTCACTATTTGGGTAGAAGTTGCTTCTTTTACACATGTAACTTTAAAACTAGTATGTCAATTTGTCGAAAAAGATATCATCTCGTAGATATGACTCTTTTGAAACTCTAGTAATAGATAACACTCAAAAATTTAACGATAAAATTATAATAGATTTATGCTAGCGAATGGAAGGCAAAAAACCATAATTCCTCTCCATATAGGTCTAAGATGAATGAGGTAAACAAGAATCCAAAGAAGATTATTTAAAGATGGTGGTACCAAAATTAGTATAAGATGCTACCATTTACTTTACATGTTTCTCAAATGACCGTTAGAACCTCAACATGAGCTACTCCTTACCCTCTAATATATGAAATAGAGACAATGATGCCTTTAGAAATCGAAATATCTTTTTTATAGGTTCTAAAAGAAGTAGAATTAGAGGAATCCGAATGGGTAAAGATTCGATATTAATAGTTAAATATGATAAGTGAAAAACAACGTGCAGTATGCGTCATGCCCAACTATACTAAAAAGAATGGCTAGAGCATATGACAAAAAAATGCATTAGAGATGTTTTTAGAAAAGAGCATTCATGCTATAAAAAGTTCTACAAATACTAGGGGTAGATCAAAGTAAATGGATGCCTAACTATAAAGGTTTGTATGTGGTAAAGAAGGCATTCTTAAGAGCAATCCTCATTCTAATAAATATAAATGGTGATGAATTACGAAAGCCGTTGAATTTAGATGTTGTAAAGATATATTACACATGAATTGTAACTCTCTTAATCTAAAGTAATAAAATATTTATCAAATTTTTGGTTAGTCTACTTTATGTGTTATCATTTTCCTTCTTATTTTCTTTTATTGCCTCTTATCATTAGATATGAGATTTTCTAACTTTTTTCAAAATTGCATTTTCCTAATGTGATCAATCCTTAAAAGCCCATTTTCTTGGTCCTCTACATAATGGTGTATTAATATTATCTATAAAATATAATAAATAATTCAAGTAACAAATGATGATATGATAAGGAAGTTCATTAAAATTTTGTAGTATGACGAGACCTTCCAAATCATGTTTGGCAAAAGAAAGCAAATCGTGGAACATTTCGGATAATTCTAATAAGTCAAAAACAATTTCCATATATGACAAACTCGAGTAAAGTGAAGGACAAAATTTAAAGTTTGAAATGAAAAAATCACCACATCACTAAACACCGATCGGATGATGTCATGATCTTAAGACTTGTAACCAATAACTATGATAGAATGAGTAGATAAGAAGAAAAAAAGTAAGCCTTGCACTTTGATTTCGGACAAGAAATGTGACATCAAAGAAAAGGAGAAAGCATGGTTCGAACAATTAAGACTTATACTTCTAATAGTGAAAAGTATAATTTGTAAGCTAGAAATACACATTGAATAACAATCTCTAAGTTCCACATAGCTATCTCATCCATAAAAGGTCAGTCTCCGCATAATTGGCCTAAAAATAGTATATGTTTTTTTAATTCGTGTTTTATCCAACGCTATATACAGAAGTTAAAACCCTAAAGGTTTGTCATGTCCCGTAAGGTCCGAATGGTCCATCAAGTCTTACAAAGTCACAATGGTATGTCATGTCTTACAAGGGTAGAATAGTTTGTCTCGCCTTACAAAGTTAGAATGATATGTCACGTCTTGTAAAGTTAGAATAGTCTATCATATCTAGTAAGATAGAGTTATCCGTCACATCTTTCAAGATCGAGTGGTTTGTTACATCCTATAAGGTAATAGTGGTTTATCATGTCTTAAAAAATCGATGGTCCGTTTGATCTCATAAAATCGAGTGGTCTATCACATTATGCTAAATCAGAGTGGTTTATCACCACTAGCAAAATTAGAGGAGCTTGTCACATCTTGTAAAATCGGTGATCCGTCACGTCTTGTAAAAATCGAGTAGTCCGTCATGTCTTATAAGGTTAAAGTGGTATATCATGTCTTGTAAAATCAATGGTCTTTCGCATCTCACATATGCAAAATCAAAATGGGTCTATCATATCCTACATAATCGAGTAGTTTGTTACATTTTACAAAATCGATTGTCTATCACATCTCATAGAATCAAACCGGTTTATTCCATTCTGCTAAATTATAGTGGTCCGTCATATCCCGCAAGGTCGAGTGGTCTATCACCACTAATAAAATCAATGGTTTATCATGTCTTGTAAAAATCAAAATGGTATGTAATGTCATGTAAGGTCGAATGGTAGGTCACGTCTTGTAAGGTCGAGTGGTCTCGTTATTAAAAAAAATAGAGTGGTCGATCATAAAAATCAAAGTGGTCCGAAATATCTTGATAAATTAAAGTGGTTTATCACATTTGGTAAAAAAAGAAGAAAAAGACAAAGAAAAGGTCCGTCATGTTCTTCAAAATCATGTGGTCTATCATAATCACAGATCCTTTTAGTTACATGTGCTTTTATTTCAATCTTTTTAGTTAAATGATTAGTTGTCATTTGGATTCGATAATTACCCCAATCATATCTTTTGATTTCAACCAAACTATTGATTGCCACCACTACGTACTTCATCATCGAACTCCTATGAGTGTTTCTCATTAACCATTATAAAAACACTCTCTTTAGCCTCATGAATCGATTGATATCCTTAAAATCCCGTATCATTACTAGAATCTTTTTGAGAAAAGAAGGTGACTCGATAAAAACTTTAGAGCTTTTGATCTCCCTTATTTGATGTCGATAATGGCCGCCACCACTATTTTTGAGTTTGAAATGACCTCCTCTATAACCCCGGTTAGTTCATATGCCTAAAGGACCACCAAATGGTGATCGAACAATCGAGTAGTGATTGTTTATCTTCTGAAGCATTTTGGTAATTATACAATGTAGGGGTATTTTGGTATTTTTATGTAGGAGCATTTTGATCATTTCACAATTGAGTAGTAGCATCCCAATCACCGTATAATAGCTTCCTCAATATCCATAAATAATTTTTCCTCCTTCTCGACCGATGAAACAATCGGCTCTTATCGAGTTTGAAGGAAGCAACCGATTTGAAGAAGAAAATCTCAACGAGCCTCACGACCACTTGGGTAACAACCAAATTTATGTGTATTATTTTCAATGATATATGAATATGAAATGCTATGCTCGTGAATGATTGTGATTATTTTCTCGTTGCTTGTTTACTTAAACAAAATTATCGGTGACTTCCTACTTATGTGATTGAAGCTCGCCAGCAGCTTCTAATCAATTATTACTTGTTTCCTATTTATCGAGATGAAGCTCTTAGTGGCTTCTCATTTTTATGGATGGAGTTGCTAGTGGTTTTCAAACTAATTTTACTTGATTTTTAAATGATGGAAATGAAGTCATCGGTGACTTTTCGCTTATGTGACGAAGCCGCTAACGATTTCAAAATTATATTTATTTATTGTCCGTTTGTTTAAAACGAAGTTGTTGAAGGCTTCTTACTTATGTGACAAAGCCGTCTGGTGGCTTCCAAACTAATTATCTACTCTTTGCTTGAGTGAAATCAAATTATCGATGAGTTAAAGTTGTCAATAACTTCTTAAATCCATTACTCGAAGACATTGGTGGCTTTCCACTTGTGTGAGATTGTTAATGACTCGTCGCTTATGTAAATAAAAAGCTATTGATCTTTTGAAACTCACTTATTTATTGGTACGAGTCGTGTTCTCTAAAGATTAACTAAAATTCCAGCTTTTCCCTACCTTTAACCTCTCGAGTATGGGTATTAGCCTTAAATTAGCCTAAATCCCGAATTACTCTTTTCCATCCCACTAAAATAAATTTATTCAAATAGACAAGGAAACATAACATAGGAAAATCCAATTTTTATTTTCACATGCAAACAATGTAGCCTACTTTAGGTAGGATGAGATGATTCTATACGTAATTGATCCCTTATCCATATACCTTTTTAGATTAGTATGTTTAGGGTTTTCTAATTTTTTCCGATTAGCTAGATGGCGACTCTAGTTTCCACACATTCCCGCACGGGCCCCATCGACAAATCTCTTCATCAAACTTTCTCTTCTAAAAATAACAATAAGCTTATATAAGTTTTAAGCACAAAAAACTTTATTTTAAAAAAATTATGTTAAAAAATAATATAAATTATTTATTTATGAATTAAAAAATAATTTAAAAAAAAACTATGTTAAAAAATAATATAAAAATATTTTTGGATTAAAATAATTATTTTACACTAAAATCAATTGGAATACAAGTTTTACATGCCTTTTAGTAGAATGAACAAAATCTTCAATTTCAAGGAAGAGTTTGTTTTTTTGCTAGGGTTATTGACTTTTGTCATGATGCCTATAGGGATAGATGATAGCAGAACTTGGTAGGAGTTTTGTTAATTTCTTTGTCACTTGCACCAAAAATCGCCACCGCGGCTACCAATAGTAACAATAATAGTAGAAAGCAGAAAACAAAATGTTCTTAGGGTTTACAGTGTTACATTTGCAAGGTGCTCTCTTATTTCTAAGTTTGTCAATTCTGATTTGATGCTGTGACATGCATAATTGATTCATAAATTTTTTACTAGTAAATTATAAATTAATCATTTTAGTTTATGAAAACAAATTAATTACTCATTATTTCAAAAATAAATCATTTGATTATTTATATTTTATTTGCTTCAATAACTCAATCTTTTGGTTAGTTTTTCGTTACATAATAATGAAGTGTCCTTATTTTAGTAATTTTTGTTCCTAAATTGTATTTCTATTTATGTATTTTTTTTCATACACATTTCTTTCGTTTCTCTTTTATTAAGTACCAAAACAAAATTTCACTTTTTATTTTATTAATCTTCACTCTTTTTTTTTCCTTAGACACCAAAAACATATCTATACAGATAGGTATATATGTTTAAAAAATACTTAAAATATTAATTATTAATTTAGTAGATTTGACCAAAATTTAACAATGAAAAATTAAATTATTAGTTTTTAAAATGATAAAGACTAACTAAATCATTTTTTTTTAAAAAAAAAAAAAGAGGGACTAAGTATAATCTACTCTTGTTTTTACTTGTTTTATGTAGGCTCCTTCGACGAGGGATAGACTTATAGACACTAATTCCCATCACTCTCATGGTTGGCATTGGATCGATTTTTTTTCTCAAATTACTAAATAAAATAAAAAAATCTAAAAATACTATACACATACTATTCATTGATTATTTTCACACTCAACTTTCACTATTTATTTGTCGTACAATCTTTTTAAAATTACTATTAATTCATTGTGTTTGCCATCTGTTTGTCCAAAAAATTAAACTTTGGACTCTTTTTTTTAACATTATTTTTTCGATTCGTAACTACATTTTTCATTCATTTTGATCCCCGCATGCTAAGAGAAAGAGAAACAAGGGAGAGAGAAGAGAGAGAGGAACGACGAGGCCTATTTTGGCCATCCAAGCGATCAATCTTGCCATTATTTTGTTCGTCTCAAAGAGTAGAATCTATTTGTGGTGGTGGAAAGTGATGAAATTGTCAAAGGAGATAGATCGGGATCCAATTTTGAGTTTTTTTTTATTGTATTTTGATTTGAATTTTTGTGTGTTTTATGTGGATTAAAATGTGTTTTGAGGTTCTAAACAAGTTTATTTTACATTATTTCTATAATTTTAAGGTGTTTTTTTTTTACAAAAAAGAGCTAAAATTTGTTTTAAGAGACTAATAATTGAGTTACTTGACTTTTCGACTACTTTTCTAGTGAAATTGAACACGTCAAAAATTGTAGAGTTGCCTAAAAGTTAACAACATTATTTTTTTCGACCTAGACACGTAGTCTAGCTGTTCTAGGCCCAGGGGCTCACGCTAGGTCCACCAAGCCCAGAAGCGTGGGCTAGGTCCACCAGGCCTAGGAGTGCAAGCTTGGTCCTCTAAGCCAAAGAGCGTAGGTTTGATCCTTTGTTTTTTTTTTTCTTTTCACTAATTTTTTTCATTACAAATTTTAAAAAAATTATGAAACATCGAACGTTATTATTTGTGTTTTTCATACAACGTAGCAAAGATAAAAAATATACAATATCTTTTTATATTTTAAAATTAAAATATATTTCGGATTATATTACTCTTATTATTTAAATTTTTATTTTCTTTATGAAAATTATCATCCAATTATTTTTTTAAATAAAATTTATTAATCGATAAATATGATTAATTTTTTCTCTAAATTTGAATTTTAGAATAAAATTTTGAAGCTTTGTTGTTTTAAAAAAATTAAATTGATATAGTATATATCATCAATTTTTATAATTTTAAAATTATAGTTGCATATATATATATATATATATATATATATATATATATCCAAAAAGTTACAAGTGTATTTCAGATAATTTATCTTAGTCAAATAGGTATGGTCAACACATATAAAAAAATATTGAATCATTAATTTTATTAAAAATTAACTATACATCTTCACACATAACACCAACTATTTGCTATGAACTTTTTTTAACATTATCAAAGCAATTTATTTGAAATAAAATAATTAGAATAATTTCTATAGGAACCACTATTCAAATATGATTTTTTTATACTAATATTATTAATTATTTTGTAAATAAATATATATAAATCTAATGCATATACTTTAAAAAATTAATATTCTCATCAACATTAAATAAAAATAATTTTTTATTAGTTAATTTCTATACATGTCTATACATTAATTGTAACATTATTTTTTTAATACAATCTTATGAAAAATATATTTTTAATGTATTTTTTATTTCTCGATAAATATTCTAGTTTAAATTATTATAAATATTTATTTAAGAATTAATGAATAAAAAAATATTTTTTAAGTATAATTTTTTAAAAAACATAAAAATAATAATTAATAAATTAATAAAAAAATTTTAAAATGCTTTTATTTTACCCGATTCGCAACATAACGCTAATGAACAACTAGTTATGAACTCAAATTCGTTGAGTAAATTATAAATTAGTCTCTTGATTATCAAAAAATGAATTAATTATTCTTTTTTATGCAAAAACTAATTATTTAATTTATTAATTAGTCTTAAATAATTTAATTTAATATTATATTATTTTCAAAAATTTTATTTTTCATCAATTTTTCTATAATTTTTCTTATTTTTTATTTTTTAAATAAAAAATAAAAATAAAAATAAATTAAAAACAAAAAAGATTAATTTACAAAAGATTTTAAAATTATAAAATTAAATAATTAAATTTTAAAATAATAAAGAATAATTAATTCGTTGCTTGAAACTACTACTACTACTACTACTAATAATAATAAAATCTTAGGCTTCTTTAGCACCAATAACTTCGAACTATATGTTCAAATATAGTGACACAAATCAATGATGCCGTTCTAAATGGCCTGCAAAAGCCATCAACAATACCTTAACCCACTAACTAATTTATCTCATATACATATGCGAGTTTCAATATATATAATGCGAACATACTTAAAGGTGAGGTTAATTTTTTTGAAAATCTGATAACATATTAAATTAAATATTATTAAAAAGTTAAATCTTATAATATGTTGCTCTCACATACATATGAGGTAGGTTTTCAAACAAATAATAATGAAATAAAGGTCACCCATCAATTATTTTTTCTCTTCCATTTTCAGGTCGCAACAATGTACAAGCTTTGTGACCTCCGTCAATTATTTTTCTTGGATAAATATATAGAGATACATTACATAAAGTTCCTAGACCAAACTAGAGCTCCATCATGGACCAGCAGCCTGTTGTCCCTCATGTAGTGTTCCTTCCCTTCCTTACACTAGTTCATGTCAAACCAATGCCCATGCTAGCAGATCTTCTTAGCCATGCTGCTTTTCAAATCACTTTCGTCGATTCCATTCAGATCCAAGATCATCTTGAACCATCGACGAACCTAGCAACACAATGCATTGTCGCTTCTCTAAGATTATGTTTGTTTAGGAGAAAACAAGTTTCATAGAAAAATCAACTTTTGAGAAAGCTATTTTTCAGACAATTGTTTTCCAAAAACATATTTTCTCGCCATTTGTCTACTACATGAAAAAATTACTCGAAAAATGTGTTTCGAGTGTTTGTTTGATACAAAAAATTAAAATACAAAAACATATGTAATTGTTATATCAATAAGTTTTGAGAAAGCTTCAAAAAGACATATTCTTAATTTCACAATATAAGATACATTTAGAAAAATTTAATAAATTTTCATAAATACTAACTCTAAAATTTTAATTGAAAAATTAAAATATATTTTTTTAACTATCAAACCAATTCATCAAAATTACTTGGGACAAAATCAAGTCAATATTCACATTTAATAAATAAAAAAAGATTTTAAGTAATCCTAGCAAGGTTATTTTAGTAATTTAATTAAGAATTTTTTTTTTTTTAGAAATTGAACTGATAATTTAGTCCGAAAAATAGTTTTATAAATTATTACATACCATTTATAGATAATTATTCATTTAGTCTCAAAAGATTAATGTTGGAATAATTTGTAACTAATTATTCACTACAATTATCAATAAAATTTTACAATTGATTAAAATTATAAATGAATAGTGTTGGAAAAATAATGTATTTATTGATGAATTAATAAATTTTAATTTTTTTTACAAGAAGTTATAGTCTTGTAATAATCATTTATAATAATTTAAGTATAGTTTGGGTGATGTTTGAGATAATAGTAAAAAAAAAATTATTGAAATATTTATGATAAAAATAATATTAAGGTGTAAAAATGATTTTTAAGAATATTTAATGTATCTATAAATAAAAAAATCAATATTAGTAAAAATAAAAAAATAAATAATTAATAATCTTTAATAAGGAATAATTAAAAATTAATCTGATATATTTTAAATAAAAAAAAGATAGAGAAAAAATTGTTAAAATATATCGAGAGAGAGGTATGTAATGCGAGAGCGAGACAACTCATGAAAAGAAAAATGTTTTTCTCTTTTGAAACCGGGAAAACATTTTCTCAAAAATACTCTATCATTTTTCGTTGATTGAAAATCATTTTTCATTGACTTTTTTTCTAAATGCGAAGAAAATATCGAAAGATAGAAAAAACAAGTTCCCGAAACTTGTTTTCTTCCAAACAAACACAGACCTAAGTTTCTCTTCTTGTCCATCCCCGACGGTCTACCATCCGATCACCTATGCTCCGGCTTAACCATGATTCACTTTTTAAATCTCTCGCTAGAGAGATAAGGTAGAATTTCGTAAGTTGTTTGTTAACCTTACCCAAAAAAAGGGTGGTGGGAGCCTCCAAACAATACAAGAAAATAGCAAATTAGTGACGGACAAATCGGTTGCTACTACAAACAATTCTATTGCTAAAAGTGTTTAGTGATGGAAAAAAAACTATTGCTAAAATGCTTGTCACTAACTCTAGCGATAGACAAAAAGTATCCATCGCTAATTGGTCACCTAAAACATCATCTTCTCGCCACATAATGCATCGTAAGTCCGTCACCAAATTGGTTGCTAGTTAACGATTGATATTTATCACTAAAATCGAAGCAAATTTAATTGTTGTTATTCTCATCGCTAATTGTAAAAAATTCCAAAGCTAATCCGTCATTAATTTTATTAATATTATTATTATTTTTTTTTTTAATTTATGATATCCTTGATAGTAACTAACAATTAGAACAAACAATGTATTATAAAAATTTAATTTTTTAATTATAAATTTAATATTATAAATTAAGTTTAAATTAACGTTATCAAAAAAATATTTGTTAGTATGTAAGACAAAAATAAAAAATAAAAAAATGTCACTCATGATCATCTAATCCCCTATCCTCCTCCCGAAGCTTGATGGGAGGTACGATTGAGTCCTCGGCTAGTGGGTGGATCTATAGGCGGTTTGAACATTTATGCCAACATATACAACATTGAGGCAAATGACTCATACCGAGACTACAGCCCTCGTATGGTACTCTTCTACCGCAAGATAATGTTATGCGACTCGTCTTATTTGGACCGCATCCCCTTCATCGCCTCTTTGTACTACCTCCGAACCTCCTCATGAATATCGTTGGTATACCGTGATGACACGAAGGATGAGCTAGTGCCGATTGATTGGGACATATAATGGGATGCATGTGTGGCTACGCCATATAGTCTCTTGTTATTCTTCCCTCCTACAATCTCAAGGCATATGATGTTCTTATCCACTCGTGACTCGAGATTCCTTCCACTTGCAACTTCTCCACGAGTTTCTCGTACACGCTCCTACATAATCAAAATAATTATAATATTAAAAGATTAAATAATTCTTTAAATTATGCATGAATATATAAAATTTAAAAATTATAAACACTTACCATTGTGTGTTGGGTATGCATATTGATGAAAAAGACATATCGCAACTCGTGGTGGCTTCAAACGACTCCAAACGCATTGGCTCACGCCCCAATTTTGCCTCTCGAGAAAAATGAATCACAAACAATATGAGATACAAATTCAAATTAATTTCTTAAACATTTAATAATATAAGATATGATTTACCAAGTGATGGGCATGCTCTTCCGAAGAGATGGATCCTCTTGTATGCCTAGAAGGGCTAGTACCGTGGCCGTCGATCTCCGACATTCGATTCTACGATGCTTGTTTTGTATAATTCTTGCGATTAGGTGTGGCAAAATCTTGATGCCATGAGCCCCGCATCTCCTACCTAATAAAATTAGGTTGTTCACTCAATGAACCACGATATGAATTCGGAGTAGCACTTCCTTGCTAAACCCTTCCAAGCATCTCTAGCTTGCGCCTCGATGGTCGAATCCCGTAAAAATATTTTTGCATGAATAAAAAAAATTAATATTAACTAGTTCATTTAATGTTAAATTAATATTTTAAACATAATAAAAACAAATAAGTAATACCTTACCTTAAGCTCACTAAAATAGAACTATTTAGTGAGCTCCGAGATGGACTACCACATCGACCCATCGACGTCCAATCATTCCTTGAAAGTCATGGTTATCCTCATTGAATAATCTCTACTAGACGGAATTAAAGTATCGAATATCAAAAAAAAGAAAAAAGATGTATCCTTGAATGAAAGAATGCTTATGTTTTCTTTTGCAATTTCATATTGCTTGATCTTAAATCAAGATATGTTCATTTAAAAGTATTATTTGGCATTACATCTTCATCCATCAAGAAAATATAATGGTAAATTAAAAAATCCAAAAAATTGATCAAATTTCAAAGCATGATAGATATATGTTAGAGACGATTCTTCAATTCATGAAAGCCAATGATAGATTCTCCTAATAATATTTACGAGCGAGAAAGTAATGGAGCAATCCACCATTTTGTTAAAACCAATATATATATATATATATATCCTTTTCCGAATTGAATCCTTGAAGGAAAAGTTTTGCCTAAGAAAGTTTCATGAAGCCTAAAGGAAAGACTTAATAATTGGTGCCATAAATAATGATGAACGAGTATATCTTCAAGTCATCATCTTAAATAACATTCAAAATTTCTTCTTTTGAATGTTCTCTAAATTAATCATCGTCATTTAAAAGAGATTAGTGTCTAATGACATAAGCAAATCCATGTTTGAGATGAGAAAAGGTTATGTTTCATATATATCACATTTTTTTATCCTTTGTTGTCCTACTATGAGCCTAATGATTTCTTTCACGATAACCTAGACAAGGATCAACTCACACTTAGGGAAGAATGTATAATCCATGAATGGTCGATGAAACTCTAAACAAATTTTGTCAAAAGAATCCTATCAATGATCCTCAAAGAAAAAAAAAAGAATGTGAAAAAAGAGAGATAAAGGAAAAAAAATTGAAAGAAACCAAACTTTGCATAAAGACATGACATAGTCATGACTTTTCATTCCATAAAATTTATCATTTTGCATGTCAACACATCTAACTAGGTTGGACAAATATCCGTCGAAAAACCCGAGTTGTTTGATCTATTCAAGCAATTTTGTTTTTTGTTGTTTGGAAAGGATAAAAGTAGTTTTAAGGCACTTTCTAAATGCATCATCCTTTGCTAATCTAGCCTTTTATAGAAAAATTTCAAGTCTTTACTAAAGTTGGCATTATTTTTAGTCTTACTCGACACATTCACGACTATATTAAAAACATTATCGAATATTTTTTTCCCAATATGTGTGACAACTAAATTATGCCGAATGAGATTTGTACTTCGATAAGAAAAATCCTAGATAATACTCCATTTACTCCATCCAAACATTCGAGACATTCTCGCTGTTATGATCATTTATACCATCTTCTATCACCTTCAACAACCTCCATTATTCCATTAGATGTAACATCTCATTCCAAGATTGGATTGGAGGAGAGCCACATCTCATAATCTTTTTTACGATGAATGCTTTCTTGTTTCTTCTACTCGTGGAAAATTTTTTTGATGATTGTCAAACCATGATGTAATATCCATGACCCGAGTTGTTTGATCTATTCAAGCAATTTTGTTTTCTATTATTTGGAAACGGTAAAAGCAGTTTTAGGGTACTTCCTAAACGCATCATCCATTGCTAATTCTAGCTCGTTAAAGAAAATTTTCAAGTCTTTAGTAGAGTTTGCATTATCTTTAGTCTTACTTGACACATTCATGACTATGTTAAAAATAGTATTGAATATTTTTTTCTCAATATGTGTGACAACTAAATTATGACGAATAAGATTTATACTCCAAGTAAGAAAAATCCTAAAAAATACCTCATTTACTTCATCCAAGCATCCGAGAGATTCTGCTATTATGACCATTTATACCATCTTCTGTCACCTTCAACGACCCCCATTATTCCACTAGATCTAACATCTCATTCCCGAGATCGGATTGGAGGAGAGCCACATCTCACAATCTTTATTGTGATGAATGCTTTCTTTTTCTTCTATATGGATGATCACATGAAAAAAAAATTCAATGATTGTCAAACCATGATGTAATATCCATGACCTAAAACCCTCATAGAAAGTAAATATATTGTAAAGAAATTTTATTTAATTAATAAAAGTATATTTATTAAATGTGAGGAATAAGGTTTAAACTTTAATTAAGAATAAAGTAAGCACAAGTATGATTAAAAGGAAAGGTTAATGGAATGAGTAAAGATTAAATTGGAAATTGGTACCATTAATTGATATGGTTATATTTTAACCTAGATACGTAATTGCAAAACCTAGGGGCATAATTATAAAAAAAATAAAAATTTGGATACTCAATTAAAATTATTAAGAAATTTAAGTGATCACTTTGTAATTTGGAAATGCCAAGATTAGGGACCCGAATTAAGCAATTAAAAATTTAGACTGTCGTGGAAAATTAAAAATTTGTAAATTAAAATTAAAGGATTTGAAAGACCCAAATTAAGCAATTAAAAGTTTAGGAACTAAAGTGTAAAATGGTGACACTTTGAGGGACTTAATAATTGATTTTAAGAGAATAATTCTAGTAATATTTTTCTAGAAAAGTGGGGAGAAAAAGAGAAGAACAAAGTCGGCGAAGAAAGGAGAAGAGAGAAAGAGAAAAATCAAGGAAAAAGAGGAAGAAAAAAGGAAAAATCTAGAGCAACCATTAATGCAAGAAATTTTAGGAGAAAATTGGAGGAAAGGGTACGAGTGTAATACATTTGGCTTAATCCAAGTGAATTCTTCCCCTATAAATTTGGCTTGGAGAGGAGGAAAAAAAGGTTGGAAAATTGGAGGAAACAAGCCACTCTAAAGAGAGAGGAGTTCAACCAAGAGAGAAACCACCAAATAAACACACCAAACGATCTTAGTAAACCTTGAAACACCTCAAAATCACCCTAGAATCAGTTTGGGAGAACAAGCAAAAGAAGTGGAAAAAGTTTCACTTTGGCCAAAACTTTGAGGAGAAAAGAGGAGAAAGAAACCGAGGTAGATTGGCCAAACTTCAATGGAAGTAAATGTAATTCTCACTAAACCATAATAAATTAGTGATTTTAATGTATAATTAATTTTAATTTGAAGTTCATTTTCTTGAGGTTTAATGGTTGAATTGTTGGTGAAACTATGTTATTTTTTTATTTTGGTGGTTGAGTTTTGAGGTTTTCCTTATTCTTCGAATAAGGTGGTTGAGTATGCTTAAGCTTGATTAAATTAGACATTTTAAAACCTAATGTTTATAAGATGTTTGATGAAATGCTTTAAAGATGTTTATGGTGCTAAATTGGAAACATTAAAACTTAGTCACTTTATAATGAATTTCGACCAAGTAAGAATATTTAAATTGAATGCAAACTTAACCTATTTGATGTTAAAATGATAAGGAACATGTTAGTTTAAGATTTTAGAGGTGAAAATTTGAGGTAAAAAGAAGAAATGGAAGTTGTCCTTCCATTGGCTAATTTCGACCAAGAAAGAAAAATAAAGGACAAAAGAGGTTTAGTTGAGGTTAATGAAATTTTGAGGTTTAAAGGTATAAAATGGCATGAAAAATGGTTATAATCATGTGAAAAATTTATGGATTACGTTGCTTAAACATTTGGCAAAATGTGTATTTAAGGCATGAATTGTGTTTATTGTTTGTTCATGTTTGCATGCATAGATATTCTATATGGAACGTGTATTTGATGTATGATTATATTACATGTTCTTGAGAATTTGAAAGTATACATGTTAAGATTTATGTTAAATGCATTTTCTCACCATAATCATGAAAGAGGTTTTACATTCATGATTTTGATGAAAAGGTAAGGAAAAGGAAATGGCTAGATACCTTCTTAAGGTTATAGGAGAGGAATGACCACCCTCTTAAGGAACAAGGGCACGCTTAGTGTGTTGAGGTTATGGGAGGTATCAAGTGCTTTTTGTGATTTTTCATAAATTGTATATTTTAATAGAGGACTCGATCATATACACAATCGACACGGTGCACCAAAAGAGGAAAATGAATTTCAAAGGCACATAAAGGTTTTATAAAAGTTACATCACGAGCCTCACATGCATTGTATGGATTATACTTGTTTGGCATTACTCACCTTTGTTTCTTATGGTGTAGGAGAAAAGAAAGATGATTAAGGACCTTTGTCCGGTTAGACTTGCTTTTTTGTGCTTTTAATGTAATATAATATGAGGAACTTTACCTTTGCTTAACTTAGTTTTAGGTTATGTATATTTGTTAGTAGCTTAAGTAAATGGTGGGATGTATTAATGCATGGTATGGTTAAAAGTTAAAGTTTGATATTGTGGTATGGATCGATCAATTATGTAACTTCTTAAACTAAATGGCTACTTAGCTAATCAATATGGCTTAAATGGAATAATTAATTATAGAAAGGAATTAATTAAAGGAATAATGAATGTAATAGCTAAATAGTAACTTAATTTAGTAACTAAAAGTTAATGACAAAAGAATGTGAACTTGAAATGATATGGTTAAATGTGTTTGTAAGGAAAGGTATAAAGTGAAGTTAAAGGTTAATGAATAAAGGCATTTAATGAGTTAGTTCTAAATAAATTAGGAGCCAAAGTTCCTTAAGTCCAAAAATATTTTAAATGGCAAAAATATTCGTTAAAGGTGTAAATGAATTTATTGAATTCTTTATTATATTTTTTTTGAATAATTTTCTAGCATGTGGAATTTTTATGAAAATAATAATATTAAATCTTTATTTAATGGTTACTATTCATGGATTATTTTCTAATTAAATATAATATTTGATAATTCAATTATTTTTGAAATAAAATCAATGTCAAATAATCCTAACTTATTATGTATAATATTTGAAAATGAAATATTCCTCAATTAAATTTTGTATGAATTTCTAAAAGGAATTTGAGAAAAATTGGAGACATTGTTCAAATTATTTTAATTAAAGTATTTTATTTAACTGATTAATTTGGATTTCAAGGATATGGATTTTTGACAAAAATATGGCATTTAATATTTCTATAGATAGTGTAGAAATATTAGTTGAAATTAGTTGTATTTTTGAAAAAGTTTATGCCTATGCTTTATTTAATGCGGACTTATTATTTCATATTTATTTGGGACCTCATAAGAATTGCCCACCTAACCAATAAACTGAAAATGTTAAGAGAGGAGGCATGTTGGCTTGCATTCATTGCACTCGATTATAAGTCAATACCGGTAATATCCTCAATCTATCTAGGTCTTAGGTCGAGGGTGTTACCCATGAGGTCTTCTTTCGATTAGGAAGGGAGAAAGCATCCGAATTTTTCATGTAGTAAGGACAACCTTATTTCCCTACGGTAATCTAACCGGACAACATCAAGTATGTTGAAAAGTCACTAATAGTTCACATAGCTCTCAATATAAAATTCTACTTATGCCACACCCACTTTCCAAAAATGAATTAGCTCGAAAATCAAAGGCTCCAAGTAAACATCCAACTTAAGTTTTGGATTAGTTGGACCTTGAACAATCAATGTTAAGAAAATATATTTCTCCTTAATACATATCCGGGGTGGCAAATTGTAAGGAGTCACAATTACCTACCATGAAGAACATTAAGCATCGGATTGATCAAATCGTTAAAACCCATTAATGTGAATTCCTAATCTAATGTTCTTTCTTTCAATTGCAAAAGAACCATTAATTTAATCAAAACTTTGCCATGCAATAGAGTTAGAGGAATGATGCATTATTCCTACATCATTTACCTCATGCTCGACGTGTCATATCATGTGCTAAGTTGTGACATTCGATGCATACAATCACTGCAGCTACGAGGATTAGAGAAAAGTAGTATATTTTTTAATTAGAATAAGTATTTCTCTTGCTGATCCCCGATAGAGACTTTGATATCAATGATGTTTATAGAATTTGTACCTATTTAATTCACTATCTTCCTTCTAATAGATCTTTTTTATTAGTAAACTCATCTCCTTAACCAGACTTCTTTGTTTCATAAAAGTTATCTATCATATAATTATCAACAAGTATCAACTCCTTCATCGACTCACATAATGGTTGGAACACTTTTTTTAAAAAATGATATTCGGATTTTAAGTTCAAGATTTAGGCAACTCGCCGACAACTGCAAGTGCTCATCACAACCAGATCAAATCTCTCTATGGGATACATTCAACATATCATAAAAATATTGAGTAATGGGATTTGGCACGTCCTCCTTGCTAGATGGATCAAATGATGGACCGACTACATCCATCACCATTATTTGATATGGGTTTTAGGTTCACTAGAACTACCTTCACCTACATGATAATTTCCAAAAACATAATGACTCCTATAATCAATAGATGTCATTTATGACTCAAATTCTCCATGATGTATCCAATCATAATATCTTGACATAAAAACCTTATGGCATAAATGGTATTTTACCATTCCAACCTCCTTAAAATTTCTATTTTGACACTTATTGTAATTATAAGGACACCGAATTTTGGTTCCATCCATACATTCGGGATGTTCAACGAGTAAAAGCAATAAATTGTTCAACCATCTTGACAAACTCATCACGTAACAACCCATCAACCAACCTAACATTCATCTATTACCGGTCGGATCTCACTTTTTAATTACTACAAAAATTACACAACGTAAGCAAATAATTCTTGATTAGCATTCCTATGCATTTTAAAAAAAAATTGGCATAGTCTCTCCTATAAATTAGACATTTCTCAATTTCCAAAATCAAATACATAACACAATATTAAATTTTCAATTAATCAATATCACACAAATATCAACCAACAATCAATTTGTAAACAATATATCTATTGTATCTTAGCACACTTCTTAACTAGCATACATATATAACTCTTTAAATAAATCATTACCAAAAACCTCTAATTTTATTAATGTTAAGAAAAGTTAATCTCTCTTTATTTTTTTAACCATTAGTTAAATTATGGCGTTCAATCATGAAAAGTGGATTTTTCAAACTTAATGGTACTCATACAATTGCAAAATGCAAGAGTAAATTATAAATTAGTCCATCTATTTCTAAGAAACAAATTAATTAATTCTTTTTATTTTAAAAACTAAATATTTTGTTCTTTAGTCATTTTTTACCACTTAATTTTGATATTATTTCATCTTTTTTCATAAATTCTCCTATATTTTTTACTTTTTTTCTATTTTTTAAATCAAAATAAAATGAAAATGTGAAAAAATAATTAAATTACAAAAAATATATAAAAATAAAAATAAAATTCCATTATTTTATGTAATGACCAATATATCCATGTTAAATATATGTTTTAATTAATCCTTAATTTTTAATTTTAAAATAATTCTTTTTTTTATGTTCCATATATATATATATATATATGAAGAATTTATATTATATTATCTTCAATTGGTTCAATCTTGTACATTATAATAAATATTTTATTAAATAACATATTTTGGAGGATTTTAACTTGCAAAATATGAAACGTTATCATACTTTTTAGTTTCTAATATGTAGAAAACAATATTTGCCGTATCTTGGCACATTTCAATAATCATAAATTAAATAATTAAAGTATATAACTCTAGTTATAAGTAAATTTGAAATAAATTTATTTTTCTAGCTTCTCTATGGTCTAGGCAAAACTTGTCTAGTCCTAAAGTCGTTTCAACTTTTTGAATTGTCTAAATTATCAATAGGGTGATTTAGTATCTAACCTTATGCACGAGGAGATAAAAAAAGGTTATTCCATCATTTCCTATATGTGGGGTGTCCAAATGAGAGTTCGAAAGCGCATCAATAGAGTTTTGTCATACTTGTCTCTAGATCTCTCTATCTAAATCATAATAGGGTTTTAGCTTACGTTTAAAGCTTTTGTAGGTTACCTTGTGATGTGTGCAATAATTCAAAGTAAATCCTATATAAGATCCTCAACCTAGGACCTAAAAGATTGAGAATATTATTCCTTTTAACCTACATTCTAAGTGCGAGTGAATGCAAGCTAACAAGGCAATATAACTTATTCCTACTACTTTTAGGTATAAATTATGCTATGGAAGTCTAATAATGACGAGTTAGGTCCAACGTTTTAGTTCAAATTACACTATGAATTTTTTACATTTTATTATTTTATTTAAATTCTATGGAATGAATTAATTGGATTCATGACCTTTAGTTTTCCTAAATTCCATTTCTATTAAATTATATAAAATTCATTTAAGTACGATCTATTATTGGATATTTACTTATTTTTCTCTTTATTGGTTTACCTTTTTATTTTAGTTACTATTTGTTTTTGCTTTTTTATTTGGTGACTATTTACTAGTTACCATTTACTTTAATCTAGGTCTTGATTTAGTTGTGGTGCTAGTTTAAAAATAAATAACTTTGAGAAAATTACACTAACTACGATTATTCTACTATTTTACTATTGATATTTTGGTTACATACATAGCACACTATTAGCATATAAAAACCACTTTATTGCTACATACTATAAAAGTGGGTTATTTGTTGGTTCACATCAAGACAATAGTTTCCTATCTATTTGTTCATTACTTTAAGTACAACATAAAATTGTCTAGCTAACCCTAATACATAGATGATAATAGCTAATACCATGAAGAAAATAGGATGGAGTAGGTCGACACGGAAACCAAATCTTCATCTAAGGTATAAACATCCGGTGCAACCATTGGAGATCGACTCAGCAAAAAAGTTAGCCATAATCACCATAATTATCTACATCGTAAGAAAATTAGATGAATGACGACTTAGTAAGTTAACTTATGCATGCCATGCATGTAAGGGAATGTGCATATGTAAAATACTAGTATGTTCATTTTAAGTCTTTTTCATGTCATAAATATTTTTCATAAATATTTTTGGACATGTCCGATTCATGTGTACTTCGGGGTTTCCATAATATGTCCGACGAACGAGACTTGTCTACGGGTGCGCCTACCGAGCCTTTAAAAGTGCATGTCCGCACTTGTCCAGCCTTGAACCATTTACCATCAAAGTATGAAAAACCCATGAAGTCCTTCCTCATAAAATTCCTCAAAGCCATGGAAATCATCCTTCATAAAATAGTTCCAATTGCTATTGGAAAATCAAGGCATAAAAATACGTTTTCATGACTTAAAACATTTTCCATAAAATTTAGCATGCATAGGCATTTCATTGATAATGCATAACAATATTAATTCATGAAATGCGTGCCATAAATAATATGCAAATATTCCATGATAATGTATAATTCAATAATATAAACGCGTTATCAACATTATCTTGAATAAATAATTTCAAACCACCATAACCAATACTAACATCAATACACCATACATGCAACATAATTCCACATTCATCAACATTATAAATACATTCAACATACATATGTCAAATTCATTAAATGGCATTCAAAAACACAATTACATATTAAGATACACAAAATAAACCCTAAATTTCTTCTAACCTAGGCCGAATATGGTCTTAATTTAACCTAATTATTTTCCTCTCAATTCATCATTAATTTCTAACACCAAGTAATTTAATTACACATTATTAATAGGAATCAATTTAATTGGAATTTATGGGACAAATGCAAGCCTAAACCCTATTTGGGCCTTAATGGGTCGAAATTGAGCCTAAGCAACTTTCTTTAATTTTTCTATAATTTTTCACCTCTATTCATAAAATTATACTCATTCAACTACCAATTGACTAATAATCCATGAATTAGATGAAAGAATCAAAACCCTAAAAATTTAGGTTTTGGGCCGAATATAACCCTAAGGAATTCATTGAAGTTTCTTCAATTTAAATGATAATTTTCATTCCCAAATACTAATTCAAACCTAATTAAATCATAATTAAGATATAAAAAAAAATTACATGAAAGAATCAAAAAGCCATAAATTATCATTTTGGGTCGAAAGTTCACCCGAGCCTAACCCTAGAAATTTTTTATTTCTAAACCACAAATTTAAGTTCGAGTTAAAATGTTTCAACCTTAATTATGTGAATTATTAACTTAATTTTATTTTTCCCAATTTTTATTCACCAGAAACCCTAACCCTAATTTTCAAAATTAAGACTAAAATTCAAAAATTAAAGCATCTAAAGCACAAATTGCATTAATTAAAAAATTCATGTGATGTAGGTGAAGTTAACTTATCTAATTAAGCTCCAAATTATCCTTAGAAAGTTGGATTGCTTCAGAATTTTCTTCCTTCTTTTTTTCATCTTAATTTTGGATGAGCTTCTTTAATTTCCTTCTTGGAAATTTTTAGCTTTCAACTTGAAATTGAGGCTTAATTCACCGATTTGAAGTGCCTAAAGTGGTTGGAATTATTTTGGGTAAATTTTAAGTGGAAATGTTGAAAGAGTTTCCTTTGTGTTTTTCTATTTTTCTACCATTTTTAATTTTTTTTAGTACTCCTATTTATAGGAAACTTTTATGGATTTGTTTACCTCATCTCCATCCTTAATGTGGATGAATTTTAGCCCTTAATTCAATTTAAAATCCCTTCTTTTCATTTGGCCAAATTTTTAGCCATTTATCCTTCTTTTAGTTTAAGTCTTCCATTTAGCTCAATTAAGGCCAAACTTTTTACTAAAAGTCAAGCCTAATTAATTCTCTAAGTCAGCCAAAGGTGGAGGAAGAATAATTAATTTTAGTTCCTCAAGTTACTAGAATGTTCTATGAGCTATTCTTTCATAAATCCCCCTTTTATTCAAATAATCACTTTTGACCCTTATTTTTATGTTTTTCTAGCCAATTTTTAACTCTTAAAATTACTACATAATTTAATTTTATACAATTGAGTCCTTAATTTTATGCAATTAAGTCCCTAAATTTAAAATTGCATCCCATACCTTTCCAAAATCCAAATTATTTTCATAATAAGTTCAAACACTTTCTAAAAGAATTTAATCATCATTCACATAATTTGTATATGTCTATTTAGGCCTTCAAATTAATTATCTAGTGTAAAAATTACATTAATTTCTATAAGAAATATTCCTTATATATAGAAAAATTCATTTAAATTTATTAAATATTCCTAAACATCCTAAATGATTTTTCTATTCCCTTTTTTATACTTTTAAAGGACCTAATTTAATTAGTTTACCTAAAAAACATTATTTATACACACAAAATTTCAAATAAAATATTCACAAGTATATTAGAAAATTCATACAAAAATATAAAATAATTGAACACCCATTTAATAGATATTATAAGCAAATAAAATATTTTTCATGCAAATGCAATATGCTCAAAATAATTATTTCACATAAAAATTATTATTCATACACCGTAAAATCAATAAAATATTCATTGAGCATAAAAAAGAAATATTTCAACTACTCGAATATTCTTTCAAGCCTTTAAGGATTATTTCATACCTTCAAAATATTTCTCACATGTTTTTAATGTTTAATTTTACTAAATTATAGTTTTAGCGAGTACCAGCTTATTATATTCTATTAATACTAATTCAAATTAATACTACTCAATCAATATTAACATACTTATACATTTAACACATAATTAATCAAATTAGCCTAACATAATTAGCACTAATTCAGATTAATTAATTAAATTAATAAATTCAAATTAACATAATTAATTTAAACCTAATTTAAATAAATCTAATTAATCAACTAACAACTAATTAAATTAATCCTAATTAACCCTAAATTTAATTCAAATTAACATAATACAATTCACCATAATAAATTTAACACAAGTGATCAACAAAGAACTATTTTAAATTAACCCGAATTAATCCTAAATTTAACCTAATTAACCCTAATTTAAATTCAATTTAGCTTAAAAATATTCACCCTAATTTATATTAAACCTAATTGAAAATGAATCAAAATTAAACTAATTTATTTAATAATAAATTCAACTAAACATAATAAAATAAACCATATTTAAATTAATCATAATTCAAACCCAATTAAATTTTAAATATCAATTAATTAACCAATTGGACTATAATTAATATTAAAAATCAACCAATCAATAAAAATAACTCTAATTAATTTAACCGTAAATCAAATTAACTTACTTAAATTAATTCTACTTCAAATGTTAATTAAATTTTAAAATAACAACTAACAAATTAACAAAATTAACCTAACAACTAACAAAAACAATAAAAAAACTAACAAATTAATAATTAATTTAAAACAATTTAACCTCAAAATTAATCAAAATTAACCTAATAATTAATCAATCAATTTATCTAAATTACCCTAGCAATTACATAAAATTTATCCTAACACTAACAATTAAAAAAATTAAACTAACAATTAACAAAATTAACCTAACAACCAACAAAATTAAACCAACAACTACAAAAATAATCTTTTAATTAACATAATTAATCTAATTAACAAAGAAAATAAAAGAGAGAGAACTAACCAAAGGAGAGGAGGGAAATGAGAGATTGCCATAGTAGTTTCAACATAGTTTTTAGGGAAAGAGGGTACCTCTTCGAAATGAGTAAGTCGGGGAGGGAGTGGGGTGGCGTGGAGCGATGATTGGGGTTTCAAGGGGCGATAATTGGAGAAAAGGAGATGAAGAGGAGAGGGAAAGGGAGTAAAATTTGGGGGAAACGAAAGGGGTTGGAACTTTGAGGGATTTAGGATTAACAATGGATGTGATTCTTTCACTAATTCGTCATTAATTTGAAATTTAAACTAGCATCCAATTGCCTAAACTTTTCAAAAATTTAGGAAATTAGCAACGGAACACATTTTATTACTAATTAGCGATTCAACTATAGTTTTTAGCGACAAAATGGTAATCCATCGCTAAATTCCCTTGTTAATTTGTCGTAATTTCATCGTTGACATTAGCATAGCAATTTTCCATCTCAAATCCGTCGTTGGTTCATCGTAAATTATTGCATTTTCAATTTTGTCACTATTCGGTAGTTGAATAGCGATGAAATACAATTCATCACTAAATTTGATCACTAAGTGCCTATTTTCTTATAGTTAAAGTGTATTATAGTCGATGGGATCATTACTTCCAGTGTTGATATTGTAGAGGAGCTTATGATTTCATCACTTTTAGAACATACGAGTGCATATTACACATGGACTTCCATCTTACAAAACTCATTGAAGAAGGGGAAGTTCCATGTTCATTCCTCTTAATAGTTTTGCAAAACTTCAACTCTTAGTATATCATTAGTTTTGCAAAACTCATATGTAAAGTTATTTTAAAAAATAATTTTAGTTTAATGATTCACATTGTATATTTATTAAAATATATCAAATCAAAATTTTAAAAAAAATCAATATTTTTTTAAAAAAATCTGTTTTCAATTCATAATTCATTATGTTTTTCATTGATTTTCTTCTAAAAGAGTTTCTTCTTCCGTATCCAAATTATTAATAAAAAATTTACTTCTATTTAAAAAAAAACTAAGATAAATTATCTAAAAAAATACTTTTAATATATATACAAATGAAGTTTAGAGATGAAAATGAAGTTGTAAATTGAAACAAAAATTGTTGAAAAAATTGGAGATGAAAATGCAATATGAGCAAAACTTTGCATAAAAAATACTTTAAAATGCTTCAAAATGAAAAAAATACCACTTGATGTGAAGCAACATTAAAAGGATGCATAGTACTATAAGCGCATTAAATGATTGAAAAAAGCTTAAAATAACAAAAATTCTATCTAATCCATAATAATTTATGAATATATGAATAGTGTTTAAATAGTTATCACTCCACTCATTTTAGAGTTTTTTAAATTTGGACTTAGATTATAAAGAGGATTATGTTGTTTTTATGGGATGGGAAAGAAAAGTTAATGTAACGGGTAAGGAGAAAATGTTAAGCGATAGAATTTTTAGATTAATTTATGCTTATTTATAATTTATAATTTTTTTTCTATCTTACATATAATTGATGGATCTCACAAATATATAATATATTATTTTACGTTGTATTTAATTTAATTAGTCCCATCATCATATTTAATTTTTACACATTTATCAAACTTTTTTAATATTTTATCTTTCAACAATTTTTTGAACTCTTCACAGTTCATTCATTAACATTTAAAATTTTAATATTTAAATTCACTTTTTAACTCCAAATTAAATCCAACATTAATGATAAGAATATGTTCTACATAGTTTTTATGTAACAAAATCAAATAGCTTTACAACCAAGTTTTGAATAGAACAAAGTTACAATTAAAGTTTCGGGAAAATTTCTTCCTTTTGTACTCTTTTTTGAATTTAAATTTGTACAAATCAAATCCATTTATCACATTAGACAACGGATCAAAAGCTTCTAAGTTTTATTGAGAAAAATAAAGAAAAAAGTAATGATTGGCCATGATAAATCGCCAAATCAAACTTTCCTTCAAAAAGTCATGTTGCATTTCGGTGTTCAATTCCTCATTCTCACTCATTTGAATTTAGATGTAATGTATATACAATAACTAATTAAATTAGTTATTGTTTATTTGATACCTAATATAATAGAAGGTTGATTCGAAGAATGGAGGTAATTTTCTATAATAGTTAATGTGTTATTGATAACTATTGTAATTTCGAATAAAGCATTATGAATTTGATTTTGTAAATTTTTCTTAGCGTTAAAAAAATACACACATAAAATATGTGATACCTTGCTTTATATTCGGATATCAAATTATAAATTGGTCCCTTTAGTTTCAAGAGTCAAATTAGTTATTATTATTTTCAATATATATATATATATATATATATATATATATATATATATATACAATGCTTGATTTATTATATTCTTTTTACCAATGTTTTCATAATATCTATTTTTTTTCTTTTTAAAAATAAAAAAATTGAAAAAAAAACATAAAATAAAAAAGAATTAAATAATTAATTTTTAAAGTTAAAGGAATTCATTCATTCATTTCTCAACATTATAAGGACCAACTATAATTTACTCCATATTTAGTAGCATTCGTATTTACCATGATTTAATTACTACTTAAAATACAAAAAAAAAAAAGGAGAAAAAAAAAAACCAAGAAAAGGAATTAATGGATGAGGGTTCGCTAGATCGCCAAAGAAACTTAAATTAGAACAAAATTGACAAGGTTCTCCTCTTTCTCCTCACTTTTACCATTGGCTGAAACCTTCTCCATTGAAAACTCACCACCTACAACAAATGCACCACCTCCACCACCATCATTTCTACCTCTTCTCCTCATCTAGATATTGGTTCCCCTTCTCCCTCAACTAATATCGTCCTTAATTCTACCATCGGCTCTCCAGTTGAAGCTCTTGGTCCTACCAACGATGCTTTTTTTAATAGATTTGCTTTTGGTGGATCTATTGTTATTGGTGTCTTTGTTGCCATTTTGATGCTTTAAATTGGATCCGTATGCCCACGAGGTGTTAGAAGGCGATCATTAAATTCTAGAAGTTAAGGCATTCTAGAAAAGAAATTACAAAATAATTCATCATGTAGAACATGGCAATGGAGCATTAAATGTTTTATGACAACTATAACCAAAATGACCAAAAAGGCCATACAATGACTCAAAGAAAATGAATAAAGAAGGGCACAAACATAAGACCACAACAAGTATCAATTAACGAAGAAGAAATTAAATAGGCAATAAAAGCACATAGATTAAGAGGGAAAACAAAACCAAAAGACAAGATAAAGAAATAAAAGAGTGTATAGAGAAAATAAAAGACAAGACAAAGAAAAAATAACAAAAGAATAAAAATGAATCAACGATGCATAGAGAGGCAACGAGACAGAGTAGGGGAGGGATGGCCAAGAGAGGTCGAGAAGTTGAGCACGGTGCAAATGGCTTTTAGTCCATAACAAACACAATCTTGGTGAACAACTTAGGAACAGTGAAAATCCCACCACTTTTAGCTTTTTTTTTATCTTTTCCTAAAAAAGAAAAAATTTGTCAATGCTACGATAATATTCTTGAAGATCCGGACATGGACAAGACCATTATAAGCACTTTTGGATTGAAAGGCCTTTTGCGATGTCGAGACCTCCTAAACATTTATAGAAGCAAAGAAGTCAATAATCTAGTCTTGCAATTCTTCATCAAGGAAGCTATAGCCATGCCTCGAGCATCTAGTCTTGTACTTAATACCTTTAACGGACACAAAGTCGCCAAGATCTCTAAGCTTGGCTTTTTTCGCCTAAAATTTGTCCCATTGGTCCTCTACAAGGTCTTTTTGAAGCCATTAATAGATATGTTAGAAGATATTAAGACCTATTTGATGGAGAGGATGTACACAAAAAGTTAATTGATCGAGTCTCTTAGTGATGAAATCTACACTAGGATAAGATGAAAGTCTGGAAAAAATTAAACTTGAATCATGTGCATCTAAGATAATACTAGCTATTGGTGATAGATTTCAAGCCAAATTTAGTGAGAACACATATGTTGTTAATTTGAAAGAACATTCATGTAGCTATAGGGCATAGGATGTCATTGGTATTCCATGCAAGCATGTGTAGAAAGCATAACATTCATAAGGAGTGAACCTACCGATTATGTTGCTAATTATTCAAGATGCAATCAAATGTTAGATTATATTCAAATGGTCTTAAACCTTTGAATGGATTTAGAATATGGCCTATTAGTGAAGGTCATGAAGTATTGTCCCCTCCTTACAAGAAAATGCTAAAAAGGCCAAAGTAAAAAAAGAGAATAGCATAAGGTGAAAAAATAAGGAATACAAACAAAATATCCAAGGTTAAAGTCCAAATGTAATGTCAAATATGTTATACTTATGACCATAATAAGAAAACATGAAAAAATTAAGGCGTGAAGGACCCAAACCCCACTCTTGTAAGTCCATATTTAATTGTTTTTTCCTTATACTTTACATATGGATGATTTGGTTTTAATTAATCACAATCTAAATTTTTTTTACATTAGTTTTAATTGTTGACTAAAAGAGGAAGAGGAATACCTTCAAAGTAATGTGCTACGGTTCCTACATTTATCTTTATGGATGCATCAACTTCCGGACCACCCCTTCACATCCAAATTTGCCTCAACCTTTTCAAGATTAGAAATAGCTACAAAAACTAATAAAATTAGAGAGAAAAGAATAGTCAAAGGTTTAGGAGTGTACATAAGTGAAAAAGCTGGTAATGTGTACTCAAAGGCAAGTTTACTTGTGTTTTTCTTAATCTTTAATAGATTTGTTGATTAAATTGCATAGTATAAATTTATCTAATTTTAATGTTCATGTTATAGATGATTGTTAAAGGTAAAGCTGAAACTATTCAAAGAGGGAAATTGATGGCATCAAATGGTAGACCGAGTTAAAATGTAAAGTGTTTAAAATACTAGGCAAATCTGTTCAAAATGGAAAGAAAACCAAGCTCAATTATTAAAGTTCTTATACCACTATGACGACTGCTCTGTGAATATTTTGATTTGCTCAAAAGTTAGTTTTTCGGACCACTAAAGCACTATAGTAGGCTATGAAAGTGTTTCATATTTTTTCATAATATTGTGATAAACTATGTATTTATTGGCTAGCATGTGTTTTCTTTATCGGCATGAGAATATTAATGTTTTTATATGAATTGATATGGATGTTGACTTGGCTTGTCTTTCTTAGAACCATATTCATATGATTTTGTTTCGGTACATTGGTTGGGACTATAAGTGTATGGCGGATTGATTGGATGGGACCATTTGCATATGCATATGCCTTTGTATATTTAGGACTATAAGTGTATAAAGCTCCTTTTTTTTATTTTGTGTGAACATTTCGGAAAAGGTATTTAAGACTCTTTGTGTCTTGATAAAAGTAGGTAGTTTGGTAGTTTTGGCTTCGAATAATTGCTACCCTATTTTAAGGCTATTAATACAATCCCTTGAAAGAAGAAAAGAGATGGAGATAAAGAAGATTGAAGACTTCGTTTAGTATTTTTTTTTCGTATTATCTATTTTGTTTACTTATTTTAGGGCTATCAATACAATTTTGATAGATTTTGGTATAGAGATTGTCATGGCTAGGTTTTTTTTTTTTTAAGGCTATTAATACAATCCCTTGAAAGAAGAAAAAGAGGGAGATATAGAAGATTAAAGACTTCATTTAATATTTTTTTCATATTATCTATTTTGTTTACTTATTTTAGGGCTATCAATACAATTTTGATAGATTTTGGTATAGAGATTGTCATGGCTAGGTTTTTTTTTAACTTATTTTTTCCTATGATTATAGTTGCTACCAACTATGTCTCAAATCAATGCATGCTCATGGTTGATGTTGCTTCTTAATATAGCATTGGTGCTTGATATGAGTTGAAACAATAACATCTAATGAGTGCACAATCCCTTAGAAAGTAAGCTTTTAATAAAGATGCAAAGCCTATAGTTTTCTTGATCGGAAAGACTTGTAACATTCTCATGACATTTGGATAATTTTTTAACTTATCTAGATTATTTAAAATGATAAATGAGAATGATAAAAAAATTTATGTTATAGATGATTGAATTATCAAATGCTTTGTCCGATTATATTTGAGATTTTCACATGTTTCGTTTGTTGGAAATGAAGCTACCACGAGCTTCCCACTTATGTGATCAAATTGCTAGTGATTTTCAAATCAATTTTCGTGCTTTCTATTTGTTTGAAATGAAGTTCGCTGGTGGCTTCCACTTAAGAGATGAAGTCATCAATGATTTTGAAATCAATTTATAAGTTTTATTTGTTTGAAATGAAGTTGTCGATGGCTTTTCACTTATATGGTCAAAGTCTGTATGTGGCTTCCAAATCAATTTTACCTATTTTTTGCTTGTTAAAAAAGAAATCATCGGTGGCTTCCCACCTATTAGATGAAGTCAGCAAGTGGCTTCCAAATAATTTTTATTTGATTTTTGATTTTTGATTATTGAAATGAAGTCATTAGTGGCTTTTCACTTATGTGAAAAGTTTTGAGTTGCTTTCAAACCAACTATCAACTCCTTGCTTAAGCAAAATGGAGTTGTAAAAGGCTTCTTACTTATATGATAAAGTTGTCGATCGCTTTCTAAAGTCATCATCTAAAGTTGACGGTGACTTTTCACTTATGTGAATGAAGTTATCGATGACTTACTACACGTGTCAATAAAAGCTATCAATCTTTAGAAACCAACCTATTTATCGATATAGGCTTGTGTTTGTTAAAGATTGGCCAAAATTATAATCTTTCCCACCTTTCTCCTTTGAATATGGGTATTGGATTTAGACTAGCTTGAATCCCAAATTACTTATTATTCCATCCTAATATAATAAATTTAGTTAAATTGGCATTAAAACATAACATAATAAAACTAGAGTTTTATTTTTACATACATTCAATGTAGTCTACCGTAGGTAGGATGGAATGACGATGATGTTATATCTTCTTCATACATAACCAACCCCTTAATCAAATATCTATACGGAATAATTTATTTAGGGTTTCTTAGTTTTTTCTCGTTAACTAGGTGGCGACTCCTATTCTTGTACCATTCCTCGCAGCCCTCGTTAACGTAATTGGTGACTCCACTAGGGAAAATAATATGCTAGTGGTTAAGATTTGAATGTTTGTATTAATGAATCATTGATTTTTTGTTATGCTTCTATACCTATATGTTTTGAGTGAATAATTAACTTTTAATTATTTACTTGTTTATGTATATTTATGGATATACATGGTGTTTTGCTTTGTAGAATTTATTCATTTAATTCTTAGTTCTCGCTTAATTTTTGAGACTAGATATGGGGTTTTGTCCACATATAACACTATAAATATTATCTATTACACAAACTTGCCATCGGATTTAGGAATGAATTATTGGTGCCCCAATCAGTTTCACCTCAAGTAATACTCATAAAACCTCAACTATTTTAGAAAGTTGTCACTATCGTGATAAGTAACCGATGGTCCCTATGGTAACCACCTTCGTACTTGGTTAGCCTCGGCTCTCCCGAGCCAAAAGTGGTCTAGTTTAAGACTTAGATAGATTTTACCCACTTACATAATGACTAGAACTAAACTTTAAGATCATATTTCCTATATAAATTCATTAAAAAAGTCAAATTTATTGAAACCTTGATCAAAAAATTTGGTCACAAATGTTTTTGGATGGGTGATAAGAGAATTCAAGTCCAAATTTATACAAGATTTGGATATCAAAAAAAATCCACCACTTGATCAGAATATGTCAAAGGTTACTAATGGAACACAATTCCATCTTTAAACCAATTAATAATAGAGAAATCCATCCTGCTAGAGTTTTCAAAGTTTACTAATAAAATTTAAATTCATCCTCACACCAACTTGAGTCATTGTAAAAGGATCAAGAATCAATGACTAAATTTTCTTACCCCTCTACATAAAGGCCAATCCATATCTAGTCATAAGTCTCTTTATTTATGTTAGAATATTATTTATATTGTTTTGTTTTATTATTTTTCCTATTTAAGTAAAGAATTATAAGTCATCCTCGTCAAAACTATATTTCTCCCTAAAAGTTGACAACTCAAGCCAAAGAAAAAAATATACAATAAAGAAAGGACTCAACTTGAGCAAAGCCATCAAAAGAAACTAAATGCTTTGAAAGTAGAAGTGTCTAAGCTAGTTGTTTTAATTAAGCAAAGTTTATAAGTTTGCACACCTATCGAAGCACCTTTAAATTCAAGAATGGGTCAATCGTCTACCATCCTCGGGGTGTTCACTACTATACCAAGTTATATCGATCAAATGGCATTTTCGAGGCCACCTCTTTTTATGTCCAACCAAAAAGTTATGAGCCCTTCAATCCCTATCTTTGCCATTATATTTAAGGGTACACTTACCGAAAAGCCTCTAAATCAAAGAATGGGTTAGTCATCTACCATCTATGGAGTGTTCACTCGTTATACCAAATTTTATTTCTTGGATGGTGATGGCGTGTCATACCGATAACAAATTATATGTTTATATTATCCTTATAGAACTATAATCATAATAGAAATTAGGATAAGTAAGGGTCGAACCCACAAGGAAGGAGGCTTAATTGACCACTTCTTTCGATTAAGCGTTCTTGTAGTGTGAAAGTAGTAAAGAGAGGGGTTTTTATTTAGAGTGATTAAAAGTTATTAAAGTAAATTGAAATAACAATAATAAAAGAACCTTGGTTGAATTTCAATATCCACTTTTAGTTTGGTCTCTAATCATTGATTAAACACTTAACTTATCCTAAACATGAATATTCACCATATGACAATAACATATATAATGTCCTTAATTTTTCCTTACTTAGTCGTTAATTGAATATATGATACCCGATTAATTTCCTAGTTACCGAACAACCTACTAAGTGCAAGATAGATTTAATCCAATAACAAGCATTAATCGCAGAAAGATAAATGAAGTTAAGCCACCTTCCTAAGTGCTAGAGAAGATGTAACTCTGGTTTATGTTTTCCAAGGGATTGAATGAAAATATCAAAAATAATCATCAACCCCTAGTTACTCTCATAGGTAAGTTTAAACAAGCGATTAAAAATATGACCAAATAATTAGCATGCATTCTAATTAATCTAATCATATAACCACAACCCAATCATACGTAAAAATATAAAATACCCAAATAAGATAAGTTTAGAAATAAAACTCGTAATCTCATAGTGATTTAATCAAAAGCTTCAAATTAATTTAACCAAGAATAATGTTTTATTGTTCATAAGGGTTTACAAAGAGAGACTTTTCTATCAATGATGGCTACTAGGAGTTGGAATATCTTCCTATAATGAGAGAATGAATAAAGTGAAATCATAACTTCTCTATTTATACTAAAAGGTAGGGTTATAACACACACATAGTAGCCCCACATGGTTTGTTTGTTATGACACACGACTTGCTTGACTAAGGGACATAACCGTATGTCATTTACACTTTATCTCATGTATTTTGTTTCTTCATCTCGTGTCCCTAGCTACTTCTTCGTATTTTTTTGCTTTCACCTCGACTCTTTAGTTTCTACCTATGTGAAATTTACACTTCATCTCGTATCCCCGAATAATCGACTTGAATGAACTTGGTAAAGGCCAAATTAGGGTTTTCATTATTCAAAAAATTTATATCCCTATTTTTTATATTTATAACGCATTAAGGATTGCATCAATTAGATATCTACGGATACAGCTTATGATCAAAATACCGAAACCTACTCAATCTATCTCGTCCAGATCTTAAGATTCCACTTTGCAGCTGAATTCCTTCATGATAACAACCTAGTTTAGACTCAAGACCTTCATAAGACTTGTAGGTATGCCTCTTAAATACTCCATAAGCTTGGCCTTGCATTTATTATACTTATAAAACTCTAGATATGAATTAAACTTCATAACCGATCCGGACTCCTCTAGATGAAAAGATGAAATACCATTTGGAGCTCTAAACGAACTTGGATTTTGACCCACTATATCATTTTAAAAATATTAAGATATCCTTTATAAAGTCTTTGAAGATCACTTCTTCTAAAACTAACTCTAAGATTTTAGAAAACCCGTAAGAAGTTTGAAAGGTCTAAGTTAATCAAGCTCGAACATCCACATGGTTTCCTTCTTTGTTTCACATAACCAGTAGCTATTTCTTCTTATATCATACACGATCGTGTGTCTCCTTAAGCTTCCTTGGTGGCTTTTGGCTTCTCCTTGTTTTTAGCTTGGGTTTCTTGCTTCAATTTGACATTTTTACTATAAAACTCAAAATCATTATTTTTATCTTAATTTCCTAAATATAGTACAATAAACACTATAAAGTTTAATATAATAAAGCATAAAAATTATGCTAATTATGCACTCATCGGATGGCATCCTCAAAGCCACTCTTTTTATGTCTAACCAAAAGGCTATGAGTAGTGCAATCCCCGTTGTCACTACTACACTTGGGTGTTCTTGTAAGCCTATTTATCCTAAGGTTTCTAGCCCATTCTTGTCATAAAAAAAAGCCTAAAAATTTTAGTCATTCAATGACCAATAAAGGGATTTCAAGTTGAATAATAATGAAAATTAGATCGTGAGAAATACGGAGGGTTGTTGCCTCCTCTACCTATTTCATTAAGTGATCTTTCTAAGCACCTCATAATTATCAATCAAGTAACTCCCTTGATAATTGCTTCATGATAACCTCTATTCCCTCAATGGTATAATCTCAATAAGTCCTACGAGTATCATGGTGGCATAATTGATCATAATATCAAAAATTGACTAGTCTTTAACAAGCATATTCACTCATTGATTGGCCAAGGTTTGATTCTATTCGAATGTACTCCGGACACTCCAAATTTGAATAAGAATCATCTTTATAACCATGTTGTTATTAGTGAAATGGATACATTGCCATTAAATGACATAGGGAATAACAAAAAGGAATTAGCCTTGAAAGTCTATATGTCCGACTTGCTTGATATGATAAGTGATGTCAATGTTAATGTCAATAAGAAATCTATCGAGTCTCAAGCTCCGGCCTATACCAAGTATTTCTATAAGTTCCACAAAAAGAGTAGATATGATATAGAATATTGTCGTGGATTTTGTGAAAAGGAGTAAGCTCTACTAGTCTCGACAACTCCTACAATAAAATAAATGAAGAAGAGATTTAAAAAGAGTATGCCAATAATGGGCATTAAAAGAAAAAAGTTCGATCATATGGATACCAAGTACATGAAACCGAGTTCATCGTAGTAGTAGCTTCGAGAGCTATAAATTGCCAAATGCCATTTTTTAACTATAGTCCAAAAGTTATGAATATGATAGCAAAATACTCGGCCAAGTATGGACCATCCTAATATGTTTTAGGAATTGGATCATCCAATGAGATAAACTGTATAGAATCACAAAAGACTCGATTAGGTTTCAAGCCGACAGAGAAAGATTATCTAAGAATTGAGGATCGAAAAAGGAGAAAAAGATGATATATGATGAAGGTCCGGTTTTGATGATGAAATAATTAATATCCCCTCATCTACATCATTTTTCCAAAGCCTACATATGTGATTTATACTAATGAGCAAGACTCGGTTCGGGGTTAACCTTTTAAGAACATGATAGTAAATAACTTAATGATAGTAGGGAGCGTAAACCAAAACCTACATGATAAGACAAGATCATAAGGTCTTGAAGTACCAGCTTCTTCCCTACCTTACTACTAATCCATTTAAGGATGCCTTTATTGTCGATAGCTCATCCAAAAGTGCAAGAAAAAAATGAATAACTAGCTAATAAAAAACACCTTTTTATTTTCAAGTTTGAATAATTTTCTTATCGTAATTATCTTTCCTTTTCTACCATTATAAAGCATGAACGCATTGTATAGAATTATTATCATAAGGTATGAATGTATTGTATAGAATTATTATCATACTTTCACATGATGTTAATTTCTAGAATCATGTAAATTTCCTTCTCAAACTACCATTTTAACCTTCATTTTCTATTTGAATTATTCCCACTTTCACTATATATTTAGGATTTTTAATGTGATCATATCTTGAAAACAAAAACACCAAGTGATTATAATAAAAAAGAGGTTAGCCTAACTTGGATTATAATATGCATGAGAATGAACGCACGGAGAATGCATAAATGTGTCTTGATTTTGTGAATAAAATCTTATCTTATATCGAATTTTTGGATTTCATTTGCGAAAGTGTTGTGATTTTTATAAATTAGGTGGGTTTTTGAAAAGAAATTCCTATTATCTTGTCAAAATTTTATTATCGATTTCAAATTAAGAGATATTTATTTAAAAATATTATCATCATTTTATATCATCCAAATTAAAATGAATAAAAAAGCAAACTCATTCAAAATATTATAATATTGATCAACTTTCAAAACATGACGTGCAAATACTAAGGGCGACCTTGTTTTTTGAAACAAAAACATTCCTCTTCTATTCTTGATAAATCCTTCCAAGAAAGTCTTGCCTAAGATAATACATCAATGCTCAAGAAAAAAAATGATTTAATGTCTTAAACGATGATAAGTGATACATATTCGGTCATGATCCCACCTTATTTATCAGCTTCTTCTCTAGAAGTCAACATAGTTTTCACATGAAACTAGAACTTATCAACTTGAATAAGATCAAATTTAGGATGAAGAAATATCATTTTTGGTACACCTTTTTCATTAAAAAAAAAAACTTATCCCTTATTGTCTAACATTGAGCGTGAAAGATTTCCTTCGATGATAACCTAGACTAGGATCATCCCTCACGCTAAGAATAATTTTAAAGTTCATATATAATCGAGGATGTTCTTATAGGAAAGATGAAAAGAGAAATGATGATGATTTATTCACAAAAATAATTTTTTTAAGAAAACCCTTGAAATGATTTTGAAAGAGAAAAAGGAATAAAAAAAGTGAAATAATAAACAAAAGTGAAAGCACCGTGAAAAAAAAAAGAGCTATCTAGAATGGCCTCTCTCATGATTTAAAGTTAGAAAGGGTTGAAAATCCCAAAAGCAAAAATGATGACAAGAGTGAACATAAAAGGAGAGTTGAGATTAGAAAATAAGATCAATTGGTGAGATGATAAATTTATGGAAGCATGTCGAGTGTGATTCTTTATGAGTGTCAAATGATATGAAAAATGAAACCGATTATGAAAATGACAAAGTCAAGACAACATGCCTAAAGTGATCTTGATAGATGATTAAGTGATCCTCGGTCTTTGTACATTTAAACACTTTTTGAGCCTCTTATATCCTTTCATTCATAAGCCAAAACCTTAACCTACATTATGTGTCCGTGAAAGCCCTTCCTTATCAAAGATGGCTTGTTTCGTGTTGATGAGTTCTAACTTCAAATAAAAAAAAGAAAAATATTTTAAATAAAACTTGGCTTGTACTTGCATTAAAACCATCATTTATGACATTGAATAAAAAAAATTCATCAAATAACTAGGGGCAAGAAAGAAATAAATTGAGTTTTTCTAAATAGGAATACCCATTTGAGCCAAACTTCCTTCAAAACTTTTTTAGCCCAACAAATTTATTCAAATATGTCACTTTTTGTGAGATAATTTCTAATAAATCAAGTTTTAAAAGAGATGGTTTCTTTTCAAAACTTTTATGTGATCCAAATATATTTCACCTTTCTAGCCAAAGAAAGGATCTTCTTGAAGATTGCATCCTAACATTGTAAGATATGTTCTAATATTTGATCAAGTGAATCAAATATCTTTCCGAATGAGATTACTCTTGAATAATTTAACTTGCCATGATGGAAAATTTACAAATAAGTGGCTTAATATATAGAATTCAAAACAAATGAAAATGATTTTTTGAAAGTTCAAAAAATCTCAAAGAAAAATTCATATAACCAAGCACAAACATCAAAAGAAGATGAATTACATGAGTAACAATAATGAAAGGTAGATAAAAAATATATGATAATTACCAATCTTTCATAAACATATTATGGTTAGACTAGTCATAAAACTATGTAAGCACTAGAAGACCAAGCATTTTAACTCTTCGCTTATCCATAACAACTAGGAGATAATCTAAGTTATAGTTAAATATTTATTCGCATGATCATTTAACTTTGCTTCTTCTATTATTTACTCGCCCAACATAATGAGATTCATGATATTTCATCTCTTAAAAAATCCTTATTTCACAAGTATGATCAATCTCTCGGAAAAAAAAAAAACTCTTTTCTCTAGTGTCATGCGTGATCCAAAAATTGACATTATTCATGAAATGTGATCATGCATCAAATTGGCATATGATATCATGATAAGGAACTTACTTGGACTTAGTCAACAAGAGGTCTTCCTCTATAAAATATGTTATAAACTTCCTTATGAAAATTATAGACGAGTTGAGATAAAAGGTCATCTCAACCATTTTGGGGCCGATTCTTGATGTGTGCTACCAAAACTTTGGATATTTAGGGATATGTACCAAGGAGAGACATAAAGGAACAGTGATCTCCCATTCGATCGGAAGAATAAACACCACTTAAATGACATAGGAAGTGGTCCAAATTATCATCTTAATGAATATAAGAACAAGTGGCACACTCGAAGTGTAAGCAAACAAGCTTAATGAAAGCGACTAGCCTAGAACTTTAGACCTATTCAAGCTAGATAACACATAAATGAAGAGAAAATAGGAGGAAAGCTATGTCTTAGCAAGTGAAGACCTATGTTTCTCTAAAGATTCTAAGTTTGCTTCTTGTATTTTTCTTGTTTTCTTTATGACTCAACATGGTCATCACATCCTTCAAAATTAAAGTGGTCTATCACGTCTTATCTTAAAATGTGGTCTCATTACCTCTTTCTAAATAAATATGGTCTATAACGTCCTTTTAATTCTATACGGTCTATCATGTCCTTTTAAGTCAATATAGTCTTTCATGTCTTACTAAAAAATATAATCTATCATGTCTTTCTAAATTAGAGTGGTCCGACATGTCATTTTAAATCAAAGTGGTCTATTATGTTTTGTCATAAAACATAATCGTCATATTCTTCTAAATCATTATGGTCTATCATGTCCTTCTAATACAATGTGGTCTCTCACCTCCTTCTAAGTCAATGTGATTTGTGACATCCTACTAAAAAATATGATCTATCATCTCTTTCTAAGTCAAAATGGTCCGTTATATCTTCTTAATTCGGAGTGGTCTATCACATCTTTCTAAGTTAAAGTGGTTTCTCAAGTTTTATCAAAAAATATGGTATGTCATATCTTTCTAAATCAATATAGTCTATCACATCCTTGTAAGTTATAATGGTCTATCATGTTTTATTAAAAAACATGATTTGTCACACCTATCTAAACCAATATGGTCGGCATGTCTTGTAGAGTCGAGTGGTCTATCATGTCTTATCAAATTAGAGTTGTCTATCATCTCTTGCGAAGTTAAAGTGGTCTCGTCTTGTCCTACCAAACCAGAGTGGTCCGTCATGTCCTATCAAATTAGAATGATATGTCATGTCTTGCAGAGTCAAAATGGTATGCCATATTCTATCAAATCAGAATGGTGTGCCATGTCTTGTTGAGTAAGAATCATCCGTCACGTCCCGAGAAATCAGAATGGTTTGTCATGTCTTATAGAGTCAAAATGATCTATCACGTCCTGCTAAAATCGAGTGATATTTCACGTTCTACCAAATTAGAGTGGTCTACCACATCTTGCAAAGTTAGAGTGGTTTGTTATATCCTGCTAAATCGAGTCGTATGTCACATCTTGTAGAGTCGGAGCGAGTTTATAACATCTTGCAAAGTTAGAGTGGTCTATCATATTTGGCTAAATCGAGTGATCTATTAAGTCTTGTAAAGTTAGAGTGATATGTCATATCTTATAGAATAACAATGGTCTATAACGTCTTTTTGAGTTAAAGTAGTTTGTCATGCCTTTTAAATCAATATGGTCTATCACATTCTTTTAAGTCGAGTAGTCTTTTATGCCTTTTAAATTAATATGGTCTATCAAGTCTTTCTAATCCATTTGGTCCGTCACCATCACGCTCTTTCATGTCATATGCTTTTATTTCAACCTTTTTGATCAAATGGTTAGTTGACATTTGAATTCGATGATTACTCTCTTTTTTGTCTATTATTCACGCTCTTTGTTTCCTTTTTATTCTAGTTTTCTTCATAAAACTTTCTATACCAAGTCAATGAATGGTCTTTCGGTGACTTTGTAATGAAAGCATTGTAAAGAGAAAATAAATGTTAACACCTAATTTTTATCCCTATCTAATTTTTAAATGTGTGAGTTAAAAAAAATATAAAATAAGAGAGAGAGAGAGAGAATTATTCGAAAAAATTAGGGGTTTAATTAATAAAATATGAAGTTTAGAGACTAAAGAAAACCCAATATAGGGTGTAAATAAAAAGATTAAAACTCAAGATTTTAATCAAAAGAAAAGAAGGGTATTATTAAGGAAAAACCAAACAAATCAACACTAAATTTACCAATCAGGCGAAACCAAGGATCAAAATTAATATTTACCCAAAACCTTAATTTTTTCCTATTAATACCCAACCCTTTCAGCCATTTAAGTTAGACATGGATCCTAAAAAGAAAAGAAAAACACCTAAAAAAACTACCAAACACGCCCTTACCCATCCACTAGACCCATTCACCCACCAAACCCGCAAGAAGTTCTTCTTTCAAATCGATCACCCTCCGGTCTATATTACCTCCAACCACCACCATTAATTGGTAGTCCAGCTCCGGATCAACCTATCCCCACCGATTAGAGAAGAAGAGGACGTCGAAGGAGGGAGAAATTAAAGGTAGAACCACAAGCCGACCTAATTTCATACTCAATCAAATCTCTTATTTTTGGTCAAACCAGTATCTTTCACCATCATAAAAATGCTCCTCACCCTCCTAGAAGTGGTTCCCTTTTAAATTCATGACTAAACAACACCAATAAATGATAAAGTAACACCAAACCTCGCTTTTCAATTCGTTTGTGAAGTCCCAACTAAATCGACCAATCAAAGCTAAATCAAACCTCCTAACCACCATAGAAACACTCCTCGTAGCCTCCCGAGTTAATTGGTATCCTCAAAACCTCTTAATCTCACTAGAATCTTCATCGAAAAGAGAGGGAGAAACATATAAAACTTTTAGGTCGTCGTTGACAAAGCCGATCTCCCTCTTCCATTGACGACGATGACTACCACTACCACAAACGAATCGGTGACAACCTCCTCCATTGCGTAAGCTATTTCACAAGCCGAAAGACAACTAAATGGTGATTGGGTAGTCAATAGTGACCGTTGAGCTTCGGGGATAGTTTGGTTATTTTACAATACATAGGTATTTTGGTAATTTTCACATGCGGGGACATTTGTGTCATTTCACAACCGACCAATGGAATTTTATTTATAGTATAATAGTTTTTTCGACACTCACAAATAGTTACTTTGTTCTTCTCAATTGATTGAAATAATTAGTTTCATCAAAATTGAAGGAAGTAAAACGGATCCAAGAGAGAGATTTGTAACATTCTTATGACATTTGGATAACTTTTGAACTTATCTATATTGTTTAAAAAGATAAATGAGATTAATGAAAATGTTGTGCTATGGATGATTAAGTTATCAAATGCTTTGTCCGATTATGTTTAAGATTTGCACATTCTTCCTATTTATTGAAAACGTAGCCGTCGACGACTTTTCACTTATGTGACGAAACCATCGGTATTTTTCAAATCAATTTACATGCTTTTTATTTGTTTGAAATGAAACTATCGATGGCTTTTCACTTATATGAAAAACCGTTAGTGATTTCCAAATTAATTTACTTGTTTTCTGTTTGTCCGAAATGAAGTTGTCGGTGGCTTCCTATCTATATGATCGAAGCTACCTGCAATTTCTAAATCAATTTATCTACCTTCCGCTCATATATATATATATATATATATAAAGATCACCAATAGCTTCTCACCTATGTAGATGAAGTCGCTAGTGGCTCCTAAATTATTTTTATTTGATTTCTAATTATTGAAATGAGATCATTTGTGACTTTTTACTTATGTAATGAAGTTACCAATAGCTTTTAAACCAATTATCTACTCATTGTTCGAGCGGAATGGAGTTGTCAATAACTTTTCACTTATGTGATAAAATTTTTTGTAGCTTTATGAACAAATGATCTAAAGTCGACGGCCAAGTTCCTACTTATGTGAGTGAAATTATTGATGACTTACCGATCATGTCAATAAAACCTATCAATCTTTAGAAACCAACCTACTTATCGATACAAGCTTGTGTTTGCTAAAGATTAGCCAAAATTTCAATCTCTCCCACTTTTCTTTTTTAAGTATAGGTATTGATCTTAGATTGGCTTAAATCTCGAATTACTCTATTATTTCATTCTAATATAATAAATCCACTTAAATAGACATAGAAACATAATACTATAAAAACATATGTTTATTTTTACAAGCATTCAATGCAATCTACCATAAATAAGATGGAATGATGGCGATTTTATATCTTCTCCATACATAAATGATCTTTTATCTAGATATCTATACAAACCACTTTAGTTAAGGTTTCATAATTTTCCCCGATTAGATATGTGATGACTCTTATTCTCGTGCCTTCCCTCCGACTCCATCAACAACATTTAAGATGAAAAAAATTAAATTTTTTATTAAAAAAAAAACAGAACATTCATAATTTTTTACATGATTTTAATTATTAAATAATTGTATTTATATGTTAAAATTGATAAAAACTTATTTCTTGATCTACTATTATCACTTATAGGTAAGTTAATCGTAATGGATTAATTTAATTATTTAACTAAGTTATTAACTTCTTTTTGTATACAAATGAATCCTTTTCGATAATGGTTCCTCCCCCACCCCCGGCGCTTATTGTGCAAGATTGGGTCTTAGCGAATGGTACCTAGCTAGTACACAAAATTTTATTCGATGAGTTTGGCTAATGAGAGACCATCATCATTTTATATATATAAAGGTAAAATAATAACATAATACTTTAAAGATAACTAGCACATATGTTTGAAAAAAATAAAAAGCGTAGCAAGATTCGGTCGTAGTGAATGGTACCTAACTAATACACAATTTTATTTGATTGAGCTTCGTTAATGGGAGACCATGATCATTATATATATAATAGTAACATAATACTTTCAAATATAACTAGCACATATTTGTTTGATAATTTAAAAAAAAAAAAGTAATCAAATAAAAAATTAAAATACATGTATACAATTGAAAAAAAAATCAAAATTATAATTTGATATTTTAAAATTGGAAAAAAATTTTAATTAATAATTAAAACAAAATAATGTAATCAAATAAAAAGATCAAAATGCTTGTATTGGATCAAGAAAAAGAAATGGTGAATATCATCATAAGTTTTGCCCATTGACACAAAACTGTTCAAATATATATATATATAGTCTCTTAATTATAAAGATCTAATCATCTAGTTCGGTTCAAATGTAGGTCTTAATCTCTTTGGTTCTTCCCTGATCATATATGCGTACGAGTTAATCTAAATTTAATCCAAACCCAAGAATTTAACTATAATCAAGCACAAATTTTATTACCACAAAGCACCACAATATAACTTTACACGTCCCATATTTTAAGAAAGAGAAATTAAGGAAACATACACCAAGGATCATACACAGAATGACACCCAAAAACATTGACAAAATTAACTCCTAACAGAATCACAAAACCATGGATTCCAGACATTCACTCAGCCGCTGATCTCAATGGACTTGACCTCAGCCTTCTTCTCCTCAGCCTTGGGAATGGAAACAGTCAATACCCCATTCTCCATTGATGCCTTCACTTCATCAACTTTTGCATTCTCTGGTAACCAGAACCTCCTAAGGAATTTGCCACGACCTCTCTCCACACGATGCCACTTATCGTTCTTATCCTCCTTTTCAACACTTCTTTCTCCACTTATCTGAAGAACCCTTCCTTCTTCAATCTCAACTTTCACTTCCTCTTTCTTCAGCCCAGGAAGATCAGCCTTGAACACATGAGCTTCTGGGGTCTCCTTCCAATCAACTTGCACGCTAGCAAAACTTGATAACTCGTTAGTACTTGAACCAAATGGCGACCAGATGTCTGTGGAAATTGGGTTACTAAGCAATGATCTAATCAGAGACATTATGAAAGCTTTGTTTTTTGGTTAAGTGTCTGATACAAGGTAAGCAAGCGAGATCTAGCCAACTCTTTCTTTCCACTAGTTATGCATTTCAAAAAACGGAAGAATCATCTATATAGGGAGTGTTGTGGGGTCTTTTGAAGTTTCTGGGCACTTCTCTCTTTAATGATATGATTAGGTGTGGAAGTGCCATGCTTTATCTATAACCTTCCACCACCTTCTGTTTTTTCGTCCTTCGTGGCAATGGATTTTGAATCCTCTACCTTATTTTAAAAAATAAAAATAAAATAAAATTTATTCGTTTACGTTTCAATTTTCTTCTTAATTTAGTTTTTTTTATCAATTTTTTATTAAATTAATAATTTTTATTTCTAAATTTATCTTCTTTTAATTTTTAGTTGAGAAAAAAAACAAATTAATTAATTTTTTATATTTTAAAAATTAATTATTTAGTTTTTTACGTTTTAATTTCATTAATAATTTAATTTTTTAATCAATTTTTTTGTTATATTAATAATTTTTATTTTTAAATTATTTTTTCTATGATTTTTTAGTTGGGGAGAGAAAAAAAATAAGTAAATAAAAAAGAGAAATAAAATACAAAAGAAATGACAATTTGAATTTTTTTTTACTAATTTAAAAAAAAAGTGATGAAATAAATAAGATATTTACCGAATTGAATCCTTAAGAATTAAGTTATTAGTTTTTAAGTCGTTTCTCGGAATGAGAGTGATTGATTTATAATTTACTCGTAATTATAATTGTTTTTTTTTTTCCTTGGATACTTCCTCTGGGCTTTTGTGGATATGCCCATTTAGGTTATTGGATCAGAAGGGCTATGGCTTATAAATGATAATGCTGGAAGTTCTTAAAGAACCTGACCAGCTTGGTCATAAAAACATAATGGGCTTTTTTTGTTCTTTTGATTAACAAAATGGGCTTTCGTGTTTAATATATTAAGTTTGTGCTTTTCTTCTCTTTTAAGTTTTTTAGATTACTCGCAATAATAAAATTCCTTTCATTTTCGACTGTAGGAACAGCGGAATCACACATTATATTCTCTTTAGAAATTGCTCTTTACAAGTAGCCAAATTCTTATTACGACTCAAAAGGTAATTTTTTAAAATAAATAAATAAATAAATAAATATTCATTTCACAATAAATAAGTAATTATATATCATTAAGCAAGTTCATGTTTATAATTTTACAAATAGTGAGATATTCTCAAACTAATTTTTACATCAATGAAGATTAACTTTGTTATTTCTTGAGCTACACCAATTTCAAAACACTTTTGATCGATTATTAAACTATTTTTAGATCAAATTACCTCAAACTTGAACATAATTATTAAACAAATTCACTTATTTCACTATAAAACATTATCTTATATTTTCATAATTGTAATAATTATGTATAATTTGAGCACATAACAATTATAGTATTTTTTAAGTTCACAAGATAATAAGATATAGATGATCTATAATTATAATTACATAAGACTCAATCAAAAGTGGTCTAGTCTCAAGATGGATTGATTGAGGATATATACCCCTAACCATTAAAAAAAAGTTGTTATTCTGATAAGGATTAAACAATTATGCACAAAAGATAGTTGGCCCATGAGCACCATATATATATATATAATCAATCGGAATTTTATTCCAAATTCTTATATCCGGTGTCCATTTAATTCAAGAGTATTTATTATTCCATTTCCACACTTCCATAAAGATGATTCTGTCCAGAAAAATCATACACACGCCTCACGTGGACAAATGTTAACGACGATATTGCCCTCATTTTACAATATAAATACAGATTGCATGCATCTTGCCTTACCCAGCATCAGAGAGTTGCGAGTTCTTAGAAAAAAATTTACTTAGCTAGCTCCCAAAAATGTCCATAATTTATAAAAAAGTGTATAACCCTTATACTCCTTTCAATAATTTTGATGTCTGGGATCCCCACGGCCATGATGAACACCATTATGGATCCACTTTTGCTGCGCCCCAATATCCAGCTTTCTCCTACGAAGCAACAGCAGCACCCCTTGTTAGTGCTAAGATGGACTGGAAGGAGACTCCAGAGGCACACGTGTTCAAAGTTGATCTTCATGGGCTTAAAAAAGATGAAGTGAAGCTGGAATTAAAGGAAGGCAATGTGATTTGCATAAGTGGTGAGAAGATTATCGAGAAAGAACAGAGGGCTGATCATTGGTACCATTTGGAACGTAGTGGTGGCAAGTTTGCTCGAAGCTTCAGGTTGCCCGAGAACGCAAAGGCTAAGGACATGAAGGCTCGTATGGAAAATGGAGTGCTTACTATCACAGTTCCCAAGAAGGACATGCACAAGACCCCCAAAATCATCCATATTGGATGAAGATGAGACTTCGGTTGCATTTCTCAAAAAAGAAAACAAGAAAGAGCAGGCATTACTGATCAATATAAAGCATGTTATTATGAATAAAGGAGTGGCTTTCTCTCTATTGCTTACTATTTAGCAATGATGTAAAAAATAACATGAACTTAATATAAGAATTTGCCAGAAGTGTGTATTGGTCGTTTATAACTTTTTGAAATTGCAAAGATTTCATTACTATTAGTTAAAAGTTCTATCGGTGGCTTCGATTGCTATTAATTCTCTTTGATTCTTTGGATAACCAAATTACCTGCTTAATTTTTTTAAGGTTCGGACATTCAGGATACTAAATGTAAATAAATAAATAAATCTCTAAATTTAACGTAAAAACAAAATAAAGTAATTACTGAATTTTAAAATCATATATGAAATTCAACAATGGAGATCATCCAACCAAGTTTTCCTTTTCTTTCTGTCACAAAAATGATATTCTAATGGAAAAATTACATATAAGTTTATATTGAAAAAATAAATGATTAATATGTAAGTTTAATTTGTTAAATTAATAACGTTCATTTTTCAACTCTTTCTTTCAAATAAGTTTTTGCCTTATTATATTTTCGTTTAAAATCCTTACACTACATTTCAAAAAAAAAAAAAAAATTCCTTAGAAAAATATTACAGAACCAGTCATTATGTAAGTTTTTTTTTTTTTTACCTAAAACATTTTTTATAATTTTCTAAAAATTAAAGATTTATTGTCATACAATTCTTTTCTAGTTAATTGCTATAATTCTTAGAAAAGGTTTAATTAGGTTTATAATTTAAAAAAAAAATTTTTTTCAAATATGAAGATTTTTTTTTTTACTTTTACTATCATTATTTCATTGAACATAATCAAAATTTACAATTATGGTAATATAAGAAAACAATAGATTACAATCAGAAATTATATTACAAGTGAGAAAAATTAGACATTACACAAATTGTTTATTAATTCATTGGTAATATTTTAAATATATGAAGAGGATAATATAGGCAGCACAACTAAATATAAACTTAAAAAAGAAAAAAAAGAAACTTATTATCTTAAATTTAAAAGGTTACCATAAAACTTATTTATCATGAATCTTTTAAAACTGAATTTATATGTACTTTTCTCCATAGACCATCTTTTTTTTTCTTTCTTTTTTTTTCTTTTTTTTTTTTTTTTTTTTTTTTTTGTGGGTTGGGGGTGGTTCTATGGACAAAAGAAGTACAAAATTTTTTTTCCCGAAGAGAAGTAGTAAGATTATTTCTATAATCACAAGTAATTATTTGGTCCTACTTTCCTATAGAGATACAAAGAGAGAAATTTTTTTAAAAAAAATTGAAGTTAGGTGAAAACTTTTTTATTATTTTTGATGAGTCTAGATACAAATTCAGGTGAAAATTTTTTAAAATTTCTGGTATAATGATATTGCAGGAAGCATTATGAATCGTTCAAAATTATTTATCTTCAAATAATGAAACGCATTTCAAAGAAAATTTTCAATGGGAATGAGACTAATTAATTAATAACGCTAAGCAGTTCATTCTTTTGTCACATGGAACCATCCATGCTATATACAGCATCCAAGGTATACTTTATTAGTAATTTTATAATACTAGTAGCATATACGAGTAATTACTTTATGGATATATTTTGAAGAGAGAGATAGACACAAAAAAAGAGAACAAAAAGCAAAAGAGAGAAAATAAAAAAATTTAAACGGACGTGAAAATCTTCTTATCATTTTTTGTAGACATAGATGTAATTTCATTATATTTTTTTTGTATCTATCTCTCTCTCGAGATGTGCTCATGAAGTAATTACTATACATGCCACTGAGTTACTCCTTATGTATTATAAAATTTCTCTTTACTTTACGCCTTCCTCTTACTCATTTATTTTTGGCATCCATCTCGGAACGAATATCTGAAATAAAAGTAAGGAACCAGGCACCTGGCTTTCTTTAACTCAAAACAAACAGCTTTGGCATCCGTCTTGCTGAACAAAAAAGAAGAAAAATCTCTTTGCCAAATCTTTAATTGGCATCATTCTTTTTGCCGATGCCACGCCACTTATCTGTCTCTCCCGTTTTCTATTTCAAAGTCTTGAATAGTTCAGCCAACCCTAAACCCTAAACTATTCCCCCAAAAAAAAACTGGGAGATCCTGAGACGATGATGCCACGCCATGGCACCATCGTATCATCTTTACTGACATCAGCGTGGAACACCACAGGCTTCATGCATCCACACCGGAAAATGATGATGCACATGACCTTCTTTTGGGGCCATAAAACAGATGTTCTTTTCAAAGGTTGGCCTGGTTCGAGCTCTGGGATGTATGCTGTGGCCTTGACCTTTGTTTTTGCTCTTGCAGTACTTGTGGAGTGGTTCAACTTTTGCAGTGTCATCAAGCCAGGAACTCACAAGGTTGCTGCAGGCTTCTTTCGAACTGGAATGTATGCAGTGCGTTCTGGGCTGTCTTACATGGTGATGCTCGCTGTCATGTCGTTTAATGGAGGAGTCTTTCTTGCGGCGGTTGGTGGTCATGCTGTTGGCTTCGCGCTTTTTGGGAGTCGGGTTTTTAAGAAGTCTAGTGGTTCTGGATCTGGATCTGGGTCCAGAAAAGGGTCGGATCTTCCTCCTCCCAAATGTTGAATTGGTCCTTGAACGTTTTAGAGTTGACCGCTTAAGGTGCAAATTTGTGTGAATAATAAAGATATACTTCAACTTACGTGATTCAAAATTTTAATTATTTTTGCTTAATTTTATAATTATACTTTGTATGACATGTATGATTAAAAATGAAAATTTTAAAAAAAAATTCTTATTTAATTTAAGAAAATTAGTCTAGAATGTCTATAGGCCAATGAATATCTATGCCTTTATATTAAGGATACACGAGAAAAATTAATTTGAAAGATTCCGTTAGTTTATATTGTCATGTGTTCTACCACGCACAGGTATGCTTTCAATGTTAACTATCTTTTTGTATTTAATTAAAAAACAACATAAAAAACAAATTACAAACGACAATTAAGTTTTTGATTTAATAGAAGACAAAGCTCTAAAACAGAATCAGATGTTATAAAATAAAAAACGCAGCTCCGGAAATGTTCTCTAACAAGAGTCTTATATAACTAAGGAAAGCATCAAAAAAATAAAAGATTTCTAGGAGAAGGGAATAACCATAAGAGGCAAACGAGATTGTTTTTAATTGCGTAGACTAATTAATCTCAAAACGTATTAGATGTCGTCTTTCAATTGATCTGATTTAGGATTGGTAATGGACAATCAAACATCTCCATCGAACAACAACGTCCGCAAAAGGAGATTATAGGCTGAATATTATCTCTCCAAGTTCAATTCGGCTTAGGAATAACGACAACAACTTAATTCCATCCACGCATATATCATATATTAATTAAATTATAATGTAATTAAGAACTAAATACATTTTGGCTAAGTATTGTTGAACACAAATTGAAATCTGCATTGTTATTGATTTTAGTGTCACCAACATAACATTAGTTGAGTCAAACCCTTCTTGAACGAAATTAATATTTCACCAATCAATATATAATTAAGTAGTAAATTAAGATCACGTAAAAAAAAAAAAAAAATCAAATTTAAGAAGTATTTTTAAGTGCTGATTATGAAATGATGATGCTATATAAAACATAATTATACATTGATGTAATTTTCATTGACAAAATAAAATGAAGTCATTCATAATTTAAGTTAAGTTGAATGGATTAAACCTCTTCTGAATTTTAATACATTTAAAAATTAGTGTCTGAATTTCTAATTTCAGGTTTGACCTCTCATGACCTTTGTTTTTTTTTTTTTTTTTTTTAGATTTAGTCCATGTTGTAGTTTTTTATCAAAAATAATAATAACATAAATAGTCCTATGATGAAAATCATTAAATAAGATTTATATAGTGCTTCTAAAAAAACTTGAGATTATTCCCAATTTTATATATATATATATGATATTAAGAAAATAAAACAATATACTTTCTGATCTAAAAAAATTCTGAGATTTTTTCAAAAAAAAATGTATTAGATGTTGCTCAAAGTGTGCACAAAATGTTTAGAGAGGAGTGGTAGCTATAGATGGACTAAATTTAAAGTTCGAAAAAAGTTAAATTGAAAATTAGACGTAATGATTTTCAAATAACCTAAAGTTTATTAGAGATTTAACTTATTTACTCTTCTAAGTTGAGGTGGCAAGCAAGTAAAGTAAGAATAAGGTCCCTCAAAAAACGAAATTCAGAAAATAAAAAATGGAAGGTAAAAGCTGGTCTTGCGACCGGCTCGTCGTCCTAATCACCTTTTAACTTCTAGTTTTTGTACTTTTTTCGACCTCTCTTGTTTAAATTAGATACACCCAAGAAAATAAATGATCATCACAAAATTAATCAACTCTTGCCAACCTTGAACCTTAGCCAGTCTCTCTCTCTCTCAAAAAAAAATGTCTGAGAGTCTTGATCATGGTAGCATGACTCCTGGATCAATGTCTGATGGTAGCATGAATATGAGCCCATCACACATGATGATGCATATGAGTTTCTACTGGGGCAAAGATGCTACAATCCTATTCTCTGGATGGCCAAATGGCAGCCTTAGCATGTACGTGGTGGCTTTCTTCTGTGTTTTATTGTTGGCTGCTGCTATCGAGATCTTTTCAGTCTCCCCAACAGCTAAAATAGGCACTGATATTCCCTTGGGGGGTGCGTTTATTCAAGCTAGTGTTTATGCTGTTCGCATGGGTTTCGCTTACATGGTCATGCTTGCTGTCATGTCTTTCAATCTTGGAATATTTATAGCAGCCGTGGCTGGTCACACCATCGGGTTCTTTCTAGTCAAGGCCCGTGCTCTTCCTATTGCCAACCGATCAGCCAACCAAAATGAAATCCCTCCTAAAGTTTGATGATTCAAGATTCATTTTCCATTCATTTCAATGCCCATGTTTTTTTTTTTTTTTTTTGCCATTTCTTTTCTGTTTCTTCTTTGTCTGCCATGTTTGATTGAGCATCTTTACGTCTGTGCTTTTTTTCTTCGCCTTTTTTTGTGGTTCAAGTTAATAAATTGATATATAATGTAAAATTAAATTAATAATGATCCCATGATATTCCTGAGAATTGGATAATAAAAAAGACTAATGCTTAACTATATAACCATATAAGTATATGCAATATTGCTAGTCGTAGTTTGTAAAATAATTGTTAAATTTCATATTACCTTCAATATATTTTCTTTAACAAGAAAGAACGTGAAATTTTCTCCAATATAGAATTTTTCATACATGGATGGGCTATTTTCATTCATTTAGTAAATTTTAAATCTTGCACTGCTCGTGAATTAGCTATAAGTTTGTTAATATTGCCACCAAAGAGAGGAATTGCATGGGGTTGGAAGAATTGTCTGCGCCTGGTTCACAATTTTTAAGGGGAAATGGCTTAGCCTAATTTTATATATTAGGGTAAGGATGTGTTTGATAATCTCTTTAACTAACTTAAAAAATTAAGTTGTAATACTTAATATAAAAAGTTTGTTTGACAATTTAAATAATCTTATATTTAAAATTTAAAGTTAATCAAAATCTACTTAATTAGGTGAGTTAAAGTTTTTAACTTAAAATTTTTTTATTAACATGTTCAGTTGAAAAGATTTTTAAAAAATTTTAAATATGACTATATAGTAATCATATATTCTCATAATGTTCGCTATACAAATCAATTAAAAAACGATTTTTATTATTCCTAGAAGAATAAAAAAGGTCGAAAGTTGAAACTAAAACGGATGATAAACTTTTTTAATGGCAGATCATTACACCTTGATCTCCTTCCCTCGGACTCTTTTCTCTCTCTTATCATAGCCACAAGATCTTCCTTGTTTATAGAATTTTTTTGTATTGCTAAACCTTTGCCCTTCATCTACTGTACTTTCATTCCCCTCCAATATTAGGATATAAAAGCTAAGGGTTCAAAAACTTTTAGAGATGCAGCCTTCTAGGAGGGATGATAATTGTTGATGGATCTGGTATAGTGTCTTTTGGCCCAAGATTATCGATGGGTGGGCACTGCTTATGGTGATCAATGATTGATTGGTAAGCCGTTGCTAATGCTAGAGCCTTCGCATGCGAAAACAGAAAACAAATGATTGATTGGTCCATGAGCAAGAGTTCAAATCTTTACAACACTAACTTATAATGATGCAACTTTCGATCACCAAAAAGCTGTGAAAGTGCAAAATAATCAAGAAGCTTACAATGTGATCATGGTTAGAATGAGCGTACATACCAGTGGTGATGGTGGTTCATCTTCGAGTACCTTCTGAAGGTGGATTGGATATATTTTTAAAGCCAATTTCAACAACTATTACTGAGAGACTAATAACATTTCCCAAGCAAACTTTCTCCCAATCAGTTGCATTGCCAATGAATGCATCGATAGTTAAACTTTCTTTCACTTCTCGAATTAATTTTCCTCGAGCCCTTTGTGCCTATGGAAAAGATCATTTAAATCAGAAGACAAGGCATATATCTCAAAACATGTAATAGGTCAAATTTTGCAAAGTTCTCATCATTGCTAATAAGGATCGCATTGGCCAATGCTACAACTTCTAATGCATTGCAGAACTTAGCAAAGGCCCATGGAAGGACTGCATGACAGCCATTCGATTTTTCATGCAATGGACCAACCTTTTATATATATATAAGCTCATTGTATGAGGGCAGACTGTCTGACTGACTGAATCAGGTATTGTATTGTCCTGTATGAGTATTAAGTAAGCTAATTTATCGTCAACTTCTTCACGCATTTCAGGTTATACATTTAACTCTTTATTTCTAATTTTATTGGGTTGTGTATTTTAAAATTAACTAATTTATTTATTTATTTATAGGATGTTTTAGGTGGTCTTGATGAGACTTTGATTCGTGCTGTTATATCACTTGACCAACAAATCTTGTATAGAGAGAGGATGAAGAGATATCTATCAAACACATCTATGTATATATTTTTATTTGTGTTAAAAAAAAAAAACATCATTTTCTAATTGAAAGGTTAAAATTATCATATATATAACTTTAATATGTTCAATAACGAGTACATATCAAACAACCTTATTATATTCAGCATTTAATTTTCGATAAATATCAAACGAACTTGTCAATAACATATTCATTACTTAATAATTCAATTCTTAAAATTCAATACTTAACAAATTCAATACTTAATTTTTTTTGTTTTATCAAAACACCACTTAAGTGTCTAATTTTATATATAAGAGTAAGTATTTTATCCGTTAGTCTAAAATAAGCTAATTATGTTATTGTATTGTAAGGGAATTTTCAGTCAGTTTTTCTAATGATATTTTTTGACAAAACCACAAGAAATACCACATGATGAAATTTATTTTGAAAATACTCCTCATAATTTCTGCCATTCTAGCTGAAATCCAGCTAAGGACAAACACCAAGCTATCTTTTTCTTCTTTCTATTCATTGATCCTTTCTTCCTCACCTTCCCTTTTTCTCCAAAACTCATGTCCAAATCACCCCAAAACATTCAATCTTGTTATTTTTTCAGCCACCCCAAAACCTTCATTTTTCCGATCAAAACCGCCATATTCACCTAGAATCAAGTCCTATCCACACCACTAGATCTTAAAATTGATCTTTTCCACTGGCTATCGTCAAGCCCTCTACTTTCCTTTATGTTTTATCTATTTTCTAGTCACCCACAGCCTTAAATACTCTTTAATCATTAAAATCAAGTCTAACACTACAAATTGGTAACTTTTTATCCCCAAAAATAGTTTTATACTTGTCCTTCATTGCCAAGGTTGGAGTGAGGGTGGTGATAGTTAGTGACTTGCACGTGCTCATTCAGTTAAGTGGCTTTTTCGATACAAAATTAACGATGTGCAAATATATATATATATATATATATGCTATGATAGATTGAAAACTCATTTAATATAAAAAATTTAATTAGCTGATTTTTTGGATATAAACATTGGACATTTATCCAATTATATAAGTACATGTAAGTCAGTTTTTACAAATTTTATTTTTAACAATAGATTCCGCTCTGCCAAGGTTTGAGCTGATTGCAAAATGTATCTTTAAAGTCCACACTCCATGATGGAGCAACGTTGAATTTTAAAGTCAAGACTAGTGTAATTTTTTCAAATGAGGAGTACGATAATTTTCTAAAAATTTAGGATAGGAGATTTTTTTTTTTTTGGTCATTCTATTCAAATTGGTTAATTTAATAATAATAAATAAATAAATATAGCTTCTAAGAATAATAGTTTAAACAAATAATATTTCATTATCAATGAAAACTAAAAATATATTAAGCTATAAAAATTTTAAAAAAAAAACATTGACATCACTTTGTTTTCAATTCACATTTATTAATTAATTATGAAATTTGTTATTAAATTATTTAGCTAATCATGGTTTAATGATACTAGAGATTCCTGTGTTGTTGATTTTTGACAAAAACATCTTCGTAGTTTCAATTTAGACAATTGAATCCTCATGTTTTGGTCTGTTGAGCAGTAGAGATCCCTTCATCTATAATCAACCCAATTTTCTATTTACCCATAGGGACATCTAGCGTCATTAACTAGCTAATCATGATTAGTATTGTAAAAAGAAAACTTAACCTTCATTTTTTTTTTCATTCAAATTTAATTATTGCTATCAATTATTATCTCAACTTTAACTAAAGTACTTTGCAATAAAATAGGTAATTTTTATAATGGAGGTATTGAAAATGAATTTCCAATCATTGGCATCCATTGACTGCAGCTGATGAAAATAATTCCAAACAACTAGTGGTTTTTAACTCGTTGGGACTGCTTAATCATAGAAGTTTAGAAAATGGATCAATACGAAACATAAGTCCGAATCATAATTTCTGTGGCTAAATACTTTACAAATGAAGTTAAAATGACAGAAGTCCATTTTATTTCCTAGTTGCCATCTCAATACCCACACGGGAGTTATGACCTTGTAAATGCTAAACACAAAACATCGAAGAAAGGTGGAATTCCAAACCCTTGGAACCAGCCGAATTAACACCGTTGGTACAGATACTCCAAACCTTCCAAGGGCTATCTAATCAGCTGTCCAAGTTCAAACACTAGCGTCTACCAATCCGACATTTCAACACTCTGCTCCATACAAATATCTGTGTATGCTATATGATTTTCAAATTGGGTATAAGAAAAAAAGCTTCCAGGGCTACCAAAAGTCTTCCCATGACCAAAAAATCGGGAGCTCGAAAATTGGTAGTTTCTTTTTCAATCAAAGTTCTATATAAATGACAGCCAGCACGAGCACAAGGCAACGAATTGCTCTGACTGGCAAGTTGCGAACAAATGTACCGTTACATGGCTGAGACCAAATGTAATTATTCTATGACGTCCACTTTAAGCTTCAGGTCATACACCCATTAGGAAAATTATGTCCGTCTTGCCATGGATACATATCATCATAAAAAGGTTAAAAGGGTAAACTAAAAATTTATTTTCTTTGCCAGAGCATGGTGAGAATAGTATGTTGAATCCTCTTTAATACGTTGTCTCCTCTCCTAGTCAGATTTTTTCCAGCCAGCTGATACAAATAATGCTGATTCGGCCAACCCTAAATCTTTGTCACAATATCGTACATCTTTGAAGCCCAAGAGCTGAAAACAATCTTCTACCAGTTGGCCACAAGAGGGAGAACCATCCTTCTCTTGGTGCAACGGCCACATCTTCAACATCCTCTTCGTCAGAACCATCTGAATCCTCCTCATCACCATTCTTCTGATTTTCACTTGTACTGTGCTCTTCTGCTCTGCTGTCAGTTCCAGCTTCCGCAATTTCCCCTGGCTTCTTGTCAAATAGCCCTTTAAATTGTCTCCGCGCCTTGTTCTCCACATCCTGCTAGTCAAAAGGTGGACATACAGCAAGATTTAAAGTGTGCATCTCCCTCTCAAATTGCAAATAGAATATGGTTGCAGATTAACCCACCTGCTGCTTCTGCTTCAGTTTTTTAAGAGCTGCTGTAGCATCAGGTTCAGATGACTTGTCGGCTTTCATCATCTAACATTCACAAGCAGATTCAGATAATGGATGTCAAAGAATTTAAAAATCAACTACATGTGTTACCATTTCAAAATCATTCCTTGCTTCCTCAAAATCTCCAACTTCAATGTAGGCCATTCCACGGCGATAGAGAGCCTTCACATGTGCTGGATTTGTTTCCAGAACCTGCAGAGTTTATCAGAAATGAACATCAACATCCAGACTCTGAACGATGGCAATGGCCATCAAAGTGCTTGTCCTAGAAACCTATGCCGGTTAATCTTAGACAAGGACATCACATATCTTCCTATGGCATGCTCTCTACTGGTAGCTGATGGCCACTTCGATTCTCAACCCTTAACGAGTCATAAGCAATTAGTGAGGGGCTAGGAGCTGACCAGCTGCTTTCTGCACAAAGCGTGCTGCCATAGGGAGTTTGGACCTTGTCATGTTATACAAGAGCTTGATATCTAGTGTATTGCCAGTTGTTCTTCACATGAAATTCCTTATCACAAAGACTTACAAAACCCTGAATAAAACATAAACTATTTAAATAAAAAACATACCTTATTGCATGTCTCAATGGACTTTTTGCATTCTCCTAATTTGAGGTAGCATGCAGCAACATTGAGATTTAACAAATTCTACAAACATCCAAGAAAGAAAATGAAAACATCAAGTGATGGATGGGAAAAATATATTTGATAGTAATTCCTTTCATACACTGCAAGGGGTAAAAAACTTACTCTGGCATTGAGGAAAACTTTCCCTTCCTCGTCATCTTGTGGATTAACATGATTAAATTCTCGAAGCACCTGTTGAACAGTTTCTGCATGGTATTATATGAGGACTTGAAAGGTTCATAAATACAACTCAAGACATTTAAAAGCACCAAAACTTAGAAGAAATACAAATGAAAGGTTTCTATCTTAAGCTGCTAATTTTGAATATAAATAGTAAAAGCTTAATAAATAATATTAACACCAAATTGCAGGACATGGCACTTCCATCAATTAGCAAGTTAGCATAAAAGAAGACATTCATCCTTAATATATATTTCACTTCAATGACAAATTGAGAAACAAACTTGATTTCATATACATCACCAACTGGGAAATGTGATTGATGGCTATCCCAAACTTATCGCAACTTGATTTGAAAATACTGATTACAGCATGGCAATGACAGCAAATGGCTTGATGCAATGTGGTGGAAATAAATCCAACTTCACCTTTGATAAAAGATGAGAACCCAAGAAGTCGAACAAAAATGTTAATGCTCAAGATGTAAGATAAATGTAGTGAGGAGAGAGCATATTACCTTCTCATATTTTGCCTTAGCAAGTTCAAACTTTCCTTCTTTGAAAAGCCTGTTTCCCTGAAGATCAAAGAGATCATCAGAGTTTTGAGATCATAATATAAAAATTTAAGCCCCAAACAACCAATTTATATAATTGAAACAACTTGCTATAATTGGAACACATCTAAACAGCCAAAGCTTAATTAACAAATAACCAAAAAAAAAAAAAAAAACTAAGCACAATTAACAAGTATGAATGAGCACATACTGTGTTTCTGATCTTCTCTGCTTCATCCATTATACTCTGAAAGTCCAAACCGGTCCAATCCTGAAATAAAGATCCATGAATAAAAAGGAGAAAAGGTCATAATCCTTGGAGATGAATTCCAAATAAGCATCTTCAGTGACTTAAAGGTCAATCAACTGGCACAGATCCACTCATAGTAGTTCCCATTATTATTTTAAGTTCACCTCAATCAAATACTGAATACAAAAATCACTATAGAGCCAAAAGGTGACTTTAGCAGCAAGCCACCGATAAAGTAGTTCGCAAACTTGATAAAGAGACAGCAGTAGATCTTTAAAAAAGTTCATCAAGCAGCATTTCAATTTAACTTCTAAGAGACATCAGTCAGTTACCTTTGGCATCTCAAAACCAAGAAGCTCAATTTCCCATTCAATATGAGCACCTTCAGGAACATTAGCTGGCCTAATTATATAGGGGAAAAAAACTTGGTCAGAAAGAAGATGAAGTAATGATGATGACAATAACAATAAAAAAAAGTGCCTCTAATTTATGCATTATTTGTGGCATGCTAAGTCTCAAAAAGCAACCTTGGAAACTTGTCATATGCGAAGTCAGGAGGGCAATTAACAAGAGCTACCTCTCCAGGAAGCATTAAACGAACACACATTTCAAAACCTTCAGGCACCTACAAAACAAAATTCACTCATTTTTTATTCCCCTACAAAACCAATTCATAAAACTTATTTCTTCCTTTACACGAGAGAACTCACAAGCCCTTCTCCAGAGCCGAACTCTAAAGGCTGACCATCATTATCAATTCTTGTATCAATAAAGACCGTCTTTTCTTCATTAAGCAGCATGCCCTTGTAATGAACGCGTAGTAGGCTGTCATGAAGAGGGCAATCCATAGGAAACTCACCTAATTTTTCAGAGCAATTAAGAAATCCATATTGTAGCATGCATGATTTGAAAATTGCAGAGCCAAGAGGTTAAATAAATGGATAGAAACTTGCAAAAGAAGAATTGAATGACATATCATTAGTTATGTTAGTTTAATAGATGGAAGGGATGAATAAAAACTTTGATGAAAGTTCAGAGGCGTAATTGATACAAACGAAATCTCAGGAGAGAAATTGAGAAACCACCCAAACCTCAAGGAGACAAATTAAAATTTACCCTATATGATTCTCTCACAAAATCCACATTTGTTTATACATTCCAGAAGGATATCAGAAAATAAGTGCAGAGGAAAAAATAGAATCAAGCAACACAAAAATACGGATGCATGCACCTATAAATCTCTAGCAATTTTTAAACATATTCTGAACCCACACCTTTTCCATCATGAAGCCGACGCTTTATCAGGCGCCCATCTCCAAGCATGTCCCGCACCTGTCAACATTAAGTTAGAGAGTTCGAGAAAGAGTGTGTGTGTGTGTGTGTGTGTGTGTGTGTGTGTGTGTGTGTGTGTGTGTGTGTGTGTGTGTGGCTAACTAAATTAGCATTACAATTATTATCTGGTGCAATCATAAAAAAATCCCCATCAATCAAGAAACCTCTATTTTTAAAGTGTTACTTTATTACTTGCATTGCTCTTTGGATCTAGTTTCCTATTTCAGAGTTTTTCATTTTTGATAGAAGATTTTCTCTGTGTATGTTCCGTATGCAACAAAGATTACAGTTAAACTCTCCAAATAAAAAGTAGAACTAGGTTGCTTTTGTGGCAAAAAAAAAAAAACTCTTGTGACAGAGAGAAAACTAGAGACATAATATGGTGGGAATTTGTACTTCTGTGGAGGGAATGCGTGTAATAGAAGTTTTGGGCTTGTTATCAGGCAGTTTCCAGGAGGTTTTTTCCTTTAAAGGACAAATGCTACAAATGCTCCATGCGTTCTCTCGATTTTGTGGATTAGGCAAATGTTAAGCGCCTTAAATTTTGTGTACTCTATTCTAATATTTTTATGGATTTGTGAGACCATAAAGTAATATTTAAAGATGGCAGCAGAACCGTTAGCACACAAATGGAATGACAATTATGATTTGCAATGAGGAAATGATGCCGAATGAGAAAGCAACTGAAAAGAAAAATAGAAAAGAAAGAAAACCTAAAGAAATATTGCAATGCTCAATAATAAATCATCAAAAAGGCTCTCTTAATTACAGATGAGTAATAAGGGCTCTTGTATGGACACTGAAAACCAAAAATATCTTGAACGATCAGAAATAGGAATTCCTGAACAGTAAACATCAATTGAATTACTAGATAGAAAATACAGTAAATTCCTACTCACTAGTACTTTAGTAGGAAATAAACAAAAATCCTACAAAATAAAATTCCTAATAACTAAAAATTATAAATAATCAAAACAATAATGCTCAAATAAATGATTTGCTCTCCAGTAAGGGATTTTCATACCTGAGTGAAATGGACAAGCTCCACTTCAAACTGAACTTCCTCAAAACCTTCTGCTACAGACATGAGCAGAGATTCAGTCAAGTACTGATTAGTAACATATATTACTGCCTTTTCTTCTCGTGTCATAGTTCCAAGTCCCATCTCAAGACCTTTTGGTACCTAATTTAGTCAGAAACAATCTTAAATACCATTTGTCTTCCAAAAATTCTTTTAAAAAATGGACAAAACTTTTCTTCATTCAATAGATTTAGATTATTGAGCTCAAGAAATCGGCATGTTGTTCTAGGAAATGAGAACTGCAGCAGAAAGATGTGAAAGAAGATGTGAAACTGATCATCCATATTGCCACTGAAGATGACAATCCTATGCAGGAACTTACTAGACATGAAAAAAACACGAATATCAAAGAAAAACACAACATATTCCAGTCCTGCAGAGTGCATCACCAACCTCAGATTTTCCAAAAGTAAAGAAATAAGGTTCTCCTTGTTTGTGCAATGGAATTACTTTTCCATCTCCTGTCTTTGCAGAAATCCTGAAAGTATAGCATGTTTCTCATAAGAACTTCAAACGTTTCATCTAATAGTCCAGCATAAACCCAAAGAATAAGAAAAGGGATTTTTGAACAAGTTTCTACCAAGCTTTTACTTCATATGGTTCTCTTGGCGATTCCCAACCCTGCCCTTCATCTATTACCTATCCATGTAAGTTGTCAATTACCTATGAAATAATTTTTAAATCTGAAAATAAAAATATAGCAGAAAAATACCAACAGTAAAATTTGCATCACTATACATTTAATAAATACCGGCCCCATAAGCATCTTCCTATTCTCACACAAGTCTGAGACGCACAATTGTTTCAATGCCATCATTTTTCTCCAAAATGTTACCAGATTTTAAAAGTTGTTTGTCATCACCATATAGCATATCAACATTCACTTTTACATTTGTTGGGTATGAGAAGGTGTAGGGAGTGAGGGACATTTACAACTATTCTCATTATACAGTAAAGAGAAACTACTTGACCAAATTCAATACTTAGTATTCGCATGGTGCTCTAATACATATAACAAAGGTATCACTTAACAATCTCCCAAGAATGTAGTCCTATAACACGGAGACTTTTTAAAATGAAAGCAAATGACAGTAAAATGTCTTGGAATATTCCCTCTAAGCAAAGATAAGGACCCAAACTATCGTTCATGTTTGCAGTCAACAGATAGCATGATACGTATAGTTTATCAAATTTTCAATTATCTAAAAATACTTCACCAGATGCACATACAATTATGGACTTCCCCATAAATCTTACGCAACCTCCACCAAATGTATCTCAAGCAACAATTAAGTATATTTCAATACCTTCTTTATAACTCCTAAATCCTCGCTGACAACCTGGAAACCCACACAAATACAATTCAAGATTTGAATTAAGGATTGATCAAATGAGATAAAATTTAATGAGTCTTGCTCCTTTATACTAAAACTTCAAAATATTTTCGGAAAAAAGAGTCTTGCTCCTTTAAACTAGAAAAGGTATATTGGTGTGCTCCCTTCTTTCAGCATCTATAATCAGTAATTGCTTAACTTTAAAAGATATGGTGAATAAATTCGTAAAACCATAGTTTAAGAATCACAAAACACCAAGGATCTTGGACTGCATTTCAATTAACATTAACACATGGCATCATGAAAAATCATATAGAAATAATATAACCAGAAAATAATCATGAGAATAAAATATTCAGTGATGTCAAATTGTTACAAAATAAAAGGATATGCATTTAAAAAAAAAAAAAAAAAAAAAAGGCCTTGCCTTGACTTTCGAAAATTCTATCATCTCAATCTCAAAGTGAAGTTCATCGTCCTTTGGAAAGCTACTTGGAGGTGAAAGTGGACAATCAGCCTCGCAATAATGCATTTGAGGTTTCATCTTGAACTGAAACAGGAGATATGACCAGTTTTTGAAGTAAGAAAACATGAACATTCAGCATAGTTAAACAATGGTTTAAAACGATTCAATATTCTATATCCCAAGCTTTTGGACAAACATAAAACTAAAAAAGAAATAGATTAAAAAAACTGAAAGGAATTAGACAATAAAATAAATGACTTCTCTTATTTATTGATGAAGCATGTCTGCTTTATTTTACTTCTTGTTGTGCTTTAATTTTCTTTTCTCCTCTGTTCTTTTTTTCTTCTTTCGTTCTCAGACATGTGCTTATAAGGGAAAAAGAAACTCAAAGTGTGAGCAGGCACACACACACACACACAAGGTCGTATGGAAAATGCAGAGGCCCCATACCATTGCAACTTCACCCTTCAACATTGTAGGAAGCCCTTCAATCAATCCTAATAACATCTTGCTTTTTCCCAAAACTTGTCGTATTGGAGTACCCTTGCCTGCGAATCAAATGAAACATCCACTTTAATCCAATGACTCAATAACTAAAACGCAATCAATTCACTATATAAATTATATTACTCAAGCCCTAATTGTCAAATTAAGTCGCTCTAACATTGTAAATAAAAATCAAGAAAATAAAACTCCTCTAATACTTCAACATATATACATATCAATCAATCCATAACCTCACCTCCATATTCCAACCTTGTAGACTCGACGACAAATCCAGCCAATGTCCTAACAGTGCAATGATACACGACCTGCAAAATTATTAAAAAAAAACAACCTAGTCATTAAAATTCAGCAATTAAACCGGCCAATGCCCTACGCGATTACACACAAACTCGAAGCAGGATTAAAACAGGAAAGAAAGAAAGTAACCTGATCACCATCTGATGGTCTAGCATCACCACCTCCTGGTCTCATTTCAGCTTTCATTAAACTTCCCGGCACGATTTTCTTTCTCCTGATTGCCAAAATTAACTTAACTCATTAATTATTAACCACGCACAAAAGAAGAAGGAAAAATTACCTCTTCTCGGTCTCAGTAGGCTCTTTCTTCTGCTTAGGTGGAGCATATTCTTGCGCCGTATCTTCCTCTGCAGTCATGTCTGATCACCGACTTCGAAGAATCGAAGCTAAGCAATGGAAAAATAGCAGACTAATCAAACCCTACTAGAACTTGCAGGGGTAAACGAACCGAATCGCAGCCACTTAGCAACAAATAGAGGCTAGATTCGTGAATCGAAATGGTAATTACCTGCTTCTTTTTTTCGAGGGAGAGCAGAAGAATCTGTGACTAATTGACTGCAGGTCGTTATTTTCGAAGGCGAGGAAAGGAGGAGTTCGAAAATAGTGTGAGCGTTTAATTAATTTTTGGGTAAATTTCATTTTCACCTCTGTAGATTCACCAATATTACATTTCAATCCTTACCTTTTGAAGTTTCCTAATGTTTACTTTATAATTTTTCAATTTTATCCTTAACTACTAAATAAGAAACAAAAAAAAAGCATTTTTTCACATCTTTCTTTTATTTTTATTTTTTAATATCTCTCTCATTTGTTGCTCTCAGATGCCCATAGTATCGTATGCTTTAGGATATCTCGCGATGAAAAACCTCAAAGAACTATAAAAAAATAAATAATAAAATCGAAAACATATGCTATTCGATTGTTAAAAAATTTAGAACATTTCGAAAATGACAAAGGTAAAATTAGAAAATTAATATACTCTTGAGACGTAGACAAAAAATATTTTTCATAAATAAGCTATGAAAAAAATTAGTCAGATTAAAAGTATGTTTGGTAAGAATTACCTCGATTATTATTATTATTATTATTATTATTTATGAAGGAAGGTAGTATAGGTTAGGATCAACAAATAAAAAGTTTAGAATTTTGAATCGATTTTGTAACAACTTTTTTAATTAGAGTCAAAGATTGTTTTTGACCAAGCTTATTTATGAATTTCTTTTGAATCAAAAGTTTTTAAAAAAAATAAATGGATTTGCAAAAATCATAACAAACGGAATCAAGTTTTTAATTACAATAATAATAGAACTGTTATAAAAGAAATAGAAATAATAGGAGAATTAAAGAGAAAAATGATGAAAAAATGATTTTACTATAAAAAGAATATAAGAGATAACAAATTTAAACAATTCTCACATGCCTCGTTAAAACCTTACTAGGAAAAAACCCGAGTGGGAAAAAATCCTAGTGAAGAAAAAAGAATACAATATTCCTTGTACACATTAATCTCGATATTGGCCTCCTCTTGTTGAAAACATCATTTGAGATCTCTAAGATGATATATTTCAATCTTGTAAATCATCTTCTCAAAATTTGTAGTAGGTAATGCTTTAGCAAATAAACATGTTGGATTATCACTTTGATGTATTTTTCCTTCAATGGAATTATGCAAGCAACATTATCTTCATATGATATTGTTGGAACTTCTTTTGCTGATATATAAACCGCACGTCTCTCAAATATGATGGATCATTGATCTTAGCCAAATACATTCTCGACTTGCCTCATGAATTGATATTTATGCATGATTTAAAGATGCGGCGACTATAGTTTGCTTCATATAATGTCAAAATATAGTTATATCTCCATATATAAATATATAATCGGTCGTTATCGAGTTTTGTGTGGATCGGATAGATAATCCGCATCCGCATAACCAATTAATCTTATTTTTTATTTATTATAGTAATATAAGCCCATATCAATTATTCCTCGAAGATAACGTGGTATATGTTTAACTTTATTTTAATTTCTCCATATTGAATCAAAACTATGACTTGCTAATAAATTTATAGAAAAGACTATATTATGTCGAGTATTATGAGCAAGATATATCAATGCACTAGTGGCATTAAGATACGGTACTTCGAGACCAAATAGTTTTTCGTTATCTTCTCGAGGTCGAAAATGGTCTTTTTAGATATCAAGTGAATGAACTACCATTAGGCTGGTCAATAAATGATCTTTATTTAGAATCATTATAAAACCTTTTTCTATACAATTTGACTGATGAATAAAAGTCTAATTCTCTAAGTGCTCGAACTGCAGGTTGAGATAACATTTTTTTCCCAAGGTATTCATATCAAATTCTCTTTTTAGATAACTTATGACACTTGAAATCTCTTCGGGAGTTCCAATAATATTTAAGTCATCAATATATACAATAAACCCTTTTTTCAAATAAAAATATATAAACAAATAGGGTTATTTTTTTTATAACTTTCTTTTAATAAATAATCATTGAAGTGATTATATCACATACACACGGGTAAGTAATAAACAATAGATATAAAAATAAAATATAAAAAATATAGTATAACTTGAATTTCTAAAAACTAAAATAATAAGAAAAATACTAAAATAATCATAATAGAGATCTCCATAATTTAATTTAATTTTTTTCGTCGAGAATATGTATTACATGTTTTTGGCATTTTAAGTCCTTCTAGGATTTTCATGCTGATATCATTTCAAATGAACAAATAAACTATGATCACATTCATTAAATGCATGCATATGAATGTTTTCCATATATTTTGTCGGGCTAATGAGACAACAAAATATAATTGCATCCATTATAGGAGAATATGTTTTCTCATAGTCAATGTCGGTTCTTTGCAAACACTCTTATGTTAAAAAAATTTTTTTGTATCTTACAATCTCATCTTTCTTATTTCGTTTTCACATAAATATATATTTGTATCCCACTAGCTTAATATCTTCGGGTGTTTTAGCTATGGGTTTAAAAAAACTACTCTTTTATAAGAAAATATAATTTTGTATGGATTGCTCTTTTCATTTACACCAATCATCTTTATGTCGATATTCTTCAATAAATTTTAGCTCGGGATCCATATTTTCATTCAAAATATCAATTGTAATATTATATGCAAAAATCTTATTGATAAATATTTCTTTTCGGTCCTATTTTCTCCCTATATTAACATAATTTATCAAAATCTCTTGATTTTTCTCAAGCATTTGGACTTCTTCTAGAAGCCTATTATCGAAATATCTTGAATCATTTTATGAATATTTACATCCTTTATATTTTCATCTTTCCCTTTTCTTTTAGAGATTTTTATCTTTAGAATCGATCTCGTCTTCCATGCTTCGAGTTTGCTTTAGATTCATTAGTTATATCATTAATAGACTCGTCCCTCTAGGACATCAATTCTAATAGAAGTATTCTCAAAGAGGAAATGCATTTTAGTTACTCTTTTAGGATATGAAATGCATGTAGCGATTGGTTTGTAATACCCCGTAAACAAATTATCTTCCGAACCTCTAGTTCATATTGTTTTGTATCAAATTGATATAAAGATAGAGTACTACATGTAATCTTTTTTTTCAACATTTTCAATCGCTTATTTTGCTTATTCTCTACCCATAATGTTGAAAGAACCATTTTATCAAAATAATAGTCAATAAATCGAGCTATAAAAATACCTTTTGTTCATGAATCGAGAGATTGAATTATCGAAGAGGATTCAAATTTAACATATATTTCCAATCTTCTTTAAGTGCCCATTTTATTTTGTTATGAAGGAGCACTACGGATATGCATTGCAATATCAAAAATTCTTAAATAAGAAATATTTGGCTCATGACCATAAATCAATTGAAGATGAGAAAATTTCGATAACTTATGGGTTTGATGCGAATAAGTGTTACTGCTTGTAGGATTGCATGTCCCCAAACATAAATATGGAGTTTTATTTTTAAATAATGATTTAGCTATCAATTGGAGCGTTTTGATAAATGATTTTTGTTCAACCTTTCGAGTATGAACATAAGTAACATGCTATTCAACCTTTATTCTAATAACCAATCAATAATAATTTAATGCTTGAGAAATAAATTCACCGAGCATTATCAAGGTGACTTATTTTAATAGCATAATCTGAAAATTATGCTTGAAATAAAATTTGCTAGCAATCTCAAAAACGTCGGGTTTCGAGTAGATAATAAGCATATATATGACTATCTTATGAATGCATTTATTAAAATTGTAAAATATTTAAATGGTCCACATAGTGGATGAATTGATCCACGTATATTACCTTAAATACATTCTAAAAATACCGAAGATTCAATCTCAATTTTACTTGGTGATGGCTTAATTATCAATTTGTCTTAACAACTTGCAGAACATGAGGATTCATTAAATTAAAGAATCTTCTAGCTCTTCAATAGATGTCCATGTGAATTTTTAATAATTTTTCGAATCATGAAAGACCCAAGATAACACAACTGGTCATGTCATATAATAAAAATATTTGAATTAGTAAACTTCGATTTACTATAGTATTTGTTTCAATCATTCTAATATTTGTAATAAAGACTATAAGAGAAAACGGATAAATTTTTCAATACATATTTTCTACCTGGTATAATGATTATAATATATAAGTATTAACACTTGTTATCTTGATATGATATCAATTTAGATGAATATCTTTGAAACTCAATAAATTTCTATGAGACTTTGAAGAGAATAGTACATCATTTATAATAAAATTTATCTTTTTAGATAATAACATATTTGCTCTTCCGGAGCATTTAAATTAATCACTTCAATTAAATATATTAACTTTTTTAAAGCCTTTAAAAGTTACCTCTTCAAGTAATAATATATTCACTCTTCTAGAGCTTCAAAAATTTATCTCGTCAAGTAATAATATAATCGTTTTTCTAGAGCCTTCAAAATTTATCTCTTTAGATAATAATATAATTGCTTTTCTATAGCTTTTTATTAGATTGATATTATCATATATAATATTAACATAAAATAATCAAATAAATCAATACAAAATAAATAAATAAATTTTTCACGACCATAAATAAATAAAATAAATTTATCACTATCTCTATGCAATTATAAGAAAATATAAATCTTATTTATAAATAAAAAAGCTAACAACTTATTAATTTTAGTTACCTCCATTTTGATAAATAAAATTAGCCTCTATATTTTTTTATTTTTTTCAACGAGGTTTGACAAAGGCTTAATGAGGTGCTTTAGTGTACGGCAGGTATATCACCAATGTCCATTCATATCATATTTATAACATTCATTTTCGAATGCCGACTTTATATACTTTCATTCTTTTTTTTCATAGTTATCCACTTCGGTGATGAGATGTAATATTATGGTTATCGCAATTATAATCATAATTATTTCAAACACGTCCATGGCTATGATCATATATTCTTTCATGCCTAAAATTATCATAAATGGTCACATTCACTTCGGAGAATAGAGTTGAACCAATTGGACAAGATCTATTCTTTTTCATCAATAGTTTGTCATTTTATTTAGCCACGAGCAAATATGAAATCGATTCAAAATATTTCTTAAACTCTTTTTCTTGATATGCTACTGCAGATAACATATTCGACACATAAAAAGTAGATGAAATTAACTTAGCATCAAGCACTTATGATTAATAATTCTTGCCTAAAATGTCAAGGGCCACAAAATCAAGTTTTGTGATAGTTGATATGATATTATTAAAATTGTATATTGCAAAGTATAATAATAATATTAGGAAATAAAGACAAAATGTAATAATAAAATTTAAATAAAAATAAACATAATAATAAAATTTAAACTTTTCAAATAACTTATATTAGATTATTAGATTCTATATATTAAATTATTAAAAAATTTCAAATGTATATTCTATATATCATTAGATTTAAAGTGCATGATAAATTAGATATATAACTCTTAATGATCTAAATAATAATTTAGATCTAATTGGTAGAGCACTTATATATAAGAAATCCAATGATTAAAACAATTGATTAAGTCTTTTGTTAGATACATACATCATGGTTTATTATCTTAATTGATTAGAGCTTCGTGCTAATAACGTGTTATAAAAGAAATAGAAATAATAGGAGAATTGAAGAGAAAAATGATGAAAAAATGATTTCACTATAAAGAGAATATAAAAGACAATAATGCTAAAAAATTCTCACGAGTCTCTATAAAATGCCTTTACACCAATTAATAAACAATCAAGTCTATTTATAGGCTTCAAATTTGAGAAGAGAATTGAAAGAGACTACGAATAATCAATTGCATCACCCTTTCAATTTCTCATATTGAATGATGAATTGAGTCATATTAAAAATCATGAGTAGTTGGGATATGAAAAGTAGATGAAAATGATATGGACATTCATTAATTCATAACAAGAACACCTTACTTACATATCTTTCATTTTTTATAACGTCTCACTCCATTTGGTCGGATAAAAATATTCCTTGAAAAAGAATAAATTGATCCATCTATGATTTATCCCTTTCTAAATAACCTAAGAAGGTAAATACTAATAAATCATTTAGTATCTTTTTCTCGTTTTTTGATTTTTGGTTTTTAAAAAATAAAAAATGAAGGATAAATTATTATACATACTTGGTTTACAAAATTTTAATAATATATTATTAATTAAATAATAAAAAAATTAATAATATTGTATAATTTAATCTTTATAATTAAATGATGGAGTCATTCCATAAAATGTATGGTAGTGATGATGACATGACGATAATTGATATGATGCTAAAAATTATAGGAATACCAATTGTTTTTATTATTGTAATTTTAATTGTAAATATTGTTGGTTGTAATAGATGATAATTATACAACAGGAACAATTGCAATAATATGGTAGCAATAAAAATAATCATAATGTGTTTATGAAAGTTATGGAGATAATGATGGATAGTGTTAATAGAGTTGATGATAATTGTGATAATGGTAAAAGAGGGAGTGATGGTCAATAAGTAAAATGAAAGTAGTGGTTGTAGTAACCATGATGGTGATTGTATTATGGTTGTCATAACTCGTTTTTGACTATCAAAAATAAAAATTAAAAATTACATGTTGCATAGTTTTCTTGATTTTTGCATGGTTTTAGGTATTTTAATAAATTTTCATGACTTAACATATATTGATATTTTTCTTAATTTTTTAGAGCATTCAAAAAGAAAAGGATAACGAAAAAAGTTGAAAAAACCAAAAGAATAGAAAAAAAAAGAGAAATTAAAAACATGATGACCGAAGAGAGAGAGAGAGAGAGAGAGAACAAAGAAATTAAAATGTGCAATGGTGCAATCAAAAGAAAATAAAAAAACACGGCCCGTAGAGAACGAAAAGGGGAAAGAGAAGAATAAAATAAGAAAAATGCGAGGAGTGCAACTCGAAACAAATAAAAACAACAAGGATTGAAGAAAAAACCGAATCATCAATTGATGGATATAATCCAAAGAAAACAAAGAAAAACAAAAAAGACCGAAATATTAAATAAAAAAAACTTTAAAAATGAAGGGAGGAAGGAAAAAAAAGATACATGAGCACAATTGACACAATAAAATGAATGAAGTCCAAAAAGATTTAAAATAAAAGAAAAGAAATCGCCAATTGATTGATATAATCGAGAAAACAAAGAAAGGTCAATGACCAAAATATAAAATATAAAAAATAAAGGACCAAAAACTTTAACTTATTTAAATGACGTCCTTTCAAACAATTAGTAATAATTAAAAATAAATAAAGATCAAATGGGTGAAACCACAATATTTCATTCTTGTGACACTATTCATCTTTCTCTTTCTTTTTGTGTTTTTTTTTCTCCAAGTTTTTTTTCTTTGTCATCAACCCATAAAACGGCCTCCGAAACTTCTCTCTCACTCGCACACCATTCAAAAAAAAAAGAGCCTTGTCAAAACATATTTCATACATCTTCTTTGCTATAATATCATATTTTAATCACAAAAACATTGTCATTCACCAATAAAAAACTATGCAAAACCAAGTCAAAACTTCCTTCAAAATAGTCCAAATACACCATTTGTAAAAATTTTATAATACACAATGAGTAACTAGTGGCATGTATAGTAATTATTTTATGGATTCACTTTGAGGAGAAAGATAAACACAAAAAAAGAAAAGAGAAAATTAAAAAAAATTGAGTGAACGTGAAAATTTTTTTATCACTTTTGGTAGATACGGATATAATTCAATATGTGTATCTCTCTTCTTAAAATGGATTCATAAAGTAATTATTGTACGTATTATTAGTTACTTTTTGTATGTTATGAAATTTTTCCACCATTTGAACTCCAATCCTAGCTACAACCAAGGACAAGAGTCACAGCTAGGTAGGGATGTGTAGGGGTGGATTAGTCTTACGAAATAAAAGGTCCACACTTGATGAAAGCATCGAAAAAACCTATCCCAAGAAGACTATAAAAAGGCAGTTTCGGGAAAGAATTTAGGACGAATATATACAAAGAGAGAGAGAAAATAAAGCATTGAATGACAGAGAGGGTTGAGGGGTAGTTGTAAACAGAAAATAGAGAGTTTTGGTCAGCGGTTAGGCGGGGGGGACAGAAGAAGAAGAAGAAGAAGTTAAAGAGCCTAGTTTTTTAGTCCACGATTAAGACTTTGCATAATTTTTCTTGTCAATCCTCCCACCATTGCTGTCGTGTTTTGCTTTTCTCTGTAGTAGGTATATCTCTGTTTGTTTTCATTTTCTTATTAAGTCAAATGTAGGTTTTGAATGGTGTTGTTGAGTTAGTTTTCGTTGGCTTGTTGGTTAGTTAATTTTTTGTCTTTTTTTCTTTTTTGCTAGTTTGGGGCATGTTTTGGCCGGTTACTTATCTGAAATTTTGGCTGAAATCTGATCATTCCTCCCCTCTCTTTGCCTACGGTATGGTGAGGTTGAAAGAGGAGATCATTTTGCGCTAAACCGTGGGGTAACGGAAAAATGAAACTAGGAAGTAGTGTTTTTACGGTTTGCCACTTTTGTTGAATTCAGTCCCTGAATTTGTAGCTATTCTTTATTTTAATGGTCCAACATAAGATGCTTTCAATTGTGCTCCTCATTTCTGCTAAGGGCTAAGTAGAAACATATTATTTTGCTACTTTGTTTTAATTTAGTTGTTAACTCAGCTTATCTTTAAATTTTATTCTTATTTTGCATAATAAAACATTGATAAACAGAAAATAGTTTTCATACCCATCTCCATTAAAACAATAATGAACTCTGGTACAATTGTCATTTCTGGATATATTCACAAATGGAGAGAACAAAAAAATATTTATTCAGTATTCAATGTAGCATCTTTAAACGTCAACGCAATTGCACTTTATAACAGAGATTATGGACCTCAGGTGCGAAAGGATCAATTATTTGCCTGTTTAGCAGCTAAAATGGGTTTTTATTGTTTATAGTTTGTCGCTACACGGCCATATGATTGTCTGTTCACTAGTATTTAAGTTCACGAAGCAAGTAAACACCAATCAAGAAGGGACATTAATAAGTCAGCCGTTATTTTATTACTTAATAAAATAAAAACAATACAGCCTTTAGCCAAATATTATACATAGCATCAGTGGTCTCAATTATGACAGCAATTTTCTTTCATCGAGCCATTTGCGTACCACCAACGTTACCAAGTTTATACGCAACATTACCTGGTCCTTTTTTATTTTTTTTATTTTTATGTTTTGAGATAATAAAATATTTTTTGGATCAGTTTTTATGTTAATAAAAACTAAGTTTATCACTATTTAAGATAAATTAAAATCAAATTATACTTAATTTTAATCAATTTTTAAATCGGTCGAGAGATTATATTCAATGCTACACGAAAAAATAAAGAAAATTTTCGCTAGGAAGAATCAACTTTTTGACATGATGAATGGTAACATTCTTTTTGCCACCATACCCATGTTCTATGCTAGGAAACAAAGCGGCACGCTAGGAGACCTAACATTTCTTTAGGTCGAACGTAACAAAACGTATGATCTAAGCTGTCTATCATAATTCATAAGATTACCATTACAATAATAGAAATCATTGTTATTGTCACCGTCAATTTGTCTGGCTTCTGTCATTATTGTTGTAACATGTCCAGAAAGACAAAATTGCATGTTGTTTGGTTGGTTGAGCAACCATTGAATTTAGGATTTTTTTTTTAAGAATTAATTAATTACTTAATCTTTCTTATTTTAAAAATATTAAATATGTAATATTTATATTTTAATTTTTTTTGTAACTTCATCTTTTTAGTTTTTTTCTTTTTTTATTTTAAAATACATATAAAAAATGAAATGATTGATAAAAAAAAGGATAATACTATTAGAAATAAAGTAGTATTGAATTTAAGTGTTTATTACTGTTTGAAAAACAAAATAATTAAATTTTAAAATAAATAAAATTAATTAATTTGTTTTTATTCGGCTGAAATGAGAAAAGAGTCCCATCAAATTGTGGCAAGCCTAAGCAGATAAGTCGTGACACTGTATCACGTTAAAACACGACACGTGAAAAGGAGAGACTTGCATGTTCAATAATTGAAAACCATTTTTCATTTACATTTTCAGTTGTTTTTCTTTTTTTAGTCTTTCATTTCAGTGAAAAATTAAAAGAAAATGTATTCCTTAATCAAAGACAGAAAAGTTTTCCGTTAAAAAAATTAAGAAACACGTCAAGATTATAATTATTTTTTTATAAAAAGATTGAAATCATAATTTCTTAATTTTTTGTATTTGTGGTAATGTAACTATAAAATATTATTTTTAAACCATTTAAATTTAAAATTATCATGAAAACAATGTACTTACTAAATCCCATATATAAATTAAATTTATAATAAAAAATAAATTGATGATATTAACCAAATATAAAAATGTAAACTAAGATAATTTCAATGTTTTGGATTTATAAATATTGTATTGTTCATATTTTAGTTTTCCTTTTCATTTGAAAAACAGTTAAAAACCTGTAAAGGACATTTTTTCCAAATTCAATGTAAATTTTAAAAACTAGTTTTCCGTTTTTCTTTGAAGAAATATTATGTTCGAACAGAAAATTACAGTTTTTTTCCTCACTCTAGTTTTTTAAGTCTTTAAATTAAGTAAGGTCAATATTGATTAAAAAAATAATTTTTAAAACAAGATAGATTAATTAATGCTCATCAAAACTAAAGAGACTAATTTATAATTTACTCAAACTAAACACTTATAACAAAATTAAAAAATTCGCATAAATTTTACTTTTTAAAACTGAGTATAAAATCCAAATGGTATATGGCTGCATAAGTCTCTCTATTATTATTATTATTATTATTATTATTATTTGTCTTTGTCGCCTCCCTTTGGTTTTTTTTTTTGTTAGTTCATTCATCTACGTTTGGTTTCTGTTTTAATCTCATTATTTTGTTAACTTTTGAACAACGATATTAACTTTTTCCCAAGTCTTAATCTTATCTCTCTATCTATTTTTCATCTTAATTTTGTTATAATTTTTTTACTCAATTAAAAGAAAAGATATATCCAATCATCCTCTTTAAAAATTAAAAAAAATGAAGATAAAGATATATTTTTTTATCCAAACTCATTTATAGGCTTATTTTATTTATGTGATAATAAGTAAATTTTGAGTTTAAAATAAATTATTTGCAGTACTTTTTTTTTAATATGAAAAGAGTTTTAGATAAATTTTTAAAATTAAAAATTTATAAAATCAAAAAAAATAAATTATAATATACTCTTTTAAGGTATTTTAAAATTATGAACATCATTCAAAAATTTAAATTTAATTAAAACTCTCTTTAGATTAAAAAGAACTACAAATATTTTATTTTAAATTTTAAATTTGTTTACTATAATAGAGATAGATTTAAATTCATAAAAAATATTTTGGATAAAATATATTTTTAGCTTCATCTCTTTTTTCTAGTTTTTTTTTTAAAATTTTTAGAGAGAAAGAACGAATATATCTTTATTTCTTTTCAATTTTTTTAAAATTTATTTATTTAAGTTTGGTATAAAAAACAAGAGTAGATTGAAAAAAACAAATTAACAACGGTAGTTCAAAAGTCAACGAAAAGAGATTAAGGCAGAAAGCAAACGAAAAAAAATTAATTTAAGATTTAAAAAAAAAAAAAAAGTAGAAGAACATGCGCCACCATTAACTCAAATCTCATTTCTTATTAATTAGAGGTTATACTTCGAATGACTTCAAATAACTATAATTTCAACTAAATTTATTTTATTTTTTTATAACTAAATTTCGTAAGAACAACACCTTTACTTTTTTCAAAAAATAAAAAAAGTGAAGCAAGGAATGACTAATAGTGATTTTTATTTACACAATTTGGTTACAAAAAGTATAATAATAATAATAATAATGAGTACTTGAAGAGTCAAGGAAAGGAAAAACGCATGAAGCAAACAAAAGACCTAGGAAGAAAAGAATGAAGAGGATGGGCGACACTGTCACATGAGCATGAACCTGACCTAGTCAAAACATACACACGCGAAAGTCGAAACCCACAGCACGACATGTACAACCATCACAAAGGACACATCAGCCGACGCAGCCGAAAAACAGGGAAAAAGAAAGAATGACTCCTCTCTTACATTCCCCAACTGCTATCAATGCGCGTTAACCCCATGGCGGCATTGCCACCCACAAAACACAAGAAGTGGTGCGCACCACGTGAATCCAAAGTGCACGGCCACCGACGTGGCCTAGGCCTTCAACTTGCCACAAACGCACACCCTATGCCGGCTACTCGGCGTTGAGTAAATTATAGAATAGTCCCTCTTGTTTAGAAAACGAATTGATTAGTCCTTTTTTATTTCAAAATTAATAATTTAATCTCTTACCTTATAATTCTACTAATGACTCAGTTTTTTTATAGTTTCTCGGAGGTGTTCTACCAAAGTATGTTTATTTTAAATTATCTTTTTTGATGTTTTGTTTCCATTCTTTACTAACTTTTTGTGTCTCTCTAAAACTATCATGGCAATTTTCTCTCAATTTTTTCACTCGATTGATGGTCTAAGAGGGAATAGCATGGTGATGGTTGAGGAGAGAAACTAATTGAAAAAATTAAAAGAGAGGTTAACATAATTGTTAAGAAGAGAGAAAAAAATGTATGAAAAAGAGAAATAAAGACATAAAAAGAATGATAATTTAGAGATAAAAAATACTGTAATAAGATATTTCATCACTAATTTAATAGAAAACTAATAAAATGACTAAGTTATTGATAACATTAAAATTTAAAATACTAAATAATTAGTTTTTAAAATAAAAATAATTAATTAATTTGTTTCTCAAAATATGAAGGATTAATTTATAATTTACTCCATAGCTTGCTGGCAGGCCATCCCCATCTGCTTTGAAAGCAACTGGCCAGCCCTTACCTTCTGTTTATAGTCCTACTTCGGGGATGCAGATCTGAGAAAAATCAGGCCTTCAAAATGAAAAAGGTTATACGAAAAGATCTGAAAAAACAAAACCCATCTTATTGTTTGACACGCGTAAAAGGCTAGCACCAGCGTTGGCCCACTTCTATTTACTGTTCAAATTTGCTTATGGCAGCTGGGACTAGTCTAGTACTGCTTAGCTGGATAAGATACTTCATTTCTAAGCAATCCTGCCGTGTCTGTCTCATTCATCGGGTCCCTCAATCTCAACCCTTGTATTTATATCAATTCACAACCCAGCTCCCGCAAAAACAATGTTTATTAAATTCACCCTATATTTGTAGTCAATTCAATTTGATTGGACTAAAATTATACTTTTTTTGTTACAAAAATCATCTCATTTGACTTTTTACGTAATTTAAAAGATTATTCATTAGTATGTAATATCAATATTTTTTGTTTATATTTTTAAAATACTTTTTCGTTAAGATTGCCAGTTATTAAATTTAATTATGTATTATATAAAATCAATATTAATTTAAAGAAAAATTTTATCTAAAAATTAATACATGAACCAACAAATATAAATAAAAAAATAGAACAATTTTTTTGAGGGAAAAGAATAATAAAGATTGACAAATTTTGGCTGCAAAAAGAGACTATATTATTTGCAATTCAGCCACATGGGCTAAATTGACAAAATGTGACAAAGATAGAAGTAACTTTTATTTATAGGATAAATTGGGGGAGTTTCTAAAATAGGCTCGCTAACTCTAGTTGTTGGTTTGATCGATAAACCAATTAAAGGTTAATTGCTAACACGACCAGATCTAGGGGAAAGCAATAACCCTTTAAAGAAGATTACAAATTAAAAGTACAACTGTGATTGCTTCTTTACAGTATAATAATATGTGCATTCAAGAACTACTAAGTTTCCTCACTAAAGTATACGTGCGATGCCGTGATGACACCGCATTGCTCTACGAAAACGTGGCTTCATAACATAAAAGGTATGTAATAATCTAATGCTGGGATAAATATCTCAGCCTGAATCTTCTTTCTTATTACTAATTGCATCTACTATCTCTCTATTTTTAAAATATTCTTATTTTATATTATAATACAATAACATTTAAATCTCCAACATATCTGATAAATTTTTTTCCAAAAGTTTTGTTGCGTTTCTATTTCACCTAAAAAAGAAATATTTCCAAAACTTCAAAACTGCAACATTCACCTTATATGACTTTAAATGTTTCTTTTCTTTGTGTTTTAGTTAGACTATTCATCAATAAATTTAGTCATAATAATAATAAAAAAACTAGAACAATATTCAGAATAATAAATACAAGTAAAAACGTATAATTAAAGATTCAGACAGTTATGTCTGATAGCCCTATACACCCTTGACACTGCTCTAGATACATTCTTGAGATGCAAACAATCAGATATGTTTATACCATTAAATACTTTATCACCATTACTAAGCATATTGAAGAAGAGTGCCATGGAGAGATGAAAAAGAGAGAATATAATATAATTCTTTTATTACTTCATGGCTTTGGAGTGGGTGAACAGGCTGAAATGAACTTTTTACATAAGCAACACAAAACATTTGGTGTTGATACCAATGATCATTAGTTCATTACAAGTAAAGAAGGTAGTAGTTTCCCTCCAAAACATGGTTCTACCCTCGTTAATCATCCCTTTAACTACCGAAAAAACATCCAATTTATTAGTAATTTTTTATATAAAAAAAAAACACAAACAAAAATATAGCATATCCCCAGTCCACCACTTTCTCGTCCCTTGAGCCACACAAAACGAACATAAAACCTGCTGCTGCTAACTTTTATTTCTCCTAAATCTACCCCAAAAAAACATTTCTTCATAATTTCTTTCATCATCATCCTTCCATCAATTTCATTTTTTTCCCTCCTTCCACTATTTTTTTATGCAAACTTTTTCCTACAGCGACCTACTACGTACCATCATCATCCAACTTTCCTTCCTTTTTTCTCTTCAAACCTTCCAAATTCCTTTAACTTCCCTAGGGAAAAAAAAAAAAAAAACCAACACTACTAGTAAAAAAACACCCAAAAAAAATGGTTGGTCAATAAGTCCATTCCTGGGGTAATCTGACTTCATTGTTCATTACTGCTTGTGCCCTGCTATTGCGCTGCTGCTTCTGATGAGAGAGAATGTTATTGTTGCGAACCCTAGCCGCCGCAGCAGCAGCATCTATACACCACATAAAAACAAAACCCAAAATATCAGTAAAATCCTCCGGTTAATCCCGTTAAAAAAAATAATAATAGTAATAAAATATTTACCAGTGTCGGTTGTGAAACTTCCATTAAACCGAGGCTGGAACTGGGCCTGCGCACCCATTCCTTCTAAATTCAAGTTGAGGGCTTGTACCACTTTCGCGGGAAGCAGAACTGTGGAACACCCTGTTATTATAATATTAATCACAAAAATCAACATCACTGTTATTAAGCCAAAACAGATTCCATAAATAAAAACGAAACCTTTCTTTTCAAAAAATATTCAAAGCTAAATTAGCACTAATTAAATTGTTTCTAATGGCCAGATCTATCTAAACAAATATGAAAACCAATACAGTGAATTAAAAAAAATAACAAAAAAAAAATGAAACAGAAATAAAAAAAGTGGAACAGACCCGACTTCTTCCGAGATTCGGTTCGGGTACCGATTTGACGAGGCAAGAAAACCCCAGTACCAGCACATTCTCTTTTCGCTCCTGGGTTACCAAGGAACACAGCCTGCATGCCATAGCCACCATGATTGTTGTTCTGTTGTTGGATATGCTGCTGCTGTTGCTGTATGCTGTTTTGTAAAGGAGGCCAAGCAGATGCAGACAAACCCAATGGTCCTCTACTAACACTAGTGAGATTCCTCCCTCTGTTTTGGACCACAGACTGAGTTTGCTGCGGCTGTTGAGGGAACAATACTCCAGTCCCCTTACTGTTGTTTTGCCCTCCCCAAGCACTCTGTTGTTGCTGCTGGATCATTTGTTGTACTCTCAACTGCTGAAACTTGAAAATGAAACAAACAAAACACCAGCCCACAATTAGTAATTAGCAAAAGATCTCCCCTCTTCTCTTTGACAAGAAATGAAGGAAAGTATTATAAGGTAAGTGTTTTTGGCAAATTACTTGGGATGCCTGCAACTTCTGGTAAGAAAGGGACTGCTGGTGTTGGTAGAGACTAACATCAGAGTTGGGATTTTTCAACGGAATAGAAATTGGAGAGGGTTTTCTTGGTGGACCTAATAGTCCTCTACTTCGGTTTTTAAAACCACACCTTTCTTCGTTGTTCATTCTCATCCTCTCTACTTCTCCTGCAGCCGCATACAGAAGATCCCAAGTTGCTGGTGGTGAAGATCCATCTGGGCTTCCACGGCTTGACCCTTGTCTACAACCGCAGCCGCTTCCAACTGCACAAAGCGTTGATTGAGGCGATCCAGACACAACCCAACCCTGCAAATCGTACAATACCAAGACCCAAAAGTTAGCACCAAAAAAGATAGTCGCTAAAACCAGAGTAAGCTTGTACTACTTCAAAAGAAAAGGGAAAAACAATACCTTAGTTTTTTCGGTGCCGAAAGAAAGGTCGTTGCTCTTGAAATCATCTTCAAGAGTGGAGTGAGCCATTTGACGAGTTAACCCAGCAAGGTAATCTTCTTCATCACTCTCTGTTTCAGTAGAGCCAACCACAGACTCAACAGGAGAACTGATATCCGAAGAAAAACCCAAGGAACCAGACCCATAAGGAAACTCGAAAGGGAAGAACGATTTCCCATACTCAGTTTCAGAGAAGCCAAGCAAGTCCTTAATGCTCCCGTTCTTCAGGTTACTATCACTATTCGTTTCCATGAGTACTGTATCGTTGTCTATAAGAAATTGAGGAGGCAGCCAAAACTCGCCGTCATCTAAACTCTCAGCCATATTTAAACAACACGGAGAGCACCACCTTAAGAGAACAAAAGAAAAATCAGTGGAAGTGGGGAACTTTGATGATTTGGAATAATGGGTGTTAATTTTTGCTGCTTGCTTAAGCTTTAATGATAACAATCCCAGTTGGGGTTCGCTGGATTTGCAGGGATAGGGACCCAGAGAAAGCCTCAAGCAGAAGAATAGAAGGAGCTTAAAGAGAAGAGAGACCTGTGCTTGTGCTTAATCAAAGGCAAACCCCTCCCTCTCTGGGCCCTTCTTCTCGTAACACAAAAATCTCTTTATCTTTTTCTTGACAGAGTAAACGAACTAGAGAATTAAAAGAGAGAGCGAAAGAGTAGGAGAGAGATTAAGGCAATCTGTATTTGTAGAGCCAAAAAGCAATAAAGAGAAGGGTAAGGGATGTTGTGAGAGGCGAACCAATAAACTAATCTAGTTCGCAAACATGGAGAGTGGGGACCACGCGCAGGCTCTACAGCTCTCTCCTGCTGCTGCTTCTACTAGCTAGGTTCAAAGAGGCGGGGGCCACAGAGTTGCCGCCAGGTAAGGTATTAGGAGGGAGTGGGAGTGAGTGGGGTCCATGTAGGAGTTGAGAGGCATTTGGAACGCATGTGACAGGCCAAGGCTCTTTTTCAAGAAAATTTCATTTTCATCCCTATGGATTCACAAATGTTTCATTTTTACTTGTATTATTTATACTTTTCCGATATGAATTAGTTTAATGGTTAAACAACCTATTCTTTATTTAGTTTTTATATTTCCAAGTTAAACAATCTATTCTTTATTTATTTTTTATATTCTTCAAGTTTTAATATTTTGGTGTGATATTTTAGAGAGAGAGAAAAAAAGTAAAAATTTAAAAAATTTGAGTTTTGTATTAGATATTATCTCTGTTTTAAAAAGATTGTCCGCCTTATTATTTATATATGTCTTAAAATATTTATTTAATAAAAAGATAAAAATATATATTTTTAAAAAATATTTTAAATTAAAATTTATTTTATAAAAAATATTTAAATATAATTTATATAAAAATTTATATAAAAAATATTGATATAACTTAATAATTAATAATTTTTTAATCATGTAAAAAGTCAAAAGAAACAATTTTTTAGTGATAGTAATAGTATTTAGCAAGAAAAGCAAAATCGATGCTTTTTAAAATATTATAGAAGTAGATTGAGAAATTTTAAAATATAGGAGTGGAAGTGGAACATTGATAAATACAAAGGGCGAAAATATTGTTTACCCAAAGATTTTTGCTTAAATATTTGACGAGGTGTGAGTTGTAAGTGAGTGGTGGGGTGGGGTGAAAGGGTGTACTCGTATTGGGGGTGGTGTAACAAATCTCAACCGTTTAGCACGACGTGGGAAGCAGTGGCTCCTCTCGATACATTCATTCGCCAATCGGGGTAACAGACATTTGTCCTGCTTCGCAGTCCACTTGGCACTTCAGGATGCTTTGCCAGGAAGCTATTAGTGTTCATCAAAATTCCAAGGACGATGTTGCCCTTCATTCTCCACATATTTACAAAGGTCGAATACCCAAAGTTACAAAAGTAGCCTCGTTAAATTATCTGAAATTTTGAGGTCTATAATTGGTGGCAATAATAAGGACGACATGCACAGCACGCAGCCCTTTTCAAGATAAAGCCTGTGTTAAGATCAAGCTTGTCACAGGAAGATCATTTCTCCAAGAGGATGAGTCTTCAAATTTGGATAAATATTCCGAAGTTTAAACCAATGGCAAAAAATTTTACGTTATTCCGAAGTTCAGATTGGTTTGTTTTTGCCATTGAGTTCTGTTATTGATATTTTTGCTGGATTTGCAACCTGTTTCGGTTTGGACCTTTCACATTTTCATTTTTTAATGAAGCATTATCTTACGAAAAATTATTATCAGCAGAGCTTGTATCAGATTGGTCAGCTAGCTTTTAGACTCTGTCGACTGAGCGTGACGAGCAGTTTTCGTAGTTTGTCGTGTGAGGACATGCCTGAAGCGAAATTAATTTTACTTTGTCCAATCCAAATAATTTACTCTGTCCAGTTCAAAATACCGGCTCATCTACTAACAAAATTACCACGATGGATTGCTGAGAAGCTGCTTTAATGGCGATGCTAATTACCTAAAGATAGTACCTATTAATTATTATACTGTATCTTTTTTTCCGTAATTTTTAAAATATTTTTTTAATTGAATTTTGCACACACAATATGGATTTTAATTAAAAACATTTTTAAAAAATATATCATTTAAAATTTTGATCAAATAAATATTTTGAGGCAAACATAAATCAAAAGATATATAATATTTATATAAAAATAAATTATTTATAAATGCACCATGTGAATTGCCTAAATAGGCACGTCTAATTATGAAATAAATTATTTTTTAACAGAATGTATTAATGATATTATTAGAGCAAAACTCCAAAAGCAAAAGGATACGTTTATAGTGTTATTTAGAAAAATAGTGAATTATGTTAAAAAACAAAATGCAACAGGATAAATTGTTTAAAAATATTAGCTATTAGATTGATAGATCCATTGCGATTCCACATTAATATAACGATCCAACTTCTTAAATTTTCTTGTAGTCTATTTTTTAAAAGAAAATAGCATCTCTCTCTTGAAATTTAAGCTTTTTTTTTTTTTTTTTTAAGGAAGATTCCTATCTCGTTAAACATTCCATTTTTAATCGGTATTATTTTTTTCTTTCGAAAAAAGTACTGATTAAGTAGTTGCTCTTTCAATTTAGACAAGAGTTGGATTTCTCTCTTCAAGACCAAATATCTATATGATTTCATTACCTAGGTTTTTACCTATCAAGTATCTTGTAAGAGTTAAACAGTATCAAGCACTAAAATAAAGATAGGATTAGTGATCATTTTTTAACGATGATTTAGAAAACTATTGCTAAATACCAAGAATTCGTGATAGTCTCAATAGATCGTTGCGAATTTCATTACAATTTTAGGTTTTTAGCGACGGCTTTGAAAACCATCTCTAAAAGCCAAAAACACACAAATTCTTGGGTTTTTGGCCATGGTTTTGAAAACCATTGCTAAAAACCCAAGAATCAAGGTCGTTTTCGCAACGATTTGGGAAATCTTCGCAAAAAAAAAAAAAAAGAATTTGCCATGGCTTGTTCAACCATTTTAATTTGGTTTATAGCGATAGTTTAATAAATTGCAGCTAATTTGACCCAAATAAATGGGTTTTTAATGATGGTTTATAAAATCGTCGCTAACAACTCATTTTTGGGTGGAATTTAAGCGGACCATCGCTAAATACGTTGCTTTTTAACGATGGTTAGAACATCTTTATTTCAACTTAAAGGGAAAAATCGATTTTTTTTTAAAGAAAGAATTTAGCAATGGAATGCGAATCATTGCTAATCGCAAAATCCATAAATGGGTTTACGTCACTTTTTTTCCCATTTTTTCTTCTCTCTTCTTTTCCTTGGGCGGCGCCACCTTCCCCAAAAACTCCATATTGTTAGTGTAGGTGCCCATGATCACAAAATCCCTACATGGGTTTTCGCCACTTTTTTTCCCATTTTTTCTTCTCATGTCTTTTCCTTGGTCAATGCCACCACCCCTAAAAAACTCTATATTGTTAGTATAGATGCTCAAGATCCAACCTTGATTGGATGGTTTGAGTTATTATAACATTGTATTATTTATTTTATTAATAATAAATAAATCTTTCTATTGATTCTTATTGTTTACATCTATTTATTGAATAGAATTAGATAGAAGTTCATATAATACGTATTTGTATTAATGGTTGATCAAAAGATGTGAGACAAACATTAATGCACTCAAATGATATTATTTAACGTCATAAGTCATAGCACCGTCAAGAATAAACATTGACTATATGCAATTAGACTTGTGAGTGTTGTGCTCATGGTATTAGATAGCGAGTAAGACATTTTACACCTATTGGCATAGTGATGCCAAAGCAAACATTTACTTGATTTATGTTAGATGATATATCACTGGATTTGACCTTCCATGATAACCCATTTGATTTAGTCTATGAGAATCTTATATGAGATGGGTACAACTGATCCTTTGATTTGAAGTCATCACGATTATCTCATTAGAGAATTTATATACTTTGACACTCATTTCGATGAACTTAATAAAGGGTTACACGTGAGAGATTTGTTGGGTGCACTAGGAACCTAATGGAGATAAGTGGATGACTAAGATAGGACATATCATTCCTTGTATGTTAAAGGAGTTATCACATTGCACTTCGATAAATGTCAACTCAAGAAATGCTGTGGCTATAGTACGAGTATGTCTATAAAGCATAGTTGGTTTACTCTAAGAGCTAAGACATTTCGAAATTAAAGAAAACTTATGTGATTATAATGAAACAAACTAATAACCAAGTTCGAGATTACACTCGTGATAAATTGAAATGAGAATTGAATTGTATGACAACCATGGTCGTAAAAGGTAATTACGGATTAATTAATCCTCCTAGAGAATTAGGTAGTCATGACATTTTGCTAGATACCAATCTTGATTTATGTAGTAAAAGATAAAAGAGGTGTCTTTTATTCTTGATATATTTTCAATATATCTAGGAGCCTATTGAGTCATACCTATAAGTTTAAGCATTCACATAAAAGAAAAGGAAGCAAAAATATTGGAAAAAGTTTCTAATTTTGGAAAAAGTTTTCGATAATGGAAAGTTTCCTAAAATGAACAGTTTCTTACTTTAGAAATCAATTTCTTAATTTGAAAGTCGGTTTCAAATTTGAAAATAAGTTACCCAAAAAGAAAATTAGTTTCCTAATTTAGATTTAAGGGTAATTTAAAAAGCTCGTTTCCTAATGTGGGCCTCCTAAAATATCCGAAGTCCAAATTAATTAGTAATTAATTCAGCCAATAGGCTTAATTTAAAAGCCTACAAGATATTTTGATGGGAGGATAAACATGAGCCTCGTTAGATAAGGCTCGGGGTTTATATGGATAAGGTTAAATAAAGCCACATGAGCAACACCTCCTAAACCTATTAGGAGATGTTGCGTCTACCCCCTTTATAAATAAAGAAAAAACGTGGCATTAATGACAATAAGGATTACAACTAAAGGAGAGAGGTGGCATTAATGACAATAAGGAGAGAGTGATACACGATAAAAGAGAACAAATAGAGAGAAATAGTTTCTCTTTCCAAAAGCTAGAGTTGTCGCATCCTTTCTTAAAAGCTCGAGTTGTCGTATAAAACCCTAATTTTATTTCTATGAGTAAAATTAAATATACGAAGGATTGGAGCTAGCACTCTATGAATTCTATGGCTTCCTTTATGGGTGTTTAAAGCTGAGTGAATTATCAATAAAAGTCGGACACTTGGATGACTTCTTTTATCTAAAGGTTAAATTATATGCTACAAGAGGTAATCCTTAACTTACGCTTTAATTCATGTATTTATATTTAGTTGATTCAATGACTTGATCTTGGGAGCCTTAGATGAAGAAAAAAAAATTTGTTTTATTCCGCACCTCCATAGGATGCATGATCCTTCACATAAACGTCGTGAGCTCCTCTAAACTCCCATTCTCTCCTTTTTTTCTTCTTTTTCCCCTCCATCCCTTCTATTCTCCTCCTCTATTTTCTTCTTCGCTCTCTCGTTTCCTTCTCCTCCTCCCGTCCCTCTTCTTCTTTGTGGGTCCATTGTTGGCAACGACTCCTCCCTTCACTTTTCCTCCATTTGTGGGCTTCCCAACTTTCTTAAGGTGAGTTCTTGATTTTTTTTTTCTTTATTAAATGTATACATTTTGTTGTTTATATATATGTACTTAATTAGTTTTTGTTAATTGTTAGTTAGTTTAATTTATTTTCTTGTTAGGGATAATTTATTAGTTGTTCAACAATTATATTAGGTGTTAAGGTAATTTATTTAGGTAAAATAATTTTATTAGGTGTTAGTTATGTTATTTAGCTGTCAATTATGTCATTTAGGTGTTAAAATAAGTTAATAATGTGTTAATTAAATTAATCAATTGTTAAAAGAATTTAATTAGGTGTTAAGTTAATTTATTTAGGTGTAAAATAATTTTATTAGCTGTCAAATAAGTTAATTAGGTGTTAAAATATTTGATTAACTATTAAGTTAATATAATTAGGTATTAATTAAATTAATTAATGGTTAAAAAATTTAATTTGGTATTAAATTAATTTATTTAGGTGTAAAATAATTTTATTAGGTATTAAATAAGTTAATTAGGTGCTAAAATATTTCATTAGGTGTGAAGTTAATATAATTAAGTGTCAATTAAATTAATTTGGTGTTAAAAAATTAATTAAGTGTTAATATAATTTATTTATGTGTAAAATAAATTTATTAGGTGTTAACAAAGTTGATTAGGTGTTAAAATATTTATTTAGGTATTAATTTCATTAATTTGGTGTTTCGGATGTTATTTTGGTGTTAAAAAATATTAATTATGTGGTAAAACAATTTATTATTCATACTTGTATGAAATCATTTGTTATATTATTTTTCATCGAGTTTCTTATTGAAGTATTTATGTAGTTATACTTGAAATGGGAAAAAATTTGAAGTGTTTTGTCATCGATATTAAGGGGACACCCTAAGGATATGACATCGTTAAGGAAATAATTGAGAAGGTATAAAATCGATGTCAATGCTTCGCGATAGAGATAGAAGGACAAGAATAATGTTACTTTGGTTTTTGTATGCAATTTGTGTGATTTTGATACCTATTAATGGACTATGTTGCATGTTTTTATATATCTTGTTTATTTTGAATATTTATTAATTGAAAAAGGTCAAGTTTATAAGGGATACCAAAATTTTGTTAGAATTATTAGTTGTAACAAACATTTGTATAATGTCCAATGCGTAGTTTTTAATATAATAATTAGTTATTCTATTTTTTGCTTAAATCTGTAGACAAAACTAATTATGTATTTGGATTGTTCATGGATTGATTATAAATTTACCAATGATATTTTAAATCGGTGTTTTGTTGATGGGGTAAATGAATTTGTTGCTTTTGTTGTTAGTCATCTTGAATGTGTGGATGAAATTAAGATAAGATATTTTGTAGTCGCAAAAATTGTCAAAACTATAGTTATAAAGATCCTAATAGTTTACTATTCTTGAGGTTACTATTTAATATCAAAATTTGTATAATTATGTAGGACACCGTCGATCAAATATATGAGGAGGAGGTTGCTAGTCGGGGGACAAAAGGTACTTCAACGTCGAACATCGACATGAACGAGATATTTAAGAAGGTTGTTGAAGGAGGAGATAGTAAGAGAAAAAGAATATACGGACTCAAGTCACAAGCTTCTCATCATTACTCTAATGTCGGTTTATCTTTTAGTTCGGCCATACTACAATTTCATATTGACATTGAGCAACATCGAATGGAAATGGAGGCCAACAATGCTAGATATGAATAAGAGATCCAAGACCTTAAGGGTACTATTTCATCACTCTTAGCTATTACAACTTGGTTGGAATAGTATAATCGGGAGTAGTATGCGATAATGCAATAGATATTACTTGGATATATAGAAAGGTAATTCCTTCGCCAATCCTCCGACTAACCATCATTCATCGGATGAAGATGCTGATATGTGACATGTATCTTCTTCATCATGCTATTTTTTATTTATCATTATTATATTGTTATTTACTCGAAATATTAATACACTTTAATATAGTTTGGTGTTTGAATATATATTAGATTTGATATATTATAAAGTATTTTTCTTTTTTATAATTTTATTTCATACTATTATTGTAGTTATTGGATTGAATTTGATATATGAAAATAAAAATGGATATATCACCGATTAGCGATAGGCCAACGAGTGGAATAATTGATTGATAATATCACCAAAAAAAAAAAAGATTTAGTAATGGCTTTTTAAAACCGTAGCTAAATTTATCAACGATTTTGAGAAATCATCGCTCAATATAAGCTAAATTAACTGTCGCTAAATTCATTCAATTTTTGCAACCGTTTAGAAATGGTTTTTATAAAACATCGCTAAATTTGACTAGTTTGGTGCCTTTTTTTCCCCTATTTTGCGATAGAATTTTAATTTTTAACGATGGATAAACCATTGCTAAATTTATGATAGAATGCTCGAACCATTTTTAATTAATTAGCGAGTAGTTTTTTTAAAACCATTGCTAAAATTAATTAGTGATGATTTAAACCGTCACTAAATGAAGTTTATTTTCATGATCCCGATAGTGAGCCATGATTGATGCGAGAATCGAGAGAACTCGAGGCCCACCTCGACTCAAGTTAGTCTCGAATACTTATACTACAATCATCAAACTAATATCATCTCAAATATCATTTCATTTATAATATTCTTAACTAATATTTATCACATTATAATTCCAAGCACAAATCATAATTCAATGTTTTTCTTACATTTTTCAAATCAATATCCATAATCAATTTATAATATAACACCCATAAGCTATAACGACAGAGTCTCTAAGAATACATAGAATCAAACATAAGTTCTTAAAGAGTACAAGGAAATAAGCCTTACAATCAATGTGCCAACTTCAAGACAAGAAGTCAAATAGAAGCTAAAAAAGTATCCTAAAAAATCTTACAAAACTAAAATAGTAAGGGGTGAGCAATCAATAACTCGGTGAGTATATATTATATAACTCATCTAAAGAAAGAAAACGAGACCAAGGATGATAACTAAAATTTCGAATGAAGATGCCATATTTATTTCTTTAAAACAAATGTATATCATAAAACCAAATCTCGTATGTCATAGCTTAAATGGTTCAAAACCATTTCATATTAAATAATTGAAACACACACACACACACACACATATATATATATCATAATCAAATCAAACTACACACCTAGGTTTTTATTTACTCCTAGGGTGAATATAACATATCATTGGATGCGAACACCTAAAGGTCACGCCCTTCGTGATTAGGTTTTCATATATTGATCGACACACGAGCTAGTACTCTACCTTTTCTCATAGTTGGAGCTTTATATCATTGAGCTCAAAGGCTACGCCTCGGTAGTTAGGTTCCCCGGGGTTTCAAAAATATTTTGAACTTATATATTTTCCAATTTCAACATTTAAAACATAATGCATACTCGTAATCAATTTAATAGTATATTTGAATATCAAACACACATTTACAAAATTATACAAACGAGTCAAAATAATAGTTGAAAGTAAATTTACATTAAGATTTATAATTGCATTAAACCATAAAGAAACTCTTGTTCATACATGAGTTCAAATCCTTTTTCTTAATCATATCAATTCACGTTCGATACAAAATCATTTCAAACACATAAGAGCCGTTCTTGTCTAAGTTCTAAGAAGTGTGAGAAAAATATACTTAAACTAATGATGCATGACATGCATAATCGAAGAAAGTTAAAAATACAACATGCTATATAATATCTACTCGCAGTACAATCGAAGAATTAAACGGAGTCAAGTTGTTAAGATAGAGTCGCTCACTCCAAAGAATCAAATAACACATGATAATGGAAAAATCATCAATATCATATATCAAAGAGTAATTAAAAACAAATGAATTATTCTAGAATTAGGAATACTAGATTATTTGTATAAATGGAATTGATCATAGGACTTAAAATGATAACTTTAACTAAACTCTATAATCTCTTCAACAATTCTAAATAATTTCCTAACAATATCTCATCATCAATGTCAATTATCCATCATCAATTTCTAATTCAATTCAAACTTCATACATACCATCGATTCTTAATTTCAATTCAAACATTTGAGAAATCAATGCTCAATTAAATTATCAATTCCATTCTAATTCACTCAATACTTATTCTATTTACCTTTAATTGCATTTATATGACTTAATTCTTCATTTTTCCTAAATTTGTTTCAATTTAAAACCCAATTTTGGATTTTTCACTATTCATCATTTTCAATCTCTCAATTACTCAAATTTACTCAATTTTCACTTGAAATTAACTTCATAAACCACTTACCCAAGACAATTAAATATCATCCAAACACTTAAAATCATTTAATCAACTCTTTCCCTAAATGGGTCTTGAAACTCTAACCTTAATTTAACTCAATTCTTCATTCAATCAACAAATCCAATGTAATCTAACTTTAAAATCATCAATAACTACATGTAAGCACTCCAATTTAAAGATCAAATGATTAAAAATCTTACCTTTGACAATTTGCTCTTTAATTCTCGATTCAACCTTAACTCTCAAAATTTTTCAAGTTTTAAGCTAGCTAAGCTTCACTTAATTAACTAGTTTATAGTTTCCCTAAGCTAATTTAACAAAGTTTTAGTGTAGGATTTAGGGAAGGGAATTGGGAGAAAATTAGAGAGAAAGTGGAGTGAAAAAGAGAGGAGAAGAAGAAAGAAAGAAAGAAAGAAAAATAAAGAGCAACAATCTGTCCCCTTTTATACCCAACCTCTCGGTTTTTACTTAAATATCTTTTAAGGTCATAGGGAAGCATAAGGGTAAGTAAATAGTTAAACAATTCGATCTTTGATTAATTGAATTAAAGAAAACTAAAATCGAACGGAATTATTTTAGTTCTATTTTGTAAAAATTCGGTTTTAACTAAAATAATTTTTTCAAATAAATAAAAAGGCATAATATAAATTATAGGGGAATTAAATCACAATGGATTACGTTTGAAATGTTGAATAGACAAGACTATTTGTAGATAATTTATAAATCCAAATAGGAAATATAATCATAATTTTATGGATTGAGCTAAAATAAATCGATAATTATTAAATAACTATGAAATATGCCAACTTGAATATAAAAACTAGATAACTCATGATGGTATATGTAAAAAAACTTGACGGTGCTCGCGATAATATAAAATCATCAAAAATGATAAAATATACTTCTATGAAATTTGCTAGGTCTAAGAGCATGTGACTAATATGTAGTGGCATAAAACGAGTCATGAAATTGGAAAAATAATTGACAAGTTAAAAAAAAAACATATTGGTCGTATATTCGATTTTTTGTGGAAATCAAATTTTTTTTCAAAAGTCGAACCAAATCGAAATAATTTTAGTATTTCAATTCGATTTTTAATTCAAAAAATTTAAGTTCAAAACCAACCGAAATACATAATTCGATTCGATTTTATTCTTTGTTTAGCAAGAATTATGCTCACCCCTAGTGAAGCGTGTTACAAGCCATACACAAAGAGTGACCTACAAAGTGTTATAGCACATATCTCATACCGAATAGTTAAACAAATAATGAATCGTATATAAAGTTGAGAAGAGATCACCCACCATAAGATTTAAATCTTTTCGATGATATTTAATCTCGACTATCTAACTCTATATGGTATCGAGTTTCGAAAAGGCCTAACGGCTCAAGCAAAGATCTTGAAACCAAAACCAATTGATAGATCCAAAAGAGTGATTATAATAAGTGAGGAGAGTGTTAGAGCACATATATCATATTAAATAGTTAAATCAATGATGAATAATATATAAAGTCAAAAAAATATAATCCATTGTAAGGTTTAAGTATTTTTTATGGCACTCAATCTCAATTATCTAACTCTATATAAATATGGTTGGATTATCCTCGTCAAAAAGAAAATCATTATAACCATCTAAGAATGGACATCTATAAACTCAGCAATGGCTAATCAAGTCTAACAAATCATGGGTCTATTTTGAAAAAATATTTTCAAATCATATTTCATGTTATATTAAAAAATTTATAAATCTCATTCTTGTATGAGTTCACATATTTGTTACTAAAGTAACTCTTAAAGTTTTTTTATAAAAACTAGAGGGGTGATAATATATCTATTCACATAATTTTAATAAATAAATTTATCAATGCAGCTAATACTGTAGAAAAAAAAAACAAGGTTTTTAAAATTGAGTCACGAAAACACAAACATTTTTTATATGAAAAAAATTATCATTTTAATTTAAGAAAAAATTAAAATAAATAATTTTGTTTTTGGTTAAAAATAAGATGTATTTCTCTCTGATTTAAAAAAAATTAATTAAATGGTTTTTTTACCAAAAGCACAACAATATCAAACATGCATTATATATTTCAAAACTTAAAATTTGAGGGGAAAAAAGTTCATAATATAAAAATTTTTATTAAAAAAAAAAGGGAATGAATTGTAGTTTCTACGTGTTCAAGGTTAAAGAACAATTGTCAACCGCACACTTGGTATATTCTACTTCTGTGTAAGGATTCGATGAATCTATTGAGAAATGATTAAGTCAAAACTCTAGCCATTAAAAGGGGATTAATTTATTAAGGAATCTTCCTAATAAGGCAACAAAAGAATAAGAAAGTGGGTGACGTGGTAATGGCAGGTCTGTCATGTGCCTATAATTAGGCACCTAAACTGTGCCATTTGTCCAAGTCAAACCTGTTCCCCTTTGTCGTTTGTTTTTAACGGCTGTTGTTTTTCTTTCAGAACAGTGTGGACATCAATTACGGCGTGTCGTCTAATCCATTTTCTTTCTGGCTTTCCGCTTGGCCATTTGCCGGCGTTGGACGGCGCTTCTTCTTCTTCTCTCTCTCTCTGTCTCGCGTGGACGCAACACGCTGCTATAAACTCCATTTAATAAAGAAATAAAGTCCAAAAAGAATATTTTTCTTCAGAAAATAAATAATATTAAGATGAGGACGGGAAAACTGCCACGGGCGTGCTTACCTGCGGACAGGGACAGCACAGGGCTGCAAAAAGTTATTGAAGTGTAATTTTTATCCTCTGGATTCGTGATTATTTCTCCTTCACCCTTATGGTTTATATAATTTTTCAGTATTACTCTTATAATTTCGAAATGCTGTAAATCCATCCCTATTTGTTAAATACTTCATCTCTTCTAAAGAAATTGCTCCTTTATATTTATATATATCCCAAAATATTTATCTAATCAAAATTTTAAATGATATATTTTTTTAAATTACTCATAATTGATTAAAAAAATCAAAATCTTCTTCTATTTTCTATTTTTTACTCATAAAAAAATTAATATTATTTATATGATTCTCTTATGTGTAGAAGTTTATTTAACATAAAAATTTTAAAGAATTTTTTTTTGTTACATACAAATATTTATTTTTACAAGGACTCTACTTCATGTTGAAATTTCAAGAAAACAATATGTTGATTAGTATATTATTTTCTTATAATTATTTTAAATTTAATTGTTAATTAACTTAATTATTATTTTTTAATTCATCACTCTAATTTTAGATAGTTTTTTTCTTCTTAAATTAATATTGATTCTGTGTAATACTTGATTAAATTTAATAACCAATAATTTTAATAAAACATTAGAAAAATATGAAAAAAAATATTAATATGATATAATAATTAATGACCTTTTTAAATAGTGTGCAAAGTCAAATGGAACAACTTTTTGGAATAAAAAGAGTAGCAAGTAATGTCCGAACATGTACTCACTTTTTAAATATTATTTTGAGATCATATATATATGTGTGTGTGTGTGTGTGTGTGTGTGTGTGTGTGTGTGTAGAAGCATGTGTAAGATATTAGTATGAATTTGAGATAAAAAAAAGTATATATGCTCAATATTTTAATCAATTAATTCATCTAATTTTTATTACGTATTAATCTTTTTTTTTTTTTGACATGCTTTCAAATTGCACTACGAATAGATTAGCCCGAGAATGAGCCTCACTCAACACGAGGTCATAAGTCACGAGAATAGACACATGTATTCGATAAGACTAGTGTCTATGCTTTGTCTTTGAAATGCATCGGAGATATTAACTTGGTCGGCTTCAAGCATGATTCGTTAAAAGAATATCTAATTGTTAATTCATTTAGTTTTTCCTATCAAGTTGAAATAGTTAAACCCAAAGAACCTAAACCTTTAAAATCAAATCCGATCGTCCTAACTTGTATGATATGACATGATCCTAGCGGTTAAGGACTATCTTTTTTCACTATAAATATTAATCTCATATCATTATGTGGGGATCGAACTTTTGCTTTAGAGAACTTTTCACTTTAGAATTTTCAACCTTTAGCAAAAAAAAAAAAAAAAGAAGAAAAAAGAAAAAAACTCCATCTCAAAATTTTCTCACTCACACACTAGACAACGTCTAAAGTTTCACCTGTTTGGACCTTGACTATCCGTCATGCGCTTTGCTAGTATTGTCTACTTCTCGTACCACGCCTCTCACTATTTATATTATTTTTGCTTAGTTGATTGACTTTAACTTTGACTTTTACAAATCGTAACACTAACTCTTTGCATCTTCTTTACATCTTGATCGACTCGCTTACCAATTGTTTGATCAGTTCTTAAGAACTCTCTCTATAAAAAGATATCAAAAAAATAAAGTAAAATGAAAATTTTATATTCTATTTTTGAGAGTTTTTTAGAAGCACATGTAAGATATTAGTATGAATTTGAGATCAAAATATGGAAAATAAAGTAAAGTAAAATTTTCGTTTAATTGTTGAAGCTACTTAATATCGAAACTTTCGGAAATTATAGGGAGTAATATCGAAACATTTCACACCATAGGAAGGAAAATGAAACATTGATCAATTTCTTGGAGCAAAATACTTTATACAATTGACAAAGAATTCCGTATATCCAACCGCCATAAATTAGCAAAAGATGCTATACTCGCTTTATTGATCGGTTATCCTTTTGCAAGAGATATCACGTTCTTGTCGTCCATTTCATTCATTGCTGGCGCGTGGTTTTGTGATTTCTAAGTGGATCCTCAATTCGGGAGTGGATTTTCTCAATGGAATTGGCGAAGAAATATAGAAAAAAGAGGTGGGAAAATGAAAATTTTTTTGCTGTTCCCTCGTGCAAAAGCACAGGAAATACGAAATTATAAAACCTTTTTGTTGTTCCCTCGTGTAAAAGCACAACAAATCAAAATAATTTGGTCTATATTTTTGAACTTTTCAGCCGAAAGAAGTGCAAATAAAATGTCATTTTTTCATATTTCTTTTGACCAATGCCAGCAACCAACGTGATTTTAATTCATTCTTTTAAAAATTTGACCCTAAAGAACAGAATTTTGTGACTGCGGGTTCCCACTACTTCAGAGATCCTCGCAAAGATATTCTCTTCAGTTCAACTCGAAAGTGTAGATTCGTCTTGTAAAATAAGTATAGTAAAGTTTGAATCTGTAATTATTTGATCACTGAGGCAGGTTTCGTTGCTTCAGAAATTTCTGTACTGGTAATCCTTTGGCTATAAAAATTTTAATACTAAGTTAAAAAACTATTTTAATTTAAAAATTTAATATGATGAATGAGATATTAGAATATAATGTATATTGTTCTATCACAAAAACCAAAATATTTAAAATGAAAAGATGATGAGTTCTTTTTTTTTAGCCATAAATAGGACTGCATAAATCACAATCAGTGGTTAGATAATTAAAGGATTAACGTTAATAATTAGTAGTTAAGAGGATAAAAAAAATCATATCACCACAATAAATTAAATTGAATATCATTATAAAAATGAAAAATTATGTTTTAATTAGATTATTGTGAATATTTTCACAAGGACGAACCCATGTGTAATTTATTTTTAAAAAATAAGGATTCTGGTCGATTCAAGAGCTGATGAAACATAGTATAATAAATCTTAGGATTGTATGTTGCACTTAAGAACCTACAAGTACTTTGTGTATGTGTGTTGTAGTTGGACCTGTAGTCCTGTAGTCGGTAGATACCTTAGTGGATCTTTTAGTTGTTGATTATGTTTCCTTTTGCCCTTTTTAATAAAGTAATCAGAATGCTTGAAGGATTGTTGTTGAAGCAAGGCACATCATCCGTGCCTGAAAATTGGATCAGAATAATGTGAAATTCCTTTTCCGAGCTAGGCACCTTTTTTATTATGAAGTAAATTTGGATTAGTTTGAAAATTGCAAGCTTGTACTCCCATCCAAACTTTCCAATGGGCGGTGCATGCAAAACTCTTCTTCCTAAAGGGATTTCTCAGCAAGCAATGACAACCCGGCTTCGAGTGCATGCCACAAATGACAAAAAAGAAGAAGGAGAAGAAAAAGAAGAAGTGCCAATAAGTGTGAATTTTAAGATAAATATTTCAATTTATTTTTATTCAATACCATGAGTTTTTAATTTTTTTTATATTTTTAATTATATCTATTATGTCCTGAATAATATCTAAATCTTTAATTTATTATTTCGATTATTTTTTTGATTATGGACAAATTTGTGATTGAAATATTCTGATTAAAAAGCAAAAAACAAAAAAAAATCATTTAAAGTCAAACAATTTATGTGTTTCATTTAAAAAAAATTATTTCAATCATGAGTATTTTAGTTAAAAAATTTGCTGGTTGTTAGAAAAATTGATCAAACGTATAGATTGAAGACTTAAACAATATTCAAGTATATAATAAATATAATTAAAAGTATAAAGATAAATTAAAAATTTAAGTTATTATATAAAGATAAATTGAGCTATTTATCTAAAGTTTTATTATAATTATTGTTTACATGTTATATGTAGAATTGGATCGAATTATTTGGATAAATTAAACAATTTCTCTATAGATTAATGAAACAATGATGAATGGCATAATTAGAGATAGCTGGGTGGAGATGTGCACACTTTGTCATGCCATGCCCACACAGCGTGGGCAGCATGTCTCTCCATATGGAGGAAAGTGCCAGATTGGAATCATTATAAGTTCATGGCACTGTGCAGAGAAAACAAATTCTGACGATTACATACATGAAAATATTCCAAACAAATTTCTAATGCATGCTACCTTAAACCTTGCGTGAGTTGTATATTCTTTCACCTCAACATTATGTAAATTCAAGCACCGACGGTGCATAAGAAATTACTTTTTTGGTTCAGAACGTAAAGTTTTTCTTAATTAATTTGTATATTAATTAAGACTAAATTTATCTCTAGACATTATTAATAACACATCTCGTATAAGAGGAAAAAAATTGAAAAATGCAATATAAATATATAGTTTTAATTAGTACATTATAAATTAAAGTTAATGTCATTATTATGAGAAAAGCAAAAGTGGTAAATCTTACTTCACATTGCAGTTTTGATAATTAAGCCGTGGCTGTGGTCCAAATTTTGTAGTGGTGCATGTAGTAGTGATTGCAATTAGCATCCCTCTTCAGAGAAATTATTGTTCGAGTTAATTTGTGATCTATCCAATGTAAATAATTATACAGTTTTGCTGAGAGACTGTACATAATTGTGAATACCCTAGACAAAAATTAACTCAATTTCTACGCACAAGAAATCTGGCACCGGCAGTTTTTCCAATTAGATTTTGGTTTCCCTTCACAGAACTGTGGTTCGTGTCACCGTTCACATCTATATCCACGTAATTGGTGGGCCCAGTGGTTATTCAAATATTGGCAGACCTCGGGTACGTGGTTGACCAATGACCTGTTGCTCCCTGAATTGCAAATGGAAAACTGCGGAGTGCAAGCAAATTAATTGAAATACCAGCAACAACAAGTCTCTATTTTCCATAATCTTTGTTTCGAGAAAATCGAGCTCGTGACCTCTCAGTATGCATTTCATCATTATCATTATTTAGAGTATCAAATCGCTAATGACAAAACTCTCTTTACATGAATATTGTTTGAGATAAAGATATTGTATTTTGGGGTTTCAAAAGAATCATTATCCACGAGTAATTGCATGACAAGTTTTGAAATTTTATCAATTTTAGAGATGTGTAAAGAATGCATTCATCATCATATTCCTTCCATTTGAGAATAAAATACAATGTTAAATGATACTTTTCAAATGCATATTTTTAGATTTTAATTTAATAATAAAGTCATGTAAAAACAAAATCCGATATCATTAAAATATGTCACTTAGTTTAGCAGAACCAAAATAAAATGTTTCGAAACACAATGTTCAAAAACCAATAATAAAAAAAAAATTCAATTTGCAAAGTACGAATCCATATCGGCCTTTTGTGATCTTGACTACACTTAATCAATATTTTCATCTCTTACGTTGGGAACTCGCATGGTTCAACGGTGGATTAGTGCTCGATGTTCGATGTGCTTGAATTATCTTCCGGAGAGATCCAACCGTAATCAATTAGAGACTAAACTTTTCTCTTAAAAGTCATGCAATTCTCGATATTATATCCTATTGCACCAAATTGGTAGCCATATTTCTTATCGAGCTTGTACCAATGTGGATATGATGGCTAAACCGAATTTGTAGGGATGGGGACAATCCGATCGATTTTGTTAAGATGCTTGAACAACTCATCTAGAGACATAGAAAGAGAGGGCAATATGTCTTAATACCTTGTGCTTTGATTGCTTTTAGGTGGAGGCCTCGATTGATAATTGAACTCGTTGTCGATAGTTTGGAGGTAATATGAATACACCGCTTATATTGCCAGGAGTAATGTTCATAGGAGGTGCACATGGCATTTGATGATTTATATTTCTCATATGGAAAGATTGATGGTTTGGGTGCCATTGATTGTTTCATCGCCGTATTAATTGGAAACTAATATACTTTAGTTGATGAATGCCATTGTCTTTCCTACTATTAAAATTATTCTGCTTTAAACTAGTTTCTAAAATCTTTCTTACTTTAGTAGTTTGTTCCACTCTCTCAACAATAACCACTACATCAGCAAAGTTAGTTAATGAATTACCGATAAGTACTCAAAGTAAAGAGCTTAAAGGTATTGACGAACAAGCGATTGTTTTTAGCCATGAGAGGATAGATTTAAGCAACCATTTCACGTCATCTCCGAGCATACTTCTTAACGGGCTCTTTCACTATCCTTTTCATATTTTACAATATGGTTCTATCTAGGGCCACCTCTAAATTGAACTTGTATTAGTGAACGAAGACATCTACTAGATCTTTCCACCTTCGATTTTAGCTATATCAAGATGTATGTACCAACCAAAAGTAGCAACATCCAAAAACTCATGAAAGAAGTGAATTAGAAGCTTTTCATCATGTATAACCTCTATCATCTTACTACGAGTAGACTCGAAAGTGAGTTTTCGGGCATTGGATACTTGTGTATTTTATGAATTCCGATATCTTGAACTTTTTTGAGATGAAGACATCTAATATCAAATACATCTCGGTGGCTTTGACTTAGTCATACAAATCTATTCCCTCGATAACCCTTAAATGCTTAATTAATTATAACCTATTAGTCTCATCTATCTCCATAACTTTATCTTTTTGTAACTCTTCGGTTATAGTACCGATTGGCTACCTAACGACTCTCTTAATGAATACCATGAATAGATGTGGAGTATTGGGATATGATGACTCTTGAGTGGTGAATATAACTCTATATCCTAATGTTCGAAGATGGAATGCAAGCATGGTTAAAGGATGATCAATCATAAAAGGTAAATGTGGTATTACCTCGATAATTAATGTGAGAAAGGTGAGGGGTTCTTTAATAACTAGTGGCATAACAAAACTAGCTTCTTTAAAGGTCTCCTTATTCAATTTTTTTGCTTACAATAGTTAGTCGAGCCACATCTTCTTTGAGAGCTTCAACCTCATTGGTGTACTTTTGCTCCAACTCGATTTCTTTCTTCGTTCTTCATCCATCTCCTAAGTCTCGGTATTGTTGATCTTCGACGGAGGTTGAGTTTTTATGGTTTGACCTATACTTCTACTAAGATGAATGTGCAAAATATAAGATTTAACGGATACGATGCTTCAATAGGAGAACTTATGATTAGGTGCGAATATGAAGTGTGCTTTAACCGAAAAGAGCATTATGACTATCAATCTACTTTAAGACCAATATTAAGCTGAATATCAAGATGGTGCATATTATTGTTGCCATTTCTATTCTAAATGATGCCAACAACGACATGGTATCTTGATCCAAGAGAGCATTGCACATAAACAATCACCATTAATGGTACTCATGATAGCCATGATACTTCTAAAGTATCATAAGATAATATTATGAATATTCTACATAAGAAAATAGATAATATATACCTTTTTATCCCAACGACGACTTAGGGATAGGTTTTATATTTATCTACACGTGATTGAGCAAGGTTGGCTAACCTAACTACTTTAAAAGCTCACATTGTAGGCTCAAGCTCAAGCATAGTAAGAGATATTTAAAGCTTTATTCTCATGTATGAGGGTTACTACGTTGCCCTTCGTAGTCTCTTGCATAAGGATAAATTTGCCATGTAAGTGGATGTGTGAGTTTCGTGAGCTCCGGGACCATAGTCCCTCGAGTGCCACCTCCCTTCTTCTAATCTTAGATTAAGGGACAAGAGTGTGTACAAGTTCAAATATCATTCTTGTGTATGTGTTATTGTATGGAAAAGGATCAAATTTCATATACAAGCCCAAACATTAAAATAAAAAGCATAAAATACATACAAGTATATCAAGATAGAATAAATGCATAGAATAAAGATAATTCCCCAAAAATAGGAAATATCATAGGCTTAACCTCTAGTTTTCCAATAGAATCGTCATTCTATCACACGGTGACCTCTCGATGATTGCAAAAAGATATAAATGTATAAGTTTGGAGTCACCATTTAGTTTTCAAAAGGTGAAAACTAAGAAAAACCTAGCATTAGTCTCAAAAGTTCTAAATAAGAGGGTTGATTACACAACTAGAAAAAACTACGAGTCATCTTAATGTGCCTTCGCAATGAGATTACCTTATATTTCTAGTTTAGAATTCATTCATATAGGTCCATTCATAAGTCCCCTAGTTTATCATGACTTGTGAGCTCAATTATTTGCGCATTTTCTAATCGGTTCTAGGAGAGGTAATTTGAAAATTTAAAGAAGTCTCGGTCTCTCACCTAAAATGTCATTAGGTTGTTGGAGCCCATTTGAGAAGGTAAAAGTTAGGACTCAAAGCCCCATGCAAATTAAACCCCAATCCCACACAAAAATAAAAAAATAAAAATAAAATGAACATGGGCCATAGGCCTAAATTCACATGTCAAATCATGAAATAAAAATAATTACAAGTCCGTAATAATCTAAATATGGATACGAGCCTCAAGCCCATATCACCCTATCACGTTAATTTAAAATATTAAATTAAGTTCAAGGCCAAATTAAGAGCTAAACCTGTGAGAAGAAGAAATTCTTAGCACTAAAAAAATAAATTAAAATTAACTCAAACCACATAAATAAAACAATAAAAATAAATTAAATAATAAAAAAGGGTCGTCATTGAAAAAAAAGTCAATCTCGAGTCCTAAACTTACTCCTTCTAGATTGACATACAATGACATCACATAAAATAAACACACAAAATGTAAAACATAAAATTAAACATGTAAAAATCACAAATCACATAAGACGATACCATGAAAAATAAAATAGTCAATAGGCCTTCACAAAGTCCTTGGCCTATTAATCTTGATTTGGCTTATTTTAATTGTATAAAAACAATTATTAGCCTATTATCGACTTCATCATCAACCGATAGTTCTTCATGGACTTTTTATATGAAAAATAAAAATACTACATTAAGTCATTACCCTTAACCCCATATTTTTTTTGAAATAATAGTAATAATAAATTATATTAAAAATAAAAATAAGACAAGCCCTAAAAATTACTAAACATTCTCTACCTTAATAAAATCACATATACACATCAAAAAATTAAATTGGAATATTTTTAAACCTATCAAATAACATCAAGAACACTCAATTCCATATATTTTCAATTAAACCTAAATTACATAATTTAATTCAATTAATCACCCCAATTCTATGTTAATCACACGATTGATATTATAGAATAGAAATTAGTAATATAATAATACAATCCATAAATTTTCAAATGAAAATTAAATAAAAAAATATTGAAACATAGGGGTATAATTACCAAATCGAAGTTTGAGGATTGAATTGGAAGAGAGACGGATCCGGCGCACGAGGAAAGAGGTCAATGGCTTACTTTCATGTGTGGGGACACATTAGCCTCTGGATGAGTGATGGATCGTGAAAGATCATGCATCCTATGGAGGTGTAGAATAATAAAAAAATTTCCTCCATCTAAGGCCCAAAATCAAGTCGTTGAATCTACTAACCATACATGCATGAATTTAAAGCAATGAATAAGAATTACCTCTTGAAGCGTAGATCTAAATTCTTTTTATCAAAAAAGCCATCCAAGTGTCCGACATTTATTGATGATCCATGCAGTCTAAGTATCCATAAAGAAGCACTCAAAATTGATTGAGTGCTAGCTCCATCTTTTTTTGATTTGTGTAGTGTTTCCTACGTAAATCTAATCTAGATAATTTTATGATAATCTTAAAGGAGAAAGAAAAGTGTGTCGTGCTAAGGTTTTGGAGAAAACTATTTTCTCTGTTTTTTTTCCTTCTTGCTATGTGTCCTAATGGCCTTTTTCTAGTTCCGGCCGAATTTTCTTTCCCTAATTATTCCCTCTTTATGCCACACCTCTCCTCCTATTTATAGGGGAGAGTTTCTTTATCCTATAACGATAAAGAGTTATTTTTACATGTGGACTTTTTAATCTTTTTCTTCAAAACATTCATCCTTATCCAATAAGATTGATATTTATCTTCCCATCAAAATATCTCAAGGCTTTTAATTAAATCTAATGAGCCAAAATTATTTTAGCTCAATTAATTTATGAGACTATCCAAATAAATAATCTTAGATTATTTTAAACGGGTCCACACTAGGAAATAATTTTTTAAAATACCTTTTAGCCTAAATTAGGAAACTCATTTCCATTTTAGGTCATTTATTTTCAAATTGAGAAACTGATTTCTAAAAGAAGAAAATTTCCATTTTAGGAAACTTTCTAATTAAGGAAACTTTTCATTTTAAGAAACTTCCTATTTAAGGAAATTTTTCATTTTGGAAACCCTTTCCAAAATAGAAAATTTTTATAATTCAAAACTTTTTCCAATATTTTTTTTGCTTCTTATTTATAATGTGAATATTTAAACTTATGCGTATGACTCAATAGGCTCCGAGATATGTTGGCAATGTATCAAGCATAAAAGACTCATCTTTTATATCTTGATACATAAATCAAGATTGGCCTTTAGTAAGACATCGTGACTATCCAATTTTCTAGGAGGATTAATTAATCCATTATTATCTTTTACGAGTATGGTTACCATACAATTCAGTCTTATGTCAACTTATCATAGTGTGATCTCGAACTTGGTCATAAGTCTTGTTTGATTATGATCACACAATTTCTTTTTCGATTTCCAAATGTCTTAGCTCTTAGAGTAAACAAACTATACTTTATTGTCTGTACTCCTGTTGTGGCCATAGATTTCTCAAGTGGACATTTATCGAAGTATAATATGATAACTCCTTTAGCATATAAGGAATGACATGTCCTACCTTAGTCATATACCTATCTCCATTACATTTCTAGTGCACCCTACGAATTGTCCACGTGTAACCCTTTAATGGGTTCATTGAAAGGAGTGTCAAAGTACATAAGTCCTCTAATGAGATAATCGTGATGACTTCAAGTCTAAAGACTATTTGTACTTATCTCGTATTTGATTCCTACGGACTAAAACCAAATGGGTTCTCATGGTGAGTCAAGTCCAGGTGATATGTTTTCTAACATGAATCACCTCGGTGCTTACTTTGGCATCATCATGCCAATAGGTGTGAGATTTCCTATTGCTATCATATAGCATAAGCATAGCAATCACAAAGTCTATCCGTATATAGTTAATGCCCATTCTTGACAATGCTGCGACTTGGGATGTTTAATGATATCATTTATATGCATTAGTGTTTATCTCACATCTTTCGATCAATCACGATTGCAAATGCATATTATAAGGACTTCTATCTAATTCTATTGAATTTACAAATATAAAACATAAAAATTAATAGAATGAATCCTTTATTATTATTAAAATAAATAATGTAATAATACATTAACTCAAGTCCATTCAAATATGGTTGGATCTTGAGCACCTACACTAACGGACCGGTGGCGTTGGTTTTATCTCTTCCTTCTTGTCACGATGGTCCGACTTGTGTTAGATTCCAATGATCTGGAGGAGGAGCGACGATGCTCGTGAACCTCGATCTCTCGTTTCTCTATTCTTAGTGTATGTCAATCTTTTTGGATTTTTTTTTGCTTGCTAGGTTTTTTATTTTTCTCCTTTAGGTGGTTGTCTATTCTCTCTTGTGTGTGTGTACATAGTATTTATAGGGTGCATCTAGGGTTAACCTAAGATTTTTCTTTCTTTCTAATTTTGTTATTAGTCATACCTAATCCAATGCTTAGTACCTAACCCAATACCGATCTAGGCCTAGTTCCCTCATTTTTTTTTGTTTTTTTGTCTTTTTTTTTTTGCGATCTCTTAGGTAAAAATAAGATGATGACAATATATATTACTATATATCTAAAAGACATGTAGTTGTGATTATTCACAACCTTGTTCACCTCTTTCATATATATATATATATATATATATATAATTCAAGCACAAGAAAGCATTTGTAGTCCGAGTTGTTAGGATAATTGCCTTTCAACCAATCTTAGGTTTGATTCCCGGTAGATGCATTTATGCTTGCCGGGAGTCGGCTCAAGGCATAGGCCATTAAGGCCTATGCCTAGTGGCCCCCATAGAAAGGAGGGCCCTAAATAAAATTTTACCCTAAACCTACACCCTAAAAGAATGAGATAAATTAAAAGCTGCAACCTCCACTTTTACTTACGGAAAAGTTTCGGAAAAATATTTGTGAGTGAAAAAATTTTTAGATCTCCAAATTTTTTTTATCATATTCCTTTCTTTCTCCAAACAATCGGGGATCTCTTATAAAACCTTTTCTAATTAGCTTGGCGAGAAAAATCTAAAGGTAATTTTTTAATTTATGCAAATAAAATTATGTATATAAGTCATATAATATTTTATTTTTTTCTCAAATTTCTTTTTATTTTCTCGGGTGATTCTCTCCAGGTTTACTTGATTAGACGTGACAAGCAAATATAATCGAGTGTCAAAGTTTCTAATTTTTTTATAATTATATTTTAATTTTATTATTTGAATAAAATGTCTATTAGAAAGTATGAATCTAGATATGAAAACGTAAGAAAAAAGGAAGGTAGAAGAACTAATTCAATCAAAAAAAGGTGCACTTGATAGATTTGTTACTAATATTAAACCTCAAATACTAGAAGAACAAGATAAAGATTTAAAAGAAAATATAGTTGAAAATTGTGAAGAAAAATTTGAAGATAACAATTCAAATTCACCAAAAAGTAATGAAGAATATGATGAAAATTTAGAAGATGATATTTCAATCAATAAAAGTGAAAATATTAATGATGAAGATGCAACAATAATTAAAAATATTTACGATCCGACACAATGGAAAAATTTAGACTCAAAACCGATTGATTTATTAGTTGAGAAAGGTCCAATTAGAGAAATCTTAGATTTTCTAAGAGATAAAAACTCTAGACATTTTTTTACGAGTTCATTACATTCAAAAATTTCTAAATGGAGAAAAACATGATAGAAAATGGCTAGTATATTCAAAAGACTTAGATAAAGTGTTTTGTTATTGTTGTAAATTATTTAGTTTGAAATCAAATATTCAATTAGCAAATGAAGGGTGTGGAGATTGGAAAAATCTTAGTGCCAAACTTAAAAGCACGATTATGCTTTCGATATTGATGGTTTCGATTTATTTTCAGAATTAAAAGTTTTAAAAGAAATTATAACTGTGGAAATGAAAACACCACTTGCCGTACTAAATTTTATAAAAAAGGTAAATTCTTTTCCAAATGCATGGATAGCATATAGAATACTATTAACTATCCATGTTATCGTAGCTTCAGTTGAAAGAAGTTTTTCAAAATTAAAATTAATAAAATCTTATTTACGTTCAACTATGTCACATGAAAGATTAAGTAATTTGGCTATATTATCAATTGAAAAAAATTTGCTTTGTAAACTTGAATACAAAAATTTAATTAGAGATTTTGCATCTCGTAAAGCAAGAAAAATAAAATTTAAATAATGTTTAATATTTTTTTGTTTTAAGAAAGAGTCTCTAAAATATTATTTTGCCTAGGGCTACATATATTATAGAGCCGACCCCGATACTTACACACACACACACATATAAAAGAAATGGGGGCTTGAAAATGATTTTCACTGTTTTTTTTTATAATTTTTAAATTATTTCATTTTTGTCCCTAGAATTTTAAAATAAAAAGTTTAACCCCTAACCGGTGCACTACAATTTTTTTTTTTTTTGGTTTTTTCCTTTTATTTTTTTTTCATCAATTTATGTTATTTTTTTATTTAACTATGTGTTAAAATTTTAAAAAATCAATTGTTATTTTTTAAAAATAAATTGGCTATTATATAATATATACAATATGTTTTTAGAATTTAGAATAAATATATACTCGCTCTTATTATTTAAAATTGATCTTTTTAATTTATTATAAAATTCACATCAAGTTAATTTTTATTTTTATTTTTATATAATTTTATTTATTAATAAATATGATTTATTTTCTCTATGTATGGATTCGAATAAGTTTTTTTATACCTATTTTTATTTGCTTAATTCTCATATAATCAAATTTTAAAAATAGAATATATGTATTTTATTTTTTTATTTTTTATATAATCAAATTTTATCGAAATCAATTTTTTATTTTTTATTGCACTCTATTAACTTTAATATATATTTATAATTTATTTTTTAAAAATATTTTTCAATTTATGTTATATATTCTCACTCATTGAGCACAGTCATGAGGTATAAATAATAATAATGATAATAGAATTATTGATTTTATTAGAAGTCAACTATATATCTACACACACAATATCAATTATTTGCTATTTAAAAAAAAAACTTTTAGAAATAATTTTTTCAAATAAAATAATTGAAATAATATTTTAGAATAATCGCCTAATAATTCAAATACACTTTTGTATACTAATATTATTCATTATTTTGTAAATAAATATATATAAATCAAATGTATATATTTTTAAAAATAATCTTCTTATTAGTAAAAAAGCTTCATTTGTTAATTTTCATATAAGTTTTTTATATTAATTGTTATTTTATTTCTTCGATGCAATGTTATGAAAAAAATATTAAGATATATATTTTTAAAATTTATATTAAAATGTTGTTTATTATGGGTTTTTATTTAAGAATAAATGCATAAGAAAGAACAAATCATATTTTTTTGACTTCAAAATTTATTCCAAACATAAAAAAATATATATATAGATACAAAATTTTGATTAAAAATTATAAAATGAGATGAAATTTTATCTTTTATATTCAATTTAACATATTTTAATTAACCAACAACATAGTATATATTATCAAATTGAAATAAATATGTTTAGTTCGATCCATCGCGTAGCGCGGAATCCGAACTCGTTCGTATGCCTAAAATTCATATTCACTTACTCTTTACTTGGTGGCAATTTAAATAATTTTGTTTTGTATGTTTTTGGACATTAATATGCAAATTTAACACTTTATTCTATTTCATCCCTCATGCTTGTAAACATTTTTTTCAATCGTTAACTTTCATTTTTCTTTCATTTTCACGTAGGGTATATATATATATTTTAAAATTAACATATATTTCAGCTTATAGTACTTTTATTATTTAAATCTCATTCTTTAAATTTATCATTTTTTATTAAAATTCTCATCTAATTAATATTTTTCATATAAAGTTTATTTACTAATAAATATAATTTATTTTACTCTATATTTGAATTTTAGAATAAAATTTTAAAACATCATTTAAAAAAAAATAAATTGGTATAATGTATATAATGAATTCTTAGAATTTTTAAATGATAGTTTTATATATATAAATATATAATTATTTTATCATAAGAGGTTAAAAGTGTATTTCAAATAATTTATTTCACTTCACTAGGCATGGTTAGGACATATAAAAAAATTATTGAATCATTGTTTTTATTAAAAATTAACCGTATATCTTCCAACATGATACAAATTATTTACTATGAATATTTTTTTAATATTATAGAATCAATTTATTTGAAATTAAATAATCAAAATAATTTTTTAAAGAAACCAACTAATTATTCAAATAAAGTGTTTTATGCTAATTTTATTGATTATTTTTTTAAATAAATATATAAAGATCGAATGCATATATTTTAAAAAACTAATCTTCTCACCAACATTAAATAAGAATAAAATTTTCATTTTTCATTAGTTAATTTTTATGCAAGTCTATACATTACTTGTAACTTTAGTTTTTGGATACATCTTATAAAAATATATTTTTAAAGTATTTATTTTTGAATTCCTAATTAATATTTCAGGTTTAAACTATTACAAGTTTTTATTTAAAAATCCCTGGATAAAGAAGAATAAATCATATTTTTTTAAGCATAAATTTTATGAAAACACATAAAAAAAACAGTAATAATTAAATAAAAAAATTATAAAATTTTGAAATGATTTTGTTCTATTTGCTCGTTGCATTTCGCGGATAATTTCAAAAATTAATCTTCTAATCAGCATTAAATAAGATTTTTTTTTCATTTGTTAATTTTTATGAAATTCGACAATTAGTTATAACTTTATTTTTTGAAATATAATATTATGAGAAATATGTTTTCAATTTATTTTTAATTCTTGATTAATATTTTAGTTAAAATTATTATAATGTTTTATTTTAAAATCAATCCATAAAAGAAGAATTATTTATGTTTTTTTTTTTTAAGTCGAAAACTTATGAAAAACATTGGAAAAATTAATTAAATAAAGACTTATGATTAAAAAATTAAAAAATTAAAAAATGATTTTATTAACTTGCTAGTATATAAATATTGCATGTGGACCTCGCTCCATATGATTATATTCTTTTATATCCAATTTAAAGAATAAAAATTATTAACTTTGCAAAATCATATTAAAAAAAAGTTACGTATTCAATTAATCAAATTGAAAATATAGAACTTATCTGATGAATTTATGAAAACACACGATCCAAGCAATGGGTTTATCCATCTTAGACTTTATTTCTTTTTTCCTTCTATTATTTTTGCAGGACCAGTAAAAGAGATATTTGAAAATGTGGTCTCCAAAAAATTATAGCTATTAGGGTGCATCGTCTTTGTTTATGCACACAATTCTCTCAAACATGGATTTGCCAGACGTGCAATCCAAAGGAAATCATCACAGTAGAAAACCAATCGGGGTACAAAACGAGGTGAAATATAACAATGAAGGATTTGCAAATATCGAGATGGATAAGATATAAAGGGATCTCATCTGGGCATCGTTATTCGTTAGTTAAAAGGTTCTTTCGATTTTTCCTTCTTGCTTTATACATTTCTCTACTCATCTTAGGCATTTGTGGGATACACACGTCCGAATGATTTGGCTAATCAATTTGTTTAAAGTTGTTAAAGATTGTCTGTGTGATAAGGCAGTCATGGTAACTACATAGAAATACAGACTCATAGAGATCAGAATCGAGTTAATTATAAATTATTTCATTTATTTTTAATACATAGATTAATTAGTTATTCTTTTTCAAAAAATTAATTATTTAATTTCTTCGTATATTTTTTTAAATAATAAATATTAGGAAAAGATTGATGATAGATAAAATATTTGTTTAATATAAAATATTATTAAATTAAACATGATCAATATTTATTAATGAATTAAATAATTAATTTTTAAAATAAAATAAATTCATTCATTCATTTTTCAAAATTAAAAAGATAAATTTATAATTTACTCGAATATAGTGTGTTTCTTCCATTTAGAAAATTTCAATTCATCTCATCAATGACACACTTAAGTGAGAAAAATAGGGGAAAAAATCGGTGGCACCACCCACCTTTTTTAAGGAATAAGCTAATAGCAATTTTTTTTTTTTTTTTAAGAGCATCTCCAATGCTCTCTTTATATTAAGATTTTTCTTTATAATAATGAGGTTTGACTCAAATTTCATCTCCAATACTCTCTTGATTACAATCTCTATATTTAAAAGTGAGATACGTAATGTTTTTGGCTCTTCAATATTACAAAGTCTAAATGACTTTTTATTTTATATTTTATTAATGAAAATTACTATTTTTTATGCCACTCAGCCTCTTTACCAATCGGATAGAGGGAGATTAACGAGAAAAGAAAAATTTCAAAATTTCAAAATTAAATATTTTATGGATTTTGTTAAAATAAAAAGTTAAAGTAAAAAGTAGTATTAGAAAGGACATTGATTTTCAATCTATATAATTAGTGGTGCTCTCTATTTATATTAAAAATGCTAACTAAAAGTAAAGAGCATCATTGAATATGCTCCAAGGGTAGTCACTCCTAGCTTTCAAACAGAGTGATTCATTTTATTTATTTATTTATTTTTGTCTTGAAGTTTGAGTGGATCATTTATTAAAATTAACGTATATATTCATAAAAAATATTTTCTCTTGGCTTCTTCTAGAATTTAAATCTTAAATGATAATATAGAAATCTCGCGTGATTATCAACCAAGTTATCTCGCCTTTTCATTTTGATTATTTATTATAGCATCTTATCCATTTTGATTATTCTCTTCTAATCTCACTTAAAGTCTTTGTTGCATGATTTAATTGAAGGAAAAATACATTTACGATGTATTATCTTATCTAATTACTGAGATATTTTTCATTGGTTATAAAAAAAATTGAATATTTAATTATAAATACGAGAAAAAATCAAATTTATTAAGTTAGTTTTTGAAATTGAGAAAATTAATAGCACCAACACTTATATGAAAGTTCAGATTAAATAACTTTTTTTATGTGTTAGTGCCACATTACTAATAGATGAAAAATAAATAATTTATGGCTCGATGTATAAAAAAAATGTTGTTAAGTTATTCCTGTATCAGCTATGAAAAAACTAGGTAATTGGTTATATATATAACTAGTTTTTAGCTTTGAAAAGGCTCAATAAGAGCTTTCTTTTTTGTTAGATTGTGTTTTAAGGTTTCTTTTCCTTTCATTGCTTTTCAATCGATCCAATATATCATGCTTCAAGATGAAGACACCACTAGCAATATGCTTCAGCTTTAGTTGCTGACAGGATGAAGGAGCACATATTTAGCAACTAGCTAGAAGGAGACAGATACAAAGTAATATGTACGTCTCTTCTTATTACCTCCTTCTGCTATTCTTATTATCATTTTTTTAACAATTCGTATTTTCAGTAACTTGTACATAGTGCTGTCAAAAGATCGAATTTGGATTAGATCATAATAGATCTGGATCTAATTTATTTAGTGAAATGGATCGAATTGAATCTTATGAATTTGGATTGAGTTTTGAAACTATGAAATTGGATCCGCATCCTAAATGACTCAAATCGAAATTGAAGCTCCATCAAATTTATCACTTGATTTTTGTATAAACTTTATGCTTACTACATTTCATATATTGTTCAAATAAAAAATATATTTCAACCATTATGTGTATAGTAAAATATATTAAGATAATATTTTATTTATCAATTTGGTAAAAAAAATTCAAAATGCCATACAATTCAAAAGTACAAAATCAAATAATCGTAATAAAAATTTATCTAGAAATAGATAAGAAGTATTATAAAACTAAAAAATAAAAAATAAAAAATATTTATTTCTTGTCCATGTGATAGAAAAAAAAGGAGCAATGACAAATATAATAAAACAAACTCTTAAAAAGGTATATAAGTCAATTTATATATTTTTTTTCACGAAATTGAATTAAGAAAATGACAAGAAATTTATAAGTGATTTTTTTAAAATACGATCGTCATTGTGGAAGGATATGCGTTATTTAAACTTCATAATGAATAAACTCTAAATTTTTTTTAACTCTAAATTTTAACTTAGTTTCATATTTTTATATAGTTTTTATATTTAAATTTTTAATATTTTAAAAATATTAATTTTAATTTCGAGTCGATTATTATCACATTAGATCAATATAAAATTAAGATTTGATCTATTTAATAAACAGATCCAATAATTTTTTTTCATTATATCTATTTAATTACATCGGATTTGGATTGAATTTGGGTTAAGATCTGATTCATTTACAACCTAATTTGTATCCATAATTAAAATAAAAATACACAAGTTAAAGGATAGAGAGAGAGAGAGTTTGTATTTGATTTTTTTTTTTTTTGGAGAAAAATAGCGATGAAAGTATAATAATTTTATTTCTTAATTTCGTTTTATTTTTTTTAAATAATTCAGCAGCTTTACTTTATGTTCAATTTTTTAATCAAAATGATATAGTTTTTGTTCCTTCTCTTTTTAATTTGTGAACATTCAGAGAATGAGGACATAAGGGGATTTGAAATATATACTGTCAATATTTTTTGAGAAGAGTAATTTATAACTTGCAATATTAATATTATTATGTTTTGTTTTTATTTTTTGCAATAACAGGATCTTGTAGTCTATAATCAAAAATTAGTTAAAAAAATTAGCGTTAATAATCAATCGATGATGGGGTAAATAGATCGTATGATAATTAAGATTGAATGGACCATTATTATAATAAGATGAGTTATTTTAACCCTCTTTTTTTGTAATGGACGTTCTTTGAACCCAAACATTTCACTAAACGAAGGATTCATACACATGATCTCCTTGCAAATGCAAACAATTCATGAACAATTAAAACAGAAAATGATGATGATCACCATGATGGACTAATAAAAGCTTTCATGAATGGGAAAGAGAGAAAATTGAGGAAAATGTCACCTTGATTAGCGCAAGGAATTGGGTTAAGGATCTTAAGCTTGTCACTTCCTTTTTGCGGTGTGAGTGCGCGTCTCTCTCTTCTATCCATGGAAGAATTTCGGAGATTCTTTTTGGGAAATTTTTTGACCATCTGTCCCCTTAGCTCTTTGCAGCTACAACTTTGACTAGATAGCACTTACAGCCTTTAAAGATTGCAATTAGTGCGGTGGGTTTTTTCTTTTCGGCACCGCAAACGTCTCATATAAAGGCATTCGATATTTTTATGAAAAGATCATTTAAGATATAAAGGATTTCTGGGTTTAGAGTACAAGAATATCTTAAATACTTGAAAAATTTAACATTTTGCGAGCATTATATTTTTTTTAAAAGCAAGAAATGCGTATCAGTAATCTCTCTCATGATCTATGCTTGTTTTATGGAAGGCACCCTCAAAATCTTAGTAATTTAAAAGATGTATTAATAACATAATTTTAAATTACAAACGGTTGAAAAAATAGTTGGTAATGTCATTGTAAGTTGTAGCTTATTGTAGTACTAAAATAATGACAACAAGATATTTTGAAAATGTTATATAACGATCATTATATAACTTAATAATTTTTATTTAAATCTATAATTAATAAATAATTTTAATAACCTTTCACTAAGCGAGACTAGTTTGTTTTATTAGTTAACATAAAGACACACAACTCGTAATCACATTTTAAAAAATTAATAAATTTTCAACCATAAATTACAACATGGTAAAATAAAATCATAAAAATTTTAACATGTAAATCCATGCATAAAAAAATTATATTAACAAAAACTTAAAAATAACATAATTATCCGATAAAGTGAATTCTTTATAAGTTCAAACTCAACCTAATAATTTCGGATCAAGTTTTGCAAAGATATAATGATTCAGACTCACGAAAAAATACATAAAAACCTGATCTAACAAAACAAAAGACACTGAATATCCAATAAATCAATTGAAATGGTCATCTCAACATACACCACACTCCCACCGATTCGGGATTAATTGTCAGGTAACATTTTATCTGTTCCTAAAACAAAAACAATCAAATATTAATAATATTTAATAAAAACAATCAAGAACAGAACATACAATAGTGGTCTAATAAAGTAACATGCATGGGTAGGGACAAAGATCAAAGTTTGTTAACAAACCATTGCGCAATCATTATGTTTTTAGACACTGTTAACAGCCACTATAATAAAGCTGAAACAACTGTTTCAGATATAGAGATCTGCAAGTATAAAAAATGAATCTTGGCTGTTGCTAGATCTAATCCATTTCATTTTCACTTTTTTCTTTTTGTTTGCAGCCTAGCTCTTTTCTTGCTTGGACCTATCCTACTGTGCTTCTTGTCTCGTTATATATATATATATATATACACACACCAATCTGTCTCCTTGGAGTTTATACATCAATATATATATATATATTGATGTATAAACTCCAAGGAGACAGATTGGTGTGTGTATATATATATATATATATATATATACTCCAAGAAAACAGATTGGTGTATATATATAAACTCCAAGGAGACAGATTGGTAAGATTTTTCAAATTTGTTATCTACTAAATATATTTGTGGAGTCATTTATAAGATTTATTTTTTTCAAGTACTTTAAAATTGGTCAGGACAATTGGAGAACACCCATGGATCGTTAGTATTTTTTATTCAATAATAAAGATGTTTTTTGATTAGTTTATTCTTAAGTAAACGGATGAAATGTCCTCTCAACTTTAATTCATTTCAAAATCAATTTTTGAACTTTTGATTTCAAAATTGACATCTCTTAATTTTTTTTAAAAAATAGATTTAGCTTTTTTTTTTTTTTTTTTTAATTTTATGTCAAAAATAACATTCACATAAATAGCTTCATAATAAAAATTATTCGGTAAGATTTATATGAGATTCTAAAAAAAAGAGAGATCATTTTGAATTATTTTTTATTTTTTTTACATTTTTAATGTTGAAAGAATAAACAAAATATATTTTCCGATCTTAAAACATCTTGTAATTTTTTCAAAAAATAGATTATCTTTCCAAAGTCACTACTAGAATTTTTCTAAACAACAAAGGATTTTTTGTCACTATTTATCAAAAATCCATCGCTATATGTAATTAGCAACAAATTAGAAATAATATAAATTTTTTCGCTAATATGGTGGTCACTAGTTTTTTAATGATCGAATTTGTCTTCCTTTGCTAAATTGTTGACATTCCATTGCTAAATCAATCTGAATTAGTCGTCCGTAATGTCTCATATTCGTCACTAAACTATCGTTATTTCTATTTAAATCCGTCGCTGAATAGAGACAGAATAGGCTATCACTAAATTATAATCGCTAATATTCTCGAAATTCCATCTCTAATACGTCGTTATTTAACAACTATATATGTATCCGTTGTTAATTACCTTCTTTATTCCGTCACTAGATCGTTGCTAATTTTTTCTCTCTTTTTTTTTAAAATAAACAATTGTTTATTGGGAATTGTAATAACAAATAACTATAAACAACACCTTATCAAAATATTAAATATTATTTGAAAAATTAAAACTATATAAATTAAATTAAAATAAAATAAATATATAAATACATCAAGGTGTACAAAAACATTTTTTTAAAAAAAAATTTAGTCCTCATATCTTCATCTCCCGCATCATCTTTTGGCTATTGGTTGTTGAGCGGAACAACCGACTACCGAGTTCGGGAGGGTTAGCGAGAGAGACTAGAGGTAGTTGGAGGTTTTCTAACAATCATATAACTCTCTATAATCGAGTCCGGATGCTATAACTTGACCGGTTTATTGCTTGGATGGTAGCCTTCATTTTCTTGATTCTATCTCGCGTACTTGGACCTAAACCTCTTGGATATTGCCACCGGAATACCACAAAGTGTAGAGGAGGGGTAAGCACCGGAATGTTGGTAACACCGAGACGCATAAGTTTTGATGTCATACACTTTTTGCTTCTTCTCCTCCGACACTTTTGCTTCTTCCTCCGACAACATCCAAATATATATTGAACACGTCAATATCTCAAGACGATACATCACCTTCCTCGCTACTTCTTAGTAATCGCTTCTTGCATTGATTGCACGTACTCCTAAGTCATTGAAATAATTATAATATTAAATAATAAATCTATATTTTTGATTATATCGATAGATGCATATATATTTAAAAAATAATATATAAAACCTTACCATTACTCGTTTATGATCGTACTGTCGATGAATGTCCCATCCTTCCGCTTGTGAGTGGTCACGAATAACACATAAGGATTTGGGTTACAATCTAATTTATTATGCTAAAAAAAAAACAAAATAATATGAAATAAAATAATATAAAAATTAATTTACAAACACAATAGATAATATAATATTTATCAAACGCTCGGCGTGCTTGATCAAAGAGATGGGCCCTCCAGGTATGCTTGGATGGGCCAGCACTAACACCACTCGTCTCCGACATGTGATTGCAAGATGCATGTTGAGATTGAGCTTGATAGTCGGGAGTGGCCCAATCCCGACACTATACTTCCCACATCCCATGTTTAATAAACACAAACATGTTACTCTTATGCTTTAGCTTGTCAAGCATGTCGTCATACTACCTTTGTGCCAAACTCTCATAAACATCTTTAATCAATGTGTCGACAACCGCATCCCATAAAAAATAGTTCTACATGAAGAAAAAAATTAACGGTGATACTTTTCATAGTAAGTTAACACTTTAAATAAAATATAAGTAAATAATTAATATGTTATCCTAAACTCATTAAAGTAGAAGTCTTTCATTTATATATGCTAAGAAAATAAAAAAAAATAATATGAAATAAAATAAATATAAAAATTAATTTATAACATAATGGATAATATAGTATTTATCAAACACTCGATGTGCTTGATCAAAGAGATGGACCTTCCAAGTATGCTTGGATACGCCAGCACCACCACCACTTGTCTCCGACATGTGATTTCAAGACGCTTGTTGAGATTAAGCTTAATAGTCGGGAGTGGCCCAATCCCGACACTATTCCCAACCTCATGTTTAATAAACACAAGCTTGTTACTCTTATGCTTTATCTTGTTAAGCATGTCATCATATTATTAATTTATAACACAATGGATAATATAGTATTTATCAAACACTCGGTGTGCTTGATTAAAGAGATGGATCTTTCGGTATGCTTGGATGGGCGGTACCACCACCACTTGTCTCCGACATGTGATTTCAAGACGCTCGTTGAGATTAAGCTTAATAGTCGGGAGTGGCCCAATCCTGACACTATTCCCACACCTCATGTTTAATAAACACAAGCCTATTACTCTTATGCTTTAGCTTGTTAAGCATATCATCATACTATTAATTTATAACACAATGGATAATATAGTATTTATCAAACACTCGGCTTGCTTGATCAAAGAGATGGACCTTCCAGGTATGCTTGGATGGGCCAGCACCACCACCATTTGTCTTTAACATGTGATTTCAAGACGCTCGTTGAGATTAAGCTTAATAGTCGGGAGTGGCCTAATCCCGACACTATTCCCACACCTCATGTTTAATAAACATAAGCTCGTTACTCTTATGCTTTAGCTTGTTAAGCATGTCGTCATACCGCCTTCGTGCCAAACTTTTACACACATCTTTAATCAATGTGTTGACGGTCACTTCCCATAAAAAATAGTTCTACATGAAGAAAAAAATAACATCAGTACTTTTCATGATAAATTAACACTTTAAATGAAATATAAGTAAATAATTAAAATGTTATCCTAAACTCATTAAAGTAGAAGTCTTTCATCTATATATGCTAAAAAAATAAACAAAATAATGTGAAATAAAATAAATACAAAAATTAATTTATAACACAATGGATAATATAGTATTTATCAAACGCTTAGCATGCTTGATCAAAGAGATGGACCCTTTAGTATGCTTGGATGGGCCGAGCAGCAACACCACTCATCTCCAACATGTGATTTCAAGACGCTTGCCGAGATTGAGCTTGATAGTCGGGAGTGGCCCAATCCCGACACTATACTTCCCACAACTCATATTTAATAAAGACAAGCTTGTTACTCTTATGCTTTAGCTTGTTAAGCATGTCATCATACTACCTTCATGCCAAACTCTCACACACATCTTTAATCAATGTGTCGACGGTCACATCCCATAAAAAATAGTTCTACATGAAGAAAAAAATAACATTAGTACTTTTCATGGTAAATTAACACTTTAAATGAAATATAAGCAAATAATTAATATGTTATCCTAAACTCATTAAAACGAAGTCTTTCATCTATATAGAGACGAGACTTCCATATGGGCCCAATGGCGTCCAACCACTCCTAAAAAATTATAGTGATTTTTGTGATGTACTTGCTTAATGAAATCAAACTATTGAATAAAACAAACAAATAATAAATAGGTGCATTAATGATTCTAATATAATTTATTAAAATATAAAACTAATTATTGCATTTAAAAAATATTACTTATTAGTTACTCACAACCCAAATGGTTCGTCCATCATCGGATCCATCAAAACATCTTGGAGTTGAGAAAATTGTAGTGGGATCATCCATGGTAGGGAGCACTACCGACGGAGGCACTCGTTGGAGGAGATGCGGACATGTAGACACCACTATTAAGTCCGTGGCCTCGAATAGTTGGACTAACAATGCCACATCCACGTGCACCGTCACTATTAGTTGCACGATCAACATCGAGCCATGCCTATCGACATCGTGACTAGATCTACCCAATCTATGAGACATAACTTAATAATAACACCTGAAAAAGTTTAATAAATGAATAAAAATTTGATAAAAAATATATTATAAATTATTATGAATTAAAAAAAATTTAACAAGTCCAAAATGCATAACAAACATAAAAAAATACATAATAGACAAAATGATAAAATTTAATGAATATAACAAATAAAGTTGATCTTTAATCCTTTGTCATACGGTTAACAACCGACATCAACTCCTTCATCGACCGGTATATCTCATCGTAACACCTTTCGGAAAAATGGTGTTTCGACTTGAGGTTTAGCAATTGGGCAACTGCAGACAACCGAGAGTAATTGTCACAACCGGACTAAATCTTCCTATTCATCGCATTCAACATGTCATAAAAACTTGACCATTAGGATTTGATACGTCGTTTGTGCTAGATCGATTAAACGATAGATAGATCGCATCCATCACCATTGTTTCATATGAATCAAGGGATTGACTACAACTCCTTTCGCCTTCATGAAAATTTTCCAACATAACATAACTCTTCAAGTCAATTTTTCCATGTTGTATCTAATCATAATATTTAGACACAAAATTGTATCTCACTAAATAGTATTTAACCATGACAACCTCGTTAAAATTTCAATTTTGACACTTACGATGATTGTAAGGCAGACTTAACTTTCTCTTATCCATAGATTTAGGATGAGTAACGAGCAAATGTGATAAATTCTTCAACTTTAATCACAAAATCATCATTTAAATATCCATCTATACACTTAACATACTTCCATTTATGATCAAATCTCATTATTTTGTTTATGTAATTTTGAGGCAATATAAAATTATTTAATTAATAATTTTTCTAAACATCTAATAAAATTTCAGCAAAACCTTCCTTGTAAATTGCACCTTTCTCAATTAAAAAATACTCTAAATGATCAAAAAAACAACAAATTAAATAAATCAATCAATAATCAATTTGCGCACATTGAGACCAATAATTGTCACGGATACCCTATCAAAACTAAATCTCAAACTCGTTCTTCCAACTCTATCACGAGCATTGAACTAACCTTATTTCTTCTCAATTCCCGGAGGTCTCCAATCCTTCGAGTTTGTTACACTACGACTTATCTCGAAACACTTCAATAATTTTATACGAAATAATTAAACTAATTAATTCTAATCTTAAAAAATTAAATTTAAAATAATAGTAAACTTATAAGTTTTAATAGATATAAATTTTTAATTCAACCAATTAAAAAAATTAACCTAATTAATTAATTAAATATAAATCTTGTTATCACTTAATTTTTGCTCCCATTTTATTTCTTTATTTTTATTAAAAAATTCCAAAAAATGATAAAGCCAAAGCAAAATGCCAAAAAATAGAAAAATTCAAAATCTTTATTCGACTCCCGTACGAGGCCGACTTTGACGGAATGACGACTCCTCTATGGATAATGCTAAGACCAAGATTTGAATGCATTCATGAATTTTTGATTGTTTGTTATGCTTTTATGTCCGTATAATTTGAATAAATATTTAGCTTCGTAACTTTGTGTTTGTTTGTTTTGTTGTATATATGGTGTTTTGTTTTGCAAATTTTATTCATTTAAGTTTTTCATCCTTAGTTTTTAAGACTAGATATGTAGTCATGCTCCACCCACCATATTGCATAATTTTAAATGTCATTCACATTTACCTTAGGATCTAGAGAGGAATTACTCGGTGCTCGATGGATTTTGTCTCGGATAACACTCATGAAACCTTAACTCTTTTGGAGAGTTGCCATTATCGTGATAGGTAATCAATGGTCTCTATGATTACCACCTTTATACTTGGTCAATCTTGATTCTCTCGACCCAAAAGAGACCTTATTGAGACTTAGATAGATCCTACCTAATCATATAATGACTAAAACTGAACCTTAGGACTATCTTTCTTATGTAAATTCACTAAGCAAGTCATATGTGTCAAAACCTTAACCAAATAACTTGGTCATGAATGTTTCAAGATGGGTGATGAGAGAATTTAGATCTAAATCCACTCGATGGTTGACTTTAACAAAAATTCTAAGACTTTACAACAAATAGAAAAGGATTGCTTAGGTTTAGAATTTCGGAACAACCACAAGGAGATTACACCCTTCTAATCAATGATCAATCAAATTTAAAAGCTACTTGATTATTGAAAGATCCTAAGTCCTAATGATCGAGTATAGGTTTCGAATCAAATATGGGAATCTCATGATGTTTCTAGAGGTATCGGTTCGAAGCCTACTTTCAAGGCTCTAGCCCCTCCGTGTGACCCCTCATATAGATGTTTCACTATAGGAGAGTTAGATATGACCCCTACCTTGAAGGAGTACCATAAACTCTTAAATATGTCGAACACGTTGTATATGGTCTATTTATGCCAAATGCTGAGAAAAAAGGTAGAAGATTAGTTAGACATAAATATGAATCGTGGAAAAACCAAGGAATATAACAAAGGATGACATTTTGAAAGCTGGTTATATTTGTTCAAACAAAAACTAAAAGACTCACGAGCTAGTTCTAAGAGGATTAAAATTTTTGGATCGATGATCTTTAGGTTAGTGCTCTCCCTTGTTAGCCGATGTAATCGGTCTAGTTATGGCTAATGTCTTCATCAAGGTGGAGAAGTGCTTCATAAATCCTATTACTACCATCCTAGCTAAAACCTTGTCCTTATTGAGTCGCTATAAAAGGTTTGGAAAAAGGAATATAAGATGTTATGTTCAACCGCTCTTTTTGTGGGTAATCAACTATATTAAAGCCTATAAATCAGTTTTTAAGATATATTAGTGGACCGATCAAGGACCATTGAAGGATTTTCTAGAAAGCACATGGAAGGACAAGTCTAAAAAGGAGTGATTTTCATTATTTCTAAGTTTGTCAACCGGGGGTTTTCTATGGAAAACAATCTGGATGAGTCGAAGACTATATCTAGCTTAATGTGGAACATGACAATGAGTCCCTCTAATAGGAGTAATTAGCTATACTTGTAATGATCCTTTTATGGTGTCAAGGCAATTCATCTTTAAGTAAGCTATCCCTAAAATGATTGGCCTAAATAGATTCAAAGAAAGGTTAGAGATGATGCCACTCTTGAGTTTTTTAAGCAGTACACAATAAGATGGGTTAACTCCTTGAATGATGGGTGGAGGAACAGTTGATCGAATTAGTAGTAACTAAGAAATACCCCGTATCATAAGTAAATAGGGCAAAAGACTATAAATATCTTATTAACTCTAACCAAGTTATGAGAAATGGGTCTTCAAACCAACTTATCCATGGAAGTAAGCTAATCCCTCGACAATCTCCAAGTGTTTTGCTCTTCCAATCTAAAGGAAAAAAAGAAGAGAATAGAGGATCCTTTAAAATTGATTCCTTTAGACCATTAGGATCTCTTTAGAAAAATTGAGTTACTCAAGATTAAGAATTGAAAACCGACAAGTGATATAGCCGAAGAAAAAAGAAAGAGATAAAAGGAAAAAGAAAAGATGCTAGATTTGGAACAAGATTTAAAAATCTAGAAAAACATAGTTGTTGAAAAAGAATATTAAAAATTGATCTGCTACTACGCTCAATCAGAATTAGACTCCAAATATCTTAAGTTTGACAAGCTATAATCATGATATAGATAAGTTGAGCTTGAGTTTAAAAGTCTAGGGTCGAAGCACAAAAGCTTCGAGAACATAATGTCAAATGGAAAATGTCTCTAGATGCACAAAAGCTTGAGTTTAAAAGTCAAGATTCGATAGAGCAAATGATGGAGGCTTAAAGCTAGGTCATAACAATTAAAAAACAAAATCGATATTTAGAGGAGGAACTACTTAAGCTATCCTCTTACTATGCCACCATACAAAACAACTTCGGCTTAAGTCAATAGCAAGAAAGGCTACCATTTTGCTGTGCTAGATAATCAAGTAAAAGAGTTTTTTAAAGAAGCTATTACCTAGCAAAAGCCGAGCTTAGCCATTAATTAGCATAGAGTGAAAGATTATCTTGAATCCGTGACCGACTACCTAAAGAGGTGTGACTACTCGCTATTTGAAATGGTTAGAACAAGAAAGATCTTTAGAGTCCGATTGAGCTATTGAGTATATACTCTTTTTGCTTTTATTTTATCTTCTTTTATATGAGTTTGTTTTCCTTTTGTCATGTAAAAGAAAGATGTATACTAAAATAATTTAAGCCTTCATGTTCATCATTTAGAATATTCGAGTTAATGATAGCTTTGAGATCTTTTTTTTAAAATTATGTTGAATCATTTATAATGGAGAATCTCATCTAAATACATCAAGCAAATTTAAGATGATTTAATGGGTTTTGAATGAGAAGCAATTTTGAGACTAGCATCGCCGGTACAAAGGCCATTAGAGTTGGTCACTTTTACTCTCTAAAACAAAAACAACTCTAGCAATCTAAAACATAAAAAAGGAAATATGTTAGATATCATCATTATTCGGATCCAACCAAGAGAATGAAACCGCATCATCTATCAAGTCAATCCCCCTGTTGAAATCCTTAAAAGTTATTAATGAATTTAATTCATCCTTAAAATTAAGAGGAATAAAGAATCAATGATTAAGTTCTTTTATCATCCTCTATAGATGGCTACTCCATATCTAGTCTCGAATGTCATTTATATTTTTAATATGTTATTTATATGTTATATTTTGTTACCTTTTGTCCGTGCGTAAATATAGGTTCTCTTGGTAAAACCATACTTCTTTTAATAACTTACAAGACTAGAATGAGAGTAAAGATAAAGAATAAAGAAAGAGCTCAACTAGAGCAAACCTACCGACGAGGAGATAGAAAAGCTAAAAAAGAAGTCGTGAGGCTTTCTCGCTCTGCTAGAATGAAGCCTACAAGCACAAACTTAGGGTAGGTCACCACCTAATCCTAATGTAGCCTAGTCATCTGCTACCTCCAAAGTGTCATTCATCATTATCCTATTTACTTCCCAACAAGCGACTCGGTTACGCTAGTTCTTCATTCCTCATTGAGAGAACACCGCCACCAAGTACCCGATAAATAAATCAATGCTAGGTTTTATGCCTAAACTAGTTCCTTCGAAAACCCTTGCTTCGTCACCATAATCGTACATTGATCTAATGACCGATGATCATTAGAAAGAGAAGTTATTTATTAAATTCATGGCAAAAAATTCACTACCATCGAAAAGAAACTCCGGGCTATCGAAGGGTAGACGTATATAATCCTTTAAAGATAATGGATAAAGGCTTCATGTCAAACATTGTGATCTTAAAGAAATTCGGATCGCTCAAGTTTCCTAAGTATGTCGATAGCTAGTGCTTGAGGACTCATTTAAGGATATATTTAGATGAGATGGTCGAAGTAACTAATGATGAGTCTTTGCTAATCCATTTTTTTCTTAAAATTCTTAAAAGTCCGAAGGGGTCCACTCTCACTTGATTTATCGACTTATACCAAACTAAGATCATAAACCGAAAAGATTTGAATGAGGCTTTCATGAGACAAGTACAAGTTTAACTTGGAGATAACTCTAGATAAGTCTAGCCTATAGTCAATGAAAAAGTGTGTTAAGGAGTCCGTCAAAGAGTATGCTTAGAGGTTACGAGAAACGAGCTTCAAGAATTCGACTGCCATTACTAGAGAAGGAGTTAGTCACACTATTTATAAATATCATTAAAGTGCCATATTATGAAAATCTATTGAGAAATGGATCTAATAATTTTTTTCAAATAGTATTTATAGTCGATCGTATCAAGTAGGCCAATAAGACAGGACGATTATTGGATTCTCGTTGAATCAAGCTCTAAGAAAGGTAATTTTGAAAAGAGAAAAAAAAGCATTCACCAAGTTAAAGCATCAATCTTTCAATTGAAAGACCATTGGGAAGACCTATAGAAGGCCAACGATCAATTTATGCCGCGAGGTGATATGGCTAGTCTTATTTCCTAATTCACAACACCAAGAACTACCATGTCCACCAATGTCATTAGTTTGACAACCCAATCTCTAGTCCTTGCACAACATCGGATGCGGACTATTCCTAAAAATCTTTTAGTCTTGAGACAATTCAATAATCAATGAGCCCTATTCAATTAGGATGATCGGAGGAATACTAGGCATGTGGAGTATAGAAACACCTATCCACCTTTTCCTATCTCTTTCGAGGACCTGTTTAAGCACATAATGACGATTGGTTAGGTGGCTCTTGTACACATGCCTTCATTGCTACCATATATCCAATATGGTACGGGGTAAATGAGACTTACTAGTACCACAATGGTGTAGCTTAGCATAATATCAAAGATTGTATTAGCTTCAAGATAAGAGTTAGGTCCCTAATTGACCAAGGATGGATCACATTCGAGGACACACTAAGTTCTCTAAATACGACTCGAACCCATTACCGAATCATACTAGAGTTGGAGGAATAAATATGATGTCACTAGATGATGCGATGTATAATAAAAAAGGATCAAGCTAGAAGATTTTCATATCTAGACTATTTGACCTAATGGATACTATGTGTGTTGACATGAAACCTTTTAATCATAAGCTTTTGTTAATCTTAAATAATACTAAAAGTTTTATAAGATAGGAAGGCTCGACATCGATGGCTATATCGAATTTCATAACTCGGTCCAAACCATGCTAGTATTGGAAACCTTATGGGTGGAGAAGATAGAAGATGGTGCCTAAGTGAATGTATTCTTTAGATGATGATGCCAATAACCCTATGCCTTTTAGATATGAGTCAATCGGGGTAAGTCTAATGAAGCTAGCCTTGAAAATACCTATGCCCATAGAGATTGATTATCGAGCTATCCCTTATAAGTATGAACCTCCTACATATTTTGACAAGTCACATGCCATCATGAAAATATCTACCGATGGGATGATAAATATTAGAGGAGTTACATATACGTAAGGGTGCACAACATCGGATGCCCTTGTGAATATTGAGATGAGTAAGCCGATTAAGGATTATAAGGCTATAAAATTTTTAAAGTTCATGAAGCATAATGAGAACATTATAATGGATCAATTAAATAAAACTCTTGCATATATATATTCCTTTTATCGCTAATCTTGAACTTCGAGCCTTACTAGAGAGTACTTTAAAAGGTTCTCAAAGAAGTATATGTTCCATAAGACATCACTTTCGATTCAATGAAGCACTTGATGGTAGGGTACAAGCCACTAATTACTTATACTTTACTAAGGATGAATTGGGGCTCGAGGGGATGGGACACAACAAGGCCTTGTATATCATTGTTAAATAAAAGGATCATATAATTAGCGAGGTGTTGATTGATGATGGGTCTACCCCGAATGTGCTATCAAAATATGTCCTAGACAGTTTGCTAGTTGATTCTTCACACATGAGGTCAAGCTAGATGATGGCATGACCTTATAGGGACACCCATCGTCGGTTTATTGGCGACATAGAAATTGATGTGGGTATTTGACCACACTAGTTTCCAACTACCCTACAAGTGACTAACATCCATCCTTCCTATAGTATGGTTCTAGAAAGGTCATGGATTTAGTCGACTAGAGCAGATCACATCCTCACTACATCAAACGCTAAAATATATAGTTGATGGAAGGCTAATCATCGTGAGGGTCAAGGAGGCTATAACCATAGTTAAGAATGTGTTAATCTCGTACATTGAGGTTAAAAAGGTAGATTAAGGGAACCCGTATGCCTTTAAGATAGTTAATACAGATTTGGTTCCCTAAAGCTCGCAAATAAGGAGCGCTAAGCTATTGAATACGATGAAAACGACAAGAAAATACATGATGAAGGCTCGTGTTACCATTTTTTTACATGGATAATAGCTTGTTTAAAGATTACAAGCTTATTAAGTTTGGGATGATCGAATAACATTTTGGATTGGGATAAAAATTATCTAAGAAACATTATCAAAGGATGGCTAAGGTAAAAAAGAGAAAAGGCTAGCCCGTATGGAAGGGCAAGATCCCCGCTATGGAGACATTGATATCCCTCATATCCGCACTAAATTTCTATGACCATAACATATGGTATTTATGGATAATAAAGATCTTGACATCGGCTACATTTCAATTACATGATAGTCAACACTTTGAGGGCTATAGTGATTGAAGACAATGATCAAGGTGTACGGTCGACATTGTCATCGATTAGATTTGATATGATGACTCTTCCATTGCTCAACATCAATATGATGAATGAAGCTTTTGACATCAATATAGTTGTTTGGAAGTATGTTAAAGAGCGGAGCTAACCAACTCGGTGCAAGGAAGAAATGCCGATTATCTATAAAGGTGAGGAAATTTCTTTTCATTATGCTTTTATTTGACCTTTAGTTGATTTCTAGCTCAAATCTTGGAATGAAACTTTTGATGTGGAGCTTTGTTTTAATATTGATACATCAAATTATATGGATTTTTTTTTAAATTGTGTTGTTTTCATTCTTTTTATCCTCCCTTTATTTGTATTTTTTTTTAATTTTTAGGGCATACATTATGATCACTTTTTAAAAATAAAAATGATTGGACTAAAATTGATTTGGCCTAGATTTAATGAAAGCATAATTATAATGGATGAAAAAGAGTAGGGAGAGGATGATATAAAAGAATTTACAAAATTGATAGAATTGTCGAACAATCTATCAAACCATATCAAAAGACATTAGAAGTGATTAATGTGGGGACCGATGAGAACGGATGCGAGCTAAAAGTTGAGACCTTGATGGAAGTTATCGAAAAGAAAAGTATAATTTCACTAAGAAGAGAGTACTCGATATATTTACTTGGTCATATACCGACATACCAAGCCTAAATAACAAGACAAGTAGAGTAGCGATTCCCTTTAAACTCGAGGTATAAACCGATAAAGCGAAGTTAAGAAAGATAAGGCCGAAATCTTACGGAAAGTAAAAGAAGAGATGAAAAAAGAAATAGAATACTCGGATTTCTAGAAGTGGTTGAATACCTTTAGTAGGTGTCGAATATAGTTATGGTGTGTAAAAAAGATGATAAGATTTGAATGTGTATTGATTACTAAGAATTGAATAGAGTTAGTCCAAAGGATGACTTTTCTTTACTACACATTGGCGTCTTAGTTAACAATTCCATAAGGAATGCTATCTATTCATTCATGGATGGTTTTTCGGGGTATATTCGGATCAAGATAGTGATAGATGATAAAGAGAAGATGACATTTATCATATTGTAGGGAATTTTTTATTTTAAGGTCATACCTTTTGGATTGAAAAATGTTGCAGTTATTTACCAAAGAGCCATGGTCATGCTATTCCAAGACATAATGCACAAAAAGGTTGAAGTGTATGTGGATGATATGATTGTAAAATCCAAAAAAGATAAAGATCACCCCCTAATTATGAGGAAGTTGTTTAAAAGACTAAGGAAATACCAATTGAGGTTGAATCCTGCTAGGTGCACTTTTGGTATGCAATCTAAAAAATTGGTCGGTTAAGCAATAAAAGAATTAAAGTTGATCTTGATAAACTTGGAGTCATCCAAAGTGTGCCTTTACCATTAATAAAGAAAGAAGTCACAAGCTTTCTTAAGTGTTTTAATTATATCACTCGCTTCATCTCTCGGTTGACCCATACTTGTGAGTTGATATTTAGATTGTTGTGAAAGAAGAACCCCGATGTGTGGGATGAAGACTCGTTAAGAAACCTTTGATCGGATCAAGTAATATTTATAAAATCTACCACTATTGGAACCTCCTATACCGGAAATATCTTTGATTCTATATTTGGCGATGATAGAAATAGTTTTAGAAAGTGTCTTAGGTCGGCACAATAAATCAAGAAAGAAAGAACAAACCATCTACTACTTGAGTAAATCATTCAATGACTCGCGAGTCGAGGTACAATAGATTGAAGAAGATGTGTTATGGTTTAGCATTGTGCGCCTAATGACTAAGACAAGTACAAACTCTATTACACCACTTGGCTAATTTTAAAAAAAGATACTTTTAAGTACATTTTTAAAAAATCATACTTGTCTAGCCGTATCGCAAGATGATGAGTCATGTTGTTTGAATACTATATTGTATATAAGATAAGGAAGGTAGTGAAAGGAAGTACTATAGTTGACCATTTAGCGAGATAAAACAGTAGACGACTACGAGCTTTTGAGATTTGACTTTCTTGACAAATCAATTATGGTGGTAAAAAAAAGAGTAGTAGTCGAAGGATGATATATGGGTCTTATATTTTGATGGGGTCATCAATGTTTCGAGAATTGGTATCGAGTCGGTTTTATTTCACCAAAAAAGAAATAGTTTCACATAACGAGTTAAGTTATAGTTTAAATACATGAATAACATTACCGAGTATGAAGTATGTGTACATGGTCAAAAAGTAACCTTAAAAATAAAGATAAGCAAACTTGATGTCTATAACAACTCATTGCTCGTAATCAGTCGAGTGAAAGAAGAGTGGTAGATGAAAGATGAAAAGCTAAAGTCACATCAAGGGCACCCAACGAAGTTGGCTAGTCGGTTTGAAAAGATTAAGTTCACCTATCTAGATAGAGAGAAAAACCATTTCGTCGATGCGTTAGCAATTCTCACTTCGATGATCGAAATCAAATATGGGGTAAAGATTCAACCCATATACATCGAAACTAAAAATGCCTTAGCATAATGTTTTTGTCCGATTGAAGAAGAATTAGATGAAAAGCCGTGGTGTCATAACATCAACTAGTACATTAAAAAAAACGAGTATCCGATCGATGCAACTAAGAATGATAAAAAAAAAGCTCAAAAGGTTAGCTATGGATTTTATCTTGATGGTGTGATCTTATACAAAAGAAGCTTTGATGGCTTTCTCGTTGAGATGTTTAGATGCATCGAAGCAAATAAGACTATAAGGGAGGTCTACAAAAAGATTTATGCTATGCATACCAATAGACATATGATAACCTATAAATTCGGTGAAATGGCTAATTTTGGACCATCATGAAAAAAGATTACATCAATTATGTTTGAACATGTAATTAGTGTTAGATTGATATTAATCGGATAAATGATCCACCAACACCTCTCTTCAACATGGTATTGCCCTAGTTGTTTGCGATGCGGGCCATGGATATCATCAAACCAATAAATCCTAAGGTGAGTAACAAACATCATTTCATTTTAGTAGTAATTAATTATTTCATCAAGTGGGTTGATGTTGCTTCCTTTACACATATGACTTAGAAGGTCATCTCGTCGATTTTTTTTTTAAAATATCATATGTAGATATGAGACTTCTGAAACCTTGGTTATAAATAATGCTCAAAACTTGAATGGTAAAACGATGATAGATTTGTGCCAACGTTGGAAAATAAAGCACCATAATTCTTCTTTATACAAGCCTAAGATGAATGGAGCCATAGAAGCAACAAATAAAAACTTAAACAAGATTATCTAAAATATGGTGGTGATATACAAAAGCTAGCATGAGATGTTACTATTTTCCTTGTATGCTTATTGAACATCCATCGGAAATTCAACGGGAGCAACTCCCTAGTCTTTGGCATACAAAATGGAAGAAGTGATGCCTTTGGAGGTAGAAATACCCTTTCTCGGAATCTTAAAGAAAGCTAAATTAGAAGAATTTGAATAGAAAAAAATCCAATACGAACAAATGAATCTAATAAGTGAGAAATAGTTTGCTATAATTTGTCATGCCCGATTATATCAAAAAAGAGTGGCCGGAGAATATGATAAGAAGATACGTCGATGAAGTTTTCAAGAAGGAGAAATTGTATTAAAGAAAGCTTTACATATACCAAGGGTACATAAGAGTAAATAGGTGCCAAACTTTAAAGGTTCCTATATGGTGAAAAAGACATTCTTAGGTGGAGCTCTCATGTTGACTAACATGGATGGTGATGAGTCGTGCAAGTCAATGAATTCAAATGTAGTAAAGAAATATTACACACGAGTTGTAACTCGATTCCAAATTAATAAATATTCTTCAAAGTTTTGACTAGTTTACTTTATGTTTTAGAATTTTCTTTTGCTTCTTATTTTCTTTCATCACCTCTTGTTATCAAAATTATGATTCTTTGACTCTTTCGAAAAACAAAAGCAAAAAACCATATTTGCTAATGTGATCGGTCCCTAAAAAATTATTTTATAGGTCATCTATGTGATGATGTATTAATGTTATATATAAAACATGATAAAGAATTAACAACATAAAAAAATGATATGATAAAGTGATTTATTAATGTCTATAGTATGACGAGATCTTTCAAATCACATTTGCTCGAAAAGCAAATCAAGGGACGTTATAGACAATCTTGAGAGTTTAAAAGAAGCTTACCTATACAACAATTTTGATAAAATGAAGGGAAAATTTGGATTTCTAAATGGAAAAGTCATCATATCACCAAAACATTAGCCATATGATATCGACATGATTAGATGATCTAAAATCATCAACCCAAACATAACATGCAGATTGACCAATTTAAAGAGAAGTAGCGAAGCCTTCATGTTCAACTTCGGATAAGAAAGGTGCCACCGCAAAAGAGAAAGAGGTGTGGTTGGAACGACCAAGACTTATACTTCTAACGAGTGATAAGCATAATTTGCAAACTAAGAATGCATATCAAATAACAACCCTTTAATTTCATTTAGCCATTTTACCCATAAAAGATTAGCCATCCTAAATAATAGACCTAAACATGTTCATCTTTAGTCTATGTCTTGTCCAAGGCTATTTGTGTAAAGTCAAAATCGAATGGTTAGTCATATCATGTCGAGTTACGTGGTCGTCATATCCCTCAAAGTTGACATGCTTTGTCATATCTTAAAAAGTCAACATGGTCTATTATGTGATTTTAAAAAGACGTGATCTATCATATCTTTTAAAGTTCGAGTGATTTGTCATATCCTGTAAGGTCTAAGTAGTCCGTCGTGTCTTGGAAAGTCAAAGAAGTCTATCACTCTTAGTAGATTTAGAGTGGGTTGTCACGTCCTCCTAAATCAAAATGGTTTGCCAAATATAGCAGAGTCGATGTGGTCTATAACGTTTCCCTAAGTCGAAATGATTTTTGACATTCCGCAAGGTCGAGTGGCTCGTCACGTCTTGTAAAGTCGAGTGATCAATCACATCCCGTGATCCTATAACGTCATTCTAAAAAGATGTAGTCTATCACATCTTACAAAGTCGAGTGGCTCGTCGCGTCTTGTAAAGTCGAGTGATCAATCACATCTTATGATCCTATAACGTCATTCTAAAAAGACATAGTCTATCACATCTTACAAAGTCAAAATATTATATCATATCTTGTAAAGTCAAAGTCGTCTATCATGTCCGGCCAAATCGGTACGATCCATTAAATATAGCATAACCAAAGTGGTATATCACGTTCCTCCAATATGAAGTGGCCTATCACATCTTGCAAGGTCAAAGTGGTATATCATGTCTTGTAAAGTTAGAGTGGTTTATCACACCTTGTAAAATTAGTGGTCGGTGACATTTTGTTTAATGATCTGTTGCCATTTAAATTTGATGCTTATAATTTTCTTTTGCATATGTTCTCATAGTTTGTACTTGTATGTTTTTATTTTAATTTTTATTTCTTTACAAAGCTTTTTATACAAAGTTAAAGGATAAACTTTCAATTACTTTGTGACGAATGCATTGTAAAAATGAAGCAATTACTAGCACCAAATTTATGCTCCCATTTTATTTCTTGATTTTTATTACAAAAATGCCAAAAAATGATAAAACCAAAACAAAATGCCAAAAAAATAAAAAATAAAATAAAAAATTCAAAATTCAAAATAATTAGATTAGATTAATTTATGAAGGGATGGGTTAACAATAATAATAAATAAATAAATAAATAAAAGTTTAGAAATAAACTCGATCAAGAGCAAAATAAAAAAAGAATAAAAAAATCCTTAAATTAAAAAAAGAGGGACACGATTAGAAAAAAATTTAAGAAAGGGCTTCATTAATCATAATTTGAGTGTTGTTAAATTTCAAATGACTCAAATTATGCTTAGTCTCACAAATTAGGTGAAATCGAGAGATCGAAAGGGATTTTTACCCTAAAAACCCTAACTCCTACGAATAAAAGTTAACTTTTCTCTTCATATAAAAAAGTTTCCATCTCTCCTAAATTTTCAACAACTTGTTCTCCATCTGTCTAGCTAGTTTTGCAAGCTTTTCCACCTAAAAACCAATAAAACCCCATTTTTTTCATTACTCAAGCCATGTTTCTCTATTAAAACTACCATCAACCTCCTCTCTCCATCTAACCAACCATCACAACACTCCCTAAACCTCCAATCACCCTTCTTTATCTAAAAATAAATAAAAAACCACCACAAAAAGCTCCATGTAAAAAATATTAAAAAAGAAAAAGAGAACAACTAAACACACCTTTATCTAACACCGGACCCGTTTACGCATTTACCTAGTCGAATCTTTTTCCTTCAAATCGACCATCCTTTAATCAATTTTGACCTCGATCACTACCACCACACATATCCCAACACTAGATCGGCTGTCCCCATCGATTAAAGGAGGAGATGAGGATGAAGGAGGAAGAAATCGAAGTTTGAACTACTATGACTCGACTCTTTAAAAATCCCATTCGTATCTCCTAATTCGGTCGAATCTTTGAGTTTCACCACTATAGACACTAGCCATCTAACTTTTTAAAGCATTTCCCTCTTGAAGTTGCGGCCATACATCATCGAAAAATGGTCCGATTAAAAAAGATCTATTTCTAACCCATTTGGAAGAACCCAAAAAAATTGGTCGATGTAGACCAAATCATATATCCTAACCATTATAAAAACTACCTCATTATTTCGAGTTGACTAGTATCTTTAAAATCCCAAGACGTGATTGGAATCACCGTCGATAAGAGAAAGAGATCCGATCGAAACTTTAAAGGGTTTGATCTCCCCTTTTCAACATCGTCCATTGTTGCTTCCACTCGCCATGAAATTCACAACAATCTCCTCTGCAACACGGGGTAGTCCATACACATAAAGGACGATCGAAAGATTAATGGACACTTGATAGTAGACTTTTGGCCTTTTTGGGGGCATTTTTATAATTTTATAATACATGTGTAGTTTTGGTCCTTTCACAATCGACTAGTAGCATTCCACTCATAATATAACAACCTATAATAGTTCTTTCCTCCTTCATAGCCGACTAAAATAATCGGTCTTTATTGAGATGGAAATAAATAAACTAATTCAAATGAGGAATCTCGACGCTTAGGTAACTTCTAAATTCACATGAGTATGTAAAAGTTGTTATAAATATTACATTATGAATGGTTATGGTTGTTGTTTGTTATCTATTCTATTTAAACAAAGTTATTGGTGGCTTTCTAATTGTATAGTGAAAGTCTGTTAGTGGCTTCTAATCAATTATTACTTGTTGCTTATTTATCGAGATGAAGTCAGTCGGTGGCTTTTCACTTATATGGATGGAGTTGTCGGTGACTCTCGGACTAGTTTTTACCTAATTTATGAATTATAGAAATAAATTTATTGGTGGCTTTCTACTTATATAAAGAAACCACCTACGGTTTTGAAATTATTTTATTTATTATATGCTTGTTTGAAATGAAGCCATTGAGGGCTTCTCACTTATGTGATGACGTTGTCGGTGGTTTTTGAACCAATCATCCGCTCTTCACTTGAACAAAATGAAGTTATTGGTGGCTTTTTATATATGTGATGAAGTTGTCATAATTTCTCAAACCCATGACTCAAAGTCATTAGTGGCTTTCCACTTATATGAGTAAATTCGCTGGTGACTCATTGCTCATGCAAATAAAAAACTATCTATCTTTTAAAACTCATCCATTTATCAGCAATAGGTTTTTTTCACTTAAGATTGGCAAAAATTTCACCTTCCCCCACCTTTCCCTTTTGGGTAAAGGTATTGGCCTTAGACCAATTTAAATCCCCCAAACTATCATGTTTTACACCCGAATTACTCTACTTTACATTTTCTTAAAGTAAACTCATTTAAATATGCATAGAAGTGTAAAAGAGTAAATAATTAGATTTTTATGTTCATAGGCAAATAATGCGACCTACCTTAGGTAGGACGAAATGGCGTGATGTTACATCTTTTCCATACGTAATCAATCCCTTATCTAAATATCTATATAGATCAATATATTTAGGATTTTCTAGTTCTCTTTGATTAGCTAGGTGGCGATTTCTTATCCGACCTCCTTATGGGGCCGACGTCGATAAATCTAATTAACTTAATTAATTCTCATTCGACCAAATTAAATTTAAAATAAGAATAAACTTCTAAGTTTCAATGTAAAAAAAAGTTTAAATTCAGCCAATTAAATAAAATTAAACTAATTAATTAATTAATTAATTAATTATAAATATAATTAACTTGATTAATTCTAATTCTAACTAAATTAAATTTAAAATAAAATAAAATTTTTAATTTTTAATATAAATAAATTTTTAATCCAACCAATTAAATATAATTAACCTAATTAACAAATTAAATACAAATCTTATTAACTAAATTAATTCTAATTCTAACCAAATTAAATTTAAAACAATAATTAATTAACGATTTCTAATATAAATAAACTTATAATTTAAATAATTAAACATAATTAACCTAATTAATTAAATATATATCAAATTAACTTAATTAGGAAAAATTGAATAATTAATTAACAAATTTATTCTAATTCAACCAATTAAACATCATTAACCTAATCAATTAAATAAATTTTAATAAAATTAACTTAATTAATTAAAAATGTATTTTGATTAAATTAAAATTAAAATTAACTAATTAACCTAACAATTAAAAAGATTTAATAATCTAACAAACTAATCAACCAATTAATCTAACAATTAAGAGAAATTAACAATTTAACATATAAATCAATAAAATAATGATTTAATATATATACAATCATGAATGAAGTAATTAAACTTAAATTAACCTAACAATTACTACAAATTACTAACTTTAATTAAGAAATTAAAAGAGATAAAAAAAATACACCTAAGTCGGGTGGAATTACACTAAGAGGAGGGAAGAAAAAATGGGGTTTTTTTTTAAGAGAAAAGACCTTAGAGTTGGTGTGGATCAATTGAGAGTTGATGAGTGGAGTTTGGTGTCTTAGTCTAAGTGGTCAAGATACAATCTATTTAGAAGGTTTATTGTATCATTGCATTTTCAATATCAATAAAGTCTTTTCGTTAATTTTTGTTATTGATAATTTGATAGAATTAGAAGTGCATATGATACGCATTGCATTAATGATTTATCATTAGATGTGAGATATATATCAATGCGCATAAATGATATCATTAAATATCCCAAGTCATAGTATTGTCAAGACTGAACATTGGTAGTATGCAATAAGACTTGTGAGTGTTATACTTTTGCTATAAGATAGAAGTAGAAGATCTCACACTCGCGAATATGGTGATTCCAAAGTAAGCACATATGTGAATAATATTAAAGTATATATTACTGAATGTGACTCATCACGAGAGTCCATTTGGTATGGTCTATGGAAATCTCATACAAGATAGGTATATGTAGTCCTTTGACTTGAAGTCATCATGGTTATCTCACTAGAGGATTTATTTACTTTGACATTTGTTTTGATGAGCTCAATAAAGAGCTATAAATGGTTGATTCATTGGGTGTAATAAGAATTTAATGGAGATAAATGGATAACTAAGATATGATATGTCAATTCTTATATACAAAAGGACTTATCGCATTACCCTTTGATAAATGTCCGCTCAAGAATCTATGGCCATGGTGGAAGTATATCAATAGAGCATAGTTGGTTTAGTTGAGAGCTAAGACATATGGAGATCAAAAACAATTTATGTGATCATAATTGAACATACAATAAACCAAGTTGGAGATCATACTCGTGATAAATTGAGGTGAAGACCGAATTATATGAAAACCATACTTTTGGAAGGTTATTGCGATTAAGTCATCCTTCTATAGAATTAGGTGGATATGATGCCCGGTTAGAGGCTAATCTTGATTTAAGTATCAAGAGATTAAAATTTTTTTTATCTTCTCGATACATTATCGATATATCTAAGAGCTTACCGAGTCACACGTATAAGTTTAAACATTCATATGATAAAATAGAAATGAATATTTTGGAAACTAGTTTCTTATTTTAGGAATCAGTTTTCTATTTCAAAAATCAATTTCCTAATTTGGAACTCGAGTTACCTAAAGTGAAAATTAGTTTTCTAATTTAGGTTTAATAAAAAGCAAGGGGAACTTGGAAAATTATTTCATAATAAGGGCCTCTCTAAAATTACCTAACCCGACTTATTTGAATGGTCCAAATTAATTATTAAGTTATTGGACCAAAAGAGTTTGGACCAATTGGCTTAAGTAAAAGCTTGTAAGGTATTTTAAGTAAAGAAATAAACTTGGAAACTTAAGAATAAAGTTCGGGATTTATGAGGATAAGATGAAACAAAAACCATATAAATTACAACTCCTTGAATGAAATGGAGTTATTACCACCTATATAACAAAGAGGGAAGGAGATGCAAAACAATAACACAAAAAGGAGAAAAAAAGTTACGTCTCTCCCAAAAGAAAAACAAACATGCCACATTCTCCAACAATATTGAGCCTCCTACCTTATATGATTTCTTGAGAGAAAATTATACTTAGTAGAAAAATTAAAGCTAGGACTATAGGGTTTCGCCGCTTATTATGTGGGCGTTTAGTCGTGTCGATTATCGGTAGTGATCGGATGCTTAGATGGTTCTATCTCGTGAATTTGATTATGTGCTATAAGAGGTCACTAAAGGATCATACATCCTATAGAGGTGTGAAATAAAATAAAAAAAATTTTCCTCCATCTAAAGCTTCCAAGATCAAGTCATTGAATCAATTAATCATGCATACATGAATTAAGACGTGAGTAAAGAATTACTTCTTGTAATGTAGATTAAGCCTTTATAAAAAAGAGTCGTCCAAGTGTTCAAACTCTATCGAGAATCCATATAGTCCAAGCACCCACATAAGAATCAATTAGAAGTTATAGAGTGCTAGCTCCTTCCTTTACCGACTTGTTTAATTTTTCTCATTATAAATCTTTTTCGATATATTTTACAATAATCATAAGAGAGGGAGAGAGTTAGCATGATTTTTTAGGAGATAACTATTTTCTCTCTTTATTTTCTTATGCTAACTCTTTCTTCTATTTATAGGGAGAATGTCTTCTTTGCCCTCTAAAGACAAGGAAGTGACCGTAAAAAATCCAAAAAGGACTCTAGGTTGTTGCTTCCTAGTCTTTCAAGGATTATAAGTTGTAATGCATGTGGACTTTTTTCATCTCATCCTTATAACCCCGATCTTTATCCAATAAGGGACAAGCATATCCTCCCATCAAAATATCTTATAGGCTTTTAAATTAAATCTATTAGCCTAATTAATTACTAATTAATATGAAGTATCCAAATAAATTGAATTAGATATTTTTAGGAGGCACACATTAGAAAAAATTTCCTAAATTACTTTTAAACCTAAATTAAGAAATCAATTTTTTTTAGGTAGCTTATTTCCAAATTTGGAAATAACTTCCAAATTAGAAAATTGATTTATAAAACAGAAAATTTTTTATTTTAAAAAACTTTTCATTGTAAGCCTTTACACGCAATCGGTCCGGCTAATAGGCTTGACATATGCGACACGGACACCGGCTTGTTGTACACCTAGCACACGACCGGCCTACTAAAAGGCTTAGCCTCGCACTAGGCAAGCTTGGCTTATCACATGCCCAATGCGCGACTAGCCCCGCCTCCTTACTACGCACACGAGTGCCAATGTCTAACATCGACCTCATGCGCGTCACTCTTTTGAAACCCAAAAATCAATTTTAAAACATATATAAAATACCAAAAAATCAAGATTTAATAATTTATACGATTAATCACAATTAACAAAGCGTATAACTAAAGATTCAATGGAGGCTCTAATACCAATTGAAGGATCATGCATCCTATGGAATTGGGGAATAAAATAAAAAAATTTCCTTTATCTAAGGCTCTTAAGATTAAGTCATTGAATTAACTAATTATACATACATGAATTAAATTATAAGTAAAGGATTATCTCTTATAACATAGATTTTAATCTTTACGGAAAAAGAGTGTTATCCCTATCTTTTTCTAACTTGTTTAATATTTCCTCTGTATAAATCTATTTAAGGATATTTATTGACAATCCTAAGAGAGAGGGAAAGAGGCGTTGTGCGTTTGGAAAGAGAGAACTATTTTCTCTTTATTTTTACTCTAGGTCGTGTATGCCTTAGCACTTCTCTCTTTGCCACACCTTCCTTTCTTTTATGGAGAGGGTGTCTTTCTTGTCCTTCAAAGAATGAAAACTGGTGGCATTAAGACCCAAAAAGGACTCCGGGTTGTTCTTTCTTAATCCTCTAAAGATTAAAAGTTATAATGCATGTGGGCTTTTTTGATTTTATCTTTCAAACTTTGATCTTTATCCAATAAGGTTCTTGTTTATCCTTCCACCAAAATATCTTGCGGGTTTTTAAATTATACCTATTAGCCTAAACTCTTTTGGCCTACTTAATTACCAATTAATTTAAACTTGTCTAAATAAATTAGGTTAGATATTTTTAAGTAGCCCACATTAGGAAGCAATTTCCTAAATTACCCTTAAATCTAAATAAAAAAACTAATTTCCTTTTTAGGCAACTTACTTTCAAATTTAGAACTGATTTCTAAAATAAAAAATTTTTCATTTTAGGAAAAAAATTTCAAAATAGGAAAGCTATAAAATTAGAAACCTTTTTCAAAATCTTTGCTTTTCTTTTATTATGTGAAGGCTTAAACTTATGCACGTGACTCAATACGCTCTTAGATATGTTGACAATGTATGAAGAATAAAAGACACTTGTTTCATCTCTTGATACATAAATCAAGATTGGCCTATAGCAAGGCATTATAACTACCCAATTCTCTAAGAGGATTAGTTAATTCATAATTACCTTTCACAAATATAGTTACCATATAATTCAGTCTTTGTTTCAATTTATCACGAGTATGATCTCGAACTTGGTTATTAGTTTATTCGATATTGATCATATAAGTTTTTTTTAATTTTTAAATGTCTTATCTCTTAGAGTAACCAACTATGCTATATTAGTGTACTCCTACTATGACCACAGATTTCTTAAGCGGACATTTATCGAAATGCAATTTGATAACTCTTTTAGCATACAAAGAATGGCATATCCTATCTTAGTCATCCACCTATCTTCATTAGATTTCTTATATACCTAACGAATAATCCACGTGTATTCCTTTACTCGGATCCGTCAAAACAAGTGTCAAAGTATATAAATCCTCTAATCGGATAACCATGATGACTTCAAGTCAAAATATTAGTTATACCCTTCTTGTATAAGATTCCTATAGACTAAACGAAATGAATTCTCATATTGAGTCAAGTCTAGTGATATGTTCTCTAACGTTAATCACTTAAGTGCTTGCTTTGGCATTATCATGCTAATAGGTGTGAGATCTCTTACTATTATCTTATAGTATGAGTATATCACTCACAAGTCTTACCGTATATAGTCAATGTCTATTCTTGATAATATTATGACTTGGGATATTTAATGATATCATTTAAGTGCATTAATATTTCTCTCACATATTTCGATCAATCATTAATGCAATGCATATCATATGGACTTCTATATAATTCTATTAAGATAATAAGAATTAATAAAAAGACTTTTTTATTAATAAAATAAAGAATGCAATATTATAATAAGTTAAATCCATTTAAACAAGGTTATATCTAAAGCATTTATACTCGATAGCTTCACGCACCTCAAATCTTAAAAAAAGATAAATTTGCTTTCTGTCCTTTTTATATGTCATATAGAGTCTAATCAACGAGACTTTGTTGGAATCTTATTCAAAATAAAGTCTCGATAAAGAATGAATGTCTCCACAATGAAATAGTGATATCGGTTTGACTTATCATAGACCAAACCATGTCTAACGGTGTCATGTTCCTTCTTTCGGATGCACCATTCATTTGTGATATTCCAGTGGAGTCCATTATAAGAGAATCTCATTCTCTTTTAAATGATCTAAAAATTTAATGCTCAAATATTCTCCACTGAAGTACCTTAATACTTTTACTAGTTTGTTTATCAACTTAAAATTCAAATGCTTTAGATTTTTATCTCATCAAACATACATAACCAAAATACAATCTGTCATCGGTAAAGGTTATAAAATAATCATATCCTCCTCTTACTTGGGTGGATATAGGCCCATGTACATCACTCGTGTATGAGAATTAACAAATTAGCAACTCTTTCGCCTTCTTCACTAAAAGGTGATTTTGCCATTTTGCTAAGTAGATAAGATTTGCGGACATCATAAGTTTCATAATCAAATGATTCAAGATATCTTCTTTTGTGTAGTTTGGATATGCGATTCTTGTTTATTTGGCCAAGTCGATAATGCCACAAATAAGTTTTATTTAGATCATTTGTTTGGAGTCTTTTTGTATTTATGTTATAAATGGATGTGTCTATGTTCAAAACATATAAATCGTTATTAATATTAGCATTTCTATACAAAACATTATCTTTATAAATATAATAACCTTTGTTCTTAAATATAAACGAAAAATCGTCGTGGTCTAAATAAGAAATGAAAATGATATTCTTAGTTATACTAGGAATGTAATAATGATTTCCGAGTTTAACTACAAGCCTAGATGGTAGTGCCAACTCATAGGTGTTTACCGTTAATGGTATAACTCTTGAACCATTACCTACGCGTAGGTTAACCTTCCCTAAAATAATTTTTCTTACTTATTTTAGTCCTTTCATATTTGTGCAAATGTGTGCACCATATCCAATAAAAAATATGCATGATGTGGGAGTAAAAGTAGAAAAGTTTACTTCAATGACATAAATAGTTGTGGTGCTTTTAGAATTCTTCTTTTGCACCCCTTTATGGTACTCCTTATCGTCTATCGCATAGAGCATTTTCTTATGTTCGAGGACATTCTTCTTATTCATTTTTTAGTTAAGGAAGTTTATGCCACTCAAGGTATTACTTTCATTAATCATCGATTGCATCAATATATTACCAGTTATACTTTGCAATAACCTTGATAGGATAGAAAAGCATATGGTTTAGTTAATTGAATTGCATAAATAAAATAAAACATAAATTAAAGAAGTAAAATTTATGTTCATTTTTACTATTTTCTTCAATTTCTATAACCTTCAATATAGGACTCGAGAAAACTTTTTGATTCGTTTTCCTTAGTGGGTTAAGATTCCATCCTCTAACCTCGCATTAACCTTGAGTTATTTCAAAAAGTCATACATGAAGGATTAAGTAGGTAACTTGTTACCAATTACGTCTAATACAATTTCTAATCTTATTGGCATGGTAACTTCTTGTAGTCTCATATCTTATGTGAATATCAATAACTTGTTTCAAGTTAGACCTAAATGTTTAAAGACGTCATATAGCCCACGAGTTGATTCCTTCGAGGAAAATATGACATTAACTTATCTCAATAAGCCAATAATGACCAAGAGAGTTCTCTCATCATAACGTTTTAAGGCAATTAACTTGATATTGATTTGAAGGATTTAATATGATAGGTCTCATCCTTGCATACATACTAGTCATCAATCATATCAATTCTATCATACATACTATTAATCATAAAATAAACACATACATCTCATGTATGACTCAAGGATCGATGAATGTTAATGGATCTCTACTACTAGTCTTTTTCAGCCACAATGGAACTAGTGGGTTAAGCACCTAGGTAAAAATTTTTGTAGGATTGTCTACACTTGTTGACTTCTTTTCTTGCATCTATTCTAATATCCTATCTTTTATTTTTTATATTTATTTGAATAAGAAACCTCGAGTTACATTCGAAGGGAGCATGATGAAAAGAGAAATACATTAAAATGATAGAGAAGGCAAAATACACGAGCCTAATTTAACCTAAAAAAAGTTACAAATATGCATTTCCATAAACTAGGTCGACTCATCCATACCATTCACTCATGCTTCAATCATATTGATATATGACATACTAATGAAATATATTTCATTTTAATCACAATTATAAATCTATATTTTGGTTATTACATAAAATATTAAATTTATATAAATTTGAATTTTAAGACTTTCAAGGCTTTAGACCCATGGGCTACCATGCCCTAGCTGCCGATACCTAGTTCCTTCTTTTATTGACTTATTTAATTTTTTCTTTAGAAATATTTTCTAGGATATTTTGGGATAATTCTAAGAGAAAGGGAGAGATTTGGCATAATTTTTAGGGAGAGAAAACTATTTTCTCTCTTTATTTTCTTATGCCATGTATACCCTAATGCATTAGTCCTTTTTTCCGCATCTCTCTCTTCTATTTAGAGGGGTGGCTTCCTTTTCCAAAGACAAGCAAATGGCGACAACAAATCCAAAAAAGACTCTAGTTTGTTGCTTTTTTTCTTCCAAGGATTAAGAGTTGTAATGCATATGAGTTTTGTTGATCTTATCCTTATAAAACTTGATCTTTATCTAGTAAAAGCAAGTTTATCGTCGCATCAAAATATCTTACGAGCTTTGAAATTAAACTTATTGACCCAAACTCTTTTTGCCTAATTAATTACTAATTAATTTGGATATCCAAATAATTTGGGTTAGATATTTTTAACAAGTTCACATAAGGAAATAATTTTTTAAATTACTTGTAAACCATAATGTAATAACCTAAAAAAGAAAAAAAAAGCTAATATAAATAAGGTCGATGATGCCCCATTTCCGTAATTTTCTTCTCTTTTTCTCTCCCTCTTCCACGTATTTCTCTCTGCAAACTTCTCCTAATTCTCTCTTCAATTCCTAAGCTAATCCATTATCTAATTAGCTTAGGAAAACTATAAGCAAGAGGATTTAAGTGAAGATTGGCTAGATTGGAGCTTGAGAAACCTAGAGAACTAGGAAGAACTTGAGAGTTAAAGGTAAAAGTGTAAAGGTGAGATTTTTGTTCGGTTGATATTTAGATTAGAATCTTAATATGTAATTGGTGATGCAATTGAATCAAAGTTGCTTTTGATTATGATTTGCTTGAGAAATTGCTTAGATTAAGGTTAGGTTTTTGAGACCTATTTGGAGAAAAGTGATTCAAGGTGATTATAATGACTTGAATGATATTTAAATGTCTTGGGAAAGTAATTTAAGAAGTTAATTTGAAGTATAATTGAGTGAATTTGAGAAATTAAGAGATTGAAGATAATGAATAGTGAAAAATTCAAACAAGTAGGAAAAATGAGAAATTGAGTTATGTAAATACAATTAGAGGTTAATAGAATGAGTGTGGCTGAATTAGAATAGAATTGACCATTTAATCAAATTAAGGATTGATTGATTAAAGCTTGATTATTTAAGGAATGAGTTAAAGATTGGTAATGAAATGTGATTAGATGATTGTTTAGAATCAATTGAGGGATTGTAGAATTTAGTTAGGTTTTTGGTTCGAGTCTTTTCAATTAATTCCATTTTTATTAGATAATATTGTATTTTGTTTCAAGAACAATTCATTATTTTGAGTTATTCTTTAATTTATGGTATTGAAGGATATTTCATCATTTTATGATGCTAGACTTTTCCGAGGAGGAGACTCCATCTCAACCGTCTTAATCCGTTTAAATTGGTTCGATTCGGCATTTGTACTATGAGACAATATTATATAACATATTTTTTTTTACATTCCCTTGATTATATTCATCATGCATCATTGACTTAAAAATGTTTTAGAAGCATTCCGAGTAGAACTTAGATGGGAAAGGACTTCATAATATTTTAAATATTTTCGTATCAAAATGATTGGAAATGATTGAAAAGAGCTTTGAATATGTTGGATAAAAGTGTTATCGAAATTGATATATGATTTCAAATTTGAATGAATGTTTTATATTTGTTATTTTGAGTATCCGTATAATTTCTAAAAATGTAAGCATGATATTTTAAATACCGAGTTTAAAAAATGTATAAATACGTTTTATTTTTGAAAAATGTTTTCGAGACCCTAGGGAATCTAGCTATGGGAGGCGTAGCCTTTAAGCTCAATGATACTAGTTCTAGCTAGTAGAAGAGGTATAGTACTAGTTCGTGTGTCGCCCAACATGTGGAAACCTAGTCACGGAGGACGTGACCTTTGGGTGTTCTCACCCAATGTTATGTTATTAACCATGGATGTATAAAAACCTATATATATATATATATATATATGTATATGTGCGTATGTGTGTGTGTGTGTGTGTGTGTGTGTGTGTAAGTATTTCGATGACATGATATGAAATGGTCTTGAACAATTTAAATTTATGATGTATGATTTGGTTTTACAATATACATGTGTTTTGAAGAAATAAGTATTGTATTTTAAGATGGATTTGAAAGTATCATCCTTAGTCTATTTCCTTTTCGTTGAATATGTTATATAATGTCTACTCACTTAGTTATTGATTGTTTACCCCTCATTATTTCAGTTTTGTAGGATATTGAAGGATTACTTATTGCTGCATTTGGACTCGCTTGTCTTTAAGTTAGCGCTTTGATCATGCAACTTGCTTTAATTATAATTTTTTTAAAAACATATGTTTGTTTTAAAAGTAAATCTTATAAGCCATACAATTATAGATGTGGGTAATGAATTAGAAATTGATTATGAGTATTTAATTATGAATATTGATATTGGAAATTGAAATGAGAATATGAATTATCAATTGTATTGAGGTTATAAGAAATGTTTATTTAGTTATGATAATATTAATTGAAATGCTACTTGAGTGATATTAATAATTGTGGACTTTAGTTTAGTATCCGAGGCTTGCTTAGATCGAGGTGGGCCTTACGATTCCCTCGATTCTCGTACCAATCATGGTCCACTCCCAAGGTTATGACACTAAATTAGGAAACTAATTTCCTTTTAGGTAACTTATTTCTAAATTTGAAACCGACTTTTATATTAAGAAACTGATTTCTAAAATAGAAAAATTTTCATTTTAGGAAACTTTTTCCAAAATAAGAAACTTTTCATTTTCAAAAACTTTTTTCAAAATAGGAAGCTTTTCATTTTCAAAATAGGAAGCTTTCAAAACTGGAAACTTTTTTCCAAATCTTCACTTCTCTTTTATTATGTGAATACTTAAATTTATACATGTGATTCAATAGGCTCTTAGATATGTTGGTAATGTGTTAAGAATAAAAAACACCTTATTTATCTCTTCATACATAAATGAAGATTGCGCTCTAGGAAGGCTTCATGACTATATTCTCTAGGAGGATTAATTCATCCATAATTATCTTTTATGAGCATGGTTAGCATATAATTTAGTCCTCGTGTTAATTTATCACAATGTGATCTTGAACTTGGTTTTTAATATGTTCGATTATAATCACATAAGTTTTATTTGGTTCCCAAATGTCTTAACTCTTAGAGTAAACCAACTATGCTTTATTGGTGTATTCCTAATGTGACCATAGATTCCTTGAGCGAGATATTTATCAAAACATAATATGATAACTTCTTTAGCATACAAGAAATGACATGTCCTATCTCGACCATCCATCTACTTTCATTAGATTTCTAGTGCACTTAATAAATCACCTATGAGTAAATCTTTACTAAGTTCATCAAAATGGTTGTTAAAGTACATAAATCTTATAATGAGATAACCGTAATGACTTCAACTCAAAGGACTAGCTGTACCCTTCTCATATAAGATTCTTATAGACTAAACCGAATGAGTTCTCATATTTAGTTAAGTCCAATGATGTGTTCTCCAATATTAACCACCTAAGTGCTTGCTTTGGCATCACCATGTCAATAGGTGTGAGATCTCTTACTACTATCTTGTAGCATAAGCATAGCACTCATAAGTCTTATCGCATATAGTCAAAGTCCATTCTTCGGGATGCTACGACTTGGGACATTTAATGATATCTTTTAAGTGCATTAATTTTTGTCTCCCATCTTTTGATCACTCATTAATGTAATGCATATCGTATAGGCTTCTATCTAATTCTATCAATGAATAAAAACAATAAGAATTAATAGGAAGACTTTTTTATTAATAAAATGAACAATACAATGTTATAATAAGTCAAACCATCCAAACAAGGTTAGATCTTGGGCACCGACACTAACCGCAACATCTAATCCATCTTATTAATATATAGTTATTTGATTTAATGGCTGATCTTGAGACTTTACATAGAGAAATTTTTTTTTGTTTATTTCATACCTCTATAAGATGCACAATCTTTCAATTGGTATCGAAACTCTATTGAATCCTTAATTGTATTTTTATTAACAATAATAATTATTGATTTTTATAAAATGAATTCAATCGTTTTGGTATTTTATAAGTATTTAAAACTAATTTTGGACTAGTGAGAGGGCACGCATGATCAAGTGCCAAGCCAATGGCTTGTTGGCATACTAGGCCAAAGGCTAAGCTAGATGCATACGATCGCTCGCCGTGTCGTTGGCTAGCAAGGCATGCCAATAGTCATGCTAAGTTTGTGGCATCCAAGGTTCGTAAGGGCATGCATTAGGGCATGTAAGTGACCGAGCCGAGCACGTGAGAGCACATACCAAGCCTATAAAATGCTAGGCACTCAATGGTATGTGCCAAGCTATAGGGCTTCTGGCCGGTGTTGGGCACTAGTGCCCCGCCCAAACCAATGTTGGGTAGTGGCCAGCGAGAGGTAAGCTAGCTCACGGGCCTTTAAGGCCCAAAAGCCCTAAGCCTAAGGCACAAAAGTTTGAAAAATTAAAATTTTTTAAAAAATTAAGGTTTTTATAAAATGAATAAAAATATAAATTTATAATTATAATAAAATAAAATATTTTTTATTAGTTAAAATGTAATGTATTAATATGATCGTAGCATGAGATATATTTCATACCTCCATAGGATGCGTCATCTTTTAATTGGCATCAAAACCTCTCTTCTAAATCTTTAATTGTATTGTCGTTAATTTTTATTAACGATAACAATTATTAATTTTTATAAAATGAATCTAATCATTGTAATGCTTGGTACCAACTAAAATAAAAATTTAATAAAAGTTTAATATTAAAACTGCGTGAGAATAAATAAATAAATATATATATATATATATATATATATATATATATATATATATATATATCTTAGAAACTTAAAAAAAATATTTAGAAGGGTCAAAATAATTTTTCATGCTTAAAGAATATGTTAGTGATTTTTCGGTACATTAATAGTAGTTATTGCATGAGAAAATTAATTAAAGCATGTTGTTTGTGTATGAAAAATAGTTTTTTGTTTGGAATAATTTTTATAAGGGTGTTAGATTATTTTATATGATTTTATGAATTTTTCTACATATGGTGAATATTTCATTGAATTTTCTAAGTGTAGGAATAGTATTTTTAGAGGTAAAGAATTTAATTAGGCACCTTAAGAGTATTAGAATTTTTTTTAAAGACCATAGAATAATCATATATGATGTGGGAGAGTGCCTAGAAAATTTAAATTAATTTTAGTAAGTATAGGAAATATGTTTTATAGGAAATAGTGTAATTCTCACGCTAAATAAATAAATTGAAGGCTCAAATTAGGGCCACAAATTATGAAACATTAAATACGACTCCCTTAATAAATTTTTTAATTTATTCTAGAAAGAAATTTGATTTTTAAAAAGCATAGAATGGAATTTTAAAAGTAGGGACTCGGATTGCATAAAATTAAGGACTAAATTGCATAAAATTAAAAGTCTAATAATCTAAATTAAATTATGTGAGAATGTTAAGGGTTAAAAATTAGTCCTAAACACTAAAAAGCAAGGATTATAAGTGAGTTTTTACATAAAAGAGGGACTTAGGAAACAATGGACTATGGAAAAGTCTAGAAACTTGGAGGATCAAAATTTATGATTTTCCTCCCAAATTTGGAAGAACTAGAGCATTAATTAATTCTGACTTTTAGTAAACATTATGGCCAAAAATAAGCAAGGTGGAAGGGTTATATAAAAAGGTGAATAAATGGCTAAACATTAGGACAAATGCAAATGAATGATTAAAAATCTAATTAAGGCTAAGATTTTCCCACATTAAGTGGTAGAGCTGAGGTCACCGATTTCACAAAATTTCATATAAATAGGGGTGCTAGAAAAATAGAAAGGAGAGGAAATATTGAAAAAAAAAAAAAAGGAAACTCTTACAAAATTTTCACTTAAAAATCACCCAAAATATTTTCAATAGATTTTATCCACCTCTAATCGATGGAAGAAGCTTGAATTTTAAGTGGGAAGCTGAAAATCTCAAGAAAATAATTCGAAGATCAAATTCAAAAATTTAGAGGAAAAGAGGAGGAAGAGAAATCCTTCACCAATCTACATTTTTAGAGTCTAATTGGAGCTCAAAAAAGTAATTTAACCTCATCTACACCACAAGCATGCTTAATTTCAAGTCAATTTCATGTTTAATTGCTTGATTTTGATTTAATTGCTCAATTAAGAAAAATTAAGGTTAGGGTTGATGAACCAAATTTGCGGATTTTTAATTATTTCACTTAATTGATGTTTTGGCACTTAATTCTGACTTATTTGAGCATGAATTAATGTTTAGAAATAAAAAAAATTACACTTTAATTGAAGAAAAATTCACTAATTGTTAGAAATTATATTTGGCTTAAACTAAGTAAATTAAGGGTTGAGTTCAAAGCAATTTGATTCTGGTGTGATGGGTCATTTACACTTGAATAAACATGTTTTGATGAGTAGAAATGAAAAATTTATTAAAAATTGAAGAAAATGGGCTTATGGGTTTAGGCCCAATTTCGGCCCATAAATTCCCAATACAAGTTTGGGCAAGATTTCGGGTCTCAAATTTTATTTAAATTAATTCCTATAGTTTTTACATATCTAGGCTACTTAGTGTTAAGATGGTGGGACAAAATGAAGAGAAGATGTTAGGATTATAAAGAGGTCAAGTTTAGGCCTAAATGAGAATTTTGGACAATTAGGTTTAAACCAAGTTTTAAACCTTAAATTTGATCATTTAGGCTCAAAACACAGTAAAAAGATGGTTTAGAATGAAAAGAGCTAATAAAAAATTTGAAGAAAAATTAGGTTAGGAAAAAAAATTGGGTCTTAAGCCCATTAAGGCCTAAACCAAAATTGAACCTCCTAAATCAATGAAATAATACTTAGTTAGGTTGGAACATGAAATGATACTTAATTTGGTAAAGATCAAATATGGAAAGATAATTAAGAACCTAAGGAAAAAAATTTAGAAAAGTAAAGTAAAAGGTAAGTTTAATGAACAAAGAAATGGAACAAAAATGCTAATCTTCCTTTATGTTATCGTTATGTTCTTTCAAATGCTACATGAATGCATTAGGTTATGAATAATGGTTATGCTTGAATGTGATTGATGATGAGAATTGGGTTATGATGATTGATGTGCCGGTGATGGTCTGTGTTGGTTTATATTGGATTGATGTTATCTACGCTGTTATGCTACCTAAAGGAAAAGATTCATAGGGTATGCTCGGTTCATTACAATTGCATACACATGTTTAGCTCATGAATAATGTTTTAAGTCATAAAAATATATATTATGTCATTCTTATCCGATAGCAATTGGAATGATTTTAAAGGAAAAGATTTTCATGACTTTGAAGTTTTGAGTAAAGGACTTTATGGGTTTTTCATATGGTAATGGTAATGGTTCAAGGTCGGGCAAGTGTAGACTTGCACTTTTAGAGGCTCGGTAGGGCGCGTCCGTGGACGCGGTCCGGTTCGCCAAACATATGTGATGGAAGCCCCGAAGTACCTAAATGGGACTTATCCAAAGACAAAAAAAGGATTTTCAGCAGATCGTTTATTAAATGTTTCATAACATAAGAAAAAAGGATTCATTATGCATATCATTGTTTTATGCATACATACATATGTACGTACACTATATGCATACGTTAACTTACTAGGTCGTAGCTCATATAGTTCCTTGTGGTGTAGATAAATAAGATACTATGGCTCACTTCTCTTGAAGCCGACTACCAAGGGAGGCATCAAACGTATGTAGCTTGGATGAGAGTTTAGCTTTCGGGTAGACCTATTACATAGAGTAGTTAACATAGAATCGGTCATGTATGTAAATAGTTAAGATGTGTAATCGAATGAGTAATAATAAAATAATAATATCATAGTAGTAGTATAATTACTTTAAATTATCCACTGCGATTAACATGATTAGAACTTTAGCAAACATGTAAAATGAAATAAATTAAATAAAATATCATGATAAATAAATGCAACATAATTGTGAAAAATTTATAGCGAAGTTAAAGTAAGAAATAGGGCCTAAACGTCATTAAAATATTTTTTCCACGTAAATATTCTTACATACGTTACAATAAGATCATAGTGCCTTGTTAGCTTACATTCATTGCATTTCGAATGTGGCTAGTGACGGTAATATTCTCAACTTATTAGGTCCTAGGTTAGAGATGTTACAAACATAGTATCGGAGTAGTTACGTCCAACTACATCCAAGTTATATGGAAGGTGCCTCTCGGTAATCAGTAAGCATGTCTATCGATCGATGATTATTATTATTTACTATGTATGTTATGAATGAAACCGATGTGATGTTATGTCCATAGTAAAGTCATAATGTGATATGTATGACCTAATGAATATTGTGTATGTGTGAATGTATAAAGAAGGGAACAGTATGCCACCCAAACGGGTTAATAATAATACCGCTAGTGGTAACGCGGGGTCGATTCGAATGTCGGGTGACCAAGAAAGGGAATTGATGGAACTCGCGTAGGAAGTAGCGAGGAGATGATGGAATGACGAGCAGGAGAAACATAAGGAACGGATGTAGAGGATTTTGGAAGTGACCCGACGAGGTCCAACCGAAGCTTATCAACCACAAAGGAGCGAAATGGTTGAAAAGTTCCAAAGGTTCAATCCAAAAGAATTTAGGGGTGGGCCAAATCCTAATGTAGTGAAGAATGTAGTAAAAAAATTCGGGATATTTTTGGACATGAGTGATACGGACCGTGTAGCATATACCACCTTTATGATGATTGTTGATGCACACAATTAGTGGAAAATTGTAAAAGCATCACTAGGAGATAAGGGGCTCACTTGGAGCCGGCTTAAGGATCTCGTTTAATGAGAAGTATTTTTCTAACACGGTGAGGTCCCACAAAATACAAGAGTTCCTCCAGCTCGGATAAGGAGACATCGCGATCATCCAGGTATGTTTGTAAGTTCAAAGCATGGATGTTGCTATGCTACTTTTGTTGCCAAAAGTGAGGAAATGAAGAAGGAACATTTCCTTTGTGGCCTCGGATCCAAGATATGAAGTTTTATTTGCATTTCAATCGATACTTATAAGGACATGGTGCGGAAGGCACTTGGAGTCGAAGTGGATCGAAGGAGACCACTCAAGTACCATTGCCAAGCATGAGAAGGGGAAGAATCCCTCCAAACAGATTTGGAGGACAATCTAGCAGAAAAAGGCTTTTCAATCCAAACTGGAAGAAAGAGATTAAGAAAGGTAAGGCACTCGTTAAAGTTCCAAGGATTGAGGATCGTGGAATTCAAAAATATCCAAAGTGCGGATGCACTCATACAAGAGATTGTTTGATAGGGACCGATGTGTGTTATTTCGTCGAAAGGTTGGACATCTAGCAAATAACTATCCAAAGAGGAAGCCAACAAAAAGACGACGTGTACCTAGACGCATATATACCCTAACCCTTGAGGAAGCAAATAAAGAGGATACGAATGTTATATGCGATAATGTTTCAATTCTCAACTATACCGCATATGCACTAATAGATTCGGTTGCTACGTATTTATTTATTGCACGTTCATTGATGAGACAACTAGGCATGGTCCTAGAAATGTTAAATGTGACTTATGAGGTGGCACTCCCATCCGGAGAGTCTCCGGAATCTAATGCCGCAATTATGGGTTGGAAAATAAAAATTAAAGATTCTACCCTACACGTTGACCTTATAGTCTTAAACCTTCGAGACTTTGATATTATTTGTGGTATGGATTTTCTATCCAAGAATAGAGCATCGATCGACTTTACGGGGGTAAAAAGGTGATATTTCACCTATCGGATAAATAAAATGTTGAGTTACATGCCGGGACTCGAATGAGACCTGTAACTATGGTGTCGACCATGATGGTCCGAAAGTCAATAAAAGGAGGGTGTAGAGGCTACTTAGTGAACATGGTTGATACTAAAAGAAGAGAAACCCAAAACTAGAAAATATTAAGGTAGTTAAAAAATTCTCGGATGTTTTTTCCGAAAGTATGTCGGGATTACCACCGAGAAGGGAGGTTGATTTCGAAATTGAACTGGAACTAGGAACAATATCGATATCTAAAGCACCCTATCGAATGGCTCCAGATGAAGTTACGGGAGCTTAAATCTCAAATACGAGAGCTGCTCGGATAAAGGTTATATCCGACCTAGCTATTCGTCGTGGGGAGCCCCAGTGGTATTTGTGAAAAAGAAAGATGGATCACTATGGTTATGTATTGATTATAGAGACTTAACCCGAGTGACTATTAAAAATAAGTATCACCTTCTACGGATTGACAATTTGTTTGATTAGTTGAAGGGAAGTTCGGTGTTCTCCAAAATTGACCTTCAATCGAGATATCACCAGCTTGAGAATTAAAGAGAAGGATATAAAGAAGACCGTGTTTAGAACTCGATATGGGCATTACGAGTATTTGGTGATGCCATTTAGGTTAACCAATGCTTCCGTTGTATTCATGGATTTAATAAATAGAGTGTTCCATGAATACTTAGATAAGTTCATCATCATGTTTATCGATGATATCCTAATATTTTCTAAGAGTCGTGAGTAGCATAAGGAGCATTTAAAGAAGGCATTGCGAGTACATTGGGAGAGCATAAATTATATGCTAAGCTAAAAAAATATGTATTTTGGCTCGAGCAAGTAGCATTCTTTGGTCATGTTGTGACTAAGGATGGGATTATGGTAGATCCCGTGAAGGTGCAATGTAACGCCCCCGCCCCATTCATATTTCTACTACCCAAATAGGGTACTTGGATGAAGCGTGTTATGTTGACATACCCTAAACTCTAAGTAGTTTTCTTATGATATTCTTAGAACTTTAACGAGTACATTACGTATATAACTCCTTAAGATAAAATTTACATAACATAATTAAATACATTAATAAAACATTACGAGCAATATTCAATTTCTCATGAACTCTATACCCCAAATTTACGGACAAAATAAAAACTAATATATAGTGCCTCACATGAGCCGATTAGGAGGAGCCGACCGCATCCGTACCAACTTGTCCTTTTTCTATCACGACATAAAAAAATAACAATAGGTGAGCCGAAGCTCGGTAAGTAGGGTGATGCACGTGATATGCAATACTGTTTTGACTTTTTATCATACTCATAAATTTTAATCTCGGGTACCCTAGGTATTAGCCGATCTACTCTATTTATCATCCGGGTGGTCCGCAGATCACCTTCTACTACAATGAAATTATCCCTCATTGTAACTACTGTTAGAGAAAATCCATCGTCTAACAGAGTGCAAGCACACGACTTGATTTCATCCGGATGATCCTTGAATCATCTTCTCGCTACAACGGAATTACCCCTCATTGTAACTACTATTAGCAAGAATCCATCGTCTAATAGTGTAGGCACACAGCCTACAAGTACTTGGACTACTAATACCCATTTATTTTTAATCCAATTACCAAACCGTGTCATTTCATGACTCGATGATTTTTCTCAACTTATTCCACCCCAATTGCACGTGATGCACGTGATGACATGTTTAATCACATTTAACTAAACTCGGGTACCAACACTTCTTTCTTAAGCCATACTCACGGTTCAACCAATACTCGGGATTCACCCGTAGCTCACATACCAATCATGGTACTCATAGCGGGAACACAATCTCCGCTCATTAATATTGTTCATTAGTTTCATTAATATTTAAAAGAAGGTCCAAGTCCATTTACTTTAATCCGAGCCCATTAACTTTATCCTAGGTCCATTGACTCTATTTAATTCCATTTTATTTAGTCCAAGCTCATTTAGTTTATTCCAAACATATTAATTTTGTCCAAGTCTCATTTTTTTGATTTTAGGATTTATTACTCGGGAAACTCCTAATCGAGTAAATAATTTTCTAATTTCAGAACATAATTAAATCTTACTTATTTTATTTTCGATACTAGACATATTTATTTATAACATATCCAAAAATTAGGTCTAAATACCAAGTACATAATTAATTACAAATTTTTGAAACTTAGGGAGCAATCGCCTAGTAGTAGTTTTTCTAGAGCTATCTATACTAAATCGGATATAACTCTTCGTACACAAACCTAATGACCAAGATATTTTCAAGGGAGTTATTTGAAACATAGATGAACAACTTTTATTCTTTAAGTTTCACCCAGAAATCGACCTAAAATCCTTGAACATGTACCCTAAAATTCGGACAGAATTTACTCCTTATCAACACTAATTTATTAGTTCATTCCAAGCCAACTTTAAACATGTTTTAGTTCACTTAAATTTATTCCAAGTTCAATCCAACCCATCATCACATAATTGGAAATTTTTCAAAAAATCATAACATCATATTTCATCACAACAAGGCATCCATACATAGATTTATTCAAAGCATCAAGCATATAACCATTGAAGATTATTACAACCCATGAAATAAACACTAATAAAATAACTTTTAAAAAAATAATTTAAGACATTAATCAACTAAAAAAATGAAACCTACTTACCTCTTTTAGGTTTGATTAGAATTTCCTTAGCTCTTTTCCTTTTCTTTTTCCCTTTCTCTTTTTCTTTCCTTTCTTTCTCTCTTTTTGCTGTTTTTCCCTCTTCAATTTAGCTTCTCTTTTAATTCTGGATGGCTACGGTTTTTGGCCTCAAAATGGCAGCCATTTATTCCTCTCTTTCCCTTATATACTCACCTTTTATCCTCTCATTTATTTATATCATAAGTGTTAAAATTTAACTAGGCTAAATGTAAAGTGGAGGAAGCTTGGAAGGCAAAGTCGGCACGTTTTGGAAGTCAAAGGTGATGATTTGGCTTCCAAGCATTTAATTCAAGTGCTTAGGTGGCTAAAGAAAACTTAGGCTAAATAAACACATTAATATGCTGGGTTCATGTAATTAGACATAATTTCTTTCATAAAAAATTCGAAAATTTTCATTTTTAAAATTCAGAATTTCTTTTTCTCCAAAATTTCAGCGAGTGTTACCTCCTAACCCATTTATACTAAAATATGCATAACTCTTTCCATATGTATCCACAAATTATGATATTTTATAGAGAGCTAGTGCACACATATATAAAAAACTTTTATTCTTTAAGTTATGCTCAAAAATCAATCTAACAGCATCAAATAAATCTCACAAGATTCAGGCGGATTCTTCTCCCAAAATTCCAGCAGAATGCATTTTGAAACAACCCTCACTATAATTGGTATAACTCTTAATTTATAGGTATAAATATTATAAACTTTTATACAGGCTTATTCAACACATAGATGAACAACTTTCATTCTTTAAGGCTGACCTAAAAATTACCCTAAAGTCCTCAAATAATTCACACAAAACTCGGGCAGAATATAGTCCTTAAAACACTTTTTGCATGTTTGATTTTTTTAATAATTAAACCATTAATCTTAAGCACGATAGCTTTAATTTAACATAAATCACATATTTCAAGCATTAATTTCTCATGATAAAATGAGAATTATACTTACTCTTAATATACATATATATATATATAATTATTCTAATACACGTCGCGTTACGAATAAGGGTTTTTACGGGGGTTACATGCAAGCGGTGCAGGGAATGGAAGCAGTCGAAGAATGTTTCAAAGATACAAAGTTTTCTTGGGATGGCGAGGCTACTATCGAAAATTCGTGGAAGAATCTTTAAAGATAGTCGCGCCACTTAATCGATTAACAAGGAATAATGCCAAGTTCGAATGGGATGATCGGTGTGAACGAGCTTTCGGGAGCTAAAGTTTAAGCTCATGACAACTCCAATATTAGCTCTTTCGAAGGACAATGAATACTTCGTGGTTTACACCGATGGCTCTTGAATTGGTATGCGGGCGGTCTTAATGCAGGAGAGAAAGTGATTGCCTACGCATCTCGACAATTAAAAGACTATGAAATAAATGATCCCACTCATGACCTTGAGTTGGCTACGGTAATCTTTGTCTTAAAAATCTAGAGGGATTACTTATACGGTGTTCGATGTAATATCTACACCGATCATATGAAAGAAAGTATATTTTTACTTAAAAAGAGTTAAATATGAGACAAAGAAGGTGGCTTGAAGTGCTCAATGACCACGACATCGTTTTCCATTATCATCTTAAAAAAGTAAATATTTTGATTGATGCATTGAGCGGGAAGTCCGTTGCACCCTTACAAGAATAAATTACGCGAGGCATGGAAAAGCTTCAACTAGAAGTCATCCCGAAGCAAAATCGAAGCAACGTTTTAGGTGTGCTGACCATACATCCAAATATGAAGCGAGATGGTTAAAGAAGGGCAACGAGCAAGATCCGCAGTTCCTTAAGATTCAACAAAAGGTAACCAAAGGAAAAACGACGAACTTTGCCCTTGATAATGAAAATATTTGGCACTATCGGAATAGGTTATGCATTCTTGATGAAAAAGAGCTACGGGATGAAATTTTAAAAGAAGCTCATGCTACACCATACACCATACATCTCGGAGGTACGAAGATGTATCGAGATCTCAAAAAGACTTATTGATGGAAAAGGGATAAAACGGGATATCGCCGACTATATGGCAAGATGTTTGACATGTCAATAAATCAAGGTTGAACACCAAAGGCCATCGGGATTATTAAGACCTTTAGATATCCCGGAATGGAAGTGAGAACATATATCGATGGACTTCGTATTGGGTCTATTGAGATTAGAATGGAGAGCGAATGGTATATAGGTCATCGTAGACCAATCGCCCGAGTCGACTCATTTCTTGGCCATTAAGATGACTTATTCCATGTAGCAGTATGCAAAATTGTATTTAAAAAAAATTATCCGACTACATGGAATTCTTATCTTAATCGTATGAGACAGAGACCCTCGATTCACATCACGATTCTATAGAAGCCTCCATAAGATGATAAGAACACAACTAAAGTTCGGTACTGACTTTTCATTCGAAAACAAATGGACGGATGTAACAGGTGAACCAAATACTAGAAGATATGTTAAGGGCTTGTGTGCTATACTCGGTCGACAAGTTGGGAAAAATATATATCACCTGGTTGAGTTCGCTTACAATAATAGCTACCAATCAAGCATTGGGATGACACCCTATGAAGCTTTTATATGGGAGAAAGTATCGATCGTCAATACATTGGGATGACGTAGGTGAAAAAAAGTTACTAGGACCAAAGTTGATCCGACAGAACAACCGGTGTTGTTCAACAAATCGAACGAGAATGAAAACGACGCATAGTCGACGGAAAAGTTATGCTCGACATGAGAAGAAAAGAGTTAGAGTTCCAAGTAGGTGATAAAGAATTTTTGAAGGTAGCCCTAGGAAAGGCATAATGAGATTCGAACGAAAAAGAAAATTGAGTTCACGTTATATAGGACTCTATGAAATACTAGAGAGAATTGGTGATCGAGCCTATAGGTTAGCATTACCACTTTTGCTCTCATCAATCCACAACGTATTTCATGTATCTATGCTTCGAAAATACGTGGACGACCCCAATCACATATTGAGTAGTGAACTCCTCGACCTCCGAGCCAATCTTAGTTATGAAGAAAGACCAATGTAAGTCCCGGACCGAGAGGTTAAGAAATTATAAAATAAAGAGATTCCTTTAGTCAAAGTATTATGGAGAAATCATGAAGTGGAAGAGGCAACATGGGAACGAGAAGTAGAGATGTGGGCGCGGTACCTCGAATTATTTTAAAAAAATTTTGAGGACGAAATTTTGATAAGCGAGGGAAGGATGTAATGTCCGGTACTCGCTAAAATAAGAATGTAATAAAAGTTTAATATTAAAATCGTGTGAAATATATATATATATATATATATATATATATATATATATATATATATATATATATATATATATATATATATATATATATATATATATATATTGAGAATGAGAATAATTACTAGAAACTTAAAAGACTATTTAGAAGGGTCAAAATAGTTTCCCATGCTTAAAGAATATTTTAGTGATTTTTCGATACATGAATAGGAGTTATTGCATGAGAAAATTAATTACGGCATGTTGTTTGTGTATGAAAAATATTTTTTTTGTTTAGAATAATTTTTAGAAGGGTGTTAGATTATTTTATATGATTTTTTGAATTTTTCTACATATGGTGAATATTTCATTGAATTTTCTAAGTGTAGGAATAATGTTTTTAGAGGTAAAGAATTTAATTAGGCACCTTAAGAGTATGAGAAATTTTTTTTTAAGAGAATAGAATAATCATATAGGATGTGGGAGAGTGCCTAGAAAATTTAAATTAATTTTAGTAAGTATAGGGAATATTTTTTTATAGGAAATAATGTAATTTTCACACTTAATAAATAAATTGAAGGCTCACATTAGGGAAAAAAATTATGAAACTTTAAATAAACCTCCCTCAATGAATTTTTGAATTTATTCTGGAATGAAATTTGATTTTTGAAAAGTATAGAATGGAATTTTAAAAGCGAGGACTAAATTGCAAAAAATTAGGGACTCAATTGTATAAAATTAAAAGTCTAATAATCCAAATTAAATGATGTGAGAATGTTAAGGGTTAAAAATTAGTCCTAAACCCTAAAAATGAAGGATTATAAGTGCGTTTTTACATAAAAGAGGGACTTAGGAAAGAATGAGCTATGTAAAAGTCTAGATACTTGGAGCACCAAAATTTATCATTTTCCTCCCAAATTTGGGAGACCTAAAGAATTAATTAATTCTGACTTCCATTAAAAGTGTGGCAAAAAATAAGCAAGTTGGAAGGGTTAAATAAAAAGGTGAATAAATGGCTAAAACTTAGGACAAATGAAAATGAATGATTGGAAACTTAATTAAGAGCTGATATTTTCCCACATTAAGGTTGGAGATGAGGTCAATGATTTCAAAAAATTTCATATAAATAAGGAGGTGAAAAAATGAAAAGGAGAGAAAAAATTAAAAAACACAAAGGAAACTCTTACAAAAGTTTCACTTACAAATCACCCAAAATATTTTTAATAAATTCTACCCACCTCTAATCAGTGGAAGAAGCTTGAATGTTAAGTGGGAAGCCGAAAATCTCAAGGGAAAAATTCAAAGATCGAATACAAAAATTTAGAGGAAAGGATGAGGAAGAGAAATCCTTCACCAATCTACCTTTTTAGATCCTAATCGGAGCTCAAAAAAGTAATTTAACCTCACCTACACCACAAAAATGCTTAATTTCAAGTCAATTTCATGTTTAATTGCTCGATTTTGATTTAATTGCCCAATTAAGAAAAATTAGGGTTAGGGTTGATGAACCAAATTTTGGGGTTTTTAATTCTTTCACTTAATTGATGTTTTGGAACTTGATTTTGACTTATTTGAGCATGAATTAATGTTTAGAAATAAAAAAATTACAATTTAATTGAAAAAAATCCATTAATTGTTAGAAATTATATTTGGCCTAAACTAAGCAAATTAGGGGTTGAGTTCAAAGAAATTTAATTTTAGTTTGATGGATCATTCACACTTGAATAAGCATGTTTTGATGAGTAGAAATGAAAAATTTACTAAAAATTGAAGAAAATGAGCTTGGGCCTAATTTCGGCCCATTAAGGCCCAATACGGGTTTGGACAAGATTTTGGGTCCCAAATTTTATTTAAATTAATTCCTATAGTTTTTACATATCTAGGCTACTTAGTGTTAAAATGGTGGGACAAAATGAGGAGAAAATGTTAGGATTCTAAAGAGGTCAAGTTTAGGCCTAAATGAGAATTTTGGAGAATTAGGTTTAAACCAAGTTTTAAACCTTAAATTTGATGACTCAGACTCAAAACACAGTAAAAAGATGGTTTACAATGAAAAGGGCTCATAAAAAATTTGAAGAAAAATTAGGTTAGGAAAAAAATTGGGCCTTAGGCCCATTAAGGCCCAAACCAAAATTGAACCTCCTAAATCAATGAAATAATATCTAGTTAGGTTGAAACATGAAATGATACTTAATTTGGTAAAGACCAATTGTGGAAAGATAATTAAGAACCTAAGGAAAAAAATTAGAAAAGTAAAGTGAAAGGTAAGTTTAATGAACAAAGAAATGGAACAAAAATGTTAATCTTCCTTTATGTTATGGTTATGTTCTTTCAAATGCTACATGAATGCATTAGGTTATGAATAATGGTTATGCTTGAATGTGATTGATGATGAGAATTGGGTTATGATGATTGATGTGCCGATGATGGTCGTGTTGGTTTATATTGGATTGATGTTATCTATGTCGTTATGCTTGTCTAATTTTATATCAATTCTTATGACTTAGTTACATAACCATTAAAAGTAAGCATTTATGAATTCATGTGACATGCTGGTTCATTGCAATTGCATACGCATGCTTAGCTCATGAATAACATTTTAAGTCATGAAAATATATGTTATGTCATGGTTATCCGATAGAAATCGAAATGATTTCAAAGGAAAAGAATTTCATGACTTTTAGGTTTTGAGTAAAGGACTTAATGGGTTTTTCATATGGTAATGGTAATGATTCGGGGTAGAGCAAGTGCGGACGTGCACTTTTAGAGGCTCGGTAGGACGCGTCCGTGGACGGGTCCGGTTCGTCGAATATATGTGATGGAAACCTCGAAGTACCTAAATGGGACATGTCAAAAGACAAAAAAAGGATTTTCGGATTGTTTATTAAATGTTTTATAGCATAAGAAAAAATGATTCATTATGCATATCATTATTTTATACATACATACACATGTACGTAAACTATGTGCATACGTTAACTTACTGGGTCGTAGCTCATACGGTTCCTTATGGTGTAGATAAATAAGATATTACGGTTCACTTCTCTACGAATCCGACTATCGAGGGAGGCATCGGACGCATGTAGCTTGGATGAGGGTTTGGCTTCGGGTAGACCCATTACACGAGTAGTTGACATAGAATCGATCATGTATATAAATAGTTAAGGTGTGTAATCGAACCAATAATAATAAAATAAGAATAGCGTAGTAGTAGTATAATCACTTTAAATTATCCACTCGCATATTGACATGATTAGAAGTTTAGCAAACATGTAAAATAAAATAAATAAAATAAAATATCATGATAAATAAATGCGGCGTAAACACAAAAAATTTATAACGAAGTTGAGGTAAGAAATAAGGCCTAAATGTCATTAAAAGATTTTTGCCACGTAAATATTCTTACATACATTATAATAAGATCATAGTGACTTGTTAGCTTATATTCATTGCACTTAACGACGGTAATATTCTCAACTTATTAGGTCCTAGGTTGGGGATGTTACAATCATTTTTTGGTATTTTATAAGTATTTAAAACTTATTTTGGATTAGTGAAAAGGTATACATGATCGGGTGCCAAGCCAACGGCTACCCAAGCATGCCAACGAGCATGTTAGGCCAAAAGCCAAGCCGAAGCGTGCGATCGCTTGCCGTGCCATTGGCTAGCAAGGCATGCCAATAGCCATACTAGGTTTGTGGCACCCAAGGTTCATAAGGGTGTGCGTCGGGGCTTGTAAGTGACCAAGCCAAGCACGTAAGGGCACATGCCAAACCTATAAAATGGTAGGCACTCAATGGTATATGCCGCACTATGGGGCTCCTAGCCAATGTTGGGCACTAGCCAAGAGGCACTAGTGGCTTACCTGTGCCGATGTTGGGTAGTGGCCAATAGAGGTAAGCTAGCTTATGAGCCTTCAAGGCCCAAAAGCCATAAGCCTAAGGCACAAAAGTTTGAAAAATTAAAATTTTTTTAAAAAATTAATGTTTTTATAAAGTGAATAAAAACATAAATTTATAATTATAATAAAATAAAATATGTTTCATTAGTTAAAATGTCATGTATCAATGTGATTATAGCATGAGTGATTATATGAATAAGTCGACCTAGGTTTTGGAAAAGTATATGGTAATTTTTTTTTGTTAAATAAAACCCACATGTCCCGTTTTCTTTTCTATTATGATGTATTTTCTCTTCTTATCTTACTCTCCTCGAATGTAACTTGAGGTTTCTTATTCATCAATTGTAAAAGTAGAAAAATAGATTAATATAATAGGTGTAAGAAAAGAAATCAGAAAAAAAGATGAATCCGAAAGAAGATGTAATAATTTTTCACTCGGGTTTATGACCTACTAGTCTTATTATGGCTTAAGTGGACAAATTATAGAAATTCATTACCATTTATCAATCCTTGAGTTATGTATAAGATTGATACAATTGAACTCTAGTATGTATGATAGTGATGCAATTGAACTATAGTATACAGGATAAGATTAATTTATGAGACCTTATAATATAAAATCTTTCAAACAAATATCAAATTATATGCCTTCCAATGTAATAAGAGAAGAACTCTTTTAGTCATTGTTAACTTGTTAACATAAGTCAATATCATTTCTTCCTCGAAGGATTTAATTTATGGGCCATGCGATGCCCCCGAATGTTTAGGTCCAACTTGAAATGAATTATTGGGTTTATTGAGATAACTCAAAGTCCAACGAATACATAGGCACGATTTGGTATCCACAGAAGATATGTAAGACGATAAGGAGTTGTTATACCAATGAGATTAGGAATTGCATTGGATGCAATTGGTAAGGAGTTACCTACTACTCCTTCCATGTATGACTTGTTCAAATAATTTAAGGTTAATATATATTTATGGATGAGATCCTAACCCACTAAGGAAAATGATCAATAAGTTTTATCGAGTCTTATATTGAAAGTTATAGAACTTGAAAAAAATATAGATTTTACTTTATAATTTATGCTTTTGTTGTATTAATGCAAATCAATTAATCAAACTATAAGTTTCTCTATCTTGTCGACTTATTACATAATATGACTAGTAATATATTGATTCAATCAATAATTGATGGAAGCTATACCTTCAATGGCATAAACTTCCTTGATTGAAAAATGAATATGAGGATAGTCTTCTAATACTCTTTTAATATGAGAAAATACTTTATACGATAGAGAAAAAGACCAAGACTTAAAATAGCTAAAAGGATACAATCTATTTTCATTATAATAAGAAAGAGCATTAGAAGCGCTACTACAGGAAGTACCTAGCAGAGGTGTAAAAGAAGAGTTCTACCAAAGACCTCGGGTATTTATATTATTAAAGTTAATTTTTTTACTTTTGATCCCACTTATGGGTATTTGATATTGAATGTGGTACTCATATTTGTACAAATACACGAGGGCTTAGAGAATCAAGAAAGATTATTTCAAGTAGAGGTTGACTTGCTTGTTGGCAATGGATCAAAAGTTGTTCCATTGGTTATAGGCACCTATGAGTTAGCATCGCCATCTAAGCTTGTGCTTAGACTTAGAAATTGTTATTATATTCCTAGTATAACTAAAAATATTATTTTCATTTTTTGTTTGGAACAAAATGATTTTTTTATTTTTATTTAAAAATAATGGTTTTTTTTAATAAACATTGTATGTCATATAAAAATGTTATAATTAATAATGGTTTATATGTTTTGAACATAGATACACCTATATAGAACATAAATACCAAAAGGCTCAAATCAAAAATGGATATCAAAACAAAACATGTTTGTGGCATTATCGATTTGGTCATATAAACAAAATCAAATATCCAAATTACATAAAAATGATATCTAAAATCATTTAATTCTAAATCTTACGATGCCCGTGAATCTTATCTAATTGACAAAATAATAAAATCCTTTTTTATTGGAAAAGAGAGAGGGCTACCGGCTTGTTAAACCTTATACATATGTAGGTCTATGTCCACTCAAGTATGAAGACGACATGATTACTTCATAACCTATATTGATGATAGATCACGTTTTGGTTATGTATATCTAATAAGATATAAATTTGAAGCATTTGAAAAGTTCAAAGAATTTAGATTTGAAGTCCATAAGCAAAGTGACAAAAGTATTAAGGCACTCCAATCCGATCGAGATGGTGAATTTTTCGATCACCTAAAAGAAAGTAGGATTCTCTTTCAATGGACTCCACTTAGAACACCATAAATGAATGGTGTGTCTAAAATGAAGAATAGGACACTATTAGATATGGTCCGATCTATGATGAGTTGTATTGATATCCTCATTTCATTTTTGAGATATGCACTTTTTACTCTAATCTTTATTCGAATAAGGTTTCGACGAAGTCCGTTAATCGACTCCATACGAGATATGAAAAGAAAAGAAAGTAAATTTATCTTTTTTTAGATTTAAAGATATGAAACATATGTCAAACATTTAGATGTAGACAAATTAGTGCCCAAATCAACGAAGTGTAAATTTATGGGATATAAAAAAATGGATATTACTTTTACCAACCATAAGAAAAAAATGTATTTATGGTTAGGCATGTTGTATTCCTTAAAAGGGAAATTGTAGATGCTAAAACCAATGAAATAAAAGTTAAACTAGATGAGATTCAAGTAGACTCATAAATTAACACTTCATTCGTGAAACTCCAAATAGATAGATTATAAAGTATTGTAACTATCTCATAAACGGATAAATTAGAACTTTGTAGGTCTAAACGAATTCATCAAAAGTAAAAAAAAATTGGTTTTTATCTTTTCACATGGTGATGTGTCTCCTATAGAAGATGACAAACCTAATTCTTATAAAAAAGCAATGTTAGACATTGATTCCAAAAAATGGCATGAAGCTATGGATCGAAATGAAAATTCATATATACTAACCAAGTATGGATTTTGGTTGATCCATTTGAAGGTGTCGGACCTATTAGTTATAAGTGGGTTTTTAAGAGAAAGACCGACATGGAAGAAAATATACATATGTACAAAGCCAAACTAGTTATAAAAGGTTATCGTCAAAAACAAGGGATTGATTATGATGAGACTTGTTCATCGATAACTATGGTTAAATTCATTAGGATTATATTTATAATTGCTACGTATCATAATTATGAGATATGACAAATGGATGTTAAAACTACTTTCTTTAATAGAAATTTGAATGAGGAAGTGTACATGATACGACTCGATAGTTTTGTCATCAAAGAACATACGAATAAGATTTGTAAGTTACAAAAATCCATTTATGGACTTAATTAAGCATCTAGGAGTTGAAATCAATGTTTTGATGAAATGATAAAAAAGATTGACTTTTCATAAAATGAAGATGAATCTCGTATGTATAAGAACGTTGGTGAGAGTTTAGTAGTCTTTATTGTTTTATATATAGATGAAATACTACTTATCAATAATAATAATACCATGTTGCAATCCGTAAAAGATTGGTTATCTAAGAATTTCTTCATGAAAGACTTGGGAGAAGCAACCTATATTTTAGGAATTAATATCTATAGAGATAGATCATGTAGAATGTTAAGACTCTTTCAAAAGAACGTATATTAACAAAATACTAAAAAGGTTTAGTATGGAAGGAAAAAAGAGAGAACTTCTTCTAATGTCATATGGTATAAAACTCTAAAAGGTTGAATGTCCTAAAACACAAAGTGAAAGAAAAAAGATGAATAGCATTTCCTATGCATCAACCATACAGATTTATTATGTATGCCATGTTATGTATGTGACTTGATATCTCATATGCTTTAAGTATCCGTGGTAAATGTCAAGTTAATCCCGGTAAAAAATACTAAATTGCTATAATGACCATTCTTAAGTACTTAAGAAGAACTAAGAATGTTTTCTTGATCCGTTGAAGAGATAAACTAGTTGTAAAAAGGTTCACATATAATAGTTTTCAAACTAATCATGATGAATTTAAGCCATAATGAGGATTTATTTTCCTATTAAATGGTGGTACTCGTTAGTAGGAAAAGTTCCAAACAAAAAATAATAGCTAACTCAACAATCGAGGCTAAATGCATTGTAGCTACAAAAGTAGTTAAGGAAGCTATATGAATTTATAAATTTCTATACAAGCTAAAAAACCAAGGTCTCATCCACTCGTTCAAGTATGTACTACAAAGTTACCACCTAATTAGAAAGATTATTAGTCGTGGTTATATAAGAGTAGAAAAGATCCATGGTCACAATAACATAACCGATCCTTTGATTAAGCTTTTATCAATGAAAAAACATAAAACCCTTGTTCAATCTTCGAGCATTAGAGACATGGTTGGTTAGCTCTAAGTGCAAGTGAAAGATTATTAGTGTAGGTACCCAAGACCTAACTCTGTTTGAATAGTTTATTATATCATTGCATTTTCATTATCAATAAAGAAGTCTTTCTATTAATTATTATCATTTATGATTTGATAGAATTAGAGAGAAGTTCATATGATGTGCATTACATTAATGATTGATCAATAGATGTGAGATACACATCAATGTATATAAATGATATCATTAAATGTCTTAAGTCATAACATTATCAAAATTAGACATTGACAATATACGATAAGACTTGTGAGTACCGTGCTCTTGCTATAAGATAGTAATAGAAGATCTCTCACCTCCTGCATGGTGATGCTAAAGTGAGCACACAAGTGAATAATATTGGAGAACATATCACTAGACATGACTTATCATGAAAACCCATTTTGTATGGTCTATGGGAATCTCATACGAGATGAGTACAAGTAGTCCTTTGATTTAAAGTCATCACGGTTATCTCATTAGAGGATTGGTATACTTTGACATTCATTTCGATGGGCTCAATGTAAAGCCGCATGTGGACGATTTGCCAAGTGTATTAGAAATCTAATAGAGATAGGTGGATAACTAAGTTAAGACATGTCATTCTTTATATGCCAAAGGAATTATCACATTACACTTCAATAAATATCTACTTAAGAATTTGTGGTCATAATAGAAGTATACCAATAGAGCATAGTTGGTTTATTTGAGAGTTAAGACATTTGGAGATCGAAGAAAACTTGTGTGATCATAATCGAATAAATAATACAAGTTTGAGATCATTATATAATAAATTGACATGAGGACCGAATTATGTGGAAACTATACTCGTGAAAGATTGTTACGAATTAGGTAATGCTTCTAGAGAATTTGGTAGTCAAGAGATAAAATAAGTTTCTATATGAAAAGATAAAAGAACTATCTTTTATCATCTCAATACATTACCAACATATCTAAGAATTTATTGAGTCATACGTATAAGTGTAAACATTTATACAAAAAAAGAGAAACAAATATTTTAGAAATTAGTTTCTTATTTTAGAAATCAATTTCCTATTTCGTAAATGAGTTTTCTAATTTGAAAATCAATTTCCGAAATTGAAAATCGTTACCTAAATTGGAAATAAATTTCTTAATTTAGGTTTAATAAAATGCAAGGGTAACTTGAAAAATTATTTTCAAATGTGGACCTATCTAAAATTATCCGACCTAGCTTATTTAAATCGTCCAAATTAATTATTGATTTATTGGATCAAAGGAGTTTGGGCCAACGAGACTTAAGTAAAGCATGTAAGGTATTATAAGTGGAGGGATAAACTTGAGAACTTAAGGATAAAGTTCAAGGTTTATGAGGATAAGATCAAACAAAAATCACATAAGTTACAACTCCTTAATTGAAAAGGAGTTATTGCCACCTATATAAAAAAGAGGGACTGGAGAAGCAAAACAAGTAACACAAAAATGAGAAAACAAAGTTATGTCTCTCTAAAAGAAAAACAAACATGCCACCCTCTCTTACAATATTACGCCAACTACCTTGTGTGATTTCTTGAGAGAAAATTATACCTAGTAGAAAAGTTGGAGCTAGCACTTCGGGACTTCTACCACTTCGTGCGGGTGTTTAGCCGTGTGGATCATCAATAAAGATTAGACGTTTACATAGTTCTATCCATTTGATTATATGTTACAAGAGCTAACATCTAATCCATTTTATTAATACATAGTTAGTTGATTCAACAACATCTTAGTACTTTAGATGGAAGAGAACAATTTTTATTTTTTTTGACTTTGCATCTTTATAGGATGCATGATCTTTCGTGGTAATGGTTTGGAGGGGTAGGAGAATGCCAGCAATGGCTAGAGGAGGAGAGGGAGAAGAAAATGCGGGAAGAGGAAAAAGAAAAGGACTAAATTAGGGTTGGACAATAGCGACCGAGGCAATCCCCTCGCACTTAAGTTTGTCACTAATCCGTATCGAAATTTTGACCAATTTTGCACAAATCGATAGCAAATTTTTTCACATCTAATGATGAAATATCCGTCGCTAAATCGTGACATTGAAAATAATGATGGATATGCCATTTTGTTGCTATTTTTCGTAAAAAGTCTATCGCTAAATCATATTTTAAACTCTCGTAAATATTTTATCATCAAATCTAGCTACGATTAGTGTCGATCGCTAATAAATCATCGCTATTCCATCCTTGATTCTAATAGTGGATATTTTGTAGCTATTTTTTTATTTACATCTATCGCTATTTAGTGAAATTCGATAATGTGTATGTGTGCAAAGCTTCATTTCAAAAAAAAAAAAAATTTAATTTTTTACCGAGTTGGGGTCTCAATTTGAAGTCGTATGATGGACTATGTCTCGAAACAATAAAATTAAGAAGAAATCAAATGTGAAATTAAACATTTAAGGATTGATTTTTAAATAAATGAAAATTACAGAGATTTTAGACTTCTTTAGCCATTACATATTGATCGATACTAATTTTTTAAGGAGTTTTAAAAACACACCTCTCACATAGACCTAATACATTCAATTTTTTTAATAAATTCTTTTTCATAGTAACCGCAAAGTTTTAACTCGGAAAATGAAAAAATAGAGCACAACTTCTTAACTATTTTTAAAAGTGTCGCGGGGGGGGGGGGGGGGGGGGGGGTGGCGGCGGCGGCGGCGGCTTTAATCTGCTGTATGGTTTCAGAAATCAGAAAGGAAGATCGCAAGGGATCGAGATTTTATTTATAAGCTCGATGCAATGGCGGAGTCTCTTCGGAATTGGGCGTGGAGGGTGGACTATATACATTGGAGGGCTTGAATGTCTTGCTGCTAAAGAGTTGGGCTTGGGCTAGGACTAGGGCTTGGCAATTGGAGCCATCGTTGAGATAAGGTTGGACCATCATTGTGCATTGTTGATGAACCTGGCATTAGTTCTACGAACTTAGGGCAATCATCGAATAAAAAAAATATATATTTGGAATTGGAGGCATTTGATGAAAACGATTTATTCTAATTCTCCTGTTGCTTTTCTATGTTGCGCGCGCATTGAAATTGGACTCAATTACTACAAAGGTGCATCCATAGCAAGACGAGTCTGCAATCGCGGTGGGAGGTAATGTTAGTGGGAAACCATCAGAAAGGAAAGGGAAATTTCAATTTGTCCGTCAATCAGCTTTCACATCTTTCATTATGTTTCAGTTAACACCTGTATTTTTCAGTTTTGTTGATTTTTTCTCCACTGTCCATTTTCGTAAATTTTAATTTCATTTTTAAAGTTTATAAAATATCTCATTATCTTCTAATAATAATAATAACAAACTAATCGAAATGAACAAATATAAAACTAAAAATAAATAGAAAATATATTTTTTATTAAAAAAATGATAAAACTTGAAAGGATTAGTTTATTAAAAAAATCTTCAAATCCCACAAATTTTAATTTTCACTTAGAAACACTATTTTTTTTCTTTATCTATACATAATCAAAATTCAAATTAATTTAACTCTCTCTTTTATTGTTTTTTTTTTTTTTTTTTTTGTTAAGATCTTTACAATTTTGACCTCTCTCAGCTATTATGTTTTTTTTTTCCTTATTTTATCATTAAATAACACATTTGATAAATGCAAATTTTTACGTTTTGAGTGATGTCAAAATTGTCCTATATTTAAAACTACCATTTCATACATATATGAATTTTTTTTAATAGAATTCTTGTTCAGGAATTTAATGAAAAATTAGATAAAAAAAAGTATAGATATGATATGATAGGGAGAGAGCACATGAAAAACAATGACAATAGATATTGATATTTTTTCTTAAAATATAATTTTTTATCGTATTTATTTTTTTCTGAATTTTACTTTTGTATTGTTAAAGGACTGCTAGATGGTGTTGAAAAAAAGAACTTTTTTATCATCTTTTTTTTGTTGAAAAATATTTTTGTTGATGATTTTTTCAATGCCAATTTCTCATTCTTTGTTTTTTAGGATGTATTAAAAATTATATAGAGCTGATAAAAAAAAATGCTAGTTCTAATTAAAATAAATCAAGAGTTTTAGGTGAAATTGACCAAATAGCTGAAGGGCAAATTGAAATTCACCTAAACAAGAAACAAGCTGGATACCAAAATAGATATTGACTAACTATTTATGTTACTTTCTTTTTTTTTTTTTTTTTTTTTTTTTTTTGGAATGCTAGAGTGACCTGGTTTGCAAGTCAGTTGGGGTATAATCCACAATTGGTGGGCTTTCAATCCATGTTGGTTTGGTGGGAAAATACTCGGACGGTGTTTACAGTAGATTTTCAAGAGGCTTAAGGTCAACTAACCTTCATGTGTTGGGTACATATGAAAATCCAGGAATGACTTCCAATTTAAACACAAAATTCCCAATCCAATTGTAACTGCTTTCAATGCAGAGAGGGCATACATGGAAGTTTCGATTTGCGAGCTGCCTCAAATGGGGACTTCTAATGCACCAACACATGGTACTGGACAGAGAAGAGGACGACGGATGCTTCAATGACTCATTACAGCAATATAGCTGGACTAGCTTTTGGGGGTAGAGACGCTACAGGGAAGATAGTGATGGCAGAGCATGGAGACGCAAGGTGTCCTCAATTTTGCAGGCTGAAGCGATGGCTTGTAGGAAAGGCAATTAAGGAAGCTGTCAACATAGAACTAACAGATGTCATGGTGGAAACAGATGCAATGTTGGTAGCTGAATCATTGAGAAAAGATAATGAAACTGTGCCTGGGAAATTATCTGTTGTATGTGATGCAAGAATGTCTTTAAATCTGATTCCAATAGGATTGTTGGGTTATCCATATCAATTTGAATGGAGTTGAATATTTGATTATAAAATTTCACTAATTGAATTAATTTTTAGGATTAAAAAGCGCAATAATATCAGATATTGGAATGGAAATCTCTCTTAAATAGAGAAAGAGATAACTCAGATAATGATGTGAGGGAAGGGGTTATCAGATTATGTTCTTTAATTACAAAGTTCTATATGATTATATTGACAAACAAAACTAAAAAAAATAAGGATTATCACTATTCAGTCACTGCTCATTTAGACTCAGCTGTATTGTGTTTATATTGTGCGTGACCTTCCTTTTCTCTCAACCATTCTTTCTTCTTGGTCTCTTTTTATTCCTTTGATTTGCAGCAGCTCTTTTCTCCTTTCTCTTCTATGTTGCCCACCTCTTCTTTCCTCAGAATTAGTAACGTTTGGGCTTCTTTCCATGAAGGTTGGCCGTTTTTCTCTTTTTCCTTTCAGTTGCAAACTCATTGGTTTTAACCTTTTTTTTTTTTTCCCTGTTCATCGTTGCTCCTCTCTTCTCTCACCATCATCATCAAGAAATAGAACCCATCTCCACCGACCTTTCTCCAATATTATGTTTCATAAACGAAGCTCAACATCCCTTCTCAACCTCATCCATTAGATATGAAAAAAAAGTACGTTAACTCTCGTGAATAAAAACTCAATTTCCTTTCCTTTTTTTTTTTTTTTTTTTTGAAACTTCATCTTTTAGATCTGGAAAAAAAACCTCTATACTAAAGGCAAAAATACGTGTGGTGGCTATCGGATTTGATGTTCGGTTGGTTCTTGGAAGTTTACAAAAGGTTTGTTAAGGAGCTGGGTTGAAGATTTTAGATTTTTAGAGAAAATGTGTTTGATGGCAAATAGTCTTTTTATTTTTTATTTTTTAAAAAAAAAAACTTCATTTTTAGATCTGAAAGAAGACATATTGCATCTTGGATCATGATGCTTGAATAACGTTAGAAAAAATTATGTTTATAAAAAATTATCCTTGAAATATTCTTTTGCAGTAACCCAAAATAACACATGATCTAAGCTTCTTGGTTTTGTCTTCTGTGCAGGACTTGGGTATGAAGCTTTTAAGAACAATTGATAGACCTGAGCACAAAGTGAAATGTTCTTTCTCTGATGATTTGATGCGTATATTAAGTAGTAGGTGTACTCATTATGCTTTGAGATATGGATTAATCTTTTGGAGTTCCCTCACCTTATTGATTGTACTTCATAGTACACTCTGGCCATGATAAGCTATGAAGATGAATACAAGACAATTGTTATGGAATTGACGTTCAATTATGGTGTGACTAAATACACCAAGGAAAAAATGCGTATGCGCAGGTGAGTTAAATTCATGTTCTTCAAGCTATCTTAACTCCTTAATGATTGCTGACATTGAACACTAATGAATCCAATAGTCATTATAGGGTGCAATTGGCACTGATGTGTGTCCAAAAGTGCTAAGGTTGTCAATTTTGTAACACAAGAGCTTGGTGGCAAGATAACTTATCAACCTAGGCCAATTCCTAGACTCAACACCAAAATCACCTCTTTTTTAGATCTAGATGGCTAGAAAACTGTAAGTTTTCTCTAAACAATTTTAGGTTCTATGCTAAATAAGATGTTGCATACTTCTCTGCTTTGACGCATGCAATTGAAATCGAATGTTAAAATTGGCCAGGAAATCCATTTTCTTTTATGTTTTCAACTTGCTAACTAAAAATTATGTTAGAAAATTTTTTGAGATGAAATATGCAAAACAAGAATGTTATCTACCCTAAAATTTATTGCCCATTGAATTGTTTGCCTTTTGAGTTTTTTTATAAAAAAATAATAAAACAAGACTTTTGAGTCTTTTAACAAGAATCAAGTGTTCTTGGAGGTGGGAGAAATAGATGTTGTTGCCAAAGGATGTGATAGTCTTTATAGCACATGAAAACTTGCAGCAAATATATTGATGAAGCTTTATTTGTCCTATGGAGAAAGCAAGACAAGTAAACTGAGTTGTTAAATTTAGCTTCTGCAGTTCTGAATTTACGTCAAATGCAAATATGTTTTGTTGTGACATCTTAATTATTGTTATGTACCTCAAATTTGTAGGTCCTGGTTGACAATGAATTGCATAAGGAAGACCAATTGCTTAAATAGAGGATTCTGGATCCATCAGCTATCTAAGCTTTACTATCGATATATGAATAAGCCAGTGTTTGTATTTATCCATAGCCATAACAGCCACTAATCCCTGTTTCCATATGGCTGTTGCTTGTTTGTAATGAATGAATCTGTTACTTCGAATTGAGAAAATGTTTGTGGTGGTTTTTTCATTGCATTTTGGGAATTTTTCTGGTTATTATCAGTTTCCTGCCTTCTCTGTTTTCGTTTTAGCCATGCACTAATGGTAGTGCCATTCATTTTCCATTAAATCATAACGGAATCACTGCCCAATTTTTTTAAAAAATAATGAGAATATTGACCGTTTTAGCTCTAAAATAAGCATGCCTACCTAAGAAATATGAAAGTGAAATGAGAATGAGAAGGAAGAACCACCATCTCATCCGTTTTTCATAAAACATTAGAAACTTCAGATAATATTATTATAAGTTTTTATTTTAAAATCAATCCATAAAAAAAAAATGAATTATGTTTTTTTAAGCATAAAATTTATGAAAAACATTATAAAAATTTAATTATATAAAAAATTTTAATTAAAAATTATAAAATTTTTAAATTATTTTGTTCTGTCATACTCGTAGTGAGCGCGGCGAAACATCTAGTTATATCTAAAAATCTATGAGATACACTAAGTTATAAAACAATTAGAACATTTTATGAGTTTCCATTGAATATTTAAACTTTTTATGGTTCTAAATTTCAATACATATAATAGGAATCTTCTTTATTTACTTATGATTGTAGGCCAAATTGTCAAATTTTGTACGAAATATATATCAACTAAATTTTCAAATTTTCAGGTATTAAGTAGAATTCAAAGAAAAATGTGTTTGGAATATAATTGTATAAGATTACAAGGATCATTATTTTCCCTAATACAAGGGATCATAAGTTTTAAACCTATGCATTTCCAATATAATGATTATAAAAAGGCATGAACTATTATGGGATGAGGTAAAATAAATTCCTTGGGCACAATAGCAAGTCAAAAAAAATTATATTGATTGATTAACTCTGAAATTGACTATAAGAATAAGAGCGATTACTAATATGAATACCCTATATTAAATAAATAGACCTTTGTTCTCTCTCTCTTTTTTTTTTTTAACGATAAAAGGATATTCTTAAGTCAACTTATTTGTTAATCAATTACTATGTCTTCTTCCTTAATGATTTTAAAAACAATCTTGTATCGATCTAATACATTTGGATAAATTTAATAAACTTCCTAAATGCCGATTCCAAGATTTTAATCCAAAAGTCAAAGAAGTAATCATATTTTTTTAATCACCAAATTAATTCATTAAAATTGTTTTTTACAAACAAAACTAAAAAAATAAGATTTTTCACTATTCATCTACTCGCTTATTTAGACTCGACTTGCACCGTCAATATACTATGCATGCCTTTTCCTTCTCTCTCGACCTTCTAATCTTCTTGGTCTATTTCCGTCCATTTGATTTATTGCTTCTCTTTCCATTTATTCATTCATATCTCCACTATCCACATAAAACCCTAACAATCCCGTACTCACCAAGCCTCATCTAACGTCTTATCTTCTTAGATAAGAGTAACCACCATTTTATCCCTTTCTCCAATTGCACCCACCATCACTACATTCTAACACCGATCGTCAACTCGCCCATCACCATCACCATTTTATCATTCTTCTTATCTATGACCAGTCTTCCATAAAAGTTCTTCATACTCACTTCTAACAAACACAATCTTTGTTTTTATTTTTTTAATGTTTTATTCATAAAGTTCCAAACTTTGGAATGTCACACAATCGATCCGTTACAAGTTTGACTTCAAAATCACTTCTCTTGATTTTCATTTGAGCTTGAACTCGGTGGTCGTGGAGAGAGAGAGAGAGGCATTCTTTCATCTTTTAATATGAAAACCAATAACTCATCGTGCATCTCTATTAATGGACAAGAAGACCAAGAGAGATGGCTCTAGCTCCGGTTTGAATATGCTCTAGCAATCGTAAGAAAACAAGCTTAGAAAAGCTTTTAATGTAACATCCGAAGATGGTTCTTTTGTAAAATCTCAAGAAATTGGTGCTAAGTCATCTTCGAGTTAAGAAAAAACATCCATCGGGAGGTCAAGATCTCTTGCTAGGGTTCATGCCTGAAGGAATTCTTGCATGCCATAACTTCGCCGTGGAGAGAATCTTTTGCACCGAGAACTCAATCACTAACCTTTATGATGCATGTTCCAAATTTCTCACATGTATCTAAAGTTTCAATCAATAGAAAAGATTGATCATTTGAGACAAGATGAGTATGAGCAACTATTCGAGACTTTCTCAAAGATATGTCTTGATTATTGTGGCTTTAGATTGTTTTCTTATCTTTAAACTTAGTAGTATCGAGAATCATTTACGTTTACTTTACATGAAATAACTATAAATTTGAATGATCATGCTCTTTATGAATATGCTGAAAACTAGATCTGTAGAACATGATATAAAGGCTAGGATTATGGATTACTTGAACATCCCTCAAAGCTATCGATCCCTTTTATTGTTATCGTACCTCTCAACGACGAGTCCCTTTAGTCATCGATCACCATCTAAAACTAGTTGATGGCCCACCATAACCCTCTACTAGCATCGAAGTGATGTTTCTTATGCTCATTTTCATCTAAAAATGAAAAAAAAATTATTCCGTTGGTTGATTTTTTTCTCAACTTGTCATCTGGATTTAGAAATCTTTCATGGACCTATTTACGAGTGATTTTAGCTCCCAAGATTCAAGTATCGGCCTTTGATTACAAGGCCTACTATAGGTTCAAATTACTCATCAAGAAGAAGTAACTACGAGTAATAATGATATAGTAGACGATATTGATAGCCAACTATGACTATAATCATTGGTTGATTGTTATAGAGTTCCTTAAAGACCATGCTTTTACTATAGAGTAAATGATTGATACTTATCTTAATACTCTTATTATTGTTTTAGGCAAGTTAATTTCTTTCTTCTTCTTTTTGTAAGGTTTTTATTGTAAAAGTTATGTCTTTTTTTGTTTGGTTTGGTTTTAATAGAGAAATGGATGTTTTAGTTTATGGGTTTTGTTTGTTTTGATTTTTTTGGTTGGTTGTCCTTGCATTAGTGGAAAGTTTGGATGTGTATGAAAATTCATGTTGTGAAGTTTATCTTTTGAGGTATACATCGGTGTTTGTTTGGCTTTGATTGAGAATTGGATGATTTATTTAGAGGGTTTTTCGTCTTTCTCGGAATTTTTTTTGGCTATTTGTATTATGGACAATTTAGATGTTAATAAGGTTGAATTATTTACTTAAAAGTTGTGTATTTTGGTTCCATCTCGTTAATAGTAGTTAGTTATGAATATATAAAAGGTTATTATAGCTTATGAGTATTGTGCTTTTAGATGATAATGAGACCGAGTTATTGATGTTTATATGCTGAATACTATGTCTTTGTTTTTTATTGATAGTTTGGTTAGGTCCGAAAATAGCTTATATGATTTTTTTTAATCCTCGTCGTTTTTCTTATTATTTTTTGTAATATGGAGAATTAGAGGTTTTATAAAGTTGATTGTGTTGACAATATTTCATTTTTCTTGTGCAAATTAACTCGGGATTTTCATTGGTTAGTTAATTTGGATACCATTTCATAGTGGTTTTTTATATGTTGGAACTTATATGTTTTTTTCTTTAGCATGGAAGAGGCAAAGAAAAATATGTATGCTTTTAGCACCACCACTTACACTAGGTTCGAATGCACTATAAATGAAGCCACATTTGAGAAATTTGAGGGTAAGAAATTATTTTAACATAGGTTTTAGCTTTTATTTTTTATGTTGTTTGGCATAATATTATCTCACACGTTATGACCACAGACCTCAAAACTCAACCAACCCCAAACTCAACTAGCCTCGACTTACCATTCCACTATCCTAAAACTCAACCAAACTCGAAACCCAATGCTCCTAAATTGAAACCCACTTAAAAAAATAGTAACTCAAACCCTAAGAAAACCATCCAAATCTGAAAATGCAGCCTAAATTAATGATGTTTCATCATTTATTAAAACAATAAATAAATGGGGTTTTGTCTTTTGTTTTTGATGGTCATGACATTTAATTTAATAAATTTGCTCATTATTTAGTTGTGTGTTTGGTTCGTTTATGCAAGCACTCGGAGGAAAAGTGTTGTTTCTATCGTTTGGCTTAACACTAGCAAGGGAATATTTGTTTGTAGATATAAATTGTTAGGAAAATAGCCGATTCGATGGACTAGACATGCTTTAGCCGATTATCTTTATTATTTTTTTCTCCTTAAAACTTGACATTTCCCTCTCGTTAATTATGAATTCTTTGCCGATTCAAGAGAATGATATTTTTTATACCTATATTAGACTAGATAAATGGGATTATCGCATTTGTTGTAATAACACTCTTTGATAAAGTTATTGCTCTTTGTTCATTATAAAATAAACAAACGGAATTGTTAGTTTGTATATGTTGTGTTGATGATGTCGGTATTAATGTGTTTACAAAACCAAAACTTGAAATTGTTACTCGTGGATGAAGATGGAAAATCAAAGATCGAGTTGGATTAGCCTTGAACTATCTCCCTCCTTGCAATGCTCGCTAGCTACTCGGAATGAGGACTTGACTTTATCATTTAAGTATTGGAAAACACATGATTATGATAATGTTTATTGATCTAAGATCATCATTGTAACTATGGTGAGTTGCTAAAGTTTAAATTTCTTTCTTTTTTCTCAATAAATTTCAAAAGCAATGGTTTAACAAGTTGTTTACCGTACCATTTCGGTTATAGAAGAGTTTAATAGAAAGAAGCCCCAATGCCATTATTGATTTCTTTTGATGTTGAAGTAGTCATGAAGCAAGCTACAGCTTCTACAAAGAGGTTTGAGGAAAGAATGAATTACATTTGATGATGTACGAGTGGTTCGCAAATACATTATAGTTTAGTTTTGGGTTACGGATCGATTGTGATAAAGTTAAACTATAAGTTATCATCAAATATGCTTTGTAGGTTGCTAAGTGGGTAGGAAATCCAATAGTCATTTTGTATGGCCTTTTCATTGCAATCAAGGATGATATTGGCTTGTATCCACATCTATCTAAAGGTAAATAATGACATTTTCCCCTTATTTCATGATATATTTTCTAAAGATTCTTAGAAGTTAGGTAGTACTTGATCTTTGATGATAGGTGGGCTATGTAGATGCATGAGGTCCATTCTACGATAAATAATGCAATTGGTATTTCTAGACTACGTAGTTGTGGTATGATATTTGTAGGAAAGAAAAATATGCATGAATTAAGCATGGACATAAATTGGAACGATCTAGATTATTAGTCGGCTTTATCGCTTGAAACCAAATTTTACAAGGGATTATGATAATGTCGATCGAACTTCCTTATAGATGTTGATCACCATTAGACAACAAATTGGATTCTCTTATATTTTAGTTCTTAATTTCTATATTATGGTGTAAAACAATAAGAAACCCTCATGCAATGGATGGGTATACCGACGGATCTTCATCGTGCTCAACAACAATTATCGCCTCCAGTACTAGCTAAAATATGTGTAACAACTTCTACATATGCCTTATTTTATTTATGATCTGCAGAATGTAGTGCCTCGCTCAATTATCGGATAAGCACAAATGAATTTATGCTTGCTTTTAGTTTTTTCACATAATTTTATTATGAAATTTTAGATTCTAAGTTGTCGTTTAAGTTTAGCAAGTACGTGACTTTAGGGCAGTTGGGTTAAGAATGAGAAATAATGTCTTTGAAAATTGTATGCCTATGTGAGGCATCTCTTGAAAATTACACCTATTATCTCTAAAGTTTGTAAATATCGAAAGAAAAGATAAAACCTCGATAATGTGACTCTTCACGTAAATGACGAGTGTTTAGGAAGGGTAGGAAGCACTCGTGTATGTTAAAATAGTATTAGGATATATATACCATTATATCAATGGTTCAGCTTTTGAGGTTTAATTGTTTGCCTTTAGTTTTCTCACATAATTTTATCATTGATTTTAGATTCTAAGTGTCACTTAAGTTTGACATTATAAACTCTAGAGTGCGTTAGGTAAAGAAATGGGAAACATTGGCTTTGAAGGTTGTCTACCTATTTAAGGCATCTCTTGAAAATTAAAACTATTATCCGTAAAGTTTGTAAATGTCAAAAGAAAAGATGAAATCCCGATAATGTGACTCAAGCACATAAATGACGAGTGTTTAGAAGGGGTGAGAAGCATAATGTATGTTAAAATAATATTAGGAGGCCATTGGATCAATGTTTCGGCTTCGGGATTTAATCGTACTATATGTTACTATTCTAGCAACTATAATTATATGGTTATACTAATGATGTCTTTTCTTTTCCTTCTAGCCTTAGGTATGTGCTTAAGTCCTTAATTTAAGAGTTTCAACATGCGGAATCTCTTTATACATTCATTTGTATATAGCCAAGTGCATAAAAAGCTAGAATCAAGTTGATATTCATTTCATAAAAATACATAAATACATTCATTTTTTAGTGTTTCATTTCATCAATACAAATGCAAAATATCTTTTATTTTGATTTCTAAAAAAAGGAATAGGAAATGGATTTGTAAATTAGCATTATTAAAACAATATGCTTTCAAATTCTCTTTCTTGTTGATCCTCTTAGCTTGACTTATAAGTTTTGCGAGTGATGGAAATAAACAATGCTATCGAAGTCCTCACTAAGTCGATACAATCTATTTTTCCCTCAAGAAAACATATTTTTTAGCATTATCTAATGTGTAGACGTCGCTTTTAAGCTTTTTTTTCGTATTAAAGAGGTAATTGATTTTTCTAAGTCGATCATTATAAGAAAGTGATATTATTAACCACTCGTATTTATGATCCAATTTTTGCTTTGAACAAACCATTTAGTAATGGTCCCTCCTTTTACGGTAGCTTTTATTATTGGGCCATATAACAACTAGCAATAGGACTCCACCTCTTCTAGCGGCTTTTATTATTAGGGCATAGATAATGTGGTACCCGTGACTTTGAATATTAGTAAAATAATTAACGTATCAAGTAAAAAGTTCATTAAAATATCCATCTATCTATTGGACGGTGTTAATATATAGTAAAAGTTTTCTCGTGATAAACACTTTGAGAATGGTTAGAGACTATAGATAGAAACCAAGAAAGTGTCATTGACGTATATGATCTTGCCATTCTTTATCCTAACGATACATTCAATGATCAAGGTATGGACGTTAGAGACGGTCGTGAACACGTGATTTTGTGAAATATTTTCATGTTTTGCTTATTTCTATGTTAATATGCAGAGTTGCCAAAACTCATCAAGTGAATAGATTAATGCACTCGAGCATCACATCAAAAACCTTTTGAGCCCATCCATTCCATTTTTCTTCAACATTTTATATGATCCATACAGAGTAGGTGCAAAATTTGTTCATAGATATCCTTTCCGTCTTAGAAGAGGTATTACCATAAGTATTTCTCATGGCCTCTCGGTTTAATATCTCCGATTATGATGCTCCCACCCAGCTTGTGAAGCCTTTTAAGAGAAATAAACAGTATTTAGATCTCAAATGGAAGTTAATATGATTACATCATTCTTTTCATGTGATTAACAATGTGAGGGAGTTGACCTAATTTATTAATTTCCTTTTGTATTTCGGATATGTTGATACTCGTTATGACAATACCTAAGGGAACCCTTTTCTCGATGTGTGGTAATAATCCGGCATTCAATTGTGAATTGATTGGACCTAATATATATTTTGGGCTCATGGGTGATGGTCGACCAATTGAATGTTATGACAACATGTGGGTCGGCTAGTGCATAAAGGTGCCATTTCTATGATATTTCCTTTTTTTTCATGTTTTATTTTTATCAATGTCTTTTTTATCACAATTTCATCTAAACTCTTTTCTTTTCACAAACTTCATATGAGTTAGGATATGATATATTAGACTAAGAACTAAGTAAAACAACTATTCGTTAAATCCCAAACTTCAATTCTAGGACTTCTAGACATCTCAAGAAAATGAGGATTCCATTATGTTTAATTGAAACTTGAATCATACTTTTGTGGATTGAATACACCTCATTATTTTGTGACATAATGCTTTGGCCATTTAGTTATGATATTTTTCTTTTATTGTTTAATTTCGTATTCTTGATTTCATTTCATTAATAAGAATTCTGAATATTTTTTACTTACTTTTATTTCTTTTTTTCCCCATATATGTATCAAATATGCTTTTAATACTATTGAAGTTAGGCTAATATCTTCATAAAAAAGGGCTATTATATCAAATTCATTTCAATTATAAATTTGCTTTTAATTTTAACTCTGTTACAAATTTGAGTAAATCTTTTTCAAAGTAGGCTCTACTTAATAGACAAGCATTGATAATGGTTCCTCATCGGCGATCCACAAGTTACGACAGAGGAGGTTCGACGTCGGACAAACCAACTACTACAACTAGCAATGGTTCAACAAACCACAAATGTAATTAACCCCAGTTCTAACTTATGTTTTAAGGTTTATGATAGAATCCGAAGTGACTTTGTCTAACTTGACAAAGGTAGTCCAAACCAAAAGAATTGGTGGAAGGGATGCTCTAGGCTTTATGTTTATGATTACTAAATGAGATGCTACCGCAATATCAAAACTATCATTAACTCATTGATCTAAATTACAAGAGACTTTCCATTAAATTTTTCCTTTTCCATTATGTTCCATTTATTTAAATTAAGTCATACTTTGGGTTAATTACAATCACTTTCAATTTGATATGATTTTTTTTTTTGCTATTTTCTATATATTATTTTAATTTTTTTAAATCACTAAAATCATATCAAATTCAAAATGATATTCACATAATATTTATGACTTAATTTAAATAAAAGAAATAAAAAATAGTAAATATTCTTGACGCCTAAAAAGGAGCACATAATAGATTATATAGCTATATAATTACAGTGAGGTCGCTTCATTCATCTCCTAAAAAAAAAATTGATGGAAGCTGAAAATATGAGAAAAGAAGGGATATAATTTAATTTCTACTCGAATTTATCATAATATATTTTAAGATTTTAGTTGATAAGTCATTAACTTTCGCTTTTTCCACTAATCAAAAACACATCTATAGGCTTTTCCCTTATGATCTCATCATGCAATGGCTATTGCTTTTTCTTTAACTATGTATTGATGCACATAACACTAGTTGTATACTATTAATTTTTTATATTTTTTTAAATAAAATAATTAAAATAATATTTTAGAAGAGGACATAATAATTCAAATATATCTTTTTATATTAATATTATTCATTATTTTGTATATATATATATATATATATATATATATATATATATATATAAGTTAAATGGATAAATTTTAAACAAGTTAAAAAAGATTCATTAGTTAATTTTATTCAAGTTTTTATATTAATTGTTGCTTTTTTTTTCTAAGCAATCTTATGAAAAAAAAATTAGGATGTTTTTTAAAAAAATATTAAAATTTTTATTTATATTATTATAGGTTTTAATTTAAGAATGAATGCACAATGAAGATTAATCGTGTTTTTTAACAAAAAAATAAATAAATAAATAAGAATAAATAAAATACATAATTTTAAAGAAAAACAATGAAATTAGATGAATTATTTTTTAATTTAATATATTTTAATTGATCAATCTTATAGTACACGCTATTAAACCGAAAAAAACATATTAGTTCGGTTCTTATTTTCTCGTTGCTTGTGTCTTTTGTTCATAAACAATGTCTTTTCGTTCATGATTCCGTGTATGTATATGTGTGTGTGTATAGATATATATGATCCTAGGCTAATGTGTAGTGATAAAAACACAATTAATGTATTTTCTTCGTGAAACTTTTCTTTGCATTTGAATGACATATGCTTTCGAAATTTTCACTTTACTCGGCTTGTATATCTTGTTGCATTATTGAAACTAAGTTTTTTTCCTTTTTTTTTTTTTTTTCTTGAAAACGAGCTTTGCAAACTCAATACATATACCTAATAAGGATAAACAAGCTTCTCATAATTCTTCTTACTCAAACTCAATTGCTCTTTGTAACTAGAACTCTATCATCGTTATCTCCGTACTTAGAACTCGTCTCTATTACTCTCTATAGCTAGAACTTTATCTATGTTACTCTTTGTAGCTAGAACTCCACTATGTTACTCTTTGTGGCTAAAACTTTATCTCCGTTATTCTCCGTAACTAGAACTTTATCTTTTTTACTTGTTGTTGCTAGACTTCTATCTCTCGTTACTCTTTGTACACGGACCTCTACCTCCGTTACTCTCTATAGCTAGACCTCTATCTTTGTTCTAATTAGAAATCTATTTAAGGAGATCCTTGTAATACAAAGCATGTATAACGGATTTACAACCTATTCTTAGTTTTTTTTATATAGTATCGTAGCTCTAAGAGGTCTAATAACCGACGTTCATATCATGTCTACTTCCCTTCCATATGTTTAATACCAACTTTCTCTTAAACTAAACTCCACAAATTATTTTTTTTGGCTCACCTAAATCAAGACTATTCTTTAAGATTATAGAGAGTAACAAAGATATGTAAAATTCATATTATGTCTATTTCCCTTCCACATATTCAATATCAACTTTTTCTTAAACTAAACTCCACAAATTATCTTTTTTAGCTCACCCAAATCAAGCCTATTTTTCAAGATTACATAGAGTAACAGAGATATGTGCGATAGATTTAGAGGTTATCTATTATAACAAAAATTATCGAAGCTTACTTATCCTTACCAATACTTAAACAAATATATCCAAATTTACATTACAACCACCATTTGCATTTTAACTTTAGAATTTGATGTGTTACTCATTTGTCTTCCATTTAAATTATTTATGTTTTCAAATAAATTTGTTGATCGCCTAAATATTCATATCCCTTTGTATTCTTAATTTGTTTAACTATCATTCTTATTTCATATTCCAATTTTTCCCCCTTCTCTAAAAGCTTCTTTGAAACTAAATTTCTTTATAACTCATATGTTCAACAAAAAATTAACAAATATTGATTTAATATAAAAACAAAACAATGTTCACCAACAACGAAGTGCGGGCCATATATTCTAGTTATACGCCATCATAAATTTAAATGTTTTCTTAGTTGTTGTTAGAGTTAATTATCACTATGACCTTTTGTTTTGGGTGGCATCGTACTCTGCTCTCCTAGTTTTGCAAAATTACGATTTCCATCCTATGACTAGCATATTTATTTCCCCGAATGAAAAAATCAAAATACCCTATTTAAAAGAAAAACTACAAATGCACGTTTATCTCGTTTTATTGGTGAGTCTTTCTCTTTGAAGCACAAATCACTTAAAACTTAACTCCTTTTTTTTTTTACTGAATAGTCTCTAAATAAGAAGTGATTAATTTTTTTAACCTTTAAAGAGAAACAAATAACGGCAGGGTAATTAACTCTTGCTTATGCTAACTCACCAACAATTTACCGCTCAAATACTTAGAAGAAAAAAGTTTATATAGTCGAACAGAGTTTGGTGCAAACGCGTGAGAGAAAATTTCGGCAATCATTTTAAGAAATGATAATAATAATAATAATGTTACAAAACTAAAGGAAACCTTTCTATTGTTTCGTAAAATCACCCCTCTCTCTCATCGTTTATTAACCCAATCCAATTCGCCGGATCCTTTAAATTTGGGTCAAATCATAAAAAAATCCATTAATCTATTATTGCTAAAATAATCTCCAGCAAGCTAAGCTCGAACTTCATTTCCTGGAGCCATAATCAGGTTTGGATCCTAGCTAGGCTTCTTAAAAAAGGAATCATGGCTCAGGCTTCAGGGAGGAGCGGGAGGGTTGTTGGAGACTACTTGGTGGGTAAACAAATCGGGTCGGGTTCCTTCTCGGTGGTTTGGCACGCGAGACACCGAATTCATGGAACCGAAGTAGCGATCAAAGAGATCGTTACGAATCGACTTAATAAGAAATTACAAGACAGTCTCATGTCTGAGATTTTTATTTTGAAGAGGATTGATCATCCTAATATTATTCGCTTGCACGATATTATTGAGGTGCGCTTTGCTTTTGCTTTTATTTTTTTTCTTAATCTAATTTAGCTTTTTGTTATTTTATTTTTTTTGAAATTTTAGAATAATCTGTTTCAAGTTTTGAGGTTTTTTATCATGCTGCTAAGAGAATTATTTAGGATTTTTTTTTAAAAAAAAATTCTGTGACATTTTATAGTGTAAATTATAGAGGTTTTGTTAATGTTGAATATAAATATTAGGGCCCGGGGAGAATACATATAGTATTGGACTATTGCAAAGGTGGTGATCTCTCTATGTATATCCAACGCCACGGAAAAGTTCCAGAAACAATTGCTAAGCACTTCATGCAACAATTAGGTATTATATTTTTTTGCATTCTCTCTAACTTTGTTGCATTATTGGTGGCTGCCCAAGTCTGATACTATTGTGTTTTACAGCTGCTGGTTTGCAAATTCTCCGGGACAATAATTTGATTCATCGGGATCTTAAGCCACAGGTTTGATTAATTCTTTGCTTTTTTTATTTCCAATTTTAATCACTGCTATGTATTAATTAGATTTTAGCAAGAAGCTGCTTCTGTCTTTGCATTGGATATAATAGTATTTGGGAAAATCAGAACTTTCATGCACGGCAATATTACAGTTAAGCTGAGTGTGTTTTCTTGAGGTTATAGCTCTTTTTTGTCAGCTTGAATGTATGGCAATATATAAATTGGGAAATTTGTAAGAAAAGTATACTGGCACATACATGTAGGAAGAATGGCTTACTGATGTAAGAGGATGTTGTTTCATGTCTACTATTCTCGTGCTTGAAGAAAGATTTTGTGTGTGATGTACTCCATTTGTAACATGCCCTAATTTTTGTAACAGAATCTCCTCCTCTCCACGAGTGACAACAATGCAGTTTTGAAAATTGCAGACTTTGGATTTGCCAGGTATCTAATGATCATAATTTTCCTTTCTTTTCTGTTCATCACTGTTAGCTTGGTCCAATGAGCCTTTAATGTGATTGTTTTCTACATAGAGAATTGGTTAAGTATTGTCCTCTGCTGCATCCCTCCCTTCCCCTGTGTCTTGCAAACTCAGGCCTAGCCAGCTAAAACCACTTGTGTTAAGAGTTTGTCTAACCTAGAACTCTCCACACACACATGTACACAGGCTTCGACATGTTTAGATGGGGAAGTTCTCCTAAACTTTTAGTGCATGCACACACACACACACACACGTATTTAAGTCTAACTTCCCAATTTCAAAATTGCAGAATCTGAACTTGAAGGTGAATATCAGGTTCACTTCTATTAAGTTAGTCAAATCAATGTAGGTAGAATAACCTGAGTTTGTCTTTGAAAGAATTAGCTAGAACTGATTGTAATGGATGCGAAATTGTGCATCCATACAAGAGGTTTTTAACAAACAAACTTGTGATAATGCATTGTTTATTTATCATGACTTTATTTTTGGCATGTTGAAGATATTCATAATTAATAGCCGGTTATTTTCAAAAAAAAAAATTGCGACTTGAATTTTCTCTGAATTTGCAGTTTCAATATCATGATCTCTATTTACATTGAACTTCACTTATTTTTTTCAACAATAGAAAACTTGCCCGATGTCTTTTCTTTTTCAGCAATTTATACCAACATATATTCCAAAATTCAAAGATTATAGTTCTTTGATGTCAGATCTCTACAACCTCAAGGCCTTGCAGAAACCTTGTGTGGCTCACCACTCTACATGGCTCCAGAGATAATGCAACTTCAGAAGTATGATGCAAAGGTGAAATTCAGTGAATTGTGTGAAGTCTTGATGATATGTTTATGAAATATTTTCTATTAACCTTGAGCTGAATACGCAGGCAGATCTCTGGAGTGTTGGTGCCATTTTATTTCAGTTTGTTACGGGAAAAACCCCTTACACTGGAAACAATCAAATACAGGTTGGATTAGCTTTGTTTATGTGCAAATCCAAATGATTTTTTAGATTTATAAGTACTGTAAAGTTCTAGATTCCATGGCTTTGGTAATCATTCTTAACCTGAGTTAAACTAGTGATTTCCATGCATTTGTTGGTGCCTTACTTATATATTTTCTATCTTGTGGTGCACAGTTGCTTCAGAACATTGTGAAATCAACTGAATTGCAATTTCCTTCAGATAGTAAGGATTTGAGTGCTAACTGCAAAGATTTATGCCAGAAATTGCTGCGTCGCAATCCAGGTATACCATGCAATGTCGCTTGAAATTTGAATTCATATGTTTATAAAATAAAAGCTTCATGAAGTTGGGAAAAAAGGAGTCAATGTACACATGCACACACACATGGTGTGTGTGTTTGTATTTTCAATCATGCCAAGCACTAATTTCGTATAATTGCTTGACTGAATGTTTGATACATGTCTGCATCTGCTTTCAGTTGAAACGCTTATGGATGTTTAAGAGATGGGCCGAACAAGTTATTTGTTTCTTCGTTTAACTTTGGGTTAGCATGTTGTGGTTCCATTCAAATTTATTTGTTAGAATATTTTCCTAGGTCTAATTAATGAACAAACGCATGCAAAATCCAAATTCATCGCCATAATCCTTTATTTTGCCTCATAAAAAAATAATAATAAAATAAGATGCAAACACATACAACTGTTAAAAAAAAAAGTTGATGCATTAGCCAGCGTCACTCTGTTATCTGTGTTACAGATATTTGTTTAGCTTCTTATCCCCTGTTTGTAAAAGTTCTCTCTTCATATTATACAGTGGAACGACTAACTTTTGAAGAGTTCTTTAACCACCCATTTCTTTCTCAAAGGAAAAAAGACGAATTATTGAGGTACAATGAAAAATATTTTCTTCTCCATGATCTTAATATATGGTTCTTCCGGATTCTTAAATGATATGTGATATGCAGTCGTAGGAGGTCTTCAAGATCAGTAGATGGCTTTTCTTTCTCTGAAATCCATCCTGCAAGGAATGCTGATGACAATTCTCAGGAGGATTGTTTGCCTTTCCTTCTGGATGACGATTCTAGTGGTCCTGAGGGTAGCCCTTCTGTTTCTAAGAGGATGTCCCCACTGAAGTCCACCTATGGATTTTCTCTTGATTCAAGAGTTGGAGGAAGGGATGCAACATCTAATGTTTTCAATAACATGGATTTTACTTCCAGACTAGGTAGTGCCAGACAGAATTTAGAAAATGCTAGTTTTAGGCCGGGCATCAATAAGGCATCTGATGAAAGTCTAAATGAGCCTCCAAAATCCATGGACCAAAGACCAGTGAACATCAGATCAAGAGGTACCATGAACGCCACTGTGTTCTGTTTTCTTCTCATTAATGTATTTAGAGTCCTTAATACATCATATCAAGGGATGTCTATTTTTAACTTGCTCTTTCACTATTGGAATACAGTTGTAGATTCACTGGAGTTGATAGATCAAGATTATGTTCTTGTTTCTGGACCCCCTTCGGATGTGTCATCTTCCACAGCAAGTATTTCCAAACCAAGCAATGCACCGTACAAGTCAGAGAGCCCTCCTCGAGCATCTACCTACACAAGCACTACGCCAAGCATCCCGATGCCCATAATTGGCACTGTCAACAATAATATTTACTGCTTTGGAAGCTTGGAAATTCCGGCCTCTGCTCCTGGGACTTCTGAAGGATCTTTGGATTTGGGAGATGCTTCGGAGCAGCCATCAAGTCACTGCATGACTAGGATTAAGTCATTGCAGCAGTGTGCATCTGCCATAACAGAACTAGTGCTTGAAAAGGTAAGGGCATTACTCTCTGTTGAACTAGTTTTTCTACTATTCTCTTCAAAATTCCCTGGGGAACTTTGGAAATCATTTGTTTAGTTTAACCAGAGAAATGAACCGTAGATAGAATATTTGTTTAGGTCTCTGTTTAGATAAGGCAATAGTTTTATGTGCATAATTAATTAGCTCATGCAGACAACAGAGTTGTATATGCATAGTATTGCTACTAATTTTATTACTATTATTTTGAAACTTTTCATTTGGGTTAGTTTATAAAGTTATTAGACATATTTTCTTCTGCCTGGCATGCCCAATGCAGAAAAGTTAATGGGATAATTGATGAGTTTTGGATGGGAAAGGATGCTGCATGTTTTTCTTTTATACCTTGATGTTAGGTAGCATGCTCGTTTGCACTGTAAGGCTACTTCAGTTGTTGACACACCAGGGTGTGTGATGGTCTTGCCTTGCATGTATGATACCTGCCACTGCTTTGACTTTCCTTTCATGCAATAGATTGATATGATTTTTCTTTTCTTCTACGAGTTTTATTGATCTAACTTATAATGTTGCTTTTGCCAAATTAAAATATGGTCACTGTCCTTGGTATAGATTAAGGCAGGTAGGCAACTGGAAGCATTCTCGATCCAACTTGTTATTCTTGCGATTTGGAAGCAAGCACTGCACATCTGCCATACTCAGGCAGCCTCAGCTATCGAAGGAAGTCCAACCCAAGAGAGCTCAAGACTGAGGAGAAGCAGCAGCAGGAAGCATGGGACTCCTGATACAGAAGATTGTCCTGATGTTGGGCCACAGAATGTGTCCACTCAAATTGAGGGGGAGTTTTTACAGGAAGTTGAGCGGGCAGAGGAACTTGCCAAGGTTATTGAACCTGGTATGGGTTTAATATTTTGTAGTTACTCGGCAAATTTAGACAAGTTTCCTGTATAGTGTCTTCCTTGTACCTTTATTTCCTGGCATGATTATATGTGATCCCTAAGTGAAGTGAATGGCACCTAATTGTCGTAGCCTGGTTCCTATATATTAGTTGCAAAGTGTGAAGAAGAATCAAATACTTATTTTACATCCAACTGGTTGACATGCATTTACTTTCGAGTCAATGAACGAGACTTGTAACTGTGCTTGTCTTGAAATGGTACCTTGTCAGTGCCAAATGATAGCACTTCAGATTTCTTTATTGTAATGTTACAAAAAAGTTAAAAGTAACAGAGTTCTCGATTATTCATAATGATTGCAGGAAGTACAGAGATGCCAGATGCAATGGAGACAATATTTCAATCTGCCCTTTCTCTGGGAAGACATGGCGGGGTTAGTGTTTTTAATTTAATTTGATTGCATAGGGACAATGATCTGCTCCTTCCTCGTTTACATCTTTTTCCACAAGTCCACTAGCACAAAATTTCAAAATGAAATGTCAAAAGTGTCTTCCAAAAAGGCATTGACTTATTAATTTATATAAAATTAAGAGATATTTTTAAAATTTCATTTATAACAAAAGTTGTGCCAATGGCATCACCCTTCCTTTTCCATTTTTTCTCAACACTTTCTAGTTGTCACTTATGGAGAAACACTCTAATATCATTCTAGGATGTGAAGAAAATGTAGGTCTGTAGGGAAATTCTGGAGCCGAGGTCTCTACATCAGATAGGCTTGAAAAACTGCAAAGCTAGTTCTGACAGACTAGAGCCTGTCATAACCATGCTGTGTGTGTCTAGTGAGTGGGGATATTGACTGTGCAGTGAATGGAGAGAAAAGAGTTGCAAGACGGTAGAGTCTGTATAGCATTTAGTATTAACGATGTTCTTTAGACACTAGTCTCAACTTGTGTGCATTTGAGGTTGTCTCATTACCATTCGTTTTTACTCATCTCCTCCACTCAAAGGAGCATCTATGTAATGTTCAAAATCAAGCCATTGACACAAAAATGTTAGTTTCAAGTATCTGGACAATGCTAAATAGAGATTGTTTTATTCATGTAATGGCAGGTTGATGAGCTCATGGGGGATACAGAAAATGCAGCTTTGCTATATTCGAAAGCAGTACGTTTGTTAGTTTTCCTTCTAGTGGAAGCCCCATCCCTTATTCTCAACCCTCCATTCTCTCTCACAAACTCAGATCGGTACAGGCTCCGCCGTTACATAGATATCCTTAACAATAGGCAAGACCATTCACGATCCCAGAGGATAGCACTTCTCAAATGCGAAGATCAACAATGCCCACTGTAGGGGAAGTTTTGTACATATCATGTTGTCCTACCCTGTTCTACCATGTAAAATTATTTGTTTGTACAGTTATTCTTTTGAGTGACTGGGATTGCGGTATTGTCAGAGGTTAACCTGTGTATAATGGTGGATGTGGAAGGGAGGTTGTGGATGTTGTAACTTTCTTGTTTGTTATTTGAAGAATGATTTGGAAGGGAAAAAAATGGAAGGAAGAAAGAAACGTGCATTTATTTCCATCTTTTGTGTTATCTTTTGCTACATGTAGATTGGGCACGGAGAATAAGACCTACTTTTCATCATCCCCGACATTTCATTCTTATAAACTATATGTCATCCCGATCCTGATACATAAACTGCAGTGTCGTATATGCTGAGGAAAAACATGCTACGATGCTATTCTTTGTTCTTTATGATCTTCGCATGGTATTCAAACAGGTCTCGTATCATGATGTTAATATAACAGTGTAAGGCTTTCAGCCGCCAGTATTCCGGATCTTTTCACTTGACGATATGATTTTATTCACAAAATTTGACAAATCTTTTGGCATGACCGTTGCTAGTATTCGTTAGGGCTTGTTCATATATTGTTGTGATGGCAATCTGTAAAGCTTATTATTTTTCATCAATATTACATGTAATTTTAATTGGTTCGAAATTAGGAGAGAGCTGTGAAAAAAGAAGAATTATAAGTTTCAAGATAAAGCTAATTGGTTAGAAATTAAGAGAGAGCTGTGGAAAAAGAAGAATTATAAGTTTGAAGATAAAGCTGATACGATGCTTTTAGATAGATAACAAGCCTTTTGAGTTATTTATGTATCTAAATTAGTCTGCATAATTGAAAAAAATCGTCTGTAGCCATTGCAAAAAAAAACGTAATTTCTTTTCATTTATGCATTCGTCAGTAGCCATTAGGAAAAAAAAATCATTTCTTTTCATTTATCACGAGAATTTGAGCAGCCAATAATACACAGTCAAAGCAAATCAGCATATCAATATTATCAGATTTCTTAATAAAATGGTCAATCACTTGCAACTTTATGCTCAGATAGCTGACGACTCTACACATAACGATATATTATCTGCAACGTCGCGTAGGTACCAAATTAACATTTTCTAAAGCATGAAAAACTTTTCAATAAACTTCGTAATTTTATGAGATCTCAAAAATTTATTGGAAATTTGGAATTTAACCGAAGAACCAATTTTAAACTTCCTTAGCAATAAACTAGTTAGCCATGGTAGAAGTGGGGCGCCGCCATTCAGATTTAAGAATATTGTTTCTCCCTCTTCTTACATTTTAACTCCCATCGATGGAGAAATAAAGACATTTAATTGTTTAAGATCCAAATTGGAATAAGTATACAAGACCTGGGTGAAACTGCAATGTAATTCGTAATATCGGGGTGAACATATAATTATTGCAAATTATTGTTACCTAATTTATAACTTCAGAAGCTGAGACCGGGTTTAATTTCAGATTTTCTAAAGTTCAAAATCTACACTCTCATCCCTTTTTATCACCAGCGGGTAATCCAATCACCCCGCGCTTAGAAATTTCTGTGCTCGTTATTTTAATACGAGTAAATTATTACTGGTCCCTAAATAATCAAATATATGTAATATATTAGTCCTTTTAGTAAGACAAAATATAAATCAATCCATTAACTCTAGTTGATCATTATCTAATTGAATCTTTTTCTTTTTCTTTTTTCTCTAAAATCCTACTAGCTATGCTGGATTTTTATTTTTTTATAATAATTTGGATGAATAGCTTAATTTATTTTTATATAATACCATGAGTCTCTAATTTGTTTTCATATTTTTAATTATATCTATTATATTTTTTTAATAATATTTAAGTTTTTAATTTATTTTTTCAATCAATTTTTTCGACAGACAATAAAAGAAAAATTTGATTGAAATGCCTTTGAATCACATGTAAGGAAAAAAAAACACATAAAGTCACACGATTTACATGGTTTATTTTTTAAAATCTTTAGATTTTTTTTTATTGAATTTCAATCATAGTATTTCAATTAAAACATTTGTCTATGGTAAAAAAATTGATAAAAAAAATTAAAGACTTAAATAATATTAAACAATATAATAAATACAATTAAAAATATATTGAAGACTAATGTTATTAGATAAGAAGATAATAAATTATTTATTTGCAATATAAATTCTAGATGCTATATTAAGGAATTAGAAAGAACTAATAAATGATGAGTAAATTATAAATTAGTCCCTCTCGCTTCTAGAAATAAATTAATTGATCATTCTAGTTTCAAAAACTAATTATTTAGTCATTTTTAATTTATTCTGATTTTTTATTTTAAGAAATAAAAAAGAAAAAATAGTAAAAATAGGGATAGATTGACGAGAAAAAAATATATTTTATAAAATATTAAATATTAAATTAGTCATGATTAATAATGATTAAAATAACTAAATAATTAGTTTTTAAAATCAAATAGGCTAGTTAATTCGTTCTTGGAAACGAGAGGGACTAATTTATAATTTACTAAAAAAATGTTTTAATGAGGAAACCACGAACAAGAGTTAAACAACTAATTTAGAAGTGTTCAAACATAAGGGGCTAATTTGTAATAATGTTTAAAACCTAAATACTAAATAATATTTTACTCTTCCATTTTATTTTATTTTATGTTTTCTTTCTTTCACAGAGACAAAATACGAAGAGCAGCACTACTAGCATTCATTTCATAAGTGAAAAAAATTAAATAATTAAAATAAAAAAGCGCACACACACTCTGTCTCTCAGATCCAAATCTCTCTTCTTCTTCTTCTTCTTCTTCTTCTTTTCTGTTCTCTTAGATCTCTAAAATTATCTATCCGGATCTTGATCACCGTATTCGGATTCTCTTGATTGGATCCTCGAGTCGCGCAATTTTTGAGCGAGAGTTTACTTTCATTCTCGGATCCGATTAAGCTCTCAGGAAATTCTCGGAAACGGACCCAATCATGAATCCCTTCTCCTCCGGTACGCGTCTAAGGTGAGTGCGTTTTTTTACTTTTTCTCATTTTATTTATGAAATCCGACCTGTTTGGCAGCTGGAATGATGCAATTCTGGTTTAGTTTAAAGATTAGGATTCCGTTAGTTGCATTTCATTTTATTTTTTAAAATTTTTTGAGCATGAATTGGATGATTTTTGAAATGAAAGGGACATGATACGGGCAATACGGGCTTGCAAAACGGCGGCGGAGGAAAGAGCTGTTGTGAGAAAAGAATGTGCTGCAATTCGCACGTCGATTAATGAAAATGATCAAGATTATAGACACCGGAATTTGGCAAAGCTTATGTTTATTCATATGCTTGGCTACCCAACACATTTTGGTCAAATGGAGTGCTTAAAGTTGATTGCTTCCGCTGGATTTCCTGAGAAGAGGATCGGATATCTTGGGCTCATGTTGCTTCTTGATGAAAGACAAGAAGTTCTGATGCTCGTTACCAACTCGCTAAAACAGTATCCTAATAATGCATATGTTCTGTTGTTATCTAAATTTGCAAGCTGTGTTTCATCTGTTTCTGCTGAAATGAATAAGAAAGAGAAAATCTTTGTATTCAGTTTTAGTGGCCTTAACTTATATGCAGAGATCTTAATCATTCAAACCAGTATATTGTGGGACTTGCACTTTGTGCTTTGGGCAATATTTGTTCAGCAGAAATGGCTCGCGATCTTGCACCAGAAGTGGAAAGATTGCTGCAATTTCGGGATCCGAATATTCGGAAAAAAGTGAGTTGCTTTTGAAATAATTTTTTTTTATTGTCTCTTGGCAACTTAATGTAGTAAATTATAGTTCTGTGGGATTATTGTTTATTTGTTTTGGTTCCAGTAGTTAGTGAGTGGAAAGTTGTAAGGGTGGGGGAATGAGCTCTGTAAACCCTGAAGGTTGTAATGCTTTAATTCTTAAAAGCTCTTGATCCTCCCTAACGAGACAATAACTAAGTAAATCAAATATATGTTGTGAAAGAATGTGGTTTCTTGTCTTTTTTTGGACTTTTTTAATCTCCTAATCACGTGAGACATTTTGGAGGTACTTGGTTGTGTGGTGTTCAGATTGAAGTTCTCCTAAATTGCTTTAAACTTCATGTTTATCTCTTATTTGGCTTTACCGGCTTGTGGCTTTCTTTTGCTTTCTCTAATTTCTACTGCACTCTTGCTCAAACACAGGCAGCATTATGCTCTATACGGATTATTAAGAAAGTCCCAGATCTGGCAGAAAATTTCATAAATCCTGCTGCTGCCTTACTTAAAGAGAAGCATCATGGAGTCTTAATAACGGGGATTCAACTTTGTACAGATCTATGTAAAGTCAGTCCAGAAGCCCTCGAGTTTTATAGAAAGGTATTTATCATGGCCTGTATTAGGATGAAACAAGCATTCTGACTGATGCTAAATTTATGTATTGTTGAGCTTTTTATTTGGCATGAGAGAAATGAACTCTTCATTATTAATATATGAACCTTGTATTTTATATAAATGTTTATAATATAGATATTTTTTAGGGCATTTTCATGAAAAGAAATAAATTTTGAAGGTAAATTTATGGTTAGCATACTTTTATTCTTCAACTATGACAAGTTATAAAATCATTCTTGTAGAAACACACCGAAGGGTTGGTCCGAACATTAAAGGATGCTGTGAACAGTCCATATTTACCAGAATATGACATTGCCGGTATTGCAGACCCTTTTCTCCATATCAGATTGCTTAAACTTTTGCGTGCGTTAGGCCATGGGGATGCTGATACTAGTGATGCTATGAATGACATACTTGCACAGGTCAGTTTCCATTTGCATTTTGTACCAGTCTGTCATATTTGTTCTATTAGTATTCGAGAAATGTTGGTTCATGATCAATATGTCAATTGTTAACGGCTTGGATCACTTCTCTTGAGTTGAATTAGAGATTGGAAAAGGATAGAGATGGTATGAGTCTGATTAAGTGATGAAATTTTGTTTTTTTGTTTTTGTTTTTTTTTTTTTGTCCTGTGCTTTTTTCTAGTAAACTTGTGAATTTAAGTAGAGCAATTCAAACCCTATAGACTACAAAGTTCCTCATGCTTATTTGAATTCCAACATCCTGAAGAAATTTAGTGGGTGAGCTGAAGAAAAAGGGCCTTCATTGATAATAGAATGAGACTTACTTTGCAGAATGTATGGGTTGAATTCTTAATAACTTGTACTTGTCTATACGGAAGTCCATCTTATTTCTCTGAGTTCCTCTCGTTTGGTGATTGGTGGTCTCTGTTGATGAGTTTGTTCTTGTTCATTGTTTCTCTCATGACGGATGGAAATCATTAAAGTGGGCAGTTTGGTTTGAACTTCCTTGATGGTAGAGAATTTGAAGTTAGTTTGCCTAAACAACAATTAAATTTTCATTTCCAATAACAACTGAATGAAGGAAGTTGATCCAGGTAGCTAAGCTGAACAATAGTCAAGTGGAGTTAAGTTATAAATAAAATTTTTATTACCAGTGGGTTTAATATGTATAGTCCAGTTAGAAGTGGGATTTTGTAAAGCACTGGCTTGTAAGCTTCATTCAAAACCCTTCTGTAGTCTTGTTTGACAGTTATGAGTAATCTAATTGGGCTAAATTTCAATCAACTGAGTTAAGCTGTTTCTTTTGTAAATGCATTTGGTCAATGATTGAGAATAAATTGATCAGCATGTGAAGCTGAACATCTTCTAAACCTATTCAACTGATCCACACATTCTAGCTTGTCAACTTGCTATCAACCTGTACATTGTTATACATGCTCACTGGTCCTTACAATCGCATTTTAATCTTTCTCGTTTGGTTGATGTTTTCTTAGGTGGCAACAAAAACTGAGTCAAACAAAAATGCTGGAAATGCTATTCTATATGAATGTGTTGAAACTATTATGAGCATTGAAGATAATGGCGGCTTACGAGTGCTTGCTATTAATATCCTGGGAAGATTCTTGTCTAACCGTGACAATAATATCAGGTTTTGTTTCATAAGATTATAACATAGATATGATTTCATGGCCTGTCATTTCTTCCCTTCCATGTTGTTTTTTAATAAACCAATTGCACTAAATATTGCTGGGCATATGTTTTATGGTATATTTCTCCTGATTCAATGAGAATAGATCTGCCATTGCATGTTTTCCCTTTTTTTTTTTTTTTTTTTTGTATGCTTTGTTGAATTTATTGATTTATAGGAAATGATTTTCGGCAAGTTCCTATGAAGTGTGATTATCCATATGATTACAACATGTAAGATGATTGCTTGTTAAACAGGGAGGCATATTGATTAACGGAAAGTTTACTTTTTCATGTTTAGTTGTAGTGTGATTATCATCATTGTCTACTAAATATTAGGTAGTTGCTTGTTGAAGGGTGACTTATATATATATATACATATAAAATAAGAAAACATACTTAACTCAGGACAACTGCTTGTTTTTCTTTAGTTTATTCCTTAAAAATTCTCAGGAGAAAAGAAATCGTTGTAAAACAATTTATTTATTTTGTAGAAATTTTCTTAAAACACTCATTTTTATAAAATTCTCTTTGGAAGACAAGCGCTGCCAAATTATGTCTTTTTCTTTTTGTTGGTATTTGGCTGTTTGGTAGTGAATAATATTTTAGAAAATTGAGTAATAGGTTAGCCCATGTTTTATATCTTTCATGGAAAAATGAAAATAGGAAATTTAATAGATATCTGAAGAGTATTTCTATAATACACGCGCATAATGTTTGTTTATCTTGTGATCTCTGGATATAAAACCAGGCACATGCTTCGTTGCAGTTCCTTCGTGCTTCCTCTGAATAGTAGTAGTTCCTTCAGCACTTGCATTGAATTATTATTTTCAGATCAATAAGCTTGATTTGTTTTATTTTCTTGTTTTACTAAATATAAAACCAAATCCAACATTTGTTTCAGATATGTTGCATTAAACATGCTGATGAAGGCTATTACTGTAGATGCTCAAGCTGTACAAAGGCATCGTGCAACAATCTTGGAATGTGTAAAGGTATGGAATTACTCCACCTTGATCTATTTTTTATTTTTAAATAACTAGTGGTTATAGAGAACATTAAAATTCTATAGTATATATAAATTGTTTCCATTCAACTTGTTTAATACTATTTTCCTTATCTTAAAAAAATAAAAAATAATGAGTAAATGTGCGCGATAAAAATCCAAAGTCATCATTGTCATTTATATTTATTAGAAATTTTGGGTGTTTGGACAAATCTGCTCTGTGTAATTTTGCATCAACAAAATTTTCGCCTCTGGAATCTCTAATTTTTTGTCAATTGCATGTTCTATTGTAAGGTGTCACACAAGTTATAGTTTACTCAAATAACAGGATTTGAACAGCAAAGAATGAAAGAGAGGTTAAACTGAAAGGAGATTAGGCTTCTTACAATATTCTGGCTCTGTATTGGTCATTGGATAGAAAAGATGGTTATGGTTAATAAGAAGGATGTATTTATGCCTTAGTATCAGTTTCCAAACAAACATAATTTTATGTTGTGGATTTGGGTTTGGATATCAATTCTTTCTTATTGGGATATATAAGTAATTCAACTGAACAAGCCTCAATCTCATAAAAATTGGGTTTGCCTACGTGGATTCACCATTTCTATTGTTTAGGGCTTTGGAAAAATCGGTAGTTTTATCATTCAGAACCAGACAATAGATATTGCATGAGGCTGCAAATAATCTATTGGAGAGACTATTATTCTGTTTTTTTACATAAATAAATTCTTTTCTTTCCCGTCAACCTTTTTTTCCCTTCTATTTGACCATTATTCTTTATTTCTGCTTATCTATATTACTTCTGTTTGGTGATATGCAAAAAATGATACATTGCAGTTGATCTTTTAAAGCTGAACTCGATGTATTATTTTCTTGCTTCATTGTTAATTCTATTGACAAAACGAATAGAGATTGCAAATTCAGAACTTGTGATTTCGCCTTCTTATTTCAGGATTCAGATGCTTCAATCCGCAAAAGGGCCCTTGAACTTGTTTACCTTCTGGTGAATGAGACCAATGTAAAGGCTTTAACAAAAGAGCTAATTGATTATCTGGAAGTAAGTGATCAAGAATTTAAAGGGGATCTTACTGCCAAAATTTGCTCCATTGTTGAAAAGTAAGTTGTGCAATTCTTGAACTAAGATATCCACTTGTTTACCCTGATTGGTGGATATATGAGATTGTTTTTTTCTTGCATGTGCTTGTTATTTTGACAAACGCAACTACTAGTTCTACTTTTTCTTGCTGGAAAAAAAAGGTGAAATGATACTAACCTGTATTTGGACTTGCATTGAATCAATAATGCTTCTAGGATTTAGCTTCTAGAGATAGCAAGTGACCTGAAACAATGCTTCCAAGAAATTATTTTCTGCTATTTGAACATATATGTCTTGGTTACTTTGGGTGCATTTGAGAAGCAAAATATATTTTTTTGAAAGGACTAAATGGGGGTGTCTCCAATCTATGTTAAAAAGAAGAAGAAAGAAGCTCAATATAAACTAATGAATCATGAAAAAAATCTACACTATATAATATCATCCCCTTAAATCAGCATCTTTCCTCCTGGAATTTGTGCCTCATATCGGGCTGCATCCCTGGTGTGCTCAAACTGGAATTGTGATATCTGAATGTTTTTATTTATACAGTAATGTATTCATTTTGGCTTTTCTGAAATTGTCCCACAGACAAATTTCTTGATGTTTCACTTCCAACATGCCATGCTGCACGGGTTTTGTTTCCCCCTCCCCTTCAAATGCAGGAATCTTGAGTTACGCACTTAAGTTTAGTAGTATGGATTGGGGGTTCTTAAATCACTATTATTTAGAACTACCTTTCTGCTATGTTTAATCAATTTGCTTTTGCTTTTTTATGCTTTAGGTTCTCCCCTGAGAAAATTTGGTACATTGATCAGATGCTCAAGGTTCTTACTGAGGTAAAAATGTCAGTGTGATGTCTGCCATGCAGTTTTGGCTGTTTGTTTGAACCTTGTTTGAGACATTTCATTACTTGATCATCATCATGGCTTGAAGATGCTTTCTGTCATCGCCATGTGGACCGGCTAGATGAATATTTTCTATGAAAAGCACATGTGATCTCAGCTTAAGCCACATCTTTTTCCCCACCCACCACCCATGTTCTTGTCTTTTAACCATCCTTGTGAGACATTTTCAGCTGGCATGATAGTTTCACCTTGCTTCTTCATTGTGCTAGTATCATAGTACATTGTGCCGTTTATGCCGTTGCCTCTTCATGTGCATGATAGTCTCTGTTCGGGATATTGGGACAATCTTGTTACTGTTATTGTGTCATTTATGATCAGGGGATTATCATCCCTCATACTTGACCACTCCCTTTGGTTGATTTGTTTTGTTGAATTCAATGTTGAGCTTCCTTCAGCCATGCGTTATGCAGCATGTTGTTTACCAGTAGATCTAGATAATTAAAGCCTGCAAAATGAAGATGTTTTGGTCAATGGAAGCATATGGAATTGTTTTTCATTTATTTAATTTTTTCTTAAAACAAAAACAGGTGAAAGATGAGACCTGGAAGAATAACTTGAGTATATCAAAAGATCATTCAAAGTGCATGAATCTTTTAATTCTCAATTTGGGCTTTCTGGTCTTGATTAATGATTTATTTTACATATCAATATTCTGATCTTAATATTGTGCTTTGCAGGCTGGAAACTTTGTAAAAGATGAAGTATGGCATTCCCTTATAGTTGTGATAAGCAATGCTTCTGACCTTCATGGATATACAGTCAGGGCATTATACAAAGCTTTCCAAACATCAGCTGAACAGGTATTCGAAGTTTCTTTTCATAAAAGTGAATGTTTTATTTGGCAGTCTATGAGCTTCAGCATTTAATTCTGCATGTCAGACCTATCCCAAAAAGGAGATATCATTTGTATCCATTTTGAATTTTTTCTCCATCAGGAAAGCCTTGTTCGTGTGGCAGTTTGGTGCATTGGAGAATATGGTGACATGTTGATAAAAAATGTCGGCATGCTGGCCATAGAGGATCCCATAACCGTAAGTATATTGTTACATACTCTGCTGCACTTGCTTTTGCCATCTTCATTCTGCTGCCTCTGAATTCGATGGTAGTGTTATTACCTAATTAGAACTCTTGGTAACTGTAATAGGGGGCTTCTCAAAAAATACTCCCTCTATACCATAATGTTTGTCTACTACTCGAAACAAGAAAAAATTAGATTTATTTTTTAAATTTGTTTTTTATAACCAATTATAGAAAATGAAAAAAAATCTACAAGTAGAATATGATTTTTTTTTATCCTTTTGGTGATTTAAAAAATAAATTAAAATTTTTTATTGCCTGCATACTGGACTAATATTATAGGATGGAGGAGTACAAATGAAATCAAATCCTGGACTTTCTTTGCTCTGTGTGTTGGGATGTCCACGTGACTTGGAAGATAAAAATATGGGATGCTGATAAAGCAAACTTCTATGGCTTTGCCACAGTGGAACTGTTCAAGATCTTCTACTTATTGAGTCCTTTTTGTATGATGTACAATTTCTGGTGGAAAGTAATACAAATATGCTGCTATTATCCTAAAGTGTTGGCAAAATCTGTTTTGGTGGCTAGAAGCAGTCACGTTAGAATTGTCTTTTTCTCCTCTCCTTTCCCTTACAATTAGGGAATACATAAGTTCCATGTTGGGATATAAAAAATGAATTAGCTCTTGTTAATATCAATTTCTTATGCGAACAAGAATATTTCTTAACTTTATCCAACCCAACTAATTTGTTGAAGTAAATTGATCCAGTTCCTCCAATATCTGATGTTTGATAACAAAAGTTGAATGGTTGGACTTATTAGTTTGCCAATGGGATTTCCTCTCTGCCTTGCTTGTAAAAAGGATGATGAGATCAGGTTGGAAGTTTGATCCAGCAGAGGTGGCGAATGACAGGAAGCAAGATTAACAATCATTTATGTGCGCACACACGAACACTAAAAATGTGTTGTTTTTGGATAGAGTTAGTATTGTTGATTGTCTCTTTCCCTATCTCATTTAATGGCCTGCTAAGTTTAATTTCTTTCGAGCAGGTTACAGAGTCTGACATTGTGGATGTTGTCGAGATTGCTATAAAGCGTCATGCCTCAGACCTCACTACTAAAGCAATGGCTTTGATTGCTCTCTTAAAGCTTTCTTCCCGTTTTCCATCTTGTTCTGCGTATGTATTTTCTCAGTTTTTATTTTAATGTTGCACCTTCCATTCCTTGCAATTTTATTAGGCTTATGTCTTTCCTTCTAAGCTTTGCATTTTTTTAAGCTGCATAAAAAGAATGATATCCCGGCTGTATGTTTTTGAGTCTTATTGTTGCCAGTCTTTCTTTCTATATAAACAATTCGGCATTTCTTTTTTATTTCTTCTTACAACATGAAATGTAATTATTATTTTGAGTAATATTTATGGCAAGATCTGGGATCTAATTGTATAGAATTGTTCTTTGAATCATTTCTAGGAGGATCAAGGATGTAATTGTTCAACATAAAGGCAGCCTTGTGCTTGAATTGCAGCAAAGATCCCTTGAATTTAATTCCATCATTGAGAAGCATCAGAATATAAGGTATGCGGTTAACTTTTCTATTATTTTTCCTTGTTAACCTCGTAAAGTTTCCCATATCTGCTGCAAAATTTCATTGATTAGGAAACTCACATATGAGTTTGTGCAGACCTGCTCTGGTTGAAAGGATGCCAATTTTGGATGAGGCTACTTTCAGTTCAAGGAGGGCTGGTTCTTTGCCGGCAGCTGTTTCAACTTCTGGTGGGGCTTCCCTTAATCTTCCAAATGGAGTTGCCAAGCCCTCCGCAGCTCCTCTTGTAGATTTACTTGATCTTTCAGATGATCTTCCAGCAGCACCCAGCACTTCTGGTGGCGATTTTCTTCAGGATCTTCTAGGTGTTGATTTGACACCAGCTCCAACACAGTCAGGTCAGTGTCTAAGCTGTGACATAACTTGATTATGCACATCTTTGAAACAGTAGGTTTAATTTATAAGAACCTGCAATATCTCTTCTTAGATATCATCCTCATAAGCTGAAATACCTGATTGCATTATCAATGCTGATACTCTTTGGCCATCATTTTGTTGGAGTTTGGGACCTTCTCTGATAGCCTTTGCAGACATTAGCTACAAGTTACTTGGGTTCCTGTTGGCTGAATCTATGCTGTCTTGAAACTTTGATAATTGAGCAAGCATCTCCTACTTTTATACTGTAAAATCTTGTGGGGATGCTAACATATTAGTAGCATGTTGGTGTGGAGCTTGGCATATAACCATTTAGGCCTTAACAGTTTTATGGGAATGGACTAAAGTTTCACAGGCAGTTTCCTTGTGAATGTTGTTTAGAATCTATGGCCACTTAAATCTCTTCAAATGTTTCTGAAATGTGACAGTATTAAAGAAAAACTTGATGGTGCAAGGCTTCAATCCTGTCAATTTGCGTTGTCATCTTGTTACTCTTTAAAAAAAAAAAAAAAAGGAATAAAAAAAATTCAAGATTCTTTATCATGCGCCTTAAATTTTATGGTTGGACCAGTGCTTGTTTGAACATTGCTTTGTTGAGTGACAAACTTACTTGAAGTTAAACTGTTTCAGTGTTCTGCTACTGATTGAGCATTTTGTTTGCTGTCAATCACTTGTTTAGCATTAACTATGATTTCCATTTGCACCACTTAGGCGCAGACCAGGTTCAAAAGGCTGGAACAGATGTTCTACTGGATCTTTTGTCAATTGGAGCACCTCCTGTACAAAGCAGCTCATCTACTACTCACATTTTATCACCCACTCAGAATGATAAATCACCAATAGCCACATTAGATGCTCTCTCATCACCGTCTTCTCTTTCTGCACAAGCAACAACTTCTGCTAGTGCTGCACCAATGATGGATTTCCTGGATGGGTTTGGTCCCAGCCCATCAAAGCCTGGTAAAGTTGTCCACCTTGAATTCCTGTTTTGCTGGATGGTTGCTGTCCCAATTGTTGATTGCTTTTTGTTCTATGAACAGAGGATAATGGTTCAGTTTATCCGCCATTGGTTGCATTTGAGAGCAGCTCCTTGAGAATAACATTCAACTTCTCAAAGCAACCGGGAAATCTGCAAACAACCATAGTCCAGGCGACTTTCACAAACTTGACACCTAATGTGTTTACAGATTTTATATTTCAAGCGGCAGTTCCAAAGGTAAATTCAGATGTAGTTCAGTAAGCATTATTCTTTTTTTCCATATCATGCTTTTGTAATAATATCTTTTTTTTGGCCTGATAAATGTCTTTTGCTTTTGTTGTCCATTTACAGTTTCTTCAACTGCACTTAGACCCAGCTAGCAGCAATATTCTACCTGCAAGTGGTAATGGATCCATCATGCAAAATTTGAGGGTTACTAATAGCCAACATGGGAAGGTATATCTCTTACATATTCGTCTAAAATTGCATGCACTTCTTTCTGGATTTCATGGCATCATATGAGTAAGTTATAGTATTACTATGTATGATTCTCTCACTCTCCTTTCATCCGAGTGTCCTGTTTGCCTTTACCCTCTTTTCGAGGAAACTCGATAATTTCTCTGTCATCTCACATATTTGGACTTCTTACAAACTGACCCCTTATTATCTTAGTCAGTAGTTATTTTTTAAATTTAGTGTTTGATGAGTGGAATAAGAAATAAAACAATTAATTCTTGACTGATGTATTTCAGGATAAACTAAAATAGAAATGTGGTCGCTTTCAATTTCTGATAGATAGCAAGAAATTTGATTTTTATGTACTGCAGAAACTTTACTTCCAGCAATGTGGTAAATTATATGAAGTCTGGGTTAGTTGTTTATTGAGTATTCTCCTAAAAACAAACTAAAGTCTGGGTTAGTTTTTTAGTGAGTATTCTCTTAAAAACAAACTAGCTCTTCCCAGCTCACCTAGATACAGTTTTAAATAACGGTCGCAGTTACAATAACGGTTGAGGATTGTGATAACGGATGCAGAATTTAACCGGTTGCGGCCATTGTTGTTGTGAATCATTTAGCAAATGTAATAAATTTTCATAATATATGTCTATTTTATAATTTTAGTAAATAAACCTAATAATAGCATTTTTTTTTAGTTATATATACACACCATTATAATTCAATAATAATTGCATTGTCGAAAATTATATTTTAACTTGACCTAATTTTTAAATTATTAGTCAAAAATTGTTTTAATAAAATTATACTTTAGTTATTGGTTGTTAGATTGGAGGAAAATCGACTTATAATATTATTTTTTTGCAATTAAAAAATTAATAAAAACATTATTAAATTTTTTAAATTATACGAAGTTAAAAAAAGGTAAAAAATATAATTCTAAAACTAAACCCAATTATTACTTAAAAATGTACGTTGTTTTTTTAATATGGATCCAGATATCCAATTATATAACATGACCCAAAATATTAGTCTTTTAGGTTTAAAGAAAAGTCTTGTATGTTTTTTCTAAACCTAAAATTCATTTCTGCCCCCTCCCTCCCTCTCATCTTCTTTCCTAAAACCAAATCCTTGCCCTGCCTTTTTTCTCCAAAAACGCCTCTCCCCCTCTCTTTTTTTCCTTAAAAACAAATCCTTGCCCTGGTATCTTCTTTACCAAAAATGCCTCTCTGTCTCTTCTTCTTCCGTAAAAACAAATACTTGCATAGTTGTCTCTCTTTCCCTACAAATGCCTCCCTCTGTCTCTCCTTCTTCCCTAAAAATGATTCTTGTAATTTATTCACTCGAAATTCTGCAAAAATTTTGGACGATGGTAGTGGCAATGGCTGAAACGGCAACGGGGCACCTATAACGCCGAATAACTGTAATGGGGTGCCCTGATTCCGTTATATAACGGCCGTTACACTATATAATGGCTGTTATTTAAAACTATGCACCTAGATTTTTCATACAAGCCATTGTCCAGCCTTAAACAAATGGAAACTGCTTTCATTAAACTAGAAGCTCCTATTGCATGTGATTTTCTGAATGAGGATTCAGTGACCATACTTGAATTTCCCTCAGTCTATCATTTTGAATTGCTGTCAACTTGAGTCACTGAAGTCGCAGGAGAACACCATTTCTGCCCTATATAAACTCCAGTGAAGTGCATTCCTACTGCTGAAATGAAATTATTGGTAAACAAACTATATCTCAACTGAGACATAGCATTTTATGATGGCGACATTTAAGACAAGATTGGAGACCTCTCTCTGTCTTTGGCTTGCTGACTAATATACTTGGTTTTTGTTGTGTATAATGCCGATGCTGGGAACCCTACATCCACCCCTGCTGCCCTCTGCCTTCTGTAGTCTTTTTTTCTTTTTCTCCAACCATGTTCAAGGTTTGGTGATAGGCAATCAAAATGTTCTACTGGTCCCCTGTATTTGTAGCATGGGAATGTCCAACCCAGTAATCATTATTGCGAGCGGGCAGAGCATAATCCTTTATTAGAAGCTTGAGGAAGTGTGATGTGAGAGGAGTTTGCTTAAATAACAAATGATATTTCGGAATTCTGAACAAAAAATTACTTAAGATTATTGGGATTAGGGACAAATGCTGTGTTGGTTCATTTTGTTTGCCTGAATCATATCTCATTTCATTTTATATCTCTATTTCATTTTAATAATATATTCTTAGGCATGGAGGATGTTAGGTCGTTATGAAAATTATGTTGTTTTCAGAAATCCCTCGTGATGCGCACTAGGATATCATACAAGATCAACAACAAAGATACATTGGAGGAAGGACAAATCAACAATTTCCCTCGGGATTTGTGAAATTGGTTGATCCAGAAAAATGCTGATGATGCCCATCTACAGGCACTTATTTTTTGTCCACTGAGAAGCTCCATCTCACCGTTTTTAGTGATAGTTAAATCTTTTCTTTTCATTCGTCGATTTGGATGAAATATGGCTTATAGCTGTTGGTATGAGATTTTGCTGAGTTTGAAATATGTCCACCGTCTCATATGATTTTCTATGTTTTAGGTGATTTGTGTACATTATACAAAATATTTCTTTACGGAATGGTCAGAATTGAATTGAATTTTGTCTTGGAGGCACATAGAGAAGGGAATTTGTGCTACATTGGAGTTTGGAACTTGAGTTGCTTCTGTAATCTAACGTGCTTATTGAGATCATACTTGTCAATTTTAAACTAATACCCTGATGCTACTCACACACACACACACACACACATACACACAAAATGAATGGATCTGTTTGCACTATACATTGGTTATCTACCGACGATGGTCGTAGTTCGTGGTGTTTCTGCTATCTTGTTGCCATTGCAGAAGATAGCCTTGCATAAACCTTTATAAGACCTTTGCGTCTCTCATTTGTTTTCTGGCTTAATGAATCAGGAACCATGAATGTATTTTTTGAATTATGACTTGCCTCATTTGTTCCAAGCTCTGGTAGAGAGGATATCCTTCTCTTTTACTGGGATTACAAAAGCTCTGCAAGTCGTCAAGCTTTTGGCGCCAAAAGGAAAAAGTTGTTCAAGCACCTAATAGAACCCTTTGACTAGGCTAGACTTTGATAAGCTGAAGTAGAAAATGTATATTAAAAAAGAACAAAAAAACATCTGAAATAGTATGAAATTAATGATTTTTCAGCTCAAATGTACTTCTTAAAAATACATACATTGCATTATCAAGCACACATTTAATTTGCTTAATTGCAAGCGACTCATGTGAAATTACCATCCCAATTGATTATTACAAAAAAATGTTTAATATGCTCCTTTTTTAATATTTATTTTAATAAACTGAAGGCAAGCTCATACCTCTGATAAACTCAAAGAAAGGTCAAGAATGTTTGTTATTTCACTTACAAATTTGGACGTTTGAAAAAAAATTAATTTCAATTAACACGAAAAAGTTGATTCAAAATATATTTTAATCTAAAAAAAAAGAACAATAATTATTTGTATATCTGAGAGACATGATTTTATCGACAACATAACCAAAAAGAACAAGCCGCAAACTTTGGTGCTAATTGCTTTGCTCAATGTCTCCATCTTTTGACGGGCAAATCTTATGATTAAAATATGGGCATAGATCCATAAATGGACAACTGTATTTGGATATGCATGATACATAAATAGAGACAAGGAAACTTCAAAGTAGCTTCCTCCTCTCCTGATGATTCTGATTCTGCTTCGTATTTTATGATTATTAATTAACTTATTTTTGCCTGGCTAATTTTGAATTCAGGAAACTATGTTTGATTTACTAATTATTGACAGTATATGTTAATATAATATAGTGTTGATGCACGAAAAGAAAAAAATTAAAATAATTGTGAATCATAGGATTCTAATCAGAATGCGAATCTTTTTTTTTCTTTTTTAATGATGGCCTAAATGTATAATCTTTTATCCTCTGAAATATTTCAATATCAAAAACTCATATTAATTTCTAATTATTTTATCGATTGTATAAAATAAAAATAACTACTCAAATTAGTTTTTAAAATATACAAAAATTTAAACTCGAAATCATTTATTTAAATAATTATAATTTTTTTACTGTAGGATTTAATACATTGAATCTCACTCATCTGATGACTTACGTATATTTTTTAATGTTTTATTTTTTGAAAAAGGTTTTTTTTTTTTTTTTCTTCCCAACGGCGCAGGTACCAGAGTGGCAAAACAAATTCTGTAAAAAATCAAGACAATTTACATGAACCAAATGTAAAGGTGGACGGCAGAGATGCAAAGCATCAAAAAGAAGCGGACCCCACACAAACCGAATCTGCTTTTAATCCCTCCCTCTCTCTTTCTCTCTCTCTCTCTCTCTGAAAACGAAGACCAAACGTAACAAGAGCGTCTCTCTCTTTCTTGCACTCTGACGCAACTCTTTGTTTTCGTCTCTTTTCGTTCCACTCACAAGATCATACACCCAAGAGTCCAAGATCAAGACAGAGAAGAGAAGGGAATCAAAATGCCAGGAGATAGAAACATTGGTGTGGCTATGGACTTCTCGCCTAGCAGCAAGAACGCTCTCAACTGGGCCATTGATAACTTGGTTGATAATGGTGACACTCTTTACCTCATCAACATCAATCCAAACTCTCTTGATGAATCTCGTAACAAACTTTGGGCGAAGTCTGGTTCTCGTAAGTAATTAATTAATCAGTCAATACCTCTGCTTCACCTTCTTCTTTTTCTTCTTTTTCCTTTTTATTTATGATCTGATCTGTTTTATGATTTCTTGATTAATCAGCTCTTATTCCCCTGGCTGAGTTTAGAGAGCCTGAGATTTTGAAAAAGTATGGCGTCCCAGTTGACGTTCAAGTTCTTGATGCGCTTGACACCATCTCACGACAGAAAGAGGTATTACCGAGCTAGCTAGCTAGCTAGTACATTTTCTTTTACAGATTGATCTGCAAGTTTAATGGGGCAGTAAAATTTGATGTTTTTGAATTGTTAAATAGGTGAAAGTTGTTTCAAAACTGTACTGGGGTGGAGATGCCAGAGAGAAGCTCCTTGATGCAGTCGAAGATCTGAAACTGGACTCTTTGGTCATGGGAAGCAGGGGACTTGGCACTGTCCAAAGGTATGAATAATAATTAATTTTTATAAAAGAAAAAAAAAAAGATGCGTTGATTTTGCCAAAAAATAATGTATTATGTATGTGGTGGGTGTCCTGAAAACAGGATACTTTTGGGGAGTGTGAGCACTTATGTGATGACCCATGCTCCATGCCCTGTCACAATCGTCAAGGACAAGCAGTGAAGAAATGATGGAGTTGGCCTTTTACAATTTTACATGGGGAGTGGTCCAGTTTTATTTATCATGCTTTGTTTTTGTTCTTTAATCCACCTTTTACTCTTTGGTTTATTATTATTAATGATTATGGATGTGCCTATGAAAAGTAAAGTAATGTACTACTACTACTACTACTTGGTATGTTAACTCTAGTCCCAAATGAATAAATTAAACATTTTGATTTGATCTTGAATAATTTTGATACTGTGAACTTTTTTTTTTTTTCCCTTTCCTAAATGTCTGCCTTCATTTTTTATTCTAAGTTATCGAACACTAAATGGCACCCAAAAATATCTATGAAATGGATCAACTTCTTGTTTGCATTTACATTTTGATATATGTAAATATAGAATCAAGCTGAATTTATTAATTGTAATATAGAATTAGAATTCCATTAAGATATTGTATGAAAATATGATTTCTTTAGTTCTTTTTTTAGCTGTTAGTTGAAGGATTTTTTATTGGCTGAGTTTGAAGAGTTTTTTTTTTTTTTTAGGTCTATCTTAACTCTAGTTTTCAAATGACTCTATTTTTCAAGTCAGTTGAAAAATAATTTTACACTTTTTAATTTCGAATTAGATTTTTCTCAATTATTTTTTATTTGAAATTGATTTTTTTTTAACTTTTAATTTCAGTTTCATTTTTTTTCAATTATTTTTTATTTAAAATTGGCTTGTTCTGCTAGATTGTGAAATTTTTAATTTTGTCAACAGATAAAAATATATTAAAATTTATGGATGTTTTATTTTTTTCCCTGTAAACTTATTTTTTATTAAATGTTTTTTAATTGTTTGCTTTTGTTCTTTCTTTCTAAATTTATTTTCTTTCTAAATTGTTTGCTTTAACATTTAAGAAGGAAGAAACATATTTTCGTTCGAAAAATCTATAAATATTTTCGGTAGAAAAGGAAAGAGGAGTGAAAGATACAGAGAACCCAAACGGATCATGAAAGGATTCGAAGGACAATGTCTATTATTGGCCATCAAATTACAGGTTATTTATTTTGCTGCGAAGCCCTAGAACTTCCTCAAACCTATGGGAAACAGAAGCAACATCACAGTACGCAGAACAACATGACAATATTACACAGAAGAAGAAAACAAACCCAACATTTGACAGCCATATTCATGCATAACATTGCCCCATGCCAGAGCGATCAATTCTAGTACTTCCAAGTGGAAGCCATGAAACGGGGCTGCAGAAAAGCTATCAGTTTATCCCTGGGAGGAAGGTTTTCTTTGATGACCTTGCAGTTCACATACTCATCAATCCACTTGCACAGAACAGGAAAGCTCTCTTTGTTCACCAACTCCACCCCAGCAGCTTCTTGAGCGGCTCCCAACCAGAAACCTATGAAGTTGGCGACAATGTCTACTAGTCCAATTTTATCTCCTCCAAAGAACTTCTTGTCTTTGAGCTCATTTTCTAGCACTTTCAGGTTCTGGATTGCTTCTTCTATGGCCTTCTCGCGTTCGTCCTCTTTCCTGAACATAATTTGCCAAGTTGCAGGCATGCACTAAAAAAAAAGGGAAATTTTAGTAGTTGCTAAATTTTTTATTTTGCGGCTCAACACAAAATAATATACTCGATCTGTGCAAAGAGATCGTATCTTTTAATTTTTTACACAATTTAAAAAAAATATTAATTGTTATGTGTAATTTTTATTTATATTTTAAAAAAAATTCGTTTTTTTGTTAAAATTGGTAGTTATCAAATTCAATCCTGAAAAGCAATAATTTAATGAGAAAATCTATCTAAAATAAAGATGGTAAATCAAAGAAAAAAATGTTAAATTAAGACAGTAAATCAAAGAAAAATTATTAAATTAATTAATGATCAAATTTGAAACAATTATAAAAAAAAATAACATATTGATAATATTTTACTTCTAAAATTTCAGCATACACTAAAGTCAATATAAAATAAATATTTTTCATGTAAATAAAAATCAGTTATTTAAAATTTTTATGTTAAAGGTATTTATATGTATAAAGAATATTATTATTATTATTATTTAGTGAAGAATGTAAAATGAAAGAAAAAAATTAATTTTTTTTCAATTAAGAATATTTTAAAAAATATATATGATTTAAAATTTTGACTATATAAATATTTTAGGATATATATATATATATATATATATATATATATATATATATATATATATATATATATATTAAAAATGAAGAGAACAAATCTCGTCGGGACACAGAATATTGACTGCAAACCATGAAAGACCGCCCCTTTTCCGAGAGATCAAATTTGTAATGTATAGTTCAATTAAATAAAAAAATGAAGAAATGGTCTTACCTTCTCGTCGATGAATTTAGCCCAGAATCGTGCCATGGCTTTGTCATAAGGATGTTCAGGCAAGATGGGGTTGGTTTTCCAAGTTTCATCGATGTACTCAAGAATGACAAGCGACTCAACAATTGCTTTGCCATTGTGGAGGAGCACAGGGACCTTCTTGTGGATGGGGTTGTATTTGAGAAGCAAAGGACTCTTATTAGCTAAATCTTCTTCTATGTATTCATAGTCAATGCCTTTCAATTTAAGAGCCATCTCCACTCTGCGACTAAAGGGACTCCCCCATGCTCCAAGCAGCTTCACTTCAGCCATAGCACAAGCACGACCCTTTCTCTGTGTTTGCTCTGTTTACTATGCAACTTTAATATGTTGCGCTGCTTCTAATTAAGCTCCACGGATGCCGATTTATTGAGTTATCGGGATCGAGATTTACTTCATCAGCAAGGAACTTTTCAAATTTATTATATTTTCACTTTTGACTTATTCATAGTATTTGATAACAATTATAGTAAATGGTAGTGGTTAGATCTTAGTGATGAATGCAATTCATTAGTGCATGCACCGTATCTTAGTTTCCAAATTAAAATATTTAGTCAAATTTTAAAGGATTAATAACCTTAAATGTCACTATAAGGTAGGTCAATTTTTCTACGTTTCTACAAAAATTCCTCCAATTTATTCTTATATTTTAAGTTAGTTTCTAATCTATCATTTTGATTAAATTTCAGATCAATTCATTAGAAATTAATCTTTGTATTAATAGATATAAATCATTTGTATCAAATAATAAATACAATTTTGTCAAATTGCATACTTAATTTCTAATGAATTTACCATCAATTTTAACTAAAAAATAAATTAAAAACCAACTCAAAACATAAGAGCAGATTGAAAATGTATTTTTTAAAAAAAAAACATATTGAAAAATTAATCTATTTTATAAAATCAGATGAGTATTAACTCAATTTTAAAATAATAAAATAATTTAAGAGGAAAATTTCCTCAAACAAAAAGACATCAAACTTATAATTTGATATTTTAAAGGTATCATATATTTCATTAGTTAATAAAAAAATTGATATAAACACTGGAGTGTGAATTTTATAAAAACCGTATACTCCAAAAAAAAAAACAATTAGAGATCTATGTACTCTAATGGAGGTAAAAAATAAGAGCATAAAATTATAATTTAATATTTTACAAATAACAAATACGTCATCACTCAATGAGTGATGAAAAAATTAATGAAAGAATTTGAATGGAAATTTTGAAAAAATCAATGTAATTAAATAAAAAAAATTAAAATTCATATATCCAATTGAAAAAAAATAAAAAATTTTAATTAATATACTTATAGTGCTTTTATCTCATTTATTGACCTAGTTCATGGGGGAGTTTGTAGACTAGTAAGTCTACCTAAACCAACATAAAAGTCTCCTCTTCAGAGCATGCATGCGACACGTTTCCACTGAAGAAGGTAATCTAGCAACCAAATTTCGGTCAAAATCAAATATAGCATGATACTAGAGCCCAGATGGATGACCATTAGATGTAAGATGGACAGAGCTTCAATTAGATATTTCAGCAAACAGATGTGAATTCTATCTACTCGCCACTAAGGAGGGGACATCAGGGACAGATGTTACTTACAAAAATTATTTGGTACACTTAATAAAGGTAGATAAAAAGGTTGTTTAACTTCAAAAAGTGTTTCGTCGTCCCTCTTTGATCAAAAGCCTGGCTGCCCACCACAGCAGCAGAGCACCAACTCTGCAATAAACATGGAAGCAAACAAGCTCAGAAAACTGCAATATATTTTTCTCCAATTGATAGATCAGAAAATGATCTAAAAATTTGTACCTAAGAGAGAAAACATGCATAAAATAAATAAATAAATAAATTTACATATTATGGACGTATTGTAACCACATGCAGGACAGCAATTAACGGCATCCATTGTTTGCAAAAAAAAAAAAAAAAAAAATAAAATGAAGATAAAATATAATAGCTATGCTGATTGGATTTTTGATACGCTATAAAGTAATTGTAGCATGCAAAGAAGTGCTGTTACATTTACATTTTGATATCACTAAAGGCAAAATATCTTTCTACGATAGTATCCCCACACAGGGCCATCAAAAGTAATTAATAACCATGTAGAAATAAGCTAATTCAAGTCCCCAAGTCTTGAAAATGGGAGAGACTATCTTAGTTACTAGGGGATTCTGACGGATAAAAATAGGGGATTGACAATCCAGCTTATCATCACACATGATGGATGAAAAATTTACCTCTGAATAGCAACAAACCTATATACACTTGCAAATATCACCCCCTTGAGGTTTCTGGTGTAAGAAGTCCCATTTGTTCAGCAAGATGATTCATATGTTGAATATTGTCCCATCCATCGTCCTGCCATGATTGCAGATCATGCTCCTTGCTCATGCTGCTTTCTGGAGAGCTTGAATTAATTTCATCTTCTGTCTCCCCATTAATCGGGCTTGCTGTAAGAAACTGTTCCCAGAACACATCATTAATGCCAGGAAGCTTAGGGTTGGGAGAGAAAGCTTCAGTTTCTACAGCCACTGGCGCATCCAACACAGATGACATTGCATCAATAAACTCTGTATTATCATTCTCAGGCCCTGCAATATTCATATTAGGAACTCCGGCAGAGCCTCCAGGCACAATTCCTGGCATTGCAGTGAAGTTGGGCAGGATGGTATTTTGCCCAGAATTATGCATGCCTATCTCAGTAAAATCTGCTTTAATATGGTCGGTTGCCACAGAAGCACGAGGTTGGACCTCAGAAATGGCAGTAGTTGGATGACTGGCTGGGAACCCAGTCTCAATAGGCAAATATGATGGCCCAGAAGTTGGTGGAACCTCTGAAAGCATCACTCCGGACATCCGAGTTGAAGAGCTCCCACTATCTAATCCATTGGAAGAAGGATGGTTACCAATCAGCAAGGGACCAGAACTGTTCATTGATTGTTCCAGCCTAGGCGATGAGTTCATCTTCAGGATCTGGTGCAGCATTGCTTTTGCTGCTTCATTCATTGAAGAATGGAACTTGATAATCTGCCCATTAGGAGAGTTTTTGCATTGCTCATCGGCCAAATTTTCTTCCTCCTGCCTTGGAAGTCTCCTCTTTTAGAGGCTCCAGCAATGCGTCTGTTGCTTTCATTTTGCTGCTGTACGAGCTGACTTAAGAAGCCTGGACTCTGCATGGCCTTCGCAAGGAATGACATCATTTGTTGCTGTCGCTGCTCCATTCCCTGTACACGTTGCCCCACAGTGAGCAGCTGGTGATCCGTGGCTTGCTGCTGCTGCCTCAGTCTAACCAGTTCCTGCATGAGAACATTTTTGTCCCGTTTAAGTCTTTCAACCTCTTCTTCAAGTCCAAACTTCCCAACCTCAACGCATGAGGCAACCGGAGAGTTCTGGACTTGAGGTGGTTGGTTACCATGAACAGGAACAGTTTTTTTCCTAGATATACTGCGCAGAAGGTGTTTTTGCCCTCTTAAGAACCCCTCATTTGCAAATTCAAACCGATCAGGATCAACCTTCCTGAAACCCTGCTCAATCACGGTAGGAAAGGCAAAACATAAATGATATAACCATATAAACACCATGGTTGATCACCATTATCATGAATATATTGATGCAAGACTGTAGGAGGCCAAAAAGAGCACCACACAAAATCAAGGTCCAAAGTCCAAAAATCCACTAATTTTTATTTTCATTTGGATCTCATATAATAATACTAACTTATTGAGTTTAAGCACATGAACAAAAGTCAAAAAACCATCTCAAAAAGTGTAAGAGAAAGGGTAGTTGATGAACGACAATCGGGTAGTTGATGAACGACAATGAATGATGCCCACAGATTCACATCCAGAGAATGCACAGGGGCACTTTCAAAATTTTAAGCAGCCCAACTTTCCAAGTTCATGCAAGTTGGTCTACAAAAGTGCATTCACCTATCGTGATCTTTGTATAATAATCATGAATCTCATGAGGTGTCTAATATCTCATAATGTGTTTCCCCTGAAATTTGACCAAAGACAAACTGGCAACATGAATTTGTACTTTGCCTGATCATCTCCAGGCTTTGTTGACAATGGTATGCTCTCTGACCTTTATTGTCTTCTATGCTAAAATTTACAACACTAGCAATCAGATCTTGTTTTAGTGTGCCACTCATTATCATCATAGGGGATAAAATAGACTCAAGTTCCTAGTATGGAAACAAGGAAACCACATTTTACCTAACATTTTTCAACTGTATTTCAGATATAGAATCCAAATGAAAAATGCATAAGCAAAAAGTGATGCAAAAAAGATCCATTAGAAGATAGCAGCAACTATAAATTGAATGATCTGAACATTCTATCAATTCCTTGGAAAGATGTTAAGATTCAAATATCCAGACTCCAATCACAAAGGCAATCTTGGTTATTCCTCCAATTATTAAAATGAGAGAGTCAGAGACAGAGACAGAAGACAACCATGGCATGCTTACAATTCACCTAATAGTAAAATATCGTTCATTACCACCTAACCAAGTGGATCTATAGTCGCTAGAAAATTGCAAATATCAGGTAATCCACTTTTTTATGCAAAAAACCAAGCAGAATTAATTATACACTTTCCAACCTGATAATATGACGCACAATAAAAATAAATAAATAATTAATTAATTAAAATCTCGAGCTAAACTTGAATCAAAATTTACAGAATACGCTCCAGTTGAATGAATCCCAATCCATAACAAAAAACTTAAAACAATAATAATGCATACAATAAATTCTAAAACAATAATAATTCAATACTAGGTGATTTCATGGAGAACTTACAAGTCACAATCTGAAGATTAAACTGGTTTAAAATAGGAGTTCTCCCTGGTAACTAACAATACCAACACAATTATCAACAGACCATGTTTTTGCGAAGTAAAACCAGCATTGGTCAAGCACACCCGATCAAGGTGTAAGCTGACCTGCAATTTTCGAGCACATGGGTTAATATACACCATGCTTTATGCGTTTCTTGACAACAGAGAACAAATTGGCAAGCATGCAGTCAATTCTGAGTCATCCAAATCATGGTTGAAATTCAAAACCAAGAGTTCAAAATGCTATAAACAAAAATGTTTTGCACATAAAAAGAGATCACGATGAAGCAACAAAAGATTCTTGTGAGGTCTTCTGGTCAAAACTGGATGATAGCAACAATATATCACAGGAACAACAAAAGAAGAAGCCTAGAATCAAGCAGGCTTAGGTAGTTCAAATGGCCCAAGAGTGGATTAGGAACAGGATCATTCATCCTGAATGTTGAATTACCAAAATCTAGCATGAGTTATCCATATATAACTGGGAATGCATGCTAACATGTTGAACAAGCACACTAACCTTCATTTTTCTTTTTTCTGAAAGAAGATTTATTACAAAAAGAGATGGCCAAAGATTTTAAAAAATAAAATAAAAAGACATCCCAGAAGGAAACCCAAAAAAGAAAGTTACTGATAAAATAGCTAGCTCATCCAAAAAATATTTGAACAAACCCACAGCTCACTGAAAAACCAAGCAGAATAATAGGGAAACAACCCACTATACGCTACCACTGAACCAGCAATTCCAGCTGCTCCGAGCAGAGCTGCAAAAATCATTTTGTTTTCCAACTACTATTTCAACTACACACTCACTAATGAAACAGCACTTACATGTCCATATAGAGCTCCATAACATCATTATGGATTTTTTCTAAGTCCAACAAACTCACTTCCATATTTGAATATATCCAAACTAATCTTCCTCAATAAGTCCCACAAACTCATATCTTTGATTTGAAGTCCAACAAACTCTGCACACACATTTGTGCAGACACAGAAACAGAATGCACTTGGCACTTGTTTAATTCTCTGAAATCAATACCAAATGCTTACACATTTACTGAACTTAAAAGATACAGCTAGAGCTTTCCTTGAAACTCCATAAAAGCCATTAGACTCCATCAAGAATTCAAATAACTAGTTCTCATTTCAGATCACCTTTGAGAAACACAAATCTCGTCATAACTGATTTTACACTCCCTAACCACTTTCAACAGCAACTCCGGAGCTGATTTCTAGCAAATCTTGAGTAATATCACAACTTATAGTTCCAAGAGAAGAATTGAAATCAACAAAATAGGCCGATAAATAATCACTATCTCTGAATAGGATTAATAAGGTTTTATTGAGAAACACAAGCAAGCCATAATAATTTTTCTACGGAAAGATTCAGGGCATGCACCTAACCGCGAAAACAGAGAATCATTACTCAATTGACCAAAAATAAAAATCAAGCAAAGTTCCTCAAAAAAGTTAGCAATTACAACAACAAGAAAACAATTGATTTGCTTCATCCAGATAGCATATTCCAGTGAGGAATTCCACAGAAGAAATCCACTGACTCTAATAAAATGAAAAAAAAAATTAACTTAACAAGCTTTCTGAAGCAGAGAATATCTGGATGGGCAGCAGATAAGCTAAATTTAACCTTATTTAAAAACCATTCATCGAACTTATTAACATAAAAAAACAACTTAAGGTATTTGCCCTAACGTCCGATTATAATTCAAATCCATGGACAATCGAGAAATTGAACCCTAGATCCATATCTAAATACAAAAATCATCCTAATAATCCAAATGAATGGAATTAATTGCAATATAAATAATAAAAACATACATAAGTATTCAATTGCCTGACAAAGCTGGAGAAGTTGCCGTGCTTGAAATACTTAGGCAAAAGATCTCTCTGAAATTCTGGCACATTCCACACCACAAAACTGTTATCGCTGCTACTCCACGACACCACTGAATCCGTCGACGAATCGTCTACCATGTCGTAGGTTTTGCTTAGAAATGGAGGCACTGTGTTCGTGTTATTATTCCCACTATCCATTCTAATCTGTTTATTATTACTAGTACTATTTTCTTTTTCTTTTTTTTTCTTTTTTCTTTTTTTAGAAGGAGTACTGCTACTAGGGAGAGGGAGAGAAAGAGGGAAGGGGCTTAGATTTTAGAATCAGAGGATATTTATTTATATTTCAGTGATAGGGAAAGAGAGACAGACAAACGGGAGAGAGTGATGAAAAAAGAAGACGGGACTTAAAAATGAAGAAACAAAGACAGACAGAGAAAGTAGGGAGACAGAGAGTTGCAAATCTATTTTTAAAAGAATTAATAAGTCGTAATCGTTTTAAAAATTAGCCATCTAATTTTTTAAAATTTTTTTTATAAACATGCTCGTAGATATTTAATGTCTAAATATAAAAAAAGAGAGTAAAAATTAATAAAATAAAAAATAGAAATTTAAGAAAAAAATTGAAAAATAAAATAAAAATTAGTTATAACACTTGAGGAGGGAGATAAAAAAAATATGTATGAAAAAAATAAATAATACATTAAAAAATAGCAATTTGAAAACATAAAATACTACGAGTAACCGTGAGAAATTTTATAATACACAAGGAGTAACTAGTGACATGTATGAGTAGTTACTCCTCGAATCCACTTTAAGGAGAGAGATAGACATACAAAAAGAAAAAAAAATAGGAGAGAGAAAATAAAAAAATTTGAGTAAACGTGGAAATCTTCTTATCACTTTTGATGGGTATGAATGTAATTTTTCTCTTTTTTATGTGTCTATCTATGTCCTCAAAGTGGACCGAAGGAGTAACTATTGTACATGTCACTAATTACTCTTTATGTATTATAAAATTTTCCACGGCACTCTATCCATGCTTTAAAAAAATAAAAATAAATTTTTGATGAAATTAACACGTGGAATATTAAATAATTAGTCTTTAAAAATAAAAAAATAATTTATTATTATTTTTTTATAATGAATTACTAATTTATAATTTACTCTTTAAACTTTAGATTTTCGGTTACGAGGAAGAGGTGGGGGCCTTACTGGAAACACGTAGCAGCTTTTCACCAATTTATTTAGCATGTAAGAGTTATATTGATTTCTTTTCAAAAATTTATTTTCTATTAAGTATGCTCTCAAAGTGGTTACTTTCGTTTTACATTATTTGAAAGATATTATTGATATATGGATGAAATATTTGGAGGATAATTGATTAAAAAAACAAATTTTCATATAAAAATTAATAGAAATCATATATTTCAGTATGGTAAAATAAAATTAATACATTTATTTATTCCCACCGCTTCAAAAGTATATAATATATTTGACGTCTATAAGAGTTAAGTCAATTGTTACAGAATAAAAAATTACTACCAAACCTTTGATCAATGATTTCTGATTGTAATTGGAGATCGGTGTTCTGCTTGCAATAAGAGATTACCTTTTCACTTTCCTTAACTTCAACATCTCCTCAAGTTGGCACCTGTATGTTATGAATGCCCAACTTGCGAAGGAGAAAATGAAACTATTGATACTCAAAATAAATATTTTCCAATTAATCATTAGTAATTGAGTTAAAGTATCAAGACATTTATTGTTTAGGGACTAAAACCGAATATTCAAAAAATAAAGATGACCAAATAAGGATAAAAACAAGACAAATTCTATTACGATTGTTAATCAAGCGGCGACATCAGTGATGCTACTTCGAATTCGTGCTGCTCGGTTTACTTTGTTTTTTCTTTATTGTCTTTTACCATTTAGGAAAAATTATTTTAGTCAAATTCATATTCCTAATTAGTCTAACTTTTTCTCCAAGGTTATTAAGTTTAATATTTTTTTTACAAATAAAAAACCATTTTCAATGTAATTTTTTCACCAAGCCCAGTATGCATAAGTTCCTGCAAATTTATTCTTTCAAACTCTATTCTATTCAAATATGTTTTCCTTTAGCTTTAAACTCTACCTTTGTTTCTTTTACGAGTTAAAAATCTAGGATATTCTTTTATTATTTTATTTATCTTAAGCGTGTCTTTTTATTAATTTTTTTAATAATCGTGTCCCGCTATTTTTAATTTAAGTCCAAATTTCATCTTTTCAGCTAAATTTTTCTATAAGTTTATCAATTTTTGACAATAAACAATAGAATTCTAACATGTGACATTTTTGTCAAAAATATTCTTAAAAAATTAAAAATTCCCAAAACACCCCTCTTTTTTCTAACTTTATTTATAGAAATAATTAATTAATATCATCCCTCTTTTTTATTTTTTTCTTTCTCTCAAATTCAAACAAAAAAAGAAAATATTTTATATATAGGAAAGAACATAAGCAAATTTTTTTTATTTCAGAAATTTATTGTAAAAAATTATTTCAAATCCAAACCTAAAAAAAAAACTATAAATTTTTTTTTCATAACATAAGAACAAAAGCAAAAAGTAGAAAAAAAAAAAAAGACATTTTGAGATTTTTTAATTTTTTTTACAGAATTTGAGAGAGAGCAAGAAAACAATTGACAAATGAAATTAATTATTTATCTCTATACGCAAAGGTTGAAAAAGAGTTGGGATTTTTTAATTTTTCATCAGAATTTTTTTGAAAAAAATATCACTTGTAAGCATCCTATGTGTTTGTCACAAAAAATTGATGTAGTTATCGAAAAATTTAGTCAAAGTGACGAAATTTAGACACAAATTAAAAGTAAAATGACATAATTATTAAAAATATATAGTAAAAAGACACAATTAAAATAAATAAAACAGTAAAAGGACTTTCTGGACCTTCAACCCTTTCTTTTAATCATGCCTTTTTTATTGCATTGTTTGCAACTTTCTTCATAACTTTCTTTATCCTTTTTTTAAGTGCAATTCTTAAATTTTTTATGTGTATATATATATATATATATATACCTCATAATCTATTTAGCTTTTCTATCTTAGGACCTTAATCAACTCTTTCTACTCGAATTACACAGCTTAATTTATTTGGGTTTTGTTAGAATCCTGATCACTTATTTGATCTCTTTTGACCCACCTTACATTGACTATTTATGTGTGTGTGTGTGGAATCTTCATGCAATTTTAATACGAGGTAATTATTGCTTCTGCACAAGGTCTGTCTTACAAAAAAATAGTTAATCGGTAACAATTAAATGGTGCTAGAAGGAAGGCACAATGATGTCAAAGTGTATTTGATCTCATTTGTGAATTTCTACTCAACTAAATCAACTGTGGTAGCAATTTCGTTCTCGTCAAACCATTGAGGGCACATTAACAATTCTAACCAAGATTATTAACCAATAAAATGACCAAATAATCAGCTTTATAGGCCAATTTTATGATCTAATAATTAATTTTTATGACCACAACAATATTGTTTAGGAGAAGATTTTGTTACTCTACTTATCAATCAACCATCGCTTAACAATTTTCATCTTCGAACATCAATTTTTTCAATATAAAACAATTTTGTTAGATTCAAATTTATCAATATCTAAATTGGCAAGGGAAGACAAAATGAACATGACTTCTCCATTTATTACATTTAGCGTCAATCGAAACATTCATTTATTATAATAAAAAACTGTTTATTTTTAGTATTTAAGTAGAAAGGACATCGCCTATAGCTATATCCAGTTCAAATGTGAACAAATAGTTCAATTCTTTGATTCAAACTGTAGATCCTAGGGCGATAAGCTGTAGCTGTGTTCACATCTTTTTCTTCTTTGATTCAAACTCATCGATCTTGGTTTGATTTCAATCAATTCCATTTTTTCATCAATTCTTGGTAATACTTCTTGTTTTTGCCTCATTTTTCAAGTCTTCATAGATTTTATTAATGAATCAGTTATAGTTTCTCCTGAGCTCACATCTAGCAATTATGCTACTTAGAGTAGGTGACTCTTACTAACTCTTTTAATTAGGAATAAGATTGGTTTTGTGGATGGTTCAATTAAACCACCTGCAACTAATGATCTTTTGTATAATGCATGAATAAAATATAACAATCTAATTGTTGTTTGGTTATTGAGGTCAATTTCACCAGCAATAGCATCTATTATGTTTTCTATTGATTCTACCTCCAAGATTTAGAAAACTTTGAAAAAGAGAATCTCACGGCCAGATGATGCAAGAATTTGTAAATTGTAACTGTCATTATGCACAATCTCATAAGGAAATAAGTCAATGAATGAATACTTCACAGAATTAAATGGAATTTGGAAAGAATTAAGGAACTATAGACCTTTATCTCATTGTTCAGGTGAAAAAAAAGTAACGAAGATTGTTTTCAAAAGTTTATTAATATGCAATAAAATGATCTTGTGTTTAGGTTTATCAACGGTCTTAGAGACCTATTCTAATCTTAGGTCTCATATTTTGGTTATGAACTTTTTTCCTGCTTTAAACAAGGTTTACAAGCTTGCATTAAGAGAGAAGAATATCTTCAATATTCATTTTTAACACAGCATCTAATAGAAAGCACATTACTTATAGCTATATTCGGTTCATACACGAACAGATAGTCCAATTTTAAGACAAGGTCAATTGGACATATTAATCTGCGCTTGTACTTGTGCAGAGAAAATTTCACAAGGAGACGTAATTTCATTTATTTGGGCAATTATTTGGGCCTGCCCCATCATTAACAGCCCATTTTTTATCCAAGTCTAACCATAGTTCCTTTTTTTTTTTTTTTCGCCTTTAAAAGGCATAGTCGAAATCATATTTTTGTGCCATACTTCACATCTTCACGATGAAATACTTCTTTTTCTCGAAAAGAACAACTTTGTAATTGAATTTGTGCACAGACAAGAAAGACAATAAAAAAATATAGCAAGAGTTTTTCTAACTCATGCCCTTAATTATAAACAAACTTGTTGAAGTGATCCTTCCTGAATTATAAGGTTGTTAAGATTTTTAACTATAAATTTTTAAAGAAAAACCTCAATTTAGTCTAACAGTATTTTATTGTTTTCAATTAAAACCTAAACTTATAAATTTTATCAATTTCATCCTAAATGGTTCAAGAAATTCTCAACCAATTCTTTTATTAATGTTCATCAATAGTCCCGTAAAAGTCTTCGTCAAATTAACATAATTTAGTGCATAAGCATGCATATGAGACTGAAAAGGAATTTTCATTAACTTTTCCATTAATTTTTCTTGAAATCAAAATCATTTTAATGACTAAAATATGCATATAGGAATTGCAATATTAGAAAAGGCGACTTTTCATTCTACAAGCATCTATGTATCCAATAATTACTCTATTAAAAAAAAAAAAAAGTGTAAGTCTAACTATTCATTCATTGTAGTTCTAGACTTATTGTCTCTATTCATCAATTTTTTTTCTCCTTGGTCTCTTTTTCTTTGAGAGATGAATTAATTAGTCCCTCTGCTTTTCTTGTTTTCTTTTTTTAAAGGGTCTGTCTCGGGCTAGGCTGTCATTCACTTTAGCAAGTACCATTTTTTTCCCTTTTAACTACTGGCCTCCTTTTTTCTTTTTTCCTTTTCTTTCTTTTTTTAAAGGAAAAAATTAATAATTATTTAAAAAAATTCTTAGGTTTTATTATATATATAGAATTTATCAAAATCAATTTTATACTAGTTTTTATTTAAATCTATTCACTCCGATATATTTCATGCAATTTAAGTGACTTTTTTATATTTTTTTAATTTATTTTATATACTCTAAGTCCGCTAAGTAACACATATATATATAATCGGAATAGTAGTTTTTATTTAAATCTATTCACTTCAATATATTCCATGTAATTTAAGTGAGTTTTTAATATATTTTTTATTTATTTTATATACTGCGAGTCGCTAAGTAATATATATATATATATATATATTCGATGAGTGGGAGAGAGAGCTAAAAGTTTATTTTTTATAATTTGACTTAATTTTTTTAAAAAACTAATAATCGATTAAAAAAATAATTTTGCTCTATTTTTTTTTAAAAATTAATAATTAGTAAAAAAATTCACAAGTTTTATTTGATTATATATATATATTAGAATCTATCGAAACCAATTTTATAATAATTTTTATTTAAATCTATTTACTTCTATATATTCCATGCGATTTATGTGGTTTTTTTATATGTATTTATTTATTTTACATACTCTAAATCAGTCAAGTAAGATATATATAGTTTTGTTATAAATTAATTATATCTACACACATAACATCAACTATTTGTTATTTTTTTATATTCTAAAATCTATATTCTTAAATAAAATAATTTAATGAATGTTTTGAAACGACCTCTTAATTATTCAAATACAAATTTTTTATACTAATATTATAAATTATTTTGTGAATGAAATCAAATAAATTTGCTTAATATATAGATTCGGTTTACATTAATCTTCGAAACAAAACATCTACTAGCATCATACCATATAAATTGTTAACCCTATTTATATGATGGTTGTACGATCGCGAGCGTCGCGTGAGAATTATAAAAAACTAAAAGAAGCTGGGGTGAGGCTGTTCATGCTACATTCCCCCTTCCCACCTTGCCTCTTTTTTTTTTTTCTTTTCTTTTTCTTAAAGGACTGAGCTATCGAAGTGGTCCTTCACGGTCCCATTGTTGTAGCTATTTGTTTTCCTTGGCTAGCATCCTTTTTTTTTTCTTTTTAACGAGTTGAGTCGTTGAGATTTAGTTTGTCATTTCTTTTTTAATTTGTTAAGAAATTTTTTTTTATATATATGACTTTCGAAATAAAATTTTGAAACATGATTGTTTTATTTTTTAAGATATATTATTACAATTTATACAATTGATTATTTTTATGATTTTTATATGAAAATGGCTTTATTGCTTATATAAATTCGAATGAGAGAGAAAAAGCTAAAAGTTTGCTGCTTATATATGACTTCATTTTTTAAAAAAAAAATAACAACCGAGTTAAAAAAGTCATTTGACTTGGTTTTTTTTCAAAAAAATTGATAATTAGTTAAAAAATTCATTGTTTTATTTGGTTATATATATATACGCCGGACGCGACTCTTGCTCTATTTTTTTCTTCCTATAATTTATTTTATATTTTTAAAAGTCCGGCCACCAATCTCATGATAGAACAAAAAAAAAGTTGGCTAATTATTTTAAATCTTCATGTGTTTTAGGATTGAATCACCGAGAGGCAAACGAAACCCTTAAAAGAATATACATATTGTCATAGCATAACTGGATCTCCAAGCAAATGTTGTATAAGTTAAGCGGTCATATATAATTGGTTCCTTCATTGGAAAAGAAAACATATATATTATTGGTCCCTTTAATGTCCTTGAACCAATATTAATTATATCTTTGACATTGATGTTAACATACATATCTAATTATTTTATTCTTATTGTTTAAAATTTATTTATTCATTTATTTTTTTCTTATTAAAATTCTCATTAAATTAATTTTTTAATTTTTTATATAACTTTATTTGTTAATAAATTTGGTTTTTTAATATATGAATTTTGGAATAAAATTTTAAAACGTCAATATTTTATTTTTTTAAATATATTATTATAATTTATACAATAAATTATTTTTATATTTTTAAATGAGTGTTTTAATTATATATATATATATATATATATATATATATATATATATAGAGAGAGAGAGAGAGAGAGAGAGAGAGAGTTGAAAGTATGCTTTAGATAGTTTAACTCAATTTTTTTCTTTTAAAAGTTATGTGTTCAAAAAAATTCACAAGTTTTATTTTCTTTTTTATATGTATTTATTTAGAATTTATAAGAACTAATTTTGTTGTGGTTTTTATTTTAATCTATTGACTTCAATATATTTCTACAATTTAGGTATTTTTTTATATTTTTCTATTTATTCTATAGACTCTTAATCTACACACACACACACACACACACACACACACACACACACACACACACACACACACATATATATATATATATATATATATATTGTTAGAAATTAACTACATATAGATTTGATTTATATTAATCATTAAAAATAGAGCTTTCTACTCGTATTATATCATACGAATCGTTAACCCTATGTATGTAACGGTTGTCGACCCACGGCGTAGCGCGGGTATCCAACTAGTATATAACTAAAAGAGTTGGGGTTTAAAGAATGGAAATCACTTGTTCACCCCCTCGTAAATCACTATTCATTACTATAACTAAGTTTTTTTTTTCCAAGTTGTTTCACTATACATGCCTTTTTTTCCCTCTTTTTTTCCCTTTGCTTTTTTTCTTCAATTTAGGTTCTTTGTTTATTTAATTTTCAGGTTGTTTCATTTTGATCTTTAAATTTTTAAAATAAAAATTTTAATCCCCTAATTGATGCACTACTCATGCCTTTTTTTTCCCTTGCTTTCTTCAATCAATTTATATATTTTTTATTTAATTAGGTGTTAAAATTTTGAAAAATCATTCGTTATTTTTTTCCACACAAGCCGATGGTTATATAATATATACAATATTTTTATATTTATACGTTATGTTTATAGATTTTAGAATAAATATAAACTACTCTTATTGTTTTAAAATTGATTTTTTCAATTACTATATAACTAAAAGAGGGGGTTTGAAAAGTGAAAATCATTGTTCAACCCCTCACAAAATAACTATTCATTATTGTAGTTAAGGTAGTGTTTAATAAAACTGAAAATTAAGTGTCGAATCCGTTAAGTACTCGAATTTTAAGTGCTTGAACAATTAAGCACCGAATATGTTTCGACAAACTCGTTTGATATTTATTAAAAATTAAGTGCTGAATATAATAAGATTATTTGATAAGTATTGTTGTTGAATATATTAAAACTATATACATGATAATTTTAACCTTGTAATTGTAACATGATATTTTTTAATATAAATAAAAATATATACATAGATGTGTTAATGTGTATAAATAAATAAAAATTCAATAAAAAATATTATTAATAAAAAATTAAACATGGTCTTTTTAAGTTATTTTGGTTTTTTTTTTTTTTTAATAGAAGTCTTAAAAAGACAATGAGGGTTTGGTTTTTTAGGTTTTTGATATAAAAGGATATTTATATCAATTCACTTATTTTCTCTCCGAGCAAATCAATCTCCTTTAGCCACCTTGTCTCCCGATTTATCTCCGTGTCTCTCTTATGCTTTCTTATTGAAAAATCAAAGGTTTGGGTTTAGTTTAAGGGACGAAAAGAGAGGTAGAGAGAGGGAAGCAAAAAGGGAGAGACATGGAACCGGTGATACAAGCCAAAAGGCTTCTTTCATCGCTACCAAACCCCAAAGCCGGATATTTGTATCCTCCAAAAGACAGAAACTTTCATATTTACATGGCAGAGTCCGTAGTCGCCGTTGATGGACAATCTTTGCTTGGTAAAGAACCCGATAAACCAAAGTTTTTGGGTATTGAGCTTGTGACTCTCAAAAAAATTATCCCACTTGGGTTAATGTTCTTTTGTTTTCTTTTTAACTACACAATCCTTAAAGACACCAAAGATGTGTTGGTTGTCACAAGTCAAAGGTAGCAGCGCAGAAATTATACCATTCTTGAAAACTTGGGGTGAATTTGCCTATAGCTATTGGGTTCATGTTATTGTATATAAAATTAGCTAATGTCTTGTCTAAGCAATCGCTCATGTTTATTCGAAAACTCCTCGCTTTAATTGAATTTTCATGTGGAGCCTTTGATGGATTTGAAGAACGACTTCTTTTTGATGCGGATTTATACGAAAATTTAGATGATGGTGGTATGAAAGTATTGATAACGGAAAATTTTCTTCGTTTTAGCAATAGGATAGTAGAGATTTTTTTTTAATTAGTTTGTATAATTAAATTTATAAAAATATATAAGGATTATATTGTCATATTTAACCAATTTTAAAAATATTTTAACCGAGCGTATTAATCAAAAAGCAAAAAGTTAAAAATTTTAACTTATCTAATTAAATAGATTTTAACCGAATTTAAATTTTAAAAATGAACTTATTTAGATTATCAAATAAACTTTTTATATTAAGTACTACAACTTAATTTTTTTAAGCTACTTAAATAGGTTATCAAACAAGCCCTAACTTTTTTCTTTTTTTTTTTGTCAAGTCTGTTTCACTATACATGTGTTTTCTTTTCTTTTCTTTTTCCCTTTCTTTTTCTCTATCAATGTTGGCACTTTTTTTATTTCATTCTTTTAATTTTCAAGTTGTTTCATTTTGGTCTTTAAAATTTTAACATGAAAATTTTAATCCCCTAACCGATGCACTACTCATGCCTTTTCTTTTCTTTTCTTTTCTTTTTCCTTTGCTTTTTTCATCAATTTATGTTCTATTTTTTTATTTAATTAGGTGTTAAAATTTTGAAAACTCAATCATTACTTTTTTTCACACAAACTAACGATTATATAATATATATAATATTTTTTTACATTTATACAATATATTTTTAGATTTTAGAATGAATATATAAACTACTCTTATTGTTTTAAAATTGATTTTTTCGATAAAAATTCTCATCAAGTTAATTTTTATTCTTATTTTTTTATAAGTTTATTTAATAATAAATGACTTATTTTCTCTATGTATGGATTTGAATATGTTTTTTTTATACGTGTTTTTATTTGCTTATTTTTATATAATCAAATTTTAAAAATTGAATATACGTCTTTTATTTTCATATTTTTTATGTAATCAAATTTTATCGAAATCAATTTTATAGTTTTTACCACACTCTATTAACTTCAATATATATTTTACCATTTAATTTTTTAACATATTTTTTAATTTATTTTATACACTCTCACCTATTTAGTATGGTCATGATGTATAAAAAATAATAAAATTAGTCATTGATTTTATTAGAAATCAACTATACATCTACACACATAATACCAGCTATTTGCTATTATTTTTTAATATTTAAAATAATTTTTTCAAATAAAATAATTGAAATAATATTTTAGAATAACCGCTTAATAATTCAAATACAATTTTGTATATTAATATTGTTCATTATTTTATAAATAAATATATGTAAATCAAATGTATCTACTTTAAAAAGTAATCTTCTTATCAGTAAAAAAGTTTGATTTGTTAATTTTCATATAATTTTTTATATTAATTATTGCTTTATTTCTTCGATACAATTCAATGAAAAAAATATTAAGATGTTTTTCTAAATTTCATATCAGAATTTGTTTATTATGGGTTTTTATTTAAGAATAAATGCACAAGAAATGACAAATCATATTTTTTTAACTATTCAAAACATAATATATATATATATATATATATATATATATATATATATATATATATATATATATATATATATATATATATATATATATATATATTTGATTAAAAATTATAAAATTAGATGAAATTTTATCTTTTATATTTAATTTAATATATTTTAATTAACCGATAACATAGTATATGTTATCAAACCGAAATAAATATGTTTAGTTCGATCTGCAGCGTAACGCGAGAATCCAAACAATTCATATGTCTAAAATTACTATTCACGTACTATTTATATACATAAAATTACTATTCTTTTAATGGCAATTTAAGTAATTTTTGTGTGTGATTTTTTGTGTGTTTTTGGGCATTGATATACAAATTTAATATTTTTTTTCTATTTTTTGTTCCTCATGTTGTAACATTTTTTTTAAATTCTTATTTTTTATTTTTCTTCCATTTTCACGCAATGTACACACACACACACACACACACACACACACACCAATCTTTTTATATTTTAAACTTAACATATACTTCAACTTATATTACTCTTATCATTTAAGTTTCATTCTTTGAATTTATCTTTTTTTTTAATGGAAATTCTCATCCAATTAATATTTTTTATATAAGATTTTATTTATTGATAAATATAATTTATTTTTCTCTATGTTTGAATTTTAGAATAAAATTTAAAACATAATTGTTTTGTCTTTTTCTTAAAAATAAATTGGTATAATACATATCATGAATTTTTAGAATTTTTAAATGATAGTTGCATATATAAATATATAATTATTTTATTTTAAAAGGTTAAAAGTGTATTTTAAATAATTTATCTCATTTCACTAGATATAGTCAAGATGTATAAAAAAAACTATTGAATTGTTGATTTTATTAAAAATTAACTATACATCTTCCAACATAAAACAAATTATTTATTATGAATATTTTTTTAACATTATAGAACCAATTTATTTGAAATAAAATAATTAAAATAATTTTTTAAAGGAACCAACTAATTATTCAAATACAATTTTTTATTCTAATTTTATTCATTATTTGTTTTTTAAAATATATAGATATAATGCATATACTTGAAAACAATTAATCTTCTCACCAACATTAAATAAGAATAAAATTTTATTTTTTCATTGGTTAATTTTTATGCAAGTCTATACATTAATTATAACTTTATTTTTTGGATACATTCTAATAAAAAAATATAATTTTAAAGTATTTTCTTCTAAATTCTTAATTAATATTTAAAGTTTAAATTATTACAAGTCTTTATTTAAGAATCCCTAAATAAAGAAGAATAAATCATTTTTTTAAGTAGAAAATTTATGAAAAGCACAAAAATATAGTAATAATTAAATAAAAAATTAATGAAAAAATTATAAAATTTTTAAATGATTTTGTTTTATCTACCAGTTGACTTTACGCGGATAATTTCAAAAATTAATCTTCTCATCGGTATTAAATAAGAAATCATTTTTTTATTTGTTAATTTTTGTGAAAGTATGTCCATTAATTATAACTTTATTTCTTGAAATAAAATATTATGAAATTTATATTTTAAAGTTTTTTTAATTCTTGATTAATATTTTAGTTAAAATTATTACATTTTTTTGTTTTAAAATCAATTTATAAAGAAGAATGATTTATATTTCTTTTAACCATAAAAATGATATTAAAAAAATTAAATAATTAATTAAATAAAAAATTTTGATTAACAAAATTTTAAAATTTAAAATGATTTTTTCTATCGGACCGCCGAGTGTAGCGCGAACAAGCGACTAGTATCGACTAAAGTTGAAGCTGGAGGAACGAGTTTCCATGTGTATTAGTCAATAATTCCTTATACTCACTAGACATGGCATCTTACAAAAACTTACGATTAGAATTTCGAGCAAAAATAACGAGTTCATTGAAAGAACAAAACGTTTTACTATTCATTTATTGTAGCTATTGACTCATTAACACTATTCATTGAAGCTCAATTTTTGTGTAATTTTTTCTTCTTTTTCGGACGAGTTATATGCAAATTATATAATCTTTTATGTTTTGGTCCTTGAAATTTTCAAGCTTTTATTTCGATCTAGGATTTTTTTTGGATCGGTCGGGACCTGAGGGCTGGAGAATCAAGCCTAGGTGGGGCTAGCCTCGAGTGCGGCCTACGAAGCGAGCCCGAGCGGACGAGGTTGGCCTCATACGTGAGCCCGACCAAGCGAGGCCGGCCTAGCCTAGTACGGGCCTAGCCTATTTTTTAAAATTATTATTATTTCTCTTCCAACAATTTATATATATATATATATATATATATATATATTTCATATGATTGGGTGTGAAAATTATAGAAAATGTATTGTTATTTTTTTAATTTTACATAAAATTTGATGATAATGAAATATATAATGATATGTTTTAAGATTTTAGGTTGAACATACATATCATATTATATTAATTTTATTGTTTAAAATTTATTTCTTCAATTTATCGTTTCTTATCGAAATTCTCATAAATTTATTTTTTGATGTATATATATATCATTAGTTTTGTTGAAAGTTAATTGTGTATCGCACACATAACATCAATTATTTATTATTTATTCTTTTTCATGTTCTAAAGTCAATATTTTTTAAATAAAATAATTGAAATTACCTTCCAATTATTGAAATATAGTTTTTGTTTATGCTAATATTATCAATTATTTTGTTAATAAACATTTACAAATTAAACGATTTCGCTTAACAAATAGATTCAATTTATATTAATCATCAAAAATAAGACATTTACCTACACCGTACCATATGAATTATTGACTCTACACATGTAACGAGTTATCCAACCGCATCGTAGCGTGAATATCTAACTAGTATTGATTTAAAGGAGGCCGAGAAAATGTAGTAGTGAGTAAAGGAAAATATATCCTTTTGTTCATACGTGCCATCTTGTAACCATGGGGAGAGCTTTCGTGGTTTATTATAAATATTAAGAGTTGGAAAAGGTGAAGAGAGATGAGATTATAAGTGGAGTCGGTCCCAATTGAAAATCTTGTAGGATAGAATTTGAGGTTGGTGTTTGTGTATAACTTTGAGATAATGTAGGCGGAAAGACTTGAAGAGTTTGATGTAAAGGATGATGACGGAGAGTCATTGCGTAATCAAGAAAAAGGAAAATCAGATACATAAGGAAGGGGTGATAGGATATGAGGAGAAATTTTATAATACTCAAGCTCCGTTTGTTTGGCGGAAAACAATTTTCATAGGAAAATCAATTCCTAAGGCGACTAATTTCGAAGAAATTATTTTTTAAATAAATATTTTCTATCGTTTGGAAATTACATTGAAAAACTGCTGAAAAATATATTCCGAGTATTTGTTTGATACGGAATATTAAAATACAAAAATAGTATATGATTGTTACATCAACAAGTTTTAAGAAAACTTCAAAAAGGCATATTCATAATTATACAATATAAGATACATTTAGAAAAATTTAATAAATTTTCATAAGTAATGACTCTAAAATTTTAATTCAAAAAAATAAAAATAAAATTTTTTTTTAACCATCAAACCAATTCATCAAAATTACTTAAGACAAAATCAAGTTAATATTCACATTTAGTATAAAAAAAAAAATTCTAAGTAATCATAGGTAACTTAATTAAGATTTATTTTTTTTTTTTTTTTGCGGAAAATGAACTGATAATTTAGTCTAAAAAATAATTTTATAAATTATTTGTTATCATTTTTAGATAATTATTCATTTGGTTTCAAAAGATTAATGTTTGAATAATTTGTAACTAATTATTCACTACAATTACTAACAAAATTTTACAATTGATTAAAATTATAAATTATTGATTTAGTTGCAAATGAATAGCGTTGGAAAAATAATATATTAATTAATTAATTAATTAATTTTAACTTTTTTTATAAAAAATTACAGTCTTGTAATAATCATTTTCAATCATTTAAGTATAGCGTAAGTGATGTTTGAGATGATAGTAAAAAAATAAAGATAAATTATTAAAAATATTTATTATAAAAATAATTTTAAGGTGTAAAAATGATTTTTAAGAATATTTGATGTATCTATAAATCAAAAAATCAAATATCAGTAGAAATAGAGAAAAAAATAATTAAATAATAATTGATAAGGAATAATTAAAACTTAATTTGATATATTTTAAATAAAAAGAAGATAGAGAAAAAAATTATTAAAATATATCGAGAGAGATGTAAGTAATGCAAGTGCAAGATAACTCATGAGAAGGAAAATGTTTTACTCTTTTTAAACTAGGAAATGTTTTTTTCAAAAATACTATATCATTTTCACGTTGATTTTTTTCCTAAATGCGAAATAAACACCGAAAAATGAGAAAAACAAGTTCATTTTTTTCGCAAACAAATAGAGCCTTAAGAAGTAACTAGTGTAAGTTACTCCATAAAGAGAGAGACACACAAAAGAGAAAGAAATAGGAAAGAAAAAATTAAGAAAAGAAAATTAAGATAATGTAAAAATTTTCTTATCACTTTTAGTAGATTCAAATGTGATTTTTTTTTATGTGTCTATTTTTCTCTTAAAAAATGATCTTATAGAGTAACTACTATATACATATATATTAATTATTTTTTAAGTATTATAAAAAATTTTAAATATTAGAAGTTAGAGAACGTCGACAAATGATCAAATGTGAAAGGCTAAGCATGAAAAGAAGTGAAAGGAGCTGAAGTCTGAAAGTTTTCAAATAAAAAAGACAATTTCATTAAAACTTGTCACAAAATAATCTCAACTCATATACTTTATGCATAATTATTACAAAAACCATCTCAAGTCAAATAGTTGTGAAATTCAAATTCATCACTTTCTAACAAAACTAACATGAAAGCAAACATAAACTTTCTTAACAATAGGATCTTAACATCAATAACCTTTATGACATGAAGCATAACCAAGAAAAATGTACAATTAAGACCGAATTGCAAAGGATAAATCTAATAAAATTTAAGGATCAATCTAACAGAGATCTAAAATTTAAGGATGTTATATGAAGCATAGCCAAGAAAAATGCATAATTGAGACCGAGTCGCAAAGGATAAACCCAATAAAATTTAAGGATCAATCCAACAGAAATCTAAAATGTAAGCATCATAACATCGATAACCTTTATATGCTTTGCATTGGTTACTTCTGATCAGTTAACGGTGGCCCTGATCAATCTAACAGAAATCTAAAAGTTCCATTTAACCAAAGACAATCCAGTAATTCTCATCACTTTTTAAGCTGCAATCTAAATCGACTCGGAGGATAAAAAGGAAGAAAGAAGAGAAGGCACAGACAAAATATGAGAAGTAATTCATGGGAGTCAGTGAAACAAAGTTCCTGAAATGATTACCAAGATGTTCTTGTCCTTGCACAACAAGCATCTCTCAATCAATCAAATGACACATCAAAACTGCAACTAATTGTTTTCTGTCCAGCATTTTCTCCATTTTTTCCATTGTCAATGAAAAGGAAAAAAATTCTCAGCTAATTCCGTCTTTCTAGCCAAAAAAAACCTTAAGAAATCGAACATAGAAGCTAAATCGGAAAAACCCTTCCCTTGAACACATTCAGGTGAAGATAAAAAATTGAAACTTTCGGCTCCAGAATACCTGACTAAGATCATCCAATTAACTAATTATTCTGTCTTAATCTTATTTTACACCATCATAAACACATAATTAATAAACCCCAAATCACAATTAACATCCCCTAAGTTTTCACAAATTAAACAGAGAAAACAAAAACCCGAATTAATTATCACTACAAGAAGACACAAATACATGAATCTGCTCCAAAAAACTGAGATTCTGTGGCCTATCTTTCCTCTTCACGTAACCTTTAGCCTCTTTCTCTCCGTACATTCCATAACCCCTCTTCCCACTCCTCTTCCACATCTCCATCGCGTAGCTCCTGTGCCCATAATACGCCTCCACCCCGAAAACGTCATCTCCTCCGTCAAAGGGATCTACCTTTATCGGCAGCCTCTCGTAGTGACCCCTACTGGTTCCCTCCAATTCGTCGAGCCTGGACAGTCCCCGAGTCGACACGGCGTATAGCTCGCCGGTGACTCTGTGTGATCCAGTGGCGCCTGGGAGGTTGAGGAGGAATGGGACCCTGTAGGGCCCGCAGACAAGTGGGTAGTTGTCTGCGGTTGTGTAGATGCCTTTGAAGACAGCATCTCCGGTTTTGATCAGATCTTGCATCAACACATGATTGGAGAAGCCCCTCTTTAAAGTTCCGTACGTGAAAATCAACGATGTTGTTGTTGCTGCTGCTGATGTACGGTCGTTGTTGTTTTCTGTTTCGATGCCCATGTGGTCTCTCTCCCTTTGCTTTTTTATCCTTTCCTTCTTTTTCCCAAGAAAGGAGCGAGACAGAGAGAGAGAGAGCTACAGCGTGTTGATTTATGGTTGGAATTCGGAAAGCGGATTGGTGAGAGTACGAGGGGTAGGCATGGGAGGGGAGTTCTATTTATAGTGGCCTTTAACGGATTTTCTCAAGACATTTACGTAAAAAAGTAGTATTAAATTCATAGATTAAATTATTATTCTCGTCGTATATTTCTTTCAAAAAAATTACTAATACACTCTACACTAATGACTAATCTGTATTATATAATAGTTATTGATAATTATATAGAAAAAAATAATGAGAATTTAATTTAACAGTACTACTGCATAAACTATGGGGTTTTTATTTTTTCTCTTCAAGCTTTCTCGTGGCTGGTGGATTTGTGATAGCATTTACACAATTTTGAATTTCGACTTTCCCTTTTATAAATTAACTAACTCATTAATTACTGAAAACAAAAGAAAGCATAAATAAAAAAATTCTTGGAACGTATGATCGCAAACAAAAGAGGAGAATCGTTAAAAAATAATAATATAAATTAATTTTTGAAATCTCATCCAACATCTTAATATTTTGAGTTGAGATTTTTTTGACATAATACCAAAATTTTAATGATCAAACGGTCATGATTCAATTTTTACTGTTCCATATTTTTTAATAAAATTAAATAATTAAGTATGAGTTAGTGATGGATATATACAAATTTCAAGTCTCCACCGTATTTGTTTAATTAAAATTAAATAATTAAACAAGAGTTATTAGTGGATTTGTATAAGTTTTAAATCTAAATAACTTTTACTTGAGGAATGTTAAATTCAAAACACTTTCATTTAAAAAGTGTAAAAGGCATAGGACTTTTACTTGAGGAGTGTATTACAAAATAATATAAAATTATTTTTAAAATCTCATCCAAAACTCACCCAATAATTTAATGATTGTTTAACAAAAAAAAATGTTATGAAATAATTAATGTCCGTTTCATATTCCTACTACTTATGTGATTTAATTCATCATTCAATATAAAAAATTGAAAAGGTGATGCAATTTATTCTATTATTTATGCATCTTTTAATGGTTCATAATTCCTTCCTAATCTTAAAGCCTATAAATAGGTTTGATTATTTATTAGTTTGTATACAAGAATTTTGTAGATAGTGAGAGATTATTTACATTTGTTATCTCTTGTATTCACTTTATCTTATAGTAAATTTATTTTTCTATCATTTATTTGTTATCTCTTATATTCACTTTATCTTATAGTAAATTTATTTTTCTATCATTTTTCTCTTCAATTCTACTATTGTTATCGCTTTTTTATAACACGTTATCAGCATGAAGCTCTAACCAATTGAGATAATAGATCATGAGGTATGTATCTATTAAAAGACTCAATCATTTTTTTTAAAAGAGATTGAGAATATATATGTTGGATTTGAATCCTCTTCGATAATTCAATATCTTGAACCATGAATAAGAGATATTTTTATAGCTCATTTATCAATTGTCGTCTTGATGAACTAGTTTTTCCAACATTAGAGGGGAAAGAATAAGCAAAATAAGTTGTTGGAAATTTTGAGAAAAAAAATTACATGGAGTACTTTATCCTATATCATATTGATTCTCATATAAAATTATGTGAACTATAAGTTTAAAAGATAGTTCATTTTCAAGGTATTACAAACTAACCGTCGGATGCATTCTTAAACCCTAAATGAGTAACTAAAATACAAGTCCCCGTTGAGAATGCTCATATTAGAATTAATGTCCTAGAAGGATAATCTATTAATATTATAGCAAATGAATCTAAAGCACGTACGAAACATAGAAGATCGATCGATTCTAAAAGCAAAAATCCTAAAAGAGAGGGGCAAATAATTAAAATAAAGGATGCAAATATTCATAAAAAGTCTAAGATATTTCGATAATAGGCTTCGGAAGAAGTCCAAATGCTTGAGAAAAATCAAAAGACTTCGATAAATTATGTCAATGCGGGGAGAAAATAAGGCTGAAAAAAATATTTACTGATAAGAGTTTTGCATATAAAGTTTTAATTGATATCTTGAATGAAAATAAAGATCATGAACCTAAATTTATTAAAGAATGTCGATATAAAGATGATTTGCCTAAATGAAAAGAGCAATTCAAGTAGAGTTTTTTTTTTTTTTTTTACAAATGAGTAGTTTTTGAACCCATAGTCAAAACACCTAAAGATGTGAAGAAAATGAAACACAAATGTGTATTTATGCAAACACAAAATAAGGAAGATGAGATTGTGAGATACAAAGCAAGACTTTTAACACAAGAGTTTTCGCAATAACCCGACATTGACTATGAGGGGACATATTCTCTTATAATGGATGCAATTATATTTTGTTATCTCATTAGCACGGTAAAATATTTGAAAAAAATTCATATGCATACATTTAATGAATGTGATCATAGCTTATTTATTCAATTGAAAATGATATCTATATGAAAGTTTTAGAAGGACTTAAAATGCCTAAAGCATGTAATACATATTCTCAAGAAATGAATTCAATTAAATTATAGATATCTCTATCGAATTATTTTAGTTTTTATAATTTCAATTTATGTTATGCTTTTTATATTTATTTATTTATTTTAATATCTACTTTTATTACTAATCTGTGTGCATGTGGTATAATCACCTCAATAAATATTCATTGAGAGAATGTTATAAAAATAATCCTATTTTTTTAATGTATTTTTATAAAGAAATGAGAAAAGGGGTTTGTGATAATTTTTGTATAAATTGATGATTTAAATATTATTGAAACTCCCGAAGAGATTTAAAGTGTCATAAGTTATATAAAAGATAATTTGATGTGAATACCTTGAGAAAACAAAATTTTATATCAACCTGCAGTTCGAGCACTTAGAGACTCATATTTTTATTCATTAGTCAATTTATATAGAAAAAATTCTACAATTATTCTATATAAATATCATCCATCGGCTAGTCCAATGATAGTTCGTTTACTTGATATCTAAAAAAGATCTCTTTCGACCTCAAGAAGATAATGAAGAACTACTTGGTCTTGAAGTACCATATCTTAGTGCCAACGGTGTATTGATATAGTTTACTAACAATACTCGAACCGATATAGTTTTTTCTATAAATTTATTAGCAATTCATAATTTCTACTCCAATATGGAGATATTGGAATGAAATTAAATATTTTCTACGTTATCTCCGAGAAAAAATTGATATGGTATTTATTTTACTCAAATAAATCAAAATCAAGTTTAATTGGTTATGCGGATGCATGTTATTTATCCGATCCATATAAAATTCGATTACGGATGAGTTATGTGTTTACACTTAGTGATACAACTATGTCATGACGTTTTATAAAGCAAACTATAGCTACTAAATATTCAAATCACCATGCGTAAATATCAATTTATAAGGCAAGTCGAGAATATGTTTGACTAAAATCAACGATCCATTATATTCGAGAAACATGTAGTTTATCTATCAACAAAAAAGCTCCAACAATATTATATGAAGATAATACTACTTGCATGATTCAATTAAAGACATAATACATCAAAGTAATAATCAAGCGGACTTATTCACTAAGGCATTACCTACCATAGTTTTTTGAGAAAATGGTTTACAAGAGAGACGTGGTTTTAAAGCTCTTAAATGATGTTTTCAATAAGAGAAGCCCCAATATAGAGATTAATGTGTATAAGGAATATTGTACTCTTTTTTCTTCACTAAGATTTTTTCCCACTAGGTCCTTGTACGATGAACATCCAAGAAGGAGTTCTATGAAATAATGAATGTCTATTTCATATTCTTATTACTTATGTTATTCAATTCAACATTCAATATGAAAAATTAAAAGGGTGATGCAATTTATTCCCACTAGGTTTTTTCCTAATAAAGTTTTAACGAGATATGTTTCTTGTATAATGGACATTCAAGAGGAAGTTATATGAAATAATGAATGTCCATTTCATCTTTCCATTACTTATATGATTCAATTCAACATTGGAAAATAAAAAGGGTGATGTAATTTATTCAATTATTTATGTATCTTTTAATAGTTCATAGTCCCTTCCAATTCTTTTCCTGATTTTGATTATTTATTAGTTTGTATACAAGTATTTCATAAAGATTGAGAGATATCTTGTATTCACTTTATCTTATAGTAAATTCATTTTCTTAATCATCTTTCTTTTGAATTCTATTATTGTTATCATTTTTTTTTGTATAACAAAAATGAAGTTTCATTTTATTTTTAAATAGTGTATTTCTTTTATACCAAACAATTTCTCTCATATACAAACTCTAACACTAAATGATGGATTAATGTAACTATTTATTATTACCTAGACGTATATTTTTTATGCGCGGTTAGAATTTTAACATCCAATGTATCTTAATATGGCTGAATTTTCAAAATCGATGGTATATAAGGGGTGCTCAAACTCTTTTGTCTTCCGTGTCTATGTACATATAAAAGAAAGATTGTTTTATTGATTGAATGATAGATTATGGCATGGTCAATTATACACTGTTCAAATTCTTATCCTTTAAATGACATATAGTTTTGTTTCAATTATGCCTAGATATCTCAAGTAACTTTTACGATATAAGAAATTATAGCATAACATATTAAAGAGGGTTAGCTGGAGCGAAAAAACCTTTATTCATTTAAATAAGTGGTTTCGACTTCGAGTTTTTATATGCACAAAAAAATCTTTGGATACTTGTATTCATTTTATGCGTCTGATCGAATATCAATGGATTAATTTGAGCCTTCAGGATAAAAAAAGTATAGCATAAAATTGTTTAAAAAATTATATGAATATTAAAAATAGAAGTATCTACATGTTAGGGAAATAATTTCACTAATTAACTTCTTCATTATATTTTTCAATAGAAACATATTGCAATTTATTACTGATAATGTTATATAAAAAAATTTGAACTTAAATCCGAATAACAAACGTGTCCTTCCCCAGACCTTTAAAACGAGTAAATTATAAATTAGTCTTAATTAATTAATCTCTTTTGTTTCAAAAACTATTGTTTAGTATTTTGATTGATATTCAACATATTTAATTTAATATTATTTTTATTTTACAAAATGTATTTTTTTATCAATCTCACCATATTTCCATTTTTTCTTTCTTTATTATTGAAAAGATAAAAAAGGATTAAATTATAAGTAGATTAAAAATATAGAGACTAAGTGATTCTTTTTAAAAAAAGACTAACTAATTCGTTTCTCAAGAAACAAGAGGGACTAATTTGTAATATACTCCCTTTAAAATTCAGTAGTTGTTTTTTCTTGAATCAAATTAGCCCAAGCAATAAAGCACGCTTTGATTCTGTTTCTAGCCAAGTCCAGGTCCATCTCAGTTTAGTGATTGGGCTGATCCAGCTAAATAGGAACCACAAGGCCTAGGGCTATAAAATGGAACTTCAAATATAAGAAAAAAGACACCATAAATAAAGGTTAAAGTTTAGTTTTATTTGCTCTAAAAATTCTTAAGAACGTATGAAATATTATCATAATATATTTTTTTATATATAAAATATCAGTTTAAACTTCTGTTTATATCACAAGTTACAACAAAACACTGAATATATACAATAAATTTCTTTTAAAAATATGCTTAACAATTAAGCTTTCCAATTAGTATATAACTAATACGCGTGGAAATTTCACTGTTCATCAGAGCAGTGAACTCTTCACATTGTTGTACTGTTCATTTGAACAGTATTAGTTTTTTTTTTTAGTCCTCACACTATACTACTCGATCTTGGTTTTTTGTTATTTAATTTCCACTCTCAGTTTTTACATTATTTCATTTTTTTATATATAATTTTCACTCTTAGTTTTTTTTTACTTAGGCTTTTTTTTTTAATTTTTAAATTATTTTATTTTGATCTCTAAAATTTTAAAATAAAAATTTTAATCCTTAGTTGATGCATTATATGTCTTTTCGTCTCTTTTTTGTTTGCTTTTTTTCATCAATTTTTTTTTTAATTTAGTGTTAAAATTTTTAAAAATCGATCGTTATTTTTTTCATACAACTCTGATGATTATATAATCTACATAGATAAAATGTATCTACTTTAAAAATCATCCCATCAAAATGTACTGTTCACTTTTTTTTATATATATAATTTTCAATCTTAGTCTTTTTTCTTATGTTTTTTTCTGTGATTTTCAAATTATTTCGTTCGATCTCTAAGATTTTAAAATAAAAATTTTAATCTCTATCCGATGCACAATATGCCTTTTCTTTTTTTTTCTTTTTTTCCATCAATTTATGTTTTTTTATTTAATAGAATATTAAAATTTTTAAAAATCAATCATTGCTTCTTTTTTTTTCACATAAACTGATAATTAAATAATATATATAGATTATATGTATATACTTTTTTTAAAAAAAGTCTTCTTATCAACATTAAATAAGAATAAAATTTTATTTTTTCACTGATCAATTTTTATACAAGTCTATATATTGATTATAACTTTATTTTTTTTCAATATATTCTTATAAAACAATATATTTTTAAAGTTTTTTCTTTTATGGCAATACTATTCTCCCTCTCACAATGTACTATTCACTCTTTTTTTTTTTTTTTACACCCTCACAATGTACTAATCACTCTTAGATTTTTTTTTATTTTCAATTTTCACTTTTAGTTTTTTTCTTTTTTCTTTGGTTTTTTTTTTGTAATTTTCAAATTATTTCGTTTTGATCCTTGAAATTTTAAAATAAAAATTTTAATCCCTAGCTGATGCACTAAATGCCTTTTTCTTTTCTTTTTTTTGATATTTTTTTATTTTTTTCATCAATTTATGTTCTTTTTTTATTTATTAATTAGGCGTTAAAATTTTTAAAAATCAATCGTTATTTTTTTTACACAACTCGACGATTATATAATATGTATATATATCAAATATATGTACTTTTAAAAAATAATCTTCTCATCAACATTAAATAAGAATAAATTTTTATTTTTTATTGGTTAATTTTTATGCAAGTCTATACATTAATTGTAACTTTATTTTTTGGACATATTCTTATGAAACAATATATTTTTAAAGTATTTATTTTTAAATTCTTAATTAATATTTTAGGTTTAAATTATATATTACAAGTTTTTATTTAGAAATCCCTAAATAAAGAAAAATAAATCTTGTTTTTTTAAGCAGAAATTATATGAAAAAAATAGTAATAATTAAATAAAAAATTATAAATGAAATGATTTTATTCTATCTACCCATTGCGTTATGTGGATAATTTTAAAAATTAATCTTCTCATCGACATTAAATAAGAATTTTTTTTCATTTGTTAGTTTTTATAAAAGTCTATTTATTAATTATAATTTTATTTTTTAATACAATATTATGAAAAATGTTATAAAAGAAATAGAAATAATAGAAGAATTGAAAGAAAGGATGACAAGAAAATGAAATCACTATAACGTGGATACAAGTGATAAGAACTTTAAAGTTTCTCTTATTCTCTCTAGAAAACTTGTACACCAACTAATGAACAATCAAGCCTTTTTATAGGCTTTAAAATTGAGGAGAGAATGGGAAGGGACTATGAATAATCAATTGCATCACCATTTCAATTTCTCATATTGAATGATGAATTTAATCATATTAAAAATCATGAGTAGTGGGGATATAAAAAGTGGATGAACATGATAATGGACATTCGTTATTTCATAACACTCCTTCTTGATTGTCTATTGTACAAGGAACATGCCTCGTTAAAACCTTACTAGAAAAAAACCCAATGGAAAAAAGAGTACAATATTCTTTGCACACATTAATCCTCATTTTAATCTTTCCCTGTTGAAGGCATTATTTAAGATCTCTAAGATGACGCATTCCAATCCCGTGAATCATCTCCTCAAAAGTTATGGTAGGTAATGCTTTAGCGAATAAATCTACTTGGATTGTCATTTTGATGTATTCTTCCTTCAATAGAATTATGCAAGCAATATTATCCTCATATGATATTGTTGAAACTTTGTTTGTTGGTAGATAAATTGCATCTCTCTCGGATCCGATGGATCGTTGATCTTAGCCAAACACATTCTCAACTTACCTCGTGAATTGATATTTTTGCATGATTTGAAGATGTGACGACTATAGTTTGCTTTATATAACACAAAGATATAACTGGATCTCCATATGTAAATATATAACCGATTGTGATCGAGCTTTGTGTAGATCGGATAAATAACTTGTATCTGCATAACCAGTTAATCTTGTCTTTGATTTATTGGAGTAATATAAGCCCATGTCAATTATTCATCGAAGATAATGTAGTATATATTTAATTTTATTTTAATATTTGTGTATTGAAACAAAACTATAACTTGCTAAAAAATTTATAGAAAAGACTATATCGAGTCGAGTATTATTAGCAAGATACATCAATGCATCGATGACACTAAAATATGATACTTCGGGACCAAGTAGTTCTTTGTTATCTTCTCAAGGTCGAAAAGGATCTTTTTTGATATCAAGTGAATGAACTATCATTGGGCTAGTCAATGAATGATTTTTATATAGAATCATTGTAGAACCTTTTTCTATATAAATTGGTTGATGAATGAAAATTTTATTCTCTAAGTGCTTGAACTGCAGGTAGAGATAACATTTTGTTCTCCGAAGACATTCAAATCAAATTCTTATTTTAGGTAACTTATGACACTTGGAATCTCTTCGGGAGTTCCAATAATATTTAAGTTATCAACATGTACAACAAACCCCTTTTCAAATAAAAACATATGAACAAATAGGGTTATTTTTTATAACTTTTTTTCAATAAATAATCATTGAAGTGATTAGATCACATGCACAAGGTTAGTAATAAACGGTAGATATACAAATAAAATATAAAAAGTATAAATTAAATTTCTAAAAACCAAAATAATAAAACAAATACTAAAATAATGAGATAATCTTAATAGAAATATCTATAATTTAATTGAATTCTTTTCTCGAGAATATGTATTGCATGTTTCGGCATGTTAAGTCCTTCTAGGACTTTCATACTAATATCATTTCAAATGAATAAATAAATTGTGATCACATTCATTAAATACATGCATATGAATGTTTTTCATATATTTTGCCAGGCTAATGAGATAATAAAATATAATTCCATCCATTATAGGAGAATATGTCTCCTCATAGTCAATATCGGTTTTTTACAAAAACTCTTATGTTGAAAGTTTTACTTTGTATCTTACAATTTCATCTTTCTTATTTCATGCTCGCATAAATACTTATTTGTATCCCACCAGTTTAACATCTTCGGGTGTTTTAGCTTTGGCTTCAAAAAACTACTCTTTTATAGGAGAACATAATTACGCTCGAATTGCTCTTTTCATTTAGATCAATCATCTTTATGTCGACATTCTTCAATAATTTATGCTCGGGATCCTTATTTTCATTCAAAATATCAATTGTAGCTTTACATACAAAAATCTTATCAATAAATATTTCTTTTCGGTTCTATTTTCTTCATGTATTGACATAATTTATCAAAATCTCTTGATTTTTCTCAAGCATTTGACTTCTTCGAAAGCCTATTATCGAAATATCTTAGACCGTTTTGTGAATATTTACATCCTTTATATTTTCATCTTGTCCTTTTCTTTTAGGAATTTTTATCTTTAGAACCGATCGGTCTTTCACGCTTCGGACGTGCTTTAAATTCGTTAGCTATAATATTAATAGATCGTCCTTCTAGGATATCAATTCTAATAGAAACATTCTCAACGAGGACATGTATTTTATTTACTCTTTTAGGATATAAGAATACATCTAGCGGTTGGTTTATAATACATTGTAAACGAATTATCCGGTGAACTTCTAGTTTTTATTGTTTCGCACCAAATTGATATAAAGATAGAGTATACTATGTAATCTCTTTTTTAAAAAACATTTTTAATCGCTTATTTTGTTTATTCTCTCCTCCTAATGTTGGAAAAACCGTTTCATCAAAATAACGAGTCGATAAATCAAGTCGTAAAAATATCACTTATTCATGATTCAAGATATTTAATTATCGACAAGGATTCAAATCCAATATGTATTCTCACTCTCCTTTAAGTGCCTATTTTATTTCCTTATGAATGAGCACTAAGGATATACACTGCAATGTCAAAAAATTCTAAAATAAGAAATATTTGACTTATGATCATAAATCAACTAAAGAGAAGAGAATTTCGATAACTTATGGGTCATATGAGAATAAGTGTTACTGCATGTCTCCAAACATAAACATGGAGTTTTATTTTTAAATAATGGTTTAGCTATCAATTTGAGCCTTTTGATAAATAATTTTGTTAAACTTTTTTAAGTATGAACATGAGCAACATGATCTTCAACCTTTATTTTAATAGCCAATCAATAATAATTTAATACTTAAGAAATAAATTCATCAGCATTATCAAGGTGACTTGTTTTAATGGCATAATTTGAAAATTATGCTTGAAATCAAATTATTTGCTAGCAATCTCGAAAACGTCGGGTTTTGAGTAGATAATAAGCATATGTGTGACCATCTTGTGGATGCATTTATCAAAATCATAAAATATTTAAATGGTCCATATGATGGATGAATTGATCCACATATATCATCTTGAATACATTCTAAAATATTGAAGATTCAATCTCAATTTTACTTGATGATGGCTTAATCATCAATTTGCCTTGGCAATATGCATAACATGAAAGTTCATTAAATTGAAGAATATTCGGCTCTTCAATAGATATTCATATAAATTTTTTAATAATTTTTTTACATCATGAAAGACCCAAGATAACACAACCGGTCATGTCATAGTAAAAGTATTTAAATTAGTAAACTTCGGTTTACTACAATATTTATTTCAATCATTTCAATGTTTGTAATAAAAACTAGAAGAGAAAACGAATAAATTTTTTTATAGATATTTTCTACCCGATATAATGATTATAATATATAAGTATTCACATTTGCTATCTTGATATGATATCAATTTAGATGAATATCGTTAAAACTCAACAAATTTCTATGAGACTTTGAAGAGAATAATACATCATTCATAATAAATTTATCATTTCGGATAATAACATATTTGCTCTTTTGTAGCTTTTAAATTAGTCTCTTCAAATAATAATATATCGACTCTTCTAGAGTCTTTAAACATTTTCTCTTCAAGTAATAATTTATTCACTCTTCTAGAGCTTTAAAAATTTATCTCTTCAAGTCATGATATAATCGCTCCTCTAGAACTTTCAAAATCTATCTATTTGGATAATAATATAGTCGCTCTTCTAGAGTTTTCTATTAGATTAATATTATCATTTATAAAATTAACATAAAATAAATAATCAAATAAATCAATACAAAATAAATAAATCAATATATTCCTCATAAACACAAATAAATAAATAAATAGTAAAATAAATTTGTAACCATCAATATACGACATAAATTATAAGAAATATAAAATATTTTATTTATAAATAAAAAAATTAATAAGTAATTAATTTCAATTACTATTACTTTGATATATAAAAGTGGCCTTCATATTTTACTTTTCATTTTTCAATAAGGCTTGACAAGCTTCAATGAGGTACTTTGGTATACGATAGGTACACGATCAATATTCATTCATTCCATATCCATATTATTTATTTTTCAGAATATTGACTTTATCTATTGGTGCATTTTTAAAATCATTTGGAAAATAATTTAGCTTTTATTCACATGTAAACTGATTTCGATATATATTTTTATTGTCAAATAAAGAAATATGAATAAACAACGAATTTAAAATCAATGCGATAGTACATTTATGTATCTTGTGGATCAAAATCTGTAAGTACATAATCAAACCCCATCTTCTAACACTACAGCCCAATGCTACCAAACTGTTCACAGAGAAAAATTCAAAGAAAATCTTGAATTTTCGAATTTGAAAATAAATCTGCATATTTTATGATTTTACTGAAACTAAAATTAAAAATAAAAAAGTTGAAGAAAGTCCTACTTCTCCACAATTATTCTTCTTGTTTTTTTAATTAACGTAAAAATAATATTTTTTTCATTGGCAATGATAAGAGTATCTTCAAGTCATTTAATACATCACTAGAAAATAAATTTCTTTTAAAACAATTTTAAAGATACTTTCTTACGACGATATGTTACATTCAAATAGATTTAATAAATTTTTTAAATACTAATCTCAAAATTTGAGCTCAAAAAATCAAGAAAAAGCCCTACAAATTCTTCAGAGTTAACATTAAAATAAGTTAAACCTAATAATACAATTACATTTAGAAAAAAAAAGGAAAAAAAAAAACAATACAAGTGGCATGAAGCAGCTCTTTCGCTCTTAAGGCATGCTCTAGAGCATTAGCAAAGAGATATTCTGTTTCCAAGCCATACCGAGCTCTTTCTCGTCATGAAACATGGCTTTCTTTCTTTTCTTTTCTTTTTTTTCATTGTTCTTCAGCTGTAATAGTATATTATTAGCATGTCAATTCGTTATATGTTTAATTTCTTGGCAAGTACATTTTGTCTTCGTAAAAAGCAAATAGCTAAGTGACTAGGACACAACCATTTGTTGTCTTCCACCAAATTGAATAAAAGTTGTAATTGCTTATTTTAATTGTTAGACCTTGATTTTTCTCAATCACATTTCTTTGTTTTTGTGGCCTGAATAATATTAATATTATGCTGTAATTTTGGAGTAAATTATAAATTAGTTTCTCTTATTTAGAAAAACAAATTAATTATTTAGTCCCTTACTTTCTAATTTCATCAATAACTTGGTTATTTTATCATTTTTTTTGTTGAATTTGTGTTTTTTTAAATTATCTTGATTTTGATGTTTTATTTATCTTTTTCACCTATTTTTTTGCTCTTTTATCAAATAAAAAAATAATAATTTGTAAACAAAAATCACCAATCTAACTAAAAACAAATAAAATAATTAAGCTATTGACAAAATTAAAACATAAAAAAAAAAAATTCTTCAACAAAATTAATTAGTCACCATCTGAATGCGGCAGCAAAGCAGAGTATGATTTTTGAGGAGGATTTGAAGTTGGGGTGACATCACACAGTGCGGCGTCAGTTTCCAATAACTCAGCTATATGTCTGCCGTTAAGGACGGGTTGGTTCTAGGTACAGTGAGAGCATTCGCCCGTGACTTTTTAACATGCTCTGCCCTTCTGTTCTAAAATCTAATAATTTGTCTGACCTAAGAAATAAGAAAGAAACATGATGCGAAAGGAGTTTAGGTCAAGAAATACCAAAATTAAATGGGTATTTATAATTAATATTCTAAAGAGCTTTGAAAATTACAAGGTTCAAAAGCTAACATTAGAAATAAATACACACGTTCAGATTTGAGGAATTAAAAACTGCCACCCCTTTTTTCTTGGATTGAAAACGGAATGTAAAAAGAACCACGAGTGGTAACATAGTCAAATACAAACCTCACAACAAAACCAAGAATTAATAGTATTAACGTGACAAAATCAAGAATTGTAATATGAAGAAGAAGAAGAACAGAAAAAAAAAATTGTTGTTGATGTGTGGATTTCTTAATTTATGTTTTCTTTTAATAAAACATGATTGAGTTTTAAAGTTTGAATAACACAACCACCATCAGTTTTCCTATTAATTATTGATTTGTGAATTTCTTAATTTAAGTTTCTCACTTGATAAAACATGATTGAGTCTAAAATTTTGAATAATAAAACCATCAATTTTCTTAAAACTTATCATCATATCATGATTTTTTCAAAAAAAAACAAAAAAAAAAAGAGAGAGAAGATGAAGAAAAAATGTCATTCAATCTAAAATACATTCTATTAGAAAGGATTTTTCTGTCCCATATTACTATTCCTTTTATTGCATTATTTTGCAGAGAAAGAAAGAGAGTTCTAAAAATTAATTTTTTTTATTGGTAAAATATTTAGATTTCATTTAAAATCTCTGCCTAACAAAATCTTAACTATTAATCTGATTTAAGAGACTAATTAACTAATATGATGTATTGTATTTGCTATTTATTTAAGCTTTTTTTTAAAAGCATAAAGGCATCAATCAAGGGAACAAATTCTTTGAGATGCTGACATACGAAATAACATTTATACAATGAAAAGATAGCATTGCATCCTTAATGTATTTCTATATAAATTAAAGAATTCTCCTACCTCCCATAAAAAAATAGTGATAATAATAATATAGAAATTAAGGAAAAGAGATTCCTTCCTACTAGCTTTCATTTTCATTTTTCAATGGCAAAGCAGGTTCTACCGTGAACTTGGAAAAGAATTGGAACAATATAAATGTACAATTCAAACTTGGATAGCTAGCTAGCTAGCAAAGGAATCCAACAAATTTATTTTATTTTTTGTACCCTTAACAGCATCCCTAAATTCTCATTTTTGTCAGGTACTATTAAACATTTCTTTCTTTCTTCCTTTATTTTTTTACTTTGGGTTTGGTGGCCATACCAAAGTCCCAACCTCAGCACTACGCAAAATACAAATCGCCCTTCAAACGTAAACGTCCAACACATTGCATTCCATTTTTTTTAAGCATCTTTCTGCTTTTGCTGAATCACCCACTTCATGTGGAAAGACCACCACCTTCCATGTGTTAAAAGACAAGAAAACACGTCCTTGAAGTATTACCAAAACCCAAAATGTCCAACCAAAAATATAAAAAGTTAAATAGTCAAAACTCTTATGAAATTTAGTATATTTTAAAATCAGTCATTAAATTTTAAATTTGATCTTCTTGAATTTAATTTTTTTTATAAAATACAATCACATAAATAATTTTATAACAGAAAATTTTCCATAAACTTTATATGGAACTTTCTAAAAAATTTGAAACAATTCCGAATTATTTTCTATTTTATCCCGTTTTCTAATTTTGCTGAATCACCCACTTTTCATGGGAAAAGACCGCCACCTTTCATGTGTTAAAAGTAAGAAAACACGTTGGTCAAGTATTGCCAAAACCCAAACTGTACAAGCAAAATTACAAAAAGTTAAATAGTCAAAACTCTTATTAAGTTTACTATATTTTAAAATCAATCATTAAATTTCTAATTCTAAATTTGATATTCTTGAACTTTTTTTTTAAATTTAGTCAATTTTTTATTTTTTATTTATAAAAAATAATCATCATATAAATAAATTCATGGTATAAATCTTTCAATAGATTTATCTAAAGCTTTCTAAAATATTTTGAAACCTTTTCGAATTATCTTCTATTTTTAAAAATTTTATGATTTTTTTTTAAATTAAAGTAAATTTTTTTCAACAATATATGTATAAAATTTTAGTTTAAAATAAAAAGAAATGAATGATAGCTGAAAATTATATGATAAATTATATATATAAAAAATAAAATTTAGAGAGATCGAATCTGAAATTAGAGTTAAAGAATTTATTTTTCAAACGAGCTAGAGTTAGAAGAAGTTTGCCTCATTTAGTCATGCAAAAATTTTAATTTTGAAATTACAAAATCTAACAAAATATATATATATATATATGGAAAGATAAAAAGGAAAAAAAAAAAAAAGAAATGGAGAAGAATTAATGGTGATTTCCTTGGACCATACGCATCTAATTTTTGGTTTAGGTTCGGACACACAGGTTCGGAGGTAGACTTTTAAGCCCAAGATAAGCACCTCCAACACCCCATCCACCACCTACGACTACAAGCTACAACCCCACCTCCTCTTTCCCTCTCTCTCCCCCTTTTCTGCAAGAAAAAGCTCTCTTTTCTTTCTCCAAAACTGTCCACAGATGATCACCAATGACCAGGAAGCCACTGCCAGAGAAATCAGGCCCAACATCAGAAGAATCATGGTAATTACAATTATTATATATATTTGTTGGTTGTCTTTGTTTTGTGTTTAATTTATTTCTTGATTGCAATGATATTGAAATCACACACATATATATGTTAATTTTGTTCGAGTATTATAGGGAGGTGGTGGTCCTGATGATGATCATAAAGAAGATATCAAGTGGCCACCATGGCTGCAACCACTTCTTCAAACAAGCTTCTTTGTTCAATGCAAGCTCCATGCTGATATTACTCACAAGAGTGAATGCAACATGTATTGCTTGGATTGCATGAATGGTGCCCTTTGTTCTGTTTGTCTCTCACTCCACAAGGACCATAGAGCTATTCAGGTACTTATGTGCAAGTTTTGCAAAATATTTTATTCACCGTTCAGTAGAAGTAACATATATATTCTACAGTAATCATGAGGCATTGCTCTTTCTGCCCAAACACACTTTTAGGTCTCTCATCTCATCATATGCCCGAAATCACATGATTTTTGCATTGGTTTTACCAATGACATGTGCATGATCTTTAATTTGGTGCTACAATCCTCAATAAATGTTTTTTTTTTTTTTTTACACAAAACCCCACAACCTTGGGTCGTAGAGTTTACCGGTAGTAGTTAGTAGGGTAGGAGAAGGAATCGTATTACTACGGATTGAATTATTCACCACTACAAAGAAGAGGGCTGCTCTAGCCTTCTCTGAGCTTTTTTTTTAAGTTTAAATATTTTTTAAAAAATGAATCCGTAATCTATTGTAAATACAAAAAGTTTACTACCCACCGGACAAGCGAGAAACCTATTGGTATGAGAAAAGGGCTACTAGCACATGATTTCTGTATTATATTTTAATCAAATTACTCATGGATGGCATTCTCTGGTGTTGTTTTCTTATAGATAAGGAGGTCATCTTACCACGATGTGATCAGGGTAATTGAAATTCAGAAATACTTGGACATAACAGGGGTCCAAACCTACATTATCAACAGTGCAAAAATTGTGTTCTTGAATGAGAGGCCTCAGCCTAGGCCTGGTAAAGGTGTTACCAACAATTGCCATGCCTGTGAGCGTAGCCTCCTCGATTCATTCAGTTTCTGCTCTCTTGGTTGCAAGGTACGTAGTATATTGTTTCTTTCAACCCTCTTGCTATCAAATTCTTTATTTTTGGGAAAAAGATCGAACTAAATGATATTCTTTATTTAAATATATTTCAGATTGTGGGGACGTCAAAGAATTTTGAGAAGAAGAAAAGGTACAAGGAGACGGGTGGTTCAGACACTGAAGAATCAATGAATGGCATTAGCAACGGAAGTGGTAAAAGCAAAGTACAAAGCTTTACACCCTCAACCCCACCACCAACTGCTTTGAATTATAGGAGTGCCAAGAGAAGGAAAGGAGTTCCACACAGATCTCCAATGGGAGGATTTATCATAGAATACTAGTGAAGGCTACAACAAATATATCAATATAGTAGTGCTTCACTTTGCCAAACTACCTAAAGTTATGACTATCTTATTGGGATCGAAATCATCACTCTCTCTTCATGTTACACATGCAGTTGCTAACATCTGAGCCTTTGTGCCAAGAGGCCGGTGTTGGGCACTCAGTCTTGTATATATTTATATACTAGAAAGGAAGAAATAAGTGATATGGAGAGACACTGAAAGGAACAAAAAGGCGTGAAAAGCAAAGGAAGGTACGTAGGGATGTTAAGACGGTGCAAAAGTAGGTTTTTTAATACTAGTTGTCAATTCCAATATGTAAATGTTAGTTTGTTGAGAAAGAATAATGGAACTGTTATGTGAAAAAAGATAATGAATGGGGAGTGTAAATATACATATAGTGTTATATTGCCTGTCTCGCATTTTGTTGTCTTTTGACTATTGTGGTTGTGTGGTTATTAAACATATGAGCCTTTCAGATTAAAAAAAATTAAAAATAGAGTCTATATTTTAATTAGTAGTTTAAAGAAACTAATAACTCTGAAATTGCATTGGTTCTTAGAGTTGATTATGTTTTTTTTTAAAAAAAATCATTCAAAAATATCATTTTAAAAAAAATTACTTTATTTGTGTATATTTTTAAGTCTATTTTTCTATAAATCTTATTTGTCCAATTATTTTTTAAGTTTAATTGTAAGTTTATTTTTAAGTTACATGTGAATTTAGAATTAATTTAGAGAATTAATTCTTTACATGATTTATTCGGACTTTAATTTGGAATCCGAAACTGGTTGTTGAAAAATGAATTTGGAAGCTTGTTTTCGTTTACTTTTTAGATTAAGCCTGAAATTGAGCTTTTGGAGCTGTAGCGTCATTTGACCCAACTAACGATTTTCAACAATCTTGCCAATTAAGAGAAACAAACTAATTATTACAAAATGATTCTGAAAATTGCAATCTTGACGAGTTAAAAAAAAATGTATTGAATTATTTATGGAATTTTATTAAATTATCATCAGACGTTAAACTAAAAATCTCATTAATTTAACGTTGGATCTAATTAATTTTTATTATAATAATATATGTAAAAAATATGTCAAATGAGAATGCGGAGTTTGAAATGCAAACTAATACAAGCATGGTACAAAATGCAATAATTAAAAACTTGACGATATATATAACATGCAAAATCAGCTACAATTGATTGTAAATGCTTATTAGGCCACCGTCGGTTACTAAAATAAGAAAGATTCATTGACCTAATATAGATACAGATGAACTTCTCACATGATATCACATGTATATTTAAATGATACAAGAGTATGGTATGCAAATAATTACAATACAAGGACAAAAATAAAAATATAAACTATCTAAAAAGTAATTTAGGTGTATAAAGTTCGGCACATGTAAATTATGTATATAGCAATATGCAAATGGAAAAAAATTATTCACGCTAAATAAATGAGAACCATTAAGCATCTAATTGTAACAAGGCTAAACTAAATTAGCAAAAAGCAACTAAGCTAAAAGGCCAAGGACTAAACTGACTCGCATGTGATAAATTACAACCAAAAAACATTCTGTTTCTCCCAAAATTTTCCTTTTATTATGTGAAATAGGGACTAAATTAAAGGTAAATCAAGCTAAGTCACTAAGCTAAAACAGAACAACAAAAAAAGTGACCAAAATTACTAAAAAAAACAACTTAAAACTACGTACACCCTATATTTATCTTTTAAATAAAACCTTATTACACAGAAATTAGGGGCACAATTAAAAATATCTTATGTTAGACTACTAAATAAAATAAAGCTATAAAATCAAGGAGTAAACTTAACAAGACAAATTGTAAGAAAGGCCATGTTTTCACCCTTCTTTTCCTCCATGTTTCAACTTCTATCAACTCACTTTTGAGCTCCGAACAACCTGTTATTTGAACCTCATCATATAATCAGTCAGAAGAGGGAGAGGAATGGGTAGATTTCGGCCAAAATTTGAAACCAATGGCCAGCTGAAAAAGAGGCCAAGCCAGCCGCAAAGAGAGAGGAAAAAAAAAAAAAAGCAAAAGCTAAAATTATCTTATAATAATCTTGTCAAAAAACAATGAGACTTCAAAAATAATTTTATATTACATTTTAACATAAGACTTTTTAGCATAAAACTTGCATAGATCCATAATATTTTATACTTAATTATTGATTAGAAAAAATAAATAAAAATATTGAGATTCGAATTTTTGATTTTTTTATTATTAAAAAGTTTAAACTTTTAATATCATATTAAAAAATCATTTCAATTCAAAAGTTTAAACCATTAGATAAAGTTTAAAAAATTATTTTATATTACTTTCTAATAAAACCAGTAAAAGCCAATTTAACCAAACTATTTTGGGCTTAAACTTAATATAGTAATGGAATAGACCTAAAGAGGAATAAACCTGCTAAGAAAATAAGCAATCAATGGTAGCAATGGTGGGAGAATTAATGAGACAGGTTTCCGCAAAGTCTTGGCTCTGAACTAAAAAACTAGACTCCGTAACTACTTTTTCCCCCTTTTTTTGTCCAAAAACTAATAACCTAAACTTTTCCTATTCTCAGCTTTCTCAAGTCACACATCAACCTTCTCTATTCTCCTATGCTTCCTTCGGCCTTTTTTATTTTTCTGATCAAACGCTCCAAAATCCTCTCTAATTAAACTTTTCTAAGGTGCTCCTTATACGCTTTTTAGAAAAGCTTAGGAAAACTTTCCTCAAACTGGATCCTAACCATCAAAGTTTTTAGGAGGAACCATGAACTTGTATTTGTTTTTGTGAGCTGGCAAGGAGCCATGCATGCAAAAATCATGTACTGAATCACTATTTTGGAAGGTTATGTGATAAGCACTTTTGAAGGGCTTAGAGTAGTGTGTTTGAAGGATCAAGAACATTTTTGTAATTAAACATCTAGTGCGGGTGTAGAGGACAAGAATGGTGTATTTTTTTGCGTGATTTTGCGAGGAAGGAGGGTGGAAGAGAGGGGAAAAGAGGGTTGGACAATTAGTCAAACAAAAAAAAAAAAAAAAAAAAACAGAAGAAAACAAGCCTAGACATGCTTCTAGTTAAACAATTGAAGAGAAAAGGGATGAATAGTGCCCAACAGTGTTTTTTTTTCCCCCAATTTCTAGCATCTCAACCGATGCCGTTTGAGTAAGTGATACCTTTTTGTCCCACTTTTCTCCATGTTGTTTGTTTATTTTAGTCCTTCTTCTCATATATTCTTCTCAATTATATCTCCAACCAACAATTTTCTTTTCTTTTCTTAACTTTTTTCTTCTTTTTCGGTCCTCATTTTTTTTCTATCGACCTTAACCCTGTCTTTTTTCTTTTCTTGCCTGGTTCTTTTTTTCGTTCAATTTCGTCTTGAATTTTTTCTTCCGGCTTTCTTCTTTCAATTTCTTTCCTTACCATTTCTTTTTTTCTTTTCAACTACTTTTTTGAAAATTAAGGAAAAGAATCAGTTTACCTAAAAACCTTGAAAATTTATTAAATGAGTAAAAATTATGAAAATCATAAATACATTTTTTGAAATTATTGAAATTTTTTTGGTAAATAAGTTTTTAAAGTAAAAACAAGTTATAACAAATGCCTTTTTTTAACGATATTTATGATACAAAGTCATTAAAAAAATAATTTTTTTTTAAGTAAGGTTGTAAAGAAGGGTATGAAAAATATCAAAAGAAAGAGGAGAACGGTTCATCTTGGGAAGCAAACCACCCTAAGAAATTATTCAGCTATGATGGTCATATTGTGGAGGTCGACCTACCTCTTGCCGATCAAGTTATAAAAGTGAATTACTTTTTGGCGATCAAGTTGTTGAAGATGACCTGCCTTGAGCATCTTGAGAGGGAGACCTGCAGAAATTGCCTTAGGAATTTTTGAAATATAAAATGTTTGTTGATCAAGCTGTTGAAAGTAACCCAATTGGATCTTAAAAGAGAGACTTGTCTCGAAAATTACTTTTGAAATTTTAAAAAATAAATGGTTTGTTAGTCAAGTTATTGAAGGTAATCTATTCTGAATCATCCTGAGAGGAAGACCCGTCTCGAAAATTCTCTTCGAAAGTTTGAGAAATAAAATGTTTGCTTATCAAGTCCTTGAGGTGACCCATCTTGAGTCATCTTAAGAAGAAGATCTGCCTCGAAAATTCTCTTCGGAATTTAGAAAAATAAAATAAGACAAATCGAGAGTCGACCATTACTTGGAGGCAAACTCAATGTCTTAAAACTTGAATTGAGTTTAAAAAATTTGTCAACCAAGTGGTCTTGTATCCGCTGAAATCCAAGTGAAACAAAATCAACCTGATGGATAGAACGAAAGCCTGACAAACAACACTTGAACATTAATGGAAGCAATTGTAAAACAGTGAAAACAAATCGGAAACTGATATTCTAAAGCATTCAAGATTCAACGTTGGAATGCAATAAGATATTTATTTAAGCGCCAAAAGATGCAATAAAGCCTTTGATCAACAGAAGTCAACAAGCCCTTTTCATTTCCCCACCTAACGCCTTCGTTTCATAATGCAGTCAAGTTACTGTAAGTTACAATATATTTGAAGAACAAAAGCAATAAACATGGAAAGAACCCCTAACTCACAAGGTAGGGCATTCTTTATTTTGATGCAATAAAGGATTCGTTAGGTTGTAGTAATTTGTTTATGTTAATGTAGTAATACATGGGACCATTGCACCAAACTCTAGCTAGTGCATCAACAAACTTTTCTTGGACACTATAAAGTTTGTTTGGCCAACACTCTTGTTTGTTGATACTGTTCACATGCAATGTTAATTGTATTTTCGAGTAAATTATAGATTATTCTTTTTAATTAGATTAGTGGTTTTTTTTTTCCTCTCAAATTGTCCTTCTCTTAGTGCTTTATTTTTCTCTTTTTACCCACTCTTTTTCTCTCTCTCTTAACCAAAAATCAACCTAAGGGTAATTTGAAAAATAAAAATCACTAATTTTATTGAAAAAACTAAGTTGACGGAATTAGAACATAAAGACTAAATGACTGGTTTTTCAAAAGAAGGGGACTAATTAATTTGTTTCTCTAGATGAGGGGGACTAATTCATAATTTACTCGTGTATTTTCCCAACCATACAGGACCAATCTATTGATTTACCAAGGTGTATTTTCCGAACCAAAGAGGACCAATCATTTATTTGTTGTTATTAAAAATGGTCAGTGGGCAGGCAAATTGTCCCAAATCTTGATATTACAGCTTGTACCCACAACAATCACATACATTTAGAAGGATTCCATGACATCAAAACACTGCCCATATAGCAGGAATGAAGCTCATAGTACTGCCACTGTAGATGTTGACAAACCCTAATTATGATGATGCTCAAAATCCAGTCATTGAACAAGGAAACGGGCAAACAGACAGCCTTAGCCCTTTACCACTGAACTATGCAGCTATTTGACACCAAACTATTTATTTAACATGTCTAAACATTCGCACAAAGTATCAGACAAATTGACAAATAATATTCCCTATTATATGCTGAGGCCTGAGCCTCAAGTTGGTGGGGTGGCCATGCCGAATAAAAAAGTAGAATCCTGCTACTTTAGGCAAGACATCATAACATATGAAGTATCAGATTCCCATGCACAATCGAATCCATGTTTGACTGGGTGCTGAATCCTCAATAATCAGAGTCCAGTGTAACTCATCCGAATGTTGTCGGAGAGGAAAAAAAAATCTTAAAACGAATGCCTTGGCAAATTTAGCATAATCGATGCATATCAATAGTATAATGTACAGGGCAGGACTATGAACAAGGAGTACAGTTGAGTAAAAGAATTGATAAATATCATAACTACCAGCAGACCACGTCACAAGCTGGAAATATGATCAGAACCAATATCTGATCCAATTGCAAAGTGCTCAAGATGGAATGCAAATGACTCAGCTAGCTCAACAGCATCCTGAACTTTAAGCCGGGTTCCTTGTTGTTTAACAACTGTGGCTGCAACTCTAGCTGCTAATGCACCCATTCCTTTCAAATCAGACACACCCCGTAGGATACCATACAAAATACCAGATGCATATGCATCCCCAGCACCACAAGTGTCAATGGGTGCACATGGTGAAGGAGGGATATATACAGCTTCTCCTTTTACGCCAATATAGGATCCTCTCGGCCCATCAGTGACAGAGACAAAGGGTACAAAATGACTAAGATACCTTGTAGCTGAAATTGAACTTTCCTTTGGTGCAAAATCACACAAAGCTCTTGCTTCATCACTGTTTGCAAACACAACATCGGCACAGTTTCCAACAATTTCCCTGAACCACACAAGGAGGGAAAGAATGCTTCAATTGGACGACAATAAAGTTTCAGAGAGGGAGGGTGTCTCCTCACAATCACCAAGATCCATTAAATGAAACAACAAGTCTCTATATCTAATGAAATTAATAAAGAGAACGGTTTGCCAAATTCAGCAGTAAAAATAACTGCACAAAGCAATACCATTGAGGGACAAGCAACAATGATTTTTCTTTTTTATGCCTCAGACATGAAGCAGAAAATAGAATTCAAAGTGACAAAGTTCTAGACAATATTGAAAGGGCTTTCAATGGCCTTCCCAGTAATTATCTTACAATTCTAAAAAAATTGGGTTTCCAAACTTTGAGGGTTTTAAGAAATGAATGAGGGTTTTAAGAAGTGAACTTAGTAGTTTTAACTTCTTCCAAAACCCAAAGAATTTATGCATCAAACAGACTGCCACTAAACCACCTTAATAATCTTTCCATGAATTATCTATCCAAGGTTTGGCTGGCAACTCCACTCACAAAGTTAAAGGATGCAGCATTATGGTGGAAACTTCCAAAGTTAGGAGATAATAAAACGTGAACACCATGGTGTTTCTTTCTAACAAACATTTTCAAAAGTACTTCTATAATGTTTACTTGTCAAGAAAAATTATTTCAGTAATCTTGTTTATAAGCCATCAAATCAGAAAAGAATAAAATTCATAAACCAAATAAGATACATTTTTGTTTTACCAAATCAAGCAACAATCTTACCAGAAATCATCGTAGTGTCTTTCGATGCAGGACACATCTGATGCTGTAATTGCAACCAGCGCACCACTCCTGTGTGCTTCTTCGCAAGCTTTTGAAATTGTTTTAATTGTATCGGGAAATTCAAATAGATAGCCTTCAACTACCAATATGTTCGTCTTGGAAATTATGCTGGCCAAGCATGGATCATAGTTAACAGTTGAAGATGTACCCTAAAAGATGCCAATATGCTAAGGGTCAGCTCATATTCCAAATGATCCAGCAACCCAGCATCTGCTCCTATGATTTAATGCAATTTTATTTGGCCTTGTAGAGCAACAGAAAACCACATACAACTGTTGATAAATTATGCAGGCAGAGTAGATCATACTTCCAATACGTAATGAGGTTCATCAATTGGAAAAACAAACAATCCAGAAAGCAATCATGCACAAACCACAAAAAATAATGGACAGATGATATTATCATATCCAATTTAAATCTTTGTGTTGTTTAACCTCGAAAGTTTAGTACAGAAAACAAAATTTCTTTATCTCCTCCACTTTCGAACCCTATGATTAATTTCATTTCAAAATCACAAACTATATGACTTGTGCAGTTATTAATTCATATCAAGTGAACCATTCCTAGAGAATAGTGACAAAAATAACCATGTGCAACTCAAGTTGGAAATATTCTATAAACATAAGACAGCAACCATTCGAATGACTTGCATATTCTTGAAATCAAGAAATTTATCTAAAACAAAGATTCTCAAAATTGAGCAAAGACTTATCCAGGTTTGGTAACTGCTTTCAACTTTCAGCTAATTCAGTAACTATTTTCGAGTCAACAAAGAAGAACAGATGTATTTACCATATATGAGTAGTTCATTTTCTAGCAATACAAATCTTACATTGAAGCAGAATTTATATATTAGTACAGAAGCAATGGACTGCGTATCCACCAGAAATGAAGGATAAAACTTGATCAGCTAATATAGTTTCAGGAAATGCATTTCATTCAAGAAACAACATGCCCCAGTAGCACCCCATGCATAATCCTTATGCTACTGTGGCAAAGAATCTTCCTGAGGAGTCTGCAACTTCACAACTAGAAACACCAACTGTAAACCTTATTTATTTATTTATTGATGTGGTAAGCACTGAGCATAAGTTGATTTTAGGGAAAGACAAACTATAAATCTTCAAAATAAACTGCACTCAAGAATCAGGATTCATCACAAATCTTACCCTTCTAAAACAGAAATTACCTGATATGCAAGCATGGTTCGCTGTGCATCAGGGGTTGTGAGAACTATCACTGTTCCTGTCGTCCCATCTTTGACAGGTGCAGAGAGGAAATTCACATTTGCCCGGCGTAATTTTGATCTATGAAACAAATCATAGGAGAAAATATTGAATCTCATCAGATCACTATAAATTCCATAAACAAGTATCAAATAGTTCAAAGTTTGATCATAGACTATGACAGGTCAGTTTCCAAGGTTGAACCTTTATCCAGATGGATATAAAAAAGCAGGATTAGCAAATTAACATGATGCAACTTTTGGCATAGATGAAATGACAACACAGACATCAATTGAAGCACATAGCTAGTACATGCCAACTTCCCAAGATTAGGAACTGTAATCAATGGAAACTTTTCTGAAACCCATTGTCGATTTGTTTGGTGCTCAATCATGGTTTTTCTTAAGAAAAAAAATTTACTTCCTCAGTAAATGGTCAATTTAACAACTTCGAGATCCATTCTTTATACATTAATAAGGGAGGCTAGACAAGAAAGGGCAGGATATATTTTTGAAGGGAAAGGAAGAAGAAGCAAAAGTGGGGCAGTTATCCTTCTCTAGTTTGGATGTCTGGAAGAGTGAACAGGAGTAATGTAACCTCCTCCTGAGTGGTTCATGCCTGGAGGGAATTAATGAAAAAACAAAACCCCAATTTCTGACCTCCCTATAACCCCAATACTATGTCAAAGAATTATCAAGTTAATTTCCTCCTCCCCATACTCCAATTCTGGTTGTTGATAATTTTGATCCCTCAAATCCCTCTTTGACAAGGACTTCCAATTTCCAAATGCAATTGGAAGGCTCACTCCACAATTACGTACAATGAAATAATATTGCATACATTTCCACTGATAAATTAAAAAGAAGAACTAATCACACTTTTACAGAAGTAACCAACAAAAAGAAGCAAGAATTGTGGCTTTCATCCACATACTCTCATATGCACACAAGGAGAGCAAAGAAATAAAAGCAAGTTATTAGACTGTACCTGTAGAAGCCACCCAACGGATCGCTCCCTACACTGCCAGCCATGGCTACATTTAGGGCAGGGCCTCCTACGGGTTTAGAACCAAGCCTTGCCAGGGCAACTAGACTGTTTGAAAGAGATCCACCAGCAGCTGCCTTGTAGCTGCAACCATCCATAGCCCGCAAAACTCTACCCCTCTCCTCATGGTTCACAAGTTTCCTTGTTCCCTTCTCTAATTCTAATCTTTTCAAAAATTCGTCATCAACCATGCCAGAGAAATCCACCTAAAGATAAGAAAAATGCCAGAATTAATAAATTTCTCACCCAGAAAACAGAGAAACAGAGAAGCATATGGTAAAGTTAGAGTAGCAACAAAAGAATCAAACATTTAGGAAGTCACGAATTACTCCATATTGCCATGAAATAATGCAAAAACAAGGCCAATGCATATTATAGCTAAAATAAAAAAACATAACTACAGCAAAGATACACAAATTAACTTGTTACAGTATCTGGTAAGATGGTTGCTTCCATCATCTCTTATCAATGCGGCACATTCATCAAACGAAAGAAAATTGCAAAGCATGCTTTACTAATAGAAATACAGAGTCATCCCGTATAAACCTTCAACCATCCCAAAAATCCATATTATAATAACCAAGCAACTTTGTTTTCTATTCTCTTCCATTTGCATGCATCAATTGTTTGTTAGATAAACGAAACAAAATTTGTTTAACAAATAGCACAAAGCATAACCTTAAAAAAAAATTCCTATATTTGTCTTTCAACCAACATTTACTCAGCAGCTAAACAAGAAGCAGAAACCAAAAAAAAAAAAAAAAAAGATTCACCATAGCTTGACCAAGACCCAAAACATCCCATCTCTCAGGCAAAACAGAAGAGGGACTTCCGCCCTCTACTTCTTCTTCTTCTTCACCATCGTCGTCGTCGTCGTCCCCTTCACTTCCTTGGCTTCCAGTCCCCAATTCTCCTTCAAAGTTTGAAAGAGAAGAAATCCTAAACGCCCCACGTGAGGTTTTCCCCATAGAATCAAGTTTAGAGGTCTGTATTGGTCCGTAATGAGAAGAAAGATCGGTAGTTGTGGCGTTATGGGCATAAAGAGATAAAGGGTTGGGATAAAGAGAGAAAATAGGAGAAGACAGAGGTGGTGGATGTCTGGTTATGATGTGAGGAGGTGAGGCAATTGCAGGAGAGAGAAGGGAGAATGATGACATCATTATTCTTATTAAAAGCCAAAAATATTTGTGGGTTCTTTCTACTACCGAGCTAATATTGTGGGATTGTTGAGGATGGAGAAGAAGATGGGTTTATCTCCATCCACAAAAACCATAACACAAACCTTCTTCTTCCTCGGATAGTTCTCTCTCTGCTCACGTTTTTGTGGAGTAAATTATAAATGAGTCCCTTCTGTTTTGATAAACCCATTAGTTATTCCTTTTTTTAAAAAAAAGTAATAATTCAGTTATTATGTTTTAATTCTGTTAATAATTTATTTTTTATCAATTTTTCGTTAGTTTTTTTCTCAAATTATTATTTTTTAATACCTTCTTTCTCTTCTTCATCCACTATCTTTCTTTTTACACAACTAAAAACAAAAAGAAAAAGAAGAAGTGTAATTTAAGAATAAAAAATACTAATCTAATAAAAAATTGATAACAAATTAAGTTATCGTTCAGAATAAAATATTAGGAACTAAATAATTAATTTTTAAGAAAAAAATAACTAATTAATTCATTTTTTAAAATATGAGGGACTAGTTTATAATTTATGCCTTTTTTTCTTTTTTTTTTGTGTGGTGCAGCCAAATTGGCGAAGGACATTAGCAAAAGACATCACGTAACGACTGTACAGCGAGTGTCTATCTTTGACCAGTTGCCTGCCCCTTTCCTGGTGGATGAATTATAGATTGATCTTTCTAGTTTTATAAAATAAAATAAATAATTTATTTTGTTTCAAAAATTAATTAATTAGCCTTTTAATTAATATTGATTGTAATTAATTTAATATTATTTTATTTCAAAAAGTTTCTTGTTTTCTCATAATCTTTTCATATTTTTATTTATTATTTATTATTTTGTTAATTAAACCAAAAAAATAAAATAAAAGAATAAAAATGATTGAGTTATAAGGAAATTTAAAAATATAGGAACTAATTAATTAATAATTGAAACTAGTGTAACTATTTTTTTTTTGAAAAACTAGAGGGACTAACTTATAACTTACGCCCTTTCTGATTCCTATTTCTCTCTTCTTCTTCTTCTTTTCTGTTTTTTTCCCCCTCCTTTACAACGAATTAAATTGATAAATTTGAAGTCTTTATGCTTAGGTTACTTTAATACCTAGTTTACAAATAAAGAAGATTATATTATATCTAGGCATGATCTTAGGAGAAGAATCAAGGATTGAGAACAAATATGGATTGTAGAGAAATGCATGAAGGATATAAGGAGGTGTTCAAGAGAAAAAGAAATACATTGTTGATATTGCATGAGTGATGTTGGTGATATACTAGAAATTTTATAGTATTTAAACAATAACTATCAATATTTACTAAATGTGAGAAGGTTAGAAACAAAAAAAAAAAGAAAAAAAAGAAAAAGAAAGATAGGATAAAAAATTAAATAATAAATATTGAGCTTATGTGAAAATATTTGTATCATTTTTTGTGTGGATTGAATATGATTTTTCTCACATTTTTTGGTATGTCTTTTTTATAAAAATGAGTTCGTAAAATAAATATCAATAATTATTCATTAAGTTTTTTAAAATTCATTACTAATATACAGTTATATCCTTCCTTAATTTGTAACATGATGATTTGTAATGTCCAACTTATGAAGAAGAGCATGGAGATTTGCGATGCACAAATTGTCAGAAAAAAACATAAAGCGTATGTTAGTAATGTTTGTGCTTTTATAACAATGTCGTTTATATCTTTTTTTTTTAAAGTCAAAAATCAATGCTTGACTTATTTTGAAAGCAAAGCAGTTGTCATTAAAAAAAAAAAAACACTTTGTTTTTAAAACAAAAGAGATTTGATACCCTCTGGTTTTAACAAAAGCATATTTGTTTATCATGGAATTGATTTTTTTTTTTAATTGAAATGACAATTATTTGTTTATATTCCTTTTTTTTTTTTTTGCCCTTTCGTAAAGGGAGGGAAGAAATCACGTTCTTGGGAATGCCTTCTAGCCATGTATCACCATCTTAACGCTTCACGTGATTCACGTGCAGTCAAACTTGTCAGATAAATGGAAATTTAGCCGAAAAGGACTTCATTGCGGGCCAAAAATGATTCAAGATTTTAAATAATAAAAAATAAAGCTTCAGGATACTTTTAAACCAATTACCCATAAAATATGCTTATTCAATTAAAAAATAAAAAATTAAATTTTGAATGTCTTGAAAATAAATTAATAAAAAATCGAAAGTAAATAACTTGGAAATAAAATGGCAAATAATCAAAGAAAATGAATTTAGAAAATAAGCATATGGCTTGACTCTAAGTTCTTGTTCTTGGTAGAATTAAACACTAAAGCCGTCACCTAATACTTTAAAGAAATTAAGAATTTTAATTTACATTGGTTCTAAAGAAATGGATAAAGAAATTACTATATTTAAGAGAAGATATCAATCATTTAAAAGTTATTTAAAAGTTATCATATTTATTATATTTCTAACTTTGTTTCCTAAGAATATATGTAGAAAAGATATTGAATAGACGTACAAAGCTTACGCAATAATTAAAACAAAAAACTACCAAAATGGGTGTGATTTTAAAATGCTAAATTAATCATAGTTTATTAGAAAATCTCATTAAATTACTATCGAACCTTAAAATTAGGAGTTATCAATTTACAGTGGAGTTCCATTAAAGTTGTCTCATGAATCTCACACTAGGAACATCACGGAAAGATATTCTATACATGAAAGATGTAAATAATAAACTCGATGCCATGAACAAAATTAACTAAATAAACTAAAACAAAACGTCGATTTACTTGTTCCAAACACTCGTTCACATACTCACAATTCACTATTTATTGGTTTTTTACACTTTGGTTCATGATCTTTGCCAACTAATCTTTTGATCAACATCTTCATTTGCTCATCCATTTTAGTCCATGGATGAGAGAGAATGGAGGAGGGAAGAGAGAGACGGGAGGAGAGAGAAAATCACCGACCAAGCTTATTTAGGCCGCTTTGGTCGACGAAAATCCACTAGCTTTGTTTATCTTTGAGAGATGAGTTTGTTCATTGTTGTTTCAAGCCATTAAACTATTAAAGGAGGTAGATCGAGCCAAAAAAGGAAACAAAGTTCCAATTTGATTGTGTAATTTTTTTTCTATGCATTAAAATGATTTTTAAGGTTTTAGATATGTTTATTGGCTTTATTTTGGTCATTTAGAGGTATTTGGGGAAAAAAAAATGATGCCGGAATTCAATTTCTAGATGTCTAAAACTTGAATCTCGACTTTCCGATGAAGATTTTGGTGACCTCGATCGTCGAAAGTTGCAGCCCTTGGTTGTTTTTTTTTTTTTTTCTTTTGGTAGCAACCCAAGCTCGACTCGTAGGCTCGATGGGCTGGCCTAGCTCGACACGCGAGCCCGACCGTTTTTTTTTCTTTCTTTTTTTGTTCCCTTCCGTTTAGGCTTAGGAAATTGTTATTTATTTTGGTCCCTTCATTCTTTTTTTTTATTTTGGTCATTCAACTTTTCCGATCTTTGATTTTTATCTCTATAAAAAATATTAAAATTTTATTATATATGATTTTAATCCTTATAATCAATTTTTTTTTAACTTTTAGTAAACATTTATGTTTTTTTATGTTTTTTAATATGTTTTTATTTTAGTTGTGAAAATTTTCTCGTTTTAATTTTTATCCTTACTATGCTAAAACTAAATAAAATTTACTATTCTAATGGTTTTTTTTTACCGAAATTTTCTTTCTATTCTAATTTCTGTTTTGTTATTTTTTCTTTCTTTTCGCCATTAAATTTAGTAAAAAAAATTTTTAGTCTTTGTTTTGTAATTTTTTTTATTTTGATAATTAATTTTTTTCCTTATAAGGAACTATTTTTTACTTTTAATAAAACTTTTTGTTATATTTTGGTTTTTGTTTTATGATCTTTCATTTATTTTGATCATTAAACTTTTATTAGATTTAATTATTAATCATTTTACATTAAAATTAAATACATTTTAACTATCCTAAATTTTTTTTTAGTGAAAAATTTTATGTTTTGATTCTTATGTTATTAATTTTTTTATTTAGTCATTAAAATTCTATAATGTTTACTTTTGTTTATGCCTTATGCATAATGAAATTTTTTAGTCTTATTATTTATAAGTATTTTTTGTATGCTTTTAGTGAAAGTTTATTTATTTATTTTTATCATTTTATAATCTTTACTTTGTTTTAATCATTTAATTTTTATCATGTGTAATTTTATCTCTATTTTCTTTGTCGAGTTCTCGATTTGACAAAGCTTTTTTATCTTTTTGTTTTGAATGGTCTATCTGTCTCATTAATAAATTACGGATGAATAATATATGATAAAAATTAATCATCAAAAATTCAAAAAACTACCACATTATAATTTTAATTATCAGCTATTAATAAATATACATGTTTATATAAAAAATATCTAATTAGCAATATTATGTTACTCAACTTTATAGATTTTTCATTAGCTAACCCTATAGCAAATTATGAAATATATGTTTTAGTTTTTTTTTAAATTATTTTCGCATGATATTGTCAAATAATGATTTGTAAATGTTAAATTTTATATTAATGAATGCATAAGAATGATATATAATTCATCTCGCAACAACACGTGGGATATATGCTAGTGTTATGCTATTCTAAAAATAATTATGAAACTTCATTGGGCCACCGTCTGTTTGTAAAAATAGAAGACCAATTGATCTAATATTAAATCTCAAAACAATCCTCATATGAAATCACTTATTTAAATAATGCCTTAATATACTATGCAAACAAATACCAAAACAAAAATATAATTCTCGAGAGTAATTTAAGTATGAAAATTTGAACACATGCGAGTTTTTTTTATATATATATATATATATATGTGTGTGTGCGCGTGCACACGTGGAAATACACACAAATGAGGAAATTATAACATCTATCCGGTTAAATAAAAATAATAAAAAAATATCTATTGTAAGTTGTAAAATGAATGCCTAACTAAAAAGAACAAAACTAAAGTTACTAAAAGAAAAGCCCCTTAGCAAACCAGGAATTAAACTGATTAAAAAGGCCAGCTTTCAAGACGGCCGTTTTCTCCAAACTCCCATTCTATGATACATAATATGAAAAATAAATAAATAAAATAAAGATAAATCAAGTTAAGTTACTAACCTAGAATAAAACAATAAAAGCAATGACCAAAATAAACTAAAAGACATAAAAGCCGAAAGCAAAACATTTTGTTTCCATTTTAACTACTTTTATGTAAAAATGAAAACGTAATTAAAGAGTGCATAGATTAAATTATCGATATGTCACAAAATTACTAATCTAGAGACCTAAGGGGGCAGAAATAAAAGCAATATTCTGTTTTTTACATTAGTCTCTACCGCATAAAATAAGAATGTAATTTAAAACCTAACCAACTCATTGTATTAAATTGAAACTAAACAACAACAACATGGATTGAAATGTACGCAAGATAGCAAATTTATAACAACATTCTATCTTTTTTATTTAACTCTTATTAAACATGATTAAAGGATACCTAAACTAAATTACTAAAATGAAACAACTCAACCCAAGTTAGGATCAAACTGGAAGAAAAATGACAAAATCTAAAACAAGCATTTTCCTTATTTTCTTCCACCGTGCTGCTGCCATTTTTCAACCTCCACTTCTACCATTTCCCCTCCTCTTTTGCTTTGTTTTTCTTTTCATTTTCGCAACTTGAGAGAGTTGTGAAGATGTGAGTACGAAACAACACAAAACAACCTTGCTCACGAAGTTACATTTTTTAAAAATAACAAAAAACTTAAACAATAAACCAATAAAACTAATTAATTAATTAATTAATCACGTGAGTTTACATTTATGTCGATCATTAGTTAAGGTTTTTTAATTTTATGTCGTTACTTAAAATTAAACCCAAACTAATGAGTGATGAAAATATAAACTCACTTAATTAATTAGTTTTATCGATTTTCATTTTAATTTTTTTGTTATTTTTTTCAATATCTTGATGGAAAACCAAAAATATTGGGATATTGAAAAATGACAAAACCATGGTTAATTCCGACATACGAGTCCGCTTGTCTTGGAGATAAGTGACACATTAGTTCAGTTGTAATAGAAATTTACAAAAATACTTCATTGATCCAAATCTAAAGTACTTAAAAAAATAAAACTTAGTACAGGTACTCAAATATTAAAAATCACTAACTACAAATATCCAAGCAACCAGTACAGCTGCCAAGTGGATGGGTTCATCAAGTTGGCAACCCACGTGAATGCTCCAGATTTAAAGGAAGCAAAAGAGTAGCATAGATACACATGTAGGAAATCCTCACTTTCTAATCACCAAACGAAGCTTCTCACGCTCGCAAACCTCCGTCTCTCCTCTCGATTCATCATCAATCGGACTGAACATTTATCCCCTCTAAAAGGAAAAACAAAGGGGAAAAAAAAAAAAAAGGAAGCACACTGAGAAATTTGAGGTACGCGATCTCTCTCCCTCTCTCTCACAGTTCAATTGTAATTTTGATAATGTTCGTGATCTTTTTCTAAACGAGTAAAATTCTGCTGCATTTCCTGCATTCTTTTCTTTTTAGATTGTAAAATTGATGCCGATTGCTAAATACCAGTGTAGGATTCGAAAAATTCATGAGATTAGATTTTGATTAAGCAATTGGAATTTCATTTTCGTCGAGTAGAAGGATTTTTTGGTTTGGTTTTGCGGATCTATTTTTCCTGTCTTTTATTACTTCCTTTTGTATTTCTTTTTGGTTGAAAGGAGAGAAACCTGACTTAGGTTTAATTTGTTCTTGATTTGTTCCAGTAGAAATGAACCAGGCCGAACTGACTACAGAGCAGGTTGGTGATCTCATCACTTCTTTTACAGTAATAACGCATTTCTTATTTGGTTTCTGAGTTTGATTAATGAAATGTATTTGTTTATTTAATTAGGTTCTGAAGAGGGATATTCCATGGGAGACTTACATGGTGACAAAGCTAATTTCCGGGACGGATCTTCAGCTACTAAGGCGATATGATAATAGACCTGAAAGTTACAGGGCACAATTGTTAGATGATGTAATCGAATCCTTCTGCTCAATCATCTCTGATTTTCTTTTACGCAATTTGTTCTCTGTGTATTTGTTGTGACTTGAATGCTAAAGTCATTTTATCTGTTTTATTCAAACTATGGCAGGATGGTCCAGCTTATGTTCGGGTATTTGTTACCATCTTACATGACATATTTAAGGAAGAAACGGTCGAATATGTTCTGGCTTTAATTGATGAAATGCTTACAGGTATCATTGTTTACTACTTTATATTCTCATCCTGCCTGCAATTATATGTTTGGTTGAGCAATTCAACTTATTTTTTGTTTCTTTTGGCAGCAAACCCAAAAAGAGCCAGATTATTCCATGATAAGTCTCTTGCAAATGATGATCCTTATGAACCTTTCTTAAGGCAAGTATTCATTTATGTAGTTTCTTTCAGTGTAATTGTTCAGGTTAACTTTACTACTTAAAGGCATAAAAGTAATGGTTGATTTATTCTAGCTGTTCATCAAACTATAGATGCTAAGCCTTTGTGTTTGACTTTCACTACAACTACTCATTTTATCTTGGTCAAAATAAGGAAAACTAAAACTAACTGCAATTTGGTCCACTTTCAGATTGCTTTGGAAAGGTAACTGGTTCATACAAGAAAAGAGCTGCAAGATAGTTGCTTTGATTGTAAGGTATTGACAAGATGATTCTGTACTGTTAAAGAATGAAGTTTCAAGAAATTAGCCACATTGATTTCTGCATAACACATCAAGGTAACTCTGTAAGTTTTTTGTTTGGTTTAGTGCTAGGCCAAAAACTCAAAGCCTTCTTTCAAATGGAGAAGCCTCAAATTCAAAGAGCAAAATTACTTGCATTGATGATGTGCTGAAGGGATTGGTTGAATGGCTCTGTGCCCAGGTTGGCATACCGGTCTTAGAAAATAATTTAGTAGGCTTTAGTTTAGATGATACTCATTGTCACTCTTCACTCATGATGTGTAATGTCATTTAGCTGAAGAAGCCTTCGCATCCTAGTCGTTCCATTCCAACTGCAATTAGCTGTTTAGCGACATTACTTAAGGAACCTGTGGTCAGATCTTTGTTTGTTCGGGGAGATGGCGTGAAGTTACTGATTCCATTAATTTGTCCTGCGTCCACTCAGCAATCTATTCAGGTAACCTTTGTTGCCTTTTGCAATCTTTCTACACTAGCATTGGCCTGATTAACAGGCTCGATGAGCTTTGGGTACAGCTTGTGGTTCTTTTCAAGTAAGCTTTAAATTCTAGAACCCATAAACTAGTTGCTCTTCATTTTATTGATAGTTATTCTCTTTGTTACAGCTTCTTTATGAAACATGTCTATGTGTCTGGCTATTGTCTTACTATGAACCTGCAATTGAATACTTGGCTACTTCAAGATCCTTGCCGCGACTTGTTGATGTTGTAAAGAGTTCCACAAAAGAGAAGGTGAGGTTGATTCCTTATCTATTTTTCCAGTAAATATGACTATATGTTGCATTTGTATATTTATCCACTTTTTTCATCTTGCATTTTCTGGCAGTTAAGAATTTTCTGTTGTTTGGTTGATTAGTCACGAGGAGCAATCTGCACTTGCTCTACTGCTTGACAGATTTTGTTCGTGACTTTTTTTTTTGGCAGCTTAATATGCTGACATCCCTATACAAAGAATATATGCTAGGATTCATCTGATTTTATCAAGTTCTTTGTCTTGGTTTCTGTTAGGTTGTCAGAGTGGTGGTCTTGACCTTTAGAAACTTGCTTTCCAAAGGTGCTTTTGGTGCTCAGATGGTGGACCTTGGATTGCCACAAATTGTTCAAAATTTGAAAGCACAAGCATGGAGTGATGAGGTAAGAGATGTAGAAAGTTTTAACTCCAATTCTCTATTCGATTATTAATTTTTTATTTATTATTATTATTATTTTGAGATTTTATGGAATACAGAATATAAGGAAATAATGAAATACTAGTCCTCATTGCCTCCCTGGATACTTGATGGAGTAGCTATGTTATACTTGGAGAAACACTCTCCGCTTTGGAAACCCAAAGCTACATTAAGTGATTCTTCATCAAGCAAGAAGTCTTTTTGGTCAAAAAATAAGGGTCCTTGGTAGATTTCTATGTTTGGGGTTTAGAGTCTTGAGACTTATGGATTATTTTGTAAGCTTGTGCAGAATTGTAATTTCTACATGTTCTTGCAAATTAGGGGTGTAAATTTTCTGAATTACTTGAAGGTCAAGGTCTAGTCTTATTTAAGAATTTGGTATTGTAGCCTTTAATAGTTTACTCCTGCTTAGTTTATTTCCTAGTCAAGTAGAGATTATTCATCCTAGCTTAATGTATTATTAACCAACAGCTGGGATTGGCTACACTATCTGACAACTGTTTCCAGTCACAAACGTGGTTGGACACGTGTTTGCGTGCTTTTTTAATGTTCTTTTAGCACTTTCCTGTAGAATAAGTTGAATCACACCACTCCTTATCTTTGGTACTATGTTTCATGTAGTACAGTGTCTTTCTGCTGGAGTGGAAAGTTATTTTAGAGGGGTTAGTGTAGCTGTACCAAAGTGTTGTAGCGTTCTTGGGTACTGTAGAAGTTCTACTTTTGTAACCATAGCAGTTAAGAGGAAAATACTTCACAAGTTTTATTTCTTTTTCAGTATTTTTTTTATTCAGATTGGAATTTACTTTTTAATTAAGGGACTTTCAAAAAAAATTTCCGTGGTAAATAGAATATAATTATGGTACTCACTTATTCACAAGACTTGATTATTCTCTGACTTTCTCATCTTCAAGACTACCTTTCCGTAAATGTGAAATTTCGTTATGTTGTGAAATTTTTGTACATGCTTGTAGATGTTTGGAACCATGGTGATTTATTTACTTAAATCATGTCTACCTGGTATTATTTACCTTAGGATTAAATTGGTCCCTTTTGTTTTCCCTTGGGCTATCTCTTCCTCCCCTTCCTCTATTGCTGTGCATGTGCATTATGTTTTTGAATTTTGAACTGAACCAGTTTATGTCTTCATTCTACTGCTCTAGTTGCTTTTTTAGTTCTAAAAAAATCTAGATTCTATCCTATTTCTTCTTAGTTTTAGATGTATCCATCATGAAGTTTATCACAAGATTTGCATCTGTTACTTCTAGAGTTTATCAAAGAAATGATTGTGAATTGAATTATGTATATAATCTTTTACTTCTTTTTAAATGGTTTCTTCTTATATGGCTTTGAATGCCTTTTGGTAAATGTGAAGTTGATGATTGTTCTGTGAAATTTTCGTACAAGCTAGTAGGTGTTCAGTACCAATATGGCGATTATTTACTTATGTCATGGCTGCCTGGTCTTCTTTGCCTTAGGATTAAAATTGATGCCTTGCTATTGGGCTATCTCTTGCCCCATTTTGTCTATTTCTGCCCATGTGCATAATGTTTGTGAATTTTGAGCTGAACCAGTGTATGTCTTCATTGTTCTGCATGAGTTGCATTTTAGTTCAAAAAATATCTATTGACCCTATGGCATCTTTGTTTAAGATGCATTTATGATGAAGTTTATCGCAAAACTTAATTTTGTTACTTGTAGAGTTTATTAAAGAAATGAATGTGAATTGAATTCTTTCTATAATCTTTTTTATTTTATTTTTAACTGGTTTCTTCTTTAATGGCTTTGAATTTTTCCCAGGACCTACTGGAGGCGCTGAACCAACTAGAAGAGGGGCTAAAGGATAAGATCAAGAAGTTGAGTTCTTTTGACAAATACAAGCAAGAAGTTCTCCTTGGCCATCTTGACTGGTCTCCTATGCACAAAAATCCTGCGTTCTGGCGTGAAAATATCACGAATTTTGAAGAAAATGATTTCCAGGTACTTGTTGTCAATCTTCTCATACCTTAATTAATTACTTTGATGAGCTTTGAAAGAAGTATGATAGATGGAAACAGTCATAATTGTCTAGTGAACTTCCTTTAAATGCACAAATTTCTTGAATCTTGTGTGGTCCTTGGCCAGTGGCCTTGGGGGTTAATGGAATTTCTGTGCAATTGCAAAGAGGTATCTACTGACTAGAGCTGGACAAGATCTGATGGATTTAGGGGATCCAACTGTATTAAAAACTTATTAAATATTAAGAATTAAAACCCAAATATCTATTTCAAATTTAATTTATTGTATCAAATAAAAAAAATTCTGTTGCATTACCATTATTCTTGCAAGAACCAAAGTGTATGGAATAGTTCCATTCCTTCTTGTGTATGTTTTTCATTCCATTTTATTCCATTGCACCATATTAAAGAAAAGAAAATATGTAAAATGGCGTCATGATTACAGTATATGAGTCTATAGCCTAGCAATTCCGAGGGTAGCTAATAACCCATGTAGCATGTCCTCTCCATTCTCTCAAATAAATTGGTAATACCCAAGAGTGGAATTAGCAAGCATAAAGATACAAAGAAAGTGTTTGATCTCCTCCTCATTAGTCTATTGAAAAGTGTATGAAGATTGCATGTGTTCTCTTTGTAAACCATTCAAACTTGGAAGGGTACAACTTACAAGATCTAAAATTATTATCTTTCACTGAGGCTTGAGGTAGCCCCTGGTCTTTGATCATTACGCTTGCTGTTTTTTCCGTACATTTTTTTAAAAAAAAAAATTGAATAATAGACTATGACCAAATCAGTGCTTTAGCTTGACAGAATCACCTTGTCTTCTTTTTACTTTTAGATATATATTTGGATTTTGCACTTGAATTTCTATTTGCATTTTGATCCTAGATCCTTGGGTTTCTTTTCTAGTTATTGAGACTCAGCTAGAAAAAGGACAAACCCACCATAACTGTTAAATAATAAGGATCCCTGGATGGTGCTTGTATTGATTCTGTATATTTTGGGGGTTCAAACTTCATACTACTTACAAGCTATCTGGTCTAATGAGCCTCAGCTTGACGATCTCTAAAATTTTATACATGCCCCTCCACTCTCAAGGCCCAAGTGACCATACAAATTTTGGTCTCCATTATTAATTGGGATCGAGCCGCTAGTAGCATCATTGTTAGTTCCTCAGTTCACTGTAAGATTGATGATATACTGGTAGCTGACACAGAATCTTCTTGCCCGAATATGATTCTATACTAAATCAATTTCTTATTTTTGCTTGGTAGCAGAAAAGTGGCCAATCTAATGCAAGTACCAATTGGTATCATAGTACTTAAGAGTAAGACAAAAAGGGGATTGATTGACGGTGTGACTGTTTTTTCAACTATTTGTCCTGGATTGTATATTATATGTTGGATCTGAATAATGCCCTTGCCTGTTCAACTGTCACTCTGCCTGGACTGACATTATGCTGGGTTATAACGGAGGAAATTAACAGGGCACTATATAGATTGTATGATAGTTCTTTTTGTTGCATGGGATTTGAAGGCTGGAAAAATGTGCATCAACACTATGACAACTACGTCACACAAAATACAATCAGTTTAGTAATTATTGTTTCAGATTATTTTTCACAAAATATGGAACTACTGTAGTGCTTATAATGCCTTCTACTACAGATTCTGAGGGTCCTCGTCACAATTTTGGACACATCCAATGATCCAAGAGCTCTGGCTGTTGCTTGCTTTGATCTCTCGCAGTTTATCCAGTACCATCCTGCTGGGCGTGTCATAGTCACAGATCTTAAGGCCAAGGAAAGGGTGATGAAACTGATGAACCATGAAAATACTGAAGTTACCAAAAATGCTCTACTCTGTATTCAAAGGCTCTTCCTAGGTGCGAAGTATGCAAGCTTTCTGCAGGTCTGATTCTCCTTGTGTACATCATCTGCTTCCGGATTGCATCTGTGGGCAGATACTGAACTCGGCTCCTTTGTCACTTTGTTACAATATCTGAAATTTATCAATCCGAGCTCATATTTTTATTTATCAAACGTTGGGAAACTGTGAAGAATTAATTTCTTCCACCGAATGAAACTTTGAGATTTGGAAGAGAATAACTGTGTTATGTTTTGGGTGTATATACATTTCAAGAGTTTGTTGATCGATCAATAATGTAATCGTGCAAAATAAAACAAAAATATGTTTCAGCTTGTATGAATATTTGATTCATTGAGTCGCACAAAATATTTTTCTTTGTACTCTCAGTTCTACGGATGTGTGCTTCCAGTAGATTAGTTATTGCACTGGCATTAACCAAAAGAAAAATTAGGGTGAAAAGTTGAGGTAACTCTTTACCTTTTCTGATAAAGAAAATCAAACATTTTTATCTACCATCCTTGTTTGGCCTTGAAGTTTGGAATATTTTTCTTTTCTAGAGATCAATTACTTTATCCATTTTATTTATAGCAAAAATTTTCCCCAGTATTTGATTTTTGATCAATTTCTCCAGTAATTGTGGTTGAAATTAGGCCAATTAATAATGGTAGTATTTATGCATCACTTGAATTCAATTTTCTCCGTGTATTTGGCAGAAAGTCAATTCCTCAGTCATGTGATGCATTAAAATTGACAAAAATTAAAAGCAATTATCAATTAACTGGATATACATATAACTGTTAATTTTAATTATGGGGGAAATTGACCAGCAATTTAGCACAAAGGAAACTGGGGAAAATTGCTGGTCGCTCCAAGTACAGAAGCAAAATAAAGAGTTACCTCTTTTTTATATCAATCGGTTTGAGTATGTTTTACCCTCTTCTATCTCTCTTTTTTGAAAAAAATAAAAAATAAAAATAAAAAAATTAAATAACTGTGAAGGTACGAGAATTGAAGGTTATCAATCATCAACGTCGTCAAAACTAGAACTTGGTTTGAAACTTTTTATTTATTGGAAAAAATGTAAAAATGTTTTTTTTTTTAATTCTTTCATGAGAGAATCTAAATCAATATGAGGAACATTATTAACATTCAAAATAAATATTTCTAACAATGAATATGTCTACATGATTTGTTCCATCAGAATTTGATGGCTATTATAACCTATGCTTGAAGAATTTGTTTTGGCAATGCGTGATCCATATGTGCCTTACTGTTTTCAGACTCAAAAGATTTTATGATCAAAATTATTTTAAAAGATTCTACGAACTCTAAAGTATAGGATTTTTTTTCTTATGTAGTATTTGTAAAAGATTCAAAATCCTACTATGCCTAGGTTATTTGTTTTTTTGTTTGATTTGGACGTCAATATTTATTCTAATTAATATTTTTTTCAGTGGACGACCTATTTCTAAGTTGGTTATTTTTTTTTCTCCTTGTATTACAGATAGCTTTAGCTCTTAGAATAGTCTTTTCAAATTTGAAAAAAAAAAAAACTGATTATTCGGTTTTCACTAAACAATGAACACCTCTAAATGTCATCATTATAATTCTTTGATTTATCCCAATAAGCAATTTCAATACAATTTTATCCAAATCATCTACAAATTTTAGATTACTAATTAACTATATAATCTATATAAATAAAATAAAATAACATTATTTAATTAGACAGTTTAAGAGTAAGGCAAGAGGGGTGAGCTTAAAAGCAAATAGGGTTAAATTATCATTTTTATCTAACTTTTTATAATATTCTAAAAAAATATTATAAATTACATAAATTATATTCAAACTTTCCAAAACAGTGTGTATATATATGTGTGTGTGTGAATTTATGTATTATTTTATTTGGATAATGTAGTTTTAATATGCACTTTCACCATTTTATATTTTTGTTTTCTTGTAAATAAATCTAGTGCTAATGATCATTTAAGCACAGGAATTATTATAACAGCAAACCTAATGTCGTCTTTTCAAAATAAATAAATAAACCTTATGTTTATTCGTTTATCAATCACGACAAATAAACTACATCATATTATATTTTCAACTGTTTTACATATAAAAAAAAAAAGACGCATATGCTGATTTACCTATCCTCATTAAATAATAATAATAATAATAATAATAACGTAGATTATGAAAAAGAAGAAGCAGGCCTGGATATGGGTCTATTCTGTAACATGAAGCCCATGGAGCCACAGGCTTAAGTCTATCTGTGGTTTAGTTTGCAGAAAGCATCAGTGGTCTGGTCGGGGTTGAGACTTGCGAGAAGATCAGGAAAAAAATGGAGAAAGACGAGAAGGTGAAGGAGAAGGAGAGGGATAAAGTATGCAAGAGGTGCAAGCAGACATTCACTTCCTCCTCCAACACTTCTTCTGCTTGCCGTTTCCATCCATCATTTTTTGTCTGCCGTCGTCATGATGACCAAAAAAGGTACCTTCCTGGCTTTCTTTTTCTTCCCATCCCTCTCTATATATAGAGAGTATACATGAGTGTGTTTGGACCTTGTAGTGGTAGTTTCGCATACCCTTTTGCCCAATTTTGAATATTCGTTTGAAAAAAAAATTGTCCAATTTTCAATTGATTTGTTAATGCTTTTACTTTTGCTGTAATTACAAGGAAACACCGTTGTCCATCATTCTTTCTCATTCTCATTTCTTAAATTTGTTTCAGCGGACTGAATGCTGGAAAAACATTCTGGGGTAAAACAATTTTGTTGTTTCTATCATTTGGTTCTGAGTTATGTGTGCATGTGCATGGACCACCTAGTATTGACTATGCCTTAATCCTAGAATAAGTGGTTGATTTTTTGGTCAAGTTGGATACCCCATAGTTTCTGCTGCATCTGGTTGATGAGAACAGCTTATAGCTTGTCAGATTGTTCATCAGGAGGCACAATAAATAAACTTATGCCTTTTGTGCTGGGTTTTCTGCTATTGTAGTTATGATGCTGATCTAGCTTTCTAATTCATAGCTTATCATATAGAATGTTGAACACTCAAGCTGGAGGATATTTGGGATAAAATATGAAGTGAAAGAATTAGTCAAATTGATCCATATTTTGGCCTTTTGCTTAATTGCTTAGATTTGGGTTTAGTATTGATCTTGTTTACAAATTATATGATAAATACGTGAAAGAGCATGCAAATTTTTTTTACCTCTCTTTCTTTTCCCTGTTGTTATAAAGGTACAATCTATTAGAAACCTTGCATTGCAGACAGTGTCTGGAGATATGTGGAAGCTAAAGTTTAAATAATGAGTGAAAATTTTTAGAAATGCTTTTGAGTAATTGAAACTCTTTTGTATCAAATGGAAATTACTTTAGAGCTCCACAATTTATGTTGATATAACTTTATAGATTATCAAATTCAGGACTCTAGTCACTAGCCTATAATAGGAGGCGTAATTTGGATAGCATTTGATAGCCCATAAATATTTTAATTACATTTCCTTTCTTGAAGTGAAAAATGTGTTTGGTGATGCCCTCTAAAGTTTTTGCTTTTTCTATATGAAGATGAAATTGGACAGCAATGCTTTCTATATGAAAGCTGTTTTTGTAGGGTAAATTATTTTTCTTATGCTAGTGATGCCATCTCCTTCTCTGGCATTTGAAAGTATGCTTCTCAATCTTAAACATCACCTTTATCACTGCAGTTGCCAATCAATACCCTTATTAATTGGAATGCTCCAAACAGTCTGTCATTGTGAGAGTACATCCATCATTTTCATACCATTATTGCTTCATTCTTACCTCTATATTTTACTGCTGCTATTAGCATCACATATTTGCATGCAAAATATGATTTTGAATGCAGCACCTGATGAAGCCTACTATAAATTGTCTCATTCACAATTACAATGAGTGATAAGAGAGTTGTTTTGGTTAGTTTTCGATGAATAAAGAAAAGAAAATTGTTTTGCGCTTCTTTATTTTCATTGGAGTAAAGCATAAATGAATGTTAGGTTCAGTAGATTGCTTTGTTAGACTGTAATTCAGGTAACTGTTCGATCAGTGTGATTGTGGCTAATATGACCAGGAGATTTTGCAGTGATTAGTTGTTTTAGTTTCATCAATGATATGGTGGTTTCTTTTCGTTTAAACAAGAATCGAATTCAAACATATGATAGCATTTTGGTTGAGAAATGCTAAAGTCATGTTTGGCTGATGAACTTATGCTAGCTAACGCTTATGTATTTTTGGTTGGTTGAAGGTACTATGAATTGGGACCAGATGATCCACCATATGCTGCCAAATTTTATGATTGTTGTGGGGCTGAGGACCCTGAGGCATCTGGATGCACTACCAGTTTTCATGTGTCATATGATGATTGATGTAATGTTCCTCTTCATCTCCTAGATTCTGACTGGATCAAAATTTGTATATATGTGCGCACTTTCTAATTGGTGTATCATGGGATAATTGCCTTTTTGTTATGTTAGGTACTTTGCAATAATATGTTACACCTTAATTTAATTAGGTTTTAGGTGGTGCTTTTATATTTCGCATAACAAGTTGGCATCCTAAGGAACATGTTTGGCAAGAGTTGAAATCAATTATCACATCAATCCTTGATCTTACCTGTGCTTGTTCTTGTTCGTTGCACTGGTTCATTCACAAGCGTTATTACTTTGCAATAATATGTAATATGTTACACCTTAAATTAGGTTTTAGGTGGTGCTTTGCTGTTTCGCAAACAAGTTGGCATCTTAAGGGACATGTTTGGCAAGAGATGAAATCAGTTATCGCATCAATCCTTGATCTTGCTTGTGCTTGTTCTTGTTCTTGTTCGTTGCACTGGTTCATTCACAAGCATTAAAATTCAGCTCAAATGATTTTTGAAGAAGAGAGGCGTGATAGCTGAAAATAAAATATAAAATAAGGCTTGATTTTAGTGCACCCTAGAGCCTAGAGGTAGGCCAAAAAATAATTCCGAGACAAACAGTAAAACATATATTCTTTTTGCCATTTCAATTTTCACCCCACTCTGAGGTTTAATGTGTATGTATCTATATATATATATATATATGGTAACATAACCCTACATGTTGACTTGAGGCAGAGTCTCTGCCACACAATTACAAAGACAAGCTTTGTCCAAGGCAAGGCAATCCCTATTAGACATGGCTTTCCAAGATTCTTGTGAGATTGAGGCTGGCAAAAGAATAATCAATAGAGAAGCAAACATGCCTCCCACGTCAATTATCGTATCAGGCTGCTTTGTACTGCCTCTTGTCTTCTGCTTCACCTCGCTCGACCACCTTTTCTTTCTCTCTGCATTTTCAGCCAATTTTGATCCCACTCCATCTCCATGTGCCTGACAGTTGTTTAGATTTTTGCAAGTTGGTTTGGATTCTCTATTAAATATATGCACTTCTATCTTAAATACCATCTGACTAGCTCTGTGTCTTAATCATTTTTGTTGTGTTGTTTTAAATATGGTAAACTAATCTGCCTTTTGTTTAATTTAATCATTGCATTTCCATATAATGGGATCCAAGTTCTATCCTTTCCAAAACTTTATTCAATTTCTCCTTTGCTATAGTGTTTTTTGGCTTTTGATGACTAATGGGATGCAAAAAAAAAAAAAAAAAAAAAGGGAGTTAAATTATATCCAAATGTAATGTTTCTTATCACATACTTAAGTGAATTCAATGTTTTTTAATTCCACGTTCAAGGGTACTTTTAAATAGTTCATATGTCAATTAAAATTAAATTCTTACATATTGTGAGTTTTTTCAATAAAAATCGAAATCAAATTAATAAGAAGACAAGTCAGCTGACAGTTGATAAGATTACAGAATTGAAATTTATAAATAAATACAAAAATTTAGAAGAAAATAAAACTATAGCCATACAATTTATTTATTATCTCTATAGAGACAGCTCTTGACTGAGAAGTCTGCTATTGTATTCTTCATTAACGAAGAATATAGCTGAATGAAATGAAATTTAAAAATATAATTAAAAAATCAATAGAGTTAAACATACTTTGCAAATGTCAGCATCTAACAAAAACTTATTTATTCATTCAAGCAAAGAATTAGTCAAGTCCGATTGAATAATTTAATTCACTTGATGATAGCATTGATCTACTACATTTAAAAAAAAAAATGAATAAATTTTCCCATATGTACTAACTCCCATATTAATATATGAGCACAGAATGCATTAATCGATTGCTATCTTCTTCTTCTTTTTTTTTCCCTCTTTTGTCGTGATGAACTTTTTACCCTTACAGGCACGCAAAGCAATTTGTCACAAGGGGAAAAAAAACAAGGTTCGAAAAAAAAAAAAAAAAGGAAAAGAGGAAGAATGAAGGAAAAGAAGATATAATTAGATCACAGTTGAAACATGCCATGTGGTAGAACATGTTGGTTGCTTGTATATATTTCTGTCTTTCCACATCCATCGTCCTCTTGATATTAAAAAATCATACCACATGAATTAACGGTCCAATTAAATGTATTATATACTATCTCATAGTAAACTGGGATGCTAGTTGTTTCAGTACAATTAATGTTTAACAATTAATGTCAGTTGCAGAATCCTATCTATAGCAAAAAGAAAAAAATATAAATGTTGGTTTTGCTAGAAGTATCCATCCATGTTGCCGTAATTTTCTTCGCAATTGAGCAATAATACTCTGGTAAAACAGTGGCACCTCGATTGGGTTATGGGCACCTAAATTTCAATGATCTTGGTGAAACCCAAATACAGATCCTAAATTAATGAATTCAAAAGTTGCCTCGGAATTTTGTTACTTAGAAAATTTAGGACCAACTTGTGACCCAGTCTTGAGTGCCTTTCTCATCATAGGTAGGGTTGTGTTGAGGAGAAGGCACTGCAGGGTGGGTTTGGTTGTTCATATTACTTGTCTCTTTTAATTTTAATGGTTTTAAGTTTTCATTTTCAGTAACATATGTAGCATCCAAATTAGTATGTTTAGTTGATTCAAGAGACAATTTGGTGGATTCCTCTACTTGGTGATGTAATTAAAATCAACATGGATGTTCTTCTTAACAACAATATTAGTAGCTTTGGTATTATTGTCGGAAATTCTACAGGGCAAATTATGTTTTCCGTCAACAAAGGGCTGAAGGTATGATTCTTCATGGAAATAAACGAAGCTCTTGCTATTTCTTACGGTCTACAATTTGCTATTGATATGGATTTCTCTTTTAATTTTGTTTTCAGTTTTCCTCTTAATAAGTAAAATTCCAAATTTATATGGTTGGTTGGTTGATATTGATTTAGTTTGATAGCAAGTGATGGAGAAGGAAAGCAGTTGATTCTTGGATTAAAGCATTAATTTCTCAAGAACATGGAAAAAATATTGAGAGGAGAAAACACTTCCTCGTAGCAATCTTCAATGGCAATTGTACTCGAGACCAAATATGCCATTGAAATGGATCAAAAGGGAAGATAATGTGACGAGGTTTGTGTAAAATCCTTACTGACCACCACTTACTTCTTAGCTGAGTTGGACTGTCTTGCTGTAAGGGTTACCATAGGAGGGTTGTCAAACCTTTAAAACAAGAAAAATCTCCGAAAACACTTTTATTTATTTATTTATTTATTATTATTAAATGGCTATTTTGGTGTTTGTATAGTTTCAAATACATAACAGCCATTATTTAATACAATCTGACTTATCTATTATTATAATTATTATAGTCATAAAATTTTTATCCCTGAGATCACTAACTAACTAAATTATTATTCTCATCATTTTTTCCTATCAATATTTGTTATATAATAATTATTAATAATTGGTGAATGATATATTGATAATTATCTGAAAAAAATAATGAAAATAATAATTTGATTAGTGAATTTAATAGTATCATATATATATATATATATTTGTTTATTTTTAATTTGAATCTATTATACACTGATGCTATTAATGTGAAATTTTATATCTTAAAGTTGTAATATATTTTATTATTTTTATATAATAGAAAATTATTTAAAATATTATTAATTTTTTATTTTATAAGATTAAATTATTATAGATGTTATTATTATATTTAATTAATAAAATAATTAAAATTGTGATTGTTATTATACTATCCCAGCGAACTGCAATCGCAGCTATTTTTACTGCTGCACCTGCTAGTTTTACTACGAGGGTGCGTCTTTGCAGATAAAGATGAGAAGATAAGACGGCTTTTATAAAGCTTAATGCTCACGTGAATCTATTGCGAGATAAGGGCACTTTGGACAATGTGCATGCTTCCTATCGTTTTGGACAACATGTGGACAAGTGCCCAGAAGACCGACCATTGGGCTGCTATTGTGGACTTTGTCCTTTGAGGGAATGACGTCTGGATCAGTTCTGAGGAAGCCACATATCACATTAAATGCATGTATTGTTTATCTCTTTGGCAGGGGAGTCAAGAATAAGATTAACCGAGTTTTTTTTTTAAAAAAACAAGTTACTTCTGAGACTTATTTACAAAAATAAAATTATTTTAATCCTATTTATCAAAAAAAGATATTTTTTATCACATAGATTAAATTTATTATACATATCAGTTTTTTTTAATGCTAATAATAAGTCAGTTAACATATTAATTTTTTTTAAAAACAAATTATGCTAAGATAGGTACAATTGGAAAGGATAACTGGGATGATGTAGTTGCAGACACATTCTCACCCTTGTCCCCAACGACAGAGCATTCATCATTCCAATTATCCTTTCCGATTGTACCCATCGACAGAGCATTCGTCATCCCAATTATCCTTTTCGATTGTACCCATCTTAGCATAAATTTTTTAGACAAAAAAAATAAAACTGATATGTTAAATGACTCATTATTAGCATTAAAAAAAACTAACATGTATAAGAGATTTAATCTATATGGTAAAAACTACCTTATTTTGATAAATAAGATTAAAACAATCTTATTTTTGTAAATAAATTTTAGAAGTATCATGTTTTAAAAAAATACTCAAGATTAACCGAGACCACATGGTCAATCCACGTGGTGGCATGCCACACCGGATGCTCGATCGAAAAATTTTATAAAACACAATGAGTAATTAATGACATGTACAGTAGTTACTCTCTCGGATCTACTTTGAGAAAAGAGATAGACACATAAAAAAAAGAAATTAGATCCATACCCATCAAAAGTGATAAAAAGATTTCTACGTCCGCTCAATTTTTTTTATTTTTTCATTCCTATTTTTGTGTGTCTAACTCTCTCCACAAAGTAGGCCTAACAAATAACTACTCGTATATGTCACTAGTTACTTCAAAATTTTATTCACTTAATTGGTAAAACTAATTATTCTAAATAAAAAGATATATATTAAATAATGAAAATTTATTACAACTAACGAGTCCCATTACCAGAGTCACATGCATATGCATATGGATGCCATAGCTTTCCTGCTTTTATTATTATGTTCTTCCTTTTGAGTTCACTATTGTGAAGCACCCATATGCATTGATGCCATGTCGACTACAATTATGCTTATGAATTAAGGATTGACTGACCCGATAGAATAGAGTGACGAAGAGCAAACAATCAGCAAAGCTGATGGCGATGTGAGAGTGACTTGGATCAGTTAAGTTGCCATGATAATATATACTACAAGCAACAAATAAATTTGGGCAAACCTCAGATTAATCGCCCAACTATCTAGCTATTCTTACCTAGACCACAAACCATCTATTTTCTCAGTTGACACATCAAAGTATTAAACTTTCTTCAATTGGATTCGGCTACATGAGTCAAATCTTTCTTAAATTTTAATTTAAAAATTAATATTTAAACTTTTAATTTTAGATTTGAACTTCTTTAATTTTAATTTTTTGAGATTTAGTTTGCTTTTAATTTTTTTTTTTTTATAAAAACTAATGGTAACATAAAATATTTCATGAAGGAACCCATTCAATAAGATTTATCCGAGACTTCATAATTTTTTTTACATCATTCCAGCTTATCTTTTATTTTTTTTTCAAATATACATGTGTGTACTTTTTTATTTTAAAAAATTATAAGATTTTTCTAAAAAATGAAATGAATTTTTTTCTAACGTGTGCGTAAAACATCAACTCAAAATACTAAAAATTGAATTTTTTTAAAAAAGAGAATGATCAAAATACTAAAAATTGAATTTTTTTTTAAAAAAGAGAATGATAGATAGAAATTATAAAATGAATTAAATTTTAAAAAATAAAATAAATTCAAATGAGGTTAAATTCCAAATTAAAAGTTCGGATATTGATTTTTAAATAAATTAAAATTCAAACAAAGATTGGTCCATTTAGCCTCGTATGTTCCCTCGTTTAAGTCCATTATTTTTTTTAAAAAAAGTTTCATGTATTATGCAAACCCCAAAATCGGTAACGGATGTTAGGGGTGATCAAACAATTATTCGATTCGGTTATTGACAAGTTCGGTTCGGTTTTTGGTTAATCGAATTATCGTAAATGAAAAGCCAAAACCATACGTAATTACACTTCAATATTTTGGTTTTTTAATCGAAATTTTGATTTCGATTATTAATCAATTCAATCAATAACCAAATTTGTTTCTCGAGTAGGCTTCGACTTTTGGGTCTCTATCCCGAATGGGCTTTGTCCTTTGGGGCAAAGTTCCTATGCTAAATTAAATACATAACATGACTAACTTGCTAGCTACTATAGGGGAGCTTCAAATTGAAATCTTAAACACTATCACACACTCACACTAGACAATCATAATTCACGAGCAAGGCAACCCGTTGAAATCAAAATTAAAAAAAAAAAGATATTAACAATTAACATATTGATATATTGTTGCTTATTTGCTTTGATAGCATTGTGCCTTTGTTCCATTTTGATTTCGTAGTTCCACGCTTCAACTTCCACGAGTTCCAGTAGATTATTAAGATTAGTAGTACCGGTGTACCACTGTCCTCTTTGGCTCTTTCTATCAATTGTATTATTTTATATTTGTTTTTGCTTTTTTCATGAATCACTTCTAGTTCCAGCCTTCCAAACTCAAGAATAATTAACCCCCTTTGGCCACTATTTTACAACCCAATAATCAATTAAAATGTTAAACGAGTAGGCGGTAGCATTAGCATATCAGCAGCAACTGACAGAAGAGTCACAAAATTACAACCCAATAGAGCTAATAACAACTTAAAATATCAAGCAAGTAGCATACTAGGTAGTCACAAAAAGTGAGAGAGGGCAATGGCTCCCCCTCCTAGCCTACTAAATACTAATTATCGACGAGTTAACAACAATAAATCGGTGACCTACTGACCTCCCCAACAACAAGTCAACAATCCATAATTCATAATTCAAATACAATCTATAAACTCAAATTAAAAGAACATTAAAATATTAAAAACATCAACAAGACGTATAATTAAATTTGGATTACATTCACTTCCAAATCTTGACAATAACATTCCTATAAAGAAAAAAAATATCATCAATCCATCAAATATTAAAATTTTGAAAAATTATCATATCAAGCAAATAAAAATTAAAAACTTACCCATGACATCCAAAAAGCCAAAACATCATCAATCCATCAAACATTCATATGGATTGCTCCCAAATCTAAAAAATTATACGATAAAAAAAATCAACACTTTAACATTATTAAGTTATTATATAGGAAATAAATAACAAATAAAAATATAGAGATAGAAAATTACCAGCTTTAATTTTCTCAACATCTTGCAAATTTTCTTCTACATTAATCTGCTTGGATGAATTTTTAAGCCAATCTTGAGCACATATAAGAGATTGCATTATGGTAGGAGATAAAGAACTCCTAAAAGCATCAAGAAATCTTCCTCCATTCTAAATGCCAATTATGAGGGAACAAGTAGAAATAGGAACTACTATCACATCACGAGCCATTTGCGAAAGAATAGAAAATCATGAAGAATTATTTTTCCACCACTCTAAAATATCAAAATCGAGTCATCATCTTTAGAATCTTCGATAAGATACTTACCTTACTCCGATTTATTTTCTCCACCTCCACTATCACACTTGAATTTTTTAAAAAGCTTCCTTATCTCTCGCTTTCACACTCAGCTCTTCTTGCCTAACTATTTCCTCATTTGCATTTGACACTTATGTTCTCTCACCACTTTTACCGATTTGATCTTTAGGTTTTGATAAATGACAATAGAAATCATACATGCCATATGTGGATTCTTTCACAATATTTATCATATTTTCACCATCCAAATCACCATACAATTGTTTGATTGAAAATTTAACAAATTCAAGTTGATGCTTAGGATCAAGTATGGTCGTAATATAAATCAGCTTGTTCATTTTCTTAATATCCCTCTAATACTTTTGAAACTTTTCTTTCATATTGCTAGCCAATGAAAAATCATCTAAATTTGAATTTTGTTGCCATTTTCTCAAATTATGTTCAATCGAACAAATCTCTTCAAAGTAAGTATTATAAGTCACATACAAAGAACTCGAAATAAGTAAAGTAAGGTCATAGAAAACTTTCAACATGCCCATCATCTTCCTACTAGTCTTCCAATCATTAACATTAGACGACCCACCATCAACATTATCACCATGATCTCTATTAAATTCACTCCTATATAAAGGATAAATTTTCTTATATCTCTTAAAAGCTCTCTCAAACTTTTGAGCCACATCTAACATCAAATATGTTGAATTCCACCTAGTTGCGATATCTATTTATAACAAAATCTTAAAATTAATCTTTTCAAGTTCAATGCATTCCTTAAATTTTGACAACCTAGTCGAAGATTATCTCACATATCTAACGACTAATCGAATAAGAATTATAGAAGGATTAAAATATTTTAACTCATCAGCAACAACAAGATTCAAAGTATGTGTCATGCACCTAATATGAAGGAATTCTCCATCTAAGATGTTATGCCTCTAATTCTTAATGACATCTTTTATCTAATTGCCACATCGTTTGAACTTGCATTATCAACCATAACAAGTAAAAAAATTTTCAATTTCCCAATCAATCAAGCATTTCTTAATGGCAATGTCTAAATCTATTCCTTTATGAATATCAACCGGACAAAAACTCAAGATCTTCTTATGCAATTTCCAATTCTTATTAATGAAATGAGCGAGTTAAACACATATAATTGATTCTTTGGAAAGATGTTCATGTGTCCGTTGTGAGACAAACTCTTGTATAATTTTGTTTCAAGAATTGCTTCAACTTTAATTTTTCATCTACATAAAGTTGGTAGCAATCTCTTAAAATCGTAAATCGTGATAGGATTTTGAATCTAGGTTGTGTAATGGACATATACTCCTTGAACCCCAAACCCTCCATAAACTTATATGGAAGTTCATCTACAATGATTATGTAAGCTAAAGTATTTCCAATAGCAATTTGATCAAACTTTCATATGTTAAGATTAGTATTTCCTCTTACATTTGGATGAAGGTTTTCTTGAGTTTGGGTAGTGTCACAACTATGAGGGTATTTTTTGTATGTGGGCATATGAGACTTAAGTGCGGTTATGCCATTTTTTGTAGGATGATAAGCAAGTATCTTATCACAATAGTTGTGCTTAGCCTTGATGTCTTTATTCTCATCTTCAAACTTTGTGAAATGCTCTCACACAACTGATCTCAACTTAATCGATTTCCTCTTCGTTCTTGTACCGACTTGTTTGCTACTTAGACCTACACTCGCTTCTACCCCCGCTGGTTCCGGAACTTCGGATTGCTTGAACCAATAATTTCAACATTAGTACCTTCGAGCTATGACATCTACATAAAAAATTATAGAAAGAGTTATTTTATTGATTTTTATGAATAAAGTAGTCATAGACATTCAATGATAAACAAAACATTAAGTCAATAATAAATAACAAGGAGTTAACTCTCATTAAGTAGATCAAAATGTCTCAAACAAAATTTATGCTCTTAATGGTAAAGAAAACGAGTATAATTGTATAAATGTAAATGTAAATGGTAAAGTCTTAACTCCCAAGACTATGCAACTATCTTATAACATAATAATGTCCGAAATACAATATCTCTTATCAAGTATCCTTTTTTAAATTAGAAAATTGTACCCAAAACCCAAAATTAGCAACAATAAGCCAAGAACCGTAAATTCTTAACAAAGCTAGTTTTTTCATTTTTGTTGTGTGTTAGGCATGTTTGTTATTGTTGCTCGTTGGAATGGAGGCTTCAAACTTAGATTTGGGAACTTGGGCGATGAGATGGACGGTTGGCTTGGGAGTTGGGGCTTAGGCAATTCATTGGGCTTTTTAAGTTTGCAAATTTACTTATATAGTAAAAAAAAAATTCAGTTTTGGTTTAAATCGATCAACAACATTTAAAAATCGAACCACACATCGAAAACCAAAATAGCAATTTTTGTTCGGTTATTCGATTTTTATTGAATTTTTCTCACCCCTAACGGATGTGATTTGTGAAATAATATTTAGGAAAACATAAATATGTTATTTATAGTTTTTTTTTGGAATCGTTTCTTTATAGAATTGTTTTCATGTTAATAATAAATCTAAATTTAATTGATTGAATGACAAAATTCTTTTCTTTTGGTTTTTTCAATAAAATAAATAAATAAAAAGTCTTAATAAAAAAATTCTTAATATGCACAAGTACGTATACAAGAAAACCCATAGCATATCTATGTCTTTTAGAATATTTTTAGTTTTTTTTGTTCGCGTTATGCTTGCGAGTTAGATAGAACCAATGAACTCATTTGAAAAAAATTTTCAGTTCAATAGTCTATGTTATGTTGTGAGTCCATAAAAACATATGAAATTAAAAAAAAAATCAATTTTATAATTTTATAATCAAATTTTTATATTTAACTATTTCCTCTTTGTGCTTTTCATAATTTTTTGCTTAAAAAATGATTAATTCTTCTTTACTCATGGATTCTTAAACAAAAAGAGAATTTGATACAAAAAAAAAAAAAAAACCTTAGTATTTCATAAGACTATGTCTAAAAAGGACTTCTTTATCCATGGATTCTTAAACTAAAAGAGAATTCACTACAATATATATATATATATATATATATATATATATATATATATATATATATATATAACCTTAGTATTTCATAATATTGTATTGAAAAAATAAAGTAATAATTAATGTAAAAAATGACATAAAAATATAAATAATTTTTTATTTAATATTGTTGAGAATATTAGTTTTTGAAAGTATATACATTTGATTTTTATATATTTATTAAAAAATCTATAAGATTAAAATAAAAAATATATTTGAATCATTGGATAGTTATGCAAAAACATAATTTCATATATTTAATTGAAAAGAAATTGATTTAAAATATCTATAAATAAATAAATAAATAGTAAATGCTTAGTGTTCCGATAGTTGCATAATTGATTTTTATAAAAACTAATTATTCAGTTTTTTATATATATATTATAAATATGCTTGATTGGGTTTAAAGTCCGCAATGTAAAACAAAAGACATTAAAAAAAGTTCACTTGTAAGGAATATATTGAATAAATTTGAAATTTATTGATTAAAATAAAAAATGATTTAAAGAATGATTTTTTTGATAAATTTTTATTATACAAAAAAAAAAAACCAAATAAAACACGTAAATTTCCTTTTTTTTCCTTCTTAAATAATTTTTTATTTCTAAGCCATACATGATCAATCCCTCCGTACAGGCTTCACATGCATAGCAATCACTTATTTTTTTTGCTTTCTACATTTAACTTTCAATTATTAATTAACTATTTTGAAAATTATTTTAAAAAAGAAAAATTATCTTAAGCATATTTTTAATCAAAGAAGTATATATCAAACAAATTATATACGCTACCACTACAATTAAAAAATTTAAAGAATCAATTATCTAAATTATATCAATTTATTTTTTAAAATAATTATGTTCTAAATTTTATTCTAAAATCCAAACATTAGGGATCAAAGTGCAAAATTTACAAAATATTGTATATGAAAAAGTTTTTTTGTGGGATAATAAATAATGCCACGAGTAGTGAATAATATTTTGGAAGGCGAGTATACAAAATGTCAAAAAAGTGTCGAAATTAACGAAAATGTCATTATAAGGTAATAGCGTATAAAATGTCCTCATAAAATTTTGAAATTCACAAAAAGGCCACTACTTTCTTAGTTTTTTTTTAAATGTTTTTGTTGACGAACCAAAATAGTTCAATCATGATAGCAACAAAAACATTTAGGTAAAGATAAAAGGAAGAGGGAAGGAAAATCGAATCAATCGAAGATTCCCTCTACCAAAAGCAAGGCCTTATGCAGATGAAATAAAGAAATTGATGGGATGTAGAAAGAAAAAAAATTCAAGATGGCAAGCAAAGATAAAAAGGAAATGTCAAAAGAGAACCAAAAAAAAAAATTGAAGGAAAAAGAAGGAAATGAGGGTAAAGAAGTAACGACAAAAACCACTTAATGACAAGAAGGAAAACTAAATAAGAAGAAAGGGTAAGAAAAATGAGAAAAAGACAACTGCAGATTAAGAAAGAAGGCAACGAAACAAAAAGAGAAAAGAATTAAACAAGAAAAAAAAGCATGCGAAACTCAAAAACCAAGTCAATGAAAACAACCATGTTATGAACGAGTGAAATTGAGTCATGATGAATAGAGCTATAAACACGAAAAAAAAACTCATGTGTTTTAGTTTCTTTTATAATCCAGGGTAGGATAAGGTGATAGTAGATAATGACCATGCTATTCCTATCTCTAAAATTGGTAAAATTGCATTAATATTTGTATCAAAGAGTTCCATTCTTTCACATAGTTGACTTAGTTTCCAAGTTACAAAATGAATTGCTTTTTGTCCGGAAATTTGGTAGGGACAATAATTGTTACTTTGAGTTTCATGGTAATTATTTTTGTGCGAATGATGAAACAGACACGAAAAATTCTCCTCTAGGGACCAATTGAAACAGGAATGTATAAGCTATCCGGTATTGATTTGCAGCTCATCAAGTAAAAGATTCAAGCACACATTAGCCTAAGCTTGAAGATTGTATATTGGTTTGCGAGACTAAATCACTTGAATTTTAGTTCTCTTTTACAAGCTATTAAAACCACTTACCTTTTTCCTCTTCAATAAAGGCGTTTGAATAAAAATTCCATGTTTGATGTTTGGGAAAGCTAAAGTACACTATGATATGTTGTCCTACCCCAAATATCATTTTTAATGGTGTAAAAGATCAAGAGGAAAACTTATAGGAGAGAGATTTAGATCAAGACTTATAGTTGCTAAAAGCTACATTCAACAAGAAGGTGTGCACTATACTACAACATTTAGTCCATTTATAAAAGCCAACCACAATTAAAACTGTCCTTTTCTTGGCGTTTTCAAGAAGTCGGGGACTAAAACAACTTGACATATCCAATAATTTCTTTCATGGAGAGTTAACCGAGGAAGTTTATATTTTCCAACCAAAAGGATTATTTGATGAAAATCATACCACTCGTGTCCGCAAACTTTACTCGATTACATTAGGCAAGTAGTGGTGAAGATAGATGATCTATAGGTGGTTTTGCCATCTATTTGGGTAAATAATTGATTTCATGTTGAGCTAAAAAGCAACCTATTGCAGTGAGGTCATCGACGAAAGAGAAGTATAAAGCAATTGCTAATGTCATTACTCGATTAATTTGGTTATGTCTTTGCTTAAAGAGTTAGGGGTTAAGCTTCGTTCCTCCTACCTTATGACATGATAATGTTGGGGCAATATATGTATCATGTATTCCTTTTTATAAAAGCGGAACTAAGCATATGAAAGTGGATTATCACTTTGCGTAAGAATGTGCATGCTGCTAGCAAGGCTCTCATGCATGGTGGCTTATATCTCTAGTAAAGATCAAATTACATGCATATTCACTAAACTTTTAGCTAAACAACATTTTCTAGACATCAATTACAAGTTTAGGCTATTAGATAGTGACCCTAGGCTTCGAGTGAGTGTCAAGAATAATTAGTTTCTCTTTCAAACACATATACATGCTAGTTAGATAAGTCTTTGATCCTTAATGACTCTTAGTTAAGTCTCAACTAGTATATGATATTCTTGTGCTGTAGCTTAAATAATATTAGTAGCATATCAACACAGGAGAATCGGGGTTAATCTACAACTTTAGGAAAAATAAAAATTTGAAATGAAACAAACCAATATATGTTAAAACACGCAAGGATTAGGTTGAAATGGTCCCTAAACTCTATAAGTTTTTAATATTCCGATAAAACACATAAGTATTTTTAGTGATGATTGAATTATGTTGTAACACACACTAGACGAGCTTTATACGAGGTGCTAATAAGTTGTTATTCGAGTTTGAACTATGGCTAGTAGTAATATTTTTCAAAATGACAATAAATGTCGAAGCTTAACCATGGTAGATGCTATAATTTTCAAAATGCAGTGTTGGAAAATACATGTTGAAGTTTGACCATGATGACTGCTACAATTTTCAAAATGAAGCCTGGAAAATACAATCCAATATCTTGTATCAGTCCCTCCACTTGTAAAGAATTTATCTTTGCGTTAACTTATTTATGATGTTTCTCCGGGTGAAAAGTGCAGAGATCAACCATATTAAAAGTTTTGAGATGTTCATAGAGTTTGGAATATCAACAACATAGCCATCATCGGTAATTTTTTCAAGAATTTTATATGGCTTAATTTTTTTTTTTTAATGTTAATTTGCTATGGTTTTGTATTGGTACTCGTTGTTTGCACAAATAAACCATCACATCGTCATCTTTGTTAAAAATCTTTTTCTATCAACTAGCATCGACATGTTCTTTATGTTTATAGTTGGAAATTTCACATTTTTTGCCTACTCTTTTTTATGTTGCATGAATATGACTTGCCGAGTTCTCGACTATAATAAAATACCTTAGAAGAAAAAAAGATTAATAAAAAATTATTTCAAAAAATAAAAAAATTAATGAAATGAAACTAAAAAAATAGGAAATAATAATTTTTTTGAAATAAAATTTTTTGACACTTGTCACTATTATTTGTTGTGATAGTTTATTTGTCATTTGTTGCGTGAAAACCGACCGTAATCTTAATAAATGGGCCACATTAACAAAATATCTAGAGAAGAGGGATCAAATATGAAAAAAAAAGTAAAAAGACCATATTAAAAAAATACCAAGAGTATATGGATGAAATATACGCGTAATTTCATTTGTTTTTTTTTTTGCAGCAATTTCACCACCAAAACCAAACCCCTAAACATCTACTCTAGGCATTTAAGAATTAAAAGCAACTACACTAGGCTAACATTGATTGAGGAGCAAAACCAATAAATACAACCATAAGCAAGTAAAATTTTGATTCTAATGGCATGCCTTCCCTCTATTTAGACCAAAAGTTTATGGTTCATCAACATCTAAAAAGCATTCAAAACTAAAATGTCACGACCCCAAGAGTGAGCCATGATCGGTGTGAGGATCGAGAAAACCGTGAGGTTTACCTCGACCCAAGCAAGCCTCGGACATTAAATTAAACCTCAAATCATGATCGAACTTATACTCGTAGTTCCCAAATTGATGTCACTTCAATTAGCATTATCATGACTTAATAGACATTTCTTCCACCTTAATACAATTCATAAATTTCATGCTATTCTCATTTCAATAGCCAAGATTAATATTCTTAATCAAATTCTAATACACTATCCACAGTTATGACTATAGAGCATCTAAGAATACCTTTAAGACAAACATAGGTTCTAAGAAATTTACAAAAAAGTAAGGCATACAGATCAATATGTCGAATTCGAATCAAGCAACCAAAATGAACTAATGAACAATCCCTCAATATCCTACAAGACTCGAAATAATAAGGGGTGAGCAATTCATAGCTCGGTGAGTAGACATTATATGATACACTAAGGGAGAGGAAACAAACTAAGGAAGATATTCTCAAATACATGTCAAAATGCAATGCTTATTTCTCAAAACACATGCATATCAAAAACACATCTTATATCATAAACCAAATAGTTCAAAATCATTTTGGTATCAAATCATTGAAACATTTATACATACATATATCGTACTCATACGAAAATACATATATAGGTTTTTATACATCCGTAGGATAATAACGTGTCATTAGGTACGAACACCCAAAGGTCACACCCTCGTGACTATGTTTTCATATGTTGGCCAACACACGGTCTAGCACTACACATCTCCTACTAGAGGGACCTTGTATCATTGGGCTTAAAGGCTAGCCCCGGTAGCTAGGTTCCCTAGTGGTCTTGAAAACATTTTTCGAAAACCAAACATACTTATGCATTTTCAAATTGACACCTCAAATACCATGCATGCATTTCAAAAAATTATACGAATACTCAAAATAGAAAATATAACACATTCATGTTTAATTTCGAAAACACATATCAAAACCATTAACACATTTGTCCAACACTTTGAAATCTCATTTTCCATTCACATCAAATCATTTTGATATGAAAATATTTTCAATACTTAGGGAGTCTATTCCCATCTAAGTTCTAACGAAATGCTTCTAGATCGTTTATAAATCAATGATGCATGATAGATATGATTCAAAGGAATTTAAATACAGTACACTATATAATATCCACTCACGGTATAATTTGAAGAACCGAAGGAATTAAAATAGTTAGGATGGAGTCTTCCGCTTCGAAGAATCTAGCATCACAAAATGATGAATCATCCATCAATACCATACTCCAAGGAATAATCTCAACAATGAATTATTCTAAAATTAGAATACAAGATTATCGAATAAAAATGGAATTGATTGGAAAGACTCGAACCGAAAACCTAACTAGATTCTATAATCGTTCAATTGATTTTAAACAATCAAAGCAATCATTTAATCACATTTATTAAACAATCAACCCTCAATCAATTAACCCTTAATTCTATTAAATGATCAATTCGATTCTAATTCATCCAATACTCATTCCATTGACCTCTAATCATACTTTTATGACTTAATGCCTCATTTTTCCAATTTATTTCCAATTAAAACCTAATTTTGGATTTTTCACTATTCATCATCTTCAACCTCTTAATTTTGCAAATTCATTCGATTCCACTTCAAATTAACTTCTTATTTCATTTATCCAAGATAATTAAATATCATTCAAGCCATCATGATCACTTAGAATCATTTTTCTCTAAATGGGTCTTAAAACCTTAATCTTAACCTAAGCAATTCCTTAAGTAATTTACAATCCAAAGCTATTCCAACTCAATATCATCCTTAATTACATATAAACTTTATAATTTAAAGATCAATGGATCTTTAAATTTAAAGATCAATGGATCAAAGATCTTAACTTAACATAATGTCCTTCAAATCCTACATTCTTCCAAGTTTTCCAAGCTTCCCAAGCTCTAAGCTACTTAGATTCCACTTGAAAGCTACTTAGACTCCACTTGAATCCTTTTACTTTTGGTTTTCCTAAGCTAATTGAACAATGGATTAGCTTATGAATTGAAGAGAAGTTTGGAAGAATATTTGGGAGAAAAATCTCGTGAGAGAGGGAAAGAAAAGAGAGGAAAAATCTAGAAAAATGACGAGTTACTACTTCTTTTATACCAGCTTTTTTTTTTTTAATTCGGGTTATTACATAAAAGAAATTAGTAAAGATATATACTCGGGACACTATGCATGAACCAACCCGAAACAACAACAAAAAAGCAACGTAACCTTGCTTAGGGGTTAAATTTTTTAACCGAATTCCTTAGTTTCTTACCTTTTCCTTGCTCTTCTTCTTGTGTTTCCTTATTTTATATTTACTTGTCTTTGTTTCCCTCTTCGAACCAAGGCTCTAACTCACTCAAAGCTAGCTAAAAATCCTCCCCTTTATTGCACTCAACATTGCCTTGTTTTATAGTATCTAAGGACAAGTTTTTGAGTTTTTTTTTAATTATTATTAAGTTTTGGCCCTTGATTTTACAAGATTAATCCACAAAATACCCAAGGAAAGAGACTAAGATGGTGTATTTTTGTATTGTTTTGCATGTTTGTCTTGATTTAAGGAAGGTATTTTGACTCGATTTGTAGGTTGTTTTTGACATAGACAAGCAGTGTTTTTGGTGTTTATGTTTTGGTACAATAAAAGGGGTGTGTATTTTAGCATGGTTTGGATAGAAGGTGTGAAAAAGAGGAGGCTTTGCAATTATGTTTTTCATCATAAAGAAAGCAAACAAAACTAAAAGAAAGAAGGGAAAAGTGAATGAAAAAGGAGCATAAGACAATTAACAATGCTAGTAAGAGTAGATTAGTGAAAGCCTTAAACTCGACCTCAACACGATCTTTGGGCATTTCAAACTTGATCTTTGGGTGTCTTGTATTTGGTCCTAGCTCGATATCTAGGCATCCCAAACTCAAGGTGCCTCGAACCCACCCCAACTTCGATTTTGATCCTTTGTCACTCTTGACTCGATCCCAACCCAATCCTTGAGCATTCCAAACTTGATTTCGAGATTGGGTTGCCTCCGTCCATGTTAGGTTTGGCTCGGATACAATCCACTTTTATTTCTTAACATCTCGAGCTTAACATAACTCCTAAATTATATATTTTTAATGTAAAAAAATTAGTTTTGAAAACTTTTGACAGCCATTTTATTTGGTTTAGTTTTTATTTTATTGAAAAAAACAAATTTTCATATTTTATTTTCAAAAAATAGAAAATAAAAATAATACAAAATAACCCCTAAATGATCAAAATTTCATTTTTTTGTTCTAACCATATATACTGTTGTACATTATTTTTGTCTCCCACGCACCAAATAATATTTGTTGCTTCCTATACGAGGGAAAAAAATCCTTCAACTATTTCATTTTTGTACTTGAAAATCAAATTTAAATGCAAAGACCGAAAATCCAACCTCCAAGTTATCAACTTTTCCAAAATTAGGGTCTAATGAATTAGGGAGTAAATTATAAATTGGTTCCTCTAGTTTCAAGAAATGAATTAATTAATCCTTTGTTTAAAAAATTATTATTTATTTTATTTTTATCAAGTATTGACCATATTTAATTTAATATTATTTTTATTTTATAAAATATTTTTTCTGATTAATATTTTTATTTCTTAAAATAAAAAATTAAATAAATTGAAAATGAGCAAAAGGTTATAAGTAGATTTAAAACACAGAAACTAGATAATTAATTTTTGAAATAAGAGGACTAATCAATTTATTTGTCAAAACAAGAGGGACTAATTTATAATTTACTCATCCATGGGTAGGGGTATTTTCCATTTTTGTAACTGGGGTCAGCATGGTAACGCAAATCTCTGAAAAGGAACCTATGGCATACATACCTTTTGACAGACCATGCAAGACTCCACTCCATGTCTTCTGTTTACACTAGGGGCATTCTCGTACCAAATGAACCTAAAAAATGTTTCTCCTAATATTATTATTATTATAGTAACTTGCAAAGATGAAGGAGAGAGAGAGGGCAACTACTTTTGTGTGTTTTTTGAGTGTGGCCTGGCCACTATGGAGACAGGAACACCAACCCAAATAATTTGTTTCTCCTCTCTCCTTCTGTAAATTCTCTCTGTTTTTTTTTTTTTTCTCTTTAGCTACTACCTTCTCTTCTAACTTCAACAACTTGTGTTCTGTTCTTCTGCTCTGTCATTTCTCTATATGTCTCTCTGATCTGAAGGAAAAGAAGAAAAAAATAAAAAATACATTACATCATATTCTCTTACACAATGTCAGCATTTTAGCATTTACAACACAACCCACATCCCATTCAACACAAAAAACACACATTTTCTTTCCAACTTCTCTCCTGTTATCCTATCATCAACCAAGACTACAACATGTCTTCAAAAACCAGGTAAGTAGAAAAAAGATCTGATTTTTTTCTTTACTATTTTTACTTAAATGGGTGTTACAAATTTCAAATTTTGATTGCAAATATGGAAATTTTGTTATTGATTATGTGATTAATGGGTTAAATAGAAAAGGATCTGATTTTTTTTTTCTCACAGTTACTATTTTTACTTCAATGGGTGTTACAAATTTTTAATTTTGATTGCAAATATGGAAATTTTGTTATTGATTATGTGATTAGTGGGTTTGATCTGCTCTTCATCAGGTTTTTTTTTCCTTGTTATTAATTTTGAATTCAAAGTGCATATCTTTGTTTTTTCTTCTTTTGGTGACACTCCACTTATGACTGCAACTTCACTTTCCCTGTTTATTAATTTTGGGTTTTGAGTTAACATTGGATATGGGTTTTGCTTCATTTATTTGTTCTTAATCCTGATCTTTGCTTCATTATCATTTTCCTGTGATTTAATTGTTTTCTTATTTGGATCTGTTCACGTACAATTTCTGCCCAAAAGTTAAATTTTGATTTATGTCTCTTTATATATACATATATATGCTGTTGGATAGGTTTGATCTAAGTGTCTATTATAACTCTTCGTTGTGTTACAAAAGTTCCCAAATTGGACATAGATCCATCTTAATTTTTATTCGGGTTGATATTTTTTTGTTTATGTATATCTTGCATTTTGTGTTTAATATATGGTGGTTTTTTATGTGATAGTGTAGTGATGGTACTTTAAAACTTGAACAGATCTGGTTTGTCTGAAACTCCTCCTAGCAAACCATCACCAGCAACTCCTAGAGTTAGTAAACTGAGCCGAGGAGTGGCTAAATCAGAGTCTGATTCGCCTTCTCCCCTGCAAAGCTCTCGTCTTTCGATCGATCGATCACCACGATCCATAAGTTCAAAGCCCACGGTTGATCGTAGGACACCAAAGCTTACTAGCACTACACCCCCTGAAGTAAGTAAATAAATGCAACAAATATTTCTTGATTTTCATCATCAACATTTTATGCATGTTTGATTCTGCTTTGAAGTATGTGTTTGGTTTCTGGAAGAATGAACTTTTGTGATACATTGTTGCTAATGGATGTCGTTTCCTTGTAATAAAAATGAAAGCATGGGAAAAACTGATTCTTGAAATTTCTTGTATTGGATATGTTTTGTTATGGGGAAACTATGAATGCTAGTATTGATAAATTGAATGTTAAAGTATGTTTCTTGTGCCATTTCAGTTAATGTTTTTCAATGTAAATGGAGTTTCCTGAAAATGGGGCTGCATGTCTCCTTGCTACATTTTATTATGAAAGTGAAATTTGTGCTATCCTGTGTGTATTTATTGAATGAATTTTGTTTTCAGAAACCACAGACACGATTGGTGAAGGGTTCAGAGTTGCAGGCTCAATTGAATCGTGTTCAGGAAGATTTAAAGAGAGCAAGGGAGCAGATAGAATTGATTGAAAAAGAGAAGGCTCAAGCAATTGATGAACTGAAACAAGCACAGAAAGCAGCTGAGGATGCAAACGAGAAGCTTCAAGAAGCTTTGGTGGCTCAAAAGCGAGCTGAGGAGAATTCTGAGATTGAGAAGTTCCGAGCTGTTGAGTTGGAACAGGCTGGGATTGAGACGGCCCAGAAGAAGGAAGAGGAATGGCAGAAAGAGCTTGAAGCTGTAAGAAGCCAGCATGCTTTGGATGTTACTGCCCTTCTCTCTACCACTCAGGAGGCTCAAAGGTTGAAGCAAGAACTGGCCATGACTACTGATGCAAAGAACCAGGCACTGAGTCATGCTGACGATGCAACTAAGATTGCTGAGATTCATGCAGAGAAGGTGGAGATTCTTTCAGCTGAGATGAGCCGCTTGAAGGTATTACTTGATTCAAAGCTTCAAACAGAGGCTAATGAAAGCCACAAAATGGTGTTGCAGCTTAATGATGAGATAAATTCATTGAAACAGCAGCTTGAGAAAGCTAAAGGTTTTGAGGATATGTTGAGTGAAAGAGAGGCTTTCATAGAACAGCTCAATGTTGAGCTAGAAGCTGCCAAGATGGCTGAATCTTATGCATGCAACTTAGTAGAGGAGTGGAAAAACAGGGTTGAGGAATTAGAGTTGCAGGCTGCAGAAGCAAGTAAGTTGGAGAGATCTGCATCGGAATCTTTGGGTTCGGTCATGAAACAACTTGAAGCAAACAATGATTTATTGCATGATGCAGAAACTGAAATTGCTGCTCTTAAAGAGAAGGTTGGCTTGCTGGAAATGACAATTAGAAGGCAGAAAGGAGATCTTGACGAATCAGAAAATTCTCTAGGTATGGTAAAGGAAGAAGCATCGGTCATGGCTAAAAGGGTAGAGTCTCTGATGTTTGAGTTGGAAACTGTGAAGGAAGAGAAAGCCCAGGCTTTGAACAATGAAAAGCTTGCAGCTTCTAGTGTTGTAAGTCTGTTAGAAGAGAAAAACAAACTCATAACTGAGTTGGAGAATTCCAGGGATGAGGAGGAAAAGAGCAAGAAGGCAATGGAAAGTTTAGCTTCAGCCTTACATGAAGTTTCTGCAGAAGCAAGGGAAGCCAAAGAAAGTCTGGTATCCAATCAAATGGAGCGTGAACACTATGAAACCCAAATAGAAGACTTGAGATTGGTCCTGAAGGCAACTAATGAAAAATGTGAAACTGTGCTTGGTGATGCAAAACTTGAGATTGATCTCCTTCGAAACACTGTTGAAGAATCCAAGAATGAATTTCAGAATTCAAAGGCTGAATGGGAGCAAAAAGAAAAAAGTCTAGTGAATTCTGTAGGGAAATCAGAAGAAGAAAACTCCTCTTTGGAAAAAGAAATAGATAGGTTGGTGAATTTGCTGAAGCACACTGAGGAAGAAGCTTGTGGAATGAGGGACGAAGAAGCTCATTTGAAGGATAGCCTGAAGGAAGTTGAAGCTGAGGTGATTTCTTTGCAGGAAGCTCTCGGAGAAGCAAAGGTTGAGAGCATGAAACTAAAAGAAAGTATATTGGACAAAGAAAATGAGTTGCAGAATATTATTCAGGAAAATGAAGATCTCCGGACTAAGGAAGCATCTTCACTTAAGAAGGTTGAGGAGTTGTCTAAGTTACTTGAGGAAGCTATGGCTAAAAAGCAAACGGAGGAAGATCGTGAGCTTACAGATAGTGAAAAGGACTATGATTTGCTCCCAAAGGTGGTTGAGTTCTCTGAAGAAAATGGACATGTGAGAGAAGAGAGGCCCAAAATAGAGCTTCAACCACAGCAATCTGATGAGCTGAAAGCAGAAAATGCACAGGAACAGGTTAATGGTGTGAAAAATGAGGATGCTCACAACATTGAGAAAGTGAATGGAAAACCGAAGGAAGATGAGAGCAAAGAAAAGGAAGATGACTCTGTGGAGGTTGAATTTAAGATGTGGGAGAGTTGCAAGATTGAAAAGAAAGAGTTTTCACCGGAAAGAGAAACGGAGCAGGGATCCTTCGAGGAGGAAGTGGACTCCAAGGTTGATGGTGGTGAGATCTTTGATCAAATAAATGGTTTATCTTCAACAGAAAATGTGGATGATGGTGGAAGCTCACCTTCAAAGCAGCAGCAACAGAAGAAGAAGAAGCCTCTGCTCCGCAAGTTTGGAAGCCTACTCAAGAAGAAGGGAACTAGCAACCCTAAGTAGGGGCAACCTATCATGGCCTGACATATGCCTAATTAGCAGGCAGGTATATTGGATAATATCTTTCAACCGAGTGTTTGCTTTGTTGTTTTTTTCATCTGATTTCAGATAGGTTTATAATGAAGAAAGAGGTTTGTTATTATCATTAGTTTTTCCTCTTTTGTTTTTTGATGTGATTACATGTAGGGGAATATCTTGTATTTCATGGAGATTCTTTTATTGCCCCTTCTAAATTTCATGAAAGGAGTGGTGACATTATAATTGTATTTTAATGTGTTTTCATCTATTTTTACATGGAAAAAAAATTTATTGTTAATTGTTGGCAAAGATGTTGGATTAAATTGATTCAGACTGAAATCGTTCTTCATGAATACACTTTTCTATTTTTCGTGAAGAAATTTCTCTACTTTAGGAGGAGGCAACTCTTGTGGCTTAATATATATTGGGTGTTGATTCAAACAACGGCGTTATACAGTGTACTCAACTTGGGCAGAGCCAAATGAACTATAATGAGCTTATTCGAGTGAACTGAACTGACACAGCAATGGATGAGTTAAACAGGGATTTTGTAACTCAGTCTTTGGTATTTAGTGGCATGAAATGTGCCCCCATTGTTCCCTACAAGAACGAGGTAAAACAGGAATTTGTCGCGTGACCCTATTTACATGTGCTTGGAAATGCCTAATTGTCAAATAATAGGCAATTGTGCTAAAAGCAAGAGCTTGCAAAGGGGAATTAACCTCGTCGACTGTCTTGAACAAAGAGATCGTACGTGGAAAATGGTTCTGAATTACTGTTTTAAACGTCTCTAGAAGTCTCTCCATGTCTGCAGATTTGGGGCAGTAACTTGCAAGTGTACAGAGTGGAACAATTTGAATAATTTTTGAACAAGCCTAAAAGATGTTTCAAGAAGTGGGTCAAATATTAAATGTCACAAATGCTTTTAGCAAAAGCGTGCATAGCCGGCGGGTCCATCCATCTGGTAATGGGTCATTTCGTACGATGCCCCATGTCTTCTTCAAGCTTTGGACACATTTTCCACCTTCAAGAAAGGGATATATCCTCTAATTTCTTTGACCATTTTCTTCTGCCTTGCATCATTGATTCGTACTCCTTATTAATATAAATATCTTTCTTTGTTTAAATGGATGAAGGGTTTTATCTATGAAAAAGACAATAATTATCTCGCAATTAAGTATGATTGTATATTCTTTCTTAATTTTTTTTTAAAATATAACTTGATGTTTGTTTGTTTTTTTTTTCTTCTTAATTATTGCGGCTTTGATTAAGCTATGATAAGGATTAGATTTAGTCAAGATAATCTTTAGAAGTTGTATCCATTACAATAACCTATTGTAACAAGAACTCTAGTGTATAGTCATCTTTATCTCTGTAACTTTAAAACTCTATTTAAAGAGTTTCCGTAGCACATAATATATGCAAGATAATTCTTTGCAACTTACTTTTTGGCTCTTTATGGTATCGTAGCAAAACTAGGCTTAACGACCACTCGCTCCAAAACTCCTCTCTCTCCTTCATTCTTTTTTTCTTTCTCTCGCTCTCTCCCGTTTCCAGCGTGCTACTCGTTGCATTTTTTTTCTTTTCGTTTCTCCTTGCAAATCAATATACCACCCCGAAGCATACTAGCTACCAATCACAAACAAAACACACCGCCTCCTAACTCGTCCCTATCCAACTCATCTCCATTCGGCGCCTTCCTTCCCCGGCGCGTCACCGTTCATCGTCTCCTTCCTCTAGCCCAAATCACATATAGCCCTACCATGACGGAATCTTCCTCCTCCAAATCCACCGAACTTCCAATAGAGTCTCCCCACCAAGCAATCACACACATCACTTCTCTTCCTCATGTCCAACACCAACTTTCCCTTAAACTTAACTCCACAAATTATCTTTTATGGCTCACCCAAATTACCCCTATTCTTCAAGGATACGGGGTCACGAACCATGTTGACGGCTCCGCAATCCCCCCACCTCGCTCAAATAGATGGAGCCCCTAACCCACACTATCGAATTGGTTTGCTACGGATCAACTAGTACTCACTGGATAATTACTTCCCTATCCGAAGGTGTTCTATCACAAGTGGTCGGAGTAACAACTGCTAGAGAGGCATGGCGTAAACTCACCTCCACTTATGCCTCCGGCTCTCGTGCTCAAGTTCGACAATTGAAATCCCTCCTTCATCAATTAGAACGTAAGAATGATGATATCACAACTTATATGCAACGTGCAAAACACATCTCCGATAAGCTTCGTGCCCCTTCAACACCCCATCTCGGAGGATGACCTTGTTGATGCTATTTTGGATGGTCTTGGTGCAGATTATAGACCATTCACACGCAACATCGAAGCTCGCCTACGGTCGGTGACTTTTGATGACTTATTCGGCTTACTACTCGGTGAAGAAATCCAATTCAAAAAAGAGAAAGATGTCTCCCACGCATCCGAAATTCCGCCCACCGCCCATTACACACACCGCCAGCCCTCTACCTCTCGTGGTCGAGGACGCCGGAGGGGCCGTGGCCGTTCTTATACCTAGCCAAACACACGTCGATCCTCTCGGTTCCCCTCGCGCGTCTCCTACGCCATCACCTCCCATGGTACCAACTTGCTACAATTGTCGTGGAATCGGGCATCTCAGCTCAGCTTGCCCTCTCCCAAATACACAAATGCAACTCGACCACCTTGCTCGCCCACGCCCACATCTCATCTTGCATCCACCTAAACCAACCCTAAATGGGTTCTTGATAGTGGAGCTACGCACCATCTCACGACGGATCTCGACAACCTAGCTATTCACTCGAATACTTGGGACTCGAAGAAGTCACAATAAGCAATGGTAATACCCTCCTTATTTCTCACATTGGGTCGTCCTCCTTATCCGTGCATGATCATTCTTATACACTTAATCATATTCTTCATGTGCCTCATTCCCGTCAAAATTTGCTATCCGTCTCTCGCTTTTAGTCGAACTAACAATGTCTCCTTGGAATTTTTTCCCGATTATTTCTTGATTAAGGATATCCACACGAAGAAAATCCTCCACAAAGGACCTCCGGACAATGGCCTTTACACCATACCAATTAAGTCTTCCACTTCATCCTCTCCTCGCTCAAGCTCACTCATGCAGCTCGATCACATGGCACGCTCGTCTCTGGTCATGCATCAATGCGTACTCGTAACAAAAGTTTTGAGTCGATCTAATATTTATGTTTCCCAAATTCATAAACAAACTTTATGTCATGCTTGCCGCATTAGCAAAGCACATAAACTTCCATTTTCTCGTTTCAAGTTCTCGAGCACAAGCTCCGTTAGAAATAATATGTTCGATTTATGGGGACCTTCTCCAATTTCATCTCTTCAAGGTCACAAATATTACCTTTTATTTTATGATCATTACAAGTAAATATAGTTGGATCTATTTTCTCAAACATAAATCGAAGTCCTTAATTGTTTCCAAAAATTTCAACAACTAGTCGAAAAATTTTTCAATACGACCATCAAAATTTTTCAAGCCGACTGGGGGTGAATTTCAAAGCCTCACATCTCACTTAGCCGCATCTCGGCATTGTTCGGCGTTCTTCATGTCCTTACACACCGAACAAAATGGTCAGTGCCGAGCGCAAGCATAGACATATCACCGAAACTGGTAGAGCCTTACTTCATCATGCATCGGTACCTTTACACTTTTGGGATCATGCTTTTTCCACTCGCCGTCTATCGTGTCAATCGTCTCCCAACACCATTACTTGATCATAAATCTCCTCATGAAACCCTCTTGCAGAAATTCCGGATTATGACTATCCGCGTGTTTTTGGTTGTCTTTGCTATCCTTGGCTACGCCCATATGCCAAAAATAAATTAGAACCTCGTTCGGTTCGTTGTGTCTTCCTTGGCTATAAGCAACTTGCATAAAGGGTATAAGTGCTTAGACATTAGATCCAATAAAATTTATATCTCACGCCATGTTGTCTTCGATGAACAGGTCTTTCCATTCAAGGATGCCGATAAAGGTGCTCACTCCACTATCAAAAACTCAACCTCCACATCCACTCTCCCAATATTGCTTCCAGCTCCACCAACCCCCACAAATATTTCCCTTCAAATTCCCTCACAAATCAGCCTTCCCCGCATCTACCTCGACCACTTCAACACAAAAACCCACCAAAGTCCCTACCAAATTAGCCCAACCCACAAAAATAAGAGCCCCAAATCTCTCCCGCCATCAAACTCCAAGATCTCGTCCAAGTCTACTCCCACAGATCCAGACTCCGTTCACAATGACCGATCGGTGATACATGTGCAGCTTACAAACACCGACCCGTCTTTGATAAGCATTCAACCCCCTTATACCGACTCAACCCACCAACACACTAAGTGCCCCATAACCCCTCCAAACGACCTCTCATCGCACCAAGCAAGTCCTCTACAGACGACATACTCATAAACCAACTCGTACTCCCTTCGGATCTAGCCACCTCGCAACCTCAAACACAACCCCCTCTCATCCCATGATAACTCGCACCAAAACAGGAAAAACTAAGCCAAAAGTCTTCCACAGCTCAATTCCACCTACCGAACCCACCTCTTTTACCATGGCCAACACCCAACCTCAATGGAGGCAAGCTATGCATGAGGAAATTGATGCACTTCTCACCAATGGCACTCGGGACTTGGTACCTCGCTCTCAAGCTCCCAATATCATCGATTGTAAATGGGTGTATCGGATCAAACGACTCCCCGACGGCTCCATTGATCGGTACAAAGCTCGTTTGGTAGCCAAATGATTCCATCAACGCCCGGTCTAGACTATGCCGACACCTTCGAGTCCCGTGGTAAAACCAAGCACAATCCGTCTCATCTTGTCATTGGCGTAACCCATGACCGGCACATTGAGCAACCGGACATTTCCAATGCTTTTTTACATGGCAAGTTGGATACTCCGGTTTATATGGAACAACCGCAAGGATTCATTCACCCTCGGCATCCAGCATTTTGTGTGTGCTCTAAAAAGGTCTCTTTATCGCCTTAAACAAGCCCCTAGGATGTGGTATACAAGTCCGAGTTCAGCACTCGTAGTATGGGTTTTGTTGGTTCCAAAGCCGACACATCCTCGATGATATACAATCATGGCTCGGACATCATCTACTCGTCTTATTTATGTAGATGATCTATTACTCACTAGAAATAATCCCAATCTGATTAGGAAACTCATTTTTGGACTTCGGCATCGGTTCCTCGTTAAGTCCTCAGCTATGTGCATTATTTCCTTGGCATGAGGTCACTAGGACCAAGGGAGGATTACACCCGTGCCAATCTCGGTATATTCGGGATCTTCTCAAAAGAGCAAATATGCAGGATGCCTCGCCCATGGTCACGTCCGGCGACTTACGTTCCCCTATCACGTACACTACCGCATTTGACAATCCCACACTTTTTCGGAGTATTGTTGGTAGGCTACGTATCCGACCCTCACGCGGCCGGATGTATCATTTGCTATCAATCGTGCCGCTCAATCTATGCATGCCCCCACCGTCGAACAATAGGTGTCGCTCGAGCGTATCCTACGCTATCTCAAAGGCACACCGACTCATGGTCCGCTCCTCACCCCTTCCTCCTCTCATCACTTCTCTCGCATACACCGATGCCGATCGGGGGGGGTAACATCATAGATCGAAAAAGCATAACGAGTTATGCAATCTTTCTTGGCAACAATCTTATCTCTTGGACTTCACGAAAGCAAAGAACAGTAGCTCGCTCTTCCACCGATGCGAGTACGAGGCCTTAGCTACAACGACCTCCGAGGTCACATGGCTCCAATCCCTCTTGCGTGACATTGGTTTCCCACTACAAACCGCACCCACACTTTGGTGTGATAATCTGTTAGCTACCTACCTAATCGCCAATCCAGATCTTTCATGCTCGCTCTAAACATTTGGAGATTGACTTTCATTTTGTTCGAGACAAAGTTCACAAAAAGGACTTACAAGTGCGCTACATCTCCACCAAAGATCAACTAGCCGACATCCCGACTAAATTCCTTGCAAAACGACAACATCTCCATCGAGTCACCAAGCCGACCGTGCTTCCAGCAGACTCGACTCGAGGGAGGATGATAAGGATTAGATTTAGTCAAGATAATCTTTAGAAGTTGTATCCATTACAATAACCTATTGTAACAAGAACTCTAGTGTATAGTCATCTTTATCTCCGTAACTTTGAAACTCTATTTAAAGAGTTTCTGTAAGACATAATATATGCAAGATAATTCTTTACAACTTACTTTTTGGCTCTTTAAGCTCGCACTTATGTTCCATGATTACTCGCATGCCATAAAATATGGATACTATAACTTCTTATTGGAGTTTTAGTTTTCTCTATTAATTTCCATTGTATCTTTGCCTTCTCACGCTCATTATGACCATGTTAATTGCTATCATGCAACTCATTGTTTTAATAAATCTTAATTATTGATATATTCGGAGATAATATGTATCATCACACGAGATCTACAAACTCTTATTATAAAAAATATATAGGCCGAAATCGCTTTTATTAAAACTAAAAATAAAGAAGTTGAAGATAAAAATAAGAGAAATGTGGGCTTTGTTTTTTAATATAAACTCGGATTTATATCAACACGAAACTCACAAATCCTCGTTATAAGCAACACATATACCTACGATCCCCTTTTTAGCCCAACTACAAACTTGGACTACAAATAATGTTTTTCGTGTTTTTTTTTTCAATGGAGAAAGACATCTACACACTCTCCAAACCTCCCGAACTCAAATCAAATTTCAAAAACCATTCATAAACAACTATTTTGGACTAAAATTCAATTTTATACTTTTTAGATTTAAAATCTTCAAATTAACATATCTCCCGATTTTGGCTATAAAATTATACAATTTTAATGTCTATAAATTTATTGTGATGGGGTATTTTCATTGTGTTTGTAACCGATGTAATGGTCGATTTACTTTGTTCATAATCGGTAAAAATAGTTGTTGGCATAATTCTTTTTTGTTAGTGTAATAACGGTAGGAATCATAATGGATTAGATATAACACGGATATCGGTTTTATTCGATTCAATAAATATCTATTAAAAATGTCAAATGGGTATTGAAATGGATAACGATGAAAAATACATATCTGCTAATATGGTTTCGGTGTATGAGTATCCATTTTTTATCCCATTGATATCCACTAATTTATTTTGAGAGAGAGAGACAGATTACGTTGATTTGTTTGGTTTTTTTTTTTTTTTGGGTTGTCATAACAGCGATTAGATCTGCTTTCCATGAGGCTCGCATTTGCTTTTATCATCAAAAAATTAAAAAGAAACACAAAAACTATGGCCGCAATCAAGAAAATCTTCTATGAAAAAGAAACGAACAGTCCATTTAACACGTAAACCTAACTTGCCTTGCCAAATGATTGAAGGGTTCCTTTAAAATGGCCGATTTATAACTAGAAATATCGTCACATCCTCTTGGATGTGTAGATTGGTGTACTTGCAGAGAGAGAAGGACAATAGAGAAATGAAGAGGGACGTATGAGGTAGATGAGGGCAAAAATGAGAATATTCATATTCTTGATGTTTTGCAAGTACTTTTCTCGCTACTTTCCTCCCAAAACGGGTCCCACTAGTCGTAACTTTGTTTATTATTATTTTTTCATTCCACGAGTTTCTTCGCAAAACAAGCGGGTGACACTTTTCTTTCCTCTCATTCACTTTCTACCCTATCCAACACGAGTTGTAAGGGATTAAATTGTTTTTTGTTTGGGTTGAACATAGAAATGTTTTTTTGATTTCAAACAAATAATATTTTTTCGTGTTTTTTTCAATGGAGAAAGACATCCACACACTCTCCAAACCTCCCGAACTCCAATCAAATTTCAAAAACCATTCATAAACAACTATTTTGGACTAAAATTCAATTTTATACTTTTTAGATCTAAAATCTTCAAATTAACGAGATCTCTTAATTTTAGCTATAAAATTATACAATTTTAATGTCTATAAATTTATTATGACATGGTCTTTTCATTGTGTTTTTAACCGACGTAATGGTCCGATTTACTTTGTTCATAATTGATAAAAGTGGTTCGTCGGTGTAATTTTTTTTTTTTTGTTAAGATAGGAATGACATTGAGTCGGATATAAAACGGATATCGGTTTTACCCGCCTTAATAAATACCCATTAAGAATATCAAATGAGTATAGGAGTGGATAAAAATAAAAAAATACATATCTACTAATATAGTTTCGTGGTATGAGTACTCATTCTTTACTTTATTAATACTCATTAATTTATTTTGATTCTTTATTAACACGTAGAAATCTAATTGCATAAAATTTAAAAATTAAGAACTAAAATATTATTTTTAAAAAAATTTTAGGATCAAAATAACTTATAAATAAATGACCAAAGTGCAATTAATTTTTAGAATCAATTTCTTTTTGAAAATCATAGGGACTAAATATAAATATTTTTGACAAATTAATTTTAATGAATATTAAATGAATACTAAATGAATCGAATAAACTAATATAAGCCATATATGGATCGTATAAAAATTTACATGATAATTTTTTAAAATGAGTAAGATATTTTTTCATAAATAAAATAAAAAATTAAATTAATAGATCGGCTATGTGATCAATTGCCATCGCTAAATTAAGGACAAAAAGGCATGCAATAGAGCACATGATCATGCAATCCATCCGGACCCTTGAAATTGATTTTGCTACGCGTCGTTCAAATAGGTGTAAAGGCATTTAAAGGCATGAATCACCCCGACACAACGTAGTCACTCTTGAACGATCCCTCGATCATATTTGCTTAGCGCTCGAGTAGGGGTGAGCATTCGGTTAAACGGTTCGGTTTTGTACGATTCGGTTCGATTTTTGGTTAACCGAATTAAAAAAAATAAAAACCAAAACCGAATCGAAATAAATTCGATAAATTCGGTTTGTAACCGAATTATTTCGGTTTGGTTTCAAAATATTTCGGTTTTAACCAAAATATTTTGTTATAAAAAAAAATCATTACGAGAGAGATATTTTGTACTAGCACTTAGTCCACTAGCCAATGAAGTAACATCTTGTTATCAATTAATCCTTTTTATAAACAATCATAAAGCCCTTGAAGATTTTAATTAAGCTTTAATGAAAACGAGTCCAAGTGTAATAAATTTGCTTATTCAAACACGCTGTATCCCAATTAATTACACTATGTCACTTTTTTTTTTTACCCCAACGGTCCTCAAAATTTACTTCCCATCCGCATCTTTCGGTTTCAACAAGAACGAATATTGAAAAGTTAGGAATTTAGAAATTAGAAAATTTTTTACTATTTATTTCGGTTTTCGATCGAAACCGAAATTTTTTTCTAAAAACCGAACCGAACCGAAATAATTTCGGTTTTTTCGATTCGGTTTTATATTGTATAATTTTATATTTAAAACCGAACCAAATTTCATAATTCGGTTCGATTTTATTCGATTTTCGATTAACCGAACCGTTTGCTTATCCCTATGCTCAAGTCGCTTCTCTTCCATTCTAACTTGGTTAGAAAGAGTCCATGCGGTTTGGCATCACATATGACATAGTAAATTGTAAGGTAGTCCCTCTTATTAGAAAAAACAAATTAATTAGTCTATTTTTAAATTAATTATTTTATCCTTCACATTTTAATTCCATCAATGATTTGGTTTTTTTAATCAATTTTTCGTTATATTTTGTTGAAGAACGAAAAAGAAAAATGATAAATGAGAGAAATAAAGCATCAAAGGAAGAATAATTTTGAAAAATTACTAATATAATGAAAGATTGAGAAAACTAAATTATTAATAGAATAAAAAATAAAAAATTATTTAATTAATTTTTTAAAAACTAATTAATTTATTTTTCGAAACAAGAGGACTAATTTATAATTTACTTCAAATGATAAGATGACATGACTCATCATGAGCCATACTCACCAATCGAAATGACCAAAAAAACCCAACCAAATTTCTTCCCAAACATAAAACCTTCCTTTTTCTCCCCACAAGAAAAGAAAGTTATTTCCTTGGTTGATCGTCATAGAATCATGTGGGTAGAGATCCTCTGCGGCCTGATTGTGTACAAGTTGTTCAAGTGCTTCTTCTCCGACGCCGACGACGTTTTAGAGGTCCAATCCTCTGACACCAATGCTCTTTTCAACGTTGCTAACAAGTACGTACCTGTAACTACTAACTCGTCTACCTTCCTACATATACAGTAATTTTGAGATTTTTTTTTCAACATTAATCATCATCATCATCATCATCAACAGCTAATTGGGTTATTTATTTATTTATTTTAAAGGCTTGAAAAGCTATATGGAGGAAAGGTGTATGTAGGGCTACGAATTCCAGATGCTGACACTGGTTCAAGACAAAACATAGATGCAGTTCTCGTCACCAAAGGGTAAACTAAACTAATTTTTTTTTATATAAAAATAATAAAATAAAATATAAAGAATGATTCATTTCATTTGACAGTGAGGCAGTGGTGATTTCTGTCAAGAATTTCTCGGGTTTTGTATCAATCAGTGGCGATGGCAGCTGGGTTTTTGAAGGTGAAGGTAGACACAAACCAGATCGTCATCCTGATCCTGTAAGTTTTTCTTTCTTTCTTGGACAATTAATTACGCTGTTATCTTATTATAATAGCTTTCATGCTGCTGTTTGTTGGGTTTGATTTTGTTAAAAGTGTTTTTTTGGCACTGTGGAAGAGACCTAGGACGGAATGGGAGGAGTAGTTGGGAAACGTAGCAAAGCCATTGTCCCAAGAGGCCCAACATTGACCCTTGTTGATATTTGGGGTGGGAGTGGTTAAGAAGGGGATTGATGCTTCTTTTGAAAATCTAACCATTGAACCAAAAAATGGATACAAAATGAATCACCTGAGTTTGCCTTCCATTTTTCTCCCTTAATTATGGAGTCCAATTGACAGAACTAGATTCTCTTGGAAGCACCTGTGACTATAAGCGTTTGAATCAGAAACGAACTATTATTGCCTAGGTGTCTTCCATTGTTGTTTTTGTTTTCTGACAAAAAGTGAACAAGAAATTTTATTTAAGAATAGAAGAAGAATACATACATTATGGAGAATAAGTTATCGTCCAAGCTTTTTCTATGAACTAATAATGCCACCAGCTGATTCAACATCTTTAATCATTGTCATGTATTTATTTCTATGCTTACGGTTTCATGTTCCTTTTCTATAGTGCTTGGCAAGCTAATATATGTATACTGTTATTGCTCCAAAATTATATATCGTATATGTCTTTCTAGATCCTTTTGTTGTATTATAACAAAATATGGATTTTTGACTCCAGTGCAAAAACATAAGGTTGTTTAGGGCCACTGTTTGATCTAAATCTGTTTTATCAATCTCTATTTTATCAGGTGGCGGAGACTAAAAAGCAAGTTTCAATACTTGAATCATATCTTGAACAAAGGGGAGTTGCTCTACCAGAAGGATATTTGTCTTACAAAGTTGTACTTCCCAATCCTAAGTTGCAGTAGGTTTTCAAAACATTTGTACTATAGCTGTGTAGTTTAGTAAACTCAAATTGAAAAACTAACTGATTGAAGTATGCGCGCGCACACACACACACACTCTCTCTCTCTTCTGTCCTGGATTCGGTTCCTTTGATTTTGTACATGTGCTTTGTGTCATTTATGGATACAAATTCTTATGTTAGTAAACTCAAATTGAAAAACTAACTGATTGAAGTACACACACACACTCTTCTGTCCTGGATTTGGTTCCTTTGAGTTTGTATGTGTGCTTTGTGTCATTTATGGATAGATATTCTTATGGATTAACTACACCATTAACTTCAAGCTTAATTTACATGTAATGTGTCTTGGGTTAATATTTCTCCAGTGTATTAAATTATTTATTTATTCACTTTTATTAAATTTAAGGATAAAGAGTAAGACAGATGAAATCGTATGTGTATTTTGCTTTATTTGGTTATGCTTCAAATATTATCCATATTTGCCAAGTCTTCTTAAATAAAGAAACTGCAGTAATAAATTTCTAGATTAATCTTATTTTTATGTTTAAGTGGACTGGAAGAGTTTATAAACCAAGAATGCACGAGTTAAAAGTAACATTTTTGTTTCTGTCGTCCTCCTCCTTTTCTTGACTATTTGGATATGATTATCAAGCTGTTATTAAGTTTTGTTGTGTTTTCTTGTAACTGGAACATCTCTTATCTTTGCAGTCCAATCCATTCAGGCTATTTTCCCTCCGAGGTCATTACCTACGATCAATGGGTACAGCTGAAACCTGAACCAAAAGGCCTATTTTCTGGTTGGATAAAGGGTGCCTTTCGTGGTGGAAAGAAGGAGATGCAGGAATCTATACATCAGAAACTCAACTTCACGCTTGGCACAGCTCCTATGTGGGACAGGTTTGCTGCTCCGTGCCTATGATTTTTATATTCATGCTTTCTGGTTATGATTGCATTTTTTTCTGCATTGTGTGTATTTGGTCAAAAGGTGATTAACTTTCCAACAGCTTGGATTAACATCCTTAAACATATTAGGTCCTTATGAAAGAAAAGAAGGAAAGAGGATTGTAGGCTGTGAATATTTAATTATATGTGTTATTAGTTCTTTGATGTTTTCCCGGCCAAGATTGTCGAGTAGGGTCTAGGGAACTAAAAAAGTACAAAGAGAGGTGGTCTTCAGTAGTAAACCATGGTTTAATCATTCTAAATGTCCTAATGGCTCACAAATTGCTAGATTCCACATCCTATGATTTCATAGGTCTGTTGAATGTATGGTTGAGCTACGAACATTGTAATGATGGAGCTGATTGTTTGTATTGTGTGCAAAAAGGAGGAGGCAATTCTGAGTGTCATTGTTGTCTGTTTGTAATGCTGGTATTCTACAGTCACTCTACCTGTCCCTTCCCATTCATCCAAGTCGAAGCCATAGACTTACTTCAATTGTCATTTGTTTGATTTTGGTTTCCTTATTACTCTTCTCAATGTCAGTTATGCGAAGCTGTGATTTACACTTGACACAAAACAACTATTTTCAATTCTTTGCAGGCTGGAGCTTAAGGGTAATAAATTTGTCCTAGGAGAATTTTTGGAATTTAAAGGAAAACAAGAAGATACCATGGCTTTGAGAAACATCAAACGATCGAAAGTTAGTCGTTTGATCATTCAAAAGACAAGTATGTTTGGATTAGGTAATCACACTACCATTTCGTCTACTTTGCTTTTTATGGTATCAATATTGTTTGTTAAATGAATGTTTTTTTCAAAAATGAACCTGAGATATTGCATTATGACTTGTGTGACAGAAATTGGGGTTTTAAGAGGTAAACTTTTCTTTAATTTTCTAGGCCCTTGTGCAATTGATTAGCAAATCCTGGATTATCCTCAAACCTAACATCTAATGAATGGCTACTTTTGTGATATCAACAAAATAGCATATTGTCCAGATTTGAGCATGCCTGTAGATAAGAAGATTTTCTAAATGTTCTTAACTTTAGCATATTGTCCAGCTTTGAGCATACCTGTAAATATGAGGATTTTCTAAAGGTTCTTAACTTTATCCTGAAACCCCTGTTATAGAGTTTCTTAATATTTGCGTTAGTAAACCAATTGGATAGAATTGTGCGAATTTTTTGTGACCTGGCTTCATAGTAACTTCAGATTTGGGAGCTGTGTAAAGTGAAAAGAATGAAGCTGGAGTAAATGATGATTGCATGTCAGTGTAACTTTCCTCAAATGTAGAAGGTTGGGGTTGTGGTGATGGTGAGACTTAGGTTAGGTGCAGTACAGATGGATTTGATATAGTTGTATGATGAGATAGATGAGAGGGAGGTTAAGAAGGTTGAAGATGTTGGACAAAGAAGCTTGCCTTTAATATAATAGGATACACTTGTTGTGAGTCACCTTTTCTTCCACATGAAATTCTGTTTAAAATTTCTTGCAGTATGGTATATGATTTACCTAAGAAGTGTGTTGCTCTTTCTCTATCCTTTGAAACGTGTGTTAATATGAAATGTGGAGTATGTAGTAACTGAGAAAGAAGGTAATGCAGGATAGAAAAGAGAAGAACCTCAAGTTTATCTAGATTAGAGCTAGGGTGTCAATATTTAGGGCCTCAAGGTTTTAATCAGATCTGAATTTTTATATAAGTATAAAATCGACCAAGATATTTCGGCAACTACTAACCTCTCTTGTTGGTAGAAATCCTTGCACTTTAATATGATCCATAGGGAAACAAAATCTTTAGAAATTTTCACCGAGAATTTAATACAACAAACTGTTAGTTACCATCTGAATACTCTTTAAAATTCAAATTGGAACCTATCAATAACCTAAATAGATTGATCCACTATGGTAAAATGGGAAGCTAAGGTGGGTGTGAACAGTGATGAGCACAGCACTGTGACAGGAATGTAAACAGTTTTCTGCCACAGTATTGCTGCTATACAATGAGTAGTCAGTTCTTAAACAATCTCATATCAACTCATTCCAACAAAACGAGACTTGAGGTTACTGCCCTTTTTCGTACTTCCTCTGTATAGTTAAAGCTTATCCCTATTATAAAGTCACCAAAACTCAATAATGCATTTTTAATTTTTATATCAAACAAACACATGTTCCCACAACCTATGTTGTCTTGCTTGTTCTCTCATTTTTACTTCTCTGTTCAAAATTCAATGACCAACTGCAGCCCATTCAAAGCTCCAAGTTTTGTACTCTGCTCGTGATTATAGGAGTGATGGGGCTTCAGCTTCTGAGTGGAAGGAAGAAACTGTAAGATCAAGTACAGAGGTTCTGTTTCAGCCAGACAACTCTGCTAAAGTCCGCAAATTCAAGCTTTCTTCAATTATCTCCATGTCACTAAGTGCCTAAAGATGCTTATGCTGAATACAAGTTATGTGTTGCTATGATTTACATTTTCTCATTTTTTTTACTGCTTCATTGTGCTTTGTAAGTTAAAGAAAATTGTTCGGTATACTTAATCCACCATCTCATCCATAGTTATATAGCATGTATAAAAAGTGAATGAATCCTACATTATATGATGTGAATCCATGGATGAGTTAGTAAATTAAATTCACATGACTCTCTCTTTTTCGCAGGGATAGTGTTAGTATAATAACAGAGTATAATATTCAAACCAATAGGAATTTGAAAATAGTGTATATGTTTACTTAAGTTCGAGGCCTGAGATGTCCTTGAGTGATACGTACTTTAATTCGGAATATTTGGAATGAAAGGGTTCGTTTTGAGCGTTACGAGTAGTGTTTCCCTGTGCTCTGTTTTACTTTCGCAAATGAGTTGCATGATGAGAAATACACTATCCTGTTTCTTCACAATAGCTTCACATCCAGGGCGACCAAAGTTGAATGACAGTAAATTTTCCTTGTGTTTGCCTGAGGCATAATGAGAACCTTGCAGAAGAAGCTTCATTTCAGAACTTGTATTGAACTTTAACTTGGTCGGGTGTAAACAAAGATTGAATGTTCCTACTGTTTTACGGTGAAAAAAAAGGTTATGCTCTCTCTCTCTATCTCTCTCTCTGTTCGAGATAGGTAAGAAATTTATCGGTTAAAGAGTTGTTTGTTTTGGTGATAGGAAAATACTTTCCTTTATTTATCATGCAAAATAAACACTGGAAATTAACTCAACGGAAAATATCTTACGGTCAACTTTTGAATAGTGCTAATTTAGAAGAAAATATTTTAATTTCATTAAGGATGGGAAAATATTTTTCTATCAGTAAAATATATTCTTGAACTATGTCCTTGCGTGCCTGTTAAGTAGTGAATAAAATGAATGCATTGTTTCAAGTATTTTCAAAAAGATCTTAAGACTTTGATCTCAATATAACCAAGAAGACGTGTGAACAAGGAAGGAGGGAGACTGGATTACTAATAGCATGGAAAAGTTTTGAGTTGATCGTAGTTTCATCATGTTGATCTCCTTGATAACATAATAATTAAAGGAAACTTGGACAGGCCTTAAGAATTTTCGAGATCATAAAATCAAACTGCAAAATATCAGTATTTAATTTCCTGCCAGAAACAAAAACCTCTGCACGAAATATATCTCATTTTTAACCTAACACTAAAGAACATGACATCCCCTATCTAAGAAAAAAATAAAAAAATAAATTGAGAGCAGATGAAATTGATATTCGCTTGCCCAACTGTGCTGCAGTCAGTCAACTCGAAGTTTACTGTCAAAATCCACCATTAGCTTGTTTAGCTTCTTATTGCTTATCCTTTGTTGGTGGATTCTTGTAGCTTCCAAACTGCCAAACAAATGAATAAATAAATACTAATTGTGCAAAACACCCACAAACACACACTCGGACTTGACCACAAAACACAGAGTAGAGAGGTGCCGATTTATATGTTCAAGAATGAGTAAATTATAAATTAGTCCCTGTCTTTTTTGAAAAATAAATTAATTAGTCTTTTTTTATTTATTTTAAAAACTAATCTTTTAATTCTTTATGTTTTAATTTTGTAAATAACTCAGTTTCTTTCATCTGTCTTTCATCAGTTTTCTGTTAGAACAGTAATGAGGTGTTTTTATTAAAATATTATTTTTTCCAAATTGCTTTTTTGTTTTTTATAAATTATTTTTCTCATTTACACACATCTCGTCTATTTCTCTCTCCTCAAACGCTCAAACCAATTTCTATTTCTCTTTTCAAATTTTCATTTCTCATTTTAATAATCTCCGCTCTTGTTTTCTCTCTTTAAGCAATAAATCATATCCCTATACATATATATATATGGAATTAGATTTTAATTTGATAGATCTAGTAAAAATTTGACGATACAAAACTAAATGATTAATTTTTAAAACTAAAAAGACTAATTAATTCGTTTTTCGAATCAAGAGAGACTAATTTATAATTTAGTCGTTTCAAGAATGGCTAGCAAGTATCTCAAAGAAGTTAATTTTTAGAGTGAACACATCCATCAAGCTCATGCACTTGACACTACTACTAATTTCTGAAAATTTGACTCTTTTCCCCTCCCATATACTCCTAGCTAGTCAGGGTTTGTCTGAACACCGGACATAAGTGTTGTCAAGGCATTTATTTGATCAGATTTTCAAGCCACAAAATTAAAAAGTGCTAAGAACAAGTCATCATGTCAAAACCAACCTTTGAGGAAATGAAGATTCGGAGGGTGGCAATAGCATATTACTGAGCTTAACAGCATCTTCATTGCAATTGATGACACGGTTGAAGCAGACATATCTTCCATAAGATGTAATGTCTTCAAATACATGGATATGTGCGTCCACTATGAACCTGAGGTCCACAGTAACAAATGCTCCATCTTCATACATCTCAGCTGCTCCTTTTAAATAAGGGTTTGCTATTGTCAGATCAGGACTCATCAAGAGCCCTCCATTTACTGTCACCATGTTGATGCTTCTGTCCATTGCTAGGGCCCATGCTGTCTTCTCAGCCAGTGTCTTTGACAGTGCATGCCATAACTGCTAAAAGCGTAGACCTTGTTAATCTAAATTTATCTACTAGTATAGGTTTAAAGCGAGTCAACATATCTGATTCGATACAGCTATTCACTCTTATCTCAAAGAGATGGTCCACGTTTCTAGTTATATATGTTTCGAAATGCTGGCTTGGTCAAAATTTTAGAATTTAAACGATTTTGAATACCTTAAACTTTCTGCAGAAATTTATGTCACTCCAATTTCTCTCATCAAGATCAGGTGCCTTGCTGCGTCCGTCACTCCATATAACAGTTGTTGCAGAGGATGTGAAGACAACTTTGTCTATAGTGTTTGCTTGTGCACATGCTTCCAATACGTTGTGTGCTGCTCTCACCTCTACATCTGCCATGAATTCCTGCACCAAACAACTAGACTTTATATGCAACTCTTCAGATGTCCTCTAATAAGAGATTAAGGCAACTAAGGGAAATATTCAAATGATAAGCAATTCCCAGAAAAAGTGAATAGATATGAGATGCAAGTCAATTCGCAGTACGGTTGGCTTCTCTGTAAGCATGAGAAATATGAACTTGCCATAGCCGCTGAAGGCTAATACAAATAGTTTGGCCCAGATGGATATACACACCATAACTATGCATTGAGAAGTCAATAACCAAGTATCTTTGTCACCAAATTAATTAGGTAGGTCTTAATTAGTACTTACGTGTCAGTTTAAATGTAATTACCTACCATTGAAATCCTATCTATAAATAATGAAATGCTTGCCTTATGAAACATAAATATTATTTACTTTTGCCATACTGGTTGTGAGTGTTTTCAAACAGCCTAGCAAACTAATGAGTGCTTATGCATTATTATCCTACCTAGCCAAAGACTATAATTGATGGGAGAAGATGTCCCATCCATGCATGTGAGTGCATACATATAGATATAAATATCAAGAAATTTAAGAGTCATAAAAAAAGATGATTTCTTGATCATCTCAATCTATATATGTAGGCTGTGACCAGCTCATTTTGGAGCAACAAAATAATAATCGAAAAGAAGAATTAAGAGTTGACATACATCATAGGTGGGTTGATCCGAGGGGGGCTCAAAGGAATAAAACAAGCCACAACATCCCTTCAAGGCATCCATTATGCTGTGGTAATCAAAAGGGTCGGAATGGAAAACTTTCAATTTCTTGTTATTGCAGGATAGTCCTTCAAATGATTGCAATAATTTACCTGCAAATCCAATTGTACAATAAACAATGTGAGAGACAAATTCCATAATTAAGCATAACAATAATAATATGTCAAAACTAGCAAAAAAAAATCTACATACAAGCCACGAGCAATTTATTTGATTGAGTACTAAGTAATGAACTGATCGCTTGCAAGGTATTTAATTAACCATTCTTGGAACGTCACCGATACATTAAGTTTTTGGGTTGAAATGAGTTTTTTTTTTTTTTTTTTTTTTTAACTGTAGTAGTGGACTTATGTAAATTTCAAATCATTCATGAGATTTTACTTAATATTTTAAATTTTTGAGTTAAAATGGTTTTTTTTTTTATGGTGAGGAGAAGAATGTTCATTTCTTTTCAGGGTAACTGATATTGTTTTCTTCACCAGTAATGTCGTCCCGGCAAATATTCTATGCTAGTTGAAAGAGAAAAATCGTTTTTTTGTATAATTATAGGAGGAAAACATGATTCCATCAGGGTATGAATCAAACATTGGTAAAAACATAAAAAATAAAATAAAAACTGAATAATCCAACTCTACATTCATTAAAAAAAAAAAATGAAGAAACAAATAGCTCGATTGTAGAGGAGGAAAAATTGATCTAAGTAGAAGTAAATAATTAGGAGGCATACCAAGCAAGATATGAAGAATTATTTATAATTAATAAGATTTTAAGTAAAAGGAAAGGAGAGCAGGAAGACAAACAAACCATGGTTTTGGAAAGCAGCATGGACAGTGTAACCTCTGTGCAACAGCCTGTGCACAAGAGAGGAGCCTAAGCGCCCAGAAGCATCCATTACACAAACCGTCTTCGAAGTTTCATTGAAAGAAGCAGCTGCAGGTGCCATATTTTTCAGAGAAAAAAGAAGAAATGAGCAAGTTGGTTGGTACAATGAAGAAGAGACGAGCTACGTATTTAAAAAAGAAAAGGAGGAGCAGCATTAAAGGAGTGTGGCTGGCTGTAGACAGTTGGGAAGGTGGTAGGTACTCCAAGTAACAGAGAAAAGAATAAAAAAAAGAAGAAAGAAACAGAAGTTCGGAAAGGGCCTAAAAGGATTTCCATCAGGAAAAAAATGGCATTAAATTTTGGTGGGGTTCATTGTATATTGAGTTTGGTAGCAAAAAAGAATTTTAAGTTGCATGCTTGGATGTATCTCTCTTGTTTTCTTCTCCTCTTTGCTCAGTTATATATTTATGAAGAAAGAGAGAGAGAGAGAGAGAGTGACAGCAAATGACAGAACATATATATTATATTTATTACAAAGTTATTGTAACTGGCAAGGTTGCCTTCGTTCTTTGGTGATGAATGGAGGAGTCAATAGCATCATCATCATGTACTCTAAAGTGGAAATACTTTTTAATGTTGTAGAAGTCAACTATTTTTCTTTATTTTAAATTTTCTTTCTCAATGCATTGCATCTGGGATTTCACTCCATTAGCCCAGGTTCTTCTGTTTTCTTATCTTCTAGAATCAAACCTCTCGTTTGAACTTTTAATTTTAGATTTGACATTTACTGAGTTTTATTCTTTTAGAGATTTAATTTATTTTATGATTTTCAAGTATTATCCTCCATTCTAAATGTTGACATCTTGCGCACATGTCGAAAAAAATTTCAATCTATTTTTTGAAAAAAAAATCTTAATTTTTTTAAAATAAAAAAGTACATTTTTTTATTTAATAAATATTAAAAATATAAAATAATAAAATAACTTGAAATAACCTCAATTTTTTTTGGAGAGTCTTATGTAAATTTTATTAAATGATTTTCATCATGTAGTTATATTTTATGTGATCTTTTTTTTTTATATATAAACAACTTAAAAATGGACTAAATTTTTTTTTAAAAAATAAAAAATAAAAAAAAAATTACCCGTTTAGCCATACAATAAATATATACTCAATAGAAAAGAAGTCAAGCGAGTTAGCATGCAGTTGCAATGTGCAAGGGACAGGGACAGGGACATGATTACATTCAAGAGGGCAATTAGGGGTAGGTTGGAAACAGGAGGAGTACCAAAAGACTTGACCAGAGCCAGTCCATGAGACCTGACAACTTGTCATCGGCTGGCCACTGAAGTCTGTGAGATCACAGCTTGCACTTAAAAATAAAAGTTTTTTATCCAAAACTTTTACACCAGCAACCAGCAAGCATAGATTAATTTGTACTTGTTAAAAAACTTATTCTATGTCAAATAAATCGAACAAATAAATAATTAATAAGCAATATATAAAGTTTAAAAATAATTATTTATTACAAAATTTAAGTTTTTTTTTTGAGATAAAATTGAAATTCAATTATGAAATTTAATATAATATCAAAAACCCAACGGTACAAAAATCTTGAAATTAAGTCAAATGATGTTCGAAATTTGTCAATGTAAATTGAATCAAGAGCTAACCATATCAAGCTCCAAACCAGTTTTCAAGTTTGGCTGTTAATTATCCATCGAACTCGAAGTCGTTCCCAAAAAAAAAAAAAAAAAAAAAACGAATCTGAATATTTTTAATATATTTCATTTTAAAATTAATTCTTATATCTCTAAACTATACATTGACCTAGTTTGAATGTTAAAATCATTTATTTCTACCCCTTGTGTGAATTTTATAGTTACTTTGCACTCACTATATAATAATATATTGTTTTTAAATAATATTTTCTTTTGAAAAAATCCTTTTTTTTTTTTTCGTAAACATTTCGAGCCTTGTAGTAAATGGTTCTAGTAGTAAATTGTTCATTCTTGTTCATGAAAATCTTCTCCTTATAATAAGAGTAATTTCATACCTGGCTTGCTCTATCAGGGGGAAAGAAATGTTCCTGCCTCTCGCCCGAGAAGGTTCGCAGGCAAAAGGAAATAATCAAGCTTTAAAATTATAATCAAACCTGCTTTGTTTACCTAATGATCAAGCTCGAACGATTGTTTTATCAAGTCGATCTCAAATCGAACTTAAACTCGAGTGGTTTGGTTTGTTTTAGAGTCCTATTGGTAGGCATCAGGAGATCTGCAAATAAGATTTTATGTTGACTGCTTGTTACTCCACACACGAGACACTACGTGAAGAAGCAAAAATGATACATATTAGATTCAAGAAAATGTAGTAGCTTCTCTAGTTTTGGACACAAAAAGTTACAAGACAAAGGGATATTTAACTCAGAACAAGAATTCCTCCGGTATTTCCTGAAATTTAGTGGACAAAAAGCTTTGGTACTTTTCTTCAAGATCTCCACCTGAAAAGATTTGATACATTAAACAACATATTAGGTTAACTCTTGACAGAGACTCATGTTACACATGTATGGAGCTACCTTTAGGTTGAAATGGCGCTACGTTCCCTGATAGAGATGATTGAACCAACGTCAGAAAATGATGTCCTGGAATATCAACCAACAAATCATATGAGATTAATAACTAAAGCTGTAAGACTAACTGGTCAGAACTTCAAGGCTCAAGCTACATTGGGCTCAGATATGTTCGGAGTATTAGCAATTATATGATATTATTTTGATCCAAAGAAGCAGACATAAGTCATCATCTGATTGGACTTGGTGTCTTTGCAACTTCTTCAGGGACGAAAGTTGTGGTGTAGGTTATGATACCAGATTATATCCAATATGCAAGCTCTTGGAGAGAGGAGATGACTATTTTTCTTTTGGACAAGGGTTGGAGTTTTTTAATAGGTTTAGAGAAAACAAAAACATTGAATTTTAATACTTTGAAGCATCATTCTACACTGACATATCCTCGCCTGGCATCCTTTCCCAGTCAAAAGGATGAAGAAAGCAGATTGCAAGCAACACTGAGTTCTCTCCTATCATCCAATTTTTTCAACAACCCAGAGGAATCAAACATACTTTATTCACAAGAAAAAATATTTTTTTATGAAGCAAAAATGAGTGCATAAACTTAAGAGCCATGAACAATATCCATTGCACTCTCTCATTAGCAAATAATTCACCTGAAAGATGACCCCTACTTAAGAAATATTTCAAGTCATCCATTTTGCCCTTACCTGTAAGACTCTTTTCTCCTTCCTTGACATTAACCAGAAAGGATGAGATTTGGTTGTCTTTCAACTGCAGTTACACATGAATAGATGAATCGATTTACATATCTGAATTAGAATAGTTGTTAACAGAATAGGACAATATCTGCAGACGTTATATGATGAAGAAGGCTTTCATTCTTTACCTTGGATGAAAGAGCTTTTGCAAGTTCTAATGGGTCAATGGAAGAAGGACTGTTGCTGTACGCAGGTACAAACTTTCCATTTTGATACCCGGCCAAGAAGTGATAAGCTGCTTGGCAAGGAGATAGCTTGGATATAGAAGGAATGGTCCTGGAACTGCTCCATCAACAAGAAAGGATAGATGGATAGATATATAAGAACAATAAAAATGGCTCAGAATGTAAATGCAAACTGAAGCATTATGAAAGAAAGCAACAAATAAAAATCTCCTTTGGACTAATCTTTACTATCACTGGGGCCATATTAAAACAGTGCCTGTACAGTCTCTAGGTGATTGCGCTGAATTTAGGGAAGAGCTGCACTTTTTCTACTCATTGTCAACTAATGACATGATTGCCATCATCAACTCATAGCCAAATAGCTACAGCTCCAAAAGTAGGTGGATTAAGGCCCATTTAAGATTGATTACTTAAAAGAAAAGATTAATTTTCTCTGTTGGACTGTCTGTTTGTACGAGGTATCTAAAAGAAAGAATCTTGAAGGCATTAACCCTAAATCTGAGAACGTCCTAAATTCATAACGTTTTAATTGCCAGATATGGTTGCTAATTTATTATTTCCATGGTTCAACTTCCACCATCATTGAAGACTTTGCTGCTGGTGCTTCTAACAGGTCAAATACCACCATAGCCCATGATTCACAAACAAGCATTCTTATGACGAACAACTTGCACAATCATTTTCCCAAAACTCTTCTCATGGAAAGGAAAACTTCCTCAGAAACATGAGGAACTGGGCTGTTTTTATGCCCATTAATATCCAAACACACACAACAGCTAAATAGTACAGGTATAAAAATCCATATTCACCTTTTTCGCCCAGAATCACATCCTTATGAACTTGATCACATCAGTGGAGCTAAGGGAGGGCCGGTGTTCAACAAAGTCCCTTAATTTTATTGGGTTTGGCAAGAAAGTTTTGAAATTTTAAACAAAATAACCTTAAAAAGTTACCTACTAGACCTTAATATGCAATTTCCAACTATTTACTTCATGTATGTTAATAAATTTTTCATCTCAAAATATTCATCTGCCCCGCAAACCCAAAAATCCTGGTTTCGCCACTGCTTGATCAAATGTTATAATTGCATTTCTATGGTCTGAGGAATATTTCAGGCTCAAGGCCAAACAAGAAAACCATATCCTTAAGCCAATAACAGTTAGAAGTAACTGAAAACAAGTGGTTGGACTACCTGTCAGAAGTTGCAAATACAACAGCGGATGGGAATTTGGAAGGACCTGGATCACCAAAATTCCACGTCTGAAAATATGGCGCAACACCTTGAGAAGAAAGAATTACACCAGCATCTGCAGATACCAGTTTACCAGCACAGCTCCGAATAGTATCTTCAGGAGCAAATATAACAATCAAAGAGTCACCAGAAACCAGAAGCCTGAAATTCACAACCTTCAGATGTGACTCATAGATTAGACATTGCAGTTAATTGCATTATCTGACAAAATCAGAGAGTAGAATTTTACCTTGCCAATAAAGGAAGACCTCCTCTAGCACCTATGATAGGTCCAGACAAGGCAGCTAGTGCTTCTTTTGTTCCATTGGTATCAGCAGATGCTTTACCACATAAAATAAGTGAAGAACGCTCAATATCAGCAGCTATAAGTCCACTGTTTCCTTGAGCTCTAAGACCAATAGCATCCACAATACCTTGACTGCATGACCAGAAAGTAATTCTTAAATATAGAATTCATAAAAAAAGCATCAGTTTTCACCAAAATGAACTTCTATCAAAGAACATCAGGAAAGATTAGAGACAAAAACAATATCCTAATTCTGTTAACTGGATTATTTCATAAGTTCACCAATCAAGAAGATTCCATGAGGAAATAAATGAACAGTTTTGGGAGCATGCATATCATTGTGCCCCTAGTTGGTTCGTATTGTAGACTGTCCACATTATCCTGGTATACTATCTCTCCATAAATGTTATGCTAGCTGCTGATAAAAGAAGAGAATACTCAGCTCCAAATTCCCAACAAATGGGAAATAAAAGCAAGCGAAGTTGTTATTCCTTAGTCCCATTATTTTTAGATAAAAGATTTTATCAAAAAGAAGGGGATGCGTCAGTCCTATATTATTGTCCACCTTACCAATTTAAGATGCCACATAATCTTTGGTCTTGTAGCTAAGATTTGGACATAGCAACTGCTGAACCCAAACCAGCTCTTAGCATTTAGTGGATGACCATGGATAACCTAAGGAAGACTAAGAGCGGTATTTATATGTTGACAACAAAAGCAACCTTAGGATAAGCAACTTCAGCTTATTTAATCCAAGATCCTAGAGGCAATGAACTGATGAATGCATGAGATTTGATATTACCTTATAGAGGAAGCAACATAAACTGTCAAAGGACAAGAGTCATGAGAAACAGCACGAGCAGATGTCTTCCAAAGAACTTTGGAGAGATGTAATATGGCAGAAGGACTGTCACTTATTACACGGACGTTTGCATTACAGTTTGACGATGAACCAATTGCCCCATCATGAAAGTAAATGTTTGAGATGGAAGATATGTGAGTTGTGACCTAATAGGAGGAAAAGAAGAAAATAAAAGGTTAGGTTTAGCAAACAAGCAAGCATAAAAAAATGTATTAAAAAAAAAGAAGCAAAAAGCTATCTATTACATTTCTGACATGTTACATCACTGCATACCAAAGGACAGCTAAAAGCATCAATAAATAATATCTTCCAGAAAAATTATTTGATCCAGGCTAGTCACAAGCAAAATTCTTCTATTAACCAAAGATTGAGAGGACAGAATAAATTGATGTAGGAGAGATTTGGATTAACTTGCAGTTCTTGTCTGTTGGGGTTAACGCTTGGTAAAATTGGGTTTGATGGACACCAGGAACTTCCTGGTTCCAACTTTGAAAGTATATATAGTCTTGCAGCTATCTCATGTTTCAACTTCCAAATGTCCAAAGTTATAATACAGTTTCCTGTCAAGGGTCAACAAGACCACGGACATTTGAAAATAATTAGAAAAAGACTGGCTGGGAATTGATAGAAAGTAAAATCAAGACTGACAAAAATTTAATTAAAATTCTGGACTTGACTAAGTAACCAAAATACCACAGTTGCAATGCAACCTAGTGAACCGGACATATTACTTCTAATCTGAACCCAAACATCAAAGATCAAAGGCAAAAAGTAACAAGTCCCAGTAAATTGCAGTTTCTGATTCTATCTATAAATTCACCTGCACCTTGTAAACTATAACACCATCCCAGAGTGGGAAAGACTAAGCCTCAAATCTCATATAAGCTTTCAAGATTGAAATTGATATAGAGTATGGTCCATACAATGCAAGAAAATCAAATCATTAAAACACAAACTAAGACATGCCTGTTTGAGAAGTTTACTAAATTGTGGCTTGGAAATTTCAGAAGCTCTCCCAATAACACTCCCCCTAATATGAACGGGAACTCCCGACAAAGATTCTAAAAGGAAACAAAAACATATGAAAAAAGAAAGAAAACAATAAGATGACAGTGAATATAAAGAAACATCATTGGAAATAGTATCAGTATATGATGAAGTTCACCACCTGCAGCGATTGCACCTTTCTGTTGTAGCTCAGAAGAAGTTAAGTTTGCAAAAGCTTTATCCTTCACAATTACGCCTTTTCTAGCTAGAGCCCAATTAAGACCATATGAAAATCCAGGAGGGCCATTCCCTGCCATGCATTAAAGAAGGTCTGAGAAACATAGGCGACAGCATACATGTTCTTCAATTCATCATATTCTTTCAAATAAGTATGTATATGATTATAATTACAGATTAGAAGGCGAGCCCAAGATATAAAAACTGAAATTTTTTTTTTTTAATGAATTTCCATGCTCCTAACTAACAATTTATTACTAATTAAACTTGACACACAGACAAAAGTATTATAGGCAAAGAAAACAACAAAGTTTGTTTTCACCTAACCTTCCTCCTTATCATCAACTAATGGGGGGACTGAAGTTAGGGAACTCACGGGTCTGGATGATGAGAAGAAGAAGAATAAAGGAAACAGAGAATCACTGCTGATATTGGGTCTCGAACTTGAAGCTACTGAGCTTAGTTTCAACATTTCTTCGTCTTTCTACTACTTTCTTGAGCTTATAGATTGCTGCTCTTCTGTTTATCAAACTCACCCAAGGCGTTTTATGATATTGCCTTTCATGGATTTTGGGCCCAAATACACAAATACTTGCCGCGCTTAATTTACACGCTTCCTCCTCCTTTCAGTCCTCGAACTTTTCACTTTTTCTTATATATTTTCAAACTATCAGTACATTAATTGCCTCCTATAAGGGTGTTTTTTTTTTAATGGATAATTCTTTTATTTCTTATTTCCAAAATAGGACCATTGTACTGCCTATTTATATAAGGCGTAAGATTTATATGAATTTCAATAGATGAAAAACAAACTTTTTTAAATGTAAATATTTGTGATAATTAATAGTTCGTAAGTCGAGAATATTGATAAAATGGAGGATATTGATTAAAAAAAAAAAAAAAAAGGTATGTTATGAGAGTTGTACTGGGCATAGTAGCTTACTTTTTCCTACTGAAAAAAAAACCCTAGTGTCAAGACGTAAATGAGAGCTATATCATGGCACACAATGATGAGCAAAAGATAGCTGAGATTCAAAGGGATACCAGCGAGCAAAGTTTCGAAGCTTTTGGCCATGACTACATGCTTCTGTCAATTCTCCTAAACCATAAAGAGAAATTGCCAGCTACTGCAAGCCAGGCAAAGAATTTTAATGAGGCTTCTAGTGCGGCCCGTTTTGCTAACAGAAAGAACCAGATGATCAACAAACAACCAGTTGAGCATATGAGAGGCCCAAAAAGAAAAGGCCGAACTTCCACTTCAGCCCAGCCCGGGTCCAAGAACAAAATGTCGGCGAATCCCGTCTGTTCTTCGACACAGACCAGCCCAACTTCTCAAACGGACTCCTTTACTATTCAAGCCAGTCCAGCGATGCCCATTTCTGGTCAGCTCCCAAAGAATTCCAGTTTTAAGCCCATAGTAGTGCATATTGAATAGTGCAACAACCCTTCCCAGATTCAGCTTGATGCAAACATGGACAGCAGCAAGTCGTACTCTGAGGAGGAAGTTGAAGGGATTACGGAGGAAACGGAAGGCAATAAATAGCATACCAAACAAATTAATCCCTGTCCAATTCAATGTGCATAAACTGTAAAACTTCTCACGTCATATCTAATATATGCACCAAACAGTGCAAAAATCCTGTCTTATCATATCTATCATACCAAACAGATCTTAAGTGTCAATAACTGATTAGAAATTGATGGTATTTTTATGTTTTTTTATTTTCTCATGTTTGTCATCGCCAACGTATTTCAATCTCAATTTAGAAAAGAAGCGTATTTAAAAGTTAAGATGCTTAGCTTGCTAAACTTGTTAGCTCTAAGTCTCAAGTTTTGTTTCGAACTCCCGCCGAATTCTGAAGGGGGAAAAAAAAGGATTGCAAGTGTTGGATTGTTTTTTAATAAAATATAGAATACTATGCTTATTATTATCAAATAACAATAATAATAAAGTATTCAATGCATCATTTAATATGGTACATCAAAATACATTTATTACAAGAGTTATATTACTTTAATCAATTAAGAAATGACTGCATTTTTATAAAAGTGTATAAAAGAAATAGAAATAATAGGAGAATTGAATAGAAAAATGATGAAGAAATGATTTCATTATAAAGAGAATATATGAGATAACAACTCTAAACAAATCTCACAATCTCTACAAAATGCTTGTACAACAAATAATGAACTATCAAGTTTATTTATAGGCTTCAAATTTGAGAAGAGAATTACAAGGGACTATGAATAATCAATTGCATCACCCTTTTAATTTCTCATATTGAATGATGAATTGAATTATATTAAGAATTATTAAGAATCATGTGTAGTAAGGATATGAAAAGTAGATGAACATGATGATGGACATTTATTATTTCATAACACTCCCCCTTAAATGTCCATTGTACAAGGAATTTGCCTCGTTAAAACCTTACTAGGAAAAAACCCGAGTGGAAAAAAATCATAATGAAGAAAAAAGAGTACAATATTCTTTTTACACGTTAATCCCCATATTGGTCTCCTCCTGTTGAAATCATTATTTAAGATCTCTAAGATAACGTATTTCAATCTTGTAAATCATCTTCTCAAAAGTTATGATATGCAATGCTTTAACGAATAAATCTACTTGGATTGTCACTTTGATATATTCTTCCTTCAATGAAATTATGCAAACAACATTATCCTCATATGATATTGTTAGAACTTCTTTTAGTGATAGATAAATTGCATGTCTCTTGGATATGATGGCTTGTTGATCTTAGCTAAACACATTCTCGATTTGTCTCGTGAATTGATATTTCGCATGATTTGAAGATGTGGTAGCTATAGTTTGCTTCATAGAACACCAAGATATAGCTGTATCTTCATATGTAAATATATAACCAATTGTGATCGAGCTTTGTGTGAATCGGATAAATAACATGCATCCGCATAATCAATTAATCTTTTCTTTGATTTATTAGAGTAATATAAGCCCATATCAATTATTTCTCGAAGATAACGTAGTATATATTTAACTTTATTTCAATGTCTCCATATTGAAACAAAACTATGACTTCCTAATAAATTTATAGAAAAGACTATATCGAGTCGAGTATTATTAGCAAGATATATCAATGCACTAGTGACACTAAGATATGGTACTTCGGGATCAAGTAGTTCCTCGTTATCTTCTCAAGGTTGAAAAGGATCCTTTTGGATATCAAGTAATTGAACTATCATTAGGCTAGTCAATGAATGATCTTTATATAGAATCATTATAGAACTTTTTTATATAAATTGATCGATGAATAAAAATCTCATTCTCCGAGTGCTCGAACCGTAAGTCGAGATAACATTTTATTTTCTCAAGGTATTCACATCAAATTCTCTTTTTTAAATAACTTATAACATTTGGAATCTCTTTAGGAGTTCCAATAATATTTAAGTCATCAACATATACAAAAATCCCTTTTCAAGTAAAAATACATGAATAAATAGGGTTTTTTTTTATAACTTTCTTCCAATAATCATTAAAGTGATTATATCACATGCACACGGGTTAGTAATAAACGAGTAGATATAAAATATAAAAAGTATAATATAAATTGAATTTCAAAAAACTAAAATAATCCTAATAGAGATCTCTATAACTTAATTGAATTCTTTTATTGAAAATATATATTACATACTTCATGCATCTTAAGTCCTTTTAGGACTTTCATATAGATTTCATTTCAAATGAACAAATAAACTATGATCACATTTATTAAATTCATGCATATGGATTTTTTTCATATCTTTTACCAGTGCTAATGAGATAACAAAATATAATTGTATCCATTATAGGAGAATATGTCTCCTCATAGTCAATATCAGTTCTTTGCGAAAACTCTTATATCTTACAATCTCATCTTTATTATTTCGTTTTTACATAAATACATATTTATATCCCACTAGCTTAACATCTTCAAGTGTTTTAGCTATGGGTTAAAAAAAACTAATGTTTTATAAGAAAACATAATTCTACTTGGATTGCTCTTTTCATTTAAGCCAATCATTTTTATGTTGATATTCTTCAATAAATTTTAGCTCGGGATCCTTATTTTCATTCAAAATATCAATTGCAACATTATACGTAAAAATCTTATCAATAAATATTTTTTTCAGTCCTATTTTCTCCTTGTATTGACATAATTTATCATTTAGGTCAATCATCTTTATGTTGATATTCTTCAATAAATTTTAGCTCGGGACCCTTATTTTCATTCCAAATATCAATCTGCAACATTATATGCAAAAATCTTATCAATAATTTTTTTTATCCTATTTTCTCCCTATATTGACATAATTTATAAAAATCTCTTGATTTTTCTCAAGCATTTGGACTTCTTCCGGAAGCCTATTATCGAAATATCTTAGATCGTTTTATGAAGATTTACATCCTTTATATTTTCATCTTGTCCTTTTTTTTAGAGATTTTTGTCCTTAAAATCGATCGGTCTTTCACGTTTCAAGCGTACTTTAGATTAATTAGTTATAAGATTAATAGACTGTCCTTGTAGGACATCAATTCTAATAGGAGCATTCTCGGTGAGAACATGTATTTTAGTTACTCTTTTAGTATCCGAGAAAGCATCTAGCGAGTTGGTTTGTAATACTTTTATAAACGAATCATCTTCTCGCACTTCTAATTCACATTATGTTGTACCAAGTTGATATAAAGATAGATTACTCCATGTAAACTCTTTTTTCAACATTCCTAATTGCTTATTTTGTTTAGTCTCTCCTCCTAATATTGAAAAAATTGTTTCATCACAATGACAATCGATAAATCGAGCTCGTAAAAATATCTCTTGCTCATGAATCATGAGATTGAATTATCGAAGAGGATTCAAATCCAATATATATTCACAATCTCCTTTAAGTGTCCATTTTATTTTATTATAGTGGAGCACTACGGATATACATTGTAATGCCAAAAGTTCTTAAATAAGAAATATTTGGCTCATGACCATAAATCAATTGAAGAGGAGAGAATTTCTAATAACTTATGGGTCCGATATGAATAAATGTTACTCGCATGTAAGATATCATGTCCCCGGACATAAATAGGGAGTTTTATTTTTAAATAATGGTTTAAATATCAATTGGAACCTTTTGATAAATAATTTTGCTAAACCTTTCTGAATATGAACATGAGCAACGGGCTATTCAATCTTTATTCTAATAGCCAATCATAATAATTTAATGCTTGAGAAAGAAATTCATCGAGCATGATCAAGGTGACTTGCCTTAATGGCATAATTTGAAAATTATGCTCAAAATCAAATTATTTATTAGCAATCTCGTAAACGTCAAGTTTCAAGTAGATAATAAGCATATATGTGATCATCTTATGGATGCATTTATTAAAATCATAAAATATTTAAATGGTCTATACGATAAATGAATTGATCCATATATATCACCTTAAATACGTTCTAAAAATACTAGAGATTCAATCTCAATTTTACTTGGTGATGGCTTAATTATCAATTTGTCTTGACAACATATAGAACATGAAAATTAATCAAATTGAAGAATCTTCTAGCTTTTCAATAAATATTCATATGAATTTTTAATAATTTTTCACATCATGAAAGATCGAGGATAGCACAACTGGTCATGCCACATAATAAATGTATTTGAATTAGTAAACTTCTAGTTTACTATAACATTTATTTTAATTATTCCAATATTTATAACAAATAGTAGAAGAGAAAGTGGGTAATTTTTTTAATACATATTTTCTATCCGATATAATAATTATAATATATAAGTATTCAAATTTGCTATCTTGATATGATATCAATTTAGATGAATATCTTTGTAACTCAATAAATTTTTATGAGACTTTTAAAAGAATAGTACATCATTTATAATAAAATTTGTCCTTTCGGATAATAACATATTTACTCTTCTAAAGTCTTTAAATTATGTCACTTTAAGTAATAATATATTGACTCTTCTAGAGCTTTTAAAATTTATCTCTTCAAGTAATAGTATAGTCACTCTTCTAGAGCTTTCTATTCGATTGATATATCATATATAATATTAACATAAAATAAATAATCAAATAAATCAATACAAAATAAAAAAATAAATATATTCCTCATAAACATAAATAAATAGTAAAATAAATTTGTAACCATTACTATATGATATAAATTATAAGAAATATAAAACATTTTATTTATAAATAGAAAAACCAATAAGTAATTAATTTCAATTACTATTATCTTGATATATCAAAGTGGCCTTCATATTTTACTCTTTATTTTTCAATAAGGCTTGACAAGGCTCAATAAGGTGCTTTGGTGTATAGCAGCTATACGATCAATATTTATTTTTCAGAATGTTGACTTTATCTATTTTCATTGTTTCATTTTTTTTCATAGTTATCCACTTCTAGTGATGAGATTATGGTCATCACAATTATAATGATAATTATTTTGATTACGTCCATGGCTATGACCACATCTTTGTCCATATCTAAAATTATTATAAATTATCTCATTCACTTCGGGGAATGGAATAGATCTAATTGGACGAGATTTATTCTTTTTCATCAATAGCTTTTCATGTCATTTAGCCATGAATAAGTATCAAATTGATTCCAAATATTTCTTAAACTCTTTTTCTTGATATGCTACTGCAGGAGCATATTCAAGAAATAAAAAATAGATGATATTAACTTAGCATCACTTATGATCAATAATTCTTGCCCAAAATGTCAAGGATCACAAAATCAAGTTTTGTGATGATTGATATCATTAAAATTATATATTGCAAAGTATAATGATAATAGTAGGAAATAAAGATAAAATATAATAATAAAATTTATATTTTCCAAACAATATGCATTAGATCATTAGATTCTATATATTAAATCATTCAATTTTTTCAAATGTATATTCTATATATCATTATATTTAAAGTACATAATAAATTAGGTACATACCTCTTAATGATCTAAATAATTTAGATCTTTTGATAGAAGCACTTGTGTAGAAGAAATCCAATGGTTGAAACAATTGATTAAGTGTTTTAGTAGATACATATCTCATGGTGTATTGTCTCGATTGGTTAGAGTTTCGTGCTAATAACGTGTTATAAAGGAAATAGAAATAATAGGAGAATTGAAGAAAAAAATGATGAAGAAATGATTTCACTATAAAGAGAATATAAAAGATAACAACTCTAAACAATTCTCACAATCTTTACAAAATGCTTGTATAATAACTAATGAACAACCAAGCCTATTTATAGGCTTCAAATTTGAGAAGAGAATTGGAAGGGACTATGAATAATAAATTGCATCACCCTTTCAATTTCTCATATGTAGTGAGGTTATGAAAAGTAGATGAACATGATGATGGACATTCATTATTTCATAACAAAAAGAACATACTTGTCATGTTTTATAAGTATTAATTGCACTTGATGTTTGAGAAATAATGATTGCATTTATTTTTTCATTTTAACGAGATCTTTCACAATATATAATATATATATATATATATATATGAGAGAGAGAGAGAGAGAGAGAGAGAGACTATTGTTTACTTGATGGATGACAAAAAAAAAAAAAAAGAGTACAAGTTCTTGTTTTAAAACGAGTAGCAAGTATTATTTTAAAACATTTATTTGGATATTAAAATGTTAGGCTGTCGTTTTTTGTTTTAAAAAAATATAAATATTTGATTTTAAATTCTCGCATTCATTCTTCTCAAATGGCCACCTTGTTCTAGCTTATAGATGTGACAAAAAAAAAAAAAAAAAAACCAATAAGGAGTATATGTACTTATTTCTCTATACTAAAATGAGGAGTCCGCTTTTTGTTTTTTCGAAATAAGTATTGCGAGTATATTTTCTAGTGAAGAAAAATAATTCTTCACTTATGAGTTCTTTAATATCCCACTATAAAACCATATAATTTTTATTTATATTATCTTTGGATAAGAATGATACTAATATATTTAGAACTTCAAGTCTTGTAAATAGTGTAAATTTATTAAAATACGACAAGGTAGCTGAATTTGTTGTATTCTTGAGATATCGTGTAATATATTCTTGATTCGTTGCATCGGATAAATTTTACGAATGGCATGTATCATCTCAAGAAAGCAATCTGGTTGTGTCTCGAATCAATCACTTAAAAATTATGATAAAATTATTTTAATAATTTGACCATCTTTATACCATGACATATGGTAACGTGATTTTAATCCTAATTTTTTTGATGATCAAGGGAAAAAGTTCTAATTCTTTTGTCCATCTTAATTTATGATAAATTTTTTTATTTATTATGATAATTTTTATTATTTAATTATGTTCTTTATGTGTGTTAGGAACAATAATTTGAGACAACACCATGTCGTAATTTAATGATTGAAATTGTGAAAATAATTTAGGCATGAAAATTTTAATATTATGTTTTTTACAATATCAATGTCATTACTTGAATATTGCGGCTTCTTGATTGGTGTTTTAATTAAGAAAAAAGCAAGTATTGGAATTTTTTTTAATCTTGTTGACATATTATTTGGTTGCATTGATTTGGAAAAAACTATCACTACCATGTTGCTAATGAGATAATTTGCATATTGATCCGTAACGTTTTTGTAACTTACGGTTACCTATCAAATATTATTATTCAAGATCAATAATATTAATAATATTGATAGTGTTGAAAATTAATATTTATGACTTTGGCCATGCTTGTTAATTTATTTATGTGAATTTTATTATTGATACAGATTTAAATAATTTGAGGAATGATTTATAAATTGATTTATTGTTCAATGATAATTGACATTAAAAGCACTTGTTATGCTGTAATGTCATGTGATTGAGATAAATAAGATACTTATATTTGATGTAAAGTCAAAGAATTCAAATTTATGTAGCATTTGAGGCAACAAATGCTTGGTCAATAAAAAGTATTTCAAGTCTTTAATGATACTTACTATACAATAAGTATAAAATGTCAAATAAGTATTCTAAATGTCAAATTATTAATTTTTTTTATTATTACCCTCTATATTTGAAATTTACTTTTGATGATAAAAGTATGCGATACTTATATTTGCAAGTAATTTTAGACTCTTATATGAATATTTATTGGTCTATACTTGAGTTATGTAATCTATATGTCATGATTAAAAAAAGTGAAGGGGGAAATGTGAATTATCATATAAATTTTTGTTATTAAATTCATGTCGATTCATATGATTAATTTATTAAGACTTGAAATGTCACATACTAATATAATTAAAATGAATTTTTTTTTAATACTAATTATTTTTATGTAATTCATGCTGAAATTGTTTGACACCCTTACCTGATTGTAGCAATATAAACAACTATGAAAATAATAATCTTGTTAGTAGATTATTAATAAGATAAAGATTCATGATTTAACAAAGGATTTTTTTTCATATATTATTTTTTATGTGAAAGTAAAAATTTGATATATTATCTTATTTTTGAAAAATATATCTTGTTGATTGTTTAGCCACAAGAATAAATTATGAATGCTATTGATTAAATAATACAATAATGCATGTCATCGCTTTGTCTACAATGGTAGCAAAAAGATTATTTATTATATGAATAGTTAGGGCATAAAAAATACTATTGCATTAAAATTTTATTTGAGAAAATTATTATGCAATTCAAGATAAATAATCATAATTTTTCTCATGATGTTTGAATTTTTTGTCACATGTAAATTTTTAATATGATGCTATTAGAAATATTTATAAAAGCATTCCTATTATACAAAAAGTATAATGATGTTTATAAAATATTTGGTAAAAGTATTCCTATTATACAAAATGTATAATGATGCTTATGGAATATTTGAGAAAAATGTTAGGAGAATTAATAGAATCGGTGACACTTCTATTGTACAATTGATGTACAATGATGTTTTGATAATATTATTTGATAAGTGAAATTAGAGATACTCTTACTCGTATAATTAAAATACAATATTATTGTAATGATATTGTCTAACAAGAAAATTTGTGATATTTTGAGAAATTTAAATCTCTATTTAAATGACATTGCTATTATATGGATAAGATACAATGATGTCAAATTTATATGAGAAACTAGAGATCGAAAAATATACCTATTCATCTTAATGTGATTATGTTAAATGTTTTTCATTGTATTAAAAGAGATACAATAATTTCATCATGCTTTAACATGATGATGATGACATGAGAAATAAATAAAAGTATGATTACCATTGGTTCATATATGTATGGTGAAATTTAAATTGGCTAAAAGCCAAAACCAATAAAGAAGCAAGTGAATAGATGTTATACTTTGTTTAAAGAGAAAAATAGTAAGGATGAAAAATTTCCTACCACTTGTCTTGGCACTAATAAATTGATTAAGTATTGCTTACTTAATCATTTTAGTGTATATTGAATATTGTGAGAGTAAATCTTTAGCTAAAGTTAAAGGATTAGATGATGCATCGAGAGGGATGAGACTAAACCCATAAAAGAATAAAATCATCTATTTGTATACTTTACCTAGGGACTAGAGATCCCAAAAACTAGGTTCAAAGAGAAGAACAAGCATAGAGTTGTTTGATTACATGCACAATCACTATAACAAATTTGAAGATAGACAATGAAAATATTCATCCCTAAACATTCTAGTTCATCATCTAATATATTTTGGGATGCATAGCTAAATCATACTAAAATCTGCGTAGCTAATTGCATTTCTAGACGCAAAGTAAAAATCATCCCTAAATGATCATTATTGCGAACGAATTTTATTTTAGTCCATGAATGTAGATCATTTATGGAAAATTATTTTCATTTTAGGATATCTCCATGTTCCTCCAAAATGAGTCACTTTCATCCACAATTGTGGAAGATTTGAATGGGAAAAAAGCATTTTTATAAATGACAAAAGTCTTCACGAAATGTATTTCAAAAAAAGGGAGGAAATATTTTGTTCACAATGACTTATTTTTGTAGACAATAAATTTCCTCCCTAATTGCTTGTAATATTTTTAGGCAAAAAATTTCATTCGTGATTGCTTGCATTTTTTCAAATGACAAATTTCATCCTTGATTGCTTTTATTTTGAAATGGTAAATTGCATTCCCGATTGTTTGTATTTTATGACGATATATTTCATCCTTGATTGCCTTTATTTTTTGTATAGTAAATGTTTTCCATGATTAATTTTATTTTGTCACCATACAACCTCGATTATATTTTTTTGCCAATTGAAAGCATATTATCGGCCTTACATTTCATCTACAATATTATTTGTATCCATAATAAATCAAATAAATAAACAAAACCATTGATATGAACTAAATATACTATTACATGAAATGAAATTCTATAACATTGTCTAATCAATATGCAACATAGGCTATTAGTCTAACCTCTAAGAAAAAGTTCAAAATGGAACTAAGTTTTTTAGTAGCTAGATATTGTTTGCTACTGAATTTAAATAAAACATACCTAAAAAAGCAAAAAAGTGACCCCAAATGCTACTTCACTTCATCCTTATGTATTTGATGATCCGTATGAAAATATATATAAAACCACAAAGAACACTTATGTATCCAAATACTAAACCATTAAAATTGATTTAAGTTGTATAGGTTACTCTAAAATATTAACAAATTGATGGTGTCCTATTGTAAAAAAAACATCTCCAATATCCTTTCTTGTCGTTCCAAATGAGCGGTGAGATCCTCAACTTTATCGATCAACTTGTGATCATTTTCTTGAGATTCTTTAAGAGATTCAACAAGCCTCTTAATTTGAAGGTTGAAACTGTTCACTTTGCTATTTGGCTTTGGACCATATCCAAGTCCTTTAATATAACCCGATCAAGTTCTAAGAACTCTATTACGTGACTTCATCAGCACTCAATGGCTTGTCTTTCGATATAGACTTTTCCATGAATTCAATCATAGAATTTGGAGTAAAAAAATTTAAGATAGGTCAAAAAAGAAAGAAAAAAAAGGGTAAAAAGATTAAACTAAATCATTAAAGAAGAAAAAATATACAATTATCTATACAAATTTTAAAAGGAATGGATGTCATGTGCAAATTATGCCTAAGCCGTGTAGTTTGATTCGACTATGTGGTATGTCAAACATGGCTATGTGTTTATTTATTTAATTTCATGTTGCCCATGTGCAAATAAATGGTTCAAAAAATCAAAACACATGCTAGTGTTTCATTATCGCTTACTCCTTTTTATTTTATATTAGAATTAATAAGAACAAAAATCAAAGGTTATGGGATAAAATTGTTTATATGGTCTTTTATGATAAAATATAATAGGTCATGTGTCAATTATAGACAATGATATCAAGATTCCAACTCGTTATAATATTGATTGAGTGCAGGAATCCATGAACTTTAATAATTTTACAAAAATTATACTATACGATTAGTGAACTCGCTTGATCCGATCGCATTAGGTGCGCATTAAGCCCATAATATAAATCGAAGCCCATAATATAAATCAAGGACTAATCGTAAAACCTTGTTTCTATCAAATAGCCCATGCTTAGACCTTGATTATATTGATTGACATTCATAAGTGTCCATGGACATCATGAACTAAATCTTCCTATTAATTAAAAAAATGTCTAATTGATCATTTATAAAGCTGCAAGATGGAAACTAAATATATGACCTTTAGATATCCACAACCAATAGAAGCAAAAGTCTATAACAAATTAGAATAAGCACTTTAATAATAAAAACATATGAACTGATCAACTATTAAAAACATAGGGCAATAAACTAAGTAAGCATATATACAACCTTAAAGCCTTTAAGGAAGCAAAATGATAGAAGATCTTTGTATTTAAGTGGAAAATAAAAGGTTTAGAAAACCTAAGCACAAGGCACTATTTTTTAGTGAAGAGGTACAACTCATGTCTCAAACTACTAGTTTGATGAAGGTACAAATTTATTTATTTATTTATTTTAAGGGGTTTATGAGTCATGCATGGTTATGGACTAGATGCTTGCGATGGCATAACCCCATCATGTGAATTGTGAAATAAAAACATTAAAGAATTACATGTGTGGATTCAGCCTCCGAGTTTGACCAACCCTTCCCTTCCTTATAATGAGTGTGTTTGAAAAATGAAATCCTATCATATTCTCTACCGTTTTGCTTCTCCTCCTTATCGCATAGATACCAAACATGGTTGTTGTGAAATCAAACTATAATGACATTGGAAAATTAAAATATAATTGATCTACACTATTATATAGACTCAATTTATAATTTTATTTCGAATAACGATAAAAGCCATTGATCCTTGGTTGTGTAACAACTTCAAGTTACTTCAATTTTTAGCATTTTTAGCACATCCGACCCATGATGAAGGCAAACAACAAAAGTGAAAAAAATCAAGATCAAGATTAGCTTAATAAATATGTTTTTTAATGACTAATTAACATATATCTTAACATCGGGATTAGTCTAGTAATTGGAAAGTGCTTTCCAATTATCTTATGTTAAATTCTTAATGTCGGGCTTATTTTCTTTTACCTCCTCAATTGAGTTGAAATTTTTAAAATGTTTGTGCAAAGAGATACCATGCATTACTAGAGTGATTCTTTAAAAAATCTTTAATTTTTTCTTTAACAAAGTCATCATCTATATCTTCGACTTCCATATGCATCTATATAATTTACTAAAAATTTGAATTTTAGATTAGAGCCAAAAAATTTAGTTCATGAATCTCCTCAAAAATCAATTTTAGATTAGAGCCAAAGAGTACTTACATCAATGCAAGGTTAAAATATGCTAGGTTCAAATCCTTCCATTTATTCAGCACATGGATATATACATTATTGAGAAATGAATCCTAACTTATTTTATAACTTGGCGAGTTAAGTCCTATTAAGTGGTTTTTCCATATCCAAGTCATTATTAGCTTTCAACTTTTTGCCAATTGATTTGTTTAATTGTTGTAGTCCTTTACCTCTTGTGCCCCCATGTTTTGTTTTGATTAAGTTTAAAGCTACAATGATCGAGAAAAGGTAAAATAATTTTTATAAAATGTAATACATAAAAGAATAAATATCTATAAACAATTGAAAATAAAAAAAATATACAATCCGAACTGCTTGTTGGAGTAAGCAAAGTGGTAACCTCAAAATCCGATGTTGGAATAAGAATGGGAGGAGGTAGTGTTTGTTCATCTTAGGGAACAACTTGAGGAGTGCTAGTCGAAGAATGAGTTGAAGAAGATACACCATTAAGAACTACTCATGAAGGACTAGTTGATGTAGCAACTATAGTTTTAGGCACCGAGTACGAGGTCGTAACACATAAACTATTGTATGACACACCTAATGAACATTATAACATAGAGAATCCATAAGAATCAATAAATGATAATTAATTATTAATTTATAGCAATAAACTAATTGAAAAGGAGGAATTACAATTACATGAATTATCAATCATCATCATCATCAAAGCAATTGTTTTCCTTGTCACTAAAATAATTAATTAAAGTATTATCCTTTTTTTAACTTTGATCCGAAACAAAGTCACATCTTCTTATAAAATTTTTTTGCTACTTTTTATAGCATTAGCTTCCCAATCTTCCGAGTCCATATCGGCTATATATAATAAAGCTACGTTTGAATCCCAATAATATCAACATCGACACTATCCAACATTTTATTTTTTATATATATTTCATCATTGAAGACTGATAGTTCGTCATCATCCTTTATCTAATCTTGTAATACCGGCTCATCAAACACATGCCTTTGCTGAAATTGTTGTACTACTCACCAATTATTTCCTAACTTTGTGTCATCAATATAAAAAAAATTTTTGACTTGAGAAGCTAAAATGTAAGGCTTATCTTCATACCAAGTTCAAGAAAAATTGACACTTTTAAAATTACCATCTACATGTATGCTTGATTTTTTTTCTACTAAGATCAAACCAGATCACACTTAAAAAACACAACTCTTCTATCATTTATGTAGTCTAACTATATAATATCGGTAAGCACACCATAAAAAGTGACCATATTGTCATAATGATTTGCTTCTACTACCACCCTACTATTTTGACTACCAAGTCATCCATCATGATTCTTGATATAAAATCTTACCTCTTTAAAGATGCAACCGATATATTTTTTTACATAAACTTGAGGTCCGCATATGAATGAATATAATGCCTCACTAGTTTCTTATGATCGTTCATTATATAAATGCATCATCTATAAAATAAAGAAATTAAGGTAATGTGAGATGATGCTATAAACAAAAATTATTATACGAGTTTTAATATTTTGTAATCAAGTCCTTACACGTTGTTGAAACCATAAAGAGAACATTGTTTTATGTCTTTCTTCCACTTCCAATTCACTTTCCTCTATAAGCTCTTATGTATGGGCACTAAAAAATTTATTGTATGTTAATGGAGAGTATTGATAGTTAGGAACAATAAATTTTGATAATTCAAAAACATTATAAATTGACTTACTCAATATACGGTTCCACTTCTACGTAATTTTCTAAGATATACTAGTGACATATTTCAATCTCCTTTGTTGGAATATCAACATATTTTACGACTCTAAATGATTGAAGCCTATATGAGAAAACGGACAAACCATCGTCTCCTAAAATATCAAAATTTCATTCTAGTCTATTGAATTGAGGTTCAATTCTATGAAGATACATGGAATAAAACGTCAAACATTCTCCGATAATATAGGCCTCAACTATTGAATCTTATGGATAAGCTTTGTTATGCATAGTTCTTTTGAAAGACCTCAAACGCCTACCATAAATAATCATATATAAGAATAATTATTACAACTCAAAGTTATTTATATTTAAGTGAAGGAAAAAAATCATAAATAAGAGCAATTTCTCACCACTCAATAAGAAACATCCATCTAAATTGAACCAAACATCCAAGAATAGCCTCGTATGGTAGATGAACCACCAAATGCACCATTATATAAAAAAAAGCTAGCAAAAATATCATTTCAAGTTTACAAAGTATTGAAATAATAATTGTTCTCATCCTTTCAAGATCTTCAACCTTTAATGTCTTACTACATAATTGTTTGAAGAAATCTTCTAACTTAACTATCGTGTTAGCGAGTATCCTTTGACAAGCATCCATGAATGCCAACATGGAGCAATCATTGTAAAAGAACATGACAATCATGACTCTTCAAACCGGTATTCCCATCACTTATATTCACACATCTAGTAATATTGAAAGCATACCCATTTGAAAACTTCATTGATTTCAGAAATTCACAAAATTGTTGTGTTTCATTCTTAGATAATATAGAACATGTTGTTGGAGCCATATATATACCATCACTTCTTTTCACCAAATGCAACTCGTTTCTTATATTCATGTCCTCCAAATCTTATCTAGCCTTGAATGTATCTTTATTTTTCCCATCCAAACTTAATAATGGTCCTAAAATATTCTCATAAATGTTTTTCTCGGTATGCATCACATCTAGTGTCTTAAATGTATGCCTATATGGCAATTCAAAAAGAATACTCTTTTTGGTCCAATTCAACCCAGTAAGAGTACATTTTCTATTTTATTTTTTAGGATTTTTTCAAAATTGACATCTTTGAGCTTCTCTAATTGACATAACACATCATCTCCCGATAACTCTGTAGAAGCCAATCGACGTTCAATCTTTCCATCAAACTTTTTACTTTTTCTCCAACTATGATCTTATGGTAAAAACCTATGATGCCCTACGTAACTAATTTTATTTCTTAACTTATATGAACAAGCTTGATGATTACATATAAGACAAGCCATATATCTTTTTGTACTCCATCTAGACAAATTACTATTTGTAGAAAAATCATTTATTTTCCACATTACGATAGCATGCATTTAGAAATTTTTTTCACTTAAAGCATCATATGTTCTAACACCAACTTCCCAAAGTTCCTTTAACTCATCAATTAACACTTGCATGAAGACATCAATATCCCTTCCTGGTGCATGAGGCCTAAGAATTAATAGTGACATGATGAACAAAAAATTTCATGTATTTCCATGGTAGTAAATTATATGAAATAAGAATGATTGGCTACATACTATAAGAGCTACTTATATTAGCAAATGGATTGAAACCATCGGTTGTTAGGCTAAGCCATACATTACGAGAATCTTGGGAAAACCATGGGAATTTCCCATCAAAATCTTTCCATGCCATATCATCTATTGGATGTCTTAACACATCATCATCAACACGCTTCTCATTATGCCACCTCATCTGCAGCTATATTGCTAAACATAAACGACCTTTGAAACTAAGCATTAAAGGGAAATATCATAGAGTTTTATGCGGAATCTTCTTTCCATTAGTATCATTGATTTTCCATCTTCGGGTACCACATTTAGGGCAAGATTTATGAGATTCATACTCTTTTAAAAATAAAGCACAATCATATTTATAAGTATGTATAGGGATATACCCTAATCCTAACTCATGCAACATGTTCTTTTCCTCGTAATGACATTTTAAAAGTGTCTCATCACTTGGAAAAACTTGTTTAAGTAACTCAAGTAACATGTCAAATGATTTATTACTCTATTTATTATACACCTTTAATTGGAGCAATTTTACTATGAATAACAATATGATGAACTTTGAACGACCTGGATATAACTTTTGTTGTGCTTCTTGTAATAATTTGTCAAAAGACTTATCTTTATGGCTTATGTCATCACCTTGAACATCACCATAAGAATCATCTCTCATATAATTAATTCTAAAGTTTTCAAAGTCATTTAACATCTCATTAATTCCATCATCCTTTTCATCATCATTAGGTGTCACCCTAATATCAAAGTCATCATTATGGTAATTAAAACAAGTCCTAAGCATCAAAATTAGAGCATTCCCCATGATAGATCCATCGAGTATAATCCGTATCCATTCCTCAAATTAATAGATGATCATAAACCATATTTTAACTATTGACATATAAATTTAAACAATTTATACATGGGTGGCACCTAATTTCACACTCTCTCCCTAGATTATCTTTCACGAATTTCATAGAAGACTTAACTCTTTTTATATATCCATTTGACCATTTTCTTTCCTTCATCTAAGTCTCATCATTGTTAAATACATATCACAAAAGACCAAATTCATAATTCAATAAGTTAATTATACTTCATATAGATTTCTCATGATCACCATAAATGGATATAAAGCATACATTGAAACAAAAACACTAAATAAGTAGCAATCTTCGTAAAATATATACTTGGATTTTAGAATGAAATGGTAGTGCAAATACATGTCGGTAATGGATAGGAAAGATGAAAAAAGATAGTGTTTAGTTTATTTTAGGGTAATGGGCTATGTTATGGCTATTGATTAGTCTTTTCTTTTTGGCTAGTAGGTCTTGCTAGGCAAAGGAAAATAATTACGCCTATGACTCCACACGGTGTAGACTTTAGAGGTAGAATTGACTAAACAAATAAACTACATTACTAATCAACAACATTATTATCATTTGTAAATTATGAAAATTTATTAAGGAAGACCAAAAGTGGCAAACCGAATAAAGAAGAAATTTATGCTATCAAACAAATCATGCACGACGGACACAATAATAAAGGAAGTTTTATCATACAAATTGCACAAGAATTTGTAAAGCATGAAATAGAAGTATACCTCAACTAGCACATACTTGGGAACCTTTTGATAAGTCAAATAAAGTAGGTGAATTGCATAGGTTTATATTGCTTGCTTAAAACACGCATCCATATTTTGATCGAAATATAAGTCATGAATCCCAAAACCGAAAAAAAAGAATTGAAATTCTAATCCAAAGATTCAAACCATAGGAAAGTTTGCATATTAAACAATTAAAAAATCTCTTTCTTTGATGTCAAACATTAACACTTATACATCCATTTGCAAAGTCATAACTTATAATTTCTCCATTTGTTACGATGATAGAACCACTTGCTTTTCTTCCAATATGACCTGTCTCAACCAATATCTATAGAAAAGCAATAACTTCATCAAAATGATCATAAATTACACGAGATAAAATTGATTATTTAAACACAACAACAATGAGCAATCTCGAATAATGATGACAAAACTAAACTGAAAAATCAAACACAAGTTTGCATTTCAAGTTGGCGGATGGACTATTTCAATAGAATTAGCGAGAATTGAACACGAAAAAATGACCTCGTAAGTAAGTAGGTGGTTAAATGGTGCAAATCTAGATCGAAAGATGAGAGAATTAGTTGATAGGAGTAAAAAGTTGAGAGATTGGGAAAAAAAAAAAGGTTTAGGAGATTTAGCAAAGGAGAATGAAAAAGAAACTAAAATGGGAGTTTGGCCTTGTCTTGCTCCTAACTCACTTTTGCGGAATTAGCAATAGCCATTGCAAAAATTTTGGTTAAGACTGGAGAGTAAAATGGCATAGATGTCTTTAATAAAATTAGGGTTTATGTTTTATTTCAAAAAAAAAAAAAAAACTATGTTTCATTGGTTATAGATTTTTTATCTCGAATTCATATTTAACCATTTGGGACGACTTAATTTTGTCCCTAATTTATATTAACCATGTGGGATGACTTGGTTTTTCGTCCTTAGCTGATATTTAACTATGTGGAACGACTTGGTTTCGTCCCTTATAGATATTTACTTTTTGGGACAACTTAGTTTTTCATCCCTAATAGATATTTAACTTTGTGAATAAATAAGTTATGTTGTTAAATAATTTTAGATTTTAAACCATATTTTTAAATAATTTTAGATTTTAAACCATATTTTTTGTCTCAAAATATTATAATTCATCTTAAAATAATTTTTTTTTCCACAAGAGATATGAGTGAAAAGTTAGGTGCGGGGTAAAATATTGGGCGCCAATGATTTGAGGACAAAAATATGTATTTCGTTAAGAAATATTTATATTTTGGGATGAAAATGAATTCGTAGGAAAAAGTTTCGTAGCTAAATTCAAAAATTATTTTAGTTAATTATTTGAGTGACAATACTCATACGTTTATCCCTATGGTGTAGTGCATGAACCCCATAACAAAGGAGACATTAAGTTTCTTTAAAAAAAAACTTTTAATGTGGTATACGGTTCTTTTTTAATGAGATGTTAGAGTTATAAGAGCATCCTTAATAGACACATATATATGAGTGAGGAAGTGAGGTCACTTTCTATGAGAATAAGACTAATTCTTTACAATATTTATAAAAGCCGAATTAAGCACAAGGTCATCATGTGCTAACTGCGAAGCTCATCGTATAGTATTTGGATATAATATGCGTGATATAATATTTGTTTATCATAAAAATCCTTAGTTCAAGATAATATTAATTATTGGCTCGAGGGCAATATTGTTGAAACATTAAGTAAGGATTCAAGCCATAGACACCCTTATTATATATTATATTTTTTTCTTACCTAAAAGATATGAGTTATATTTTATATATAAAAAAAATAAGTGAGGGATTTTTGAATTATTTTTTAATAAAATATAGAATACTATACTTATTATTATTAAATAAAAATAATAATAAAGTATTCAATGCACCATTTAATATGGTACATTAAAATACATTTGTTACAAGAGTTATATTATTTTAATCAATTAAGAAACAACTGCATTCTTTATAAAATAAGTTACTTACCATTTCTATAAGTATTAAATGCACTTAATGTTTGAGAAATAATGATTGCATTTATTTTTTCCTTTTAAAGGATCTTTCACAATGCCTATATATTTAGAGAGAGAGAGAGAGGCTATTGTTTATTTGATGGATGACATAAAAAAAGTACAAGTTACTATTTTGAAATAGTAATAGGTATTGTTTCAAAATATTCATTTAGATATTAAAATGCTAGGCTGCCATTTATTCTCATTAAAAAAATAAAAATATTTGGTTTTAAATTCTCGCATTCATTCTTCTCAAATGACCACCTTCTTCTATCTTATAAATACTAATATATATGAGTTTAGTGGTATTCTAACTCATGGTGGTAATCCTTATTTTAAAACTTTTATTGATGATTTCTCAAAATATTCATATATTTTTCTTATGAAGCATAAAAATGAAGCTTTTGAAAAATTTATTAATTTTTTAAAAGAAGTTGAAATTAGATTTGATAAAAAGATCAAAAGACTTAGCGAGTGATAGAGATATGGAATATGGCTTTATTAGTTTTAATAATTTTATGCTAATGGTATTGTGCATGAAGTTACAACTCAAATGGTGTAGTCGAAAGAAAGAACAAAACTCTAATTGATCCGATAAATTCTATGCTTGTTAGTTCTAATGCTCCAAATAATTTATGAGGTGAAGTTGTTTTATCTACAAATTTTGTTTTGAATGGAATTTCTCATAAAATCACATTTTTCACTCCTCATGAATTATGGAAAGATTATAATCCAAAATTAGATTTTTTTAAGAGTTTGCGCTTGTTTAGCTTTTGTTAGACTACATGATCCTAAAAGATCAAAACTTGGTAAAAAAAAAAAAAAAAAAGCTTCTACTTGTGCTTTTTGGGTTATGTTTTGAATAGTAAAACCTATAGATTTTTTTATTTTGATAATAAAGCTATTATTGAATCTTTGGATGCTATCTTTCATAAAAACAAATTTCCTTTTAAAGCATAAAATAGTGGGGGTATGATTCTTTAACCAATAATTGAATCTTCTTCTTCAAGATTTGAAAATAAAAATGATTTTGAACCAAGAAAAGAGTAAGAGAATCAGATTTGAAAAAGATTTTAGTTCGATTACTACTTATATAATGTACAAGATGATCCTATTTCTTCAAAACAAACCTTATCTTCTTGATTTTTGGGTAAGAGTGGTGCTAATATATTTAGAATTTCAAGTTTTGTAAACGAGTGTAAATTTATTAAGATACGACAAAGTGATCGACTTTGTACCATGACACGTGGTAACATCATTTTAATTTTGATTTTTTTGATGATTAAAGTAAAAAATTTCAATTCTTTTGTCCATCTTAATTTATAATAAATTTATTTTTTTATTTTGTTAATTTTTATTATTTAATTATGTTCTTTTTGTGTGGTAGAAACAACAAGAAGCATACATAATTTTCAATTTTTGAAATTTAAAACAATAAGATTAATCTTGTTAAGTTCTTTTATTTTATTTTAAATGAATCTTTAGCATGTAGATTCTTCAACAGTTTCTTGAAAATGTGTTATTTATATCTAGTCAAAAATGAAAGTTTCTAACAATAATGTTTGGTTCATCATTGGAAATTGATGAAGAAATTGAGTATATCTACACCCCACACCCCAGCCCAACAACACACACATATATTGCTTGAAACATAGTTTGTTAGTCAAGGACGTGTGGTTTCTTCCTTGACTTATTAATTTCGAACCTTGAGACCAGACCGATGAGGAAAGTTCACTTCTTAGATTATCAAATAAAAAATAAATTGTCTCAAATGGGTTCTCTCCATTCCCAAATCTGATTGTAAGTGAAATTATTTACCTAAAACATTAGTGTTATTATTAGTAAAAACAAGTACCTATTAGTAAAGTTAACAACTCATGAGTCACAAGGGTATTTGAGTTGAAAAAAATAATAATCAAATGTCTTGATTGACCTCTCAAATTCTTCTCATTTCAAATGAGGATCCCATTCCTAACTCTATGAACGATTTAATGTTCTAAAACGAGTGACATTTTAAATTTCAGAAATTACAAAGAATCCATACAAATACTTACATTTTTAATTACTTTCTCTGGAAAATCTTGAATGTCTTTACATAAAACACTCCCTAAAGAACAATAATGTCTCGCAATAATACTACCAAGAACTCCTTTGAGAATGTCATAGGTTTCAACGGATTTATAGCATGTTTTGCCCATAAAGTATTGTAATTTGACAATTTCAAATCCAAAATATCTAATTGCGTAGTTTGAATTTCAAAATATTAAAAATTAAATAAATATGATCCTAATTATTTTTTCTTTGTTATTTTTAATGATCAACTGTTACTTGAATTTTTATTTTATTATTATTATTTTTTTTAATGAAATCCAAGAGGAATTGAAGGGTTTTATGGAAGACGACATGTCGTCTCCTTTACCCCCTTCCAATTCCTCATATGAATTTATTTCTAGAATAAACATTAGGGCATCCATTAATTCCATCCACCCAGTCATTTTAACTGAATTGAACTTGGGCGAATACTAATTGACTCTTAACTAATTGGGATTGAGACTTAATCGAGCTAATTTGGGTCAAATTGAGTAATAGACTTTTGGAATGTGGTTAGGTCTGCAATTGTCTCTTTCTTCCCTGTCTCTCTGAATTGTGATTACTGACACCAAATGAATTCCAGTGGCTTGCCTAAAAGGAGAGCAAAAAATTAGCCGGCCATGGCAGGCTCCGTCTTGCCTCTCTGCAGTCTCTGTCAAGGTTGCAAAGCACAACAGACAGTCACGGGTTGTATTTTGTGTTTGATCGTTGGAGCAGAATACGTTGACGAGTGTCGCATCAAAGAAATTACTGCAACATGGATCAGTTGTGAAGAGATTCACTATTGGATAGTCTCGACAGAATAAATAACTTCTATTTTTCCCTTCGGATTTTTAGGTTCCCGGCTGGCCGGCCTATGTTTCTGTGCTTCCCTTTCTTGTGTGTAATTTTCGAAACTCTTTATGCCATGCGGCTCACCTGCGAACAGTGATGTAGCAAAAGACATTATTATGGATATCACATTTTACTGATACAGAAAACTAAGTTTAGCGTTATGGAACCCTTAATACTTATAACGAATGGATCATTCCTGCCATCGACCATACTCTAGGATATAGCGCTTGAAGGGTTCTTCTGAACTGGATGGGTCTTCCATAATCTTGTGCGTCGCAATGGAACTACATTTAAGTGTTGGAAATCAAGTGGAGAACCATTGTTTCCTTGGCAGGAAGAAAGAACTTGATGTATCTATCCATAAAACCCTTCAATTCCTCTAGGCTTCCATTAAAATAATAATAATTAAGTAGTGATTGACAGTTAGAAATAATAAGGATTGAACAATTTGTATCATATTTACTCTTGGATCCAAAATTGCCAAATTACAATACTTTGAGAGCAAAATATGCCATAAAACCAAGTTTCAACTTATTCACTTCCCCGAACACTCACATGGACATGGGAAATGGAGTTATCAGTTTTTGACAACAAAGATAATCAAAATTCTCATAGAAATATGAATTTGCATACAACGTTTATGTTACAACAAGCTCATGCCATCTATCAATTAATTCAGTCAAGTACGGAATTAAATACCTATTAAAATTTTTGGGGGGAAATGGAAGACATTCTCTACAATGTTCTAGGTCAAAAATATTATCTTCAATGAAAGCAGGCATATACTGTGCTGTGTGCTTATGCCTGCAACGAAATTGGTGCTACACTTGTGTAAGCAGCACCCTTGACTTTCTTACGTGAACTGTCTTTAGATTTGTTAGATTTCCGTTTCTTTGAGGGAGCCTTATCTTTCAAGATTTCTGAAGTCAATTCTTGCTCTTGATCAGCATTTTCTACTAAAAGCTTAGCATCACCTTCTTTCATTTCTGCACCATGAGTATCTGGTTCAATTACTGACATTCCATTTAGGGTGTAGTCGAGCAAAAATGTGCTTCTCACGAGTCTGTCTATCCTGCTGAAATGCCTCTGAGAATATGGGATAAGACCTTCAAGGAGTTCCCCGATGCCTCTTATCTGAACATCAACACAATCAAACAGCTAAGTTGGACATGCATATTTTAAGAGTTGACAAATTATTTAAATGATTTTTGATTAATTTCATTCTTCTACAAAAGTAAACTAAAACAGTCAAACTGTCAGACCCCATTAAGTTTTGACCAGTAGCATTATCCCTTCAGCAACCAAGAGTGATTGAAAAAATTCACACCAACCACCTAATTATGTTCTCAATAGAAATTGTGGCACACCTCAGAATCTTCACTATACCAAAAATCTAGATTCATGGATTTTGCAACAAGCAACAAGATTATGATTGCATACACAAACACAATAGACAAGCTTTGAGGAATCTATTATAAATTATTCATCCTTAATAGCATCGTAATGGACGCCAAAACAAGAAATGGAACATAAAGCGACAAATAATATTACAAAGACTTCAATATTTGGGTCGTTCTATATTCAAAATCTGATGTATGAGTATCTACACTGAGGCTGCCTCATACTTAACTAGTAGTAATTAGAAGCCTATGATATGAAGCATGCTATGGACCATCTCTATGTTAAGCTGAAACAGTTGAGCCATGAGAGGTTATCACAGAATCCAGTGAAATGCTTTTTTATGCATGTGTTACCATGAATAATTGAATTAATGATAAGTCAGGTAATCACCTCAAGAATTTCTGTTGGAGGAAGGATGTTGAAAACTCCAAACAACACATATTGTGCAACGTGACACAACTTTGGCTTGGTATTCCATTCACGTACATACTCAAAAAGTAGATGAATTTCTTCCTTACCAAGAACACGGAGAGCTTTGTCTATCTGATTGCTGCCTTCCTTCTTCCTGCAGGATACTTGAACAAGGTAATGGGATAGCATGCAGACAACACGTACAGACACATTTATTGATATATAATCATTGCTAACCTGCAAAGTTCGGCAAACAACTCAAAAAGTTTATGAGGCCTGCGAAGTTCGAATGCTATTTGGATAGCTTTATTATAGTTGGCATCTAACACAGCATTTTCCAATTCTTGACATCTTAATACCCCTTCCTCCTGCACATATCCAATGAGTATTATTACTAAACTATAAAAAACAATCCAAGTGATACGCCATCATTCAGCAAACATCCAACACAGTTACTACATTAGGCATTGTATAACCAAGAAAACAAAAGTCTATAACTTGTAAGGTTTCACAATTCATTCTAGTTTGCTAAGTGCAAACAAAAATAGCACACCATCGGAGTTGGACATGCTTACCTCTTTGCGGAAAGCTTCCTCTTTATCTGAAGCAGTTGAATCATACCACAGATTAACGACAGCATCACCACCACCAGTTGCAAACATTTCACTCTTTTTTCCAATAGCCAAGGCCCAAACCTGCAACTCAAAATCTTATATTAGCAAAAGATGAGCCCAACGATTAATGGATGACTACAAAGCTTCTCAACCACATGAGCCGCCTGAACCAGAAAACAGAATTTTACCATTTATCCAAAAGAATTTAAAAGGTACATTTACAGAGGTATAGTTTTGTAAAGAGACAACAAAAAATTTTGGGCTTTCTTTGTCAAATTTTGATTCCTATACTCTAATTTTTTCTATATGACTTCATGTATGTTTAAAAATCATTCAATCAAGTACATTTATTACGAAAATAACCATGATGTGGCAATGGCATAAAAACTCATGAGAAAGAGATCCAACCATGGAATATCCGAATTAGCAAAATCGCCTCACCAGCCCCTAATGGGATTTTGGGATGAACACGGATTGTCAAGAAACAAGTATGGAATTAGCTTTTCCCCATTCACCCATCTAACTCAGCCCACACCAATACTATTTTGTGTTAGTTTCAATTATCCAAAAGGATCATTCATAAGTGAAGGATATCAAATCCATAAGGAACCTGAATAATTATTTCTTTAATAACTCCCCAAGGATCATCAGAATATAAGCATTATGTTCAGATGCATACTCTATCCTAAAGTACCCATGCTAAACTCTATGAGTACAAAGTCACAACTCACAAGAGTACCCTCTTCATTCCCTGTCTTCCCTTGCCATTTCTTTTGAAAGCGGTCAACACAGGATGCCTCATTGCAAACCTGACCTTTCATGAATTCTAGTACAATGGTAAAACCTGACCTTCCATATCAATGATCATTTAGCACTCCTACGTGGTGAGAATAAATGAAATCTAGTTTTAATACAATAACTGTTATCCTTTGCGATCCAACAAATTGAGCATCATCCGTGCAGCACATGCATACAAGAAAGTACATACTGTGCAGTTTTCCAACTTCCTGCCCACTTGCATGTAGATGATCAATACAAGAACGTTTCTACAGTTGTGCTGTTGTAAGAATCTAGAAAATTCTACAATATAATATTTCAGTTGCTTTACACATCAATATCCGGAATGATAAATGTAGCCCAAGAGAAATTTAGTTGGAGACAACAGGTTAAAAAAAAAAAAAAAATTCATCACCTTGTCCTCATGTTGATCATATGTAGCCATGCATTCATTTGTTTTGACCGTCCATAGCTTTACCAAACCATCAGCGCCTAAAAATATTTATTCAAGCTGATTTAAAATAAGATCACAAAAGTTCGAAAGAAAAATTAAAGCAGCATAAACCTCATTACCGCACGAAACAAATTGAGTGCCACGAGTAATAAATGATGCTCTTAACACACTTGATGTGTGCCCTTCAAATGTTTTCAAGCATGACCCATCAGCTATAGCCCATATCCTTATTGTTTTATCACCAGATGCTGTTATGACACATTGATCAACTGGTGAAAACTCTACTGACCATATTCCTCTTTTATGCCCTTTAAGTACAACTACAGATACCAGATCCGGCAACCTCCACACACAAGCTGTCCGGTCCTGAACCAAAAATCACAATTCATCAATTAACAACAAATAAGTAATTGAAACTACCTAGAGAAGGAATCGTTTGTAGGTTACTAACCTGGGAACCGCTACAAACTAAACTATCATTTGGTGCAATAGCCAGAGAATTTATATCCTTGTCATGGGCTGCCACCACAGCTTTTGATTTCAAATTTATAGGCTGGTCGGCATCATCTGAGATACCATCAAAACTCCACACCTTGATGGTACGATCACTAACCAAAGGGCAAAGCATGGAGTTGTTGCAACATTGAGTGAGAAACAGAAAATATCCAATTCTATAATGATATTATTTCACACCACAACAACAACAAAAGGAACACAAAAGCATATGGAATTATTGCCACATTGAATGATTTATGAGTTAAGCTAAATATAAGCATGAGTGTTCTCAGAAAGAAAAATCTTAGATTGGTTTAAATCAGACAGACAGGGTAACACAACATTAAGATGGAGAAGATTAAGGAACAGAAAAAGAAACATGACAAATATGCCAACATTGAGAACCAAACCAACTCCTATGTGCACTAGTCTTAGGAAAGAAAACAGGCCAGTATCCATTTGAAGTCCCAATAATGGTGACCTATGGAGACAGCCCTAACCTTCAGCATTTTCACATGAACTGGGTGCTCCTTTGCTGTTGTGGACTTGTGGTTGAGGCTCAAGACCTCTACCATTACGCTAGAATGATTTCTCCGAGAGAAAGATACATATCAAATAGGCAACATGACTTCTCAACACTAACAGTTTCTCATTCTCCCATATTGCCGCCACAGAGTGGTTTGTGCAACTGGAACATCATCATGTGGAATCCAAATGCTGAATAGATAGAATTGCCTGGGAAAGAGCTCACCTACTACCACTAACAAAGAAATTCTTCCACTTCTTTGAAAAAGCAACAGCTCCAACACCTCCCATGTGACCTGTGCCAACACCAATGCAATTTTTGCTCTCTGAATTCCATAACCTTACCTATTCAAAGAACAAAATCAAATATTTAGCCTAACTTCAAATGAAAATAGAGATTAAACAAATAATTAACTAGCATGTTATTGTTAAGATTAAAAAAGAAAAAGAAAAGGAGATGATTTTATTAACTATTTTAATGCATCACAGCAAAGGGAAAATTACAAACAAGCCATCTGCCACAGCATTTTGTAGAAGGGCAAGGGACTTACACTGTTGTCCTTACTTCCTGTTACAAGAAATGGCCTTCCAGAGCTTGATACACAGGTGTCGAGGCATAAAACAATTTCAGTATGACCTGCCAATACATAGGAACATGACATAGTTTCCAAGTCGTACACTTGAACCTGCATTGTGCAAATTGAGACACGTATTAGGAACCAACATTTCAAATAGAATTTTGAATTGCAGACAAACCCAAGCACTCTAATTTAACCATGATCAGTATGCATCGACTATCAAATACCCAGAAGATTCATAGACATGGGAATATAAAAAAAGAAAGGCGTAGGCCAAATAAATATAGAAGAGACGCTTATCAGATTAACATATCAAGAAACATCTATTTCTTCTTGTCAATAACTAATCCAGTGATTATCCTAACTATTTAGCATCTACATACAGTAGATGCTAACTACCAATATAAAACCCAAACCATATTCCCAGGTATACTACATCAATTGCTTGCCTCCAGATATCGGCACATTAAATGATCAAGGTAACAGAAATTACCTAGCAACTTACCTGTTCAAGATTTGTAGCAACAGCAAGAAACTTTTCCTCCTCACCCAGAAACCTCATGTCAAGAATCTCTTCATTATACCCAACAAGCCTCTTGCTAAGAGTTAATTTGAATTTATCTTCAGGGTGTCCAACGAGTGAGTAGAATAGAAACTGATGATCAACGGTCACACAAAGTAACCCTTGATCCAAGGGAAGGATAACAGCAGCGGTGAAGCCTCTCAGGGAATCATCTGTGTCAGAGGAGACCGTAACATCTGAGGACTTTTGCTCATACAAGCTAACTGCACTGTCAAAACAAACAAATAATAAGAATGAACTAATATGGTACACTTCAAACTCAAAAGCACAATTAAAGAGAAAATATGCAAGCCAGCCCCCAAAGCATCCATTAAAAGAGATTTCACATAAATTAATTAAAAAGCATCTGTTTATTTTACCGTTCAGAATCCCATATTCGTACAATCCCACGTTCGCCAACTGTGATAAAATAAAGTGATGATGACCTGTCTCTCCTCTTCCCACTTTGTTGATTGCATGAACCCAGAAATGAAGCTAACTCAGTCCCAGATTTAACTACACACAAACCTTCCAGCACTTCATAAGTTGGTACAGTCATCTTGCACACATAGTCATGAAGATCCCACAAGTTTACAACCTAAAATCACAGACACATTGGCTTCTGGTTAAAAGCGTGCATATACCAATAATGCCATTTGCAGGTAGGGGCCACTGCAACATACTAAGTAAACCTAATTCAACATTATGCAAACTAGAGCACATTCAACACTTACAAAGTAATTTTTTCATATTTCGTATGGCATCATCAAGATTAGCTGAGTTTTACCTTATCTCTTCCAGCGGTAAGCAATGTCCATCCATCTTCAGACACTGCCATAGAGGTCAGTGCGGAGAAATGCCTTTCTAATGTTGCAACACACTTCTTTGTTAGAAGATCCCAAATTCGTACAGTTGTATCAGCACTTCCAGAGAAAAGCTATAAGAAAACAGCCAAAAAGATCAGCTATAAGACAAGTCAAAAATAGACTCAATAAGTAAATGCACATGAGTATGCGAAAATCATGTGTTCTTCATAAAGATTAAATCATCCAGCAATATAAAACATCTTGAGCTCTAACTATATATAAAAAAAACTTATACAGTCTATTTTAGTTACAGAATGTCACCATACATGCAGAGAAGGCACATTCATATTGTGGCCATCCAGCAAATCAGATTCAAGATCCACTGAAACACTTACTGCCCAACCAATTTTATAAACAATATTTCATAACAAGGCCCAGACAAATCTTAAGGAGAACCTGAAAGGAAGTTCAACGAAAATTAGGGTGGAATAACATCACTCTACTCAGAAGCCAACTAATTAGGTTTCACACTTGTATATTAATAATTGGTCAAAAGATGTAGGCATTCATAAAGATTTCAAGCAAGGAATTGTTACATCCCAATCTTTTCTCTGTACTCTTTGCTCTGTTTTTTTTTCCTCAATGACAATATCCCTAAAATTAGCAGTGTCGTGACACAATAACCTGGTTTGCATTGCTCAATATAGCTTAAACTCTCTACTCTTTCATAGGGTTTTGTAGAGAATTTTTCAATAGCAAAATTAGCTCTTTCAGTGATCCTTCTCTCTTCAGGATAATTTTTGGTAAATTGCCACTCTTTCAGTCCTCCTTCTCGACCAAACTATTGCAAACACATTTAAACTGTCTCGTGTTGGTTCTCTACATTCCCCAAATCCGATTTTAAGTGAAAAATTATTCTTTTCAGTGATGCATAGTTTTGGCAGCGGTTGAACTTAAATACAAATTCTAGTCTTTAATTTCCTCCTTATCTTTCATTCATATCTTGTCCAATTATCATAAAATCAACATTAGGTTTAGGACAAGTGGAAGAGTTTATATCCGAAACAAATCACACAACAAATCACACAAGAAATAAAAAAATTAACTGGGTAAGAAGTGATCATAATTTGCAGGTAAGTTACCAGAGTTCTATTGGTGTCAGGATGGAACATAATACTAGTCACAACATCCTTATGCCCTTTAAAGTAATGAGTACAGAAGCCACCATCGACATCCCAAACAAGCACTTTCCTATCAGCTCCCGCGGTTGCGAGCAATCCTCCAGAAGCATGGCAAGCCATGGTCATCACAGGACCATCATGGCCCTGCCCATTTGCAAGAACACATCAACCAAGCAAAACAAGCCAGTAAAATCATCTCTCATTTTTCAATGCAAACTCAATTCCTAAATCAAACCCACTTCGATTAAAATACCAATACTAAAGGCGAGTCAAAATTAAACATACCTTCCAAGAGCGGACGCATTTGAAAGTGGACAAGTCCCAGACCCTTATAAGCCTGCTATGGCCAGCAGAAAAAAGAAATTTATCATCGGGGCTAAGAGCTAAGGCGGTGACACCAGCATCTGCATCAACCTCTATGTTGGCTTTTATTGATGCGTTGGAAGAATCCACAATCTTGATTGCGTCACCATTTGCGCAAGCAATGAAGGAGCCGTCAGATGAAACTGAAAAAGGGCCCCCGGTGTAGAATTGCTGCAGCGACGGGACGCACCTGTAGTTTTTCTTTATTTCTAAGGACGACATGAGGAGCAGAGTTAGCTTTATATGGGTGTTCAAATAATGGAGCAGAAATTTTTGGTGAAAGGGAGGAAGGAGGAGGAGGAGGAAGACGGTAGGTTTTGTTTGTAATTGTGAGAGCAAGCCAGGGAGAAAGGTGTTGTTAGGGCTTACGGACGTGGGGTTTATTCAGGAGTAAATTATACATTAGTCCCTCTTGTTTACAAAAATAAATTAATCAGTCCCCTTTCTTTAAAAATAATAACTTAATCTCTTCTATTTTAATTTCGTCTCATAGATCTCAATCGAGCATTAATTGTTGCTAGCAGTTACATCTCGCCCACGAAAAGTGGAGATCCATTCCTTCAAGGATACTTTTTCAAGTTGTCCTTTGAGTTTCAAGCTCATTTGCCGACGTATGGTTGTCAATGATATCATCAAACTTCTTTATTGCACAATAAGGTCCATATCAGACAAGCCTGAAGAGACAATTTAGTTCTGAAGCTCTTATTGATGAATTGTAAGGGAGTTGCACGGACTCCTTCAAGTTCAAGGTTCTTTTTTCGATGTTTGCTTGCGACAAAATGTTTAATCAGGGATTATTTCTACTTGACATCAGTGGTTTAAAACAAAAATCATCATAATTTTATAAGGATAGTATTTTCTTAGAAGAATACAAAAAATAATATTTTATTTTAATAGTTATTATATCATTTAATATTTTCACTTTTCAAATTTACTCTTAAACATTTTCTATTTTTAGAAACGATGTCCGTCATCATGATGTCATTAAGCATTTTCCTTAATTAGGTGTCTTTTTCGCTCATAATCCATGATCATTTGAACTTCTCTATTGCTTACCTCTATAAAATAAAACACAAGATAATAGTTCTTTTTATTAGAGATAGGATAATTGCATTATAAATACATTAATTTTTATAAAAAAAATTCAATTGAGTACGTGAATTTTTATTTTTTTTGTTTAAATTCATTAGTTTTTTTTTTTAAATTATCAATTAATTACTTACATCAATTTTTAAAATTATCAAATTTTAAAATGATAGAATAATTTTAAAAAAAAAATTGCTGCAACAAAAAGATGACAAATTTGTAATTTGATATTATGAGAGTAACATACACTTCATCCATTAATTGAAAAATCAACGAAAATACTTACTTGATAGTTGAAAAAATTAGTATGCTCAAATAAAAAAAATTAAAATTTATGTATTCAATTAAAAAAACAAAAAACAAAATTATTACTTGGTATTGTGTGAGCAATGAACATGTTATCACTTAATGAAAAAAATTAACAAAAGTAGAATAATTTTAAAAAAGTTAATACACTAAAAAAAATTACAATTTATATGCTTAATTGAAAAAAAAAAACTTATAATGAATTTATCCCATCTGAGATTTATCATGATGGTCTCTAAGTTGTGCTTCTCCTAGAACCCTAAGGAGCCTTGACCTAATAAACGGCCGTCTCATGGCCACTAGCATTCCGCGTAAGACTACGAGCTTAGTAAATTAAGCTTTTCAGCAATTTTCACGAGCAACATCACCACACCAAGAATTTGCATATCCACATTATTAAGAAGACTGCATATTATCATGCATGCTCTGTAACTTCTTCAGTCTGTTTGTGCTCATCCCTCCTGAAGGGCATGATTAATTAGATTCTTATGTCTATTAATTGTGGCATTTACTTCTTCGGCATAAGATTGACACGTACGTAGCTAGTATCATTCCTAGGTCTACTAGGCTAGGAGTTACCATATCCCATGAAAACACGAACACATTGCTCGACTTCACCTAGAACATCGAGGCTAGTCCTAATAGTGGTTGATCACCTCCGAAAGTCAAACCTTCGTGGTTTGAATGAGGTCGAAAATGCCAGTCTCGATCCATATATCTTCATTAATATAATTGACTGTTTTAAGCAAGCCATGCATGACTGAATTGATCCTTTGCCTGTCCAGAAATCTACATTAATATCATTCTAAGTTAGTCATCATTAAGTGATTGGTCTCTTTGGCATATGGGAAATAATAAGGTTTAATTGCATGAATCAAGGGCAACGCGTTGGTGAGAACCGAGTACGTACTATCCCTCCTGACTTCAGTGAAGATATCAAAACAAGTACTGGGTTTGAGTGCATGCGTTGATTCCTTCAAGTTGTTGTTTCAGAGTTCCCTTTTGTTGAGCAAAAGAAATGGCAGAATATCTAATGTAAAATCATACGTATGTGGATTTAATTGTTTAGGGTTCATTTGGATCTCCTTGATTTTCACAGCCAATATACACTTTATGGTTTATATCTCAGCTTTTGTGGTTGAATTGATGCTATATTGTGTTACGTTTTGTTTGGACATGCATCGTTTATCCAAAAATAATTTATGACTACATAGTTTCAACTTATTCTCTTCGCAAATTTAATTTATTTGAAATTAAAATTTTAAAATCTTTAAACTTTTAATTTTTTAAAATTTCGTTATTCATTTAGTTTTCTATCATTTATTTCAAAAAATAGCAATCGCATAAATAATTTCATTATATATCTTTTTTTAGAAAATAGGTGGAACTTTTTGAAGTGTTTGTATAAAATATTATATGAAAATATCAAAAATTAATTCTTTTTAAAAAGGGAGTGATATTTAAAAATCATTAAATAGATTAAAAGTTCAGATATTTAAAAAAATCAAATTTGAAATTTAAGAATTCAATTTCAAATGAGTTAAAATTCAGAAAAGATTTACTCATTGAGCCTTAATTTATTAATTCATACTTATTTAAACTTATTAGTTCCAAATTTATGAAAAAAAAAATCCCCAATTCAACTTAATTGATGGCAAGATAGTTGCGTCCTGGTGAAATTAAGTTTTAAATATTTAAAAAGTGTTCCGTTATTCTAATAACAATATATAAAACGTACTGTTGTTATGAAACAGTGATAAAACTTTTTGTCATGTCCCGTTATCATACAAACCTACGTATCTAGATAGGTTGGAATCTCATGATGAGCTTAATTATATTTGGAATGGTAGGTAGGTTAGTTGTTTATTAAAGGACAAAAAAGCACCTACTATATATTTATCATGATCGATCAAGGATCCTCTCTTTTCATGATACAACACTACTTGTTAAAAAACTTAAACTCTTAGAATCGTGTACAAGTTAAACATAATTTAGAATTGACATAAAAAAAGAATCCATGATACAACACTACTTGTTAAATAATAATAATAATAATAATAATAATAATAATAATAATGTTTCTTCTATATTTTCTCTTTTGACTTTTCACGAGTTTAATAAAGTTATTCATTTGTTATACAATATTAGTATTTTCATTCGGGCTTTTTTAAAACATCTTTTATTTATTTTTTAATTATCAAATTTAATCGTATAGTACATGGAATCAATATTAATTTAAAAAGAAAGTCTATGCAAAACTAAGGTGATAAATAAATAAAATTATTAAATTAATTAATGATCAAATTTAAACAATTATAAAAAAATAACATATTAATGAAAATAATTACTCTTAAAATTTTGACATTACATAAAGTCCTTATAAGATTTTAGGCTAAAAGTTAAAAGGCAACAAAATAAAATTTCCATTATTAAGTAAAATTTCATAATATAATTTATATGTATAAATTTTTTAGTTTTTTTAAATATTCACATCTCATATTGGAGATAAGACTAATTATATTCGATCGGGACAAAAACGATAACCTTTCTCAATAAACGAGATTTTAAAATTCAAATTTTGTATATTTATGAAAAATTTGTCCGAAAACCAATTGATCTATCATTAGATCGACAAATTATATGATTCTTTGATATTGTTCAACCCTAATTCAAAAAAGTACTATAGGAGGGAAGGAGACTGTTAGGTTTGCAAGTTGGAATATTGCTTTAATTTTGCAACAAAAGTAATTGGTCTTACCTAATAAGTAACAAATAGCCTTGACTTATTATCAAACGGCAATTATAACTAGTTAACTATCTATTAGTTGCTTAACAAATGGAATATTTTATGTTCACTTTTTTCTTTCCTTCTTTTTTCAAATTAAACACGGGTCCCTAGCAAAGTCTAAATGAGAGAGAGAGAGAGATAACCTAAAACAAAGTAGAAATATGGATCTAGGCGTTATGTCTTTGGCTTTGGGACCGTCCACGTTATATAGGCCTTTGACATGGAGTTTTACATACCTTACCAAAGGTCACACCTCCCAATTGAAACTGTGGGGTTTCCTTTCTTTATAGGTCTATTTCGTATTCTCCACTCTTTTCAACTAACTTATCACTCTCGTGACTAATGGATCTCATGTAAAACTAACAATATTTTCAAAGAATATCTCAATCTAAACAAATTTTATCAAAAAAATTTTAAACATAATTTTATATTAATTAAAAAATAGAATAACAAAATTCGAATTCATGATTGTTTGATTAGCAAAACCTTAATATCATATCAAAAAATAATTTTAATGATAATTTTATATTATTTTTTAACAAATTTAACGTATATACTATCATCATGTGATGGTAAGGTGGTGTCATTGAGCAAGTGAAAAAAACATGAGCAAATAAGTCATACATTTTTTCAACATCGTAAATTCATACCTGAAGAAGCTGCTAACAAATTAACAATTCAATATACAATATTAAAATCGATCCAAAATACTATCTACAACCAATATTATGTAAGGAGTAAAAAAATGAAAAGGGGTGAACGTACAAGATCAATTATGCCGTGGTGTTCTTTCTTTACCAAATGACAACATATGTATATGTATATATGCTGGCTAGTTTTTAAGTAGAAACTAAAGTACATTAAAAAGTACAGACTGATTATAATTTACTGTGCACAATGCCCGTCTTCCGTGAGTACACACAAAGCACATATATATCTGCTAGTTTGACCATGGCTGGGATGATGCTTGACTGCAAAAAGATACATCCATGAACATTCAATAGAAGTTTAATATTGCCCAACCAAATTTTTTTCACGCAAGCAGTTTGATTCAATAAAAGGACCGGGCAGAACTTAATTAACTATGAACTGTGACAAGGATGTTTACTTACTCAATTATATCTCTCCAATAAGTGTCATTTGACTCATCATCCATGTTAAGATCGCCCCATGCTTCAAAGGTGGTTGGAGTGGAACAACAAGGGTTAGAAATAATATCATTTGGATTAACTTTGTTTGGTGATGAACAATCAGGCGAGGCTGAAACCAACTGGGGTAGTGTGTTTGAAGTTGGAAGAGCATATGAAGAAACTAATTGGTCATTATTGGTGCATGATTTTGAGTCCTTCATTTGATTGTAATAGTAATCGAATTGTGGCTGAGGAGCTTCTAACTTAGGAAAGTTGGACTGAAACTGATCAGTGATCCCTTGTGAAGAAAAACCAGCTTGGCTGCCAGTTAGTAGTCCCTCTAATTGAGAGTTCATTCTGAGGTATTCGTACTCAACAAGGTTGAAAGGTGCTTCCATGTTTGGAGGTGGAGTGCTAGTGTTTAGGACTTGCAGTATGTTATGCAAAACTTGGAGTTTGGTGGCGTCTAGCTGTGCCCTGACTGTACTATCGCAAGGTATATTCATCAGATTGCTCAAGTTAGCAGCAGCAAGCAACTGTGGTAGGTTTGCAAGTATACTGAGGTCAGTTCTTGGCCTGTGGGTGACAGGATCAATTCCCATTTGGAGAAGCTTTTTCTTTAAATGAGTGTTCCAAAAGTTCTTGATTTCGTTATCGGTTCTCCCCGGAAGATGTTGTGCTATTGCTGACCACCTGCAATCACAACAATAATTTCCATTTACAAGCTTTTAGGTTTAACTTAGAACTCCAGGTTACAATTGTGTATGCATGTGCATGAAAAGGCATAATATTTGCGGAAGAGAAATTTACTTATTTCCAAGAACTTGATGGAAGTTGATGATAATTTGTTCTTCCTCTTCAGAAAACTTTCCTCTTTTGATATCAGGTCTCAGATAATTAGTCCACCTTAGCCTACAACTCTTTCCACACCTGTTCAACCCAGCAAGCTTTGGCAGTGCTCTCCAACTCCCATGGCCATGTTTGTGAATGTAATCAATGAGCCTCTCATCTTCTTCTGGTGTCCACGGCCCTTTCTTTAGGCCACTTTCATCTTGAACCGGTGATTTCCCCATCATTCCTGGAAAAGAAGAAACCACATTAAGTTGGTCGCTTGTTTGTTTTATTTAATTTTCATAACTCAGCAAAGTTTTTAGTAATTGTTTAATTACTTGATAAAAGATAACTAATCTGGAAAAGAAGAAAGTGAAGGAAGACAAACTTTAAAGCAGAATCACTAGCGATTCTAGCAGCTGGAGGAGAAAGGTATATATGAATATTGATGGAAGAAATTGAGGGAAAATGCCTCTCTCTCTCGCTCTATATAGAGTGTGGATCATGTCTAGAAATAGACCAGCTTAACTAATTAGAGTAACACAGAAGCCAAACTTTATAAATTTTCTTCATGATGATCCAAGTCACATTTAATTTTGACATGTTTAATTTATTATGCTGTAATAATATATATATATATATATATATATACAGAAAAATGTGAAAATGAAGTGTTTTAACCAAAAGCTTACTTGGTTGACCTAAAGTACACCAGACTTCAACTACTAATATACATGCATCCTCCGACACATTTTATTTTATTGCAGCTGTTTTAATTTCTTCTTCAGAGGAGTTTGAGGGCTCAGAAATTATGTAGTTTTTCAGCACACATAATGTTATTTCACTTTTTTATTTTTTGGCTCCCCATGCTAATAATTATAATTATTAACAGTGGTGAAATATTTGGGTGCAACCACATTCGCTTTTCCCATTATTTTCTTTAATTCTTTTGTCATTTGCTGCAAATTAAGTTGTAAGCTATAGCTGCTCTTTAATTAAATTAACAGTCATTGAATAACAACGGCTCTCGTAGGTTTAGATTTACTCTAAAAGCAATTATATATATATATATATATATATATACATAGAGAGAGAGGGAGTCAATAGCTAAATCTGTTTTTATTTAATAATTCAACTCTCTAATTTGTCTCTATTTTTTTTTAATTACTTCTATTATATTCTTGAATAATGTTTGATTTTCTAATCTATCATTCCGATCAATTTTTTCGACTATAAACAATAACCGATGCTTTCTCGGCAGGTTTAGATTTAATCTAAAAGCAATAATATAGATATATATATCTTAATATTTTTTTATATATATACTAGCCTAAGTTTACAATCTATTCCTATGTTTCTAATTACATCTATTTTGTTATTAAATAATTAATGTTTAATTCTCTATTTTATCATTCCGATCAATTGTTTTTACTATGAATAATTTTTTGATTGAAATTCAAAAATAAATAAATCGAAGACTTTGAAAATAGAAACATGTAGACCATGTGACTTGAGTGTTTTTTTTTTTATTACATTTCAATCGGAGTATTTCGGTAATAAATTATGTATGTTGCTAGTAAAATTGATCGAAATGATCGATTAAAAACTTAAATATCTATTTTTTTTTTTTTTTTGGACCCAATATATCTCAAGTTCAAAGGTCAAAACTAATCTTTTACTATTCCGTTGGACTCACAAGACATGCACAATTATCTAAAGAGTTATATGCATACACAAGGACTCAAATCCTAAATCACTTACCTAAATGAATAAAGTATATTCCGTTCAAACCAATCATTTTAGGTAAAACTTAAATATCATTTATAGACATAATAGATATAATTAAAAATATAGAGATAAATTGACGACTCGGGATGTTATACGAAAATATATTGAACCATTCTCTCTCTCTCTCTCTCTCTCTCTCTCTCTCTCTATATATATATATATATATATATATCATGAAAAAAAATAGATATTTATATTCACTGCACTCCAATTATAGGGGTATTTTATTAACCATCCAAAACGGCATGCCAAAAATTCAACTTAAAATAAGACCTTAATGATTTCACTTTGTTTAACAAGGCAAATAAGAGCTTACAAGTAGGTACGTAGGTTTGCCTGCTTGCTTGCCTCCTTAAGGTTCTGTACCATTTACGAGGAGCAAAGACAAATTAATCAGCAATTAAGTTATACCAATACCAAGGTTAGGTTTTCCACATGGAACTCATCCATAAGGTCAAATTAATAGCTAATTTTCTTGAATCACATGGACAAGAAACCTCTCTTTCCACTAGTAGTGTCCCCTTTCTGATTTACTTAATTTTCCTTTCAAACATCATTCTAAGTATAAATTCACACGCAAAACTATTCGATGTTTGGGTGTGGGACCAAATAAGCCCTAAGATTTAACGACTTGATTTTTATATGCATAGCATTCTCTCTCTCTCTCTCTCTCTCTCTCTCTCTCTCTCTCTCTCTCGTCTATATATATATATATATATATATATATATATATATTTTGGTGTGTTAGAAAACCTATTTCATATGGAATAAATAAAATAACATAAAAATTTTTAAATAAACCACCTATTAAAATATTTAAGTTTTTGGATGAAATTCAATCTTAATTATTAAATTTAATATGCCTCAAAATATCTAACGACTCGGTAAAAATTTTGAAATGCAACCTAGTTGATAGACACTAATTGACAAACCTTAAAAGATAGACCATAAGTGAAGAAGGTGTTAGAAAACTTATTCTACATCAAATAAATAAATTAATATAAAAGATATCGAATGAATCATGTATCAATTCCAATTATTTAACTTAATATGGTGAAATATTATAATGTTTGGATAGATCTTATGAGTAGCTAGCTAGCTCTATATTTGTGTCACGACTCATAAGATATTTGTACACAATACAATAAAATGACAATTGCTTAATGGTTAATTATATATTATCATCAAGTGGCAATATATTACATTTAGGATTTGTTAGAACAATACCACATTAAATAATTAAACACAAGATGAGTAATATATAAAGTTAATTTGAAGGAGTTACTCATTTTGAATATAACTCAATCTCAACTATATAATTTTATATTGTATCGTAGCTTCAAAGAGATTCAACGGCTCGGTAAAGATTTTAGAGCTCAAGTCATATGATAGAACCCACATATCACACATTGAATAGTTGAACCAAAGAAAATTAATATATAAAGCTAAAAAAGGGCCACATACCATAAGATTTAAGTCTTTTAGATAGAATTCAATCTCAATTATATAACTATGTATGATATCAAAATCATAAAAAGGCCCAATGGCTTAGCAAAAATCTTAGAACCCAAGCCATTTGACAGATCTCAAAGGATGGATATCAAATGAGGAGGAGTGTTAAAACACATATCTCATATTAAAAAGATAAATAAAATATGAGTAATATATAAGTTTGGGAAAATGTCACTCATCTAAAGGTTTAAGTCTTTTTTATGAAACTCGGTTTCAACTATGTAACTCAATATCTATAGAAACTCAAGGTTCAAAAGGAAGAATAATAATATTATAATGTAAGAATGTAAAAAAAAAAAAAAAAAAAATTTGAAATTTTTTATTAAAAATGGGAGAAATTTTTCTTTTTTCCCTCATAACTAATGACATTTCCATTTATGAAAAGATGAAAAAAGGTTTAATTATTGTAGAAGTCTTTCTATTCTACATAAGTCCTTCTACTTTATACAAATCCTTTTATTCTATTTTTGTTAACTGCTTCTTTTGAACTAATAATATGTATAGTGTATCCTTTTAAAATATATCTCTATGATAGCAAGTAAATTTTGAATATAAAATAAAATATCTATAGTATTTTTTTTAAAGCATAAAGAGAGTTTTAGTTAAATTTTTAAAATTTTAAATTAATTATATTTCTAATTTTGTAATATCTCACATGAGTTATAATTTATTTATTTTAAATCTCTAATCTATCCTTACATTTTTAATTGCATCTATTATATTTTTGAATAATATTTAAATGTTCAATTTGTCTTCGGATCAAATATTTCAACCATGGTATTTTTCTCAATCAAAATGGCTTTGACTGAAATGCAAAAGAAAAGAAAAAAACACTACTTAAAATCGCATGACCTATATATTTTATTTTTGAAATTTTAATTTTTTTAATTAAGAACATTTCCATAAAAAAAAATATTTATAGATAAATTTTTTTTTTTTTATCAAGAATGACAGATTATTCGGCATTGCTCTATAGTCCCCGGGGTACCAAGTGTTGATGCTCTCATTGCTACTGGTGTCGGGCAGAGTGTTGCTGCCACACCTAACATTATACAGCCTACAACAATTTTGAATGAACAAGGATCCTGTTGGTGAGTCTTCTCTCCTCACCCAGCTAGCTATCAGTCACTAGCTCTTCCCAACTGAAGTTGATGGTGGATTTCTGATGGTATGCTCGGCCAGCAATGCCCACAGTATCTACTAGCTCTTGTACCACGAACTCATTCTAAGACTCTCCGAGTTCACAGCGAAAAGGCATAGGATGAGTCTACATCGGACGCTCCTCCTCCTGCCTCCAAATCGAGGGCTCTGATTGCTACTACTACATATCTGCAGCATTCTGAACCATCTACTTTCACTACTGCTAGTCAAGATCCCTACCGGTGTGTAGTCTTATGCAGGTTGAGTATCAAGAATTAATTCGAAACAATACATTGTCTTCTTCCACATAAAATTCCACATTTAAAAAAAAAAATCTTCCAGCTAACCAAATAGAGTGGCTGAATATATTGGATAAAAAAGAAAACATAATGCTTTCGAACCATGCATCATTTCACATCATGAATATATGAGAAACTCTGAAGTTCACTTCTATGTTTCTATGCATGCTAGGCATGAAGTTTGCACTCACTATCTTGGTGGGTGCAAAAATATGATTGATTATTAGGAGTCTGGACTGCTAAATTGTCGGTTTTTGCTTGGCTGTAATTTTTTAGTGATATTTTAAACAATACTGAACAAGGATTTATCAAGCCATCAGGAAGAAATTGTTTTAAAGTTCAAAAAAAAAAAAGAAGAAGAAGAAAAAAAGAGCCAATTGTGGATTCCTTGTCATACATAGGTCGCAATTGGGTTACAGCACATGATTACATCATGGGGGTCACTAGTCAATGTGGTGGTTAAAGGGTGGTAGAGCTTTGCCGGAGTTTTCCTCCAAACTTTAACTCTTTATCTACATTCACAAGTTACGAATATATATATATATATACACACACACTGCTCATCAAGAGAAACCAAACCAGAGTTACAAACTAAAACTAAAATAATACTAATTATTTTCGTCAAAAAAAAAATTAAAAAAAATACTAGTTTTATATAAGGGGTTGGGAAGTTCATCATAATTTCCTTGAATATATTAATTTGTAAAATTTTTATCTTATATGTTAAACTTGGTTTCCTTGAAGAATTAAGGAGGTTACCTTGGTCTGGTATAGCAATTAATTGCACCGGAAAATAATAGAAAAACACACAAGGTAAGAAATAAAAAATAAACCTCATCATTATAAATCAAGTTATTAAATATTTCAAACAAATCTTGAAATTCAAAACCGTCTGTTATCCTATAAAGACTTAAATTTTCTACTCCACTTCTTCAATCTATTAATTTGCCTAAAAGGACACAATTCGTTAAAATATACAGTTGAATTGAAAACTCTAGACAAAATAGTTTCTATTTAATTCAAAGGGTGTATCAACATCACAAACATTTAGTAGACTCGTCTAAGACGAGAAATTTTATAATACTCAACGAGTAACTAGTGACATGTATAGTAGTTATTCCATAAACTCACTCTATAGTAAGAGATAGACATAATAAATAATAATAATAAAAAAAGAGAAATAGGAGAGAGAAAATTAAAAAAAAAATTGAGCTAATATGAAAATCTTCTTATTACATTTAGTGGATCTAGATGTAATCCTATTTTCTTTTTTTGTGTTTATCTCTCTACTAAAAAATGAATCTATGGAATAACTACCGTATATCCTATTAGTTACTATTTGAGTATTGTAAAATTTCTCGTCTAAAACCACATCATAAAGTTAATAATTTTATAATTTAATTATAGCATCGGTTACCTTCTTTTTGCTTTTTAAAGTATTTTCATCATATAACCAATTATCTCAATTCTCAACTGTGCTTTGAATTAGTTGAGGGTTTAAAAAAGAGGAATAATAATATTACCTTTATTGCATATGTCCATTACTTTAACCTTGCTCTATCAATTCTAGCCTCTATTCATGCATGCATTATTATCTATATATAATTATCTGGAGTTTCTGCCTAGCTATTATGCAAGCGCAAGTAGGACATAATATTTTAGGTAAAATATTTGTTAAAGAAACCATGAAAATTAGTCTTTCCGTGTAGGGGTAAATTATGTGTAGAGTACGTACGTAACTAAGTAGTGGTTCAACAAAGTGAAAAGTTCATGGACAGGACAAATGCATGTAAGTAAAGATAAATACATTTAACCTAAAGAGTTGTGAGATGGTGAACTTTGCTTAATTACTTAGGGTACGTATTGCTTGCGTTAAAAGTAATTCAGTACTTACCATTCCAGAAGTAATTGGCGTCCTTTACATGCGTGCATGGCAAATACAAATGTCCAGCGTTCCTTTTGAATGCCAAACTTTTACTCCGTCTATGCGAACCACATCTTTTTATTTTTACTAGATTAGTCTTTCACGACTCATCAGTTTGCATTAAATTAAGGTAACTCTGCACTTATCATTCCTGAAGTAATTAATTGGCGTCCTTTACATGCATGCATGGGAAATACAAATGTTCAGATATTGACACCAAGTAGAAAAAGGTGATTAATTACTAAACGGAAAAGATAATCACAAGGCAAGTATGGTTTCGTAACGTTATGCTCTGTGTTCAAAAATAGAGATTGAGCAGTACTACTAAAATTAATTTCAGAGATACTCCATATATAGAGCTAGCTAGGTAATATGATCCAGGGTAGGTACGTACGTAGGCCTTATTTAGGCATACTAACATGTCTTATTCTATTGCTCGATCCCTAGCCATCACTGTTTTTAAATGAAGTCAATTTGGCCTAAGATGATGTACAAACACGAAATTATGAGTGTTTCAAAGGTTTGGATATAATCTATTTGCCGTTGCTTCATACTATTCCATTATTGGCAAATTAACTTGAATTTTGGAAGGAGTGGTGCTTCTTCGATCTCCTTTAATTTGTGCATGGTATCTTGGTTCCAAGGTCAATTTTTGCTAGCTGCTCGCTTGATGGCTGCATTGATTTTGCAATCCATCGAAGACTCAATGCTCTTCCTAATCTCTCTTTCATCATTGGAGTCATTATCCCCAGTATCCTCAATTATCCATTCAGGCTCAAACGTCTCACCTTGATCAACTTGTGTTCGGGTGCAACACCCGACACGTGATAGGCTACGACATGATCGGTTATCAAGCTTTCGATTTTCATAAAAATTCATCAAAGATATTCAAAGATTCAAAATTTTTATTTTTATATGATTTTTCCCATTTTTCGAAATTTTAGCCTTTTAATGAGCTTTTGTGATTTTATTTATTTTCATGAGATTTGATTTTTTATTTTTAATAAAAAGCAGAGTATAATAAAAACAAGTGTCATGAAAAACATCAACGTGTCAAAAAGAGAATTCAAAAATTATGAAATGAAAAATAAGAACATACAAAAATTTATATATATATATATTATGTGTGAGCGAGATATCATATTTTTTATTATTCTTTATCCAAACTTGTCTAATCCTACTTAAAGGCTAATCCAAACACTTTGCCAACACAAAAATTCCTTCCATAAGGACATAAAGCTATCCTCACAAAAATTCTTTCTACAAGAACATAAACCTATTCTAAAAAGATGTCTAAATACACATCTCATAAGAAATAAGAATGAAACGCATGTTTTTAAGGACGATACAAATTTACCTAGATACATACCCCACCTGTACATATAAAAAAAAAAAAAGGAGAGAGAAGGGGAGGACTCGACAAAAAGAGAAAAAAGAAAAGAAAAGAAAAGAAAAGGATATATATATCTCCCTTTTCTATTTATCTCCTCCACCTCCACCCTTGGTCGGACCAACACTGGCCGGAGTAGCAGCAACAGCCACTCCAGCAGCTTTTCCCCACCACACGCTGACCAATAGCAGCAATTGACAACAGGAGGGACAGCAACAAAACGCAGAAGAAGAAAACCCCTCCGTTGCGACTTCCGAACCACGATCTACCTCCAGTGAGCGGGGGTGACTTACATCACCCCATCAACGCTGAACATGGGTCGAGTGCTTTTCACTCGACAACAGCTTCCTCTATAGGTTTTCTTTCGAGTATTTTGATCCTTAAAGGTTTGGATACACCAAATGATGGAGACCCTTGGGGGGTGGGGGTTGCCGGTTTGATGTCTAGTTTCTTATCTATTAAAAAAAAATCTATAAAAAAAAGTACAAATTTTCCAAAATAGAAAACAAGGACCTTATTTGACTTAAGTTAAAAATAATAAAACAAATTGACATAAAACATTAAATGAAACAAAGAAAATTGACACAAAACATTAGATGAAACAAAGAAAGCCATCTTTTTTTTTGTAGAGAAATTAAAAAATAACCATTTTGATGTTTTCTAGTTTTCCATAGAATTAGAGAACTAGAAATCACAGATTTTTAAGAAAACAATTTTCATTTTCATTTGGTGAACCCATTTTCTTTGGTTATATAGAAAATTTCCCACAAGTAAACACACCACAATTTGAATTGATTAGGCACGGAACCTACAACTTACAAATTATTACCTATTATATAAGTTTGTGTATAGTCTTATTTTAGTAAGATTGCTTGTAAATCATTTTCCATCACTGGATAGATATAGACTAATGAACTCGATTGCAGAACTATTGAAAGTTCACTTACTCAAATAGAACTAAATTATAGAAGAGACTCAACTAAAAAAATTTAAACAGTACATGCACTGAACATGATTTTTGTCATGGAACATGTCACCTCCTAATCAACAGTCATGGCTTCTGAACCCCCACTAGCATCCTCCATCCCACCCTTCTGCTCGTCAGTTGCCATTCTCATCTCCTCAATCAAATTCTTCTCGTCTTCCTCTATAGTGTTCTGTAACTCATCCACCTATCCAGATATTAAACAAAAGTTGAAGAAAATAAACGAGTACACTGGACAATTAAGTGCATTCAAACTAATGCGGCAAGTGATCTAGCAAGTTGCAAAAGAATTTAGAAGCACTCTATAACTTCATTGCATGATAGACCCAAATAGGTCCAGAAACATTTATCAATTAGATAGCCCAGATGCATAAACAACACATTGAAAAGACATCGATTGGCACCTGAAACTGTCCTTACAACCCAAGGTTAAACTGCCAATATAAATTTTCTATCTCCATACAAAACATACCATTGCCAGTAACAAAGTAAATGTGCAGAAGTGCACACATCTGTAATAGTGGAAATGTTGTTAATTAGGCATATTATAATTTTAAAAGCTTCAATTGATAACTTCTCCCAACTGAAATTAAAAAATAAAAATAAAACAATATACTTTCAACTCCTTCCACATCTTTCTTCTTTGATGTTAATTTGCATCATGCTCTTTCATAACAAAACTTCTAAACAATAGCATATGCATATTATTTTAACCCAAAACAACCAGTTTAGAATCCAGGTAAAACCCCAAGCCCAAACCGTAAAGCTAATCACTTTCTATAATTGTTTTTCCTTGCAATACAAATTCAACTTTTATTATTGACATAATAATACCATTAATTGCACTCATGCTTAACAGTAACTAACAGAATTTGACAATTCTGTAATTAACAAGATTTCTGTTTCCGGAGCAAGTCTGAGGTTCGAGTGAAAATATAAATTTTCCTATGGAAAAAGGGAAAATTAAGAATGGGTTCAGGAAGTGAATCGACAGCAAAAACTTGTTATGGATAGGAAGCCAAGATTACAATCTGAGACAGCAGAACCACAGAAGAGTACGTTGCTAGTAAAAAGAATCTTCGAAATAAATGGAGTAGAAAAGAACTGAATTGATCTGAAATAATATGAGCCTCTTAACAAAATTTTCAATCAATACGAAACAAGAATGACATCTATCAAAATTAACTAAGGTTAAATTTACGGAAATTGCCACATACCACATGCAACAAAAGAGCGAATTGTTTCTTCCGAAGCTCCAATAACCTCGAACCAGCCGTATTCTCTGCCTCCAAAGCAGCAATTTCTTTCTCTAAATCCGTTATCACCTTCTGCGTCTGGGACCTCGGGGGCTGCATTGCGATCAATTTCCTTATCGCCTCACATTCCTCCTTATGCTGCCTTTCAATTTTGCTCTCCTCAAGCTGCTTCTTTAAATCTTCAATATCAGCCTGTGCCTGCAAAATCTGCCTATTTATCTCATCCTTCAACTCATTAAAATTCTCCTTCTCTCTTACATTAGCATCAATAACTGCTTTGCTCTTGAGTAACGGAATCTCAAATGTAGACAACTCCTGTAAGAAAGCTCTGGAAAGTTTGGCACAATCATTGTAATTATCCTCATCCTTCTCGACTTCCGAAACAAACGAAGCAAACTTCTTTTGAAGTTTCTTCAACGGGGGTTCGCCCCTTGTAGTAGTAGTACGAGTGAGTAGCCTATGTTTTATAATTACATCATCTTCGAGTGGTCCAAATGCGTAGTTCGCAGCTACTGTTTCCCCTCTTCCAGAAACTTTCCTTCCTTTCAACATCTAATAAAATAAAATTAATAATAGCTTATTACTGTTATTTCAATCCTAAGAATCTTTTTTCTTTTTTTCTACTTTGATAGCTAATTTGGTCTTAATTTATAATGAAGAGAAAATTAAATAGAGTAATTGATCGAATTGAGCTAAAAAGAATTTTGAAGTAGTTTCGAAACTTCACTAAACCCTAACCAGAAATATACGAAAATGAGAATCAAACACAGACAAACCTAATTAGGAAAACGCTGAGAGATGGTGTCGCAACCGTAGGAACACTGATTTTTGCCGGCAGTCAGATATGGCAAGAGTTTTTCGACGAGCTGCAGAGCTGTGTGAGAGAGAGAGGCGAAAGAGAGCGGAGCGTTCGGCGAATCAAAGAACTTTCTTTCCTATGTAAGATAAAAGTATAGACTACTTGTCGTTTCTACCCTTAATTTAATTTATAAAAAACTGCAATTCAAAGTTTTTTTTTCTTTTTCCCTTGTTTGAGTAGTCATTTAGTAAATTTTTTTTATTTAAGTGTTCAAACTTTAATTATTTTTTTTCAGCACTCATGATCAATTGAGATGGAAACTTTTGATTTGTTGGAATAAACTATCACGTGACAAAAAATGGATTCCACCTAGATTAGTTAGAAAAAAATAAAATGAAACTTTTTAGAGAAATTGCAATTTGAATATCTAATCTTTGATTTTTATTTTTTTTGTTTGATTGTTCAATATTTGATTTTTTTTTCTATTTGAATTCCCTCATTTAATAAATTTATTTTTCTTTGTAAATCTCTTTTTTTTTTTTAAGAATTAAGAGTATCTAAAGGTAAAAAATATAGTATTGAATTCGTTAAATTATTTGCGGGGTCTTTAATTTGCTGAAGTTCTCAAAATCGGGTTTTTTCAATTTTTTTCTTGTAAGAAGGAAGCACATGCATAAAACTTTTAGGTGTTGTTTGGTTAACAAAAATAGAATAGAGAAAATAAGAATATAAATTTTATTCCTATCTTATAGTTATTTGATTAAAAAAAATGAAGTGATAATAGGAATGAAAATCATCTATAATTCCATTCCTATTTAAAAAGTGAGAATAAAAATAAAAATGAGAATGAATTTTTTTCAAAATAATAATATATGTTATTTATTTATTGTATATTAATTATTTTTACCACCACTACAACCACAACCATCACCGCCACCACATGCACCACCATCACTTTTAACTCTATTATTTTTACAACCATTATAGTTTAATAAAATTATTTTTTTAATCATTATTTTTATTTAAAAAATTAGATATTAAAAAAATTTAAATTTCATTCTAATTCCTTATTAGTATTCCAAACACGGTATAAGAATGCAAATATCATTCGATTTTCTAATTTTCATTCGATTCCCGTATTTTCATTTCAAATCTTTTGTTTTTGGAAACCAAACGACACCTTAGTTTTTTATTTTTTTATTTTTTTCCTTTTATACAAGAAAAGAGAGAAACCAATTGCATTTGGAGAATCAATCAGCAGATGAGCAAACCATTATCCGAGCATCTCTTATCTTCTTTGCAAAGTATACCATGTCGAATGTTACCGATAATGGTGGCGAGAGGAACTAGACCAAGTCGAAGTGGTGTCCTCTAACCTCGGAATGGCTTAAGATCAAGACGGATGTGGCGTGCTCTAGTCCGGCGCCATGCAAGGAATCTCTCAACTCGTTAGATGTTGCAAGCTAAGGAAGCAACGACAACGAAGCTATGGATTGTTTTTAGCCTCTCAAATGGGGCGCAAGCAAATTATACTCCAAGTGAATCCCAAAACAGATTCCGATTTAGGCCTATCAAGATATATATTAGCTGTAAATATTATTATTATTATTATTATTATTATTATTATTATTATCTTCTAGATATTATGGGTGTTAATGTTATTCCTTAATTTGAGGGACTCTAGTTATGCTTATCTTTATCCCTAGATTAGATAGTTTCCTACTCGACTCTAGGACTCATTGTATATATATTCGATGCATTGTAACCTACGTAAAAGTGAATATATAATTTTTCCTCTCAATTTTCTTCAACATGGTATCAAAGCCTTAGGGTTTCTTTGTTGAAATTCGCCACTTGTACGACCTTCATTGTTGTCGGTTTTCTTCGCTTTTTTTCCACAACCTTAATTGCTGTAATTTTTTCATAGTTCTTTTGTTTCTAAACCTTTTATTCCTTCACTATGTCTACAACCGAAACTTCCATCTCGGAGGAAGTAAATTCCGTCCAAAAACCCGGCGAGTTACAAAACATTAGGGCCTCTTATCGACTCAATGGAAAAAATTATCCGAAGTGGTCTCAATTCATTCGTACATACCTAAAGGATAAAGGAAGACTTAGCCATATCACGAGAAAGGGACCGGAAAAGAAAGACCCGAGCATTTGAAGCATGGGATGAAGAGGATTCAATGATTATGTCATGGCTTTGGGACTCAATGGATCCTACCATTAGTGACACATGCATGTTTCTTGCTTCTGCAAAGGAGATTTGGGAGTTCATCCGACGTACCTACTCAAAAGGTCGTGATGCGACGGAATTTATGAGGTAAAAATCAAAGCTGGGCAACGAAACAAGGAGATAAAGCTGTTACGAGAATATGCTAATATCCTATAGAATTTATGGCGGGAACTTGATCATTATCGCATATTTGAGATGAAGTGTGCGAGAGGATGCCGCAATCTTAAAGAATTTTATTGAGAAAGATTGGGTGTATGATTTTTTGGCTGGTTTGAACTCGAAATTTGACCAAGTAAGAGTCCAAATTATTGGTAAAGAAGAGATGCCATCATTGGAAGAGACAATTTCATTGATTAGAGTCGAGGAAAGCGGAAGAAACATTATGCTCGAAGTCCCAATAATAAAAAGGTCCGCACTAGCAACAAAAAGAGATCAACGGAAGAGAGGGAGGATCGAGAAATATCCTCGGTTGAAGGATAACGAGACAACATGTGGTGTACATATTGTAAGAAATCGAGACATACCAAAGAAAGATGCTGGAAATTAAATGGTAGACCACGAAGTCATGAGTGGGGAAACCGTGAAGGGTAACCAAGGTTCCAGCAAAAATCTCAACATCAAGCTCACTCGACAGAACAAGTCAATGAGGAAGTAAAGATGGATAATGGTGGATTCAATAGTGTGGAGATAGAAAAATTGAAAAAACATGTTAGGTTCCCTTGAAAAACCATCTAGGGCTTGTTCATTGGCTCTTTTAGGTAAGTCTTCATTCTCCACTTGCATGTATGTCTCGGATACAACCTATACTAATTCATGGATAATTGATTCCGGAGCCACGGACCATATGACTCATTCATCACAGTTTTTCCATACTTATAACCGTTGCCCTAGTAATAGAAAGATCATAGTGGCAAATCGATCCTTGGCTATTGTTGCAGGTGTAGGAAACATCATGGTTACACCTACTCTCACTCTTAAAAATGTACTCCATGTGCTAAAATTATCAACCAACCTAGTGTCAATCAAAAAACTTACTCATGATCTTAAATGCTTTGTAATTTTTTTCTCCTTCTTACTGTGTTTTGCGGGATTAGGGCTCGGGGAGGAAGATTGGACTTGCTAAGGAAAGGAATGGCCTCTATCATCTTAATTCTTCTCGGAGTATTATGAATAATTTGTCCGTGTCTTTGTTTAATTCTTTCAATAAAAAGACCATTTGGCTCTATCACCTTCGTCTTGGTTATCCTACGTTTAGAGTCCTTAAATTCATGTTTCCTAACTTGTTCAAAGGATTAGACATTTCGGATTTTCATTGTGAAATTTGTGAGTTGGCAAAACACACTTATATATCTTTTTCTATCAATAATCAAAGAAGTTCTAAACCTTTTCATTTGATCCATAGTGACATATGGGGCCCTTCTCTCGTTTCAAATATCTCCGGTGCTAGATGGTTTGTTACATTGATAGATGATTTTACTCGAGTTACTTGGCTTTATTTACTCAAACAAAAATATGATGTTAGCATTGTTATCCCTATTTTTCTTTCTATGATTCACAATCAATTTGGGGTCAAAATTAAGAATTTTAGGTCGGACAATGCTAAGGACTACTTCAACCACACATTGACTCCGTACTTTCAACAACGGGGAATCATTCATAACTCCTCTTGTGTTGACACAACCCAATAAAACGGGGTGGCTGAACGCAAGAATGGGCACTTACTCAATGTGGCTAAGGCCTTACTTTTTCAGAGAAATGTTTCAAAATCTTATTGGGGGAGACTGTCCTCACAGCCACTATATGATCAATAGATCGCCCTCTCAAGTTTTATCCCATAAAAGTCTCATGGAAGTCCTCAATACCTTTTATCCGAAGTTTTGAATTTCTAATGAACTCATTCCTAGGGTATTTGGTTGCACAACCTTTGTTCACATTCATAGTCATCAAAGAGGAAAGTTAGATCCTCGAGCACACAAGTGTGTTTTCCTTGGTTACTCTTTTACACAAAAAGGCTACGAAGTGCTATAATCCTCTCACTAAAATTTTTTTGTTTCGAGTCGATGTCACTTTCATAGAAAACCAGCCATACTTCGAAAAGTCCTATCTTCGAGGGGAGACTACATCACTACTAGAAGATAATACTTTTGATAGTACTTGGACTCTTGATCTCCCTAATTGTCCAGTAGAGTCGGTTCCATCTTCTATTCTTGGTTCTCCATTAGACTCGTTCCTAATCCAAAACAGAGTCCATCATTAATTTCTAATCCTACAAAATCTAATCCGAATCCAACCTAGGTTCCAAAAATTATATCTTCTCGAGTTGCGGATCGGGTTATTCATAATGATCCGAGATTTTCACGAGTATATACTAGAAGGATCGTTCCAAACCTGCAACAAGTTCAAGAATCCTACCCAAACTTTGAAAAAAACCCAATGGTAAGATCCGATCCAACCCTAAGCACACAATCGGTAGAACCACTCGGTGACCTTCCCATAACTATCGGAAAAGGCGATAGAGAATACACCAAAAGACCTATGTACCCATTATCTCACTATGTGTCACTTAAAAACTCGTCACTAAACCATAGATAATTCATTACCGACCTCAACACCATCCGTATCCCTACCACCGTATCCGAGGCATTGTCAAAAAAGAATGGAGAAATGCCATGAAAGAGGAGATGGTCTGCTCTAGAAAAGAATCAAACATGGGAGATTATGGATAAACCAAAGGGGAAAAACATAGTCGATTGTAAGTAGATTTTTACACCTAAGTATAAGGTTGATGGATCACCCGAGAGGTATAAAGCAAGGTTGGTGGCTAAGGGATATACTTAGACTTATGGGGTAGACTATCATAAGACATTTACACATGTGGCAAAGATGAACACTGTTTAGGATTCTGCTATCCCTAGCGAGCACATTTTGATTGGTAGTTGTTACAATACGATGTGAAGAATATATTTCTTCATGGAGACCTAGATGAAGAAATTTACATGGATGTTCCTCCGGGATTTGAAGAAGAAACAAGGAATAAAGTTTGCGGAGTTGAAGAAGGACCTTTATGGACTAAAACAATCACCAAGAACATGGTTTGGAAGGTTTACTAAAGTTATGACAAGCTTTTGGATACTAACAGAGTCAAGGTGATCGTACCCTTTTTATAAAGCACTCATCAACGAGGGTAGTGACAACATTTTTAGTATATGTAAATGACATCATCGTCACCGGGAATGATGAAAAGGAAAAACTATAACCGAAACAATGACTCGGTCAAGGAATTCGAGATAAAGGAGCTTGGGAAATTAAAGTACTTCTTAGGTATTGAGGTGGCATACTCCGAAAGGGGATTTTCATATCCCAACAAAAATATGTGGTTGATTTATTAAAGGAGATAGGAAAAATTAGATGTAAGCCAATATCTACACCCATTGAAGCTAATCAAAAACTCGAAAAATCCAAAGAAGAACCTCCGATGGATAGAAAAATGTATCGGAGGCTAGTAGGGAGGCTCATCTACCTTACACATACTCGACCGGACATAGCATACTCGTAAGTGTGATCGATCGGTTTATGCATGATCCAAGGGAGTCACATTTACAAGCCGCTTATAGAGTGTTATAGTATTTGAAAGGCAATCCAGGAAAAGGAATCCCGTTCAAAAGACAAAGGGATCTTGCCTTTGAAGTCTACACTCGATGCAGATTATGAAGGATATATAATGGATAAAAGATCAACTACCGAGTATTGTATGTTCCTTGGAGGTAATCTTATAACATGGAGGAGTAAAAAACGGAATGTTGTGGCTACATCATCTGCTGAATCGAATTCAAAGTAATTGCTCAAGGTTTGTGTGAGATGTTTTGGCTGAAGATAATCCAAGACAACTTGAGAATCAAGTGGGAAAGTCCTATGAAACTCTACTATAATAACAAATCTGCTATCAACATTGCTCATAACCCTATACAACATGATAGGACTAAGCATATTGAGATTGATAGGCATTTTATCAAAGAAAAGCCGGAGGAGGGATTAGTATGCTTATCTTATGTTCCTACGAGATACCAACTTGCGGATGTTCTTACCAAAGGGTTGAACGGCTTCAATTTTCATGATAATATTTCCAAGCTAGGAATGGAAGATATCTATTCTTCGACTTGAAGGGAGTGTCAAGATATATATTAGTCTGTAAATATTATTATTATTATTATTATCTTCTAGATAGTAAGAGTGTTAATGTTATCCTTTAATTTGAAGGACTCTAGTTATGCTTATCTTTATCCCTAGATTAGGTAATTTCCTACTCGGACTCTAGAACTTATTGTATATATATTCGATGCATTGTAACCTACGTAAGAGTGAATATATAATTTTTCCTCTCAATTTTCTTCAACAAGGTCTCGTTAGTCGACGATATTTTACAACTAGGGACTATAGGTCATAGGTGCTACTCGATTCCTATAGAGAGTATTTGGATTGAGGATTGTCTAGACGAAATTTTTTCTTATGTTTCGTCAAATGTTCCATCTCATATTTCTTAATGAAATTTGATTTGGATTCTTCACAAAAAGAAAAAAAAATGGTGATCTTTGTTAGAATAAATATATATACATACACACCAATTAACAGAGCAATTGAACCATAGATTGAACATTGCATTTGGTTTTTCTACAAAGTATGAATTGTGAAAAGCTAGACAATTAAATTTCACCTCTCCCTTTAATTAGTAGAACATTGCATCCTAAAGTAAGGTCCAGCATGATTTTGTTTTAGGGTTCCAAACAGCAGGGATCAAAAATTTCCTACCCCTTGATCCATGGCCATTGAAGCCTCCACCCGTGTTCGGATCGACAAGAACTTTTCCGGCAAAGCCATCCAATGCTCCACTTCCGAAGATGCCCCAACAAGCTGATGCAGCCTCAATAGTTTTGTTGGCATTATTACTGTTGTCCTGAAAAAATCCAGTCTTATATGGATTGGTCACAGCTTCAACTAACGCTCTTGCAAAGGCAATAACCATGGCATCTGCACCCAAATTGCCATTTGGTGGGTTCAATGTTATAGATAGAGGCCCTTTGTCTGGCTTTTGGAATGGCCATGCACAAGCCCCTGGACATTCATTTTGTGGGTTGCCAACCACAATATATGGCTGCTCATCACCTACGCACAATTTCAATCAAGTAATAATCAGTATGTTAAGTACCAAATCGTTATACATATATAATCATTGATAATATTTTTTTCTAATTAATATTAAACAAAATTACCAAAAGTTCCATGCTGCGAGCATTTCGTGAAGCACAGCCCCTGCATTTGAACGTCTTTGGAAGTAAAAATAACAGGGATGGTGTCAGAGCGTCCCCCAGTCGCCTTCTGCAAAACTTGCTGAATAAACTCGCTTGTAGCAACTTTTCCTGCAGAATATTTTGGATCGGTCACTTGCTTCACAACTTTTACGTTGATAGGGCTACTTCCCTTCCTGGCAACCTCCTGGTAGCTCTCAATGACATTCCACCATGATGAGACTTGAGGTTGTAAGTTGGCTCCTGCATTGTAATGTAAGGATTCAACGAAGGTCCTGATGACATTCTTATGGACACGCCCAAACTGACCGTACCAAATAAGAGTTAGGTTTAGGTTTCCTGTCAGGAGGGGGCCTCCATGGTAGGTTATGGAAGCGGTATCGATGCCAAGACACACAGGGAAGAGGAGGAGGAGCAAGCAGAGAGAAACAACAAGAGGGCGACTTGGGAGAGATGACGTCATTGCCAAGATTTTCTGCCTTTCTCTTCCATTGGTCACCATATATCTAACTTCAAATTTATGGCCAGTGTGCATGCATGGATACAGATTGTTAGTTGCCTACAAATAGGCAAGTTAAGGTTACCAGACAGCTGTTCTTTTGTAAATCCTTGAAGGAGCTAATTTTATGGAGCTTACTGCCTTGGTTCTCTGCATTTTAGCGGACAAATCGGTTTTGAGATGAAGGCTAATTTTAAGGTTACCAGACACACAGGGATATGGATTATGTTCTTTCCCCTCTTTCCAACGAAAAAACAAAACTCAAACCCCAACCTGTCCTCCCCCACTTTCCAACTGAAAAAACAAGCTCCTCCAAAGCAATTTATACATATCAAAGACGCAAAATGACTTATTACATCCTTTTATTAAGTTAGCAAGGTAACCAAAGAACATAATCCAAATTATTTGGTGATGTTATATTTACAAAGCTGAATACGACAGTCAACAACCAGGCATTCGACAGTCAACAACCAGGCATTCACACAAGACTTGATCACAGATGTACCAGCACGTATCCTGCAATGGAAAAATCAGTAATCATCCATATGGAACACGTATAACCACAAGTGACTTCCACAGCAAAGTGATAAAGAAGCAAAAATAGATCACCCCTTAATGATTAAGCCGGCAATTGCAACAAGAGGAGAATCAGATAATATATGGAAACTCAAAACTCCACAGAGCAAGCATGGGAAGAACATTATGTATACATCGATTTATTTCCTCTTTTTCTTTCAAATCCCAGTGTGTCAGGCAACAAAGTGAACATATATTACACACATTCATAACCAGTGCATTCAGTTGTGAGGTTTCTCTTCGTTTGCATTGATATAAGAGAGTGGGTTTCTTTACATTTCGGCCATTTTGGTGACTTGTCTTCAATTTTCCTTAGCCTCGCAGCTACTGACTTAACACCACTCGTCATGTAACTCACCACAGCTATAAGAAGCTCTCTGCACACAATATCCTCAACGTTAAGAATTCTGGAAATGTTTCTGGCTACATCAAACAGAACAAGATATACTATAATGCATGCTGCAAGAATCTCATGCTTACAATGAGAAAATAAGGCAATAAACAAGAAATGAAGAGCCAAGTGCATCATCAAAAATCTGGCATCACTACATTATTATGATGCACATAGCTGCTCCACAATATGGAATGTTGTTCCATCTTGTCAGATTTAAAACAAATTGTCAGCCACAGCCAGTGTGTTGGAATATAGAAATTTCATAAGAAAATGAATTACAAATGCAAATTATGAAATAAAAGGATATTATAAATGATAAAAAGTGGTTTCTACTTACAAAGGTGAGCAAGGGGAACGACCACCATTTACGTAGTAAACAAACAAGAATGAATCATAATGCTGGCCATTGATTAGATAAAAACCTTGCAACCTTCGTATACACTTGAATGACATTTTTTTGTACAAATGAATGGCAGGAATGTTGTAAGAAATCACATGCAGGTAAACTGCACGGCATGTTGGAATCCTTGAAGCATATTTAATGACCTGACAAATAAGAGACCTTGCTGCAAATCAAACAACCAAGTAACTAATCATAAAGCAAGACAAATTTCAAACAGATATTTTAAAGTAAAGTTCCTTTGTGGTGCAGATCGTACCTATACCAAGATTTCTGTAAGTTTCTACTACTCCAAGTGTCAGGATATAAACTAATGTTTGATCTGGTTTCGAGGGGTCATATCTGAGCAAATCTCCTATCTACAAAGCAGGTGCAGGTTCACATGAATTAGTAGAAAGAGAGACATAATTTGTGGAATGCAATAATGATTTCAAAATTACACCTATTATGCCTTTGGATAATGAAAAACAAACAAAGCTTGAAAGAAGAATCCAGCTGCATCCTGCATCTGATGAATGCTGGTGGGTTGGAATTACTGTGTTAATAACCAACTATAGCTCAATCCCACTACAGATGCAACATTAGAATACCATGGACATTAGAATGAGGATATATTTTTGCTCGTATTTGTCACAGGAGTTGCATAAAACAAGTGAGCTTGAGTTATCCAGTCATACTGGCTTGACACTTCTTGGGAATATCTATTATTAGTTGCTGCATCACACAGGTATATGCCAAATATGCCTATGTAAGGCACAGATGCAAGTGATGCCCCTTGAAAAAGTAGAAAACCCACCTCCGTTTCTTTTGCCAGTACAATCCGCGCGGTAACAAATCCAATAAGTTCATCACTCTGACCATTAGGTCGGCTGCGGTCAACTGCAGCCCAGGAAACAATATCACGTTCATTGACAACACTTTGGAAAAACTCTGACTCATACCTGAAAGGAGGAATTCATTTCCATTTAGAAACAAGAAAAGCATGTTACAGATTAAAACACACAAAATATTCAGAAGAAAAAGAAAAGGAGCATTAGAGGAAGCAATCAACCTGATAGGAAATATATCAGCATGGATTCGCTCTAACGCCTCCAAATCAGAAGGTTGCATATGTCTGTAGCATATGGTTGGACGATGAGAAACTTTTTGGTTCTCCATTGATGGTTTTGCTGTTAATCTCCTACAAAGATATGGTAAATTTGGAGAACTTGCGTCTGGACTTCTTCCATTTATACCACATTTGTCATGTCTCCAAGCAATAGTTGCTGGAAGACACAGAAAATTATCCTATCATAAGTTTGTTACAGCAGAAAAAACACACAAATTACATGAAAGGAGGCGCACAAACAAGAAACACGAGTTAGAAGATGACAAGTTGGTAAACATAAAAGAATAGATAACGGTTTTTTCCGTTTTTTATTACTATTATTATTAATTTTTTTTTTTTTGGGGGGAGGGGTGGTGTGGGGGTGGGGATGGGGGAGGAGACCTTATCAAAGGTGCGTGAAACCCAGATCATGAGACCCATGCTAACCCATGTATTGCTCAATCACGAGCAGGTTGCCAAATACAATCTTCTCAAAAGCATGGGGAGATGAACCATGTGCCTACTAGACATGTAAACCTCAATCTATTTTCCACTCAAGCCAACCCTGGAGGATTAATGGATAGCTAAAGGCTAAAGATGGTTGGCGCCCCATTAATCCTTGTTTTTCTTCCCGTAATTAGCCAACTTCGTATAACTTTCATAACTAATATCTTTGCCTTCAGATATTACAGTACGAATTATGTGATTCATATGATTCTAACTGATTGCAGATTGGGAATTGCAAGACTAGGAAACTAAGACGTATCACTCGTTCCACACTGAATCAAAACCACAATTGTGTGCAATAAGATAACACTAAGAGGAAAAGAATAAAAAAATCCTATGTACAGATAATTCAGCAAAAAACAAATAGAGATTGCACCATTCCACAACAAACCCACGTCCTGAAAATAACAACCGAATATCAATAAAGCTAATTCTTAGTAATCAGATGATAAAATTTCGACTAAGCTAAGCAACAGAACCAGCGTTGACAGAGATGGAGAGAGTAAGCCATGTTTTCAGTTCCCATTTCAAAAATTTGAAACTCCCAACCCAAAAGAAAAGGAAAGACAGTGTCAAGAACTAACCATCTCTAAACTAAACTACAATCATAATTCTTCCTAGAAACTTGTATTCATATAACAAAAAAAAAGGCTAAAACTTTCAAACTGCAACGTCAAAAGCAAAGAAAACAATCATACATGACTGTTGTACCATAACAAATTCAAATAAATATTAATACATAGCGAATAACTAGAAAGTTGTCAAATTTGGAAGAAAAAACAAAAGCCCATATGAGATCTGATGTTGCAAAACATAATAAAAGGACTTACCTTCTTGATTTTGCAGGGTAGCTTTGCCGGCTGATTATATCTTGAATGAGAAAAGGAAAGAAAGAAGGGGTAGAAAGAGGAGAGGATTGGGACTTTTCACGGAAAGGAAGTAAGTTGAGATTCTTATAAAGGAATCTGATACTCAGCTTTGCTTTTGATGGAAAAGCTGAATCTTTTCTGTTCAAGAAAACACAGAATTTTGCTTTGTGAATTCTTGATTATATTACAATCTTGGAATACTGGTCTGGGCCGTCTGGCGCTGGGGCTCACTGCTTTTCATTCTATTAGGGTGACTTGACTTTTCATCTCTCTTTATCACCAAAATGTCAATTTTGTTTTTGTTTTTCATTGTAATTGCTTATATATTTATAAAAAAAAATGTAAATTTGTTCTCATTATGTATTTGCTCAATCTTATCTCAAGTCATTGATATGTTCTAATTATACTTTCTATTTTTCATTTTTATTCCACTATGTGTAAATTTTGATTTTATCTTCAAAATTTACGAAATATCTCACTATAATCTAACAAGATAATAATAAAAATATTTTAAATTAATCAAATCGTTAAAGAATACTTTTTTTTAATAAAAACGAATATGATAATATTTTTTTTAACAACACAATCTAAGAGTTTTTGACATACAAGAGTAAATTCAAGCTAAAAAAAATGTGATAAAAATTATTAATATGATTGTTTCTCATGGAGAAATTTTATAATACACGAGGAGTAACTAGTGACATGTACAGTAGTTACTCTTTGGATCCATTTTGATAAGAGATAAACACACAAAAAGAGAAAAAAAAACAAGAGAGAAAATAAAAAAATTTAAGCGAACGTGAAAATTTTCTTATCACTTTTAATGGGTATAAATGTAATTTTTATCTTTTTTTATGTATCTATATGTTTCTTCAAAGTGAACCCAACAAATAACTACTCGTACATGTCATTAGTTATTCTCTATATATTATAAAATTTTTTGTTTCTCGTGTACTTGTTCATTGACATATTATATTTATACTTTTTTATCAAATTTTTTTATTAAAAATACTAAATACGAATTCTAGAAAAAAAAAAAATTTCATATGAATAGAATGATAGCTCTAGTATAGGATAATTTTGACATTATCATAGTTATTTGAATTTATCAAAAATGCTATTTTAAGCCACTATCAAATAAAGAAGGAAACTTGTTAGATAAGAGAGATAAGAATGGTGAAAGTTTTTGTCATAACCTGTTTTTTATCTCAAATTTTGATAGAATTTATTTATCCAAAAATATTAAAAAAATAAATGTATATAGGATTTTTCATAATTTTTAAAACATGCTTATAATTTTCTTCATTTTTGAAAAATTTAGAAGAAAAACAAAAAAAATACTAGCAAAAAAAAAAAAAAACTAAAGGAAAGCTAGAAAAAAAATGGAAAAAAAGTCAGAACAAAAAAAAATGAGAAAAAAAAACCGCACTATCGAAAAAAAAAGAAAAAGAAAAAAAGATGAAAGGTCAAAGATCAAAGTGGAAAAGATAGAGAAATTGAGAGACCGAAAAACTTTAACTAAACCAAACGGCCTTGTTTTGAATTAATTGAAATGAAAATAATAAAACTAATAATCCTGGCATAATGAAACGATGTTGTTTCATCATGTCTTTTTGAAAAAGAAAACCTTTCATCTGGCTAGGTGTTTGACTCAATTTTACCTAAAGTAGGATTAAGCCATTTAGGAAGAGTAATAAAATCAGAATAGGATAACCCAAACACATGTATCTTTCTTCTCTCTTTTCCTTTCTTTTATTTCTTCTTTTTTGTGCTCTCTTTTTTTTTTTTTTCGCTTCAATTTTCTCTATGCTTATAGTTTTCTCCATACTCACTTATTTTAACTCTAAACTCATAAAAATTCATAAGAAAAACTTAAAAGTTTTTTTAAAAAATTGAAATAAAACAAATAAAATATAAACTTTTGAAATTTTTGAAAAAATTATAAAAATAAAAGGTCAAAATAGATTATAACACGTGACAATAAATAACAAAATCGTTTTCCAATTCTACAAACTTATACTCTTTTTCTTTCCAAAAATAGGTACTACAACCCATATCAATTATTAGGCCTTGAAAGATTAACATTAGAAATTAGTAATTAGGGAAACAAAAAAGAGAGACATATTATCACAACAGGCTAAATTAACCACCACTATACATATTATCACTACGGATTAAATTAGTCACCGCTACAAAAATAAAAGAATATTCTGGTATCCTCTTGTAATAAGATTTTTTTATAAATTCAAATACTCAAAAAACAAAATTTAAACATGTAATCCCTTGCAAGTACTAGAAGATCATTACCATTAAATTAAAAATCTATTGGTCTAAATTGCAATTCCCATGCTAAAAAACAAACCAATATATAAACTTCAATCATAATTCTTCGTTTCTAGATAGAATCTTTCATTCATAAGTAAAAGAAAATGTTATCAAAACAACACAACAAAATGTTCATACAATGCTAAATCCAATTGAAATTCAACAAAGTGAGTTGAAAAAACCAAAATAAAAGAACTTGCGAAAGGAAAAACAGAATGCATGAAGAGGAAGCAAATCCTACTTTCTTTAATTTTAATCAGCTTTTATTGTTGCTCTTATAATTACTATAATGTACACATAATAAGTGTATTTCATTGCTCTTTGCAACTCAGACAACACCCTCAGTCATGAATCTATGGTTAAGTACAGCTTCTGCAATTGGTCGTTTTCGAAAATCTGGATTTAGCATTGCCTACACAACAGAGAGAAACAACATTATTTCATACCAAAATGCTAATGACTAAAAAAATGATCTTACCCTATGGATCCATTAGAAGTTTAGCACACAGTGTTGGAATAATAGTGAGTTTTTACCTCTCAAATTAGGGTAGGTTTGAATTCTATTTGCTGTAACAGGAGAGTTTTAAACTTATTTTCCAAAATAAAGTGTCAAAATATATAGCTATAATCTATATGGATTAAAGAAATAATATAATTAAAAACGTATGCAATTTAATAATATAAGATCCGGCATTGATCTCCAATTATTCTAAGTTTCATTTAGCATGTATGTAACTTCTCATTTTATCTTTTGTTTTCACCGATTATTCTGTTTTCCATTCACTGAAACAACATAAAACAAATTCTTCGTATCTCCTCCACAAATAATACAACCCAAAATTCTATCTCTATTCTTTAGGGAATATAAGAAACACATTGCATGCCAGAGTTATATCTTAATTTTTGCAACCTGTCAATTCCTTCGTCTAGAAATAAATTGGAATTCTAAATCTAGATCTTTATCAATTCCTTAATGTAATTGACTTTAAAATATTTTTTCTAAAACAATTTATGCATGTTTTATCATCAACTTAGCAATTAAAAACATCTTTTAATAGACCAAATGCTACCTATAAATGGTAAACACGCAAATCTAATACAACTCAAATCATTTCAAGAAAAGTGGAGATCCTAAATTTCTTCATTACTGAATACGGTGGTTCATAGAAAATAAAAGACAGGAAGGGAAGAAAATATTTCCATTTTCAAAACAAACTTTTGAATTGCAAGATGATTATAAAATAAGAAAAGACAGCCTAAATGAGGCTTGCTGCATAGAATTTAAGATTATTTTTTTAGACGATTTTTCTTTAGGTCAAATAATATGTGTGTATATATATAGAGAGAGAGAGAGAGAGCCTATACGGTAAAAAAAAAAAAAAAAAAAATCATTTTAGTATATAAAATTAAAACTATGCCGTTATGCAAAAAAATAAATTCCAAACTACCTTGTTTTGACAAAAAAAAAAAAAAAAAAAAGAATAATACTTGTGGAACTGCACAAAGAGATACTACTAATCATGAACTTTAAACTCTAATTCTACCTGAAGTAATTGCCAACCAGCTCGATCACTGAGATCTAGAAACTTCACAGCTTCCTCCAAACGATCATCTGCTAAACAATATCTGCACCAGAAAAAGCAATGACAGAGGAAATTGCATTATAAGGGCATCACAAGATCCTTGGGAAGCTACAGTCTATTGAAAACCATCTAACAATTGGCCAAAAAATGGTTGAATCCTATAATTTGCCTCTATGTTTGGTGTTTAGCCGTTAATTTTATTCTCGTGTTTTTAATTCAGTCAATTTACTGTTATGTTATTCAATTTAAGTCAATAAGGCCAATTACTATAATTTATTTGAATCAAGCATTAATTTTGAGAGGTGTGGCACTAAATGGGTGTAATCAAAAGAGAAACAAAATAAAATATAATGCAGAATAAATTTTAATAATTAGCCTCAATTGACTCACATTAAATAACATATGGACAAAACGTTGAATATAATGCATAATTTCGCTTTTTGTCATGTTCCAAGGGTAGCAAAGTGTCCGTAGTTCTGTTGAGCAGTCGAGCCACATTGAGAAGCATCTACATCATGATTTGATGCATGGACTCAACTAAATAAGAAGCAGCCTTGAAAGTTTTGAATACACAAGACAAAAACATAATTCTTGAATTCAAGCTAAACCAAAAGAAGTATACTTGTAAATATACTATCTAATTCCGACCTCTAAACTCCTATAATTGAATTCATCTTATGCATGCACTGACTGATGGACTTTATGCAAGTCATAAGGTACAGAAATCAACTTACTCTCTTGTAGCTTCAAAATCGAGTCGGAAAGTGCTTTCTATAAGTCTCTGCAAGTTCACGCGTAAATTATTAGAGTCAGGAAAACACATGCTGAAGATTATGAAAGTATGTATAAATGCATTTATGTGCTCTGGACTTGCTTATGCCACATAGATGAAAAGAAAGGCCAGCCCATAAATGATATGATAATTAATCAGAGGGACAGTTGTATTGCTGCTTACTTGCAAAGACAGAGTATCCATGATGCCTGCTTCGCAAAAGGGAACAAAAGCTAAGTATGCAAGAAGAAGACCAGCTTCATATCTATGTAAGACCAGAAAAGAAATTGGTCGAAGGGGATAAAAAGCTGAGACAAAGTACTGACAGAACACATCCAAGTTTAGAAAAAATACATATCATCTGCAATTCCAAAGGCTCTTTTCTCCATAGGTGTGAAGGCTCCAGCAGCAATTGCCCTTCTCCAAAGTCCTTCTGAAAGTTTCCCAAGGCCATCTTCTAGATTTGAAATCCTGATAAGTCATGGTTGGATGTGAAAATGTGTTTAGGTGTTTAAACCTGAGAAATTATGCAGCCCTATCAAGAAGCCTCTTAGAGTCACATGTTTGAGATATCCTTACAGGCATTAGGATTCATGGATGGCATATACAAAAATCTACAACGGTTTCAAGTCCGTTTTCTCTCAAGTGAATAGTATTTGGTCGGGCTTTAATTCACTAGGTACATTCATAAAATAATTTTTTGCCAATTTCTATTCCTTGGAAGTAAAAAGCCTTTAACATCTCCTAAACTCAGTTGCCAGCTGGTGAACAATCTGGGAGAGTCGGTTTGAAACCAGATCTTCGTTGGATTGGGCATTATGATGGATTGATAGTTAATCCCATCCCTTTCTGCAGCAGTCTGCATATAGATTGTTTGAGAGTATGCATCTAAGTGAAAAAAAAAATAAATTAGTATGACAAGAAAAATGAGTCTGCAGTGGACAACAGGATAATTATCAGTTGACTGTTGGATTCCTTCCTTCATGAAACATTCAAATTAAATGTTTAGTCTGTTACATTCTCAATAATCACAAAATATTACGGGGGCAAAAAAATGGGCTGAAAAATTGAGCATATCCATAACACTAAAATAAATGGAACCGATATGTGTTACGTGCCCTAAACATGCAGGTCAACACCAAGATTCACTTTGCAGACAATTAAGTAAGAACATAGCAACTGCAATTATTCCTTCTTTTTTTTTTTTTTTTTATATATATATGTTTGAATTCATTCAGTCGTGGTTCAGTAAACCAAGTTTGTTTTAAACAGCATACCCACAGTGTTGTAGTATTGTAGAAGAATCACTTAGATAATGGATAAAAGGCCAGAGAAGACATTTCCAAGTTGAAACAAAAGTCTGCAGAGAAGTAATTGCAAGAAAAAGAATTTTATAGTACCTAATATCAACAGAAAAGGCTAGATCTCGAAGTCGTGGAACTAAGTAAACAGCTTCTCTCTCTGCTATAGTGCTGCCATTAATCAAGAAAAACTTCATGTGAAATATCACAATGTAAACAGACTAATTCTGACAGTAACAGTTCGAAGAATAAACACTAAAATGAAAATCTATGAACATACTTGAGAACAATAGAAGATGGTCCAAGGCTCTGGTGTAATCTGTCATGATCATGCATGTAGGCTAGACCAGTAATAGCACCCCGAAGTAGCCTGATAACAAAATATCTTCTGCGCTTGAAGGTTTCTTCTCGTTCAAAAAGATTCCAAGAATTGTCCTTATTCGAATAGCTTTTTGAATTTTTTTCACTTGTAAATTTTGCATAGTCTGCCGCACTATATTTTCCATCATTACGAAAAGCAAGCCACTGTGAAGATTATTTCATCAATTTGTAATCATATAAGGAAATGCCCAAAACAATTACTACCAGTTTTTCTTATTTGACCTGGTATAACAAACCTGTTCCCCAGTTTTTGTTTCAAATCCTCCAACAAGCATTAGGAGATTCTGACATGTATCTTTTGAGCTGCTCTGTAACAGATGTACATGAAGGATCTTTAATAGTATATATTCCTTTACACTCAAATCCCAACATATTCTAAACATGAAGGATACATCAAAATAAAGATAATGTGTCACTAATATTTCAAAACCTTCATCCGACCTGAAGTGAAGCATGAGCATTGAGCTCATTTGCAGCCATCATATCAGCTTCTATGCCACCAGTTCGTTGTCCAGGATATACCTTCATAACCAGAAATCTCAATGTGATAAAGCGAATCCAAAGAATTAATTTAAGCTGAAACAATAGAATTATAAATGTGCAGCGGGGCAGAAAAAATAAAAAATAAAAAACAGTTGAACTTTACATTTGTACTAATGCAATAGATCAATAACATTGTTTCCAATTCCAGAAGGAGCAAAAGAAAAATCAAAGATAACTGAGAAAAGATAAATTTTGAGAGAAACGTCAGATTGAAGTTGCCCTAGTTGCTAGAATTTTCAACTACTCTCAATTTCAAGGGACATTAAAAAATTGATAACAAATGTAGTTGTTAATTCATTAATACTTGATAAATCAGACTTCAAAAAGAAAAATATAGATGCTCATGGTTCATTGGTACTTTATTATTTAGCTACATGTTTCTCCATTAATCATTAACTATAGGTATTTTTAGAAATATATAGATGCTTATGGTTCACTATTATTTTATTGAATTAATTTAATAGTTTTTTGTTCCAAAAATACCTTCTTTTGTAGTCAAATTATCTCATCTTACATACTTCTCTTTTCTTTATTCTATTTTTCTATAAAGAAAAAAAAATATGAATTGAAAAAAATATGAAATTGACAAGAGAACTAAACTATAAACAAATTTAAAAATACAGAGATTAAATACATTGTTTCTAAAACTACAAGAATTAATAATTACTTTCGTTAAACTATAAGGACTACATTATAATTTACAAATTTAAAAATATAGAGATTAAATATATTGTTTCTAAAACTACAAGAATTAATAATTACTTTCGTTAAACTATAAGGACTACATTACAATTTCCTCTTAGTTTATTATTTAGCTACATCTTCTCTTTTAATTTTTTTTAACTCATAAAATGGAAATAACATATTGAGCTCTTGGCCGAATATAATATTCTCATCACAAATAGTTGGTTTGGCTATTATCATTTATCTAAGGAAATCAGAACTTAGACCAGTAGAGAAAATTAATAACACAAATTGTCAAGAGAACGGAAAATTTACTATAACCCAATGAAGGGTAAATTATAAATTAGTTTCTTTAGTTTCGAGAAATGAATTAATTAGTCTTTTTTGTTTAAAAACTAGCTATTTAGTTTCTATATTTTTAAATTCTTTTGTAACTTAATCATTTTCACTCTTTTCACTTTATTTTGATTTTTTATTTTAAAAAATAAAAAAATAGTAAAATGAAAAAAAATTATAAGAAAAGATGAAATTTTATAAAATAAAGTACTATTGAATTAAAAGTGATCAATACTAGTTAAATAATTAAATAATTAATTTTTAAAACAAAAGAAACTAACAATTGTTTTCTTAAAAATAAAGTAATAACTTTATAATTTACTCCCAAATGGATTACAATACTTTTTTTTTTTTAGCACTTGCTCCACCTGTGTGTTATTTGACTATTTTATAGCTTTTTTTTTTCCCTACAATCTCTAAAAGATTATTTTTAATATTTATTAAATTGAAATGTTTGTTTCTTAAAATCTGAATGGTTTTATATAAAATTTGATAATTTATAATTGATTTGGTTTGTTTGTTTTCTAAAACATATAAATAAATTTTAACAACATTTAAATAAAAACATGTAAATTTTAATTCCATCCCAGAAGTTTATTAACTATCTCAATACTATCTAAAAAATAAAGAAGCAAATATACATTCAAATTATATAAAAGCAGAGTGAGAGATGAAGAATCACCTTAAAAACAACAGGAGTGCCTCTAAGCGAACCCTGAGCTATTCTTCCTTCATAAAGCCTGAAAAATAACTGCCATGAATATATAATAGTTATCACTATGAGTGATATACAGCAAGAAATTTATCTAAAGTGATTAATAATTCACAAAACAAATTCCATCATATTAATCATTATTTATGGCTCTGATTTTTTTTTTTTTAATAAGCACCTGATCTTTACGCTGCCTTCTCCCACGTCTTGGACTTTCAGTTGTTCACCTGAATATTCAAAATCCACTCCTCCTGATGAATAGCTGAAGACAAAATTAATTCCATTAATTTAATTGATTAATTTAAACTAGTTAATTTATATATACACACATATACTACCTGGTAATGTTCATGAAACCGTAGCTGCCAATGAGTCTCCCAACTTCGAATGAGTCGGGGCTTGTAATCAGACTACTCGCTATACAGAGTCGTCGACTCGTCTGAGTTCGACTTAGCGAGTTTAACGTCCTCCTTCTTTTAGCGAATAAGAGATCCGATGAGAGTTTAAGATTGCCAGAGAAGAGCATCGATGAAGAAGAAGAAGAAGAACAGGAGAGGCAATCAGGTGAAACGAGAAGCATCCTCTCTCTCTCTCTCTCTCTCTCTCTCTCTCTGGATATCAATCAATCTGTCTCTCTGTAAAAGATAATGGAAATGGCGCTACTCGTTAATGGATGGATAGATAGAGTAATTATCCATTAATATCGTTCCACGTCATCATAATGAAATGGGAATGGCGAGACCGGGTTAAGCAAATGTGAAGTAGATAAATTAGTTCCTCTCGTTTAAAAAAACTAATTATTTAGTATCTTATGTTTTAATTTTATCATTAACTTATTTCTTTCGTTAATTTTTTATTAGAAGGGTGACGAAGTTTATTAATTGCAGTATTCTTTATTTTTAAATTGCTTTTTTTTAATACATTATTTCTTTCATTCTCACATATTTTCATTTCTATCTCCTTAAGCATCAAAACAAATTCATATTCCTGGCATTAAATTTTTTCTCCTCAAATCTCCATTTTTCATTTTATTAATGTTCACTCTCCTTTTCTTTTCTCAAACAACAAAATATATTCATGAATATATATATATATATATATATATATAAAGAATATTTAGATGTTGGAGTTAATTTGATAAATTTGATAAAAACATAATGGTAGTAAATTTTCAATTTTTATTTCATTAAATTTTAATTTCTTTTTTCTCATCAATCATCAAATCACATGTATATAATGAATGTTCATTTCATATTCTCTCTCGCTATTCATGTGATTCGATTCACCATTCAATATGAGAAATTGAAAAGATGATGCAATTTATTAAATTATTTATGCATCTTTTAATGGTTCATAGTTCCTTCCAATTCTCTTCCTAATCTTGAAGCCTATAAATAGATTTAATTGTTTATTAGTTTGTGTACAAGTATTTTGTAGAGATTGAGAAATTATTTGAAGTTGTTATCTCTTAAATTCACTTTATTTTATAGTGAATTCATTTTCTTATAATCTTTCTCTTCAATTCTACTATTGTTATCATTTATTTTATAATACGTTATCAGCACGAAGCTCTAACCAATCAAGATAATAAACCATGAGATATGTATCTACCAAAAGACTTAATCATTTGTTTCAACCATTGAATTTTTTCTACACGAGTGCTCTACTAAAAGATCTAAATTATTTAGATCATTAAGAGGTATGTATCTAATTTATCATGTACTTTAAATCTAATGATACATAGAATATACATTTGAAAAATTTAAATGGTCTAATATATAAAATCTAATGATCTAATATATATTGTTTGAAAGGTTTAAATTTTATTATTATGTTTATTTTTATTTTCTAGTATTATTATTATACTTTGCATTATAGAATTTTTATGATATCAAATCTCACAAAACTTGATTTTGTGGCCCTTGACATTTTTGATAAGAATTATTAATCATGAGTGCTTGATGTTGAGTAAATTAATATTCTTTATTTTTTATGTTTTGAATATGCTCTTGTATAGAGAAAAGGAGTTTAAGAAATATTTAAATCGATTTCATACTTACTCATGGCTAAATAAAATGACAAGCTAGTAATGAAAAAGAATGAATCTCGTCCAACTAAATCTACTTCATTCTCCGAAGTGAATGTGACAACTTATAATAATTTTGAGCATAGACAAAAATATGGTCGAAATAATTACTATTATAATCATAATGACCATAATAATATATCTCATCACTAGAAGTGGATAAACTATGAAAAAAATAAAAATGGATCAAGTCGACATTTTGAAAATGAATGTTATAGACGTGACATAAATGGACATTGGTTACGTACCTGCCATACACTAAAGCCTCTCATTAAACATTATCAAGCTTCATTGAAAAAGAAAAGATTAAAATATAGAATGCATTTCTATATATCAAAATTGAGGTAGTTAAAATTAATAACTTGTTAACGTTTTTATTTATAAATAAGATGTTTTATATTTTTTTATAATTTCTATTGCATAGAGATAGATATAACTTTATTTTACTATTTATTTATTTATGTTTATAAAAAATTATTTATTTATTTTGTGTTTACTTATTTATTTATTTTATATTAATATTGTATATGATAATATCAATCTAATAGAAAGCTTCGAAAAATAATGATTATATTATTACTTGAAAAAAAAATTTTGAGGCTCTAGAAGAGCAAATATATTATTATTTGAAATGAAAGAATTTAAAGGCTCTAAAAGGACAAATATGTTATTATCTAAAAGGAGAAATTATAAATGATGTAGTATTCTCTCTAAAGTCTCATAGAAATTTATTGAGTTTTAAAGATATTCATCTAAATTGATATTATATCAAGATATCAAATATGAAAAATATTGAATATTTATAAATCGGTTAGGAAATATGCATTGAAAAAATTTATCCGCTTTCTCTTTTGGTTTTTATTACAAACATTGGAATGAGTAAAAAAAATGTTGTAGTAAATCGAAGTTTACTAAATCAAATACTTTTATTATGTGGCATGACCAATTATTTTATCATGGGTCTTAAAAAAAAATTAAAAATTCATATGAGCATCTATTGAAGAGCCGGAAGATTCATCAATTTCATGAATTTTTATGTTCTACATGTTCTCAAAGTAAATTGATTATTAAGCTATCACCAAGTAAAATTGAGATTGAATCTTTAGTATTTTTAGAATGTATTCAATGTGATATATATAGATCAATTCATTCACCACATGGACCATTTAGATATTTTATGATTTTAATACATGCACCTATAAAATGATCATATGCATGTTTATCATCTACTCAAAACCCGAGGCTTTTGAGGTTGCTAACTCAAACAATACAATTACGAGCATAATTTCTAAATTATGCTATTAAAAGAATTCACCTTGATAATGTCGATGAATTTATCTTCCAAGCATTAAATGATTATTGATTGACTATTAGAATAAATGTTGCACATCTTGTTGCTCATGTTCATACTTGGAAAGATTTAGTAAAATCATTTAACAAAAGGCTCCAATTGATAGTTGAACCATTATTTAAAAACAAAACTCTCTATTTATATTTGGAGACATACAATCCTACATGCAACGAACACGTATTCGTATCATACCCATAAGTTATCGAATTTCTCCTTTCTTTAATTAGTTTGTGGTCATGAGCTAAATATTTATCGTTTAAGAATTTTTGATTGCATAGTATATATCCATAGTGCTCCTCCACAACGAACTAAAATTGGCACTTAAAAGAGATTGGGAATATAAGTTGAATTTGAATCATCTTCGATAATTAAATATCTTGAACCATGAACAAGAGATATTTTTATAGCTCGATTTATCGATCGTAATTTTGATGAAATAGTTTTTTCAACATTAGGAGGAGAGAATAAGCAAAATAAGCGAGTTGAAAATGTTGAAAAAAATTATATGGACTACTCTATCTTATATTATCTTGATCTTCGTATAAAATAATGTGAACTAGAAGTTCAAAAGATAATTCATTTATAAGGTATTGCAAACCAACTGCTAGATGCATTCTCATATCATAAATGAGTAACTAAAATGCATGTCCCTACCGAGAATGCTCATATTAGAATTAATGTCCTGGAAGGACAATCTATCAATATTATAGCAAATGAATCTAAAGCATGCTTGAAACATAAAAGATCGATCGATTCTAAAAATAAAAATCTCTAAAAGAATAGGATAAATAATTAAAATATAAAATATAAAAGATGCAAATATTCATAAAACACTCTAAGATATTGTTGATAATAGGCTTCGAAAGAAGTCTAAATGCTTGAAAAAAATCAAGAGACTTTGATAAATTATATCAATATAGGGAGAAAATAGGTCCAAAAAAATATTTATTAATAAGATTTTTACATATAATATTGCAATTGATATTTTAAATAAAAATAATGGTTCCGAGCCTAAATTTATTGAAGAATATCGACATAGAGATGATTGAACTAAATGAAAAAAGCAATCCATATGGAATTGTATTATCTTATAAATGAGTAGTTTTTAAATTCACGATCAAAATAATTGAAGATGTTGAGCTAATGCTCATAGTTAAAACAATTGAAGATGTTGAGCTAATGGGATACAAATAAGTATTTTTATGAAAAAAAAAATGAGATTATGAAATACAAAGCAAGACTTGTAACACAAGAGTTTTCGCACGGACCTAACATTGACTATGAGGAGATATATTCTCCTGTAATGGATGTAATTACATTTTATTAACTTGTTAACTTGGCAAAGTATATGAAAAACTTCATATGCATATATTTAATGAATGTGATCATGAGCTTATTTGTTTAGTCAAAAATGATATCTATATGAAAGCCCTAAAATGACTTAAGATGCACGAAGCATGTAATATATATTCTCGAGAGATGAATTATAAAGATCTCTATCGAAAATATTTTAGTATTTTTTTATTATTTTAGTTTTTAAAAATTCAATTTATGTTATACTTTTTGTATTTATTTTTTATTTTTCAATATCTTTTCTTTATTACTAACTTATGTGCATATAGTATAATTGTTTCAATAAATATTTATTGAAAGAAGATTATAAAAATAACCATATTTGTTTATGTATTTTTGCAAAGAAATTCAAAAGAGGGTTTGTGATAATTGTTGTATATTTTGATGATTTAAATATTATGGAAACTCTCGAAGAGATTCAAAGTGCCAAAAGTTATCTAAAAAGAGAGTTTGATATGAAATACCTTAGGAAAGTAAATTTTTATCTCGATCCGTAATTCGAGCTCATAAAGAATGATATTTTTATTTATCAGTCAATTTATATAGAAATTGTTTTACAATTATTCTATATTAAGATCATCTATTGACTAGCCTAATGATGGTTTATTCAATTGATATTCAAAAAGATCCTTTTCGACATTGAGAAGATAATGAATAACTAATTGATCTCGAAGTACCATATCTCTAGTGCCATTAGTGTATTGATATATCTATTGACTAGCTCATCATTTGAAGTTATTATCTCTTATATTCACTTATAATGAATAACTATTTTTAGATATTGTTTTGGAAATATGCAAGTGCTTAGTTATGTGTTTGGTGATATGAACTATATTTTTTATTGTGTCATACTATCATTGATTTAATTTTCAGCATAGATTAAGAAAAGAAAAATGCATGATTTGGGGGGTGGGGTTGGGAGCCCGAGAGGGGATGGGCAATGCAAATTATGCAATCGGTAGCAATGTAGCATAGCCTACTAGGGACCAGTTGAGTCGGGTCCAATTAGGCGGTGAGGTCGGGGGTGATTATTACCTAAACTCAAAATCTCTAATGAGTTCTCTGTGCATCCATATAAGTTTTTTGTAATGAGTCTTTTAGCCATATGATTTTGCTATTTTTTTAAACTACAATAATTTGTTTACCAATTAGATTTATACCGCTTGTCATTTTGCTCTATTCATATGATAGCAAGATTTGCATCCGGACCGAGTTGCGAATGGTGGAGCAAATGAAAAAGCACCAGCTCCATCTCTAGGTTCTTTCGGTTTATGTGGATTATATGCCTCTGCTTGGATCCCTAATCATTAGAGCTATAGTTACATCTTTCTCTCGGTTTCTAGTGGCAACCGTTGCCTTTCTTTAGTCGTTGACTTGAGCATATACACATTTGGTTGTGGATTATTAGAACTCCTTTATGATGTGGATATCTTTGTGAGACGTGAGGTCTTGTTTATTTCCATCTTAAAGCCTTTTAATATGGTGCATTTGATGTTTTTTGACTGAATGGCTTGAACTCTAAAACATGGTGGATGATGATTCATCTTGAATGTTATTATGTATACTTTGCTTTCCATATGGTTTGACATCAAGATTGCTAGACATTATGTAGTCAAATTTATTTTTTCATCTTTTTTCAAATAATTTTGAACATGCTCTAAATTTGATTGTTTGTTGAAGGGTTATAAGCATTTCAAAGTATTTTTGGGTACACTATAACATTGCAAGCTAATATGTATGCTTGCTATTTGATCAAAAGTAGAGAATTTTAGAAGTAGAAATCATTTAACATGTTGCAAAGTGCGGACATCTTCCAAGTCCCACCGGAGCACGCTAACTTAGTAGTCTCTTTGTTTGAGTACACCGTAACATTGTTGCAAAGTGCAAACATCTTCCAAGTCCCACCGAGCACGCTAACTTAGCGAGTCTCTTTGTTTGAGTACACCGTAACATTATTGCTAAGTCAATAGAAATCATTTAGCCTTGCAACAACAATATTTTACGAGTACATCTATAGCAATGTCTTTCTCTATTTTTAGGTACACTCGTAACATTGCAAGCTAATATGTCATGTATGTTGCCAAGTCATTTCATCACGTAAACTTGACATGTTGAAGCAATCCAATTCGAGATGCTTGATGTAACTTTTTTTGCTTATTCGTTGGTTTTAGCATGTGAAAAACAATTTGTTCCCGCATTAGATAATTTCACCTTTCCGTTCATCTTGAAGGGAGTAACCTAAAAGTTTGGTTAAACCGAATTATTTTGAAACCGAATTGAAATAATTCGGTTTCAAACCGAATTAATTTTGGTTCGGTTTTGAGTTTTCATTTTTCCTAATTCGGTTAATCGAAAACCGAATCGAATTAAGCTTAACCGAACCGTTTAACCGAATGATCATCCATTGTGATTGAGAAATTGAAACCAAAAAACGATCATTCGATTAAAAACTCTCTCCCACACTTGTTGAAAAAAAAAAACCTAAGGTCGTGTTTGGTATGGAATGAAAAAACTGGAGAGTAAATATTAAGTGAGTAAGATTTAAGGATGAAATTTTAAGGATGTAGTGAACGTTTTAATATTGTTTGGTAGTAGATAGTATTGAAGCCACCTTGCAAGCGTATCTCCAAAATGTATGTTAATTTAGCCTTATAATTGGTAAAGATACACTACATATTTTTAAATAAATAGTTTAATATTAATGATTTTTAAAACATTCCTGATTTAACATCATTAATCATTGATATTAAGTTAAGAAAATTTTCAAAGAAAAAAATTTATCAAAATAAATAAATAAATAAATTATTTTAGTGGTAAAAGGATTGTTTTAGTTTGGTTAAAATTAAGATTTAGTTTTTCATTATCTATAGATAATTAGTTATAATTATTTTTATTGATATTAAATTTTAGAAATTTTGGCTTAAAAACAGTTTAGTAGTTGATTAAAAATTAATTATATTATGATAATGGTTTAGTTTGATAAAAAAAAAAAAAATCAATATCGGTTCATACAAAATCTAACCGGAAGGACAGCAAAAAAACAAACAAAATTTCTCCCTAACCCATACATGTGAAACCGGTCAAAAACTACCCTTCCTCTTTCGTTGTCAAAACCTTAAATTCTCAATTCAAAAACCTACAAAAACCCTTTTCTCCTTCCTCAGCACCAGCACCAGCACCAGCGCCAGCAATCAATTAAAAAGAAAAAAGAAAAATTACAAATCTGAAAAAATATGCAAGCAATCCAAGTGAATCAAAAGAACAACCCAAAAGCAACACCGAAACGTTTCATAAAATCCCAAATCCCAGACTCAATCCTCAACGATCCATCTCTCAACGCCGCCATCTCCCTCCTACCTTCCAACTACAGCTTCGAAATCCACAAATGTATCTGGCGCGTCCGTTCCTCACAAGCAAAACGCGTCGCCCTCCAGCTACCCGAAGGCCTCCTCATGTACTCTCTAATCCTCTCTGACATCTTCACTGCCTTCGCTGCCGTCACCCACTGCTTTGTCCTCGGCGACGTCACCTACGGCGCCTGCTGTGTAGACGACTTGTCGGCTTTAGCTCTCCACGCTGATTTGTTGATTCACTACGGTCATAGCTGTTTGGTACCCATTGATGCTACTAAAATCCCATGTCTTTATGTCTTTGTAGAAATCAAAATCGACGTCAGCCGTCTGTTCAACACCATAAACCTCAATTTTGGGACCCCCAAGAGAAAAATTGTACTCGCGGGCACCATTCAGTTTGCTTCCGCTATTAGGGAAGCCAAACCTGAATTGGAAAATAATGGTTTTGTTGTTTTGATCCCGCAATCAAAACCCTTATCTGCCGGAGAGGTTTTGGGTTGTACTGCACCCAAAATGTCAAAAAATGTTGTTGCCAATTTGGGTTTTAGTGAGGAGGAGACGGTTTTGGTGTTTGTAGCGGATGGAAGATTTCATTTAGAAGCATTTATGATTGCGAATCCAGGGATCAAGGCCTTTAGGTATGACCCGTATTTAGGCAAGTTGTTTTTGGAGGAGTATGATCATAAGGGAATGAAGGAGGTAAGGAAAAAGGCGATAGAGAGAGCAAAGGGAGCGAGGAATTGGGGGATTGTTCTTGGGACGTTAGGAAGGCAAGGGAATCCGAGGATATTGGAGAGGTTGGAAAAGAAGATGAGGGAGAAAGGGTTTGATTATGTGGTTGTTTTGATGTCGGAGATTAGTCCGGTTAGGATTGCATTGTTTGAGGATTCTGTTGATGCTTGGATTCAAATTGCTTGTCCTAGGCTTTCTATTGATTGGGGGGATGCTTTTAAGAAGCCATTGTTGACCCCTTTTGAGGCAGAGATTGCGCTTGGGGATTTGGCTGGTTGGTGGGAGAAGAGTTTGGCTGCAAGTTCAGGGTGTGGCTGTGGTGGCAGTGGTTTTGGATGTGATGGGAAGAGTGATGGATCATGTTGTCGGTGTAATGATGGGGATGCAAAGGTTGTGGAGGAAGATTTTGGTGGTGAGTATCCCATGGATTACTATGCTCAGGATGGTGGGGAATGGAATTCTTCATATGTGAAGAAAGCAACTCGACCTGTCCGGAGAAATGTTGTGTCTTCTATTGGCAATGGCGCTGCTTCGTAACATCACTGAGCCATAAAACTGTAAACTAGTGTACCTTGGAAGGTTCTGAGATTTCTTACTACAAGTAAGCTGTCAAGTTCTTCCCATGCGTTTAATGTTCTATTGCTAACACTTGAGCTTATAAAAGTTTCTTTTGTATCCATTTTTTATGATTTTTTTGTAGTTTAGGAACTAGTATGTAGGGATTGTTGACTTTATTTTGAGTAAACACTAAAAATGTCGGACAAAGTTACTTATTATGAAGAACTATTATGCAATGGAAGTTCTGTATTATGAAGAGATGAAATTACCCTAGAGTGATATATTGGCACTTTTAAGAAATATCATGCATTTTTTTCTTTTTCTTTTTCCTTCTTGTTCTATGGCACATGAACGTAGAGAAATTATTTTAAATTTTTAATGCAATTAAATTTAGCACCAACTTGTAAGCAGTGGAAAACACAAGTTTAGACAGTCTAGTTCAATTCGTTCACCCAACAAAAAAGAGAACATAAATATTGTTTGGATATTGGCGAAGACCGTCGGTCTTTTGAAAATATTGTTGAGGTTGGCATTTGAAGATGAAAGGACTGAAATAATTGTTTGAACATTTTCTTTACTTGTTCTGGTAAAAATGTTGATTTTGATATATGGTAGTTATGGAGTACAGGGCTTAGGGTTGGAGGATAGGGAGTGGAGAAATAAATTCTTACCCGAACCTGATACATGACCTAGGATCATGTAGTAAACCTATCCGACTGCTAACTTTGTAGTAGTACTATGTTTCTGTTCTCTGTCTTTTGACCGTCAAGAACTATGTTTCAGGACAATGCAAAACATGTCAATTCTAACTACGAAAAAGATTTTTAGACAAAAATAATTTTGAATAAAGATCTACGACTGAAAATCCAGTACCACGGCAATTTATGAGTTAATGTGAGCTTATTATTGGTTCATAAACTACTGCACGATGTGCTTGTGAGTAAGATACACTCGTTACTTCTTATTAAAGTACTAAAAGAATTCATGTGAAGGGTTTATTATTATTATTATTATTATTTTGCATATAAAAACGTGCGAAGGGATCTTGAATATAAGCTAGCTGGGTTCTCAATCTCAATTTGCTTTGCCTTACCTTCTGCTTAAGGAGGAGAAATTAATTTCATCTTACTTCAGTAGTAATTAATAATATTTACTCCATAGAAAGATTGAAAGATGTAGATACAAAAAGGAGAAAAAAATAAAAAATATTTCTAAAAAGAAATATAAATATAAATATCTTTATCATTTTTAACATGAACAATGTGATTTTATCTCAGTTTCTTTGTTTGTAGCTCTACTCAAAGTGGGTTTTTAGAATAACTATCATTAGTTATTTCTTAAATATTTTAAAATTTGTCTCTCTACTTAAAGTGAGTCTATATAGAATATTGAATATTTTAAAATTTCTTCCTAAGGAGAGATGGATCATGAAAAATTCTACAATGCCTCCATTATAAATTCAAAATCAATGTCTTCGCCTCTCTGCAAATATGCAATTACAGTCACTGACTATATTTACAACTAGCATTTGCGATTTAAAACTATATTCGGATGCGATAAAAAACATTGCTGATGTCTGCGTTTTTTCTTGCTCGCATCGGCTCTTTTGTAACCCACATAATTACTGTCTGAGGCGCTCCTCCTCCTAGTATTAGTGGTTTGATTCATGCGGATGCCACAAGTGCTTATCAACAACCGAATCACTGACTCGAAAAATGCAAGTGACTATAACAAAATGCAAGTGACTTAGCCTTTCCCTGATGAAGTTGAAATAAGCTACCAAGCCAGGTGCTCTGCTTCATTTTTCAGACAACTTGTTCAACGTTACTCGTAGTCTGATGTTAGTTACCAATGATATCCAACTCGAAACTAAATTTTGGTCTGTCCAAGATGGATAAAAAAAAAAAAAACAAAAGATAAGAAAAATGCATTGATTTGGCTGATTTGAAATGAAATCACAAAGCTAGACTCATGATTGATTGTGTATGAAATGTATGATACTGATAAACAAGATACAAAATCGTTAGTATTAACCATTTGAATTCACAATTTCATCTTTAATGTAAAACAACTCCACCTTCATCTATAGATTACAGAGTTGTTCCTGTGTTGTTTTTACACCATGGTATCCATGCTTTCATCCCTGTTCCAAATCCATAAAGAAACTTCAGTGGACAAAATAGAACATCGGGTAAGGTTCACTTAATATTCATCCCAGGTAAAAACAAGCAGATCATAATGAATGGCGACTTACATAGGTTCAAGGCTGGAATTGCACCTTATTTTTTCTGCGAAGTCTTTGGTTTCAGTCAGTTGCTGGGTCCTGCAATATTACCGAGAATGTAACTAATGATGCAAGCAATACTAAATAAGTAATTCAAATGTTAGATTGCATTAGCATCAAGGGATTGTAACTCAGATGGGCAATGCTGAATTCCATCAAGGTTTAGGTCCAAAAGTTTCTACATGTAAAAAGCTTCAAGTGACAATCAGTAGATCACACTTCAAAAAGACACTTCATGGTCCTGAACCTATTGCCTGATCTCACAAGTTCAGAAATGTTTGCCAATTTTCAAGGGTTCAAGCATGAAGCAATCACCAACAACGACCATACAATAGCATAGTAACTTAACAAGCCAATAACTGAAATATTATAAGGAAGAGTTTTCACTTTCTCATTCATGGATCCAAATATGATTGAATTTTCTAAACTTCGAGAGTAGTAGTTACAAAAAGAGTTTATAGAAATGTAGCATCAGCAAGTCGAATACATATCCTCTGCTCTTCAGTTGTCAGAAAAAAAAGTCTTGCATTAATGAAAACTAAAAAAGAATAAAAGCGATATTTGCTGAAAACTGAATTTGCTAATGTTAGACAATGACCTTTGGACCATCATAAGTATATAGTGCTGACTCGCACAGGTTCCTTCCAAGTCCCCCTTAGTCTTGAAAAATTTTACACCAACTTGCTTAATGGCTAGATTTCTCACCAAGAGGTATTTGTTCAACCCAATGACAGCCAAAAGTATTTTGAAGAAAACCCACTGCTAAATCAGTAATCACATCCTTATTTCAATCATAAACCCTCACACTTCCCATGTTCTCGCCACATGTCTTCAAATTACAACAAATATTTGAGGTTTTAACCAACTTTAGTTTGTGATCACTTGCATATAAATTAGCAATTAACACCACTTCCAGCCCCTTCTATTTCTGATCCCAACATTGAGACCATAAACTATTCCAACCAAATGAAATAATATGTAGTTCCCACTGCCCACTACATAAGACTTTTGGGGACAGGTTTGAATATTCAACTCTGTCCAACTTGATTGAAAATCAAGGTTGTTTCCTGCTTAACAAATGCAGACAATCTGGACACCATAGGCCACTTGAATTATGAAAAACGATAAAAGAGAAAATTCTGGATTTCATTTTGAAATCGAGGTCCAGATAAGAAGATACCAGCAATTTATCCTATATTTGTGTTCTCCTTCATTGCTATACTATAAGTAGATAACTCTAATTTCCATTTTCTCCACAATATACAAATTAGTGCGTCCATACATTCCCCAGAATTCCAATTCCAGTAATTTCACCCTAAAGTCAGTTTAATATGATACAAGAACTCCATTGGCATCCCATCTAACACAAGGCCAGGACAAGTAAATTTAGCATGAATCACTCTTCCAAGGAAATCTCATTACAGAAAGCAGTCAGAAGATTACCATATTGATGTGTTACTAATACCAAGCCCATTGCATGTAAGTATCATTCCTTTAAATCTGGCAAGATATTCCTGCATTAAAATTAAAGAATTTCCAGATGAGGATCAATAAACCATACCTAAATATGAAATCAGCCTGACAAGAATCATTCTGCCATCTGGTATTGATGATACCAAAAAATTCTTACCCGCAAACTGTACTTATCAATCTCATATATTCCAGTTAAATCATAATCAAAGCGTGTAGCTGGATCACTCAACACTGCAGAAGAAAATATGAATAACAAAAGATATGAGCAGAAGTAATCGAAGTGAAGATACGCCACTCTGTTGAACTTCTAGAAATTGCTACTGCATCACCTCTTGCCATAACAGTTATCTTAAGACATTATCAGATGCATAAATTTGTTTAAGCCAAAAGGGATACATGGTTTGCAAATAGGATACCTATTACTTTCTGCATAGTTTTCTTTGTGTAACAAAAAACATGCTCTGCTTCCATACAAATGAGGAGGAGATTCAAAGTAAGAAATTACATCAATGTGTGTGTGTGTGTGTGCATGCGCACCCCCAGGTGAGAGTGCACATCTCTCTCTCTCTCTCTCTATGGGCACACACATGCACATGTGTGTTCATGATCTCTGTTGAAAGAGCAGAAACTATCATATGCCTTTTTTTTAGCACATTCATGTGTACCATTTTCCAACACCTATTTCAAAGGCCTTGAAAAACAAAGTCAGCTGACGGCTACTGCATTTTATGTGTAAATGAATAACTTGCCTTGATTCATCTAAAATTTTTCTTATATCCTCATATGCATTTTGCAAGAAAATACGAAAACAATTCATTAATTTCTACAAACTGTAAACAAAGTAATTGGGCCGGAATAACAAACTAAATTTCCCAATTGATGCACTGGAAACAATATGCATCGCACATGATAAAATTCAGACTTGAGAGCTACCTTTGTAAGCTTCATTGATCTCTTGAAATTTTGCAGTAACTGCACTATCACCCTGGTGCTTATCAGGATGCCACTTCTACAAACAAACAAAAATTTCATGAAATTTTTTAGTCAATGTCAAAAGTTATTAAAGAAAACAGTTATTGAATCAAGAAATGCAAAGCTCACATAAGAAGCTGCTCAGAGAAGATGCACCACTAACCAGCGCAAGCTTTCGGTAATTTAATCTTATCTTCTCATCTGTTGCATCATACTCAACCTCCAAAATTTTGTAGTAATCCTATACAGAGCAAGAGCTTCTCATAAGATGAAATAGACAAAACCATGACATGCAAAAATCTCCACGATGGAAAAGCATTGCAACTAACAGGCTTACAGACATGACATCTGAAGGAATCATTAAACGGTCCCTGAAAAAGAGACCTCATAAATAGGAATAAACACCAGACAACAGGACTATGAGTTGCAACTATTTTCCAATTACAGAATTTAACTAACAAGAGGATAACACAACATATGGAAGAAGGTGCAGATATGCTTAATCAGCAAAGATTCAAGCCTTTTTCTTAGGCTATTTCATCATTCCCTCCAATTTTTTAATATACTTCAATCCCCTAATCTTTTATTGCAAAAGAACTTTCTAGTGCAGAACTTTATAAGGGAAGATGCTCTTTATCCTGTAACATTTCTTTTGTCAAATGACCATGACACTCATAGACCACCACCTCCATGTCAACAGCCAATATTTTGATGTCATGTACTATTCCAAAATTCATACACAGATTGAAAGGTAAGTGCAGCACGCATCCAACTGGCCAACCAGAGGAAACATACCAATGGTTGGACAAGACTTGGAAGTAGATGAGGATATGTTGATCTATAGAAAATCCAGTTTCTTGTCACATGATTCTGACATTGAACAACCCCCAACCCTTCATCCGAAAAAAATAAAATAAAATAAATCCCTGAACCTTTCAACTTAAAGGTCATTGGTAAAGTCTCATATCTCATTGCTTAAATGTGAATTACATTTTATGATTTGCAATTACAACATGTATATCTAATAAAGCATGAGCACCTAGTGATAAAATAAAAAAACATTGGTGTAACAAAGTTTCATCTCAGAAGGGGGAAAAAAAAACAAAAGTACCAATTTACACTTCACTGACAGTAATAAGCAATAGAACGGAAGGAGCATTAAAGATTGCAGGATGCCAAATATGCTACAAATGGAACAAGCTTGCAATAGAATAAACTTGTCATGGCATTATATCTCTGTTCTAAGAGCAAGCATAACTTGATTATCAAAAAGCAGAACAAATCAGGTAGCGAAAAAGTTGAAGAAAAACATGGAATTTTTCTTTTCCTACAATATCAGTAATAAAACCCAAGTCCATGTTTCTTAACGATGAATACAAGCTTACTCAGTTGGAAAATAAGTTTCAAGTAAATGCACTACAAAACATCAACAGTATAACTTCCCTTTTCGGTCTAACATTAGAGCAGGTCAACTCACATATACATCAAAGAATACTAACAACTCCAAACAAAGTTGAACCAATTATTTACCATGAATTATCAACAACCCAGTTCATTTATTATTCATCCCAACGATTTGTCATCACAAAAGAAAAGAAAAGAAACTAAATTAAACCCCCAAAAGGGTATAAAGGATAAGCAATTGTACACCTTTTGAGCAGTGTTTTCATTGCCTTCCATATGCTATGCTGATGGGTTTGTTGTGGAGAGGAATTTGCGCATACTTCATCTCATAAAACCAAAAAAAAAAAAAAAAAAAAGGATATTGATGGGATCTTCTCAAAATTGCTGACAGTATATATATTTGAAAAGTTTTTTTTTTAAAAAAAAAGAAGAAGAAGAATGAAAAAGGGTATTTTGTGGTGGAAATGAAAATGATTGAATGGAAGGAGAGGTTCTTTGATTGCCACAACAACACTTCACTCTTTGGATTTGTAAATTGTACGAATTGGATCTCGAATTTTTCTTTTTTCTTTTTATTGTTGATGTCTGCTTATGATCCACGTGACATGCACGTTTAGACAAAAGAGAAACGAAGGCCTTAGCCTGATGCCTGTCTTTGCATTCTTTGGCTTAGAATATTAATTGTCTTTGCCAAAGAAGACTCAATTATTGTTCATAAATTAAATGAATAGTTGTTATAATTGACGAGGACCTTGGTTGATGATGTGTGATGAGATGACTTTTCTCTTGATTGATGCAACTGATGATGTATGGTGATTCAATTAGCAAAGCAAGATTTTTTTTTTTTTTTTTTTGGGTGTAAAAAAGATTATTCAATAGCTAAATTAGCGTTTTGAGAAAGATGATGTTCATAATATCATATTTTGTCGTAAAAAAAATATATATATATTTAGAAGATAATAAACATTAATTATGAATTTAGAGATTTGACATTTTAAGCTATTTTGACATTTATGTAATCACAGATCTCACCAAATCGTCTGAAAAGATGGGTAAAATGGTCAATTCCCTTGACACCAAAAGCTTCTAATATCAACTTGAGCCACAAAAGTTTTTGATATTGACAAAAATGAATTTACAAGAAGGTGGCAGTGTCACGATTACTATTGATCGGATAGAATTAATCATAGACTAACTACTCTCGTTTAGTAGTCGTTAGATCTGTTTTTCTAACTAATGGGATTGAGATCAGTTGTCCAAACCTACTGTTTGGGATGAAATTGTCTGAAACACCCTTAGAATTGTCTTTCTGGATGTCCGTTGTCGGGAATTATACGAGGACCCTCCACGTTATCAAGATATATCAATAATAATAATAAAAGAAAAGTAAAGTCATCATGTATCCTCCTTCAACTTCTTTCTCTACATTCAGATAGATATAGCTGTCTATGATCATAAAAAAATATTGGGAGAGTGGATTGTAGTCAATTGTAGCTAAAATCGAAACTCCAACGTTAGATTTGCTAGCTCTCTGCACCAGCGCAGCATAAGCAAATATTCCTCACCAATGTCGAAGAGCAGCAGCAACAGCTCACAAAGAATCACATGTAAAGGTATATATATCATCTATAAGTTGGTTTCATGCTCGTACCCACATACGTACACAGAACATAGTCATTTTGGGGGAAAGAAACTCATAATTTGTTTTTGTCATATGGGTTCCGTACGTCTGTCATAAGCAGCAGCTGTAATATGGGGAATAGGGGAACCGTTGAAGGTTGAAGTGATAGAAATAGAAGCACCAAAATCCACTGAAGTTCGAGTGAAGATGCTATATGCAAGCATATGTCACACTGACATCTTACGTTCCAAAGGCAAAGGAGATCCTATTGTAGTATTAATTTAACACTCTTTCCATCCCTAATTATCCATGTCTTTCCAGCTTTGACCATTAATTAATTTTATCTCCTTCTCTTTTTTCCAGCCACTCTTTCCTCGAGTCCTGGGCCATGAAGGCGTTGGGTAAGTCCTCTCTATCCGAAATGTATAGTTTGCTCAGAGGCTGGGACTAGCTGATGAATAAAGCTCTTATATATATATATATATATATATACAATTTGATTGAAGAATGGTGGAGAGCGTTGGGGATGAAGTAAATGGTCTTGAAGAAGGAGATTATGTGATACCAACAATGTTGGCAGAGTGTCGAGCCTGCGAGAATTGTACATCTCCAAACACCAATCTATGCCTCACCTACCCTTTAGATCGCAATGGTCTAATGTTAGATGGTACTTCAAGAATGCACATCAGAGGCCATAAGTTGTACCACATGTTTACTTGCTCCACATGGTCTGAGTACATGGTTGTCGATTCCAATTATGTTCTCAAGATTGATCCAAGTATAGTTCTGCCTCATGCCAGTCTATTATCGTGTGGATTTTCAACTGGATTTGGGGCAGCTTGGAAGGAAGCTCAGGTTAAAAAGGGATCAACTGTGGCTGTTTTAGGCCTTGGTGCTGTTGGACTAGGGGTTTGTTTTGTTCTTTTCCATATGTATATATATATTCAAGTAAAAATATTTTCCCATTTCTCTCTCAAATGTCTTTCTAAATGCAGGTCATAGAAGGAGCTCGAATGCAAGGGGCAGCTAGGATAATCGGCATCGATAAGAATAGCATGAGAAAGGAGAAGGGACAAGTTTTTGGAATGACTGATTTCGTAAACCCTGATGAGTTTGATGTATCTATTTCACAAGTGATAAAAGACCTTACTGGTGGAATGGGAGTGGATTATTGCTTTGAGTGCGTTGGTGCTGAGCCCTTGGTTAATGAAGCCATTCAAGCAACAAAAGAGGTACTAAATACTATTTTGCTATAAAACATTCTTAACTCAGGTTGTGATGTTTGGAATGACAAAGAGGAAGAATCAACTTTTATAGTTCTCTTCTCTTTCTTGTTGGTTGTTAGGGGAAAGGAAAAGCAATAGTGATAGGCGGAGGAATCAAGAGCGTAAAGATAGATTATTTTCCTCTTTTGAGTGGTAGAACCCTAAAGGGAAGCATTTTTGGAGGGCTCAAAGTAAAATCTGACCTCCCCATTGTAATCGACAAATGCAAAAATAAGGTATGTTCTTCTCAAATTTTAGTCAGATTGCTTCCAAAAGCATAACATGGAACACATACATAATTGTGTCAAGAAACAGATGAATAGAAGAAATAAGACCATAGTTTTAAATTGCAGATGCAATTGAAAAAATGAATGCACATCACGGCCTACCACAATAGTAAAACAACAACATGGCTGTTATATATCGTCGAATAACGATAACAAGGTGTCCTAAAACCATTATATAACGATCGTTATTTAAATCTATAAATGAGACCATTTGCCTTACTTGACAGCATCCTATATATTATTGGAAAGAAAATGTATGTATCAAGAGAAACTTATTTGAGTTCTACTTTCTGACAGGAATTCCATATCGATGAACTTTTGACTCATCAAGTTACATTACAAGATATAGAGAAAGCATTTGAGCTGTTGAAGCAACCAGATTGTGTGAAGGTGCTCATCAAGATTGATTGAATTTAGACTACTAAATAAAACGACATTGGAAAAAATTACAAAATACTAAAAAGAATGCTTCATGTATTGCCTGCGAGAAGCCCTCTCAAAGTCTAGCAAACTCATGTACTGAGTTTGATGTCTTCACTTTTTGATCTTCTACCGTTATTCACTTTTTGCTTTTTCAAAAGCTCTTTCAAAAACCACTCTTAGATTACTGAGATAGAAGTGATCCGGAATTCAATTAGTTAGAGGTTTAAAAACAAACAAATCATGCTTGAACCCGTTATAGAGGTGCTAACGAGAAATTTTATAATACACTAGGAGTAACTAATGACATGTCTAGTAGTTACTTCATGGGTCTATTTTAAAGAAAGAGAGATAGACACATAAAAAAGATAGAAATTACATCTATACCTATCAAAAGTCTTAAGAAGATTTTTATGTCCACTCAACACAATAGTTATTTTCTCTCTCCTGTTTCTCTCTCCCTTTTTTTGTATGTCTATCTCTTTCCTTAAAGTGAGTCCATGAAGTAACTATTGTATATACCACTAGTTACTCCTAATGTATTATAAAATTTATCGATGCTAACTCATAGTTTGAAATAGCAATCATTAGATAATATAACAGACATCGGACACACCCTTTATCGTTATTCATCACTAGAAAATCGGTTTAACTATTTCACATAAATTGCTATATTACATAAAGATAACCATCGTTATTGTCGCTATCTAAAAGATATCAGCCGTTGGTTTTTTTTTTAATAAAAAAAATAATATTAAACTATTAAAAATATTTTTTTAATAATAAATTCAACTATTATTATATAATATTATTCTATTAAAAATATTATTATACTTAATTAGTAAAATTATTTAAAAAAATATAAATTACAATAAATATATTAACAGTCATTCATACTTACATATCCGTTACTACGACCGGTTGGTTTTTACAACTGCATACTCTATTAAAAATTATTCTGAGGCCCCAATTTCCACTCTGCTATGTTTTAATGTGAAGCTGAGCAGGCAATTATGAATTATTGCCTAAATCTCATAACCAATAATTTACATAAGAAAATTCAGAATAAGAAAGATTTGAAAATTATCAAAAAAAACCGACTACAATATTTTGTTAGAACTTAAAACCACGCCCAAACAGGGACACCAAGGCTTCAGGAACAAATTGGATTGACATGAACAAACTAGAGAGAAAATCTGCATCGTGCTATAACGGATATACACATGATTCCTGAGGATCAGTTCAGAGATCCGTATCACTATCATAGCCCAAAAAGAGAGATCATCCGATCTCACGAGCAAGACTTTTTACCTTGTTCTAAAATTGATAAGATCTAGCGGAAAGGGCAAAACAAATGAACGAAGTCTAAAAGCAGCTGTAGAAGGTTGTTTATACGGGGCTTTCAAACATAATCTTTAAACTTTTGCACCAACAAAATGGCTAACTACAAGGTTCATATTCTCATTTAAACATCACAGAAGCAAGCTTTGATCAACAATGGCAAAAATAGATGGTACATGTCTGATTTTTAAACATAATGTGGTCTCGAAGATTATTATGAACAAACAGAAACAAGTCTCACATTGTAGCTTCCACCTCAGGATCAGCTTCGAGAGGCACAGGGGGTGAATTACTGCCACCTCTCAGTCGAGAAGATACTTTGTCAATAGCAGAATTCAGTTGGCTGATTTTTGCATTCAAGGTCTGCCTAGTCTTCTGCTTTTCCGGAAAAAAGGAAGGGTGTCCAATGTTAAACTTCTGTACAGCTTATCCAACAAGCAGAAAAGATGCATGATGAATGAACAAAATGTCATTACCTCTAAACCTTCATCATAATATATTGGTCGCTTGGCCCTCCGAAATCCATATTCATCTTCATTTAGCAGGGATCTTCTTATCTGAAACAATACAAGAAAACAAACACGGAACCAGCACTTATAAAATAAACAAGAACTTCATAAGAGTAATAGACCATAAGCATTTCTCAGACAAGAACAAAGAACAACATTCCTTTGGTTTCATCCGACAACAATATATTCAATAAAGCATAGATGATCCATTTTTGTTCTTGCATAGAAGAAACTTCAGCAATAATGATTAGTTGTGGCGAGCCATGTAGCATCCAGAAATGGAAGAAAAGTATACAGCAAAATATGCAGAAAGCTACAAGTAATGAAATAAGAGACTAGTGTTACTCTAATAGTTTATTTAATGACAAACTGCATTTATGTACTGCCATAATCATTAGATTAGTTAACAGGAAGGTAATGGGAGAACCCACATCATATAATGGAGAAACAAAAGGACGTCAAACAGCAGAGCATTATGAATTTTCAAGATGAAGGATGTTGCATAAATGCCACGTAATGGTATCAAAGTGCAATAGTTGTTCATAACCGATAAATACATAACAAAAAATGACAGGCAATCATACTGATTCTAATGTTACATCTGCACAACAAGCAAAATCTTTCTGAGAAGCATAAACACTGAACAACCACCCACTTCATTTGGACATCCAGAATAGACATGACCTGGTGCAACATGTTCCAGCCAATTATTGTGCAAAGGTTGAGCAACTTGAGACATACAAATGATTCATTTCAATGAAGGAAAGGTTTGCCTTTTGCAGTTAACTAAGTGTCATCATGTTAGGTCCTTTCGAAGGAAGCATTTCAGTTCTTTGCAGCCCAAATTATTAAAAGGCAAGATATCTAATCACCTGAGGAGCAAAAATATATGCTAAAGTTCCACATACAGCGCCTCCTAAAAGAAATCCAGCAACAAAATCACCACCACCACCCCTACTACCATCACTGCATATAACAGAGAGAAACAAGAGAAGATGTTGATGAGTTAAATCAGCAAAAGTGGAGGGATACTTGAAACAATATCTGCCTAAGGGAGAAAAGAATTGACTTCACAACTGTTCAATAGACACAGCCAGTGGCTCAGCTCAGATAAGAAAAATGAGATGGATGCAGTTGGGGTTCAACTCTTTATAGTTAAAATGGATATCAGAGGTTTAATCCAATTGCGTCAAGAACCCTCTAATATTTACTCCTTCAGAAGTGTTCCCTACCATAAGTTGTGAAAAGAAAATGGCCTTAGCTATGGAAGCAAAGTTTTACCCTCAACATGTAGGCAAATCACATTTAAGTACCAGTGTGAAATGAGCATCTCAGTTTTACTGTCCATATGCATCACCACTTTATTGGATTTGCCTATTTGCGAGTTTCACAAATCTACACGCAGGTGATAAACATTATGTCAACGAAATGGTCCTCTAACAAACACTATAGCAACTAATAAAAAAAAAAAAATAGAAATCAAATCCAAAAATCATTGAAAGATGTAGAAGGCGCCACCATTTGAAAATACTTTCCATCAAAGCAAATTAACGACAGGTTAACAAAAACATAGAAATAGAAACTGCAAAGAAGACAAAGATAACGGCCATTTCTTGACATGAAATATGAATACCACCACAATCATGACTAGGCTTCTGCGTTGTCATATCAAACAAATTCTATGTATGTGTTTTATTTATAAGACAGGAATCAAGAACAAGAAGAAGAACAACAACAACATACTCGTATTCGGCACGAACTGCCAAATTTCGGCTGTTCGATTTCCTTCCAACAGCTACTGCCAGTCTCGGTGCTTTGGCAAATGAATTGGATTTTGTCGACCAAAGTTCACGTGCCTTAAGTTGAGATCCACCACCTACACCCAAACCCAAATAAAACTAACTGACAGAATTCTCTTCTCCTATACTATAATATAATCAAGATTTTCAAAATATTAGAAAAATGAAAAGATAAATAATACTACTACATACAAAATTATAGAATCAGGGAACTTTTCTCAACAAAATTATATATATCAATAACGTTGGAATTGTTTCTAAAAAAATCAGAATAAATTTTGAGTTAAGCAAGTTCCTTTGTTTTCTCAGGAAATACTAAGGGAAAAAAAAAAAAAAAGCAAATCCCAATCAAGAAACCCTTTTCCCTATCAAGAAATCCTCTATAAACTAGAAGGAAGAAGAAGAATTATATACCTGATGAGATTGAAACAGGAACAAAAGAAGTAGCCATGGAGATCTAGTAGCCCTAGAGAGAAGGAAATGCCAGAGAGAGAAGATAGAGAGTGTGTAATGTAACGAAGAAGAAGAAAATGCTGTTAGTTATTCTTACTTGCAGTCTTTGTCCCTACGCAGCTACGCTCTTCCGTTTTTTAATTTCGTTAATTTCCAATTATATCCCTGTACATTTACAGCAAATCGTAAGCCATTCTTTTTCATTAAAATTTATTTATTTAGTTTCGTTCGATGGCATAATTTATTTACCACTAAATTATTGTGGTAGTAACAAAATAAGATTTATATTATCAATTTAAATTATTTAATCTTAAAATATTAATTTTTAGATTTTTTTTCATTATGTTTGGCGTTTAAAGTATTGAATGATAATTGAAACATTTAAAATACATTGTTTTAATATATATATATATATATATATATATATATATATATATATATATAAAAAATTAATTTAAATGATTTCTTTTTTTTTTTTTACTAGATGGATTCATTACACATTATTAATTATCTAACAATATAAAACATATCCATAAACAATCAAAATACTTTAAGTGGTTTTTTTTATTTTATGTGCATTTCATGTAACTTCCAGTAAAAACCCTTATCCGTAACGCGACGTGTATTAGAATAATTCTATATACATGTATATTAAGAGTAAGTATAATTATCATTTCATCATGAGAAATTAATGCTTGAAATATGTTATTTATGTTAAATTAAAGTTATTGTGCTTAAGACTAATGGTTTAATTATTAAAGAAATCAAATATGCAAAATCAGTATTTTAAGGACTATATTACTGCCCGCTTTTTTGGTGAATTATTTGAGGACTTTAGGGTCATTTTTGGGTCAACCTTAAAGAATGAAAGTTGTTCATCTATGTGTTGACTAGATCTGTATAAAAGTTTATAATATTTAGACCTATACATTAAGAGTTATACAAATTATAGCGAGGGTTATTTCGAAATACATTCTGTTGGAATTTTAGGAGAAGAATCTGCCCGAATCTTGTGAGATTTATTTGATGCTGTTAGATTGATTTTTGAGAAAAACTTAAAGAATAAAAGTTATTTTTCTATGTGTCTACTAGCTCTTTATAAAATTTAATAATTTTTGGATACATATATAAAGAGTTATGCACATTTTAGTATAGATGGGTTAGGATGAAACACTGCTGGAATTTTGGGGGAAAAGAAATTCCGAATTTTTAAAAATGGAAATTTCTTAATTTTTATAAAAGAAAGTTGTTTTAGTTACTTTAATTAAGTTAATTAATGATTTTAATTAGTCTAAATTTTATATAGACACCTAAGCAAATGCAATAAATGAATTTAATGCCAACTCACCCATTATGGATTTCAAAGCAACCAGCTTTTCTCATGACTCACCCATAACCTTTACACCTTATCCCATTAATTTTTAACACTTGTAGTTGAATGAAAGTAAGTATATATATATATATATCAAGTGTTAAAATAGGAGAAAAATTTTAGTAACTCGTAGGTACCGGAAATTGAGAGAGAAAAGGCAAGAAAGAAAAGAGAGGAAGAAAAATGTGAGGAGAGAAAGGAAAGGAAAGAAAAAGAGCTAAGAAAACTATAATCAACCCTAAAAGAGGTAAGTAGGTTTCATTTTTTTTGGTTGATTAATGTCTTAAATGATTTTTTAAAAGTTATTTTGTTAGTGTTTATTTCATAGGTTGTAATAATTTTCAATGGTTATATGCTTGATGCTTGGGATAAATCTATGTATGGATGCCTTGTTGTGATGATTTATGATGTTATGATTTTTTGAAAAATTTCCAAGTATGTGGTAATGGTTTGGATTGAACTTGGACTAAATTTAAGTGAACTAAAACATGTTTAAAATTGGCTTGGAATGAACTAATAAATTAGTGTTGATAAGGAGTAAATTCTGTCCGAATTTTGGGGTGTATGTTCAAGGATTTTAGATCGATTTCTAGGTGAAACTTAAACAATAAAAGTTGTTCATCTATGTTTCAACTAACTTCCTTTAAAATTTCGTGATCAATGGAATCGTGTACAAAGCGTTACATCCAATTTAGTATGGATAGCTCTAGATAAACTACTATTAGGCAGATTGCTCCCTAAGTTTCAAAAATTTGTAATTAATTGTGTACTTGGTATTTAGACCAAATTTTTGGATATGTTATAAATAAATATGTCTAGTATCTAAAATAAAATGAGTAAGATTTAATTATTTTCTGAAATTAGAAAATTATTTACTCGATTAGGAGTTGCACTGGTAATAAACCCTAAAACAAAAAAAAATAGACTTTGACAAAATTAATAGGTTTGGAATAAACTAAATGAGCTTGGACTAAATAAAATGGAATTAAATAGAGTCAATGGACCTAGGATAAAGTTAATGGACTCGGATTAAAGTAAATGGACTTCGACCTTCTTTTAAATATTAATGAAACTAATGAACAATATTAATGAGCGGAGATTGTGTTCCCGTTGTAGGTATCATGATTGGTATGTGAGCAATGGATAAATTTCGAGTGTGGGTTGGACCATGAGTATGGCATGAGAATGAAGGGCTGGTACCCGAATTTGGTTGAATGTGATTAAATATGTCATCACGTGCATCATGTGCATAGTGGGTGGTTTAAGACAAGTCAATTGATTGAGAAATGATTTATACATCTAGATTTGATAACTTAAGCTGAAATAAATGGGTATTAGTAGTCCAATACTCTAGGATGTGTGCACGCACTATTAGACGATGGATTTTCGATAATAATAGTTACAACGAGGGATAATTCCGTTGTAACAAAAGATGATCCGAGGATCATTTGGATGAAATCAAGGCATGTGTGCTTGCACCTTGTTAGACGATGAATTTCCGCTAACGGTAGTTACAAGGAGGGATAATTTCGTTGTAGCGAGAAAGTGATCTGCGGACCACCCGGATGATAAATAGAGTAGACTAGCTAATATCCAAGGTACTCGAGATTAAAATTTATGAGTATGGTGGGAAGTCAAAACGACATTGCTTATCACGTGCATCACTCCGCTTACCGAGCTTCGGCTCACCCTGTTGTTATTTTTTTTATGTCTTGAACAAAAAGGACAAGTTGGTACGGATGCGGCTGGCTCCTCCTAATCGGCTCATGTGAGGCACCATCTATTAGTTTTTATTTTGTACGTAAATTTAGGGTATGGAGTTCGTGAGAAATTGAATATCGCCTATAATATTTTATTAATGTATTTAATTATGTTATATAAATTTTATCTTAAGGAGTTATATACGTAATGTACTCTTAAAGTCCTAAGAATATCATAAGAACACTACTTAGAGTTTAAGGTATGTCGGCGTAACGCGCTTCGTCCGATACCTACTAGGTAGTAGAAATATGATTGGGGCGGGGGCGTTACGGTATGGTATCGGAACAATGGTTTAGGGAGTTGGGTAGAACCGTAAGTGCCACGTGAGCCTAAGGACCGGTTTGCTTCTTGGATGGGTAATTTTAATTTCGGTTCTCTTAAACTATGTATGTTTTTTTTATTGTGTAATGTGTATAAAATTTTGTTTGAAATTATTAATAACAACAAACCCTATCACTTGTAGATGCCGGCTTTGTATCGAGTACCAAGCATGCCTAGAACGCGATGGCAACGGACAACGCTAGCTGCGTTTAGGACCGAGCTAAATAACCTCACTATGGTTTCGAACGAGACTCGGTGGCATATATTATGCGATTTCATGACCTACTTCGGCGAATCGCATTCGCCGATGCCTCCTTTAACCAATATTTTAGCTCGGACTTCCTTCGGATAACTTTACGTCGGACTCTTCCATCGGGAGACCAACGATTGTTAGATAAAGTTTGGGAAGATATGATAGACCAACACTCTTATCGAGCTCTAATTCGGACCTTTTTACCAACCCGAGCCGGACGATCTCTCATTCGGGCGATGTACGGATGGGGACTACCCTTACCCATTGCTCGTGAGATAGTCCATGCGGCAATAGAAAACCGCATTGATCGGTGGTTACTAGAGAGTTCTTTTCCTCGACGTGTTCGATAAATAAGTTAATAGGAATCTCACCACATGTCGTGGTGTCTTTTGTATGTTCTATAATATAAATAGGAGTGCTTTTGATTGTAAATATAGCACGAAAACCTAGTAAAGGTGTGTATGAGATGCTTACTATGTATAAAAATATATAATTTCATACGAGCATGAATGATTAGCATTAAATGCTAAAATCCATACTAAACTAATGTGAACTTAATGTGTACATAAAGATAAACTATGCCATTAAGAAAGAACCCCGTACGAGCGGAGGTGAAGGGACCTCCAATGATAATAGCTCGAACCAGCAAGAAATGTTGAATCAAATGATGGAAATAATGCAACGACGAAGCAACAAACTCTACAACGAACAACAACAAGTTCACACGGAACAAATGAGGCGAGCTTTTAGCTATACAACAATAGCCTCCACCTCGACACGGGAATGATGCGGTAGAAAGGTTCCGCAAGATGAACCCTCGAGAGTTTGCTTGGGGAGTGAACCCAATGATAGGCGAGGAGTGGATTAAGTCTCTGGATGCAATATTCGAATATCTACAGTTTGTCAACTAAGAACGAGTGTCGTGTGCTATTTTCCTATTAACTAAGGATGCTCGCACATGGTGGAAGAGCGCACGACTAACCGTAGATGTGTCAACTTTAACTTGGGAAGGATTTAAGGAGGTCTTCTATAATAAATACTTTACCGCAGATGTGAGGGCCAAGAAGATTCAAGACTTTCCGGAGTTAAAACAAGATGGGATGTCGATCCGTGAATATGTACGAAAGTTTGAATAAGGTCTGTAAATTCGTCCCATTTATTACTGGGGATGAAAATCTAAAAAGGAACAGATTCCTAACGAGGATTAAACCCAAGAGTGCGAAGTATGGTACGGATGTCGACTGCCGATACCTTCTCGAAATGGTGGATAAGGCAATGATAGTCGACGAAGATTAGAAGGAGATTTCAAGGGACTTACAAGAAAAGAGGTAAGGGTTTAGATTTGGAGCTTCTTCATCGGACCGGTGAGACGAGCTCCGCCTAGGAATTTCAATCAAAGTGGTGGTCCAGGAAACTTTCGAGCCACCGGACCAGCACCATATGTTCCGAGACCACCGCCGAGCGACCAACCGAGATCAATGATGGGCGATCCGTCCCAAGTGTAGAAAGTGTGGAAGGTTCCATGCTGGAAAATGCGAGATCGGACGATTGGGTATGCTATGTGTGTCAAAAGCCAAGGCACATGTCCTATAATTGCTCACAAGTATAGAAACTAGGACCGGGAAAAGTACCTACTTGGGTGTATACTATGACACGGGAAGAGGCGGATCGGAGGGATACAATTGTAATTCACGATGATGTCTCAATCCTTGGCTTAATTACATATGTTTTGATGGATTCGGTGCCACACATTCTTTTATATCAAACACATTAGTGAAAAGCATAGGAGTCAAACCGGAGACATTAGCTGTAAGATATCTTATAGTGGTTCCTTCGGTGACACTATGGAATCGTCAAGTGTGGTTAAAAAGTGTCCGGTACATATTGGAGATAGGAGATTAGAAGCCGATCCGATAGTGCTTGGACCTCCGGGATTTTGATTTGATCCTAGGGATGGACTAGCCGACAAAGCATGACGCCAACATAGATCGTCGAGGAAAAAGGATAACTTTTGATCTACCCGAAAGTCGACGAGTTAGAGTTTAAGGTCGATTCAAAGCTTCGAAAAACACCGATCATTTCGGCTATTAAAGCTCGAAAAATGCTAAGAAAAGGATGTATGGGGTACTTTGCGTATGTGGTAGATAGCCGAAGTGGAGCAAAAGTTGAAACCGGAAGATATAGAGATTGTACGGGAATATATAGATGTGTTTCCGAGAGAGTTTGACCACGCTACCATCGGAGAGGAAAATAGAGTTTGAGATTGAACTAGAGCCGAGTACGGCTCCGATTTTGAAAACCCCCTATAGAATGGCTCTCGTTGAGTTAAAGGAGTTGAAGGTGTAGTTACAAGACTTATTGGATAAGGACTTTATACGTCCTAGTTCCTCACCTTGGAGAGCTTCGATACTATTCGTGAAAAAGAAGGATGGAAGTCTAAGGCTATGTATCGACTATCGGAAACTAAATCGAGTGATCGTTAAAAATAAGTACCCATTACCCCGGATCGATGATTTATTTGACCAATTACAAGGAGCGACGGTGTTCTCTAAAATAGACTTACAATCTGGATATCACCAGTTGAGGGTGAGATCGGAGGACGTAAAGAAGACAACGTTCGAAAGAGATACGATCACTACGAGTTTTTAGTGATGCTTGTTTGGGTTGACGAACGCCCAGTCGCCTTCATGGACTTGATGAATCGAGTCTTCAAAGGGTTCCTGGACAAGTTTATCATCGTATTCATCGATGATATCCTAGTTTACTCTCGAAGTGAGAAGGAGCATAGAGAACATCTAAGGGCCACATTGCATACGCTAAGGGAGCAACAATTGTATGCCAAATTCAAGAAGTGCGAATTCTAGCTACGACAAGTGGCTTTTCTAGGCCATGTGGTGACGAAGGAAGGCATCGCGAGTAGACTCAAAGAAAGTAGAGGCTATTCGGAATTGGCCTACCTTGAAGAGCATAACGGAGGTACGAAGCTTTTTAGGATTGACGGGTTATTATCGAAGATTTATGGAAGGCTTCTCAAAGATAGCTAGGTCTCGACTAACTTGATGAAAAAGAGCACCGGATTCCGAGTGGACGGATGCTTGTGAGAAGAGCTTCCAAGAGCTAAAACGACGGCTAGTCACGGCTCCAAGTACTAACCATTCCGTCCGAGGATGGAACTTTCGTAGTTTATACGGATGCCTCTAAACATGGATTAGGAGCGGTGTTGATGCAAAATGAGAGAGTAATAGCTTATGCGTCACGAGAATTAAAGGAGTACGAGCGAAACTACCCGACACATGACCTAGAATTAGCGAGCGATGGTATTTGCCCTAAAAATCTGGAGACATTATTTGTACGGGGTAAATTGTGAGATATACATAGATCATAAGAGCTTACGATACATCTTCACACAAAAAGAGCTGAACATGAGACAAAAAAAATGGTTAGAGCTGGTAAAAGACTATGACCGTATAATTAACTACCACCCGGTAAAGCCAATGTTATTGCCGATGCCTTGAGTAGAAAATCGATCGCTGTGGTACGGATGACCTAGACGTCGATAATGAAGGACCTACAAGCACCTGGAACTAGAAATAGTTCCTATAGGCCACAACAACATGCTATCGGCACTATTAATCCAGCCGATGCTCGCAATAAAGAATTCAAATTGAGCAACAAAAGGATGAAAAGATGAAGGAATTGAAGAAAGGTATAGAGGCCGGAGCAGAGTCCGATTTTGTGATGGATGATAAAAGAATGATTAGGTTCAAAGGAAGACTATGTGTTCCCGTAGTGGAGGACATAAAAGATGAGATACCGAAGGAAGCACACACAACTCCATATTCAATACACCCGGGAGTACGAAAATGTATCGGGATTTACGACAATATTATTGGTGGGCGGGAATGAAAAAAGATGTAGGCGACCTTGTGGCAAGGTGTCAAACTTGCCAACAAGTGAAGGCGAAACACCAAAGACCCTCGAGAATGTTAAAGCCACTAGCAATTCCGGAATGGAAGTGGGAGCATATAACTATGGACTTCGTCATGGGATTGTCAAGATCGGATAGAGAGTCAAATGCCATCTGGGTAGTTGTAGACGAAGTTGACCAAATCAGCACACTTTCTTCTTGTTAAAACCACATATGATTTAAACCAATATGCCCAATTGTATCCGGATAAAATCGTGAGACTACATGGGATTTCGATCTCAATCGTGTCGGATCGAGATCCTAGATTCACCTTCGCATTTTGGAAGAGTCCGCATAAGGCCATGGGCACCAAGCTCAATTTCAGCACGGCTTATTATCCATAAACCGACGGACAATCCGAACGTGTAATCCAGATTCTTGAAGATATGCTACGAGCGTGCATCCTAGATTGGTCTAGAAAGTGGAAGAAATACATTCGCTTAGTTGAATTTGCGTATAACAATAGCTATCAAGCTTCAATTGGGATGGCTCCCTATGAGGCTTTGTATGGACGACGATGTAGATCTCCGGTGCATTGGGATGAAATAGGAGAAAGAAGATTGCTAGGACCAGAATTGGTACAACGGACGATCGAAGTAGTAGACCGGATCCGCTAACGGATGAAAGCGACCCAAAGTAGACGGAAAAGTTACGCGGACAAACGAGAGGAAGGATCTAGAGTTCGTGATCGATGATTATGTATTTTTAAGAGTCTCACCAATGAAAGGCGTACTACGATTTGGGAAAAGAGGAAAGTTAAACCCGCGGTACATAGGACCGTTTGAGATACCTGGAGCGAGTAGGAGATAAAGCGTATCGCATATTGTTACCACCACCTTAGCGAGAATACACAATGTATTTCATGTGTCTATGCTAAGGAAGTGCATTGGAGAGCCGAGTCAAATTTTGAATATAGAGCCGTTGAATCTTACTTCGATTTAATGTACGAAGAGAGACCAGTCCGGATTCTCGATCGACGGGTCAAACAGGTTGAAAAATAAGGAGATAAGGCTAGTTAAGGTTTTATGGGAAAACCATAACCTCGAAGAAATGACTTGGGAACGTGAGCAAGAAATGAAAGATAAATACCTCGAGCTATTCAAGTGAATCAATTTCGAGGATGAAATTTCTTTTAAGGAGGGAAGAATTGTAACCCCCGTAAAAACCTTTTATCACGTAACGCGACGTGTATTAGTAATAATTAATATATATATATATATGTATATTAAGAGTAAGTATAATTATCATTTCATCATGAGAAATTAATGCTTGAAATATGTGATTTATGTTAAATTAAAGTTATTGTGCTTAAGATTAATGGTTTAATTATTAAAGAAATCAAATATGCAAAATCGGTGTTTTAAGGACTATATTCTGCTCGAGTTTTGGGTGAATTATTTGAGGACTTTAGGGTCATTTTTGGGTCAACCTTAAGGAACGAAAGTTGTTCATCTATGTGTTGACTAGATCTGTATAAAAGTTTATAATATTTAGACCTATACATTAAGAGTTATACCAATTATAGTGAGGGTTGTTTCGAAATGCATTCTGCTGGAATTTTGGGAGAAGAATCGCCTGAATCTTGTGAGATTTATTTGATGTTGTTAGATTGATTTTTGAGAAAAACTTAAAGAATAAAAGTTAGTTTTCTATGTGTGTAATAGCTCTCTATAAAATTTAATAATTTTTGGATACATATAGAAAGAGTTATGCACATTTTAGTATAGATAGGTTAGGAGAAAACACCGCTGGAATTTTAGGGGGAAAAGAAATTTTGAATTTTTAAAAATGGAAATTTCCGAATTTTTATGAAAGAAAGTAGTTTTATTTACTTTAATTAAGTTAATTAATGATTTTAATTAGTCTAAATTTTATATAGACACCTAAGCAAATGCAATAAATGAATTTAATGCCAACTCACCCATTATGGATTTCAAAGCGACCAGACTTTCCTCATGACTCACCCATAACCTTTACACCTTATCCCATTAATTTTTAACACTTGTAGCTGAATGAAAGTAATCATATATATATATATATATATATATAGCAAGTGTTAAAATAGGAGAAAAATTTTAGTAACCCGTAGGTACCGTAAATTGAGAGAGAAAAGGCAAGAAAGAAAAGAGAGGAAGAAAAACGTGAGGAGAGAAAGGAAAGGGAAGAAAAAGAGCTAAGAAAACTATAATCAACCCTAAAAGAGGTAAGTAGGTTTCTTTTTTTTTGGCTGATTAATGTCTTAAATGACTTTTTTAAGTTATTTTGTTAGTGTTTATTTCATGGGTTGTAATAATTTTCAATGGTTATATGCTTGATGCTTGGGATAAATCTATGTATGGATGCCTTGTTGTGATGATTTATGATGTTATGATTTTTTGAAAAATATCCAAGTATGTGGTGATGGGTTGGATTGATCTTGGACTAAATTTAAGTGAGCTAAAACATGTTTAAAATTGGCTTGGAATGAACTAATAAATTAGTGTTGATAAGGAGTAAATTTTGTCCGAATTTTGGGGTGTATGTTCAAGGATTTTAGATCGATTTCTAGGTGAAACTTAAACAATAAAAGTTGTTCATCTATGTTTCAACTACCTACCTTTAAACTTTCGTGGTCATTGGATTCATGTACAAAGAGTTACTTCCGATTTAGTATGGATAGCTCTAGATAAACTACTATTAGGCAGATTGCTCCCTAAGTTTCAACAATTTGTAATTAATTGTGTACTTGGTATTTAGACCTAATTTTTGGATATGTTATAAATAAATATGTCTAGTATCTAAAATAAAATGATTAAGATTTAATTATATTCTAAAATTAGAAAATTATTTACTTGATTAGGAGTTGCCCGGTAATAAACCCTAAAACCAAAAAAATTAGACTTTGACAAAATTAATAGGTTTGGAATAAACTAAATGAGCTTGGACTAAATAAAATGGAATTAAATAGAGTCAATGGACCTAGGATAAATTTAATGGGCTCGGATTAAAGTAAATGGACTTGGACCTTCTTTTAAATATTAATGAAACTAATGAACAATATTAATGAGTGGAGATTGTGTTCTCGTTGTGGGTATCATGATTGGTATGTGAGCAATGGATAAATTCCGAGTGTGGGTTGGACCATGAGTATGGCATGGAATGAAGGGTTGATACCTGAATTTGGTTGAATGTGATTAAATATGTCATCACGTGCATCATGTGCATAGTGGGTGGTTTAAGACAAGTCAATTGATTGAGCAATGATACATCTAGGTTTGATAACCTAACCGGAATAAATGGGTATTAGTAGTGCGAGTACTCTAGGATGTGTGCCCGCACTATTAGACGATGGATTTTCGCTAATAGTAGTTACAACGAGGGATAATTTCGTTGTAACGGAAGATGATTCGAGGATCATTTGGATGAAATCAAGCTCGTGTGCTTGCACTTGTTAGACGATGAATTTCGCTAACAGTAGTTACAACGAGGGATAATTCGTTGTAGCGAAGGTGATCTCGTAGACCACCCGGATGATAAATAGAGTAGACTAGCTAATACCCGAGGTACCCGAGATTAAAATTTATGAGTATGGTGGGAAGTCAAAACAACATTGCATATCACGTGCATCAACTCGCTTACCGAGCTTCGGCTCACCTCGTTGTTATTTTTTTTTATGTCTTGACGAGAAAAAGGACAAGTTGGTACGGATGTAGCCGGCTCCTCCTAACCGGCTCATGTGAGGCACCATATATTAGTTTTTATTTTGTCCGTAAATTTGGGGTATGGAGTTCGTGAGAAATTGAATATCGCCTGTAATGTTTTATTAATGTATTTAATTATGTTATGTAAATTTTATTTTAAGGAGTTATATACGTAATGTACTCGTTAAAGTCCTAAGAATATCATAAGAACACTACTTAGAGTTTAAGGTATGTCATCATAACGCGCTTCGTCCAGTACCTTCTTGGGTAGTAGAAATATGAGCTGGGCGGGGGCGTTACATTTCAGCTAAGAAAATATTGGTAAAACAAATTGTGTATTGTCTAAAAAATTGATCAAAAAAATAAATTGTCACGACCCCTAAAGTGGGCCATGATTGGTACGAGAATTGTAGGACCCACCTCGATTCAAATACACCTCGAATATCTAAACTTTAACTATAAGATCATTAGAAAATCAAATATCATACTCAAACCCACAATGTCACAATTTCACTAGTCAATTCCTTATAATTTCAAGATAGTTTAAATTCTATAACACTTATAAATTCCATAACACTTATATATATATATATATATATATATATATATATATAGCCTAACACAATTCTTTAGAGTGTACTAAATATCAAAGTACAAGTTCCAAAATATTATAAGTAAATGAGCTACATGATCAATATGTCGGTTTCAAGATAAATAACTCAGTGGAAGTCAACAAGCAATCTCACAAGTCCTATAAAATTAAAATGGTGGAATGTGAGCAAAATAACGACTCAGTGAATAGATAACATATAACATAACCGATGGAGGGAAATGGACAAACGGTTGATAATTTAAAACTTGTTAAGATGAACCGTATGTTTTCCAAATTCATACACATACTTATCTTGAATATCAAATCGTATCTCATATTTTTAAATCTTCCCAAGCCATAATCAAAATCTCATATCAAAATACTTATAATCAAATTAGATCATATCGGCATCAAAACTACACCTAGGAAACATCCAAAGGTCACACCACTTATGACTAAGTATACCACGTGTTGGCCGACATACAAGCTAGCATTACACCTCTCCCGCTATCCGGAGTATTTTCATATTAGTGAGTTCACAAACCAGCCCCCCTCCCCCGCGCCCGTGACTAGGTATCCAAAGGCATCAAACAAATCGAAAATCGCATAAACTTATATATATTATAAAAATAATTCAAAACCAACATATCCAAATATAATTTATTCTCATAAGCAGATTTGATATTGCAATTAGATATCAAATATCACAAATCACAATCTAAACTCAAATCCAAACTCATATTTAAAATTATAAAACAAATACTTACTTAAGTTATATGAATAAAATCATAATCAAGGATCTTAATCACACTAGTAATTTAATCCATATGATTTAATCAAAATCTTAAGTAAAATTCTTATCCAAAACTCAAAATCAAAACTTTCTTATAACAATATCAAATTATTTTTTATGATAAATAATTTCAAATTACACAAGAAGTCTGTTCATATCTAGGTCCTAATAGATATAAATTTAACATAATTAAATCCATCATGCATGACAAAGATATTTAAAGAACTTTTAAGAAAATGATATGCTATATACTATCCACTCGCAAAGACTAACTGGGCAATCAAACAAAATCAAGGTCACTCGAAATGGAGTCGCATGCTCTAAAGAATCTAATGATACAAAGTAATTGAATAACCATTAATATCACATACCAAAGAATAATTTGAAAGTAATTGAATTATTTAGAAATCGAAATACAAGATAAATTACAAGAATGAAATTTATCGAAAAGACTAAAATTTAAAGATTTTAAACTAGACCCTTACTCTCTCAACCCATTCTAAACAATCACTCAACAATTACATCTTAAGCTCATTCTACAATTCTTTTTTTAGTAATCCAATTTAAACTTTACTTCAAATAATTATCCATCACCAATTTTCAATCAATCTTAACATATACAATCTTTTCTTTACAACTCATCATCCTAACTAAATTGAGAATTTCTCAAACTCATAGTCCAATCATCAATTTCATGCAGCCATTACCTTATTTCAAGTCTCAATTAATATAAACACTTACTTAATGATGAATTTCTCAAATTCAATTGAAATCCTAGCCTTAACTTATCTCAATCTTCAATTAATGACAAACCCAATGTAAAACAGTTCCAAAATATCTAATAAACATCATTTGAAACATAAATTAGGTTAAACACTTACTTAACCATCAAATTCCCAAATTTAATTCAAACTTTAAATAATCAACTCTCAATTAAATCATCAATTCTATTCTAATTCACTCAATTCTCATTTCATTCAGCTTTAATTGTATTCATATGCTTAATTATTCATTTTTCCTAAATTCTTTTCAATTCAAAACCAAAATTTCAAAATTAACTATTCATCATCTTCAACCTCTCTAATTAATCATATTTGCCCAATTCAATTTCAATTCAATTTCATAAATCACTAACCCAAAATAATTAAATATCATTTAATCAATTAAAATTACTTAAACATCATTTTCCCAAATGAGTCTCAAAACTATAATAACTTGAATAATAATAAAAAATATATATATTTTGGGGGTTGGTATAAAAAGCGGGACAACTTGGCCATCCTTTTATTTTTCTTTTTTTCTTCCTCTACCTCACACAATTCTCTCCCATTTTTCTCCCAATTCCTCTTGTTTGATTCCTAAGCTAATTCATGTTAAATTAGCTTAAGGGAAACATAAATTAGTTGGTTTAAGTGGATTATAGCTAGATTGGAGCTTGGGAGCTTGAAAAGCTAGAAAGAAATTAAGATTTAAGGAGCATTGTGTAAAGGTAAGAATTTTGATCCATTGATTTTTGAATTGTGATTTTTGTAAGTAGTTAATGATGATATTGAATTGAAATTGCTTTGGGTTAATGATTTGTTTGAGGAATTACTTAGATTAAGGTTAGGGTTCTTGAGATCCATTTGGGCAAAGTTTGATTAAGTGATCTTAAATGTTTAATTGATGTTTAATTATCTTGGGCATGTGAAATAAGAGGTCAATTTGAAGTGAAATCAAATGAATTTAAGAAATTGAGAGGTTGAAGATGATGAATATGAATTTAGGTTTTAATGGGAAAGAATTTTGGGAAAAATGATGAATTAAGTTATAAAAGTATAATTAAAGATGAACGGAGTGGTTATTGGGTGAATTAGAATATAATTGATCATTTAATCGAATTGAGAATTAGTTGATTGTTTAAGGAATGGATTGAAGATCCGTAAAGGAATATGATTAGATGATTATTTAAGACCAATTGAAGGATTATAGGATTTGATTAGATTATCGAATCGAGTCTTCCCAATCAATTCCATTTTGTTTAATAGTCTTATATGCCTTCTTTCATCGTTTTGAATCATTTCTTGAGATAAGATATTGATGGATGCCCCATCATTTGTGATGCTAGATTCTTTAGAACGAGTGACTTCATCACGGTCTTAATTCTATTCGGCTCTTCAAATTATATTATGAGTGTATATTAACTATTATACTGTGTTTTACATTTCTTAATGATTTATAAGTAATTTTATTAGAAACTAGATGGGGATGGACACTATAAATTTTGAATTATTTTCATATCAAAATGATTTGGTATGAATTGAAATGAGATTGAATGTGTAAATGGATTTGATATGTATTTTTAGATTTGAACATGATATATTATATCTACTATTTTAAGTATCCATATAATATTTGAAATACATACATGGTATTTGAAATATCGATTTGAAACTCGTGTAAATATGTTTGGTTTTCGAAAATGTTTTCGAGGCCCTAGGGAACCTAGTTATCGAAGGGGTAGCCTTTGAGCTCAATGATACGAGGATTCATCTCGTAGGAGGGGTGTAGTGTTAGACTTTATATTAGCCAATATGTAAAAACCTAGTCATGGAGGGCGTGAACTTTGGGTGTTCGAACCCAACGATACGTTATTATCCTATTGGTGTATAAAACCTATATTTGTGTTTTTCATATGAATATGTATGAACAAATGCTTGACGAATTGATATGAAATGGTTTTGAACCATTTCATTTGTGATATGAAGTGTATTTTTGATATACATGTGTTTTAAAGAATAAGCATTGCATTTTGATATGGCTTTGAGAACATCATCCGTAATCCGTTTCTTTTCCTTAGTATATTATATAATGTCTACTCATTGATTCGTGGTTTGCTCACCTCTCATTATTTCAGCTTTGTAAGATATTGAGGGATTCGCTATTGTTTTTTTTGGCTATTTTTCGTGAAGTCAACGTTTTAGTCGTGCAACTTACCTTCGTTGTAATTCCTTAGAACTTATGTATGTTTTGATTTGCTTTATCTTAAATGTTCTAAAATTATAGTGATGGGTAGTGTATTAGGAGTTGATTATGAATATTTATTTTGGGATACTCAAATTTGAATTTGTCTTGAGGTTGCAAAAGAAATGTTTATTAAGTTATGATAATGTTGATATTTAATGACTAATTGAGTGATATTAAATTGAAGACTATAGTATAAGTCCAATCATGATTTAAGGTTTAGATTAGTATTCGAGGCTTGCTTGGGTCAAGGTTGGCCTCACGGTCCCCTTAGTCCTCACACTGGTCATAGCCTACTCTCGAGGTAGTGACAAGTGTTGGTATCGAAGCATAAGTTATAGAGTCTAGGTTAATTACGGAGCATAGGTTCTATTCTAATCCATAGTTTTACCTTAATTAATTACATGGATTAATCAACGAGTTTACGTATTAGTTTAGGTTCGCTTGATAAGTTATAAGGAATAGACATGTATAAGGGAGAAATGTATGTAAAAAGGAGGTTTTGCATAGAACACAAGCATGGAAATTTTCCTTCCAAGCCTACCACCGTGTATCCATTTTTCTTTATAATGTATGTACGTAGTCGTGTGTAGTGATAAGTTTGCGTTAAAATATATGTACATAGAAGTGTACCCATATATATATATATATATATATATATATATATATATATATATATATTCAAGTGAGGCGGGCATGCATGGACATTTATATCTTAAATGGAAAGTGATTCAAATCACATATAGGCCATGCAAATGATTCTGGTTGTGTGAAATCCATTCCAAAGTGTGTAGATTCCTTCTTCAAATCATGTTAATTTTATTATAGTCGTGTGCCTCTATGCCTTTTTGAATGAATGTTTTTTTTTGAAATATTACACACGGTCGTATGACAATTGCTTTCAAACCATGTGAGATATACACCGCCCATGTGACTCTTTTTCTTGAAAGATATATTTCAATTAACTTATGTACATGGCCATGTGAAATTATTCTCCAAACTATGTGATATTCTTTTGCTTGTGTCCCTCATTTTGTTAAGTACTCATACGAATGTGTGACTTTTAAAACAAACTATGTTTAATCATTTATGCCCATGTGACTTCTTAAACTAAATCATGCACGGAGTGTGTTGATTTGTTCTTCAAATCATGTGTCTCCTTTTTTCCCATGTGCTTTTCCTTTTAACTTGATTTTTTATGTTTGTTCATTTTGTTCCTTGTATTCTTGGATTTATACATATTTTGTTTTGGGTTCACTCATTTTGGTTTGTTAAATTCTTCTTGTAAGCCCAAGATCATCATCCTATGTAAGTATAAGCAAGCCTAATAAAAGAGTGGACAAAGATTATATGACTTATGTATAGATTGATTTTTTTTTTAAATATGCTAAACTTGGATTTTATCCCATATAGGTTACTATGGTGAGGACTAAGTCGAGTGATCGTAGAGAAGGTGCCTAGGCTAAGGCATCATCCGGACCTTCATAGTCCTAAGTAGAGCTAGCTTTATAGAGGAAAAGACCACGATATGATGACATCAATTGACATCATGGTCGGGTTCCATGCTATATAGCATACTCGTAAAGACGATGGCCGAGGGAATTCAATAAACGTTTTAGACCATAATAGGACTAATGTCCGTCAATCAAGGATTGGGTAGAGTAGGTATTTACGTAATCGACACCTAATCGAGGTTAGCGGGGTTTAACCCATATGTGGTCGAGTTCTTAAAGTTAAAGCCACCAACTTATTTGAGTGATAGGGATGATGAGGAATTGAAGCACTTCATTGATGAGAAAAAGAAAAGATTGGTAGTGCTTCGATGACTTGAGGAAAGGAAAGTTGAACCGGTACATTCATACTCGAGGAAAGTGCCGAGTGAGTAGTGTAAACGGGACAGGAGACATGATTGGTCTTAGGGACGGTTTAAGAAAGCTTTCCTAGAGGAGCAACCGCCAAAAAGCATTAAAAAAAGGCCAAGGAATTTGAAAGACTAGTGCGGACTTACGATATGACGAGTGACGCGAGTGTGAGAGAAAGTTTGGTAAGCTAAGTGAATATGCTCTAGAAATAATACCGACTACGGAAAAAGGGTGAAGAGATTTGTGAATGGGTTAGTAGATCCTCTTTTTGCAATGGTGTTTCCCCAAAGGTTTCAAAGCTATTCAAAAGTCGTTGATTATGCCCATAAGCTCGAGATGAGAAAGATGGTGAGTAGGGTATATAAGGAGCAAAAGAAAAAGAAAAAGAGTGATGCCTTATCATCCGGTATGCACAAAGGTCATAGCAGTAGATCTACCCGAGTATGTGAGTATGAAGAGTTACTCTATCCCTCAAAAGAGATATTCTGGATAGAGTAGCCATGGTGGATCGTAAATGAGTGTGAGTCAAAGATCATCGCAGTTGGTCTATCAAGGTTTTGAAAGAGGATACTCGATCTATCAAGTGTGTGGTAAGATTCATCCGAGTATATGCTCTGGGGGACAAAAGCATGTTTCTTTTGCCATCAACGGTGGTCGTTCGATCTAAGATTATCTTAGATATAAGATGGCATACGCTGCTACTTTGGAAGGGGTACAAGCATATCAAGGTCGAGGATCGGCTAGTAAAGGTCACGAAGCTCGGGTGGTCAAGGTTAAAAATGCATTAGTGGTGGCTAAGCTCAAGTTTTTAACATCACCCAATAGGAGGCTACGGAATCCAATATCGTTATATCGAGTACCCTCAAAGTCTTTTCATTTGAAGCAAGGGTAAGGGTGACTCATTCATCCGTGTCCTCATATTTTAGTAAGAGATTTGATGTAAGACCATATATATTAGAGCGAGTTTTTGATGGTATCAACACTAATGAAAGTAGGCTGATTTGGTATTTAGGAATTATGATGTATGGGTAATGGGTAAAAATTTGATTATGGATTTGATTTTATTGGATACAAATGACTTTGATGATATGATCTTAGTAATGGATTGGTTAGCTAATCATTATGCTTCATTAGATCGTTATAATAAGATAGTATATTTTAGAGATTTTAGAGAAGAAGGATTTTCTTTTGAAGGAGAACGAGTATAGCTCCTTCTAATTTAGTGTTTGTCATGAAGATAAATAAAATGATGAGAAAGGGATGTGTAGCCTATTGGCATGTATGAAGAAGATCGATGATAATATGATTAGTTTGGACCAAGTTTTAATCATTAGTGAGTTTTTTTTTATGTATTTCCAAAACAATTACTTGGTTTACCTCCGGATGAAGAAATAGAGTTCGGTATTGAATTGCTTCTATGTATCGAACTTATCTCTATACCTTTCTATCGGATGACACCGACTGAATTAAAGGAGTCGGAGGTTTAGCTTCAAGACTTATTGGACAAGGGGTTTAACTAACGAGCATTTCTCATAGGATGTTCCGGTTTTGTTTGTTAGGAAGAAGGATGAGAGTTTAAGGTTATGTATTAACTACCATTGATTGAATAAAGTTATGGTGAAGAACAGTGTATCCGTTGCCAAGGATAGTTGCGATAGATGATTGGTTTGATCAATTGAAAGGTACATAGTATTTCTCTAAGATTAACTTGAGGTTCGAGTACCATCGGTCGAGCATTAAGAGAGAAGACATGTCCAAAACTATCTTCGGGACGTAGTATGGCCAATTAGGAACTTTTGATGATGTCTTTGGCCTTACCAATACTCTAGCAGACTTTCATAGATTTAATGGATAGAGTGTTTTGACACTTCTTTGATAAATTTGTAATTGTGTTCATTGATAACATGCTTGTGTATTTTAAGAATGAGAGGGAGTATGAGAATCATCTAAGACGAGTATTACGGACGTTAAGGGATCGGAGGTTATATGTTAAATTTTTAAAATGTGAGTTTTAATTGGAGAATGTGGTGTTCTTATGATACATTGTGTCCCAAGAAAGAATTATGGTTAACCCAAAAAGGTAGAAGTAGTGAGTCATTGGTCGAGACCTACTTCGGTGATGGAGATTCAAAGCTTTTTGGGTATGGTTGGGTATTATCGAAGATTTATGCAAGGCTTTTCAAGGATTGTATCATCTTTAACTAAGTTGACTTAGAAGAAAATGAGGTTTTAATGGTCGGATAACCGTAAAAACGTTTTCAAAAGTTAAAGATGCGTTTGACCACGATACCAGTTTTACCTTACCTTTGGGTAGCGGTAGATTTTTGATGTTTTATGTGCCTCATGAGTGGGTTAGGATGTGTATTGATGCAGCATGGTAGGGTGGTAGCTTATACTTTGAGGCAATTGAAGAAACATAACCAAAACTACCCTACACATGACTTGGAATTAGCGAGCAGTGGTTTTTACCTTAAAAATTTAGAGACTCTCCGTATGGAGAAACTTATAAAATCTATGTAGATCATAAGAGTCCGAAGTATATATTTGATCGAAGGATTTGAATTTGAGACAAAGAAGATGGACAAAATTGCTGAAGGACTATGATTGTACCATCTAGATAAGGCTAATGAGGTAGTCGATACCTTAAGTAGGAAATCGATCAAAAGTTTAACTCATATATCGAAGAAGAAACATCCATTAGCATCAAAAGTGGATAGATTATGAGATTTTATAGTGTTCGAGTTAATGAGTGAGGTAATCTTTTGGCCCATATGGAGGTTAGGCCGATTTTGTGGATTAAATGCGAGTGCCTTAAGTTAATGATGATGAGATCCAAGAGATTTACGACGAAGATGCAAGAAATAAAAAATTAGGTTTTAAAGTTGATAATGGAGGCACTTGGTGGCTTCATCGATTATTATGTGTGTCAAAAAATTCATAGTTAAAATAAAAGATTTTGATAGATGGTCATATTATAATCTATTCTGTGCTACCTAGTTATATTAAGATGTATAAGGATCTCCATGAGAATTATTGGTAGATTAGAATGAAAAAGAATATCGTGAAGTTTGTTTCATGATGCTTGATGTATCAGCGAAGTGAAGTATGAGCACTAAAGACCGAGTAGGGATGTTATAAGAGTTATCACTACAAGAGTGGAAGTGGAAAAGAGTGATAATGGATTTTATGATGGGTTTGCCTCGAACTTAAAGAGGCTATGACTCTATTTGGGTGATTGTGGATAGAATGACTAAGTCTATGTACTTCTTACCAATAAAGACTACTTATAGGTATACTCAATACGCCTAATTGTATATTGATTGAATAGTATCTTTACATGGTATTTTGGTCTCTATCATTTCGGATCGACATACTTAATTTACATCTTGATTTTGAAGAAAGTTATAAGAGCACTTGGTATGAGACTAAACTTCGGTATGACATTTCATCCTCAAACAGATGATCATTCGTAAAGGATAATTAAGGCCTTAGAGGATATACTTATAGAATGTGTGATGGATCTAGGAGATAGTTAAGATCTTCACTTACCATTGATTCAATTCTTGTACAACAATAGTTACTACTTTAGTATTGATATGGCACCATACGAAGCTTTATATGGCTGAACATGTAGATCGTCAACATGTTGGGGGAAAGCTAGAGAAAAGGAACCCCTTAGAGGCTGGAATTAATTTAGCTCACTACCGAGAAGGTGAAGTTGATTCAAGAACACTTTAGGACTACATATAGTAGACATAAGAGTTATACAAATCCTAAAAAGAGACATGTGGAATTTCAAATTAGTGATTTTGTATTTCTCTAAATTTCTTCGATGAAAGGAGTAATGTGATTTGACAAGAAAAGAAAGCTAAACTCGAGGTACATTGGACCGTTTAAGATTATGAGTCGAATTAAAGCAATGGCTTATGAGTTGTTGTTACCTCCACAATTCTCAAGCGTACATCCGGTGTTCCATATTTTTATGCGAAGGAAATACCTACATGACCTATCTTATGTCTTAGAACTACAAATGGTGGAATTAAGTCCCGATTTGTCATACGAGGAGCAACCAACGGTTGTAGTGGACCGTCAAGTTAAGAAATTATGAAATAAGGAGAATGTGTCCGTCAAAGTTAGTTGGAGAACCATTCGATCGAAGAAGCCACTTGGGAGGCTGAGGAGGAAATGAAAAAAAAATATCCTTAATTGTTCATCTACTAAGGTTTGAGAAAATGTAATAACCTAAATAATAAAAAAAAAATTTAGAGGCTCGTATATAAAATGGGACAACTTAGCTATCTCTTTATTTTTCTCTCTTCTTCCCCTCCCTCACATAATTCCCTCCCATTTTTCTCTCAATTCCTCTTTTTTCATTTCTACGCTAATTCATGTTAAATTAGCTTAAGGAAAACATACATTAGTTGGTTTAAGTGGATTATAGCTAGATTGGAGCTTGGGAGCTTGAAAAGGTAGGAAGAAATTGGGATTTAACGAGCATTATGTAAAAAGAAGAAATTTGATCCATTTATATTTGAATTTTAATGTTTGTAAGTAATTAATGATGATATTGAATTGAAATTGCTTTGGGTTAATGATTTGTTTGTAGAATTGTTTAGATTAAGGTTAAAGTTCTTGAGACTCATTTGGGGAAAAGTTTGATTAAGTGATACTAGACGTTTAATTGATGTTTAATTGTCTTAGGCAAGTGAAATAAGAGGCTAATTTGAAATGAAATCAAATGAATTTGAGAAATTGAGAGGTTGAAGATAATGAACAATGATGAATTCGAATTTAGGTTGTACTTGGAAAGAATTTTAGGAAAAATAAGAAATTAAGTTATAAAAGTATAATTAAAGATGAATGAAGTTATTATTGAGTGAATTAGAATAGAAATAATCATTTAATCAAATTGAGAATTAGTTGATTATTTAAGGTATCGATTGAAGATCTACAAAGGCATGTGATTAGATGATTATTTAGGACCAATTGAAGGATTGTAAGATTTAATTAAATTATCGAATCAAGTTTTCCCAATCAATTCCATTTTGTTTGATAATTAATATGTTTTCTTTCATTGTTTTGAATTATTCTTCAAGATTTGATATTGATGGATGCCCCATCGTTTGTGATGCTAGATTGTTCGGAGTAAGCGACTCCATCACAACCTCGATTCTATTAAGCTCTTCAAATTGTATTATGAGTAGATATTATGTATTATACTATGTTTTATATTTCTTGATTATGTTCATTCATATATCATTTTTTAATAATTATTTATAAGAAATTCTATTAAAACCTCGAATGGAGACGGACACCATAAATTTTGAAATTTTTTTGTTTCAAAGTGATTTGGTTTGAATATAAATAAAATTGAATTTGTAAATGAATTTGATATGTATTTTCAAATTTGAACATAAATATATTATATTTTCTATTTTAAGTGTTCGTATAATTTTTAAAATACATGCGGGGTATTTGAAATACCGATTTGAAAATATGTAAATATGCTTGGTTTTCAAAAATGTTTTTGAGACCTTAGAGAGCATAACTATCGAGGGGTAGCCTTTAAGCTCAATGATACGAGGCTCTATCTAATAGGAGAGGTGTAGCGCTAAATTATATGTCGATCAACATGTGAAAACCTAGTCACGAGAGGTGTGACCTTTGGTTGTTCGTACCCAATGATACGTTATTACCTCATAGGTGTAACAAACCTATATATGTGTTTTTCATATGAGTATGTATGAACAAATGCTTAATGATTTGATACAAAATGATTTTGAACCATTTGATTTGTGATATGAAGTGTGTTTTCAATATGCATGTGTTTTAAGGAATAAGCATTGAATTTTGGCATGGCTTTAAGGACATCATCCGTAGTCCATTTTCATTCCTTAGTATATTATATAATGTCTACTCACCGATATGTGGTTTACTCACCCCTCATTATTTTAATTTTTTAAAGATATTGAGGGATTAGTTATTGCTTCGTTTTGACTACTTTTCATGAAGTCGATACTTTAGTTGTGCAACTTACCTTTATTGTTATTCCTTAGAACATATGTATATTTTCATTTTCTTTATCTTAGATTTCTGCAGTTATATCAATGGGTAGCATATTAGGAGTTAATTATGAATATTGATTTTGGGATATTCAAATGCGAATTATCTTGAGGTTATAAAAGAAATATTTATTAAGTTATGATAATATTGATATTTAATGATAAATTGAGTGATATTGAATCAAAGACTATAGTATAAGTCCAATCATGATTTGAGGTTTAGATTAGTACCTAAGGCTTGCTTAGGTCGAGGTGGGCCTCACGATCCCCTTGGTCCTCACATCAACATGGCCCACTCTCGAGGTCATTATAAAGACCCTAGCATTAATCTAACTCAATTTTAACTCAAGAGACAAGCTCATCACCATCAAACCTTAAAATCATCAATAAACATACATAAACATCTTAAATTAAAGAATAAACTTCAAAAATCTTACGTTTTGTCAAATGGGTTTTCAACCCCAATTTCAATCCTAAAACCCTTCAATCCTTCTAAGTTTTAATCTAGCTAAACTTCACTTTAATCAACTTATTTTATGGTTTTATTAAGATAATTGGGCAAGTTTTTAACTTATTAATGGAGGGAAATAGGAGAAACTAGAGAAAGTTTAGGTGAGAAATAGAGGATAAGAAGAAGGAAAATGAGGGACAAAATAAGTTGTCTCATTTTTCTACTATGTCATCTTTTTCTTTTTTTACTTTCAAAATTATTTCTAAACTTGCTTTTAAACCTCAAAACATCCACTACTATGATCCATCTAACTTAAATAAAAACTCTAAAATACTTCAATTATCTTTCTTTTTTTTAATCCTAAAAATATATAAATTATTAATTTAAATCTTATTTTTAGGACGAGTTATTACATCCTTTCCCCTAAAAAAAAAAAAAATCATCCTCGAATTTGATTCTAACCATACCTTAGTAAGTAAACAGATGAGAATATTTCCTCCTCATGTTTTCCTCAACCTTCCGGGTGATGTCTTTGGTCGAATGGTTCCTCCAAATGACCTTAACGAATACAATCTTCTTATTGCACAATTTCTTAACTTAACGGTCTACTATTGCCATTGATTTCTCCTCGTATGACAAGTCAAGATTTAAATCCGCCACTTATGCTTCTAAGATATGAGACGGGCTGGTTACATATTTTCTTAGCATGAAAATATTGAACATAGGGTGCACACTCAAAAACTATGGCGGCAATGCCAACTCATAAGCTACTGCTTCAATTCTACTAATGATCTCAAACGGTCTAATATACCTCGGGCTCAACTTTCCCTTCTTGCTAAATCGCATTACTTTCTTCATTGGCGAAACTTGAAAAAACACAAAATCACCATCTTGAGACTCCACATGTTTCCTTTTAAGGTTTGAATAACTCTTTTGTCTACTATGTGAAGTCCTAAAGCATTATTAGATCAACTTCACATTCTCCGTAATAAGCTAAATCAACACTAGTCCTAAAGGTTCCTTTTTCTCGGCTATCGCCTAACATATTGACGATCTATACTTTCGACCATAAAAAACCTCATACGATGCCATATCAATACTAGAATGATAACTATTATTGTACAAGAATTCAATCAATAGTAAATGATGATCCCAACTACCTCTTAGATCCATACTCTAAGCATATCCTCTAAGGTCTAAATCATTCTCTCTTATTAACCATATGTTTAAGGGTGGAATATCGTACCGAAGTCTAATCTCGTACCAATAGCCTCTTATAATTTCAGCCAAAATCGAAAAGTAAATAGAGTACCTTAGTCTAAAATGATGGAAACTAGAATATCATGTAAGAACATTATCCGATCAATATATAGTTGGGCATATTGAGCATGCCTATAAGTGGTCTTTATTGGTTAGAAGTAAGCGAGACTTAGTTAATCTATCCATAATAACCTAAATCAAATCATACCTTCATTGGGTTCAAAGTAAACTCGTTACAAAATTCATTGTCACTCTCTACTACTTTCACTTTGGTAGTGGCAATTCTCGCTACTTTACTCGTTGTTCTCTAGTGCTCGTATTTAACTTGCCGACATATCAAACACCATGAAACAAACTTCATAATATCTTTCTTCATTCCAATCCATAATACTATTCACAAAGATTATTATACATCTTGACATAATCGAATGTATAGAATAGGTCGCATTGTGAGCCTCCCTCAAAATTTATTATCTTAGCTCTAGATCTTTTAGTACACACAACCTCCGATAAAATCATATAGTACCTTTACCATCCACTCTAAACTCTAAACTTTTTCCCTCTTATATCTTAGTAAAAATCTCTTGTATTTTCTTTATCATTCACTTAGGCCTCTTGGATTTGATCCACCAAAATTGGCCTAACCTTAATATGGGTAAAAAGAAAACTCGATTCATTAACTCGAATAGCACTCTAGAATCTCAAAATATGTACACTTTTGATGCCAATAGTCACTTCTCCTTCGATAAATACTTCAAACTCCTTGCTGACTCTTACTCAAGGAATTGGCCACAACATTGGCCTTATTCTAGTGATACAAAATAACACAATCATAATCTTTAAGTAACTCTATCCACCTCCTCTATTTTAAATTCGGATACTTCTAATTAAACATACACTTTAGAATTTTATAATCTATATAGACTTCACAAATCTCTCCATACAAATAATGCTTCTAAATTTTTAAAGTAAAAACCACTATTGCCAATTTTAAGTCATGTATAAGGTAGTTCGCCCTCGCTTCTTTAACCATTTCGAAGCATAAGCTACTATCCTACCATGCCGCATCAACACATATTCTTACTCTACTCTCAAGGCATTCTAAAACCTTAAAAATCCATCACTTTTCGAGGGTAAGGTAAGGATTGGTGTCATGGTCAAACATATCTTTAGCTTTTAAAAGCTTTCCTCACTTATCTTACCATTAAAACTTCACATTCTTCTAAGTCAACCTAGTCAACGATGCTATAATTCTTGAGAAGTCTTCCACAAATCTTTGATAATACCTGGCTAAACATAAAAAACTATAAATCTCGACTCATTGAAATAGGTCTCGATAAATAAGTTACTACCTCTACTTTTTTTAAGTCCATCATAATCCCTTCCTTAAACACAATGTGTCACAGGAATGCCATACTTTTTAACCAAAATTCACACTTCAAAAACTTGGCATACAACTTATGTTCCATCAATGTCTATAACACTCGGTTTAGATTATTTTCATGTTTTCTCTCATTCTTAGAGTACACCAAAATATCAACAATGAACATAATCATAAACTTGCTAAGAAAACAATGAAACACCCTACTTATCAAGTCCATAAAAGCTCGTTAGAGCATTAGTAAAGCCAAACGACATCACCAAAAATTCATAATTGTCATACCGTGTCTTAAAAGTAGTTTTAAAAATGTCCTCCCTCTTAATCCTCAACTAATGATACATGGACCTCAAATCAATTTTGGAGAAACATTCGCACCTCGCAACTAGTCGAACAAGTCATCAATCCTCGATAATGGATATCTATTCTTTATAATCACCGTATCCAATTGGTGGTAATCAATACATAACTTTAAACTACCATCTTTTTTTTAACAAACAAAATCACGAGTGGCCTACAGAGAAACACTCGGTCGGATAAAACTCTTATCCAACAAGTCCCGAACTTGAACCTTTAACTCCTTTAACTCTACCGGTGTCATCCGATAGGAAGGTATGGAGATAGGTTTAGTGCCTTAGGAGTAATTCAATACCAAACTCTATCTCTTTATTTGGAGTTAGACCAATCAATTCATTTGAAAACACATTGAAAAACTCTCTAACGACCGAGAATTAGTTCAAACTAACCACATTATCATCCGTCTCCTTCACATATGCCGGATAAGCTACACACTCCTTTTTTATCATCTTATACGCCTTAATAGTAGATATGAGGTTAAAGGGAGCTACATTTTGTTTTTCTTTAAAAAAAAACTCGTTTTCTCCGAGATTCCTAAAATACACTACCTTATTATATTAGTCTAACAAAATATGATAATTCAAAGCAAATATATAGATTAAAATAAGCCTTATGCTCTATAATTATCCTAGAACCGAAACCTATGCTTTGATACTAACATTGTCATGGCCTTAGAAGTGGGCCATGACTGGTATGAGAATTTAGAGAATCGTAGGACCCACCTCGACTCAAGAAAGCCTCAAATATCTAAACTTTAACTATAAAATCCGTAAAAAAATCAAAATATCACAATCTCACTAGTCAATTCCTTATAATTTCAATGTAATTTAAATTTCATAACACTAGAGTATAACTACGGAGCTCTAGAGTACAATAAAATCAAAATACAAGTTTTAGAATATTATAAGTAAATGAGTCGTAAATCAATGTATCGGTTTCAAGACAAATAGCTTGGTGGAAGGCAACAAGAGATCTCACAAGTCTTGTAAAATTGAAATGGTGGAATATGAGCAAAACAACGGCTTGGTAAGTAGATAACATATAACATAACCGAGGAAGAGAAATGGACAAACGGTAGATAACTTAAAACTTCTTTAAGATGCAATGTATATTTTTCAAAGTCATATACATACTTATCTTAAATATCGAATCATATCTTATATTATTAAATCATCCCAAACCATAATTGAAATCTCATATCAAAATACTTATAATCAAATTAGATTATATACGTATCAAAACTACACTCGGGATAATCAAATCATATCGTATCATTGGATGTGAATATCCAAAGGCCACGCCCTCTCATGACTAGGTATATTACGTGTTGGCCAACACATAGGCTAGCATTACACCTCTCTTACTAGCTAAAGCATTTTTGTATCAATTAGCTCACAGTGCTATGCCTCTAGTAGTTAGATATCCCAAGATAGTCAAACAAATTAAAAATTGAATAAACTTATATATATTCTAAAAATAATCCAAAACCATCATATTCAAATATAATTTATACTCATAATCAAATTTTGTAATGCAATTCAATATCAAATATCATAAATATAATCTAAACTCAAATCCAAACTCATATTTGAAATTATAAAAGAAATAATTACTTAAGTTAATGAATAAAATCATAATCAAACTAGTAATTTGATCCATAGGATTTAATCAAAACCTTAAGTAAAACTCTTATTCAAAACACAAAACCAAAACATTCTTATAACCATATCAAATTATTTTCAATGACAAATCATTTCAAATTACATAAGAAGTCTATTCCCATCTAGGTTCTAACAAATATGAATTTAACATAATTAAATCCATGATGCATGATAGAGATATTAAAAGAAAAAAGTGATATACTATATATTATTAACTCACAAGTACTAACGAGTGATCAAACAAAATCAAGGTCCATAGTATGGAGTCACTCGCTCGAAGAATTTAATGATATAAAATAATTTAATAATCATTAATATCATATACAAAACAATAATTCGAAAGTAATTGAATTATTTAGGAATCGAAATACAAGATAAATTACAAGAATGAAATTTATTGAAAAGACTCAACTTTGATGATGTTAAACTAGATTTACTCTATCAACCCATTCTAAATAATCACTCTACAATTACATCTCAAGTTCATTCAACAATTCTTTTTCTAGCAATCTAATTTACACTTTACTTCAAATAATTATCCATCATCAATTTTCACATATACAATCTTTTCTCTACAACTCATCATCCCAACCAAATTGAAAATTTCTCAAACCCATAGTCCAATTATCAATTTCACACCACCATTACCTTATTTCAAACTTCAATTAATATAAATACTTACTTATTGATCAATTTCTCAAATTCAATTCAAATCCTAAACTTAACCACCTCAATATTCGATTAATGACAAACCTAATGTAAAACAACTCCAAAATAACTAATAAACATCATTTCAAATATTAATTAGGTGAAACACTTACTTAACCATCAAATCTCCAAATTTAATTCAAACTTTAAATAATCAATTCTTCAATTGTATTTATATAACTTAATTCTTCATTTTTTCCTAATTCTTTTTAATTCAAAATCCAAATTTCAAAATTAACTATTCATCATCTTCAACCTCTCAAATTAATCAAATTTACCCTATTTAACTTCAAAAATCACTAATCCAAAAAAAAAAAAAACATCATTTAATCAATTAGAATTACTTAATCAATTTTTTTCTAATGAGTCTCAAAACCCTAACATTAATCTAACTCAATTTTAATTGAAGAGACAAACCCATCACTATCAAACCTTAAAATCATCAATAAACATATATAAACATCTTAAATTAAAGACTAAACATCAAAAATCTTACCTTTGTCAAATGAGTTTTCAACCCCAATTTCAATCCTAAGAACCTTCAAGCCTTCTAAACTTTAATCTAGCTAAACTTCATTTTAATCAACTTATTTTATGATTTTTATAAGTTAATTGGGTAAGGTTTTATCTTAGAAATGAAGGAAGGGAATGAGAGGAAATAGAGAGAGTTTGGGTGAGGGAGAGGAGAAGAATAAGGAAAATGAGGGACAAAACAAGTTGTCCCGTTTTTCTACTATGCCGCCTTTTTTTTACTCTCAAACTTATTTCTAAACTTGTTTTTAATCTATTACTATGATCCATCTCACTTAAATAAAAACTCTAAAATACTTCAATTATCTTTTTTTTTCTTTAATCCTAAAAATATATAATTATTAACTTAAATCTTATTTTTAGGACGAGTTATTACAAAATTAAAGACTTAAACATTATTAAAACAAGTAATAAATAAAATTAAAAAATAAAAATTAATTTGATTGTTAATTGAAATACTTAAAACATATTGTTTTAGAATGTTTTATAATTAAAATTAATTTTAAAAATATTTAATGATTTATTTATTTATTTGTACTAGATGGATCCATTACACATTATTAATCATCTAATACTAAAAAGCATATCTATAAACAATTACAATACTTTTAAGTTTTTTTTTTTTTTTGCATTTTAGTTAGGAAAATTTTGGTAAAAAAAAAAAATTGCTCAATGTCTTGAAAAAATGATTAGAAAAATAAATTAAAGACTTAAATATTATTTTAAAACATAATAAATATAATTAAAAACATAAAAAAAATAGATTGAAAATTCAGATTATTATATAAAGATAGATTGAGTTTCTTTATCTTTTTATAAATTTAAACTCAACTTCCTCTTATTTTGAAAAGAGCAAGGGGCAGTATGGTAAAGTAAAGATGAAGTTCCGAACCCATCCACGTAAAGACAGTTCTGCAGTTGAGACCAAAGCGGATATTGCTTTGGGTTCGCCGCCTTTAGCAAAATTCCAATATTTAGATTTTTTTTTTTATAGCTGATTTCCAATACTTAGATTGGCAAATCTTATGGCTGACACGCGGTTACATCTTATTCTCTTACCATTCTTTTATTATTCTCTAATCTTGGTCTTTTTTTTTTTTTTTTTGGATTTAAACTGACTTATTCACATCGTCAGGTCAAGGATTAGCAGAACAGTGTAATAGGGCTCATACTAGAGCTAATCAAGGGAAAATGGATTTTTGATTGGCCTTCTCTAAATGAGATGCTTAGTAATATTTGGCTTAGTAGGCTTGAAATAGAGTTCGTTGAGGAATCCATAATCATAAGCCTGCAAAGTACTATAATAAACATAACTAGATGTGAATCCATCTGGAATAGAAGATGAATTGCACAGCACCAGCACCAGCACCAGCGACAAAACAGAGATTCTCTGTCAAGAGATATACACGTTAGGAGCGTTGGCTTCATGCTTTCGGAAAGAACCATGGCCTCAAGGCCCTCAACAGACCTTCAAATTTCACATCCAGAGTAGTACCAGGCTAAGAAGATTGCCGTGAAGCAATCCAGGTACAAGCATCGATTTATGCGATTCCCATGCAAAGCCCTTTCCTGGTGAGCTTCCAGGATCCACACATGGAAGTAAACAGTAGTACTTGACCGAGTCTGCCATGCAGTGCACTCTGAAAGCAGTCCATCAATGTACCAGGTACATGATCTGGCTAAACACGAGCCAGCACATATGAATCATGAGATAATTTACATCACTGCAGGAGTCTGATTTCACAGCAATCCACCACATAAATGATGTACCGAAACGTTGGCTAACTACCTAAGGCATCCGCTAGGCCAGCAGTTACAAGATGCATTCTTTGAAATTTGCCTGCATTCCTCCAATTATAATCTGCCTCGACTGCTTATTGATCCCACAAAGAGAATAGAAGGAGCGGATCTATCTTAACCCTACTGCCTCTCAAGAGTCGAGACCACAAGCATCATCTGTCAATTACCATTTTCCTGGCAACAAACAAGTTCGTTATGAAAACTGCACCAATACCAAGAAGCAAATAAGAAAGTAAAAAATATCTAGGTCAAAGAAAAATCATGAGGTTGCAAATATCTCATGGTATTTTAAAACTGTGACGGCTTAATATCTCTCTATATACAAAACAGCCGTGACTATGCACTCCAAAAGCAAAAGAGCTAAAAAGAAAAACGGAAAAATTATTAGCAACTCCTGTGTGGGTTTATGAACAGATGGAATTGATTTCCCTATAAAGCCCATGGAAGACCATCATCATGTATGATTCGACACTTTACCACGTCCATGCAGGGCACAAAGCTATACATACGGTGACTCACCATAGCCCTATTTATCTGAAAGGCCCCGAAAAAGGAGCAGTGAAGTATTCACATGATGCCTTTCAGGCACAAGCTGCTCCGTTTTTGGAACTGGTTTTACAGTTTGTTCTTTGTCTGGGAATGGGAATGAGAGGGAAAGGGAAAGGGAAGCAGAGACACCATCATCCTCTTCCTTGTTCATCACCTTGTTTGGAGGCTTGTTCTGGTTATTATTTTTCTCTACCATTCCAAAGAAAGGCAGGATTCCCTTATTTGGGGATTTTGTCTCAGCCCCTAAGGCAAGCTCGAGATTTGGAATCCCATCACGAAATCTATCTTCAACATTTGATGAGTTCCAGGCCATGGAGTTATCAAGCAACTGAATATCCTTGACATGATGCGGATCCACAGGAAAGAAGTACCTTTCATTAGCTTCCAGGTCCTCCATGATAACCTTTTCTTCAGATGCTGTGCCGTAGCTCTTCCCCTCAATCAAGGAGCTGGAACCCAAATCACATGTCTGAGAAGTAAAACTACCACTCAAACAATTTCCATCTCTTGAACCACTTCCCCCATATAGTCCACTGAAACCCATCTTAAGCTTCTTGCCAATACTCTCTCCATCTACTAACTTATTGTCATCAGCCTTATCCCATGGAGTTTTTTGAGTCATGCTACTTGAAGTAAGTGGCACAGTCTCTGACAGATCCAAATATGGTCGTTTCCTTGAGCCTTTCTCTGACAAAGCCTCTGCATCCCGATTCACATTATCTTCATTCAAGTCCCTTCCAACTTTAACATTATTTCTATCACAGTATGTTCTATCGAATATTTCCTCACAAAAAGTCCTCTTGCCACCTGAATCTTGACTACCAACACCAAAAATCTTGAATGGCATATCTTCTCCAAGACGTGAAGCACCTTCATGCATTTGTATCTCCTCCACATCAGAGCCAGAATTAGTTCCACTTACTTCTGTACAGGGTTTAAGCTCCACATCCAAACTGCACTCAGGAAGACCAACTTCTTCCTGTGAAAAGAACGATCAGCATTGACTGAATTGTAAAGGTATGTGAAAAGAAGTTTGAAACTAGCTTCATAGAAACTAATATGCATGAGCAGCCAAGAAAAGAGAGAAGAACCAGAAATAGAAGTAAATATTTAGGAACAATGTCCAGAGAGACTTGGGTTGTGTTCAATTTTAGGGAAAAAAAAATCTCATTTTTATCCCTGGCATAAATCTTTATTCTAAAATCATTCCCACATAGAAACTGAGAACATATGTTTACTAACTCAGTACATAGTTTTTGAACATAGAAACAAGGACCTCGCTTGGATTGTCTTCAAAATAATGAAATCAGAGAGTTTTAACAGGGGAACTAAACAATCGCTTGGATTGTCTTCAAAATAATGAAATCACTGAGTTTAAATAACAGGGGGACTAAACAAGGCCCTTCTTTTCTGAAGCGACAACTATGGAGGACAATTTTTAATGGTGTAAAATTAAAAAGCAGGTGTTTCCGAGAAAAAAAGATTAGTACACACATGTTTCCCAAATTTCTGTCATCTAGAAAATTGAAAAGTACACAAACTTAATTTTTTTGATGAAATATTTTTCATGCTCTACTGTTTCCTAAAGCCAAGAAAGGTAAATTGGGCAATCCTATGATCCTTATTTGCCAAACATTTCAGAAGACAAACCACACTGAAGTTAATTCACGATCTTTGACTTCTAAGTTTTCTTGCTTATCCTTTCTAGGGAGAAGTATCAAGGACCTCAAAGTGCAAGAAAATCTAAAACCCATGCACAATAGACATTATTATGCACAAGCATGAAACAAGAATTTTGACTGTGTCAGTCAAACTGCAATAAAGTCCCGTATCAGAAGCCTACATTCAAAATCTCTCACTAAACTAGCATCAAATCAAGAAGCATACGCCAGAAGATACGTAGTATTCAAACGGTTTAATTAGTGCTGGGGTTGACAAATGATTTGAGCATTAATAGCTGCATATGATTCATTGCAGGCAGAGACTATAAAGACAATGTTGAGATTTCAATCAAAACATACATGAAAGGTCATGAAATATTTTGGGAGCGCAAATATCATGATAATATTTGTATGAGGTCATCAAAGCTATTTTTGGGAGCACAAAATATTTGGTCCTTAAGCAATACACGTTCCATAACAAAATCATTTATATGCATTGCATTCAGGAAAGTACAGGTGCACTTATTCAAACTAACATGAAATTTACCTTTTACACAAAAAGTTACAGTAATTAGGCATCAACCAAATGACCTATGCCATGCTAAACCCATTCAGCATTTAAATATCTAAGGTCACAACTTAATCACTTGGCTCAATAGGCCTTCAAGTTACACAGCCTCTTAGAAAAGAAAATATGTAATTCAAAAACCTAATGTTATTAGAACAGGAAAAGACATAGTTTAGGGTTAGAAAGTATTAAAAAAAAAAAAAAAAAAAAGAAGAAGAAGAAATCTAAAACCAAATGCTTTATAGAATTACTATGAATCACAAATGTCAAAATCACATTCAAATCAATCATGTGTGCCATCTTTCTGAAATAGCACACATACTAAATGGTCTGATTGGATCGTGGTGATAAAAGAAAACCTGAATGTTATTGCCACTTATTTTTTTGAATATACGGCAAAGTCACAAGGCAATAAAAACTTGAGAACTTTATGATATTGCTAAATTGCTGATCAGTGATGGCTAGTGTCAAGTTAAATGAGTGGAAAAATTTGAAACTAATCTCTCTCTCTATCTTTTTTTTTTTTCTTTTCCTTTTGGATAGGGAAGGCAGGGTTGTAATGCATCATATGTGTATTGTTGGGATTGTAGAATGTTAGCCAATAGACATAGTAGCCACTCCACCAAGACTCTGAACATAGATAAAGCCATAACATAATATCAGCCAAATAAGTGTTTTTTTGTTCGTCATGTGTAAGGCAAAAAAATTACCAGGGGAGGACTGCTACATCTAATTTCTGGGCACCATGAGGTACAGCTTCCTGGAATCTTTGGCAAGGATTTGGAGTCAAGTTTACCGTTTTGCTTCTCTAGGATCGTATGTGAATTAAGTACTTCGCCATCAGAATTCCCGTTCAAGGGCACACGTGGCTTGTCAGGAACATTTGATGTACGAGGCGCATCACAAGAACTGCCACATGCAGGTGTTTTGTTAACTATACATTCAGATGCACATAGATTCGCAGATGAAGACAAGACCGCAGCAGAAATGTCATTGTCCCTGGGCACCACATTCAAACTGGGAATAACTATCTTCTTAAATGAATCTGAACAATCAGATGCCCTTCCCTTGAACACTCCCCACAAGAAATATAACATGTTCCAGCCTGCAAATAATAATCACACTAAATTAGTTTAATTCCTATACTTTTGAGCATACATGCTCCTTGCAAATTCCTACCAGAAAAGCAGCTGAAGGCTAGCTAATTGACTTATGCATTGTTAGTTAGAATGACAGTGCTTTAAAATTTGCCAGGCTGTCCCATTTGGTTATTTATTGAAAAGAGATTAATATCTATAGACTAATAATTTCTTATGTGCATACACTTCATTCATTTTTTCCCATATAGCTGTTGGAGCATTCGTAAAACTGTTGTTATCTTAACCTGAGGTAAAATGTAAAAGCTGATGACAGTCTCAGACTTCACAAGAACCTTAGACAATCAGAACTTCTATGCATCTTCCAACAAATAATGGAGTGCTGTCTGATTAAAAAACGAAGCAAACAATAACATAAAGTCCCAAAAAATTGATAAGAGAACATGTACTTAGTTCAGAATAAGTATCAAACAGAAGTCTGCACAACTGAGAGCAGCGGCCACACAAGAAAGGAGGGATTTGAAGCAATAAACAAAATGATAAAAAAAAAAAGATCAAGAAGATCATGCCAGGCAGTAACAAAAGGGAGAGGGAGGGAAGTAAAGTTATATAGCCAGGTCAGGATCAGGCTTTATTACGCATAGAGAATTGGCGATTTGGTTTTGCTGCAGGTGAAATTGCACAAACGAAAATCAGAGGAAGGTTGATTGGGATAGGTTGCTTCATCAACATCCATAGAACGATATTTGATGGTGTAGGTCACAAAGATCTCATTCCAATAGAAATTCAGCAAGAATCAAATTGAATGAACCTCAAACATTTAAAATAGAAATTTTATCGCAGAATGATTATGGGGCACCAGAATCAGTGTTTATAAATCAATTTTGAAAATGTACTTACGCTGGGAGTTCTCTGGAAGCTGAGTGGATGGGAATATGAAGAATTCAACACCATCAAATGATCCTTTGAGGGCCAAATCCTTTTTAATCATGCTGTCCAACAATCCCTTGTAGTTCTCATAGCTGTAACACGAGCAGTATAAAAAACAAATAAATATACAGACAGATATATGCAGGAAAACCATTCAATCAGAAAAGGCATGCACATATTTACCTTTCAAAATCCTTGGCAAAGAAGTAAAGAGCAATATTTTCCTCTTTAGCACCACTAGTGTGGAATTGTCTTGGCCACGTGCTTAAGCGAGGTACTTCATCCAAGTTAATTTTCTGAGGAAACTTGTTAACCATGTCAAAGACTTTAGGTGATGCACAAGTCGATAGATGTGCTTGAATTCCACCATATAGGTCACTAAATTTTTCAGATCTATGCACTTCAAACACCCCCTGTATTTATGTAACAAAAGATTATCTACATTGCATTTTTAAAAACATGTAATTGTGGAAGAAAATGTAATGTCAAGGCACAAACATTAAGACAAACTTACTGCCAGACATATTCGTGCTCTGGGATGGCTGACATCTTCATAAGGACAGACTTCTCTGCTGAAGCATGAGCAGGCTTTCCCAAATAAGGGGCAATGGAATCCAATCGCCCAGGCATGAAAGAACAAACTGCATCAGTGGAGTGCTCATTAAGCTGCTTCATGTTATTAATATTTGTCGATTTGCAGAGCTCAGAGGAAGTGCCAAGGTTCGCTTGCCCTTCAAGTGTTCCTTCAATCGTCGTATTTAAAACTGAAAACTGATCTTGAGAAGCTATCTCGCCACTTGCATCTGCATTTGACAAGGACAACCCATCGGATTGATCACTTTCTTTTTTCTTTCTGTATATTCCAGGCTTCTTAAGCATAGCAGCCTCAATTGCAGCTTTCAATTTACTACCTTTGCTCATCTCCTCTCTGGCAGTTCTAGAAGTAGATGCATCATTACCAGAAGCCAAAGGACTAACAACAGTGCAATTTTCTGTAGCATGACCGATTTCCTTGCACTTCTGACAAGTGACAACTGCATCAGTGGAGTGCTGATTAAGCTGCTTCACGTTATTAATATTTGTCAATTTGCAGAACTCAGGGGAAGAAGTGCCAAGGTTTGCTTGCCCTTCAAGTGTTCCTTCAATCATCTTATTTAAAACTGAGAACTGATCTTGAGAAGCTACCTCGCCACTTGCATCCACGTTTGACAAGGACAACCCATCGGATCGATCACTTTCTTTTTTCTTTCTGTATATTCCAGGCTTCTTAAGCATAGCAGCCTCAATTGCAGCTTTCAATTTACTACCTTTGCTCATCTCCTCTCTGACAGTTCTAGAAGAAGTAGATGCATCAGTACCAGAAGCCAAATGACTAACAGCAGTGCAATTTTCTGTAGCATGACCAATTTCCTTGCACTTCTGACAAGTGACATTTTTCAACCCGGTGGTGCCAGCATGCCTCAAGCGACTGACAGAACTTTCCCTAGCTTTTTCACCTTGATTTGATGATTCCCGTGATCGAGATAAGCCATCTTGCAAATTTTCATTAGCATTATTGGACTGTCTCTCAGCATTCCAAGAAGAACTGGATGAGGGTTCATCCTTAGGGCTAAGTTGATTCAATTTTTGTTCCACAGAAATACTGCTAATTCCATTTGTAGATGAAGCTCGAACTGCATTGGCAAAAAATAAAATTCCTGCTTAGTCACCTGAACTAAAAATAAAAAACAAATTAAGTGTATCACAAAATACAAAGGGGTACAACGAGACGACATTATATTTTGTCAAGTCTATCATCAAGAAAAACCTGAAATACCTGGAATATCTGCACCTTTACGACCTACACTACTCGTTGATCTTGATAAGGTACCCAATCTTCCATCACATTGTGCGGACTTCAACTCTCTGTTGTTGCTTGGGGATGATGCTATAGCACTTTCACCACGAGGAGTGAGCCTTTGATCAACCTTAGGTGTTGAAGCAACAGCACTACTTGTCATTGAACTACCTGACGGGCGATCCAATCTCAACAAATTTTTTCTATCAACTGCATTCCGGTCTTTCACTTGCTTTAATGCTCTTGTATCTTGAATGTGAGAAAATTTGGACGAAAGCATTTTAACTTTTGACTCGTTAGTGCTGGATCGGCCTGAGGTCACAGATTTGAATGACATAGACTTGCTCATCATTCTAGCAGGCCCCTCCTTCATATCTAAAGAACTCTCTCTAGTCCCCTTGTGCTTTTGAGGAACTTCATCGACAAGTTTCACTTTCGGTTTGGAATTTAAGGTGTTAAATGAATTGGATTTCAATAAGGTACCTGTAGAAAAAGAAAACTGACTAAATGCTTGACATAATAAAACCAAGTTTGTGAGAAACATTAGAAAGAGCAAAGCCATAGACGACTTCATTCAACTATACATATCAGGTTTAGGTTTTATCTGGTTTTCGGTTAGTCTTGTTTGGAAAGATATTTAAGGAGTTACCATTTAACCCCCAAAAGAGGATCAAATGATAACCTAGTGGGGATCAGGGAAAGGATGGTTAAGGTGGGAAAATTTTATATTTTTGTGTTTCTATCAATTCCTTGAACCCCTCACCCATTTTCCCACTCTCTCACTCAGACAACATTATTAGGCGCACCACTACACATTATTTACAGGTAATTTTTAAAATATTTCATTTAAATTTTGATTTGAAATTTATTAGGTCCTGCCATTACACTTTTTTTAACACCTACCGAACACCATTAACACTTACCCCTCAACCACTTTTTTACCCCATCAATACTTCACCAGTTAACACTTAATTTCCAATTTTTTAAAATCGCACCAAAAACAACCTTAAATTACACTGGGTGTAAAAATATTAGTTCTTTACAACACTTAATGACTTCTTTATGCAATCTAATTTCTATCAGACCAACCCTCACATCATAATTCTCCATCCATATAGATTACTTGTCAACCAGAATTTAATAGGCATTCCAATTATGTCAACATTTATGTTCATCAAAAATATAAACAAATATCCAAATTGAAGACCTATATCTGATAGCAACATATTGCTGTCTGATGGATCTAAAATTGAAAAATAGATCTACATGAATGGGATCCCAAATGTTGGTTGCTTGAAACATAAAATGTGGATTGCATCGAAAAGTTGTGAAGTGCAAAACCAAAATGCCATCAATCTAAGTGTAAATTGGACCTCGCTCTATGCATTGTACAGTAAGAATATGGACAAGGCTCTGATTCTTACCCTTGGAGGTTTGAACACGTGGTCCATTCAAAGAAGGGCGTACATTTTCCGGAATATCAATACTGGAGCGACTGCCAAAAGATGTTTGTTGAGCTATCTTTGCTTTTCCCTTATCTAAGCTCTTGAATGAAGTATCACGTGATACCGCAGCTATTCTGCTAGGACTGCATGACTTGGGTGATGCCAAACTTGATTCAGTAACCTGCCTTTTGGGTGCTGAAGCCAGCTCTATAGGTTCTGCATGTCTCTTGCCAGAGCTTTGTGTATTTGCTACATTTGTTCTTTTTTCCTCAGGATCTGAAATTCAATTAATCTTATAAAGATGCTAGTACGAAAATGCTCCTGTGTCCAGAACTAATAATTAAATCACTGAAAAAGAAAAAAGACAATTTGGACTGCTATTACAACTCTACCTTGCTTTTGATTTTCAGTTTCCTCAGCCAACTTGCATTCTTCACATAGCCAATTACCTTCAGGAAGTTTCTGAAGCATCTCTCGCATACAATAGCTGATAAGTAGCAGCAACCATGTTAAAACTTGGGCTAGAAACAATGCAATATAAGATAAAAAGAAAAAAGAAAATAACCAATTTGGGTTGCCAACTGAAAATATAGATGAAAGGTTGTATATTCTTACGTGTGTTCTGCACCATCAGCACACCTACTACATATAGCAAGCAAATCCTCCCGACCTGCATCCCCACAAATATCACATACTTTTACCTGTTTCAGGCAAGCAAAACAGTTCAGACGAGGACAGAGGGGAACCCAAAGGGAGAGAAATTAAGAAGCAAATCACAGAGAATAGAAACAACAGAAAGAAGGCAACAAACACATGTATGAGCTCAAAAAATATAAACTGGATGGAAGAATATACTTTCAAACCACCAGAATGCAAGTATAAAATGAAAAGAGAATGAAAAAAGTTCTGAAAACATTCAAAAAAGAACAACTTGATCTGATGCATATATAGCCATCTTACTAAACAAGTATAAGAACAATTACTCACGTCATGTTCCAGAATTTCAGACTCGTCACTCTCGTCACCGGATGCAGATTGCAAAGGAGGCTCCTGCGTATCCGTTAACTCATCTGACTCGTTCAACTTCTCTTCTAGTCCACCTTGGTCAGGACATTTAAAACCCTTATCTGATTGGTCCCCACTATCCTTGTCAGCCTCTGATTCTAATTTTGAATAGATTTTGCATGAAACCTTGGAACTATCTGCATTAATGGTACTTTTACCATTTGCATCATTATCAGCATTGTTGTGTGCAGCCAAGTTGCTGCCACAATCAATATTAGATGCTGCTTTTTTTGACAATGACAGATTGACCTGTTCCATTGGACATTCAAATGGTTTTCCATGGTCATGTAAAGATGGATCTTCATCGAAACGTTTACCATTTGCATTCAAGGAAAGGCACTTAGTCTGGACCTTTGGTGAGCTACTACCAGCATCAGCATCATTTGAAGGAGTCTCCAATGAGTCTGATTTGTGAGAAAATAGTGCCTTTCCAGATCCTTCCACTTCTAAAGCTGAACTGCGCAATAAATTATTCCTGTCTAAATTCTTGTTAGGATAACTAACCACTTTGCTTGTATCAACAGCTCTACTAACACATGACATGTTATCATCATGGCCCTCTTCAGATTTAAAATCCCCATGCTTCTTTGAGAAAGCTTTCTGATCTGAAAGACACTGTGGTTTCAGAGAAAACTGATCCTCTGCAACAGCTCTACCAGAGGACAGCTTTGGAAGCATCTGAGAATCAGCTGAGGCATCAGCATCAGATGACCTTATGTTTGCTTTACTTTCTGCATTTTCAGACAGAGAATCATGACTTGAACTGACACTGAGCAGGTTGCTTGCTTCACTAGTGGTATGCTGTAAGCTGTCACGTGCTCTACTTTTAGAAGAGACTAAACCATCACCATCGTTATTAGAATACTGACTCGATGCAGTTACACGACAGGTTTCATCAGAAAACTCATCACCCTTTGATCCCATGCAGGCTAGCTTAAGATGCATGCAAGATGAACAAGGGGCGGAGCACACATTACACGTCCCAGACTCAGCTCTGGTACGAACCTTCTGTCTCATGGAAGGCTTGCCTATTCCTTTTTCAGCCTGTGATGGTTCCTAGTACAAAATTATGAAGAATATAAGTAATCAGATAAGAAAACAACATCAGGGGTAGAATTCACACCTTCTTAGTAAAAAAAAAAATCATCCCTCAGATAGTAAATTTGCATGCACATAACACATAAAAACTGAACCAACTATATAAGGTTTGCATTTAAGCAATAAGCATTTTTCTTGGGGTTTTCTTATTATATGTAATAAAAGTGATAACTAGTTCACTTGCATGCTGCCTGTGGCCGATAGCCCCTGTAACAATCATCTTTATCAGCAATCTATCTCACTGACACAACAAAAGCACCTGGATTATGACAATGCTACTTAAAGCATGCAGTTATTTTATATTTTTTGAATGATATGCCTTTGTGTTATTAGGATGCCTTCCTTCGATAATGAAACACTTCTTCATAAGACAACTCATCCAATGTGCATTTCCAAGATCATTTTATTAACAGAAGGTCTTATTGCTTCGTTCTCTCCATGGAACATTTCACAAACCTATTTTCCATGAGATATATAAGAAGAATATGCATTAATACTACCTCAAAAAACATATACATCCAATCCTTGTTTTGTATTAAAATAAGCACAAGCCAAGAGAAACAAACGAGTGGGAAGGAAAAATGTAATTGCAGGAAGCTTCAACCAGTCCAGGAGAGACTATTTCTTCAACTGGAATGCTCAGTGTCTCCTTACACAAACCAGAAGGTTTCTCCCACTAGCCTCTAAAAGAGTCCAAGGTTGTGAACTTCAAGCACATAAGAGACATTTATTCAAACAGACAAAAAGAAGGGAGTGCATGCAATTATCTGAGTTCAAAAATAGCCAAGGAACATCAACTATCACTGTCTTTAGGTTGAAACCAAGGGTGATTTATACAATACAACATCACAAGATTTCTTATGCCAAAATTGTACCTAATTAAAACTAGGACAAAAATGTGCCTTCTGACAGAGATATTCATTCCATGACAGCTACATTTTTACGCCCTCGTGAAGTAACAATGGTAGGCAAGTTCCTACCAAATGCCGAGTGCTCTTTTACAACGAAGAAGGGAAGTAACACACAGAAACAAAAATGTATGCCTTGAATGTCAAAAAAATCTACCTTTATATATATATATAAAGGTTAAGTTCTTGAAGTGACAGGTTTGGTGAATAACATATTTATATATATGGAAATAACTAGTTGCTGGAGAATACATCTTGTACTTGCTTGATTATCAGAAACAGAGAAACAACCTAATGACCCTGATAAGATCATTACTCCTTTCAGAAACCCACTTTCTATCAAGGATAAGGATGCTAACAAGATGAATTAACGTGGCAGGAAAAAAATGATTAATAAAATAGATTAAGCAACATATGACTCCTAACCTCAAAAGCTTATATGAGGAATCAACAAGTAAACACATTTTTAGGTAGAGATGTATTAGAATATGGAAGTAAAATAGCAGCGTAAAACAAAATTGAAAAATGTAAAACTAATATGATAAAGTAAATGCACCCCCAGTAATATTATTACAAGTCTTCCTTCCTGAACCCCAAGACTTCTCAGACCTTGGTTTTGCAATGGTGGTCATCTTTTTACCAAGTTTATGATTAACAAAGACACATGACAATCTTATAGAACTTGAGAATAACAGCAATATATCAATCTTTCAGGATGTCAGAATAATGGCTGAATTCAAAATTGATTCAGCATTCAGCATTTGATAGATTAACTATGTTCTAAGTTTAGGGTAATGTTAGTCCACAGTGAAGATGATAAGAAAAATAAAAATAAAACACCATGCTATTGGCATCAGAATGTTTATCTAATACAAGTCCCATCTATAGCTAGATTATTATCCAAATACGGCATTTGAACAGCTTCCACGAAAGAAAGATTCAATGCATCTTAAATGCCACCAACCCAGACGACAAACCCGATTGCAATGTTCAATTTCATCCTTTTATGCTATATACACCCATATTCATTCAATTGAAGGTGCTAGCTTTCAGAGTAAACTCTAAAGGGAAAGAGAGAGAGAGAAAAAGAGAAAACAAACAGCATGTAAATTACCCTTTCTCCTCACCATATACTTCTTCTGAGTTTCCTCTAATGGCCCTTGCATACGATGACTCCCCCTCAACACAGAAGTGATCTAAAAAACACCACCAAAACCACAATCTGATCAGAAAAACAGCAAAAAAAAAAAAAAAAAAAAACCCTAATCCAACTAACGCAACACGCAGACTTTCTAACAATCCAAAAACAATAAGAAGGAAACACAAATTAATCAAATTAAATAATTAAAAAAAAAGAAGAAACCCTAAAAAAAGGGGGGACTATGCCTTTGGTTCCCCAATTATATCAGTCGCATTGTACAGCTCTTGGACGTTCCTTCCTTTTCGCTTGGCTGCCATCCCCTTCCCCACCGACACAATCCACCACAATCCACCACCATCAATCCCTAAAATTATTTTTCTCCCAAAAGTCACCCAAATTATTATCTAGGTTTCTCTCTTTCTCACTTTATTAACCACACATACAAAAATCAGATTATATATCTAATCATACAACTCCAAGAGGATCTAATTAACACGCACACCACAATATCTGCTCTTATTTATCTATAAAAAGTCATTTAACAACTCATAATCTTTCTATCTCTCTCTACTTTCTCTCTCTATGATCTGGAAACGAAATATTGAAATAATCGATTTAAATAAATACTAATAAAATCCATAATCAACTTCTTCATGCTCTCTCTCTCTTTCTCTCACTCCATGCTTTTGATTGCTTCTCTCTCTCTTTCTTCTATTTATCTCTCCCTCACACCCAACGACTGATAAGTTTTTTTTTTTCTTCCTTTCTTTCTAGATTTCCTTTCTATTTTTTTCTTTCCTTTTACTCTCTCCACATTTTCCTGCCAAAATAAGTTTTGTGTAAATTAGTTTTAATTCCTACATTTTGAACGATATTATAATGTAGTCCTTTGAATATTTTTAAAAAACATATACACACGCAAGAGGATTTATGGTATGTTGGAAAAATCACAGTTGTGGATTGTAAAAAATATTTGGTAACAAGTGTTGTTAAAATATTTTTATATTCAAAATTTTTATTTTGTAACTTTTGACTTTTGGTTTTTAAATAATTTTTAAAACGGTTGTCAGAATTATATATATATATATATATAAACTATGTATTTAAAGGACAACAAAGGTAAGCAACAGTTGTGGGGACTAATTATAAGTTTTTAAATATAAGGGATTTGAGTTATAACTTTGTTCAGACTCTAGGGACTGAAAATAATAATTCATAATTTCTTTTGCAGATTTTTTTATTTTATTTTTTTTTTTTTTTTGAGGGTCAGGTTGGGTGTTCCAGTTTTAGAAGTTTTTTTTTTTTTTTTAATTTTATTTTGTTGTTTACTATATTTTTTTCGGAAAATTTAAAAAATGGGATTCAAATTTTGAAAGCCAATCACAAGCCTGTCTGGTTGCACGTGCGCTGTTTGGGATTTAGCACGTGTGAATCGTGATACGTAGAGCGTGTGTTGACTTGGCACGTGTACTTTGTCATGTCAGGCAAGAGCCACGTGGGTTTCTGCCAGTTTTATATAGTTTGAGCCAGTAGCGTGTTATGGGCTTATGCCCGAATTCAGAACCAGTTTGGGAAAACGCCTTGCTTTTGGGCATTTGCCGAGCTTTGTGGGCTTTTCCTCTTACAGCTTCCTCCAGTTACTTGAAGGCATCGTAATTACTGTCCTCAAATTTACAAAATAGTAAGGTAATGTTTATGATGCAATAGGTGTTAATAATTATAATTTCGTGATCATTCTTTATAATTTAAATAATTTTTACTTTGAGATAATAAGAAAATTTTTTATTAAAATTATATTTAATTGTTTGTAACTATCATTATTATGAAGTAATAAGCTAAATTATAAAAAGAAAAAGAAAATTTTTCAAGATTTATTTTGTAAATCTATTTGACAGTTTATAATTACTCATTTTTTACGAAATCAATAAATAGTATGTGTTTTTTTAAAAAAAAAATTAACAATGTGCTTTTTGAGTTGTAATCATATAATAATATTAATAATTAGTATTGTTACGAAATAATTAATTTAATTACCGAGTGATGAGATAAGTCATTGTAATATAATAAATAAATATATTTAATAGTGTGTAACTTAAAGGCTTGAAGTAATCATAGCAAGCCTTTTTTTATCCAAATGCTAATGGAAGTAAGTATTGGTAGAATTCCAAAAATTAATTTGGAAGTCGAGAGGTATATAAATTATAAAATCAAGAGTTTAGACTTTTGAGTTTTAATTAGCACAAAAGCGGCACGTAATATCAAACTTTTTTACTTGTAACAAAAGTACCATTTTCAAAGGCACCCAATCGAAACATGAGGGGGTTGATAATTTGATTTGTGGTCAAACGGTCCAAACTTCTTCTAAAATTAAGTTATCAGTGGATTAGTCTTTTAATTTTCAATTTCAAATTGGACCTCCTTCTAATTGTTATATATTTGAAAACAGATTTTTTTTATATATTATTTTTTCATCAATTCTAACATGCAAGTTTAATTTTTTAACATTTAAAAATGTACCAAAACATATGGATGTTTTGTTTTTTCTTCTAAAACTTATTTCTTCCCTCGTTGCTAAGAAGTTAGCAATTAAATAATATGCTTATATAAAATGACTTTTATATTTATATAGGATATATATATATACACACACACTCATATGTCTATCACTTAATAAACTTAAGATATATTAAAAATGATTTTTGATAAAAAAAAAAACTATTTGATTAAACTTTTTTTTAGCCCATTTAGCTTAGATTTGTTTAAAGATTGATGTATGACAAATTTGATATAAAAAAAAAAAAAAAAAAGACTGAACCATTTTCTATCTCTAGATAACTTCAAAAAAGCAGCATGTTTTATTATTTTAGATTTATTTAGCTTTTTACATTGATGACTATAAGTTACACATGATATGATATATGTGTTTTTAGTATGTTTTTTCGAGACAATTTATTTGGAGACATAGGTTTTATATGAATATTAAATGTTATTTAATGAAAGAAAAATATTTAGTTATTTCACGTTTGCAAGTATAGTTAACATTGGGACTTGACGGAAGTTAGCTATTAGATTAATTTGCAAACCTCTAACTGAAAAAATTAAAGTAATATATGAATTAATTGACAAGTGAAAAAAATAGAGGTAAAATGAATAATTTACGTGAACACATTTTCAAAACTAAATATAATTTCATTTTCGTTGGAGAAGGTCAAAATAAAAATAAACAATAAGAAATTTTTATTATTATTATTTACTTAAAGAATGATATATTACATATATTCATTGTATGCCAACTACATTTACCACTATTGTTGTCTTTGTTGTTGCCACCGTCGGAGGTGGTGATGGATTAACAATACATATTTTTTAATTTATTATTATTAATCCATTACCATCACTTTTTTTTTCACAGTCATCTCCCGTGGTGGTGACATTAATTTTACTATACTATAATTGCTATACTACCTCCTCTTCCTCTTCCAACATCATTACAACCACAATCACATTTACATAAGAAAAAATTGCATAAAACGCTTGCCAATATCATCTCGCACACTCAAATAATGAGATTTAACGTTGTTGATCTCAAACCTTGACAAAAAATTATAATAAAGATAAAAATCAAATATAATGAAATAAAATTAATACAAAAAAAAGAGTAGATGAACATTATAAAGATAGGAGCAAGACTAGAGGGATCCCCCAAGCATTAAACCCATTATTTTATTTTTTTCATCTTGAAAACTAGATAGTAAAAGTTTTAAATTTCATTATAATTTTGTAACTTTTGGTTAATCAATTTAGTCGTTCCAATTTTTGTCAATGTAATTGTGACATGACAATCATGTCGGAATATTAATTAGATCCGGTATTAAATTGACATAATAATTGAATTCAAGATTTGATATAAATTTAATAAGATTCCATTGTTAAATCTTAACCAATTTAATCCACTTACGTATATTCCAAATACGACACTTGCATCCGGATTCTATGCCAAACTAACATTATTCGTGATCCACAATCACCAATGTTTATTTAATATAATTCCACAATCACCAATAATTATACAATATATTAAAAGTATCCATATAAATAAACATAAAAAATTAATTTGAAATTCAAATCAACGTGCCTAGCAACAAACTCATAAATAAATTAGAAAATAATTTTGCCAAAATAATTATCTTGTTAGGCAAATGACTTGAGATTATAAACAAGTCTCGGTAACCATTCTTATGAAATTATTTTTTTTATAATTTCTATTTTTTTTAATAAATATAACCAACTCTTTATCTATGATATTTGAAAGACTAGTCATGTAGGATTTCTAGTCTCGTTAAAGTACTAGGTAATTATTCTTCATTTCAAACTCTCTTTTTTTCAAAATATCTCGTATGTGAGGTAGCGAGAGCATGACAATTTCGATGGAGAATGAGTTAAACCATGGACTTATTTAAAAAAAAAAACTATTCTTGCCATTTTTTTCAAGTTACTTTCGAGCATTTTCTTTATTTATTTTCCAATCATTTAATTTTTCAGTTGTTTTATTTATTAGTTACAAAGTACATCGAATGTGCATTAATGCTTTCGAGCTCCACATAGCTAACTAAAACCCAAGAAAAAAAGCTCTATACCCGAGCTTTGTTCCTTTAAGACTAGATAGAACGATTGAGATAGCTAATGTTCCTTTAGGATTAGATAGAAAAATTCAAATAACGAGTGTAAAACAAGTCTACCGATGTTTATTTGAACTCCCATTTAGATTGAAACTCAAGCATACAAAAGAGATTGTATAGTATTTTTCTTATAGCCCCCACTTGTCTTAAGTTCTCATTAGTAATTTGGATAACTTGGAAAAAAAAAGGCGAGGATTAAACAAAGTATGTCAAAACCTTATAAAAAGTTAGATCATGTCCGTTACGCTTGAATCCTTATAGGACATGAATTAAATGATGTTACGCCGCTTATGTTAAACTCTCTCATTTTTTTTACTAATCCTTTTAAAAAGTGTGAATCATGTTAGAAAGATTTTAAAATATCTTAATTATGGATAATTTTAAGATAAAGCTAGAGTACACTCGGTATGATAAACGAGAATGTTGTCTTGATAAAGAAGAGAAAATTAGAAAGTAATTTATCGTAATGTCCAGTTCTAAAGTTTGTTCTAACACAAATTAACCAACTTTATGATATTTCATTTCTCATAACAAATTAAAAAACTCTTTCTCACTTTTGAAATGTATTTGATGTCTATAGATGCAATGACATTCTTCTTACATCTCATTTCGTAATCACGTGGATGTGTCTCTAGTGAAAATTTATTTATTTATTTAAAGTTTAATAAGTTTAATGTAAATATATTTCTTTTATTGAGAACTTAAAATTTAACTTGGTCAATTCTCATCTCAAAACCAATCACGATTCGACTTTTTGATTTTTAACTATCAACTCGATTACCTAATTGCTTATATTAAGAGTGAAGGTGGGATTAAAAGGAAAGGAAGACAATGAAAAAATTTCAAGAAATATATAGAGTAAATGTCTAAATAGAAAGAGGACAAATTTGAACTACCAAACTAAAACTAATAAAGGATTTATATAAAAATGGAAAGGGGGCAATTGCCTTCTTCTCCTCCTTGTATGTCCCCACTCTTGATTATATGGGACTAATCAATAATCTTGAGACAACTATGTTAGAACGTCGAGAGATTTTGAAATCAGAGGATTTAGGATGCAATGAAAAAAAAAAAAAACTTGTGGATGAAATTGAGATGGAAATTTAGTAGTAATTTAAGAATTGGAAAAGGAATAATTTTTGAGAGAGAGAGAGAGAGAGAGGTGTGAAGGCAAAAGTAAGCACGTGCACATCACTAAGAGGAAGGAAACAAATAAGAAGGCAGATAAGAAGCAGCAGTTTCACTTGACACATTCTTCCTTCTTTGGTCAAAGATGAAAAAAAGAAAAGAAACAGAGAGAGAAAGAAAGAGGCTGAGAGCAAATTACAAAGGCAGTGAAACATGAAAAACAAAACAAAACAAAACAAAACGTTAAAAATAAAAAAGAAAAAACCAACAACGCAACAACCTTTGCTTTGCGCTTTTTTTTCCTTTTAATATTAGTTAATTAATTATTAATTAACTAATAACATCAATGGATGGATTCCACCATTAAAATTCCTCACAACAATTTCTCTCTATCTGATGTTTTAGAGAGAGAAACATCAACAAATAATAAGACTAATCTTTTTCAGGTTTTATCATCATAAAAATTTTAAAAAACACGGATAAATAGAAGATAGAGGAAGATATAGCTGTTTTACTTTAAAGAAAAAAAAAAAACTGAAGATTTGAGCTTTCGAGAGAGAGAAACTGCTCCTTCTTTAAACTGATCTGATCGGCTGCGGTTTTATCTGCGGAATAGAGAATTCAGCTGTTCAAGGTGAGACCCACGAACAAAGGAACTTTTTTTTTTCCTTCTTTATTGAAATTTCTATGCTTTGATTTGATGGGGTGGTGAATTTTGATTTTGGTTAAAGTTTGATGCTTTTGACTTCATTGCGTGATTGGATCTGTATCCTTTCTGGGTTTTCCTTGTCTTTGCATCTCGATTTTGTAGCATGTTTGATTTGATGTTTTTTGTTTGGAAGTCCAATCTGTTGCGACTTGCTAGGATTTGAGGTTTTTATTAGTTAGTTGCAGTTTATGTTAATCAACAACTTGTTTTTGACAGGTTATTGTTTTTTTTTTCTTTTTTATTTGCTTTAATTGATTGGTGTAGCAGAAGGAAAACCAACCCGGTTTTTGTTTTTAAGAAATGGTTTTTAGAGATGTTATAAAGGAACCAAAAGTGAAGGTGGAAAGGGCAGATTGTGATTCATCGGTTATGTCTGGCTTGCAAAATTGTCTTATTTCGCAGCCTCCTGTAAACTTAGAGCAAGACTTGGGATTTTTTGAGAAGAATTTGCATATACTGGCTTATATTCTTTCTGGGAGAAATAATAGCAATTCGGAAAATGTTGGAATTGGTTTGTTTGAGAGGGAGAGTTTGAACTCTGATTACGAACCTATGGATACTGGAGAGAATCGCAATGGGCAAGCATCCGAAGACAGTCTCTTGCCTGGTCTTTATGATGATGCTGCGATAGATATTTTGGCTTGGAGTTGCAGATCAGATTACCCCAATTTGGCTTGTCTGAATAAGAAATTCAAAGCATTGATCGAAAGTGGGTATTTGTATAAAGTGAGGCGGCAGCTTGGTGTTATTGAACACTGGATTTATTTAGCTTGTATTTTGATGCCTTGGGAAGCTTTTGATCCTGCAAGGCAGAGATGGATGCGGTTACCGAGGATGCCTTGTGATGAATGCTTCACTTATGCAGATAAGGAGTCTCTTGCAGTTGGGACTCAGCTACTTGTTTTTGGGCGTGAGTTGGTAGGATTTGCTGTTTGGATGTATAGCTTGCTTACACACGATTGGTCCAGATGCCCTCCAATGAACTTACCCCGTTGTTTGTTTGGTTCAAGCAGCCTTGGCGAAATTGCTATTGTTGCTGGTGGAAGTGACAGGAATGGATGCATTATGAGATCTGCTGAGCTTTATAACTCTGAACTGGGTTCTTGGCTAACTTTGCCAGACATGAACCTGCCCCGTAAGCTGTGCTCAGGCTTTTTTATGGATGGGAAGTTCTATGTCATTGGGGGCATGTCAAGCCAAACAGATTGTTTAAGTTGTGGTGAAGAGTATAACCTTGAGACAAGGACATGGAGGAGGATAGAGAACATGTACCCTCTTCCCAGTGCAGGTCATCCTGCAATGCGTTCTCCTCCGCTGGTTGCTGTTGTAAATAATCAACTTTATTCTGCTGATCAGGCAACCAATGAGGTCAAGAGATATGACAAAACTAATAATTCATGGAGTGTTGTGAAGAGGTTGCCAGTTAGGGCTGACTCTTCTAATGGCTGGGGATTAGCATTTAAAGCATGTGGTAGCAGCTTGCTGGTGATTGGAGGGCATAGAGGCCCTCAAGGTGAAGTTATTGTGCTACATACTTGGGATCCTCAGGATAGAAGCACGGACAGACCAGAATGGAATGTTCTTGCTGTCAAGGAGCGAGCAGGTGCTTTTGTGGCAAACTGTGCTGTAATGGGATGCTAATGCTCTGCTTTGTTCCTATCTTTGGTGCAAACCTTTGACTTACGGACAAAACCAAATGTTAAATTGATTGGGAAGGTGACACTTGTTTTGTCATTATCATTTTTATTGAGAATTTTACAATGTTAACTTGTATTTTATTTCTATTTTGATGCTTATTGATTTCATGGCACATAAAAGATGGGTTTTTATCCCATTGTGATTCCATTGAAGCAGGATCTTGAGAGGAAGAATTTGAAGGCAGTCCTACCCTTCAGTTTTTTTTATATGAAGTGGCTGCTCTCAAGACGTAAACCTGGACACATGATACCATGTGATTGTAAGCCCATAATTATGTATTTGTAACATTCTGTATTTGAGTTGTTAAAGGTATTCAGATGATCATAATTGACCACACGTTGACGTTGAAAATCATAATGATTTGGTCTAGATTTCATTATTCTCATTTCTTGGATATTTTTTGAGGAGGTGCTCAGATTTTCATTTGTTCTCTCGAATTGATTTTTTTGGTTTCGTTTGTTGAATAGTATTTTATTATCCATTTATAATGTAGGAGTAATCTTTGTGGTCGTTTCACGCTTTGCTTTTGTTGTTGTGCTCTCTCTTACCTACATTAAAATTTCATATTTTGAAACTCATGTTGTTCAATTCTGCCGATAGAAATCACTTGAAACTTCATAGAATCATACTGTATTTATTATCCATTTATAATGTAAGAGTTGGTTATACTTCTCTGATAACTGTATTGAAGAAAATGATCAACTCCATGATTCATGTCCATAATAGTGTGGAAAAATTAACCTCAACTCTGTTTTGCTAAGTTTAGCAAGTTTGAATTCTGAAAAGAAACCTGTGTTTTAGGGCAGTTCTTTTGCATCTCAATAATAGAACATGAGAATCTGATAGTAGTGGAGTCTCATTTTTTATACCCTCTTTATTGCCTGGTAGAGATTTAAGGCTTGGCTTCCAAATGACGTGATTATTTACTAGGTTAAATGTCGAAGGTGTGGCTTCTTAATTTTAACTGCTTTAACAAAAATGCACAAATTACAGTATGATTCTTTACATTTTAGATGGAAGTCAGTTTATTCTAATGGGTTTATCTCTTATTTGAATCTTGTATTTCGAATTCTTTTGACTGACTTCTTCTTCTTCTTTTTTTTTTTGAGATTTCTTATTTCAGTCCATTTGTTATAACGCCACCAATTAGTAATTGATATGTGGCGTTGTAAAGTAAAAAATCTCGAAGAATAAAGTAAATTAACAAAATTTGGAAAAGTACATGGTTCACATATGGAGAAACCCCTTATTCTAATTGACCTTGAGTTTTGGCAGATCAATGATGTGCCAAAACCAATGTTGTGCTAATTATTCTCAATTCTGATAATCTTATATTTTTTTTATGTAAATACATTGGCCTGCTGCCTAATATTTTCAGGTTTGCTTCTTAGACTCTTTCCCTCACCACAAAGAGTATGGTCCTTTCTGTAGGATGCTGATGTCATAGAAGTTCTCCAGCCATCCATAAAATGTTTGTTTGAAACTGTTTTGGGTAAGTGTAGCGTTCAAAATACATCTAGCATCGTTACTGCTATTGGAAATAAAGGTGCCCTTCCAATATTTGCACTGTCTGCTTGTGAGAATTTCAATTTCCTGCCTCGAACTCTTACCATCCCATTTGCAGTAGGATTTATCAGGATGGCTGACGCTTACTGATAGGAGAATCGTTTTTTTTTTTTTCGCTTTTTTCTTCTTTCCCACTGAAAAAGAAAATTAAATCTATTTTGAGGGTTGATGAGGATATAATGATTGGCTGCGTAACTTTCACTCCCAATTCTGATCGGACAGTTTTGATGCTCTTTTGCTTTTTAATGGTTTTTGCCATTCTGCTATCCCTACCAGGCTTTTTCAAAGTAGGTATCAGATGCCACGACAGTGCCACACCACACCTCATTTATTTGGTTTTAGCAACAAATGTACATCAGTTTTGCTGTCAGTATAATGGAATGGTCGGTCCATTTAGTCCTAAGTTGCTGAAGAGGTAAGCAGTGGCAAAAGCTGGAGCTGAAGTTCAAGATCGGCAGCAGTCACCACTGTCTACAAGCCCGAAAAGGTAAAGCAGTGGCTCAACATTAACGGCCACCACTATCATTTATCCCAAGTGGAAAAGGTAAACACAGTGGCTCAAGATTGGCAGCGACCCCTATAGTTTAGCCACAAGGTGTCATTTTCGTTTATGGAATAATAATAATAATCAGACTTTACATGAACACCGTCATTCATAAAGTAGACTTTCCATGTTGGTTTCCATTACAAATGAATATATGCACACAAAAAAAAAAAAAAAAAAAGAAAAAAAAATATTGGCATACCAAAATCCTAGAGAGGTAAGCGAGTTGCTGGTGTTGACCTTGTGAAAAAAATCTGTCTCGAGTGTGTTACAATCTTTTTAACCTGTGCAACAAGCTGTAAACAATTACTCTCCTAGTCTTCCTTGGAGTAGTAAAAGCAGGGGAAATGATACAAATATTTTTAACCAGGCAAGATGCAGTGACCCTAGGGAAGATGGTCAAAACATTTCAAAAGAGGTAGACATTAGAGCAATCTCAGCATTTCTCTCTACAGAATGAAATAATGCCATTTAACTACAGGTGAAATGCACCCTATCCCCTTGTAATGTACAATACTATTCATTTTAATTTCTCGTTTACTGTAATTCCTATATCCAAGTATTCTACAAAACAAATTCTAGACTACTCAAAGTTAGGACAAACCAGCTCTCATCCAACATTTGACCAATCATATGACGATACGTGGTTAACGTAAATGGATGGAAAGATTGGTTTGTTGCAACTTTGAGTAGTACAGAGTTTGTTTTGTATAATACCTAGATAGAAGGGTTTAAATAAATACTGGATAGTACAAGGGCACAAGGTGGTTTTCACCCATTTAACTACAACTTAAAACATTTTTCAGTCATCAAAAAAATACTAATATAAAAACAGAAGAAAACACTGCACACAACTAATTACTATCAGAAGAAGAAACCAAAATAGGTGAATAAGAGAGATAGCACTCCACTGGTGACATCCTGTTGCCATTCTCTTTTGATACATTTTAACGCATATTTTTTTTTAATTTCTAATTAGACAAGTTGTGGTGCATAGCTAATGCAGAATCTAAGTAACGTCCTTGGCTGGGGTGATCTACATGGCTCCAATCCTTTTTTTCAGTCACATTTTATGCCCTTTAGCAATACAGCTATCAAAGTGGAATCTGCCACAGTAACCCGCTACCCGTAGAATATCTAGCAGCCAATATCATCTTGACATGCCAAAATGCAGTATGCATACAAACCCAAAATTTAATGTAGAATCTTGCATGCTAGCCACTACACCATCAATTTACTCCACTTGATCTATAGATGTCATTGAAAATTGAACATCATAAACTTTTATAGCGCCTTCATGCAAAACTGCTTGCGTCTAGACATCAAAGATGATCCCACTGTGGACCTTCGTATCTGACACTGTAACCTCTGTCAGAAACAAATATCCTACAAAACTAATTAAAGCACAGTTTTAGCTAGTCTTGCATTTTGGGCCTGTAGGTCCAACACAGAGATTGTAAAACTATTATTAATATCCCTTGGTTAGCATGGTCGGAATGAAACCAAAAAAATGGTCGGAATGTGATTATAAATCAGCTAGATAACTCATCTAACCTTTGCGACTTTGAATAACCAATGGTATGGTAAAAACCCATTTATGATGATAAAATTGGCAATGCGGTAAAATATTTTCACATAGCAATGAGAGTCTGAGTTCAGTTTGACTCATTTCACCTCTAATCTATCCAGATTCACTCACTCATTCAGGCAAAACTCACATGACCAAACAATTCAAACGAATTGCAAAACAGAGCTCAACTCTGTTCCTCAAGTAGTTTTAGCTTTTTCAATTTTGTAATCCTCAAGAATAAATGAGATATGGAAGGCTAGTGTGCTTATGATAAAGCCAGAGCATATCCTAATAAGTTTGCAGTCAGCTAGAAGCTAGATGTTGTTCAGAAACAACTTTTAATTAGAACAGTATAAACATGAAAAGGTGGACCAATTTAGTTTAACGTGATGGAAGAGGAAATCAAATGATAGGAGTCTGAAAAAGTGGGTACCTAGTTTTGGATTGTAGTCATCATCTTATAAGGAAGCTTCCTGCATGACAAACATATAACAGCAAAATAAGTGGTCTGCTGATGCAGCATTCTGCATGAAGAAATTATTCCCCGCCTAACATTTGACTAACGACCCCCTGCCCCTGAAGCAAGAAAATGGAGAAGATTTTAGGCTTGATGAAAAGAATCACTACCAAATCCATATAAAGAAAAATCCTGTAAAATCAAAAAATAACTGATGATCCACAATGATGACGAGGTTACTGCATAAGCAAGAAGCACAAGAGTGTTCGAACCAACAATACGCGCTTTTCAGGTGATGTTAGGTGAGGGCTAGTGATGGGGAGGGAAGAAAGACAACACTCTTTCCTTAAACATGAGATGACAGAAAACAATTTAATTTGTCTCATGCATTTTGGCATTTTTCAAACTCTTCTCATGGCAAGTCTACTACATAATCCAAGTGGCACCAAGAATGGTTTGTGTATAAGTGATTATTACACTACTTATAGCTTCATAAATGTCTCTACCATCAAATTTGTAGTTTTCTAGCTTCATATACATTCAAGTTTTTATAAGCTTGATGAGATGTGTCTCCACCATGCTGTCACGGGGAGACAAGATGTATAACGTGGGATAATAAAAGAAATGATTCATTTAGCACATACTTACACAAAGTATACATCAATCAATTGGGTGCTTATCAGCCTGGCGAGATGTGTAATGTGCAGAAAGCAAAAGCAAAGAAAGGAAAGCACTTGCTACAAAGATTGCATCAAACCACCGGTGATAAAAGTCGAACTGAATTTCTCCACCCAAGACATCGGTTATGATTATCCTGCCAACAGACACCAGTTCAAACAAAATCAATAATACTTTGACAGCAGTCCAGTTAAGCAAAGAATAAGTAACAAATAGCCACAAACTAATATGTATTCTTGAAATCTTATAGCTTTGCATTTGCGTAGTTGCTTTGTTTAAGAAAAGAAGATTGGTTGGGGGAGATTTTCAGAAACTAAAAGGTTTCAATCATCCGATTTAAAGCAATGTCATAGATTATCTATGGTTACGTGCAGAGCATAACAATTCACAGTGCAAAATTTGTGGTAAACTGAAAGAAGCAAATCCGCATACACATCAATATTGTGCTAATTAAAACAATACTTTTATTTTCTGGTAAATGAAGGAAAGACCTGCACATTGTAAGAATCAGGTTGACATTCTAGTCTGGTAACTCCATGTTTGTAATTATGTCATTGTTGATAAATAATTCAATATGTAGTGCATGTGGTCTTATTTCAGTAACAGTCCTAGTCTTCCTTCTTTTTCCTGAAAATGAAATGTTTCCACACAAGGACTTCCCAAAGCTTTTGCAACAGATACTATCCCTCAGTTGAGCTATGAGGCTATGAGCCATCAAGAAATATTTGGGGATTTCAAGATTGCATATATTGGCAATGCAAGACAATTTATTCAACCACATTTAAGATGCATTTAGATAAACTAAAGACATTTCAGTTTTTAACAAATTGGGTCCTCAACTTGATCTCAACAGTTTCATTCACAGATATGCACAAGGAGGGGAACAATGCTAGAGACAAGCGTCCTGTTAAGCAACTGATCATGCAATGTAAAATTCTTCTAACTGCAGGGAAATTGTGATCCAACTGCAATTTTGACAACTTTCCCACACTGAGAAAGTTATTGTTTTTTACGACAATAGGGATTGAAACATTTTCTGGTTCTAATGCAAGGGCGTCCACCAGAAAGCTAAAATTAATAGCATGTTTAAAGCAATCACAGAAACTTGGATAGACAATTACTAATAGATAGTTAACAAAAACTAATGTGCAGAATCAGTTATTTGACCTTGCATCAATAACTACCATACCTGTACTCAGTTGCTAAGCTTTTCCTTATCAAAAGAATAGAAGAAACAAAGTACATTCCCATAATTTCAGACAAAAAAAGTACAACGTTGCTTGAAGATCCACTCCCAACTCTGGAAACGGCAAAGAAGAACTGCATATAGCCAAACACAATATATTAATTATTAAGATACGCTACTTCTTACTTGCCATCTATAGAACCATCAACTTCAACAGATTTATACTATAGTTAGTTGAGAAAAATTCTATGCATGCATCTGTAGCAGTCATGTCAAAGACTCCACTACTTTAGGATTGTGCATTTATTTGATCTGGTGAGGGCAACCAGTCTAGGTGCTAATCATTAACATTATCAACTCTCGTAGAGTTTAGCGAGCATCTTGCAATATGAATTCAGCACTCGCCTTGACTAATTAAAGCCATCATAAATTAAGTAATCCATAAGGTACGGACTCAAATCTGTCCCTCTTTCAGAAGTTCTTAGTTGTCCAATATTTATGCACTTATCCAGTAATAAAACAAGGGAAAGAAAAAACAAAATGCAGAGCCTTGTAGATTTCCCCCTTCAAAGAGTTCCTGTCTTATTAAAATCAGTCATGACTAGCAAATAAGACAAGATAAATATCTAATGAACAAATTAACAAAAAGGAAATGGAAAGCAAATTTACCTTCATAAGATTTGTTAAAAATCCTCGAACCGATATAACGACCAAGATTCCAATGAATAACAGGGAAATGTACTGTACACCATAAAAATATGTAAGACAACAGCTTCAGCCATGCAATACTTCATACAATTCTTTCCACAGGAATATGTTTCAGAAGAAAATCTAAAGACTGAATGCAAAGATACAACTTTTAACACTTTAATACTGGCAACAGGATCTCTCCTTTCTTGTAAACAGAGTACAAATGCAAGTAATTGCATGCCTAACTTTAGTTGAGTGTCAAGCAATATTCATATCAAATGTATATAGCTTTCTCATATAATCTAAAGCATCCACCGTTAGCAAACCATTTATTATGTGGAAGGCACGAATAATCAAACCAATTCTCATCATTTTAAAACCAAGCAAGTTGCTTTAAACTATTGTCTTGTATTGCCGCACTTTGTCAACATCATTTAAGGTTTGCCTTATCATTCTCACTTCAGTTAGCTCCAGCAGAAAGACACGTTTTAAAGTGCCTAACATCCTACCATAAAACTCGAGACCTTTTTGGCAATGCATCACAAGCCACAACAGACCCAACTGTTGACTGTCTTGTTGGGATTTTACTTATGTTACTATATTTATTAAGTTAGAGACAGAACAAGGGATTGTACAAAACATAACAAAATACAATGATAATCTTTTACCATTACAAAAGGTAGCAGGCCATAAAAAACACATGCTATTGCTGGGAGCTTGAATAGTGAGAGTAACATGCAAGTGCTAACATATTTGCCATTGCAAGCAACATTTATAACCAACCTGTGATAATAATGCAGCATTAATTCCTATGTCAAAAAACTGCAAAAATATGCTGATAGTCCTTGTCACAGGATCAACTGAGCCAGCCTGTAAAAACAGAATATTATTTAAGATTTACATAAAAAGTTAATGCCAAATGATTTAGGGATTTGAAATCATATTTTGAATTTCAAAGCTGAGCATGTCAATAGAAGGAATCATTGAGAAGCAGGAATTTACCTCCTTGAAAATAACACTTTGCAAAGACTGCACCAAGCACATAGAGGTAATCAGTCACCTTACGTTATTCATGCATTTGCATTGGATTGAAATTAGAAAATGAAAAGTATATTAACAGACAACTAAAAATGTTCGTTTCATTGTCAAGGAAAATTGAAAACAGTAAAAGAAATTATAAGCAAAATTATTGCGTTGACTAAAATGGCAGGCTGTAATTTAAACACAGATCAATTATTTTCTTCAGTTAAAGGAGGTAAAACTTAGTTATTTAACATTAAGTGACAGACTTCCCTAATCTCTCATTCATATCACAAAGAACACAATTCCATCTCATATGGGAAAAAGTAGAACATCACGAAAGCAACTCTCTAAAGATGATGCCACTTGACCATATTCTGAATTTAATGACATTATTGCAGGATTTTGATTAGTTGCTAATCCACAAATTCAGTAAATGATTATGGACTTGGCACTCCAAACCCATCATTGGAATTCATTCAACTCACAAAGATCAAAGAGCAATTAAAAATCAGATCTCCATAATGTACTTCTTGAACATTGTGTAAAATCAAAAATTCAGTTGGCTGATATTCTTCATTAAATGGGTACAAGATTTGATTAATAATTCAAAACAATAACTGATAATTTCATTAAAATAAGAATTGGATTGATTTAAAAGTCTAAAAATGATAAATCAAACTAATCACATGTCAACTAAAAGAAGAATTGATATAAAAAACAGACATAATTTATAGATTTGATGTCCGACTATTGGTTGATGCTTGGGGTTCTGAAATTGACAGACGTGAAAACAAATTTGGCAATAAGGAAAACTCGTTATGTCAATAATACCAGCAGTTTGCAATCAACAAAAATGTCAACTGAATTTTGTTGGTAAGTATGAAATTCAGTTTAATACACTGCAAAGAGTCATTTTTTTCAAGGAAGAGAAATCTTAAATGTCAGGATCCTTGTTAAATAGACAAATCTTACAGGTAACAAAAACTTGTTTGTGGATTAAAAAAGAAAAAGAAAACCTAATTGGTGCCGCACTTTGGGATTTAGTTCAAGCACCGATCAATATTTATATATACTTTTCTCATAAATCTATCTATTCTCGGAAATCAACCCATCAAAAAATCAAAACCAGGAATCAAAACACTTATCCAAAACAATTTTAATCGACCTTAACCCTCAAGACTTGAACATTAAGAGAAGCAAGGGATTTACTATGCATTTGGAATGTATTCTGAGGGGGAAACAAAATAGAAGCTGAATACCACCACATGAAGCAAATTTTATTGCCACACTGGAATACAAATCAGTGTGCATGAAAATCATGAAGATCCTCATGCTTCCATCAGAATATGGTTTTAACCATACCTTAATCATTTTGTACACACAATAGACAGAACATGCATAGCCAAGTAAATTCTGCATGTGACCCCTCCAAGTTCGAGAAAAAGCAGCTGCCTTCTGCAAAGTTAAGGAAGCGCAAATATGAAAAACTGGTTCTTCAAAGAGGCAAAAAAAAAAAAAAAAAAAAAAAAAAGAAAGAAATTATAGAGAAATGCATAGATTACAGAAAACATGCGCATAAATTATTTTGTTCTTATTTTTCTAAGAAAAAAATGGAGATAACTAACACGCCCACCTAGTCATATAAATACCCCTGCATTGAGACACATATAAAACTCCCTCTCCAAGTGACCAAACTCTTATCTCTGAACGTGTCTGCACTCTTTCTCTCCAGTCTTCAAATTCAGACCCAAAAAAAAAAAAAAAAAAAAAAGAAAGAAAAAATCAAAGAAACAGAACACCCTAATTCAGCTGTGCAAGGGCATATTTTCATTACTTCTAAAGTTTGACCTCTTACAAGTCTAATAAACCTCAATCGAGATATCCAAAAGCCACCATTTGACCTGTTACACATTAGCATGTCATCTATGTACTCTCAACAAGGGCCATGGCCTTCTGAAACTCCATCTCATAACTCTCCCGCATATTAAATAACAAAATGTTATATCCAAGAGCTAGAAAGAAATTAAGAATTAAGTGGATTTGCTATAATCCAAGAGCACATATTAGAAATAAACCTTAGCTTGGCGAAGCTCATATATTTCCAAAAATAGCTGCTTTGAAAGCTCTTCTAAAGCTTGAACCTCTGCTTCCATGGTTTTAATATCTGGGGGAAAAAAAAAAAGAAGAACATTTACATCATAAGGAGCTTGGTGACAAACTAAAAGTTGAATGATTATATAGTGGATGGCAAACAAAACGCATTACAATACTTAAAATTCCAAAAAATTCCAAGAGTCTATTTTAACTGGAATGAAAAAACAGGGAACAGGGATGAAAAAATGGAAACGGAAACAGAAACAAGGATACAGAATGGGACTAATAAGAATAATTAATGAAAGGCAATCACTATGTTTGATACATAGCCTGGATTGTAGTAGCATTGGTGGTATGTTGGTGGTGGTCATGCTGGTTGGGGGATTTTCAAAAGGGAAGTTTTAGATTATGGAAGTGGTAATTATAGGATAGAACCCAGCAACGGCAGCTGTATGGTGGGGGTGGGGGTGGCGGCAGTAGATGTGCTCAAGTTAAGATCCTTGTAGTTAAAACTACCCCACCAGGGTTACCATAAAAGGCCAAATTCTCACTGTCATCCTTTACTTTTTATTCTGAGCTTCATTTTAATATATTTCCCTTTCCTAAGCTCCAACTCCAAGCTACAAGTGGAGCTTAAAGAGTATGGCTAATAACAATGACAAAAGTCATGTTCCAAAAGCTATGTTGGGGAGAAAAAAATGTGTGCACAACCACACACAAGCAGAAAAGGTATGACAATTTTTAATACAAGAATTACTAAGGAACTTGAGCAACCTTGTTGATCAAAATCTTCATCACCAATTCACAAAGATTACATTTACTTACAATTGGAACACCTTGTACATGAAATCTAGATGATAACTGCAACTAATAACACAATTAAAGAAACATCATGAGATTGCAAATGGGTACAAATTTGCTAACTACTGAAAGTCAAATACAAAGTAGTGGGCAAAAACACTTAGAGCCTGTGGAAAACCACGTATCTTTTCATTATGGTATTTACCTAAGAAAAACATATCAAATAAAATTATCATGGCCAAAAAAGGTAAAACAACTGTAACCTTGCTCCTTTTGATCATCTTGCACAGATCGTACAACCGTGCCAACTATCCGTTTGAAGAAAGATCTAGCATTTAACTTCTGCAATGTACAACCTTGACTGAGAAATGTATATGTACTAGGATTTCAAAAGATTGTAAGCCATAAAAACTGTAATCTGTAAAGTATTAGGTCTGAAGTATTTAACAAAAGGGGAAAAATTTGTGTAAATAAAACATGATGCTAGGCATGTCCCAATAAAGATTTGTATCAAAAGAATTTCCTAGTTTGTAGGTTGGTACCAATTAATGATACTCATATTTAACATCTTCTGGAAGTGAGGAAATGTTTTAAAGTCATTTAAACCATGCTACATTTTTCTCAACGACCACCAAGTGCTGTGACAAACCACCCGATTCTGCCCCCAGCATTACCTATTTGTTTGATATACATATCAAAATTATGTTCTTCTTTTTTCTCTCCTTTTGTTTTTCATGCATTATAATGCCTTTCTATACACACTCAAATTGCTAAGCTCTACTTAATAATACATTTGTTTCTAATTAACATAAATTAACCCATGCTTCTAGTTTTATCTCTTTTAAGTGTGTTTATCTAGCCTAACTTTAGATTTATATATACAAGGAGTAAATATTTGTGCAATATGTGTTGGTTGCTGCAGTCCGAATCTTTCAAAATGAGATACTTTTTCCTTATTTTCTTTACAGATTTACTTCATGAAGCATTAATGATATATGATAAAACTTGTATATTTCAAGCACAATGTCTCCCCAGGCAATAGATGCTTTGATGACTTCAAGGCATTGAGGAGCAGAGTGTAAATTGCAAATTGAATTTGAAAAAAAAAAAAAACAATAAAGATCAATTCTAATCAAAGCATATTAACTTTTTTAAGGCCTGATATCCAACATTTTCTGAAAACAGAGACACTACAATGACAATGCACAAGAAAGAAAAATAGCAAGACAAGGAACCTCCTCTGATCCCTGAATTCGTTCCATCTCCATTTGAGAAAGGACAATCTTCTTCTTCTTTGCAATACAAGTCTCAATGGATTGCATTAATTGTCTTTCCAAGGCTTTGATCTCGGATTCCTCAATTTCTCTACCATGTTCAACATATACAGTTATTAAAACCAAAAACCATCAGTTACATAATTGAACAATAAATGGACGTAGTGAAAGAATCTGAATAAATTTAGCTCCATAAATCTATTACAAAATCTAGCCAGTCAAGCATCAAAACTACATGACAAAGCTTGTAGACAAAGCCATGAAATATCTAATTTCTAGTTTGGTAGAGGGGAAGCAAACAACTTGGCTAAAAAACCCTTTATATGTCATACGATAATATGTAGTACTCATTTAAAAGATAGCAATCTATAAACAATATAGCAAACTCAAGTGTAATTTCGACACTTCTGAAATATTAGCGAGCATGGGAAGGCAAATCTGGAATTAGTACATACTGAAAACCATTCACATACTGTATGAAGTATGATAGATACTTTGCCCAATCAATTCAAGCAAAATTTGCTTCAACCACTTCTGGTTTACTAGTTTGTAACAAATTCCAACCTACCCACTCTTACCCATAATGAACCTGAAATTGGTGATGTTAAGAAAAACTAAGACACAAGCCCAACCATAGGAAGTGAGGAAGCTTTAAAATAATACTACAGATAACCCATTGGACCTATTCTCTACTGACAATTTTACACAAAATACACATCCTCTTTTGCCATTTCTGATTTTCATCCACATTTCTTGTCCAGAGGAGATCATATGTCGACATTTTTCTTCAACGTTGAACCCACTCTTTGGTCTCATCTTATGTTCAACCTAACCGCTGGCATACTCTCTCATCCTGCAGTATATCTGACTACGCTGGTTCATGAATCATGTTAGATCCTATAGGTGAAGGGTTCAGTTATTCTTGCATAAGGAAAAAATAGGTAATGCTATATGACTTTCACAGATTTGTTTGCAAATCATAATCACGTTCACTCACTTTGTCAAAACAGATGACTCTATAATGATATTAAAAGACATATTGTAGAATAACCTGGCACCTTAACATGCTCTAACAAAGCTATGTAGTACATATGTACTTCCAACATTATTGCCTATCCAAAGAAAGTTGCAATGTCATACGCATAAAAAGTTGGCTATATAAGAACAGAACTGCTAGTAGGCAGAATAATTTGAGCCAAAGCCAATTCTTTGCACAAGCAACTAGGCAGTTTATCAGCAAATTGGTTAGAAAAACATACATAGGATACACTTGGTTCAAGATAAAAAGCAGTGTTAACACACAGACACACACATGGTAGAAAAATCATTTAGAAAGAAACCTTGACCAATATTGTTTGATTTGATTACCTAATGAAGAGAGATAAATAACTGTATGGTAAATTCACAGCTCCAAAACCAGATAAAACAGCCATGACAGTTACACCAATAACACCAATTCTGCTTACTAGTTGAGGCATTGTGAAGAAACCTGGAGATAAAATTATGAAGCATAGAAACAGCCAAAAATGTACATAAGTTTCTGAACCACCAAATCAATAAGTAAATTCTTAGACTAACAACAAGGTAAAGGAGAAAGAAAGTAAGGAAGATGTTGGGAAATAAGCAGAAAGTCGGGTAAAACTACCTTTACTTTCCCTCATTTAAGCTACAGCCTACATGGTTCACAGTAGTATATATAGCATGTAGAGAGAGAATTCTAGATAAGTATTAAACATCAAAACACACCATCTTTGGACCAATAGGAGAAAGGAAATTATGGAGCCAAAAGAAAACTAGGGTTCTCATTTGGACTAAACCTTAGTGTAAGCTCTGTAGCCATAGTGACTTCCTGGCTATTAGGAAATGAATGCAAAAGCCTCTTTAGTCTTCAATGCAGAATTGAGAATTCAAAGACACCCCATCTAAATGGAAAACAATTTCCACATAGTAAGTGTGACTGGCAATAGATTCATCATTGCAAAGTCAGAACAAACTTATATGTGATGGGGAGGTTATGCTAAAATATTACCAATATCATCAAACCTCTTCATTTACATCATTTATTTTCCTCTATTCTAAGGAGAATCTCGCTTAAACATACTCACTCATACATCATTTATTTTCCTCTACTCTAAGGAGAATCTCGCTCAAACATACTCACTCAAACATGTCTGAGTGTTTGGTTTATGGTGGATATAATTACATAAATAGAATCAAAATGATAATTTAAGATTATGCATTATAATTATTTGCATTTGCAATTTCATCGTATGGATGACAAGTCATGGGAAATTGGCATGATATAAGGGAACTGAAACAAAGAAACAAGAACCTTTATCAGGTGAAGGCATAGGGAAGTGAACGCCCATACGCCAAAAACCATAGAGAAACGCTAACAAGAAAACGATGGCTCCAAGTGCAGCCCTTTCCTTCCTTACACCTGAAAATATTATAATATCAACAGAAATTGATCTGGTTTCTTTAAGCCAATGACATACCATAAAGAATTAACAAACATACCATTGTTGCAGAGCATCAAGTAGCAATGATAGTACGGCAACATGAAGACAAGTAACAATATTAGACAAAAAAGATCCACCTTCCAATTTATCCATCTTGCCCTACAATTTTACCCCAGAAAAAAACCAAAAAAAAAATAATAATAATAATAAATAATAATATTATTATTTTCAGTAAATAGATAGAAATAATAAAAGATTGCTAGTAGTTACTTACTGTTTGGAGAGAAGAGGGATGATTTCGAAGAGGACAAGTTGGAGAAGATTGCAAGAGAAAGCAAAAACGACACTGAAAATGATCTGAACTAATGCTCTTTTCTCCTCGTATTCTTTGTAAAGTCTTCTGTTCAAGAACCAAAGACCTGCCCATCCTAATAGGCACAGCGATCCTACCACCACTATTCCTTCAAATATCCCCAATCCCCACCCCATTTCTTCCCTTTTTTCTTCGATTTAGGATCTAATCCTTCTGCACTCTTTTTTAAGTCCTTTCCTACTGCCCCATGCTTTGCTTGATCTCTCTTGTCTTGTTCACGGTAATAGAAGCGAAACGTTTCTTTTTTCCTAAAACGAATTACCTACGAACGACTAAGTGATAACTTAGTCCCTCTTGTTTTATAAAACTAATCAATGAATCATTGTTGTTTCTACAGCTGCATATATTTAATCATTTTTTCCAATTATGTAGTGAAAATGAAGGAATTAAAATGACATTTTAATTACAATGTTGTATTTTGGAATAGTAGCAAATAATTGAAACGAAATATAAAAACTTTAATATCTATTTTTTAAGATTAAAAAATTATTAATAAAAAATAATTCTATACAAGTAGATAGAGGTAATAATAATAATATGATTGATTGTGATGAACTCGATAGTGATAATGGTGGTACTAGATAAAAAAGAGATGATAGTAATTATAATAATATAATAATAATAATAATATGTATTTTAAAATTATTGTAACCATTAGCGATTATGATGGTCAGTAGTGATAATAATAATAATAATTGTAATTGTAATAATGATAATATGGTAATAATTTTACAAAATATATCATTATTATTATTGATTACCATGATGGGACAATGATAGAAATAATGGTGGAAGTAGTTGTCATATAGTGAATAACTAGATTTGCACTCGTGTTACATCGTGAAATGGATGCACGTGTTTGTACAGAGTGGATGGGAAATAATTAGTTTGATGTTATTTTTCTTCGTACTAAACAATGTGCAGTGGCGAAGGTGCATTTTGTTGAAGCAAAGAAGCAATTAAATGTTTATGGGGGGTTTTTTTTTTTTTTTCTTTTCATGCGATATGGAGGTCCTTGAATTGTAGGAAATAAGGATGTGATATTTTTTTCTTGGATGCGTAATAAAATGTATGAACGATAATAAATTTACAGACTAGGGTTCTAGCAAGAAGCACTCTCGCTTTAGTGGTGCCATCGTTGATTAAACGAGTCATATGGTACCCGAAACAAAATAAATTTGAATGGATTAAGATGTGTTTATTAACTAGTTAAGCGTTGGATAATTTTTTTTCGAAGTGTCGATGGGAATAAAAAGGAAGATGAGTCATTTAAAGTGTGTACCGTGGTATAGGCTCGGTAGTAACTACTCCATGCAATAGAGACGTGAAGTTGCATCCGTTTTCCTTGAGATATTTATGGCATTTAGGATATCCTAAATACCACCAACCATGTGTTGCATCTATATTAGTGACAACAACTTTTATTATGTAAGTGTTACGCTATGTCGAAGAAACTCAAGAAATAATACTTTAATTATAGTAAAATTATGTTGTATAATGTGTAGATATGATATAAGGAATGAAAAAAGAACAAAGCATCTAGAGACGTATAAGCATGCGCGCGCACACACACGCATATATATATATATATATATATATATATATATCAACAATGATTGGAACTCAATGGGTTTCAATATTGGTTTCATTTATAGGAATCGAGCTACAACAAAGTTTGTATTTTAAAAGTTGTTGCAATAGATAACTAAGTCTCGTTTGATTGGGTCGAGTTACCGTGACAATGATTTACAAGAAAGAGATAGTTTGTTGGTTGAATTTCTTGGTTGAGTTTTTGGTTATCCAACCAATGTTTTAGCAAGCATTCATCGACCGTAAACTAAGTCATTTATGATAGAGTGCGAGGGCTAAAAATTATCAATGTTTACCTAATGAGCAACACTCCTGGCCCCACCACGAAAAAGAAGAAGAAAATGAAGATGGTAATCAATTTCAGCACTTGTAAAGAGATAACATAGAGGAACTTTCCATAACACAAAACAGAGCAGTGACAAATTTACCATGATAAAATTGAGGACCATATACATAGCAGATACTTAACCATGATCGAAGGGTAGGACAAGTTCTACTCATCTAACTAGTTAATGATTAAGGTGCATGCAATATAAAAAATGATAAGTGTGAATGAATATACATTTTCTATTATGTATAAATCATCTAGTGGTTTAAAGTGGTAACCTCTAGATCGTCGATTGGTGGTTATAGTAGGTGCTCAATTATTATTTTGTTCAAATTACTTGAAAGCACTTCATCCATGGTTTGTAAGAGGAAGAAACTAGATTTTTGAATATAAGGTTTTCAATACGTTTGATGGAAAGAGGAAAAAAATAGTAATGTTTTTTGGTGGTGATGAAGGTTGCATCTAAAGAAAGAGCATGATTATTGCAAGAGTAGTCGTTTAATGAAAACAATATATTTTAGTTAGTCGATGGCATGTGCTCTTTTTTTGTTTTAAGTCATGAAATTTTGGTTTTTATACAAATGGTGTAGAGAGAGCTCGTTATGAAGCTACTACATAGGGAAAGTAAAATGTATTAGGATTGGGGTTATGTATTTCCTAGCATGCATACAATCATTAGGTTCATTGACTTTTCCAAGAAATGAGTATATTGATTGTGGCATGGTCATAGTGGGAAGTTGATGGGAAAGCTTTAGCTTCGTGTTTTTTGTGTATGTTATCCGATAGTTGTAACTATTTTTTTAACTTGTTGAATGATAATATAATGAAAAGGAGGATATGACAGAGGTAAAGACATCAAAAATAATAAAGTTATGTTAAAAGATGGTTTGAGCGAGAGAATATTTTTGTCTTGGTTTATTAGTCGATGAGGTATGTGAGGCAACAAGTAGTTGAACTTGTTATTTTTCCTCTTAGATATCAATAATGGCATATGGGTTTTTGAACAATTGATTAGGCTTATTGGGTTAACAATTTGGATCCATCATGCACGGACTTTGATGTTCAAAAATAAAGTCGTGGCCGCTTAAATTTTTTTTTCTTTTATCTAACTATCAAAATGGCGACAAGTGTTTAAGGGCGACCACATGTTTTTTTTTTATACAAGGGAGAGAAGATCTCTAAGCATTAGGATGAGAGTTACAAAGTCTTAGGGAGGCTACACCATAGATATCCTCCAAGATGAGGCTAATACACCCCAATAATGCATGCTCAAAATAAAAAATTCCTATCATAAGAGAGTAAGTATGTAAAGTAAGCTAATCCACCAAACGGTTAAATTCTCTATAAGCGTGACCAATACGGACCCCGTGGCCTCTAAAGGATGCTACAGAGAAAGAGACTATATGTCCGTAGTTTCCTCGATGACTAACTAGATCTCGAATTAACTATACTCGCTACCAAGGAGTCAAATTCCAACAAAATTTGTCAAAAGCTCGAATTCTATGTCATTTCCAAACTAATTAGTATGCCCTATAGTTCTACACACAAGTACTTAACATATCTCAATTTGATAAAAAAAAGTTATACAACCAAATACCTTGTGAATCCCAAGGACATTGCCACCATAACAATACCACTCGCTTCTCTAAAAGCTCCATCCGTGTTAAGTTTAGTCCACCTCGAAGGAGGTCCGATCCAGCTAATCAAGGCTTCTACTTTTGCAGGAGACAACTTGGATAAGAGGGTGGCTATGTTTACACTAGACATAACATTTTCAGTAAAAGCGAGAATAACTCGTCAATGAAATGTGAGGTATTATAAAACCATCATAAAAAATGCTTTTGTTCCGGTAGGTCCATAAAAACCAACAAGACACTCTATACCAAGTACTCCAAGAGATTGATCTAGCATGTGTCGACTTGGTTAGTTTCATATTAAACTATACCAGATCCTTAAGATCCGTTGTGAAGAAACCATTAATCAAACTATTTTCCCCAACCTCCTGCCAAAGCCGGGATGCCACGGAACAATCATGTAAGACATGGATCATCATTTCTTAAATTCCACGACAACGAGAAAGAGTTAGTAGCTAAGCCACTCCTCACTCTTTGCATGTTAGTGAGTAGCTGTCCATGAACAAGTTAACCATAGAGAAGTACGGATACCTCGAGGGCCCTTCCACTCGCCAAATCGGCTTCCATTTCTTCGTTGGAATGCTTATAAAAGAACTAATCGGATTATAAGCCGACCTTGTGGAAAACATGACATTACTAGTAAGTGCCTAACAAGGATCGTCTTCTTCGACTATCTATTGTTCGTTAAATCCTCGTTATCATCATACGAAGTTAAGGATGGAAGAAACCTATTAAATTTGCCCCACCTCCACTTATTAATGTAGATGCCTAATATCCAATCATATTTGAATGGATTTAAGTTATTGTATCATTGTATGATTTATTATAAAGAAGTATTTCTATTAATTCTTGTCATTTGCATTTATTGATTGAATAGAATTAGATAGAAGTCTATATGATATGCATTTGCATTAGCGATTGATCGAAAGATGTGAGATAAATATTAAAGCACATAAATAATATCATTAAATATCCCAAGTCATAACATTATTAATAATGGACATTGACTATATGCGGTTAGGCTTATAAGTGCTATGCTTATGCTATATGATAGTAGTAAGAGATCTCACACCTATTAGCATGATGATACTAAAGCAAGCACTTAGGTGATTTATGTTAGAAAATATATTACTAGACTTGACTTGCCATGAGAATCCATTTGGTTTAGTCTATGAGAATCTCATACGAGATGGGTACAAGCAGTCCTCAGGCTTCGAAGTCATCACGATTATCTCATTAGAAGATTTATGTACTTTGATACTTGTTTCAATTGAACCAAGTAAAGGATTGAATATAGGCAATTTGTTGGGTGCACTAAAAATCTAATAGAGGTAGGTGTATGACTAAGATAGGACATGTCATTTCTTGTATGCTAAAGGAGCTATCACACCGCACTTCAATGAATGTCCGTTCAAAAAATCTATGGCTATAGTAGGAGTACACTAATATAGTATAATTGGTTTACTTTAAGAACTAAGACATTTGAGAATTGAAGAAAACTTATGTGATCATAATCAAACAAGACTTCTAACCAAGTTCGAGATCATACTCGTGATAAGTTGACATGAAGACCGAATTTGTATGGTAACCATGCTCGTGAAAGGTAATAATGGATTAATTAATCATCCTAGAGAATTAGGTAGTCATGATGTTTTGCTAAAGACCAATCTTGATTTATATATCAAGAGATAAAAGATGAGTCTTTTATTCTTGATACATTGTCAACATATCTAGGATCCTATTGAGTCACACACATAAGTTCAAGTATTCATATGATTAAAGAGAAGAAAAGACATTGGAAAATTTTTTCAATTTTGAAAGTTTTCTACTTTGAAAAAAGTTTTCAAAAATAGAAAATTTTCTATTTTAGAAATTAGTTTTCTAATTTGAAAGTTGGTTCCAAACTTAAAAGTAGATAACCTAAAATAGAAATGATTTTCCTAATTTAGGTTAAAGGGTATTTTGAAAAATTATTTTCTAATATGGGTCATTTAAAATTATCTAAGATTATTTATTTGGATAGTCCAAATAAATTAATTAGACTAGAATGATTTTGGCCCAATAGGTTTAATTAAAAGCCTTAAGATATTTGGGTGGGAGGATAAACATCAACCTTATTGGATAAGGATGAATGTTTTAAAGATAAAGATAAAAAAGCCCACATATAAAATAACTCATAATCTTTGAAGGATTGGGAAGCAACAACCTAGAGTCCTTAAGGGACTTGTTGCCATCCTTACTTATCCTTGAAGGATAAGAAATTCTCTCCTATAAATGTATAGGAGAGAGAGATGCGACATATAAGTAATTTTTTAGAGAAAGAGAATTTGGTCGATAAAGGAAAAAAAGGGTGAAGGCATACAACCAAGAAAGAAAAGGGAGGAAAAATAGTTTTTTTTTCAAAAATCCTAATATGTCATCTTCTCTCCCTCTTCTCTTAGATTGTCACAAACTTACATAGATTAGATTTTTATATGAAACACTAAATAAATAAGAAAAGGTGGAGCTAGCATTCTACCAATTTTGAGTGTTTCTTTGTGGGTGTTTAGATCGCATAGATCATTAATAAAGATCAAACACTTGGAAAACTTTTCTCGCTAAACAGTTTAGATCCGCACTATAAGAAACAATTCTTTATTCATTGCTTTAATTTATGCATATATAATTACTTGATTCAACAAGCATGATCTTGGACTTTTTAGATTGAGGAAAATTTTTATTTATTCTATACCTCTATAGAATGCTTGATCCTTCACCACTACCCATTCCTTGTGACATAATCCTTGATTGACTTATTAATCAAATTGGTTGGAATAGGTAAAGCAAGTTGATCTATAAGTCTCCTTTGATTCGGAATCCATGCCTTTGTCTAAAAATCAACATTTCTGCTATTACCAAAAGACCAGTTGAGGCCTTTGCACACTTCATTCTAGACTTTAGATAAGCTCCTTCAAAGGTTTAAATATTTTATTTAAGAGATGGCGAGGGGTGTTGGAAAAGGTTCAATCTTGTACTAACTACAAACTATTTTTACCCATAAAGATGAGTTGTTTGAGATAATCCCCCAACCCAATTTCATAATTAACACATTGTTCATCTCAAACAAATGTTTTAAGCCAATACCACCAGACTTTCTTAGGCCGACAAACTCTCTCTCAAAAGACCAAGTGAACTTTACGATGCTTATCCAAGTTGGCCCAAACAAAATCCCCGCATATTCTCTCAATGCCCTTAATTGTTTCGTAGGCAACTTCATGGATTGCATACTCGTGAATAGGAATGGTCGCTAACATGGATCGGGTAAGCATAACTCTACCTGCAAGTGATAGATATTTAACCTTCCATCCCGATAACATTTGGTAAAACCTATCAACCACATATGCATAAGTGTTTGTATCAACTCGACTATGATGTAAAGGAACACCCAAGTACTTCTATAAATCCTTTGTTAACATGAACCCGGATTGTTGCCCAAGCATTCTAGACTTATTTTTTTGGGACATTGTGACTATAGGGCCATATTCACCTTTTAACCTAAAGCCGAGCAAAATCTATCAAGAGTAATAAAGATGGTATTTAATCGAAAACTATCAACCTCTACATAAATAATCAAGTCATCAAGTAAAGAACAAATGAGAAATGGGAGGTCCATCCTTGCTAAACCGTATCAATTTCCATTTTTTATCCCTAATCGCTCCTTAGAATAGGTGATTTAGTCGCTCTATACGGATCACAAAAAGATAGGGGGATAAAAGATCTCCTTGTTTGATACCTCTAGAAGGAAAAAAACTTTCCGTAGTTATCTCATTAAAGACAACCTCTAGTTCAACTAAGGAAAGACATTTCATAATCACTAAATACAAAGCATGGGGTATCCTAACATCTAGCAACAATTCCAACACAAAATCCCAAGAAAGCCTATCATAAGCTTTTTCAAGATCAATCTTAATCACCATCCACCCTTTCTTGGCCTTTTTCTTACACATAAAGTGCATAATCTCTTGAGCTATAATAATGTTATCCGTTATTTTCCTACTTGAGATAAAGCTTACTTGAGTTGGAGCAATAACCGAAGGGAGAATTGACTTCGATCCGTTCATAATAACCTTCGTAGGACTTTGTAAGAGACATTACATAGAGCCAATGGGGGTCTTAATTGATTGACTAATTTAGGGATATCTACTTTTAGAATCAAGACCAACCAAGCTTTAGTAAGCCCCGGCTCCTAAATTTCATGTCCAAAGATCCGTTGGATGAATCCGTATAGTGATTTTCCAACTATGTGCCATCGCGATCGGTAGAAAGCTGCATGGATCCCATCCACACTTGGGACCTTGTAAGGTGCATATCCAAAAGGGCTTGTTTTATCTCCAACTCGAAATTAGCTCGCCTAACGATTGCACCATACCTGCTAAAATATTAGGAAAGCTCCCATTCTACAAGGGGTTCCCGATGTTAATCACTTCCTCGGTGAATAAGTCCTCGTAGAACTTTAAAATCATGGAACCCTTCTAAGTATTATCACTATGCCAAATACCATTCTCATCCCTCAATCTACCAATTCTTACTAACCTCTTTTTTTACCATAGTCATGGCATGATAATATTTAGTATTTTGATCCTCATAAACCAACCAATCATATCTAGATTTTTTAAACTAAGTATAGCTCTTCCCGAAGTAGGATGTTTTCATATTCCTTCTTAAGGTGTTCTTCCAACTAGGTACGAAAGGGATTAGAATGATGTTGAGAATTTCGTTCTATCCCGACTAGTCGAGCGAGGATACATTTCTTCATTCGAAAAATGTTCCCAAATGACTCATTATTTCATTTTCGCATGCCTTCTACAAACCCTCTTTGGCCTTAGTGAAAGGTACTTTAAGATCCTAGGTTTTCTTAACCATGTCCCCAAAATCCGAACTTGTAAACCAAACAAGCTTGGAATCTAAACTTTTTATGATTTTTGGTTGCCACATACCCATTGTCAAGTCAGTAAAGGAAGCGATCGATGATCGATTTGAGTCTTAGGAAGTGGTGCACTACATCTTTTGGAAATTGTAGTTGCCAATCAATGTTACGGATAACCCGATCAATTCGTTCCTGAACCGAACCCTTCGCCATGTGTGTAAAGGTCTTATGAAACCCAAATCTAGGAGCCCACAATCATTTAAACATGAAGAAAATGCATAACTATTATAAATATTGAAACCTCTTCCTTTTTTTTTCCCGAACGAAACAACATATATGTGTGTGTGTGTGTACATATATATCTATATATATATGTACACACACACACACACACACACACACACACACACATATAAGGATAGAAAATATGTGGGCAAAACTTATGCATTAAGGAAAAAAATGCATGAAGATAATGCATGCATCCTCGAACATTAAAAGGATATTAGAAAGATCCGAACCCGGAAAAATAAAAGTGGGAGGATGAAAAGAAAATGACATAGATATATACTTAGATGAGCCAAGAGCAAAGAATCAATAAGGAGATGAAACATTATTAATTATATACCTTTATATTTTACGCTATAGATACAAAATCAATTGTGCCTTCCCATATAGAAAATGGGGGAAAAGAGATGAACTAGATAATTGAGCGAGGATTATCAAAATGAAGAACGAATAGAAATAGCTATTTGGCATGGAAAGTTCTTATTAAACAATAGTAAAAGTGCATGTAGAATAGGATGAAAATATTCATATGATTCAATAGTAAACCATGTTAAAATTGAGCAATAACTTCTAAAGATATACCTTTGCTTTCAGCATGGTTGAAAAACTTGGGAAAAAGCAAAATAATTTATAATATCAATATTGTGACTCTCACATTGTAATTTTACTTCGGTGATAAAATTATGAGCGGTAATCAGTATGTAGTATTGCAACGAGTCTCATGAAATGAAATGAGAAGAAAATATAACGGAACATTAGAATGCAACTGTCCACACCTAAAGAAAAAGATTACGGAACATTCAAATTCATGAAGCAATTGAAGCATAAACCATCCAACATATTTTATCCAAAAGTAATACATAGTTCGATAATGTTTTTATACTTGACATTGCGAGGCTAAAATTAATTAACCAGACAAACATATTTAGTTCAAAAAATAATACATAGATAGATATAATTTTCAAATGTTGGTTGTGCATAAACCAACTCGTTTTAACATGTTGTAGGTGCATGAGTTATCAACATAGAAGTTTGATATTAATCAAAAGGGTTTCTAAAAGGTGTCATCCAATGATGGTCCATAAAAAGGACAAAAGTTTTAGATTTGTCAAGGCTATAGTGGAGGCATGAAAAAGTTTAAAAATCTACTATCATGAATAATACCATGGTTTTTAAGGAGGGACCTACCTTTTCATCTATCGAAGCCATGCCTTTTAACTTCTTCTACGTAGCTATTATCGATCCAATAGTTGAAGGTTATGCACCTTTGCTTGGTGTATTTACAAAGCCAAGTTGGGCTTGGCAGATTGAAAAGAAGAGTTATAGAGGGAATGCTCAAGAACATAAGAATTGGGTCGTCATATAATCATGTAGACATAATGTTATCAAAGTGTTAGAAAAGGAAAAGATGATCTATGCATAAACCTTTTTGTCAACTTATTAGTTTAAGGAAAAAATTTGGAAAACCTCTTAAGATGTAATTTTGGATGAAAAAATGCCATAAAATACAAACATGTGGCCACATTAAATTATAAAGTCGGGCATTGAATCTTGTGGGAAATATGCCTCCAATTTAGGTGGAACAAAATCTTCCTATTTAGGAAGAAATCAATCGTCGTAATCATAGAAAATCGGGAGGAAATATGGCCCTAATTTCCTATTCTAATTTTCCTAAATTGTGGCTTCCTATTTTGGTGTATATGGCTACTATAAAAGGAACCTCGTTCTTGCTTGTATTTGGTGTGACAGAAATAAAGAGTTGAAACCTTTCTCCTGTGGATGTAGGTCTTCATGACCGAACCGCGTTAAACTTTGTGTTTTTTCTTCTTATATTTTGTTTTAAATCTAACCTACGTTTTGCATTTAGACGCGTGATATCGGTGTTTGTATTAGGGTTTTTTAGAGGTTTTAGGAATTACTCGCACCGGGTGATTTTGTAAATTGCTAGTTTTTCATGATGGTCGGAGTATAGGGTGTGTGCGATATTTGAGTTGGTTCTTTAGTTAGAGTTGCATTTTCTAGTAGTTTAATTGTGAGGATTGTATGAGTTGTTTCGCCATGGATTTGGTTGCTCTCAATCCCATCGGTACAATCATCATAAAAAACATTGGTAACCGAGTATATCACAATGATTGCGTATGGATTTGAAAGCGTCGAAGTCGACATGAAAAATGTGATATTTCATTAGCTTCTTAGTCATGGGCGAGTGGCATCTTGTATGGATCGTTGATTTTTTTTCAATAACATAGTGGTGTGCTTGATCCACCAAAGAACTTCTCGAGCATATTTTTCCATCATCATGAAATTCGTTACGTCATTTCCATCAGTCATGATGCCATCTAATTTGAACTCTGTATTTAACATAGTCAAAGTGAGAATGATTAATGACATAAAATTTTTAAGAGATTATATTGATGAATCTGCTATTGGGTTTTCATGTCATGGAAAACAATGATGCGTTTATGTAATAAAAATAGTAAGGTTGGAAAACGAGGCTAGTTTATTCTTTAAGAGAGACTTTGACGAGTTATGTAATAAGATGATTCCGATGCCAAATCAATTTTTTTGAATGAATGATGAAAGAAGCAATTAGATAGGAAAGAAAACCATACCATTCAACTGGAGTCTAATTGATGAAATCATGCATCGAACAACGACAAGCCATTGCCTTATTCGTGTAGACAACTTTTATTTCACCAATCCCCAGTCAAATCAAAGTTTATGATCGAGACTCAACATGTGAATCCGTCAACTCGAAATAATTTATTAAAGGTCATGAATTAAATGCGGGAGAAAACATTGTTTGAATGGAAAAGGAAAGTTATTCCCAATTGCGAGGAGAAAACATTGTTTGAACGAAGGGAAAAGTTATTCCTAATTGTTAATAAGAAGACAATGCTATTTTTCTTAAGCAAATAAAAAAAAGATTTTGTATCCAACTATAATGAAGGTTTTATACCCAACCTTTTATTTTTTCAAAGCCTTTTTCATCTATATTTATTTTCTTTTTGACCGAAAGAAGAAAAAGAATATAAAATGAAACCGAAAGAGGAAGAGAAGTTGGAAATTACTAACACATAGAAAACTGGTTGTGATCTTTATTACTGAAATTGCAATGCTTTTCCCCTTCTCTAATGACATAAATCAATTATTATTGTAAAATTTAAAGGAACTTTGTTGAAAAATTGAAATTTTGTATTCTAGCCATGTTTGTAATTAATGTACTTAGGTTTTAAGTGAGAGACAAAGTCCATTTTATAGATATGATGATTTTGTAATATCGTTTTATCTAGCAAACATGGTTTTTTCCCCTATTTAGGAAGATATAATGGTTATCGAACCGAACTATTGTTTGGATAGGAAAGAAAAAAGAAGAAGCATGAACAAATGATCTTGTCGACTTTTATGTTACATTATAATGTGAAAAGGAAACTTAATAGTTATATATAGAATCGTTACTTAATGATTAAAAGGATTAATGAAAAGGAGTTCTTTTATAGTTTTTTCATTGTTTATTTTCTATTCTTCAATACCGCCTCTCGTATCGACTCGGTAAATCAAGCTCTTTAATATCCGATGGGATGGCTACAAAGTCGAAAGAAGGCATATCGAATAGCAATTATGGAAGTGAAACTTGGAGTGGATATGTAGTGAATCCGTTATAACGGAAAGTAATTTACTATTGATTGTAAAAAAGAATCTCAAGAATTTCGGATTGATGCACCACACCGATGCAACTGTACAATTAAAGATTGGTTGCTCGTGAATACAACTTGATATAAATAAATAAAATAAATGATATCATAAAATATCTAGGAAAGGATAAAAAAAAATTAAGATCCTTTATTGGAGGTAAGTATTTTTATCAAGAAATTCACTTGCTTTGAATCCAACAAATACAGCCATCACATTGGGTTGAAGAAGTCAAACAGAATCTTCATTTCAATATCACCCCAAAGGGTGATGCGCGAGTCTTCATTCCCGAATAGACGACTTAGCATCGATTTAAACTAATATTTTAAATCGACAACATCAACAATTAAAGTATGGGCTGAAAAAAAACACCTTATGCTTTTAATAATAATCTCTCATTTGCGCTCAAGGCAACCTCCATAAAGAACAATTGTCTAAAGAGGTCAAGATGCTGCATCGCTTTGATGCTACCAAAGACATCTTGTAACACTTCGAACCCATTAAAAGCATTATTTAATAACTTTAAGGATATTAAAGGTATGTGAAAAATGTTTTGAGGATATGAAATAATCCATAAAAGGTTGAAAGAATATTTAGAGTAGTTAGGAGAGTTTTCTCATGCTCAATGAAGATTTATTGATTTTACTCGTGCATGTGTAGTGATATTTTGTGTGCAATAATTATTTTAAGCATGTTGTGTGTGCATGAAAAATATTTTGTTTGCGTAGAATATTTGCTAGAGGGTGTGAGATTATTCAATGCTATTGGATGGATTTTTTGATAGTCATTGAATATTTTATTTGAGTTTTACTGTGTATGCATAATGTTCTTAAGATAAATTAATTATTTAAGTGCTTTAAAGGTGTGAGGAATTTTTCATCTAGACATAGAAAAATCATTGAGGATGTGTAGAAAATTTCATGAATTTAGATGAAAGTTTGTATGCATAAGGAATATTTTCTATAGAAGATTGTATATTTTTAACACCAAATAATTACTTTGAAAGCCTAAATAAGTGTATAAAATTATGTGAATAATGATTAAATTTTTTTAGGAAGTGTTTGAATTTATTATAAAAATAAATTGAATTTTGGAAAGGTATGGAATAAAATTTTAGAATTAGGGAGCTAATTATATAAAATTAAAAGTTTGAACCTTCAAATTAAATTAGCTATGTACTTTAGGAGTTAAAAAGTCATTAAAAAATCTTTGAAGGAAGGCTTAAAGTAATCAATTGAAAAATTGAGAGACATATGAAGGAGTAATTAGAGAAAAGATTAGTAAGTTCACGGAAAAAAATTAAGAAATTTTTAGGAGAAATTTCTACCCCTTTCGTTGACTTCTAACAAGTATGATTGGGGATTAATTAATGAACTTTAACTAAGATAAAAAGGAAGGGTTAGAATTAGGCAAGATGAAGGGCCAAAATTGAAAGAAAGTTTAATGGCCAAGATTTATCCAATTGAAAAGCTAGGATTTAAAGATGGTTTAAGGGCTAGGATCATATTGAATTGTAGCAAAACAAGGGTAGAGATGAGGTCAAAGGTCCACCAAAATTTGCCTATAAATATGGGTACAAAAAATTAAAGAAAATGCAACAAAAATAATGGAATACAAAGAGAGCTCTTGTAAATTTTCTCTAGGAATTTCCACACAAAAATTCACCTAATCACCTCTAAAAATCTAAACCAACTAATTAAGCAAGGAAATTAAGTTGAAAGATCAAAATCTATTAAGGGGAAAAACTTGAAGTTGGCATGAATCTAGTCGAGAAAAAGGAGGAAAGAAATTTGATCTTTCAACAATAAATTAAAGCTTTTTTTTATGTAAGTTAATCTCACCTACACCACAAGGAGTGTCTAATTGATGCTAATTGATGTTTTGTATGCTTTAATTTATGTTTATTAGCATTAATTTTAGAAATTAGGGTTTAGGTTTCTTGATGAGGAAAACTAAAAAAAAATGAAATTAAGTTAGAAATTCATGAAATTGAAGTAAGAACATGTTAATTGAGCTTAAAATTGAGGTGTAGAAATAAAAAACTTGTAGGGTTAGGAAGCACTAAACTATCGACCCAAAATAGCAAATTACGAGTCTTTTATCCTTTGGTTTACTTGATGTTCTATGGCTTGATTATGTGTTAAGTAGATGTGAATTGATATTTGGGAAAGAAAATTTGCATTAAAATTAAAGAAATTTCATTGAATTGCTTAGGGAAGCATTCGACCCAAATTCCTAATTTTTAGGGTTTTTATTCCTTCACTTAATTCTTGAATTATAGGACAATTAAGATTTAAATAAGAGTGATTTGATAAATGAAAGTGGAAGATTTCTCAAAACTTGAAAAGAATTTGATCTAAATTACTTAGGCTCATATTCGACCCAAATTGAGAATAAATTAGGGTTTAGGTGTAATTGGCTTCTAATACTTCAATTAATCAATTTAGACTTAGAATAATGTAATGAGATGAGTTATAGTGAGAAATTACATCAAAATTGAAAAATTAGCTTAAATTACCTAAATTAGGGTTTAGGCCCAATAAGGCCCAATTTGGAGTTTATGCATGTAGTTGATCAATAAATGCCTTATTAAATTAGTTCTTAATGTTAAGGTATAGTTTAATGAAATTAGGGTTTAGGTGTAATTGAATTCTAATACTTCAATTAATCAATTTAGATTTAGAATAATGTAATGAGATCAGTTAGAGTGAGAAATTATATCAAAATTGAAAAATTAGCTTAAATTACCTAAATTAGGGTTTAGGCCCAATAAGGTCCAATTTGGAGTTTATGTATGTAATTGATCAATAAATGCCTAACTGAATTATTTCTTGATATTAAGGTATAATTGAATGGAATTATATGAGAAATTGATGTTGAGATTGGAAGAAAATGTTGGGTTTAAATTAGGGTTACCATTCGGCTCGAGTTAGAAATTTAGCGTTTATGATTTGGTTGTGTAATTCATGTGTAATGGAACTTCTTGAATGCCATTGGATGTGTTTAATATGTGTATGTTGTGTGGAACTTATAATGTTAATGGTTATGAAGTTGCATTATTTTATTTGTATAATGGTGTTATTATTGATAATAGTTTGGAATGATTTTATAAAGGTAGTATTTATGGTGCATATTATGTTGTTAAATTATGTATTATCATGGGATAAATGCACCTCACTCATGGCATGCATTTCATGAAAAAATAATAGTTATGCATTTTCAATAAAAAGCATATGCATGCCTAATTTTATGAAAATCGTTTAAAGTCATGAAAAATGTGTTTTTATATCATGATTTTTCAATAGCAATTGAAAATATTTTATAGAATGTGATTTTCATGACTTTGAGAATTTTTATGAGGAAGGCTTCAAGGGTTTTCTATACTTTTATGATAAATGGTTCGGGACTAGGCAAGTGCGGACGTGAACTTTTAGAGGCTCGGTAGGGCGAGTCCACAAACGTGTCTAGTTCGCCGGACGAGGTTATTGGAACCTTGAACCTGTCTAATACGGGACATTTCTAAAAACATAAAAGAATTTTCAAATTGATCATGAAAAGGATTTGATATGAGCATGTAAATGATTTTCTTATATATTTCATTACATGAATAGCTCGCATAGATTAATTTACTAAGTTATTACTCACTTAGTATTTCTTGTGGTGAAGATAATACGAGTAATCATGGCATACTTCTCCATTGAGCTGATTATCGAGGGACGCACACGATGACTATACATTGGTTGGGGTTTTGGTTTTCGAGTTGACTCGTTACATGTTGTGTTCTTTATGGTACTGGGTATCATAGTGTATGTGCTAGGATTAGCTTATTTTTTTTATGCTATCCTTAAAGCCATGAAAAAGTGAATAGGAAGTTAATAATGTGATGTAGATAAAGAAATAAGTCACTTTTGTAGTTAGGTGGCATAGAAATAGTTTTTGTATGTTAAGGACAATTTATATATAAACAAAATATCGATAGTAAAATAGTAGTATAATCGTAGCTAATGTAGTTTTTCTAAGTTATTTCCATACATGTTAGCATTAGTAATAAAATAAAGAAACTAAAAAAAAATAGATAAGGAATTAATCATAAGAGATAGTAATTACCAAAAATGAAAGAAATTAAATATCGAATAATGAGTAATAATCAAATGAATTTATATCGATTAATGGAAAAAGAATTTGAGAAAACCAAATGACCCGGATTCATTCATGTCAATCTAAGTAATTTAAATAAAATAATAAAATATAAAAAATTAACGAGTGCATTCTAGACTCGTAAGGTAAGACCTAGTAATTAAATAGAAATCTTTCGCAGTGTATACTTAGGAATAAAAGGTATAACTCACGAGTGTCTTGTTAGCTTACATTAATTGCACTTTGAATGTAAGTTAACAACGGTAATATTCTCAACCTTTTAGGTCCCGAGTCGTGGGTGTTATACATCTAAAAACAAAAAAAAAAATTAAGTTTTTTTTTATCCTAAACAACTATGAAAAATGAGATCTCGTACAAAAATATAAACATGGCATTGTAATAGCTAACCTATTAGTGTGCGAGACTCCCTATTCTTAATTAAAAGGTTAACAAAATCAATGAGTGAGAAGTGGTATCTTGACATAGGAATGGTGCTTGGAACGAAGTGGATTGATTTGAACATCTCTCTTGAGATCAATCATGGTAGAATTATCAACCACAATGTTGATGGACTTGTTTTCATATGTGTAAAAATTCTTAATCTCATAAAAGCCACGCTCTTCTGCGGGAGAACGAAACAAGGAATGTCTTTTGCTCTTGTTGAAACCTAGATTGCGCCACCTAAACAAAAAGAGACAAACATGTGTATAGCTATTAAGATGTTTTAATTCATTGTAATTCTAAAATTTGTATATAGGTAGTGTTCATACGAAAGAGGTGGTCAATGCACACAATTTTCAACATATAAAGACATGTAATATGCAAGTTGAAGAAAATGGATCACCATGCCTCAATCAAATCTGCTAAAAATAGTTGGGAGGTTATCAAAACTTTAAAGAATTTATTAATTTGACTTAAGAGAAACCATTTGCCCATAAAAAATCAACACTACGAGCAAAAAAATTATGCATCAAAATTAAGCGACAAAAGAAGCATATGGAAAGTGGAAGTAGATAACAAGTTTGGTAATTGATTTGTTGTGGCCAAATAGTTTAGGAATTGCTTATGCAACAATTGAATAAGCAGTTTTAGTTGCACCAATAATTTTTTTTTAGGTTGTGTAGATGTACCTCGGAATTGATAAAGAGACAATTGAAAGAAGTTGGCTATTTGTTATTTGTGGTGATCCAAACGCAAGGAGAGTGAAGCAATATAACATGGACATAATCATAAATCTTGATACCGGATATCTTACTTACTATCAAATTATCCAAGACCTAAAAAAAAGAGATGCAATAATGTTGAAAATGATTTTTTTTTTTTTTTGGAAAATGAGGGAAAAAATAGAGTACATGAATGGAAAATAATTATTTAAAGAATGCATGTGCGAAGAAGAAATGTTATAATGTAAATACTTTGTAACGGGGAATGAAACTATAATTAAGCAATGTGGTGAATTTATTTTTGAGAAGTGTTATATACCCGCATGCAACGAACTCAAAACATTTTTGTACACAATATTTTTTGTATACCTATCCTTATTTCTAACGTCATTATATGTAATTATTTTTTAGGTTAGTTTTAGATGTAACTCTTGAGAGTACAACATAAAGCAAGCCATGTATGAATGGTTGTTCTAATAAATAGATGCCAACTCGTACTAAGAGATTATCCTTGGCTTTTGTTGATTGTCATTGCATAGTATGATTAGATTGGGAACTAGTGACTGTTTCAAAATGAAGTGTCATTTGTTCTCTATAACTGAAAAGATAATTCTTGGGATATAGACGCATGCCCCTATATGACTACCTGTTATAATTCTTACGTTAATAATTTTTGTACAAGTCTGTGTGATAATCAACCTTATTCCATTACAAGACCGATTGATTGATCGATATTTCTAAAAAACATTACTTGGAACTCCTAATATCGGTGTCAAGTCGTGTGAAGGCACACCATTAAATTCAAACCGATTTATGAACTCTGTTGGATACAACAAATCATGATTTCTAGATTCCCGCAATGAGTTACATATAGAATTTGTGCTTATGTATACTTGTTTTTCACTAGGGATTCGTTCGAGAATAAACTCATTGATTTTTGTGATAATAGAGTTTTTTGATGTAATAATAGCTTTTTCTCCGAAGTAATTATCATCCATTATAGAGTCTTGAATTTGAGGATAGACAACCATAACAATGCTTTCAATTAGATTATCATGAACTGTGATAAGGAAATCATATGGAATCTTAACAACTATAACATCATCACCACCAACCTATGGTATATCCGAGACATGACCTCATCAATTCCGAGAATCCAATCACCAAATTCTTTCCATTCAACTCTTTCATCATGGTTCGGTCCAACACTCGGAAGCCTCATATTTTGTTTAAGAGTCAAAATTTAAAAGCTTGGTCTAAGAAACAAACTACTAATGGATACACGAACAATATCTTTCCTTATTCCACTAGGAACAATAGGCAATATTTGTCTAAAATCACCATCCAAAAGTGTTGTTTTGCCACCAAACAAACAATCTTACTTATTATTGTCCGTATCGGTAAGAACATCACGTAGTATTCTATCAAGTGCCTCAAAACACGTTCGGTTGTTCGTAGGAGCTTCATCCCAAACAATCAAAGAAGTTTTTTGCATAAGTTTTGAGAGGTTGGTGTTTTTTTTTTAATTGTGCAAGTTGATGAATCATCTAGGTTTAGGGGAATTTTAAACTATAAATGAGCGAGTTCTACCTCTAGGAAGAAGCAACGATGCTATGTCGGATAATGCAATAGCAAGAACAATATTGAGACCCTCCGAATGAATTTTATTAATTATTGTATACCAAAGAAATATTTTGTGAGTGCCACCATGATAATAGAGAAAGTAAAGACTTAGTTAGTTTTCGAAAACAACATGGATAATATAATCATAAATGTGCTTTTGTTCTACATTCAACTAACAAATTGTAGATGAATGATTACCTCTAAGTTCATCGACATCATAATTAATTTCTTCTCACAAGAGTATATTTTCGATCTCGGATATCAATGCTTTCATTAGGCATTGGAAGCTTGTAATTAGAAAGACACGAAACGAGTTGCATTGAACAAAAGTTCAAGTTCATAGAAAATATAATTCCGTAGTTCGAATTAGCAACCTAAAGATCAAGCATCGTAAAAGATATTTTAAGATTTGATAATATATCATATATATGAAATGCCAATATATATCAATGAACTCGCTTAAGCCTAGCAAGCCCACAAAAAAGAACCATGTTGATAAATAATTACCTAAGTTGTGGAGAAGAAGCTATTATGATTGCTTTATGAAAAGCCTCATTCCATTCTTTATCATTGTCTAATAAATCAAGGGCTTCACAAGTAGCTTAAAAAGTTAGGTGAACAACACCATAAATAGTTTTAATGTCTTTGAAGCTTGTAGCCCCTTTCACATGATTTAACAAAATCCATAAAAAATGAAGTTCACTCGCCGTAAGGTGTACATAAGCAACACGACCCACGATTGATCCTTTTGTTCTTAGGAGCCATTCTTTGTTAGCGAGCATCCTAAACATATTGAGAAAAAATCGTGAGTAATAAAGATTGCGAGCGAGTGTAATGAGTATAATTGTACTTAAACCATTTAGTGAGCATGATTTTACCAATGCCCAGTCGGTTAATGATAGATCGTAATACATTGGTTTTACTAAAAATGATTGGTTGTTGTATAGGTAAATGAATAGCGAGTCGTTTAACAAAAAGATGCCAAAAATGTATTAGAAAACAAAATAGATGCCATATTGCTTCATATGGACAAATGAAAACGATAATTAAGGTATGACTTGATTTCATTGAGGTTGTCTACCTCAACAACCATTCTTGCCCTATTTATACCTTTACCGACATATTAGACTAGATATTTTATAAGCATTGATTGATAGTAAATCTCAACGAGTAATGTGAGCTCTATATCTAACAAGCAGTTCCCTATTAAAGGGAACCACATCACCATTATCAAATCTAATATTTTTTTCAATATGCACATAAGAATCATCACACCGCCTATGAAAAAACAAATCCATTGTCATCAAAAACTATTTTGGACCTAATTTTTTTTGGAAAGCACTTCCCATAACGGTTAAGTTTCATGCAAGGAGAGTTTGGATTAAGAACACTACATGGGTCGTGAACCATAAACTATGATACCAAAGCATAAGCCTCGGCATCTTCATCCTTATTGGGCGAGTCAACACCGATGATGGAATCAATGTAGTAAATTGAGCGGCACTTACATGAAGGGTGAAGCCATAGGAAGATATGGCAATGAGGCAATCCTCACTTTTGGAACTCGATAGCACAAACATCTATTTATTAAGCAATAACAAGATATGTTTTTTTTCGTTAAAAATGATAAAAATATGCAAACTAAGAATAAAAAAGTTTAATTAGCACCAATAATTATTAAGCCAAATGATTTTCCTGATTTAATGAAAGAAAACATGTCATCAAGTTTTATCTTGAAAATATGTGCAATGATATTAGCTTTATCTTACGCCTTATAGGTTTTTTTTTCTTTCTATAGCTCTCTTCGGATTTCAAGCCAATTAAAAGCTCGGGATTTCCATCGAGTCTATATAGAGCCATTGCATCCTGGTAGTTGTTAATCATATAGCGAACACTTCTTGTGAAAGAAATTGGAACGATGATTCTACCATTATCGAAACTTTTATGCCGCGCTGTGAAATTGCATTATATATGCTCTTATACTCGCTCGCTCCTCAAATTTTGTTGGTTTGCTATAGTAAAATCAAGTCTATCCTCCTTGATATGAACATAATCTGTAACCCCTAAACCTAAAACCTATAATGTTGAATATATTACCATCGTTAACCTATATTTGAAGTATAATGAATGCAAACTAATAAGACATTGTGACTTAAAATAAGTCAACACCCCTCTAACAAATATTGTAAGCCAACAACATATTTTTCATGCATATTCAACATGCTCAAAATAATTATTTCATGTAAAAGTTACTATTCATGCATCGAAAAATCAATAAAATATCTATTAAGCATAAAAGACTACTTTAACTATTCTAAATATTCTTTTAAGTCATCAAGGGTTATTTTACACCTTCAAAATATTTTTCACACGTATTTAATATTTAATTTTAGTTTTTAATGTGTATCGATTATTACATAAACATCAACTAAATATTGCTTGGTAAAGGCGACCACCTTTAAGCAAGGTGTCATCCTCACCCATTCTTTCATGTATTTGGTATGCATAAAAAGCTCGCATAGGGGCACACTTGTCTTTTTGGCAATGAACCCTAAAATGAAGGATTCCATTTTAAGTCACATCAAAAACCATCTTCTCCATAGAGAAATAGAAGCGAACATTGGAGAGCCATGAATTTAGGATAAATTTTTGAGATGCACTCGTAGTGAGCCAGTTCTTTTTTCAACGATGATATCTCCTTTCGATTGGAAATCCCAAATATCTCTAACTATCAACCTCCAATATTATCAGAAGTTGGTGAATCAAGCTAGCTGCAATCATCTCTTCTCCTGCCGAATAAACGTAACTTGTAATCGTTGTTATTGTCTTCTTGGAGTTTTTGTTTTGCCATGCAAAACTATCTAACCGGACAATTGCTTTCATTAAGAGTCTCTATAAGCATTTGAACAACATGCTCATTAAGGTTATGACCATCTCTGGACCTACTCATGGCATCAATACTGGCATCAAGACGGTTTGAGCATCAAGATAGTTTGAGACCTCATTGTACATGCCATATATATATAATTAAGCAAATTTAGGAGGTTCACCATCATCCGGTAAAAGCATCTCATCAAATGGGGCGTTTGACCATTAATTTTAACAACGTAAGCACCGGGATGACCACGAGATAGATGGATCTAGTTTGGCACCCATAGATGTGAATACGAACATAGAATTATATGCTCTAATATTGCTTCTAAATTTAGTTGAAGCAAGCCCTCCCTCCGGATCAAGAAATTTTTTGAGAAGTGGAGGTGTCAATTCAGCATAGCAAAATCTAACTTTACCGCCTAGCTAGACAACATAGAAAAAATTTAAGCCTCGACATTGTCGATGATCTAAGACTCTCTTTAACCAAAACGAGTATCACAATGTTCACATACATGTATTTTGTCATTGATGTCATCATACTCAATGTGTTGTTCTAGTAAAGAATCGTTGGAAAAAAATAGTTGTGTTAATTTTACTATGAGAAATAAAGGAGCATCATGGCATTTTTTTTCAAATCTTATCGTTTGCTTTCTAAAACCACGAAAATATCAATTTCTTTTCTTAAAAAAAATTATCATTAGTGATTGAAAAGAAAAAAGTGTAATGACTGCAGGCAAAAGTGTGAAGCCGTGGCAGTCACCTTTTCTTCTCTATTGATAGGCAGCTTGGCCCATTTGATTCAAAAGGTCACTAGCGGGAGCGGAGTTTATGGAGGGGATATTAGATTGGGGTTGGATGTGTTCAATAGATTCATCAAGCATGCAGTAAAATCCTAACAGAAGGTAAAGAAAATGAACTATGGAGAGCAGGATGCTCCCGAAAAGAAATATTTTCAAGAGGACTTGTATGCTTGGTATAATGAGTAAATGGTGAAGGCTGTTGGTCAATTAAAAAAGGACCAGTGGCTAAATCAACCATGATATAATGATAAAAGCATTGCTTTGGATCCAAATTCAAAGAAGCAGGAATCTGAGAAACTCGTTTCGTAATGTTCAAAAGTGGATGAGATATAGGTCCATACGTGACAGGACCTAGAAATCGAGTAGATGGTTCTGAAAGGCCACCACAATCAAGACGCTGCCTAACTGATGTCAATCGATTAGTGGAGCCAGTAAATGACTCCTCACGTAAAGCATGAAGGGTGCATTTGTTAGAAGAAAATGATGCCATCCATGCTATATAAGTGTAACACCCGATGCTCGTTAAAACTAAAATTTTATGAAATTAAAAATATTGAAGATATATGAAATATATTTTGAGAGCATGGAATAATCTATGAAAGGTTGAAAGAATATTCAGAGTAGTTAAAATAGCTTTCTTATGCTCAAAGAATATTTTATTGATTTTACGAGTGCATGAATAGTAACTTTTATGTGAAATAATTATTCTAGGCATGTTGCACGTGCATGAAAATTTTTTTATTTACTTAAAATATTTGTTAGCGGGGTGTTGGCTTATTCTATGTTGTTGGATGAGTTTTCTAATATGTTGTGAATATTTTATTTGTATTTTATGCTCGTATAAATAGTAATTTCAAGCTAAATTATTTAATTTAAGTACTTTAAAAGTATAAGAAAATTATCCAAAGGATATTGAAAAATCATTTAGAATGTATAGGAATATTTTATAAGTTTAGATGAATTTTTCTATGAGGAATATTTTCTATAGAAAATAGTGTATTTTCACACTAGAAAATTAACTTGAAGGCCCAAATAAAGGTATAAAAACTATGTAAATTGTGATTAATTCTTTTAGGAAGTGTTTGAATTTATTATGAAGAGAAATTGAATTTGGACAAATTATAGAATAAAATTTTGGATTTATGGATCTAATTCCATAGAAATTAGGGACCTAATTATATAAAATTAAAAGTTAAAACTTTTAAATTAAATTAGCTATGAACTTAAGGAGTTCAAAATTTACTAAGATATCTTTAAAAGAAGGTGGAAAGTAATTAATTGAAAAATTGAAGGATGAATGTAGGAGTAATTAGAGAAAAGTTTAGTAAAATGAGGGACTAAAATTAAGCAAAATTTTTGGAGCTTTTCCACCCTTTCAACCAACTTTTAGCTATATGATTAAGGTTTAATTAATGAGTTTTGACTTGGTTAAAAAAGAGAGGATAGAATTAGATAAGATGGAAGGCTAAAAATAAAAGTAGGGTTAATGGCTAAAATTAATCCATTTGAAGAGCTAGGATTTAAGATTAATTTAAAGGTTAGGATCACTCCAAATCATAGCAAATTAAAGGTAGAGATGAGGTCAAAAAGTCCACCAAAAATTAGCTATAAATATTGGTGCAAGAAATTCAAGAAAAGGAATGAAAATTAGCTACACCCAAAGGAAACTCTTGTAAACTTTCCTTAGGAGTTTCCATCCAAAATCCAAGTAAATCACCTTTAAACACTTTAAATCAACTAATCAAGCAAGGAAATCAAGCTAGAAGATCAAAATTTATCAAGAGGACAAAATTGGACTAAGGTCGAATTGGTGAAGAAAAAAGGAGGAAGAAATTTCTCAAATCATTCAACCTTGCAAGATTAAATTAGAGTTCAATTGAGTAAATTAATTTCACCTACACCACAACTAATATTTAATTGATGTCAATTTGTAATTTGATGCTTTAATTTGTGACTTGGATGCTTTAATTTGTGATTTTTGGCTTTAATTTTGAAAATTGGGGTTAGGGTTCTTGATAAGAAAAAAATGGGAAAAATAAAATTAAGCTAGTATGTAATTCATGCAATTAAGGTTGTAACATGTTAATTGAACTTAAATTTGAGATTTAGTAATCACTATTTCTAGGGTTAGGTAGAGGTTAACATTTGGCCTAAATTAGTCAATTAGCGCTATTTGATTCTTTGATGTAATTGACATTTTATAGCTTGATTATGGCTTAATTAGGTGTGAACTAATGGTTAAGAATGAAAAAATTCATTTAAATTGAAGAAAATTTCATGAGTTTCTTAGGGTTAGCATTCAGCCTAAAACCCAAGATTTTAGGGTTTTGATTCTTTTAACTAAATCATGGATTACTAGTAAATTGGTAGTGGAATGAGTATAAATGAATGAATAGAAGTGAAAAATTCTAAGAAAGTTAAAGAAAATTGCCTAATTTAGCTTCGGCCCAATTTTGGCCCAATTAGGGTTTAGGCAAGAATTTGTTCTATGAATGTTAGTTAAATAGAGCCCTAATGCTAATGTGTGATTAAATGACTTGGTATTAGAATTTAGTGATGAATTGAGAAGAAAATCATGAGGTTATGGTTAATGTAGCATTCGACCCAAAATGGGTAAGCTAGGGTTTAGGTTGAATTGGGTTTTTAACACTTCAATTAACCATTTTAGACTTAAGATAATGTAACAAGATGAATTCGAATGATAAATTTCATTGAAACCTAAAAATTAGCTTGTATTAATAAAGTTAGGTTTAGACCTAATAAGGCTTAATTTGAAAATTATGCATAAAATTGATCAATTGACACTTAATTAATATAGTTCTTGATATTAGGTTTAGTTGAATGGAATCAAGTTGGAAATGGTTATTAAAAATCGAAAGAAAATGGTTAAGTTAGGTTAGAGCATAATTCGGCTTAGGTTAGAAAATTTAGGATTTAAGGTTGAATTGTGTAATTTAATGTGTATTTAAATTTTTGAATGCCATTTAATTTGTTTGGAGTATGTATGTTGTATACATTTGTAATGTTGGTGGTTATGGAATTATGTTGTTTGTATGGTGTATTGGTGTTGGTATTAATTATCATGGTTTGAAATAATTTGTTTAAGGTAATGTTGATAATGCATTTATATTATTGAATTATGTATTATCAAGGTACATCTACATATTGTTCATGGCATGCATTTCATGAAATAATATTGTTTACGCATTGTCAACGAAATGCATTTGCATGCCCAAATTTATGGAAAACATTTTAAAGTCATGAAAAAATGTTTTTACATCATGGTTTTTCAATAGCAATTGGAAATGTTTTAAGGAATGTGATTTTCATGACTTTGAGGAATTATATGAGGAAGGGCTTCATGGGTTTTTCATACTCTTATGGTAAATGGTTCGGAACCGAGTAAGTGTAGACGTGCACTTTTAGAGACTCGACGGGACATGTCCGTAGACAAGTCCGATGCGCCGGATAGATTACGAAAACCACGAAGTACATGTGATGGGACATGTTCAAGACTGAAAAAGGATTGCCAAACCGATCATGAAATGGATTTATGACTTGAAAAGGGTTTTATCGGAGCATGCAAAAAAAATTGTATATGCATCTTTATTTGCATGTATAGTATGCATTAGTTAACTTACCGAGTTGTTGCTCACCTATTTATTTGTGGTGTGGCGAACATAGGTAAAGATGGTGTTTTTCACTATTGAGTTGACTACCGAAGGGTCCATCCGACTGGTGTACATTAGATGTGGTTGGAGGGTGGATCTCATCATACTATAGCGGTGATAATACTTGATATTCTAGTTTATTTTCTAGTTATGTTAGTGTTTTTCTATGTAATAGTTAAAGCAATGAAAAAGTAAATGGTTGACTAGAAAAGAACGAATGTAGAAAGTTAATAAGTCATTTTTGTAATAGTTGGCATAGAACTGGTTCGTATGTAAATAGTAGGTTATGTGTAATCAAAGTATTAGTAGTAAAATGATAGTATAATCTTAGTTAGTATAGTTTACTTTAAATTATTTATTTTCATGCAAGCATCATTAAAGCATTAAGGCAATATAATTGAATAGATAACAATTAAAAGACATGGTGATTAAGGAAAAAGAATAATTAATTAATCACTTAATAATGAGTCATGATTAAATAAGTTTACGTACATTAATAGAAAAAGAATTTGAGACAATTGATTGTCATTGATCCACTTATTTCGGTTCAAAGAATGTAAATAAAATAATAAAACGTAAAAAATTCATAGTGCATTTTAAACTAAAACATAGGACCTAACCATCATTATTAAACTTCCGCAACATAATTTATACGAAGATGCATTGTAGATGAGTCACAATGTCCCATTAACATGCATTCATTCATTCATTGTACTTCAAATGTAGGTTAATGATAATAACATTCTCAACCTATTAGGTCCTAGGTCGGGGGTGTTTGTGTTACGGCAAGTGCAAAGGTGACAAAAAACATATGCTTTGCAATTAAATAAAGTTAGAATAAGATATGAGAAAAGATTGCACCACACAAGATATTGCAAGAACTATCTTAAAAGTGAGTTCATACGTAGTTGTGCCAAACACCATAATGAAACAACATCCATGAAAAAAATTAGTATTTTTCTCCGAGGAAATAATTACATTTTTTGAGATAACAAAGTGAATGAAAAAGGCAACCACACTTGTATGAAGCTATGCGATTGAGATGAGGCAGATGTTGAACTTAAGAAACAATAAAAATGCACCTAAAGTGCATACCTTTTTTATAACAAACGTAAAAGTAGAGAGATGAAGTAAATAGATAAGAGAAAATATAAAGACCTAATTAAAAATGACGAAGTGAATAAGTGGAAAAAATAAGAAACAAATAGACAATAAAGCCGAGTCTTCATAAAAGCACATCAAAATGCTCAATAGAGATCGTCGATGACACCACTAAAAAGACTTCGGTATGCTACAATAAACAAAGAAATCAAAATAATTAATTGTAAATAAAGTATTTACAACAAACATAACAACTAAACTGGCTGAAACTAAATCAACGACCAACATATATAAGCTATTTGGGAATAACTATTTGAAGTCAAAAGCTATCTTAAAACATAATACAATGCATATATGGAGGCGAGGTTTTTTATTAAATATGTACATTACGTATGGATTTAACTATGTCAAATGGCATAAACAAAGATAATGAATGTGAAACATTAGCTATTTTGACCATGAAAAGCATCCAATATGTGTGCGGAGAAGAAATAGAACAAAGAAGGCGATCGAAATATTTGAAAGGAAGAGCATAAGAGAGAAACCGAATTAGGAAAAAAAATATTATAAAGGGAGGAAATATGAATAGTTGCACAACATGTTCTTTGAAAACCTGATATAATGGATATATAGTGATTGTAAAATAAGCATATTCAAACAATAGAGACGACTTTAAAAAGAAAAAGCAAAGAGCATAATGCAGCAAGTAATATAAAGAAAGAGGCGTGGACTAACCAACATCAAACAACGGAATTAGGGAAGAACAACCAAATCATTGAGAAATTATCTAAGAAAAAACATACTTTTCTAAATAGAAGAAATATATTTAAAGAAGGTAAATAATTAATTCGTAAGTAAATACAATCATAGAGCAAAAACAATTTTGAAATGAACATATTACAAAGCGAAGAAATAACAATAGTCGTATAATGCATTTGCTCTAAAAGTTGATACGAGTGCATGCAGAGAGGCAAGATGTAAAGAAAGCATGTGGAAGCCATCAATGCAGATTAAAAAAAAGAAAGTAAAACATAGGAGGTAGCAAAAAACTTGAAAACAATAGGTCCGTATCAAGCAAAACCGAACGGAAGAGGCATAAGAAACTTGATATAATTCACATATAGAGACAAGTTATAAAGAAAATTAGTGAAAGAAACTAGGGCGACTTACAAAAAATAGAAAATAGAGTATATGAGGTAGCAAACAATATCCAAACAATGGGTTTTAATTAATTAGAATAGAACAACACATTGGAAATAATGCACCAAAAGCATAGACTATTTTTGTAAAACAATCCTTTAATTTTTTTTAAAGAGAAGAAAAAGAGGAAAATAACGAGATCGAAGAATTCGTAGACAAGCAACATAAGATAGCAAAAAGATAATTATCACGGATAGAGGAGATAAAAATAGATACATAGCTTGTTTGTTTAGAAACTTTGTATAATCCATGTACGAGAGATAGGTTGTAAAGAAAGCATGTGAAAACATCTAGGTAGCTCAAGAAATTAGAGAACACGAGTATATGGGGTAGTGAGCAATATATTGTTAAATTGCGGGGTTTTATTGTTTTGGAAGAAAACAACCATTTTTTTAGGAAAAAAACAAAAGCGAAGAGGCTAAACTAATTGTTTGCAAGCAAATAGCATAAGTAAGGAAAAAAACTCATAAATAAAGGTCAAGAGTACCTATCAAAGAAAGAGAGAAAGAAAAAAAACACACGCAATGATCAAAGGAGAAAAAGGCATAAATAAACACAAATGAATGGTCTAAGAAAACTATTGAGAACTCTAACGAAGGGCTTAAAATAGATTGTAATAATAGAAGAAAAATAAGCTTTCAAATTCAAAATAACTAATCGAAGCAAAATAATTTGAAAAGAAAACCAAAGCCAAAGCAATAGAAATAAAGTCAGTTAGGGGGAAATGCGATCAATAAGGAACAAACAACGAATCTCGACATCAAAACAATGCAAGCATAAAAATAGCAAAAATATGCTAGCATCCAAAATAAAATGTACAAAAGCATAAAAAAAATGCTTAAGATGTGTGGAATAAAACAAACACATAGGTTCAATAAACAAAACACTTCAAAGCAAGACAAAGATAGGCATCGGAAAAGCAACGTTAGTATGCAATAGTATAACAGACAACTACAGCAGAAACATTAACCACAAACCAACAACCTAAGCGACCACGAAAAAAAGAGACATGACGAGTTGGCGTGGATCGAGTGATGAAGAATAACAATGCCCAAAAAATGAACGCAAAGCATTGACTATCCTATGAAAAGAATCCATTTTTTTTTACAAAAGAAAGGATAGATGGAAAGTGTAACACCTCTAATCTAGGACCTATTAGATTGAGAATATTAACATCGTTATTTGAAATGCAATGAATGCAAGCCAATAAGGCACAATGTCCTTCCTATGGTTTACTCGGCTATGGATTATCGTTGCGAAAGCCTATTAAATGGTGGGTAGGTCCTAAGTTCAGCCTAAAAAAGCACTATTAATTTTTTTTCATTTTTTCATTTTATTTCATTAGTTTAGACGGAACTAATTGGATTTATAATAGTTGATTTTATCAAATTCTTTTTCTATAAGCCTATGGGGATTTATTTACTTATTACCCATTATTCGGTAATTAATCCATTTTACTTTCATTAATTATCATTTATTATGATTATTTTCTTATCGATTTTATTGTGTCATTTTATTATTAATGCTAGCATGTAATAAATTAATTAAAAGAAAACTACACTATTTACTATTGTACTATAATCTTACTATCGATATTCCGACTAACATACAAACTATCCTTAATTTACATAAATGAGTTCATTGCCACCATACTACAAAAATGGCTCATTTATTTACAATTACCCTCGATTACCGATCTACAATCTACTTGTTCAACGTTTTAACTTATCATATAAAATAACGATACTATACCAAGTAGGTAGATAAAAATCCCTAATACTAGTAATAAGATAGTGAAAACTAGGTCCATCTTACACTAATAGGCAAGATACATGTGATGAGTAGACCCCTCCGTAATCGGATCAAACGTAAACATTACCATTATGCTTTGTCTTTTGTCCCTACACCATAAGAATTTATTGAGCTTTGCCCGGTAAATTAACAATGCATGTCGTGCATATAAGTGAAATGCACATGATGAATTATTTGCATGTTCCTTGAAATCATTTTTCCATGTCATGAAACTTTTCCATGATCATTCTGAAAAATCTTTTCTATCCTTAGAAATGTCCTATCTTTGAACTTCGAGTTTCCATGATCCGTCCGATAAATTAGATCCGTTTACGAAAGTACCCTATTGAGTTTTTGAAAGTGCACATTTGCACCCACTCGAACCATGAAAATCATGAACCATGAACCATTTAAGTCATGGAAAATCGTGAATCCTTTCCATAAAACCTTGGGAGCATGAACCATAAAAGCCATGAAAAATCACGTAAATCATTATATATTTTTCTATCACTCTTGGAAAACCTTGAAAGAAATCCCTTTTCATGACTTTAAACCTTTCATAAATTTGGCATGTATATGCATTGTAATGTAAATGCATAATTATCATGAATTCATGTAGTGCATGCCAAGAATGGTGTGCATTTATGTTATGACAATGCATATCTCAATATCAAAAATGCATCAGGACCACAATATCCATCACCTTGCAATCCCATTCCAAACAATGGAATCATCAATATAAGCATCACATAACCTCACATTGGCAACATCACACAATATGAAATATTACACCCATTCATTTATCCGTTTCACAATATAGTAATTACATAACATACATCAATGGCAACATGTAAATTATATCAAAAGCATGATACACAAATTAAGCCACAAACCCCGATTTTTCTCAATGTTGGTCGAATACACACCTAATTTAAACTAGGTGAATTCTTTGATTTTTATGCCAATTTTCATGCTAAATTATCTAGTTACACCATAATAAAACTAAATCAAGCAACCAAACATCAAATAAACAAAGACATTAAAAATCCCTATTTTTGGGCCAAATGGGTTGAAATTCTACCTAGGGTAAACTAAGTAAATTTTTCAACTCTAATGAAATTTTTCATGCTAAATCATCTTTTTATACTATACTAACTCGAAATTAATCAATCAAACCATTAGAAATCAAAAGCATTAAAACCCTAATTTTCACTTGAATTGTGCCAAATGTGAGCTTAAGGTAACCGAGATGAAATTTTCAATTTTTGTGTAATTTCTCATACTAAATCATTTATTCATACTTAAATAACTCATAATCAAACAATAATTCTTCAAATGGACCAAAGGATCAAAAACCCTAAATTTGCCAAATTGGGTCGAATGGTCCACAAAGGATTAAACTAAGAAATTCTAGTTTCTAACACATCTTTTCATGCTCAATTACCATATTCTAACCTCAATTACATGAATTTTACCTTTAATTTCATTTTTCCTAATTTTCTTTCATCAAGAACCCTAACCCTAATTTTCAAAATTTATGTAATTAAACTTGAATAAATTAGGCAAAACAATCAATTGACCTCAATTAAATATTCTTTATGATGTAGGAAAAGTTAACTTAGAAAGCTCCAAATTAGGTTGGTTTTCCATGAAGTTTCCCTTCTTCTCTTCCTCCTCTTATATTCAGCCAAGACTTTAATTTTTTTCCCTTGAAATTTTTTAGCTTCTAACTATGATTTTATGTTGAATCAAGTGTTTTAAGGGTGGTTTAAGTATTTAGGTGGAATTCTATGGAAATTTTGCAAGAATTTCCTTTAGATTTTGTAATTTTTCTAACATTTTCCTACATCCTTTTCACCCATATATATTGGTAAGTTTGGTTGGACTTTCTCCATGCTTGACTTGATCCAAGCCCTTCATTTGGCTTAACCCTAGTCTTTAATTTTTTTTAATCTTGGCCTTTCATTTTTCTTTTAATATTAACCATCCATCTAGCTTAATCTTAACCCTTCCTTTTGTCTTAGTCAACCCTCATTAATTAACCCTAATCATGGAGGCTTAAGTGGCAAAAACATGGGAAGAAAAATCTCTCTTAAAATTATTTAATTTTAGTCTCATAACTTAATGAATTTTTCTACTTTTAATCTTCCATAAGCCCTTCAATTATTCAATTGATTCCTTTAGGCCCTTCCTTTAAGGCTTTTGTAACAACTTTTTACTACCTTAAATTCATTTCTAATTTAATTTGACGAGTTGAAATTTTTAATTTTATGCAATTAGGTCTCTAATTCTATCCAATTAGGTCCTTATCCATGCATAATCTATTCCACACCTTTTCAAAAATTAATTCCTTTGCATAGTAAATTCAAACACCTCCTATAATAATTTATTCATCATTTATAGAATTTTTATTCACATATTCAAGCCCTCAAATTAATTGTTTTGTATAAAAATGCACTCATTTCTATGAAAAATATTCCCTAAGGACAAAAAAATTCACCTAAGTGCTTGGAATATTTCTATACCTCCTTAATGATTTTTATATGCCCATTGGATAATTTTCATGCACATCTAAAACACTCAAAATAATTAATTCACATAAAAAGCACTATTTCACTGAACACCAAAAAATTTACCTAATGCCACGGAATAATCTAGCACTCTTCTAAAAAACATTCTATGCAAATGAGATAATTTTTAAGCATAAATAACATGCTTAAAAAAATTATTTTGCATAATAAGGTACTATTCATGCATTGAATGACCAATAAAATATTAATTAGGCATAGGAAAATTATTCTAAGTGTATCGAATATTCTAACAACCTCTTAGCAATTATCCTACGTCCATGAATTAGTTTTTCATAAACCCTTAATATATTTTAATTCATTAAATAACAAGTTCGGAGTATTATAGAAAGAAGGTTAGTGAAGCATGCACAAGCAAATAGCATGAAAGAGCAAATAGATAAGGAAGGCAAAACCTCGGAAAAGGAGGAAATAAGAACAATTGAACGAGTTTCCAAAATAGTGAAAAAAAATAGAAAAAATAATGCAAGCAAATAGCATAAAAGAGCAAATAGACAAGGAAAGCAAAACATTATATAAGGAGGAAATAAGAACGGATGAACGAGTTTCTAAAACAGTGAAAAAAGCATAATTAAGAAGGTAACCAAATAGCATGAGAGAGCAAACAAATCGAGAGGAAAAAATTCATAAAGGGAGGAAACAAAAAAATTTATGCAACATATTCATTCGAGAGCTCGATACAATGGATGTATAGAGAGAGGGAATAAAGAAAGCATGCACAAACCACAAAGGCAGTTTCTCATTTTTTTTTAAAAAAGCAAAGAATAGAAGCGACGAGCGAAATGAAAAAATGAGTTTGCATATCGCCTAGCGACTAAAAGCGAGATTGGGAAAATGGAACTAAAGCAAAGACGATTTTCCTAAAAAAAAATGCATTATTTAGCAAAGAGAAAAAAATGGAGGCAATAAAGCTCAACAACTAATTTGCAACCAAATGGCACCGAAGAGAAAATGCATTCGGATAAGAACATATGAAAAAGGGATGAAGCAAGAGAAACCAAAGCATAGGAGGCGACGAAGCAACATCGAAACAACGGGTCCGGACCAAGTAGAATCGAATAGCGAGAACTAAAAAAATGGCTCGAAAGCACATATTTTTTTGTAAAAGAACCCGTAATTTCTTAATGAGAAGAAAACGAGGATAAAAAAGGACAACAAAGAATTCGCATAAAAACAACATGGGAGAGAAAAAAGATTAAGAAAAGAGAACATCATAAGGGGAGAAAATAAGAGTATCCACACAATTATATTTCTTGAAAATGTGATACAATAAATACAAAAAGAGAGGCTATCAAAAAAACATATATTTGGTGATGATGCATATATTGGTCTCTGTTTAAAGATACAAACATAGCATATGATGTAGCCGAGCAACATTAAAACAAAATAAAGGATGGGGTGTTCAAAATGGAAAGAAAGCATGGGTAAACCATGAAAAATGATTAAAAATAGATAAGGCAAAGCGGAAGGAGCCGATAAGCAAACCAAAGAAAAGCAGAATAAAAACAATAAAAATGAAGTCGCCAAGTGGAAAATGGAGTTAATGAGGAACAAACAAAGAATCGACACAAAAATAGTGTAATCATAGAAGCTACAAAAGAGGGCGAGCATCCAACAAAGTATTCTACAACAGAGACATACAAAAAAAGGGAAAAAAATAACATACATAAGATGTGATGAAGAAAATAAACACCAAGGTGCAACAAATAGAAGATGAAAACCATGACAAAAAAAGCATGAGAAAACCAACCTCAACTGCACAACAATAGAACAACAATTGTAGTCAAAACGAGTTTTAAGAAACTAACACCAAAGCGAGACCTTGAAAAATAGAGGCGGATAAAAAATAGCCAATGAAAAAAGAAGACCATAAAGAGGCAAGGCATAAGCAAAACACAAATAAATCAAAAGAAAAAAAAAGAGAAAAGAAACAACAAACAAAACGGACACATTATGGTCGGTGATTTTGCAAACCTTAGCTCTCAACCATGAGAAAAGGGTAATAAATATCTACAAGTTGAAAGGTCATGTACATTCAATGCATTAATTCCATAAACGAAGAGAAAACTTGAAAAAGTTTTTATAAATTTTGCAATTCGAGCAAAATGATATGTTCTTATTTTTAGAGGTTTCCTAGCTCGACTCAAGTGCATTGAATGCATCAATTTGAAAAAATACAATGAATCTTTGAAGGCAAGACTAGGCTCTTTTAAAAAATTAAAAAAAAAAACACCGAATTGCAACGGACGGAAAAGGCAAAGCAAGAGAAAGAAAGTCATGAGAAAACAAAACTTAGTGCACAACAACATGTAATATCCAAAACTTGAAACATAATAAGTTGAGAATATTACTATCGTTAACCTACATTCAAAGTGCAATTAATACAAGCTAATAAGGCAACGTGACTTACTCATAATACTCCTAAATATAAATCATGCTTGTAAAAGTCTAATAATGACGATTAGGTCCTACGTTTTAATTCGAATGCATTATTAATTTTTCATATTTTATTATTTTATTTAAATCATTTGGACTAAAATGATTGGATTTGTGACATTCATTTTTATCAAATTCTTTCTCTATTAGCTTATATAAATTTATTTAGTCATGATCCTTACTCAATAATTAATTAATTATTTATTTTTGTTAATTACCATTTATTTTAAATTGTTGTCCATTTAATTTTATTAACTTATTGTATCGGTGATGCTAGCATGGAAATAAATAACTTAAAGAGAACTATACTAACTACGACTATATTTTTATTTTACTACCGATATTTTGTTTAAATACAAACTATCATTAACATACAAAATTAGTTTAGTGCCAAATACTATAAAAATGGCTTATTAACTATCTACATTCATTTCTTTCTAACCGGCCATTTACTTTTTGATAGCTTTAACGATCATGTAGAAAAACACAAACATAGCTAAAAAGTAAACTAATATACAAAGTACTACAATAGTCGGAATGTGCACTAGATCTATCTTCCAATCATAGCCAATATACACACATCGGACGGTTCCTTCGGTAGTCGGTTCAAAAGTCAACATCACCATCTTTACCTTTATTAGCTACACTATAAGCAAATAGGTGAGCGACGACTCAATAGTTAACTAATGTCATGCTATGCATATGAATGAAAATGCATATGTAAATTATTTGCATACTCGTATAAAATTCCTTTCATGTCATAAATCATTTTCATGATCAGTCCGAAAATCCTTTTTTGTCACTTGGACATGTCCCGTCATAAGTACTTCAAGGTTTCCATAGTATGTCTAATGAACCGGACCCATCTACGGACGCATCTTACCGAGCCTCTAAAAGTGCATGTTTGCACTTGTCCGACCTCGAACCATTTACCATAAAGTATGAAAAAATCTTGAAGCTCTACTCATAAAAATCATCAAAGTCATAAAATGATGTTCTATTAAATATTTCTAATGGCTATTGTAAAACCCATGACATAAAAACTCATTTTCATGACTTTAAAACATCTTTCATATAATTGGGCATGCATATGCATTTTATTGAAAATGCGTAGCCATTATTATTTCATGAAATGCTTGCCATAAGTAAGATGAATTTATGCCATGATATTGCATAATTTAACTATATAAATGCACCATAAACATTACCTTGACAAACTAGTTCCAAACCATCATCAAGAACAATATCATTATGCAACATAAAATAATACAAGTTCATAACCATCAATATTATAAATTGCATACAACATACACATATCAAACACATCAAATGGCATTCAAGATGTTCAATTACACATAAATTACAAAAATCAAACCTTAAGCCCCAAAATTTTCTACCTAGGTCTGAATAGTAACCCTAATTTAACCCAAACATTTTCTTCCAATTTTAACACCATTTTCTCATACAATTTCATTCAATTAGATCTTACTATCAAGAACTAACACAATTAGGTATTGATTGACCGATTGCATGTGTAAACTTCAAAATAGGCCTTATTAGGCCTAAACCCTAGTTTAGGTAATTTAGGTTAATTTCTAAATCTTAATATCATTTCTCATTCTAACTCATCTTATTACATTATTCTAAATCAAAATTAGTTAATTCAAGTATTATAAGCTAATTACACCTAAACCCTAATTATTTCAACTTGGGCCGAATTACGCCCTAACTTTGACCTCATTATTTTCTTCTCAATTCACCATCAATTTCTAATATTAAGTCATTTGATTATACATTAGCATCAAGGATTAATTTAATTGACATTCATAGGTCAAATTCATGCTTAAAACCTAATTAGGCCTCAATGGGCGAAAATTAGGACTAAGCTAATTTAGCTAAAATGCTTCAATTTTCATGAGATTTTTTACTTTTACTCATCAAGTCATATTTATTTAACCATTCATTAACTAATAATTCAAGAATTAGGTGGAGGAATCAAAACCCTAAAATTTTAAGATTTAGGTCGAATGCTTCCATAAGGAAATCATTGAATTTTCTTCAAATTTAATGCAATTATTCATTCCTAAACTTCAATTCACACCTAATTAACACATAATCCTGTCTTAGAACATTTACTAAATCAAAGGATTAAAAACCCTTAACTCACTAATTTGGGTCGAAAGTTTGGCACTTACTAATCCTAAAAATTTTTATTTCTAAACTTCAATTCCAAGCTCAATTGACCTATTTAAATCCCAATTGCATGAATTTCTAGCTTAATTTCATTCTCTCTAATTTTTCATCATCAAGGACCCTAACCCTAATTTTCAAAATTAAAGCTAAATATCACAAATTAAAGCATCCAAACCACTAATTAACATCAATTAAACATTTCCTATGGTGTAGGTGTAGTTAACTTATTCAAATAAGCTCTTAATTATCCTTGAAGAATTTCTTTCCCCTTTTTCGCCACACAATTTGGCGTAAACCTTAATTTTTCCCCTTGATAGATTTTGATCTTCTAGCTTGATTCTCATGCTTAGTTAGTTAATTTAGAGTGTTTGGAGGTGATTTGGTGAGTTTTAGGTGGAAATTCCTAGAGAAAACTAGCAAGAGTGTCCTTTCTATTTAATGATTTTTCTTGCATTTTCTTGAATTTCTTGCACCATATTTATAGATAATTTTTGGTAGATGTTTGGCCTCATCTCTACCATTGGTTTGCTGCAATTTGGTGTGATCGTAGCCCTTACATCATCTTTAGATCCTAGCCCTTAAATCATCTTTAAATCCTAACCTTTCAAATGGGTTAATCTTATCCATTAACCTTTCTTTTGATTTAGCCCTCCATCTTGCCTAGTTCTAACCTCTCCTTTTTATCCAAGTCAAAACTCATATTAAATATCCCCTAATCATGTTGCTGGAAATCGACTAGAAGGGGTAAAAATCTCTCAAAAATTTGCTTACTTTTGGTCCCTTAATTCACTAATCTTTTCTCTAATTACTCCTCCATACATCCTTCAATTTTTCAATTGATTACCTTAAACCCTTCCTTTAAAGATACCTTAAGAAATTTTTAACTCCTAATGTTCAAGGTTAATTTAATTTGAAAATTTAAATTTTTAATTTTATGCAATTAGGTCCCTAACTCTAAAATTTTATTCTAAACTTTTCAAAATCCAATTTCTTTTCACAATAAATTCAAAAACTTCCTAAAATAATTTAATCACCATTCACACAATTTTTATACTTTGTTTAGGCCTCAAAATTAATTATTTAGTATAAAAATTATACTATTTCGTATGGAAAATATTTCTTATGTGTAGAAAAATTCACCTAAACTTATTAAATAATCCTACACTTCCTAAATGTTTTTTTATACCCTTTGAATAATTTTCTTATATCTTTAAAGCACCTAAATTAATTAATTTACTTCAAAATTACTATTTATGCATAATAAAATGCAAATAAAAAAATTCATCCAACAACATCGAATATTCTAACACCACTCGGCAAATATTCTAAGCAAACAAAGTATTTTTCATGCACATTTAACATGCTTAAATTAATTATCTCACATAAAAGTCATTATTCATGCAATAACAAAGTTATAAAATATTCACTAAACATGGAAAATTATTTTTAACTATTCAAAATACACTAACACCCTTCTAAGATCGTTTCATGCTTGCAAAATATTTCTCATATATTTTTAATATTTTTAAATTTATTAAATTTTAGTTTTAGTGAGTATCGAGTATCACACAAGATAACTGCAAATGTAGTCGAAACAATTTGCAACAAACTAAAACCCAAAACAAACCTCGAAAAACACAAGCAAACAAACAACAACCAATCAAAAAAGAAAACTAAAGAACAATCTTTTCTAGGTGAGAGAGTTCTTACAACGAACATAAACCAAACCAAAGAGAGAGAGCCATGGACAAAGAGAGAACAAACGAAGGAGTTGTAAGGAAATAACATCCAAACCACAAAAATAAATAAAAGTGCAACATTAAAGCTAGAGTGGAAATAAAACAACGAAGCTTCTCCACAAAAGAAAGGGCAACAAAGGAAGTTGGGATAATGAGCATAAAAGGCAAGAGAGAAAAGGAATGTAACAAACCCAAACTCTATCCCAAATAGAAGGGACATTGTGTAACACTCAATGATATCAAGAGGGCCTAAATCGGAGCCACCACTCGCAAAATAAAGGTGATTGTGCAACACCTAATGACAACAACATGTTTGCAATTCGAGCAATCGCTTGTAAGATAAATTTGACCTTTGGATGAAGCGAGAAAATATAGGGGAGCCATCCGGTTTGGAACAAACGAAGCAAGAATAAAAAAGGGAGAAATAAACGACAAAACAAAATAACAAGAAGAGAGAAAGAAGAAATAAGCAAAATGTGAAAATGGGAACCGAATAAACAACAAATGTGACTAATTGGCCCTCGATAGAAACAAAATCTCCTAGATGAGAAAAGGACCAATGACAAACAAAGTAAGAGAGAGAAACGATCAATTGCAAAGAAAGAGAGAGATGACCGAAAGAAAGTGACTAGAAGAGAGGATCATTAAATAAGCCAAAAAAAACAAAGGAAATTCCAAGCGATCCATAAAAGAGATGCAAAGAATAAAATTTATCAAGGACAAAAAAGATAAAGACAAAAGCAACGAAAGGTGGAAAAAAAAAACCAAAAACAACATTAAATGAGTCGACAAAGATGAGAATAAGGGGCGATATACTGAAAAATTAAATAGAAGAAAAGAATGCAACTACGAGAAGAAGGCGGGAATGAAGAATTATACCGAGAAATTAACAAACGATGAGAAAAAAACAGGAAGAGAGCAGGGCGAGAAGAAGGAAGAGAGAGAGCAAGGTTAACGGTTAAAAGAACATGGACTTAGAGTTTGTATCCACGAGCGTTTTAACTTTAGTTGATACTAAGAAATTAATAATGCAATGGCGAGAAAAAGGTAGAAAGATGATGAGAAGAAGGCAAGAAAAGAGCATAGCGAGAAGAAGGCAAGAAGAGAGCAAGGTGAATAGTTAAAGGAATAGGGACTTAGAGTCCGCATCTATGGTGTTTTAGCTCACGATGAACGAGTGTTTGAAAAAGTGAACAAACATTAACACTTTATTTTCCTTTAGTTTTCTTGTTAATATATATATATATATATATATATATATATATATATATATATGTATGTATGTATGTATAAAGTGTACAATAAGTAAATGGAGTGTAAGACAATAAGTAAATGTCCGAGGTAGGGAAGTCTTTGAAACTGGCGATTTTGTGTGTTCAAGGATGGCTTTGTAGTAAGATTGGGGTTTTTGGAGATCCCATGGTTTGAAGTGCTATCCAGGACGGAAAAACTTTTGCACAAGAATGAAGGGATCACCGTAGTAATACCCATCTTCAACGAGTAATAATTTTTTGAAAATCTCTTTTCGTAAAATACTCGATTCGCATTTTTGAAAGTGAGTTTTAAAAAAATGATCCGCGTGTTTTGAGAAATCATTTTGATTTTCCTCTAAGAGAAAATCCTCAATAGAATCTATTGCTATTTCTTTAAGAGATTGAGGAGATCTCTAAATAGCTCTAAGCATCGAGATAGTCTTCCGTTTGGTCGGTATCTAAGCCAACAATGGTCATGACATCTTCTAAAAGATATCTTATTCCGCAACGTGCATTTGATTAAACTCAATTGCCTCATCTTGGTCATAATCCATTGTTTGATCATAAAAACGTCCAATCTAAAAAAGATCAATTTGGGAAGATCTTATGATTTTTGTAGAAGGGATATCTCGAACCGAGTGCAAAAGATGATATTTTCTAGCAATTAACGCATTAATCTCAAAATTATAAACGAACGAGGCTTTAATAATATTGAGATTTCTAGTTTTAGGTTTTTCAATAAAAGGAAAAACAAGTTTTGTGTGCTTGGAGGTGAAAGAAATGCAATCATCACAAACCTTATAAGGAGTTATGAGATTAATAAAAGGCGTGCCTAATATTACCATATGATGCATGTTCTTAACAAGCAAAAAATGATTTTTGATAGCAATTGTTCCATTGACCACGGAGGCTTCTATCTTACCATGTATGGTCATTTTGGAATTGTTTGCTGTAGAAAGTCTTTCATGGGTTTTGATATGAAACCGTTTTGGAATATGCCTTCTTTTATGCAATTTAAATCAGCACCGATATCAAATAAGGCAATGGTTTTAATTTGAAAATCATTTTGAAACACAAGAGTGATTTTGATTAAGTATTTGTGAGAAGTTACTTTTTGTAAAACAAAAAGAAAATATTTTGGAACCCTTTCTAGATTTTCTAAGTTTTGTATGTCCGGGATTTCATTTTCGGAATCGGACTCTTGATCTACATGTTTTTCTAAAAGGAGTTTCGGGAGTCCCGAGTCTTGGGTTTGTTTTTCTTTGAGCTCTTTAAGCTCTGCTTTGATGGTTTTGATCTTGGCTCTGTAGTTCCTGGATAGTGGTCATATGTTTTGTGGTTTTCTTTTTCCTATCTAGGATAGCAATAAGATCATACGTACCGATACTAGTGGAAGGCGGGATAGAGGATTTTGGTTTCTCTAAAGTTTTATGCTCAATAGACTTTAAGAGTTTGTCTAGATATTCCTTTTGTAGTTGTGGGTCATCTATACATGTGATAAGATCAAGGATAAAGTCCTAATCTTTAGTCAATATATTGACTTGTTTTGTACCGTGTTCAAGTTCTACGTCTAAACTAGGGTTTGAACTAGAAGAAGTAACAAGTTCATCTACTTGAAATGTTTCTTCACCGTCGGACCATTATGAGGGATAGCCATTCTTGGTTCTTCTATTTTGATAATAAAATGGACACTTCAAACCTTCATTTCTGGTTTCTCCAATGGTGGAACTACTATGGTTCCGTCCTAAGTATTCTTAAAACGAATTATCCGACAGTTATAAACTCTTCCAGAATGGTTACAAACCCTCGAAATAGAAAAAAGATTCACTCTTCTTTTTCTTTTATGCATAAAATTCTTCTTACCATGGGTTTGCTCTTGGTATTATGACTATGATCACCGGGACAATATCGTAGTATTAATCGGGAGATTCAAAGTCAAATGGTGGGTCTCTTTCAACATCCCAAACACATTGTCTAGAGCCTCGGTCAAACAATGGCTCACAAAACAGGGCTATTCCAAACCAAGACCAGCTCCTACAAAATTCTCGGCCTAAAAGGCTTTTGCCAATTCAAGATTAGCAACAACCCAAACGGAAGAAGAATACTTTGCAGTTTTATCCAAATTATTGCAAAGTAGGTCCGATGACTCCCGGACAAGTATATTCGGAATCGAGCCTATCATTAACTTAGGCAATGATAACGAAGATGAATGCTTTGGAATCTTTTCTCCCGCTCCCCATCGGTGACTCTTTCCGGACGCAAGACTATGACAAAACACCTTTCGGTGATTAAAAAAAAATTCACTACCAAACAAAACAACTTTCGACGTCTTAACTCGTTCATCCACATGAGAAGACACCGTGTAAGCTATTATTTAGTACTCGTTCACTCACATGAGATACTGTTCCTTCCCGCCTGTCTAGGATAGCAATAAGGTCATATGTGTCGGTACCAATGGAAGGCAAGAATAAAGGGATTTGGTTTCTCTATAGTTTTATCCTCAATAGACTTCGAGAGTCTATCTAGATATTCCTTTTGTAGTTGTGGGTCATCTAAACGTTTAAGAAGATCAAGAATAAAGTCCCGATCTTTAGTCAATACATTGACTTGTTTTGTATCGAGTTCGAGCTCTTTGTCCGAACTAGGGTTTGAACTAGAAGAAGTAACAAATTCATCTACTCGAAATGTTTCTTCACTATCGGACCATTTTGAGGGATCGAAGTTTCGATAGAAGGGCGAGAGATTTTGCTAATGGTTTCTTCTTCTAATTGGAGTTCCCGTAGTCCGGAGTTTATCCTACAATATTTGGAAATATGGCCTTTTTGACCACATTTGTAACAAGTAAAGTCTTGTGGGTTTGTTTTATAAGAGATTACAAAGGAACAAGTTTACGGAGTAAAGGCAAGTTCAAAGAAATTCTAAGAAAAAACATGCTCTCATTATACCCAAAACCTTTGAGGAAATCAAAACTACTCCAGTACTCTTGTTTATATCAAAATGGTAAGTTTATTTCAATAAAAATTTACGTACATTATCTCATGTCTTGTTCTTAAAAAATCTTTTAATTTATATCTTCATGGTCGGCCCTACCGCCCAATTTAATTTTGCTTTTAATTTATGTTTTCATCCCGCATCGTAGTGGTTGGCTCTACCGCTCAATTTACTTATTTTTTGTTTTTCATTTCGCATATAATTGTCCTACACTTCATTTACTTATTTTCCGGGGTGTATCGATATCGAGCCTAGCTCTTTTTGTTGGCGATGGTATGTTTATATGTTTATTGTTTTCATGTTTAGATCTTGTTAAAAGTTGAGGGTATAGACAATTGAGTTGGTGTGGCTGTAGTAAGTCTCGAAGGATAGGCGATAAATCGGAGGAATCACCTTCATAACTCGCGTACCCAAACCTCCAAATCATTAGTTAGACATGGATTCTATATTCCGTAGATCTACCTCCTTCTTAAATTCTTCTACCTCGATTTTGGAGATTCTAGGAAGATTATAAATAGTGTAGAATATGTTATAGAAGATTTTGAAAAACAAATAGATAATTGGGAAATCCCTAAATTACATAAGGATGAAATCTACAAAACCTCCAAGTACAATCTGTTTAAACGAGACTACACCATCAAAATCGAAAAACGTGATATCCAGACTTTCAAAACCATTTGAAACCATACGTCTCCTCTCTTTGAAAACCTTACAAACACATATAGAGAAATCCTTTAAGTACATCCACATAGGATTAGTACAAGTGGGGATTAAACCACTAACAAAAGAAGGATTAAACGCCTCAATCCTAGCAGATCCTTAGAGACTATAGGTTTACCAATTTTGAAGATTCTTTGCTTAGTTCAATTGAATCCAGTTTATGCAGTGGACCTATATCTTTTGATTGCTATTCAAATTTTACAGTTTCTTTGAATGAAAAAACATTTTAGAATCCTTGATTTTACAAATTATAACCCATAATTATAACATGTTGAAAGGATCGATCCCAACTGCATTGATCCTAAAAGTCCATTACAAAGCCATAACCTCTGCGTTTGTCTCGAAACACAAAAGATAGTCCAAGCAAAGGTGAGACACTTCTCTTACAAACATATCCGACCAAATCCAATACCGTCATTCCCGGACCTATCAAGTGGAATGACATAAACTTACCGGAAGAATGGATCTTAGAAGGTGTAAACTAACCAGGACCTTTAACCATTCTTGAAATTCCAAAACCAAATACCCAAATAAGGTCTATTGCCCAATGAATAGATGGTAGTGTGAGACTTTCCTTTGACGGAGGATTTACTAGTAGTAGATTCTCCGATAAAGCCTCTACCTCGAAACCATTGACATAGGTAGAATTTCTAAAGTTCCTTCGTCATAAATCTCCCATTTTCCAAACCTAGGTATTCTACTTTAGATATACCTAACCCCATTTTACAAAATGTTGATTACGGCATAAATGTTTCAAAACCTAGATATTCAAACCAGGATGATTCTCCTCCTGCATCTCCTACTACATCCGCCATCACTCGAAAACATTGCTCATGAATGTAATGTGATTGAAAAAGATGATTTTGTAGTAGATAAACAATATCTCGCATGCTTGAGTTTTATGCAAAACATAATTATGAAAAAAGAATTTGGTTTTTCAAAAATTTCTGGATAACGTAAAAGAAATACAAAATGAATTTTATGAATTTGTGAATCTGCATAAAGTTCATATTTTATTCTTTGATTGGTTTGAAATATATGCTTTTGCAAATGATATTTCTTATCCTTTCAAATCCGTGAACCCCGTTACTACTAGGAACAAAACCCCAACTTGGGAAGTAGATGGAAAGACTATCCAATCCGAACATCCTCCTCCTAGGAAACTCACTTTCTCCCATGGAGAAGCTAAAATAGAAGCATTTCCTTACAAAATACCCAAGGACGATGACTCTACCAATATCCAAAATATTGTTCAGCAGAACAATTTTACAATTATCAACCCTTTTAGGAGAGAAGGTTAGGACTCGTATTAAGGATGCTTTTGGTGACCAAATCCTTTATGACCAATTAACCTATGGCGGATTGATTAGTCTTACCTAGAAGGAAGGACTAAAAATTTATCAAGACCTCAAAGTCCAAAAACACCTTAAGTGAGAAATGAAGAAAACCGAGACAGGAACTTGGTAGTTTCTATAAACGAGTTTGACATTTCCATATCAAAACCCTCATCATCGAGTTGCCAAGGCAACCGCAACAACAAACCTCATAGAAAGCCATACAAAAAGCCCTATTGGCATCATAAAACAAGCCCTAAAGAAGAGCCATACTATACTAAGCCTTCCAAACAGACCCAAAAAGCCATTTAGGAAGACTCGGTTTAGGCCCGGATCCAAAACCAACCTACAAGACTTTACTTGTTACAAATGTGGTCAAAAAGGCCATTTCTCCAAATACCGTAGGATAAACTCTAGACTATAGGGACTCCAATTAGAAGAAGAAACCATTAGCAAAATCTCTACCTTTCTTATCGAAACTTCGATCCCTCGAAATGGTCCGATAGTGAAGAAACATTTCGAGTAGATGAACTTATTACTTCTTCTAGTTCAAACCCTAGTTCGGACATAGAACCCGAACCCGATACAAAACAAGTCAATGTATTGACTAAAGATCGAGACTTTATCCTTGATCTTATCAAACATATAGATGACCCACAAGTACAAAAGGGATATCTAGACGAGTCTTAAAGTCTATCGAGGATAAAACTTTAGAGAAATCAAAACCCTCTATACTCGCCTTCCACTAGTATCGGTACGTATGATCTTACTACTATCATAGATAGGAAGAAGAAAACCACAAAACATGAGACCACTATCTAGGATCTACAAGTCGAGATCAAAACCATCAAAGCAGAGCTTAAGGAGCTCAAAGAAAAACAAACCCAAGACTCGGGACTCCCGAAACTCCTTATAGAAAAATATGTAAATCAAGAGTCCGATTTTGAAGATGAAAACCCGGACATACAAAACTTAGAAAATCTAGAAAGGGTTCAGAAGATTTTCTTTTTGTTTTATGAGAAGTAACTTCTCGTAAATACTTAATCAAAATCACTCTTATCTTTCAAAATGATTTTCAAATTGAAACCATTGCCTTATTTGATATTGGTGCTGATCTAAATTGCATAAAAGAAGGCATAGTTCCAAAACCGTTTCATATCAAAACCCATGAAAGACTTTACGCAGCAAACAATTCCAAAATGACCATACATGGTAAAACGAAGCCTCTTTGGTCAATGGAACAACTACTATCAAAAATCATTTTCTCGCTTGTTGAGAACATGCATCATATGGTAATATTAGGCACACCTTTTATTAATCTCATAACTCCTTACAAGGTTAATGATGATAGCATTTCTTTCAAATCCAAGCATACAAAACTTGTTTTCCTTTTTATTGAAAGACCTAAGACCATAAATCTCAATATTATAAAAGCTTGTTCTATTTATAATTTTAAGATAAATGCATTAATTAAAGGAAAATAGCAACATCTTTTATATTTATGTCAAGATATATCTTTACAAAAAATACAACATCGATTACAAAATGACTTGGTGAAAAACAAGATTTCTAATTTACAAAAACTTATTGAAAACAAAATCTATTCCGATTTACCAATTGCCATTTAGAATAGGAAGCACCATAGTGTTGACTCGCCCTACGAAAAAGATTTTGATGAAAAACGATTCCTACCAAAGCCGTACCGATCCAAATGAATGCCGACCTTGAACAACATTGCGGGTTAGAAATTCGGGATTTAGAATCCAAAGGTCTTATCCAAAAATCTAGGTCACCTTGGTCTTGTGCTTGCTTTCTATGTCAATAAGAATTCTAAAATAGAAAGAGAACACCTAGATTAGTAATCAATTACAAACCCTTGGACCTATATCTTTTGATTGCTATCCAAATTTTATAGTTTCTCCGAATAACAAAAACATTTTAGAATCCTTGATTTTACAAATTATAACCCATAATTATAACATGTTGGAAGGATCGATCCCAGCTGCATTGATCCTAAAAGTCCATTACAAAGCCATGACCTTTGCGTTTGTCTCGAAACACAAAAGATAGTCCAAGCAAAGGTGAGACACTTCTCTTACAAACATATCCGACTAAATCCAATACCGTCATTCCCGGACCTATCAAGTGGAATGACATAAACTTACTGAAGAATGGATCTTAGAAGGTGTAAACTAACCGGGACCTTTAACCATTCTTGAAATTCCAAAACCAAATACCCAAATAAGGTCTATTGCCCAATGAATAGATGGTAGTGTGAGACTTTCCTTTGACGGGGGATTTACTAGTAGTAGATTCTCCGATAAAGCCTCTATCTCGAAACCATTGACATAGGTAGAATTTCTAAAGTTCCTTCGTCATAAATCTCCCATTTTCCAAACCTAGGTATTCTACTTTAGATATACCTAACCCCATTTTACAAAATGTTGATTACGGCATAAATATTTCAAAACCTAGATATTCAAACCAGGATGATTCTCCTCCTGCATCTCATACTGCATTTGCTATCACTCGAAAAAATTGCTCATGAATGTAATGTGATTGAAAAAGATGATTTTGTAGTAGATAAACAATATCCGCATGATGATTTCTATGCAAAACATAATTCTGAAAAAAGAATTTGGTTTTTCAAAACATTTCTAGATAACGTAAAAGAAATACAAAATGAATTTTATGAATTTGTGCATATGCATAAAGTCCATATTTTATTCTTTGATTGGTTTGAAATATATGCTTTTGCAAATGATATTTCTTATCCTTTCAAATATGTGAACCACTGTTACTACTAGGAACAAAACCCCAACTTAGGAAATAGATGGAAAGACAATCCAATCCGAACATCCTCCTCCCAAGAAACTCACTCTCTCCTATGGAGAAGCCAAAATAGAAGCATGTCCTTACAAAATACCTAAGGACGATGACTCTACCAATATCCAAAATATTGTTTAGCATAACAATTTTACAAATACCAACCTTCGGACCCTTGTTAGGGTAGAATCCCATATCCGAGTAGACAATTGTTCCTCCTACCCCAAAACCGAGTTGTTTCCTTAGCTAAAATAGAAACCACCGATCGAAGCTCAAGAACCCATTTTTCAAACCCTTCCGGGTTTGTAGGACTAGCCAACAACGGATACAAACCAACAAACTTGAGTTTTTACAAGCTATTAGAGACCAACTTAGCAAGATAGAGATATCTTTTGGTATAGGAACCTCTAGGCAAGTAGTACTCGACACACCACCCAATTCCTATAATGTCAACGTACTAGATCAAAACTCGGACCAAGAACCTCTCCCCGAACCGAACAAACTTTATTGAAAAAATTCCTTACCCATGATCACCGTCCCCGACATAGGAGAAATGCCAAACAAACTTGCCCAACCTAGATTCAATGCCTCCTCCGTCTATGAATAAAACATAAATGGAATGTTAGAATACAATATCCCGAGTTTGCTTCAACAAATGACCATGGCAGCTAATGCCTATAAAACCCAAACTAAGCACCCGGAGCGAGCCATAGCCGAACTTCTTATTGCGAGTTTCTCTCGGACAATTGAAAGGATGGTGGGATTATCATCTCACCGCCCAACAACACCTAGAAATCCTAAACTCTATACAAACCGATGCAAATGGATTACCTATCTTAGATGACTTAGGCGAAACCATTCAAGATGCGAGTGTCAATATTCATCCCGACCATTTCCCTACACTTCATAGGAGATCCCTCTCACCTAAGGACAAGAATGCTCGAACTCCTAAGTAACCTTAGGTGTAAAAAGCTCGATGACTTCCAATACTATAAAACCACATTCCTCACCAATCAAGTTAAGAGAAGATTCCAACCAACCCTTTTGGAAAGAAAAATTCCTTGCGGGTTTACCAACCCTTTTAGGAGAAAAGGTTAGGACTCGTATTAAGGATGCTTTCGATGACCAAATCCCTTATGACTAATTGACTTATGGTGAACCGATCATTTTAACCTAGAAAGAAGGTTTTAAGATTTACCAAGACTTAAAACTCCAAAAACACCTCAAATGGGAAATGAGGAAAACCGGACAAGAACTAGGTAGCTTCGCAAACAATTCGATATTACTACCTCAAAACCCTTATCTTCGGGTTGCCAAGGCAACTCGCAATAACAAGCCTCATAGAAAGCCATACAAAAAGCCCTATCGGCATCACAAAACGATGTCCAAAGAAGAACCATTGATAGTAGAGCAATTTCGTATGTTTGGACATCTCATTTAATCATATTTTATGGTTCGATATTATCCCAAAGTAAAGTTTTAATGCCTTTTTATCAAAGGTACTAAATTATTGAAGTAAGAACAAATGTGGTTAAGAAGTACTGTTGTGAAGCTCGCTTTGTGAATATAGCATGGGCATGTCGGAATGCGTGGGCGCACAAGTGCGGAAGATAGTTCCAACTCACAACGGAAGAATGCGTGGGCACATAATCCGTGTGGGCACACGAAACCCGATCCCGACGGCAGAGTTCAATTAGAAAGCCGATTTTGTGTGATCTTTCGGTTAAGGCAACTCGCTACCTTTAAAGAAAAGGAGATCAAATCATATCTTTTTTTCATATTGGAGAGAGAAAAAGGAGCCTACAAATTGAATAGGAGACCAAAAAATAGTGAGCTTTAAATTTTGTAACCCTAAACGGAATTGTTCTTTTCCTTTTCTCCGAATAGTTCGGCCACCATGTTTAGGAGTAGCTAAACTACCTTTCCTTGGTGAAGGAGTAGAATCTTTTGGAAGGAAATGATTTTTGAGGTGCTTGTTTTCAATATTAATTCAAGTTTAATTCATTTAAGTATTGAACTCTCTTCTACACTTATTTATATGATTGTTTGGTTTATTTGCTAAAATGCGCAATTAGTTTATAGGCTGAAACGATCTTAAGCTATGTTAAATTTTGGATCCGTAATTGTTCAATCACTTTAACTCTGATAGCAACTAAAAGTATATTGTTTGCTACGTCGAGAACTGACAACTTTTAGGGAAATTGTTCAACTTCATTAAATATAACTACACGTGTTATGTTGACTTGCTTTATTGATCTTTCTAAAACCTAAGGCTATTGTTTAATTAAATCTTATGATTGTATCTAGGGTTGTTAAACAATAAGGGCTGATTGGAATACATATTTTCAATTAGCTAGACATATGAAAAGATTGATTTAACTATCCCAACAAATATTTGAATGATTAATCGATACTTTTAGTGCACCGATGATAAATCTCGAATTCCAAAAGAGGATGTATCCCGAACCAAAATTTGTGTCGGATTGTTAATTTCGTTTAATTAAGTTGTTGAAGTTTATATTTACGTTTTTAAATTTCGGAGTTGAAATCCTTTATAACCAAACCCCCTTATTTACTTGTTGTTTTAGACATCTATAATGACTAACGAATCGAGTTCCTCGTGGGATTGATCCCTACTCTCCCTAGCTGTATTTATTTTGTTTTTACATGAGTTTAGGAGTTAATTTGGGTGCTCACGATAGCAACACCAAATTTTGGCACCGTTGCTAGGGATTTCATATTTGTTTATGTACGTTACATGATCTCGAAGCACGGGAGACCTATAATTTGATCCGGAAATTGAACACACTACAAGAAGGCTAAGAAAAGCCATAAAATAGAATCTGTGTGACCACGTAGTTACCGACGAGACTAAGCGAGCAAGTCGATACCGACCAAAAAGAGCAGCAAACCACTACCGAAAATATGGAAAATGCGATAGAAAACGAACACTAAGAGAGCTTGCGCCCCCGACTTGGATCGGCATCCTCATTGCATCAACTTTCCTAACTTTGCTGCAAACACCACATTTGAGTTGAAATCTAGGTCGATAAATCTGTTGCCTAGTTTTCATGGGTCTGCAGTGAAGACCCCCACAAACACTTGAAGGAATTCCATGTTGTATGCACGAGTATGAAACCCAATGGTGTAACGGATGAGCAAATTAAGTTGATGGCATTCCCTTTCTCCTTGAAAGATGACGCCTAAGACTAGCTCTACTACCTACCTCCGAGCGACATTACCACTTGGCATGAGATGAAAAGGTCGTTCTTATAGAAATTCTTTCTAGCATCGAGGGTAGCCAACATAAGAAAAGAAAATTTTGACATTAGGCAACATGGTGGAGAGTCATTATATGAGTATTGGCGAGAGGTTTAAGAAGCTTTGTGCAAGTCGTCCACACCATCGGATCACGGATCGATTGCTTATCCAATACTTCTATGAAGGACTCTTACCTTCCGATAAGAGTATGATTGATGCCGTAAGTGGTGATGCTCCGGTTGACAAAACACCCGAGGAAGCGAGAGTTCGATCACAAATATGGCCTCAAACACTCAACAATTCGACACTAGATCAAATTTCACCACTCGACGAGTCAATGAGGTACACTCTTCTTCTCTTGAAAAATGTTTTGATGATCTTACTCGCTCTTGTTCATCAATTGGCACTAGGCAAAACCAAAACCATGAAGGCTCGTGGCATTTGCTCGATTATGGGACATTTAACCAATGTGTCCAACTCTTTAAAAAGACAATATGGAGCACATAAATGCTATAGGTGGCTTTCCAAGGTAGCCACAACGTAATTACAATCCATTTTCCAGAACATATAATCCGGGTTGGAGGGATCATCCTAACTTTCGCTATAAAAATGCCCCCAAATAATTAACTCGCCAATAATTTTTAGCCTTACAAGCAACAATACCCATCTAGACAGGCATCCCCATGCTCAAACATCCGATTTAGGTATGTCTCAGAGGATATTGTTAAAACTTTGGACACTAAAGCTGTGAAATTTCAACAAGAGATGAAAAACGAGCATCCAAAATCTAGACAATTAAGTCGATCAATTGGCTACTGCTGTCAATAGACTTGAGACCAAGCATCGGGTAAGCTACCCTCGCAAACAATAGCAAACCCAAAGGAAAATGCAAGTTTCATAGTCTTACGAAGTGGTAAGAAAGTGGAACAACAACAAAAGGTGCAACCACCACCATCGCCACGCCATATAGAGAAAGAAGAAGAAGTGACGAACCAAAATCTCAAAAGAAGGAGGAGACGAACACCGAGTCTCTACCCCAAGGGGAACACACGATCCCTCCTTCCTTTCCAGCGAGCATTAACCACCAACTACAAGTTCAAGAGCAATACCGATTTGTATGAGACATTTTAGAATTGCATGGTCAATATCCCACTTCTAGACGTAATCAAACAAGTCCTTCGCTATGCTAAGTTCCCGAAAGAACTATGCACCATGAAGCGAAAACAGAGGCTTAAAAGAGGTGAGAAAATCAAGGTAAACGAACATATGTCGGCTATCATACGGAGGAATCTTCCCGAAAAATGCAAGGATCCAAGTATGTTTTGCATTCCATGCACGATAGGTGATGCAAACATTGAGAAAGCCATGTTGGACTTAGGAGCATCGATAAATGTAATGCCATATTCTATTTACATCACCCTTAACCTTGGACCTCTAGAGAAAACAAATGTCATCATTCAACTAGCCGATGTATGGTAAGTATATTCTCGGATTATGTAGAGCACATTATAGAAATCTTCATGGATGATTTTACTTGTTCATGGAGACTCATTTGATAAATGTTTACATAATCTAACTTTGGTTCTGCAAAGATGCATTGATACAAATCTTATTCCGAACTTTGAAAAATGTCATTTTATGGTGGAACAAGGAATTGTGTTAGGACATATTGTTTCAGCTAGAGAGATAAAGGTAGACAAAGCAAAAATTGATGTTATTGAGTCCTTACCTTACCCCACTAGTGTGTGGAAAGTTCGTTCTTTCCTTGGTCATGCGAGTTTCTATAGGCGATTCATAAAATACTTCTCGAAGATAGCACAACCATTGTGTAAGTCATCGCAAAAAGATGTGGATTTCAATTTTGATACAAATTGTAAAATAGCCTTTGACAAGTTGAAACGGATGCTGATTTTAGCTCCCATCATCCAACCACCAAATTAGAGTCTCCCTTTGAGTTGATGTGATGCGATGCTAGTGATGGTGCGTTGGGGGCCGTTTTAGGCCAAAGGATAGGAAAAACTCCCCACGTGATTTACTATACATCTATGACTCTAAACGAGGCTCAAAGAACTACTTTACTACGGAAAATGAATTCTCGGTAGTTGTTTTCGCCTTGGAAAAGTTTCGATCTTACCTTCACGGGTACCAAGGTAGTAATGTATTCGATCATGCTTGTCATTCGATATTTGATGACGAAGAATGATGCAAAACCAAGGCTTATACGATGGATCTTACTCATCAACGAATTTGACTTAGAAATCAAGGATAAAAATTATGCGAAAAACTCGTTGCGGACCACTCGAGTCGTTTGGTACATGTGAAATTGAAAGAAAATATGAGAGGAGAATTCCCGATGAACAATTGTTCTCTATTAGTGGACAATTGCCGTGGTATGCCAACCTTGTGAATTATTTAGCATCTAACATTTTACCCGTAGGTTTTTCCAAGGCTAGGCAGGGACAACCTCAAAAGTGATGCTAAACACTATGTATGGGACGATCCATATCTATGGAAGCATTATGTGGACCAAGTGATCGGAAGATGTGTGCTCGAAACGAAATATCCTCCATCCTCACTTTCTATCACTCCCATGCATGTGGAGGATATTTTGAAGCAAATAGAACGAGTAAGAAAGGTATTAGAATGTGGATTCTATTGGCCTAACTTGTTCGGGGACGTTTATTCATTCTACAAGTCTTGCGAGAGGTGTCAAAAGACAGGTAACATCTCCCAAAACATGAGATGCCTCAAACCCCTATCTTGTTCCGTGACATTTTTTATGTCCGGGGCATTGACCTTATGGGCCCATTTCCGTATCTTTCAGTTTTATCTATATTCCGTTGGTCGTGGATTATGTCTCCAAGTGGGTGGAAGTAAAGGCCACCAAAACTAATGATTCTAAAGTTGTTGCAGATTTTATTAAATCTAACATATTCTACGGATTCGGAATCCTTAGGGCGATAATCGGCGACAAAGGAACCCACTTCGTAATAAGACGAGTTGGAGCTTTGCTAAAGAGATATGGTGTAACTCACCGAGTTAACATCACATACCACCCCGGAAAAATGGCCAAGTCGAGGTGTCCAACCGAGAAATCAAATCCATTCTTGAAAAAATAGTAGGTCCAACCCGCAAGGATTGGAGTCTTCGGTTGGAAGATACATTATGGGCATATAAGACGACCTATAAAATGCCCATTGGTATGTCCCCGTACAGAGTTAGTATATGGTAAGTCATGTCACCTTCCAGTTGAACTTGAACATAAGGCTTATTGGGTTATAAAACAATTTAACATGAACTTGGAAGGAAAATAGCCACCACAGGAAGTTACATTTTCAAGAGTTGGAAGAAATTCGAAATGAAGCCTACAAGAACTTCGGGATTTATAAGGAGAAACCTAAGGCTTTTCACCATAAAATGGTATCGCGGAAGGAATTCTTAGTTGGTCGGAGGGTCCTCCTCTATCATTCAAAGTTGAAAATGTTTCCAAGAAAGTTAAGGTCACACTTGGTTGGGCCCCTTTGTTGTCACACACGTTGTACCAAATGGGGTCGTGGAAATTCAGAATTCAGCTATATCTAAAACTTTTAAGGTAAATGGTCATAGACTTAAACCATATCAAGAGAATTTACCAATCGGAGGGAAAGATGAGTTGAACCTACACGAACTCGTTTATGGAGACCCATAAGCATCATTTACGTCGAGCTTTCGACATTAAACTTAGTGCTCACCGAGAGGCACCCCATGTATCTATCCATTTATTTTAAAGTTATTTGCATTTATTGTCATTTTCGTTTTTAGGAATAAGCGTGGTCATGCAATTCTACATGCCCACGCGATAGAGTCATTTTTATGTTTTTGATTTTCCGTTGAGATCATCTTCTTCACCCATCCTTGAGGTTTTGCAGGTTAAATTTTAATTTTAAATCGGGAGTAACAATGGAGAACTATAGGAAAAATGGTTGGGAATGACCTTAAGGGCACCTTGGTTCAAATTTGAAACAATAAGCTACTTGGAGGGTAAAATGGTCAATCGGGCCCTTCTTTTGTTGAGCAAGTGAAATGGCACACTTCATGTGCCTTCCCTAATTTGTAATTCATACACCGGACCCCTCGATCCTATAATGCAAACTCGTGCTTAAGTAAGAAGGGGAGGAAATGCTGCTTTGATGGAGGTCCGATCTCCCCCACCTCGTCCTCCATCAAGCCATGGCGAAGAAGCTTCCAATTCCATAATGGGACCGTCACCACCGCCATCGGATCCGGTATCTTCATCGGACGCCGAAGAATCACACTACTCCTATAACTCCAGTTCCTCTCTCAACAAGCACCCCCTGTAACATTACCATAGAGTATTCAAATTCAAATGGGAGGTTTTGTTACATTTTTCACTAAGGAACATAAGCAAAGGTATGCGAAAATTTGCAACGTGAAAAATTACACCTTGTAAGTATATTCATCGCCCAACGTTGGTTCAATTGAATGTTGTTGAGGAGTTTGACAAATTGATTGATGATATAGGATGAAAATCTTACATTAATATTAACCGTCCTGTGTTTGTTGAGTTAACTAGAGAATTTTATACAATTTTCGGATTTGAGGACCACGAAACTTGTGATGTATATCTTCTTGGTGTGGTAAATTTTTGGTTGATGGGCTAAGATTTTTCTTTATCAATAGTTGAATTCAACGTGGCCCTAGGATTGATTACCTCAGCCCAATCCGGACCTCTAGGTTTGTTGAATCTCCGTATGATTATTCGATTCATTTCATTCCTGTTGTCCTTCGGCCACAATGGGTCGTGGGTACCGAACCTTATAGACCAAGCCATGCTAAAGGTTCCTACCTAAAACGCCCCATTATGAGACTTTTGCATAGATTTTTGGCCTTTAACTTTTCAGGCCGCAAGGATGCTGCTCGGCACACTCGTCTCGTAAGGAATTTTTTTATTATGGTGTGTTTCTAGGGGTGAAAGGGTCAATTTGGGTTATTGGATCCTCCATCGGATGCGTTCGTTATACGCAAGTCCGTAAAACCTTTGATTTTAGGCGCGTATATCACCTAACTTACTATTAACTCGCGCGTCTTAGATTGACAAGACCATAATTTGCATGTTACTTGTGAGGTAGAACCACTTAATCTCCCTTGTTTAAACAGGATGGGACTCTTAGTGCAGCTAGAACCTCAAAACTACTCTTTTGCACCTCCGGGACTCGCTATTTTGCTTGTCGGTGTACCAACGGACGGGGCCCCGGTCCTCGTCCTCGTGCCTCTTGCACACGTTCCAGCAGACCCCAACCGGATGAAGCAGGACCTTCATAGCCTTCCACGACGGAAGACCCGATAGCTGCGCTTGATCGTCGTTTGCGATGTGTCGAGAATAATTTATCGGCCTTTTTCGAGTCCCAAGGATTTGCACCACCCTATCCGCCTACTCCTTAGTGCTTGGCACTCACCTACCTCTTGAGAAGTTTTCTCAACTCTTTTTTTACTTTTCTTTTCTTTAGTTTAATTCTTTAGTTTTATTAACTTGCACCTCAATATCTTTTGCTTTGATTCTCCGATATTGCTTGGCTTGGTACTCTTCCACATTGAGGACAATGTGTTGTTTAAATGTGGGGGAGGGATGGGATTATATATGCTTTGATTGCTTGTGATGTCATGCTTTCATTTCAACTTATGAATTGCTGTCTGCTTTGTGACAATCTGCTGTTGCTTTCCCTCACTTAAAGTCATTATTGGTCCCTTGCAAGTCCGCCATTATACACTAATTTGAAAGTTTGAACCATTGTCATTCTCGGCTTGCTTTTAAAAATTTGAGATAATGCATATCATGGATAGAGAAATAGTCAAGCATAAAGCAACATGGGCGACATGGTTGAATTAACTTAAAATGTACCTTCTTGATCGATTATGATAGTTTCACCTAAAGAAAAGCATACAATTCAATGAGTTCTACAACCTTGTGAGTTTTGAGCCTTAAGATTGACTAAATACATGTCAATCCATTTTTTGTTGTTATGTGATGCTCCTCTACTTAAGTATATCTCTAGAACTTACCGTGAACCATTTTGAGATTACATTGATGTGTACTTGCATAAAAATGATAAAGGCCTTATTTGTTTGAGCTAGTTTTAACTTAAAAGCCTACCACTGCTCGATATCCCTTGTAAACTCCTTGAGCCTTATAAAAAATTTTTTTGTACCATTGTCCACATTACAAACTCCCGACCAAATACAATTTCCTCACCTAATCATAAATGCTAGCAAGGTTTTTGAGTCGATTATAATATCAAAAGAACACTTTTGAAGTAATTTCATACTTGAGAGTTTCGAAATTATTGGTATTCTTTTAGTCGCTGCCAATAATTAATTCTGAACCTCCTATCTCATATCCGAGTTAATTCATTCAAGTATTGAAAAAACAAATAGGAGGCGATAGCTTTTCACACTAAAGGAAGGATTCTCGTAAAGATAAATCAATGCTTGAAAAGTGTTAGTTGTTACAACTTTAGTTCATGAGTAATGGTCAAATTGCCTTGCTAATATTTGTGACTTCTTAACCTACATAACCTTACTTCATGCCTTAACCTCCAGCCTCGTTACAACCCTTGAAAAGTCCTTTTGATTTATGCATGTAAATGTCGCAAGTAGTGGAGATTTGGTGTATTTGCGGGCCTATGGCGAATACTTGAGTAGATGGAAATTGAGCAAAACACTTTACCAAAGAAACACTTGGGTGAATGGAGGGATAACTGTGAGAGAATTTATTTAATTGCTATGCTGACTTTAGAATGAAATTTTTGAGTTGATCTAGCATGCACATTCTATTGTGAACTTGGATTTGTGTTGTGTTGTGTTGCTGAAATCTTGGATGAAACGACATCCATGGCATGTGTGATCTTGAATGTATTAAGGGAGAACTGATTGTGATATGTCTCTACATCTATTGAAAAAGGCATACTTGAGGACAAGCATGATCTAAGTGTGGGGGATTTGATAGCAGAGCAATTTCATATGTTTGGACATCTCATTTAATCACATTTTAGGGTTCGATATTGTCCCAAAGTAAAGTTTTAATGCATTTTTATCGCGAGTACTAAATTATTGAAGTAGGAACAAATGTGGTTAAGAAGGCTGTTTTGAAGCTCGTTTTGTGAATATAGCATGGGCGTGTCGGAATGTGTGGGCGCGTAGGTGTAGAAGATAGTTCCAACTCACAATAGAAGAATGCGTGGGCATGCGAAACCCGATCCTAACAGCAGAGTTCAATTAGGAAACCGATTTTGTGCGATCTTTCAATTAAGGAAGCCGCTACCTTTAAGAAAAAAGAGATCAAATCATATCTTTTTGCCATATTGGAGAGAGAAAAAGGAGCCTATAAATAGAATAAGAGACCGACAAATAGGGAGCTCGAATTTTGTAACCCTAAACAAAATTGTTCTTTTCTTTTTCTCCGAATAGTTCGGCCACCATGTTTAGGAGTAGCTAAACTACCTTTCCTTGGTGAAGGAGTAGAATCTTTTGGAAGGAAACGATTTTTGAGATGCTTGTTTTCAATATTAATTCAAGTTTAATTCATTCAAGTATTGAACTCTCTTCTACACCGATTTATATGATTGTTTGGTTTATTTGCTAAAATGATCGGTTAGTTTATAGGTCGACATGATCTTAAGCTATGTTAAATATTGGATCCGTAATTGTTCAATCACTTTAAATCGATAGCAACTAAAAGTATATTGTTTGTTGCATCGAGAACTCACAACTTTTAGGGAGATTGTTTAACTTGATTAAATATAACTACATGTGTTATGTTGACTTGCTTTGTTATCTTTCTAATACCTAAGGCTATTGTTTAATTAAATCTTATGATCGTATCTAGAGTTGTTAAACAATAAGAGCTGATCGGAATATATGTTTTCAATTAGCTAGCCATAAGGAAAGATTGATTTAAATATCCCAACAAATATTTGAATGATTAACCGATACTTTTAGTGCACCGATGATAAATCTCGAATTCCAAAAGAGGATGTATCCCGAACCAAGGTTTGTCTCGGATCATTAATTCCATTTAATTAAATTGTTGAAGTTTATATTTCGTTTTTAAATTTCGAGTTGAAATCCTTTATAACCAAACCCCTCTTATTTACTTATTGTTTTAGACATTTGTAATGACTAACGAATCGAGTTCCTCGTGGTATTGACCCCTACTCTCCCTAGCTGCATTTATTTGTTTTTAAAGGAGTTTAGGAGTTAATTTGGGTACTCATGACAAGCAACACCAACCATACTATACTAAGCCTTCCAAACGACCTAAAAAGCCATTTAGGAAGACTTAGTTTAGGCCCGAATCCAAAACCAACCCATAAGACTTTACTTGTTACAAATGCGGTCGGAAAGGCCATATCTCCAAATACCGTAGGATGAACTCTAGACTACGGGAACTCCAATTAAAAAAATAAACCATTAGCAAAATCTCTCGCCCTTCTTATCGAAACTTCTAACCCCTTAGAATGGTCCGATAATGAAGAAACATTTCGAGTAGATGAACTTGTTACTTCTTCTAGTTCAAACCCTAGTTCGGATGAAGAACTTGAACTCGGTACAAAATAAGTCAATCTATTGACTAAAGATCGGGACTTTATCCTTGATCTTATCAAACATTTAGATGACCCACAACTACAAAATGAGTATCTAGACGGACTCTTAAAGTCTATTGAGGATAAAACTTTAGAGAAACCAAAACCCTCTATCTTGACTTCCACTAGTACCGGCACGTATGACCTTACTATTATCCTAGATAAGAAGAAGAAAACCACAAAACATGTGGCCTCTATCCAGGAACTACAGGTCGAGATCAAAACCATCAAAGCGAGCTTAAGGAGCTCAAAGAAAAACAAACCCAAGACTCGGGACTCCCGAAACTCCTTCTAGAAAAACATGTAGATCAAGGGTCCGATTTCGAGGATGAAAACCCGGACATACAAAACTTAGAAAATCTAGAAAGGGTTTCGGAAGATTTTCTTTTTGTTTTACGAGAAGTAACTTCTCACAAATACCTAATGAAAATCACTCTTGTCTCTCAAAAAACTTTAAAATTGAAACTATTATCTTATTTGATATCGGTGCTGATTTGAATTGCATAAAAGAAGGCATAGTTCCAAAACAGTTTCATATCAAAACCCATGAAAGACTTTCTGCTAAAAACAATTCAAAAATGACCATACACGGTAAGACAAAAGCCTTTGTGGTCAATGGAACAACAACTATCAAAAATCATTTTCTCGCTTGTTGAGAATATGCATCATATGGTAATATTAGGCATGCCTTTTATTAATCTCATAACTCCTTATAAGGTTTGTGATGATTGCATTTCTTTCACCTCCAAGCATACAAAACTTATTTTTCCTTTTATTGAAAAACTTAAAACCGTAAATCTCAATATTATAAAAGCATGTTCTATTTATAATTTTGAGATAAATGCATTAATTAAAGGAAAACAGCAGACATCTTTTACATTTATGTCAAGATGTATCTTTACAAAAAATACAACATCAATTACAAAATGACTTGGTGAAAAATAAGATTTCTGATTTACAAAAACTTATTAAAAGTGAAATATCTTCCGATTTACCAAATGCCTTTTGGAATAGGAAGCACCATAGTGTTAACCTTCGTTACGAAAAAGATTTTGATGAAAAACAAACTCCTACCAAAGCCGGACCGATCCAAATGAATGCTCACCTTGAACAACATTACAAGTTAGAAATTCAGGATTTAGAATCCAAAGGTCTTATCCAAAAATCTAGGTCACCTTGGTCTTGTGCAGCTTTCTATGTCAATAAGAATTCTGAAATAGAAAGAGGAACACCTAGATTAGTAATCAATTACAAACCCTTGAACAAAGCCCTACAATGGATTAGGTATCCCATTCCTAATAAGAAGGATTTGTTACAAAAATTAAATTTCGCTTTTGTGTTTTCTAAGTTTGATATGAAGTCGAGCTTCGGCAAGTCCGGATCAACCCTAGGGATAGATACAAAACTGCCTTTACTATCCTCTTTGGACGAGTATGAATGGAAAGTCATGCCCTTTGGCCTTAAAAATGCTCCTTCATAATTTCAAAAGATTATGAATGATATTTTTCAGCAATACTTTGCATTCGAATTGTGTATATAGATGATGTGTTGATATTTTCAAATTCCATTTAACAACATTTCAAGCATTTGAAAACCTTTTTTTCTATGTGACTAAACGGAATGGTTTAGTAGTTTCAAAATCCAATATTTCTCTTTTCCAAACCGGGATTCGTTTCTTAGGCCATTACATTACCCAAGGAACAATCACCCCTGTAGAGATATCTTTAGCTTTCGTAAATAAGTTTCCTAATAGGATTCTTGGCAAAACCCAATGACAAAGATTCTTAGGAAGTCTAAATTATGTCCTAGATTTTTGTCCAAACATTAACCATATTACAAAACCCTTACATGATAGGTTAAAGAAAACCTCGGTTCCGTGGTCCGATGAACACACTAGGATAGTTCAACGGATTAAGAAACGAGTCTTAGAAATCCCTTGCCTTCATCTTGCGGACCCTCTCTACCTAAAATTGTCGAAACAAATGCATCCGAATTAGGTTATGGTGGGATTTTAAAATAGGTTGCTATGGGAAAAGAACACATTGTCCAGCTTCACTTCGCACATCGGAATAATTGTCAAATGAACTACTCTACTATTAAAAAGGAAGTTCTTAGCATTGTCATGTGCATTCAAAAATTTTTAAGCGATTTATTAAATAAAAAATTCCTTCTTCGCGTTGATTGTAAATCTAGAAAAGAAATTTTACAAAAAGATGTTCAAAATATTGCATCAAAACAAATTTTTGCCGGATGGCAAGCCATCCTTAGTATTTTTTATTTTAATATCGAATTTATTAAAGGAGAACAAAACTCCATTCTTGATTTTTTAACTCGAGAATTTTTGCAAAACGAGACATGATGCCTCAAAAAGCCAAAGGAAAAAAGCCTATACAAAATCCAGATTCGGAACAAACCCAAAAACAAATCAAATCTCCAAAACCTATCTCATCATCCCAAACCATTATCTCATGGGCCGATGCCATTGCAAACCAAAAAGAAACACCCGAAAAGGCCCAAATGGTTGAAACATGGGTCTAAAATCTTTCAAGGCGACCGAACTCCTTCGGCCTTACAAAAATCTCGGGTATGTCTCCTCAACCTAATTTAAAAATAGAGAAAGATTCTTCCTCCTCAAAACCCCTTTTCTCAAAACTCAAACAAATCTTTACAAATTTCTTCTTTACAAAACACTCGAGTCGTTTGTTCACAAAACAAATTTAAAAAATCGACTCGAGTATTTTATGAAAAAAAAATTTTAAATTTATTACCATTAATGACAAATTCTTTCATCAAAACCCTTCTATGGCAATCCAAAATTTTTTCCCTCCTAGATGGAATTTTAAACCATGGGATTTGACCAAAACTCGGTCTTATTATATCGCGAGTCCTTGAACACTTTGGCTCTGTAAACTTTAAGCATTCTTGGTTTAACGAAACTCATAAAGACCCGAGCATACTCCACTCGCCACATTCTCAAAATTATCCATCCAAAAGACTAGAACCAAGACCTTACAAAGCCCAATAACTTCCCGATCAACTTTAAAACAAAATTTGACCATTGCTTATCCTACACCTATTGGGATTACCAACAAGCATGGTTCAATGCTTTCCTTTTGCAAAGCAAAAAGGGTAGCCATTCTTGACTCTTTTATTTTGATACAAAAATGGACACTTTAAACCTTCTTTCGGTTTCTCCAATGATGGAACCACTATGGTTCCGTCCTAAGTATTCTCAAACCATAATTATCTGCTAGTTACAAACTCTTCCGGAATGGTTACAAACCCTCAAAAAAAATTCTCTCCTCTTTTTCTTTTCGTATAAAATTCTTCTTACCATGGGTTTGCTCTTGGTACTATGACTATGATCACCGGGACAATATCATAGTATTAATCGGGAGATTCAAAGTCAAATGGTGAGCCTCTTTCAACATCCCAAAAACACTATCTAGAGCCTCGATCCAACAATGGCTCACAAAACGAGGCTATTCCAAACCATGCCCGACTCTTACAAAATTCTTGGCCCAAAGGGCTTTTGCCAATTCAAGATTAGCAACGACTAAAATGGAAGAAGAATACGTTGCCGTTTTATCCTAATTATTGAAAAGTAGGTCCGACGGCTCCCGGACAGTCGATTCGGAATCGAGCCTATCATTGACTTAGGCAATGATAACGAAGATGACTCGCTTTGGAATCTTTCTTCCTGCTCTCCATCGATGACTCTTTCTAGGAAGCAGGACTATGATAAAACACTTTAAGTGATTAAAAAAAATTTTAAAAAAACTATTCGGTACCAAATAAAATAGCTTTCGGCGTCTTAACTCTTCATCCACATGAGAAGACACCGTGTAAGCTACTCGTTCACTCACATGAGATACTATTCATCACTATTCAAGACGGCTCCCTTTCTCTATAAAAGGAAGCTCATTTCTCACTTGTATCCGAGCATTGTTTTCTTAAAGTTATTTAGAACTTGCTTTTCTCTGTAAGCTTGTTCCCTTGTAATCTCTTGTAAAACATCTCTCATTATACCCAAAAACTTCGAAGAAATCAAAACTACTCATGTACTCCTTTTTATATCAAAATTGTAAGTTTATTTCAATAAAAATTTACTTACATTATCTCATGTCTTGTTTTTCAAAACTCTTTTAATTTCATAGTGGTCAGCCTCGCCGCCTAATTTAATTTTTGCTTTTAATTTCTGTTTTCATCCTACATCTTAGTGGTCGGCTCCGTCGTCCAATTTACTCATTTTCTATTTTCACTTCGCATATCATTTTTCTAAACTTTATTATCATTTTCCAGGGTATACTAGTAAAACCATTGACATAGGTAGAATTTCCAAAGTTCCTCTCGTCATAAATCTCCCATTGACATAGGTAGAATTTCCAAAGTTCCCTTTATCATAAATCTCCCATTTTCCAAACATAGGTATTCTACTTCAGATATACCTAACCTTATTTTACAAAATGTTGATTATGGCACAAATGTTCCAAAACCTAGAATTCAAACTAGAATGATTCTCCTCCCGCATCTCCTACGATCGCCATCACCGAAAACATTGCTCATGAATGTAATGTGATTGAAAAAGATGATTTTGTAGTAGATAAACAATATCTACATGACGATTTCTATGCAAAACATAATTCTAAAAAAGGAATTTGGTTTTTTCAAAAATTTTCCGGATAACGTAAAAGAAATACAAAATGAATTTTATGAATTTGTGAATCTACATAAAGTCCATATTTTATTCTTTGATTGGTTTGAAATATATGCTTCGCAAATGATATTTCTTATCCTTTCAAATCCGTGAATCCCGTTACTACTAGGAACAAAACCCCAACTTGGGAAGCGGAAAGGTGTTTTGTCGTTATCCGAGTGCCTTAGGAGCTAGCAACTTCATAGTCATCACCCAAATGTACCTCGGGTTCGAATCCGATTCTGCCGTTTGAGAGGAACCGGACCTATTTTGTACTAACTCGACCATAATGGCAAATTATTCTTCTTCTATTTTTACTACGGTAAATCTAGCATTAGCAAAGGATTGGACCGAGCCATAGCTAAACTTTTATAGCAGGTTTTTCGGGACAATTGAAAGGATGATGGGACTATCATCTCATTGCCCAATAACATTTAGAAATCCCGAATTCCATCCAAACGGACCAGAAGGACTCCCTATCCTAGATGACTTAGGTGAGCCAATTCAAGATGCGAGTGTCAACACTCATCCCGATTATTTCTCTTCATTTCATAGGAGCCCCTTCACACTCGAAAGAAAAACTGATGAACTCCCGAGTGACCTTGGTGTAAAAAGCTCGGTGACTTCCAATACTACAAAACCACATTCCTCACCAAAGTCATGCTAAGGGAAGATTCCAACCAAACCTTTTGGAAAGAAAAATTCCTTGTAGGTTTACCAACCCTTTTAGGAGAGAAGGTTAGGACTCGTATTAAAGATGCTTTTGGTGTCCAAATCCCTTTTGACCAATTAATCTATAACGAATTAATTAGCCTTACCTAGAAGGAAGGACTAAAAATCAGTTAAGACCTCCAACTCTAAAAACATCTTAAGTGGGAAACGAGGAAAACCAGACAAGAATTGGGTAGCTTCGTAAATAATTTGACATTTCCACCTCAAAACCTTCGGAGTTACAAAAACAACTACAACGAAAAAGCCCATAAAAAGCATTATAGGAAACCTTATCACAAAACAAGGCCCAAAGAAGAGCCATACTATACTAAGCCTTCCAAACGACCCAAAAAGCCATTTAGGAAGACTTAGTTTAGGCCCGGATCTAAAACCAACCCACAAGAATTTACTTGTTACAAATACGGTCAAAAAGGCCATATTTCCAAATACCGTAGGATAAACTCTAGACTACAAGAACTCCAATTAGAAGAAGAAACCATTAGCAAAATCTCTACCCTTCTTATTGAAACATCCGATCCCTTAGAATGGTTTGATAGTGAAGAAACATTTTAGATAAATGAACTTGTTACTTCTTCTAGTTCAAACCCTAGTTCGGACGTAGAGCACGAACTCGGTACAAAATAAGTCAATGTATTTACTCAAGATCGGGACTTTATCTTTGATCTTATTAAACGTTTAGATGACCCACAACTATAAAAGGAATATCTAGACGGACTCTCGAAGTCTATTAAGGATAAAACTATAGAGAAACCAAAACTCTCTATCCCGTCTTCTACTAGTATCGGCACGTATGACCTTACTCGCTATCCTAGATAGGAAGAAAAAAACCATAAAACATGTGGCCTCTATCCATGAACTACGAGTCGAGATCAAAACCATCAAAATAGAGCTTAAGGAGCTCAAAGAAAAACAAACCTAAGACTCGGGACTCCCGAAACTCCTTCTAAAAAAACATGTAGATCAAGAGTCCAATTCGAAGATGAAAACCCGGACATACAAAACTTAGAAAATCTAGAAAGGGTTCTAGAAGATTTTCTTTTGTTTTACAAGAAGTAACTTCTCGTAAATACTTAATCAAAATCACTCGTCTTTCAAAATAATTTTAAAATTGAAACTATTGCGTTATTCGATACCGACGTTGATTTAAATTGCATAAAAGAAGGCATAGTTCTAAAATGGTTTCATATCAAAACCCATGAAAGATTTTCTACGAGTAAACAATTCCAAAATGACCATACATGGTAAGACGAAGCCTCCGTGGTTAATGGAACAACTGCTATCAAAAATCATTTTTTGCTTTTTGAGAACATGCATCATATGGTAATATTAGGCACGCCTTTTATTAATCTCATAACTCCTTAAATGGTTTGTGATGATTGCATTTCTTTCAAATCAAAGCATACAAAACTTGTTTTTCCTTTTATTGAAACACCTAGAACTAGAAATCTCAATATTATAAAAGCATGTTCTATTTATAATTTTTAGATTAATGCGTTAATTGCTAGAAAACATCATCTTACGCACTCGGTTTAGGATATCCCTTCTACAAAACTCATAAGATCTTCCCAAATTGATCTTTTTCGGATGGGAAATTTTTATGATCAAACAATGGATTATGATTGTCGACGTCGACCATCGCGAGAGGAGGGGCTAAATCAAAGGAGTCGCCACCTAGCTAATCGGGGAGAACTAGGAAACCCTAAACATACTGGTCTACATGGATATCCGGATAAGGGGTCGATTACGTATGGAGAGACATGTCATCACCACCATCCCGTCCTACCTAAGGTAGGCTGCATCGTTTGTCTATGAATATAAAAATCTAGTTTTTATCATGTTATGCTTTTATGCCTATTAAATGAGTTTATCTTGTAAAAATATAGGATAAGGTGGTTTGGATATAAAATAGCATATTTTGGATGTTCATGCCGATCCAAGGCTAATATTTCCTACCCAAATAGAAAATAGGTAAAAAATGAGAATTTCGACTAGTCATTTGCGAACATGACCTATTATCGACAATAGGCAAGTTTCTAAAGATAAATAGCCTTTTATTAGCATGAGCTACGAGTCACCAACGACTTCGCTCACACAAATGAGAAGCCGCCGACGACTTTGAGTCACGCATTTAAGAAGTTATCGACAACTTTGACACGAAGTGGGAAGTCATTAACTTCATGTCGCTTCGATGAGGAGCGAGATAATTATTTAGAAGCCATCAACGACTTCGTCACATAAGTGGGAAGCCACCGACTCGTTTCATTATAGACAATACGGACTTTAAATGAAAAAACTATGTTTAAGGCCACCGGCGGCTTTGTTTTGATGAAATAAATCGAGAAAAATGGAAAACATGTAACATGGACTCGAAAGAAAAAAACAAGGAAAACAGGCATTACAAAACCGAAATCGGACATAGAAATCGATAAAATTGCTCTAAAGCCCTCCGACGGCTTCATTTTGATGACAATCAATCATGGATAGATAATTAAATCACAAGACTTCACATTTGGACAACTAAGCATACAAACCGGAAAGCAATGAATTTGTCTTTTGATATCGGCTATATACAGCAATGTTTATTTTAATCACATTTAGACTATGGCTATTCAAACAAAATGCAACGACTTCATTCATTCAAACCAATATTCCAATCATTTTTAATCATTTGTCATTTTTTTTGGAAAATATGTAATGGTTTTAGAGTTTTACCCAAGAGCTCGAAACTTCAATGTCCGAAACAAAATCGGTTGTACTCTCTTTAGTCCCGATGAAAACCGATTGTTCGGTTAGCCGGGAAAGGAGAGTAATTGTTCAAAATTTCCTCTCGTTACTTGTGCAACTACTCCAAATGTTGCTGAAAAGTTTGCAGAGGCTCTCGAAATCTTGCAAGATTTTCTAAAAATCCAAAATGACTTTTTTGTTGTATTTTCCTGTCAAAACCCAAAGAAATGCAATCTACAACATCATGTTGTTCCCGTCAATATAATCCAACACAACAATAAAAAACATCTTAGTCCCTTTAAATTTTTTTGCTCTTATTTCTTTTTTTCATGAGCTCCAAAGAAGTGTGCAAGGGCTGTTTTGAAGTAGGTTTTATGGCTGTCTTGGTGGCTATTTTAGGGCTTTTTTTGGCACTATTTTGAAGCTTGTTTGGAGGCCTTTTTATGGCTTGTTTTCTGGTTTAAATAGGCTATCAAAAAGGGCTTATCTGTAAGTGTATTTGGGGGTCGTTGGTGGTTGTTTCGGGGTTGTAAAGGCTGCTTGTTGGTGGCTATTTTGGGTCTAGTTTTTGGAAAGTTTTGGGACGTTTTCTAGGCCTATATTGAAGCTGGATTAGGGTTGTTTTAGTGGCTATTTTTTTGGTTTAAATGGGCTGCCCGAAGGGGTTTCTCTGCAAGGGTTTTTGGGTCGTTGGTAATGGTTGCAAGGTTGATTTTGGAGGGTTTTTGGTGGGTTTTTCAGGTCTGTTTTGGGGCTGGTTGTAGGGCTAATTTTGGAGGGGTTTTATGTCTGATATGTAACTACTTTAAGGGCTGGTTTTAGGGCTTTGAAGGAGGCTAGAGTGAGGGTTTTTGGAAATGTTCTTGGAGGTCTGTCCGGAATTTTTATCCTCTGTGAGAAATTTCTTCTAGCTCGTTCGATCATAATTTTGACAATTACAACAACCTAATTTTGAACTAGTGTCTTCATAACAATTATAGGCGCAGATTTTATCTTTTCAATGCAACTAGCATTTCATCAATTGGACTCCTATAACCCTAATATATGAACTCCGAACCAAACAAGTCCCGATGCTTAAAAAAACTTGCTTGGACAAATTACGCTTCTGAATTGTAGCCCCATTTTGACTTTCAAATCTTCCGAATTAGGCTTTTGACTCTTCATAATAGTTGTAGATCAGTCCGTTATCTTTCTAAAGAACCCAATATCACCTAATTGGGATGTTTGTAACCCAATTTATAGTCAAAATACAAAATGGGTGTGAAGGATAGAGGTTTAGAGGTTAGCTTGTGTGGGTGGCCATGGAAGTTGGTTTGTATGGGTTTGTGAGGTGCGGAGAGAGTCGACTAGTGCTGTGGGCTATTGTGGAGGTTTGGTGTATGGCATGTAGGCTATTGGTGAGAAGGAGAAGGCTTGGGCGAGAGGGTTTGTTGCGAGCTATGGACGTGTAGAGGCTTAAGTGAGAGAGAGAACTTGATTTTCTCTTGGATGGTGACTGGCAGTCTCTTTGTGGGTGGTGATGAATAGTCCCTCCTAAAGAAATGCATGGGGTGGTTTCATATGTAGGTTTTTGGCCAAATGTCACTTTAGTCCTTAGTTTCTTCCTATGCACTAATTCAAATTCAATCTTGATTTTTCTCTTCAATAAGCCCCCTTGAATCCCAATTAATTAGGACTTTTTCTTTATTTTTTTCAATTATGCCCCCTTGTTGTTTTAATTAAAGTACAAGAGTTTTGATTTTTTTTATTGGACCTTCAATTGCACTTTTATCACCTCTAAACGTTTCACTTCTTCAATTTACCCCCTCCCTCTTTCTTTTTCTCTCCTCTCTTTTTTTTAATTAACCTACACTAATTATCCCAACTAATTTTTTTCATTTTTTGATTCTCTTTTTTCATTTTTTTGTTTCCATTTTTGTTTTTACCCTTTTTTTGGTATTTTCGTAATAACAAAAACAAATAAATAACTAAAAGGGAGTAAAATTTAGGTGTTAACGAGTTGCCCTCTCTTACAATGCTTACGACGCAAAGTCATTGAAAATGTTTTCTTTGACTTTACATAGTAAGCTTTGTAAAGAAATAGTGAAAAGATTTGAAAGACATGACTGACCATATCGAACAAAAACATGATCGACCATGTTGATTTAGAAGTATGCGATCGACCACGCTAATTTTGTAAGACATGACCGGCCATGTCAAAAGAGAACATGATCGACCATGCTGATTTGAGAGAATGCATCCGATCGCCTCGACTTTATAAGACATGACTAGCCATGTCAAAAAGAATGTGACTAACCATGATGATTTGAACGGACATAACCGATCATGTCAAAAGAGAACGTGATCGACCACAATAATTTGAATGGATACGATTGACCGTTTTGATTTTGTGAGACATGACTCACCATGTCAAGAGAACGTGATCGACCACGATAACTTGAATGGATGCGACCGACCGCTTCGAATTGGTAAGACATGGCTGACCATGTCAAAAGAGAATGTGATCGACTACGTTAATTTGAATGGATGCAATCGACCGCTTCGAATTGGTAAGACATGGCTGACCATGTCAAAAGAGAATGTGATCGACCACGTTAATTTGAATGGATGCAATCGACCGCTCCGATTTTGTGAGACATGATCGACCAAGTCAAAAAGGAACATGATCGACCACGATAACTCGAACGGATGTGATTGATCGCTCCGAATTGGTAAGACATGACCGACCACATTAAGTTGAACGGATGCGACGGACCATTCCGATTTTGTGAGACATGACCGACCATGTCAAAAAGAGAACGTGATCGACCACGTTAATTTGAAGGAACACGACTAGCCACGTTGATTTGAAGGAATATGATCGGCCATATTAATGTTGCAAGGACATGATCGACCATGTCAAGTGAACGTGACAAACTACGTTCATTTGAAGGGACGTAATCGACCACGTTCATTTGAAGGGATATGACCAGCCGCATCGATTCCGTAGAGACATGACTAACCATGTCAACTTAGTAAGAAAACATGACTAATCACGTTGATTTGGAAGGACACAACTGACCGCGTTGACCTTTAAGGATAAGATGGCTTTCTTTGTTTTTGTGGAAGATAATAAAATAAAAATTTGATCATGAGAGGCGAGCAAAGGACATAAAAAGCAATAAAAAACATTAACACGTAAATTAGATTGGCCAAAACGTGATGAATATTTATTGCTTTGAACTAAGAAAATTTACAACTCAAGTGTAATATTCTTCATAAGCATCCGAATTCACTAGCTTAGATAGTTCATCACCATCCATGTTTGTCGAATGAGAGCTCCCCCGAGAATGCTTTTTTTACCACATAAGGACCTTCATAGTTCGATGCCCATTTACTATGATCTATCCTCGGTATCCGTAGTACTTTCTTTAATACCAACTCCCCTTCGTGAAAACTTCCTTGTCACATCTTCTTATCATATGCTTTGGTCGTTCTATTTTTATACAACCGGGTATGGCATATCGCGGCAAATCGTTTCTCACTTATCAGATTCGAATTGTTCATATCGAATTTTTGCCCATTCGGATTCTTCTAACTCAACTTCTTTTAAAACTCTCGGATAAGGTATTTTGACTTCTAAAGCTATCAATGCTTCCATCCCATAGACTAGGGAGTAAGGAGTCGCTCATGTTGAAGTCCCGACAACCATTTGATAAGCATGTAAGGCAAACGGTAGCATCTCGTGCCGGCTTCTATATGACACCACCATCTTCCGAATAATCTTCTTCAAATTTTTGTTTGCTACCTCCACGGCTCCATTCATCTTAGGTCTATATGGGGAGGAGTTACGATGCTTTATCTTCCACTCGTTGGCATAAATCCGTCATCATTTCTTCGTTGAAGTTCCGAGCATTGTCCGTCACTAGAGTTTCGGGAGAGCCATATCTACGGATTATGTCCTTTTCTAAAAGCCGACATACAACCTTTTGAGTCACATGTGCAAAAGAGGCGACTTTGACCCATTCGGTGAAGTAATCAATTGCTACTAGAATGAAATGGTGCCCATTACTTGCTTTAGGATTTATCGATCGGATGACATCCACGCCCCACATTGCAAATGGCCAAGGTGATACCATATTAAAAAGAGGTGCTTGGTGGCGCATTTATCCGATCGGCATGAATCGACACTTGTGACATTTTTGGACATAATTGATGCGGTCTTTCTCCATGGTGGTTCAAAAATAACCACTTCACTCGAATCCGTCGAGCCATCATATGTCTACTAGCATGCGTAGCACGGATCCCCTCATGGACCTCTCTTATAGTCTTCTTTGCATCGGCAGCTTCTAAACATCTTAATAGAGAGCCGTCAAAACTTCTTTTGTATAATATTTCATCATCAAGATAAAAATCCATAGCCAACCTTCTTAGCATCTTTCTATCATTCTTGGTTACATCGATCGGATATTCACTATCTTTGATGAACTCGTTTAATGTCATGGTACCATGGCTTCCCATCCAGTTCTTCTTCGATTAAACTACAACGAGTATACCGAGGTATTTTTGGTCTCAATGCATATGGGTCGAATCTTCACCCCATATTCAATTTCGATCATGAAAGCAAGTGTCACTAGTGCATCGGTAAAATGGTTCTTCTTTCTACCTAGATGGGTGAACTCAATCTCTTCAACCGATCGGCCAACTTCATCAAGTACTCTTGGTATGACTTTAGCTTTTCATCTTTCGTCCGCCACTCTTCTTTCACTCGGTCGATTATGAGCAAAGAGTCATCGTATACATCAAGCTTGCTTATCTTCATTCTAAAGTCGCTTTTAAGCCATGCACACATGCTTCATACTCGACGAATGTTGTTGGTGCATCCGAACTATAACTTTACTACCATAGGGAACCTGTCTTCCTTTTGGTGAGATTAAACCGACCCGATACCATTTCTAGAAACATTAACGAGCCCATCGAAATACAAGACCCATATGTCATCCTTCAACTCCAACTCTTCTTTCTCAACCACCACAATTGATTCATCGGAAAAGTCAAATTTTAGAGACTCATAGTCATCTATTGCGTACTCTGCTAAATGGTCGGCTATGGCACTTCCTTTTATCGTCTTCCTTGTTGTGTATACAATGTCATATTCGGATAACATGACTTGCCATCTTGCAATCTGCTAGACAGGTATGGCTTCTCAAAGATGTACTTAAGAGGATCTATTTTTTAGATTAACCAAGTAGTATAGTAGAGCATGTACTTGTCTAAGTCGTCGTATACACCATACTAAGCCACAACACATCTTCTCTAATGCACTCGTATCTCAACTCGCAATCGGTGAACTTCTTACTCAAATAGTAGATGGCTTGTTCCTTCCTTCCCGACTCATCTTGTTGACCCAAGACACCCCTACAACTATTTACGTCACTAATAAGTATAAAATCAATGGTCGTCCGGTATGGGTGGCACCGGTAATGGTGGGTTTTGTAGGTATTATTTTATCCGATCAAATGCCTATTAACATTCTTCATCCCACACATCAGGATTTTTCTTTCATAATAATATGAATATCGATTCACAAATATTGGTTAATTGAGAGATAAAATGAGCGATGTAATTCAAATGACCTAGAAAGCTTCGACTTCGTTCTCGGTTGACGGGAAGGTATACTACGAATAGTTCGACTTTGTCGGGATCAACCTCAATTCCCTTATCGCTTACTATGAAACCAAGTAATTTCCCATACTTCACCCTAAAAGTGCACTTCGTAGGATTCAACCTTAGTCGATATTTCCTCGATCTCTTAAATAGCTTTCTCATGGTTGTAGTGTGGCTTTCTTCTTCCTTAGATTTGGCAATCATATCATCCACATACACTTCAACCTCTCTATGCATCATATCATTGAATAAAGTAACCATGACTCTTTGATAGTGGCCCCGACATTTTTCAACCTAAAAGGCATAACTTTGTAGCAAAAAGTTCCCCGGGGTGTGACAAATGTCGTTTTCTTCTTGTCATCAACTACCATTTTAATCCGATTATAACCTAAAAATCCATCCATGAATGAACAAGTGGCATTCTTTGCAGCATTGGCAACTAAGACATCAATATGCAATAATGGGAAGTCATCTTTTGGACTAGCTCGTTCAAATCTCGATAATCCATACACATTTAGATCTTTTCATCTTTTTTGACCCACCACGACTATGTTTGAAACCCATTGAGGGTATTCAACCACTTCCAAGAATCTAGCATCCCATTGTTTCTTGATCTCTTCCTTCACTTTTAGCAATACATCCAATCTCGTCCTTCTCAACTTCGCTTTATTGGTTTACATCCTGGATTCATAGGTAATCTATGCTCTACTATCTCGGTATCTAGCCCCGGCATATCCGCATAAGACCAAGCAAATACATCGAGTACTCTCTTAAAAGTGAAATCATGTTTTTCTTTTCAGAATCCCCTATCAAGGTCCCAACCTTCAACTCTCGTATGGTCTCTTAGTCCCCACATTTACCACTTCCAACTCTTCGATGTGGCTTGATAGAGTGTTCGACAATTCTATCGGTTTTGTGAATTCTTTTATATCATTTTCTCCCCACTCTTCTTCGTCCATTGCAATTAAAGTTTCATCAAGTTTAGACCAATCATTTTTAGTGCAAGCATTTTCATTTTTAAAGAGGTGATCATAATGTATGTCCTTGAAATAAAATAAAAGTACAAATAAAGGGAAGAGAAAAAAGAAGACAAACAAGACCATTTCAAAATAAAACTTTTGCATAATTTGATGTATTAGTATTATATATAAACACAATAAGGCTCCACATCAAAAGTTCCTTTCTAGGATTCGAGCCGAATTCAACTGGAAGGTTAAAGAAAAATATGATAAAAAGAAATTTACTCGGCCTTGTAGACGATCGGTACTTCCTCCTCGGACCATTTGGTCAACTCCTCATTTTTGGCACACTTTCGGATAATTCGCCCAATGTCAAAATCTTCCTCCATATTATCGATGTTGAGTTGTGGGAGAGTCATCATATCGGACTCGATCGACGATGAGCTTGATGATATACCCCGATCACTATCCCTAGTTACCACCGCCCCCAAGGTGTTGATTACCATGTCCTCGAAGATATGACTTAACCTAAGATCCTCATCACCCACAAATGCCACATATGAAGGTCGTGGAAATGTAGTGCGGATATGAGGGATGTAAATATCTCTATAATCGTGGTCTCACCCCTCAATACGGGCCAATCTCTTCCCTCTCTTAAGCTCAACCATCCTCTAATAGTCCTTCCCGGATGGTTTGTACCCCGATCCAAAATGTTGGTTGGTCATCCCCCACTTCATAGGCTTGTAATCATTAGACAAGTCGTTATCCATACAAAACGGTGGTAACCCGACTTTTATCATGTATTTTATTACCATCTTCACGGTGCTTAGACAGACTTAGTACTTCTTACTTATGAGCTTTCTAAGACTAGATCCACATTAACTATCTCAAATGCATGCAAGTTTCTCTCATTAACCCCTTTTACCTCAATGTGTGGGACCGCCACATTCTTAGCTATAGGCATAGCTTCCTCGACCTTCATAGTGATTAGCTTCCCATCAACTATATATTTCAACCTTTGATGCAATAAGGATGTGATCGCTCTCGCCGAATGAATCCACGGCCTTCCTAACAACATACTATAAGAATGATGGATATCGATCACTTGTAAGGTAGTTTGAAACTAGTGTTGCCCAATTCCCGGATCAACATGTATATCACTAATAACCTAGCGAGGTGTGTCATCATAAGCTCGTGCGTGCCATCATCCTACTCGCCTCATATGCGACGAATCGATTGGTAGACTATCCGAACTTATTTTGGTAGCACATTCAAAGCATATCCATTATCAATCAACACTTTTACAATTACATGATCCTTGTACTTGACGGTGATATACAAGGCTTTGTTGTGTCCAGTCCCTTCAAGTCCCAATTCATCCTCGGTAAAATATAAGTAATTAGTGGCTTGTACCCTTCCCACCAAGTGCTCCATCGAATCGAGGTGATGTCTCGTGGAACATACGCTTCGTTGAGTACCTTTTGAAGTGCTCTCGATGGGGCTCGAAGTTAAAGATCGGTGAAATAAAGGATATACGTGTTGGAGTTTTGTTTAACTAATCTACTACACTATATTCACTATGCTTCATCAATTTCAGAAACTTCATAGCTTTATCATCATCAATAGGCTTATTCATCTCAAAACCCATCGAGGATCTGCTCACCTCTTCTTTCCTAAGTAGCTTTTTCCGTATTCAATGGGTTACATTCAATACCTTTCCCTTTCTCTATCCTTAACTCTTCCAGGTTATAGAACCTTCATGTACGTGTAACTCCCTCAATATCTACGATTCCATCGGTAGAGATCTTCATAACGACATGTGACTTACCGGAGGATCCATAGTTATAAGGAATGGCTCGGCAATCGGTCTTCATCGAAGTAGATATTTTCAAAACCGAGTTTCATAGGACCTACCACGGTCGACTCATATCCGAACAATGCAGAGTCATTGGCACTATTATCGATAGATAACATATTTACTTCGGCACTTTCTTTCTCTTTCTTTACCCTCAAAGTCCTTAGCATCGGCATGGTTTGGACAAGGTGATGGAATTCGATACGATCATCAATGTCGTGCCCCTTCATCTTATGAAACTTGCGGTATCATTCGGGATTAACGAGAGCTTGCACCTCATAATGCTTATATCAACACCCCAGTAGTCATCGAGTCGAAACGATCTTTCCATAGAAATCTTCGAGCTTGATCTTTTCCTATCATATGCCATATCATCACATGACACCATGTTTATTCCTCCAGCTCTAGTATGATTTGACGAGTGGATTCGAGCTCACATTTGGAGAACTAGGTGTATCTTCGAATGTAATCCACCCTTGGTCTATCGGTGACTTCACTCTCTTCTTGAAATCGACACAGCTTTTAATGTTATGCCCAATTGCACCATTATGATACTCGTAAGTCTCATTTACCCTATACCATCTTGGATATGGTGGTTATAAGGGGGTATACGAACCGGAGCTACTTGATCGACGGTCACCGGGTGTTTGAACAAATCCCCTGAGAGATAGGGAGGGGTGGCAAGATGTTTCTACACTCCTTCCGATCGGTATTTCTCCGATCGTTTTGGTTGAAGGGAGCTCGTTGGTTATTAAATTGTCCGAAGGTGAGCAGATTTTTAGGGATAGCTTGTATCCGAGGTCGTGCAAACATTGGAGATTGAGCGATCAAACCGATGACATTGGCGGGCATGATAGTTCTTGGTGCGGTGAACTGAGAGACAGGATCGACCATATCAACTTGTGGCATAAATTGATTGTTTACCTCCCATAGAGCTTTCCAACGACCTCTTGGTTGAAAAGTTGGTGCTTCAACTTAGTGAACACTTACTTCCTTTCTCTTTCCAAAACTACCCCACTTGGAGCTTGACTCGACGTAACTTGATACTCTTCCCGCTTTGATGGCTTGCTCAATACCGACGACTGTAGATACTATCTCAATAAAATTATTTGATCCATTTCTCAACGAGATAATCATAATAGGGTGACTTGAAGGTGTTTATAAAGAGCGTAACCAGCTCTCTCTCTCTAGCAATAGGGGTCGAATTCTTGATGTTGTTTCTCGTCACCTTTGAGCATACTCTCCGACGGACTCCTTAGCACCCTTCTCCATTGACTCGCAAGCTAGATCTATCCGGAGTTATCTCTAGATTGAACTTATACTGCCTCATAAAAGCCTCGACCAAATCTCTCTACTTCTTGATCTTAGTTTGGTCTAAGTCAATAACCCAGTGAGAGCGAACCCTTCCGGACTTTCGGGGAAAAAATGGATAAAAAAGCTTCATCATGAGCTACTTCGACCATCTTGTTCGGATATATCCTCAAATGAGTTCTTGGGCATTGATCGTCGGTGTACTTAGGAAACTCTAGCGAGTCTAAATTTCTTTGGAATCACCACATTTGGCATAAAGCATCCGTCCATTGTCAAAAAAGGGTCATACACATCTACACCCTCGATAGCTCGAAGTCGCTCTTCAATAACAATGATTTTTTAGCTTCAAACTCAGCAAACATCTTCTCTTTTCTACGATCATCAATTGTTAAATCAATGTAGGATTGTGGTAGAGTAAGAGTTTTTTGATGGACTGGTTTAGGTACGTCTCCCGGCATTGAGGTATAGACCGGGTTATCGGTGGTAGAGTTCCCTTATTAGGGCATGACAAGCCGAGGGATCCGAGTTGTTTATCGGGAAACGAGCAAGGAGATGGTAAATGCGGCTTCAAGGGCAACAGACGGATGACCGGCCTACATTCGGGTTAGGGGATGACTCGCGACTAGCCTACATTTGAGCATGCTCGCTCGAGTAGAGTAGTGAGCCTTGCAACTTCTTCCTTCAATGTTGTTACCTCTTGTCGATAGCTTTGCTCTAGTTGAGCTCTTTCTTCATTTTTCATCTTCATTCTTAGTCCGGTCTTGTAAACTATTGGAGGAAGTGTGGATTTACCAGCGGGACCTATGTTTTTGCATAGAAAAAAGCAAAAAAATACAACACATGAATAACATATTAATAATATAAAAGACACTCGAGATTGGATATGGAGTAGTCATCTATGGGGGGATAAAAGAACTCATTCGTTGATTCTTCGATCCTCTTAAGTTTAAGGATGAATTTACATTCATCGGTAACTTTTAAGAATTGTCTTGACAAATGATGGCATTGATCGTTCGATCCTTTTAAGTTTAAAGATGACTTTGACTTCATCAATAACTTTTAAAGACTCTAAAAGAGGGATTGTCCACACAAATGATGGGGTTTCATTCCGTTGACTACACTTGAATAATAATGATGTTTAATGCATCTTCCCTTTTTTATCTTTTAGGTTACCAATGCGGCTCGTGTTTTGGAGATTAGCAACATCAATCTCGAAATTACTTCTTATTCGAGCCATCGATTATCTCAAATTTAGTTGATGAAGATGAGATTCTTTACAAATAAAAGAAAGATGTCGAAGCTTTCATTATCCGAGTATTCAAAATTATGAGCACGTAAACCCATGATAGTTCAAGATACATCTTTCTTTTACATAAAAAAGGAAAAGAAACTCATATAACGAAAGATGAAATACAAGCCGAAGGAGCTAATTGCTCGATATTTCGATCGGATGCCAAAGACCTTCTCTCTTCTAGCCATTTCAAACAACAAGTAGTCACACCTCCTTATGTAGTCGATCATAGATCCATTATGGTTTCTTACCCTATCCTCATTGATGTCCAAGCGTAGCTCTCGAAGTGCTATAGCTTTCTTGGAGACCTCATTGGCTTGATTGTCTAACACGACCAGGTTTTTGCCTCGCTCACTACCTACTTCGAGCCAAGTAGTTATGTATAGTGGCCCGAGTACGAGGACAACTTAAGTAGCTCTCCTTCCAAATGTTGATTCTCCTTCTTGAGTGCCGTGATCCGACTTTGTGCACTCCCAACTTGCTCCATTGAATCTCGATGATTGTTACATTCAACACTTATTGACATTTGCCATTTCAAATTATCTTCTTTAAGCTTTTGCATTTCGAACCTAGACTCCTTAGATCAAGCTCAACTCGTCTATCTTGTGATTACAACCTGTCTAACTCAGCACATTTGGCCTATAGTTCCGCTTGAGCTCGATGATAGATTGATTTCCAATGTTCTTTTTCGGTGGCTATACCTCGTCGAGTCTTCGGATCTTGCTCCAGCATTTGCTATCTTTTCTTTATCCTTTTCTCTCATTTGCTTTTCTTTGGCCAAATCACTTGTCAATTTCTGGTTCTCGATCTTAAGCCTCTTGACTTCTTTGATAAGGTCCCGATGGTCCGAAGGGATTAATTCGAGGAATCACCAGTTCTTTTTTTTTCCTTTAAACTAGCTAGGCACAAGACTTGAAACTCGTGGTATGATCAACTTACTCTCTTGGGCGGGTTGGTTTAGACTTCTCTCTCTTACGGCTTGGTCAAAGCTAGTCGGATGTTGGTAGTCTTTCACCCCGTTTGCTTGCCGGATAAGATACTTCTCGACTCATCGCTAATTCATGATCAACTCGTTCCTCTACCAATATTCTTGGAGTTAACCAATCTTGCAAAACCCGTTCAAGGAACTCGGGAGTGGCCTCACTTTTAAAGTTTTCCTTTAAATCCGTTTAGGCCCACGGTTCTAGGTATAGCTTGTTCATAGCCAAATTATCTTGATACCCTAGAGGGAGCGTAACAAGTATATCCAGTTGCTCCTATCAAAAGAACCCATGGTCGTGCTCTATAGTAGGGTAGGTATTCGACTCATCCAAACTGTCTTCCATAAGAAACCTCCATTCGACAAATTCGAAATGATGAAAACCACTCTTGTTCGGACTTGTTCTTCCATGTACTAGCTAGGAACTCCCTCAATTGTTCTTGATCAATCCACTAAGATGTCTTAAAAATTGATTTATGGGCTTCGACATGACTAATTACCCACACAAAAAGCAATTGGACACAACATCTCAAACTACCTTTCCCAAACCTCCTACGGTGTCTCAAAAACTGATCAAATCGGATGATGAGGGGAAAAGCACTAACCCAAAGATCATCAATGCTAGAATTTTAATCCTCTTGGAGGTAGCTCGTGGATCCTTCGGCTTCTACTTGAATATATCCAACCAGACTTTCAAAGTGCCAACCTTTGACATTCCCTTTAGCCTTACCATGACTCATGCCGATGTCTAACCAATCCTTCACTCTTTTCTCGATGTTTGATCATCTTCGGTATAGATAAACCCGATGCAAAGTGTTTGACATGTTTAGAAGTTGATGATACTCCTCTAAGGTCGATGTCATATCAAGTTCTCCTATAGTAAACATCTATATGAAGGATCCCACAAGCAAGCCAAGGCCTCGAGAGCGGGCTTCGAACCGGTACCTCTAGTAACATTGCAAGATTCCCATATTTGGCTCAAAATCTATACCGATCATTAGGATTCAGCATCTTTCAACAATCAAACAGACTTTTGATTGTCGCCGATCACTAACCGAAAGTGTGTGATTTTCTTATGGTTGCTCCGAAATTTAGGACCTAGGCAATCCCCATCCGTTTGTTGCAAAACCTTAGAAATTTTGTTGAATTCAGCCACCGAGTGGGTTTGGACTCGAGTTCTCTTGTCACCCATCTTGAAACATTCATGACCGGATTCTTTGATCAAGGTTTCGACATGTCCGACTTGCCTAGTGAATTTATACAGGAAAGGTGGTCCTAGTGTCCGGCTCTAGAAATTACATGATTAGGTAGGATCTATCTAACTCTCAACGGGGTCCCTTTTAGCTCGGGAGAATCGAGGTTGACCAAGTGCGAAGGTGGTAATCATGGAGACCATCGAATACCTATCGTAATAGTGGCAACTTTCCAAAAGAGTTGAGGTTTCTTGAGTGTTACCCGAGGCGAAGCCCATCGGGGCATCGATAATTCTTCCCTAGATCCTAAATCAAATGCATATGACATTTAAGATTATGCGAGTGTATTATGTGAGGGCATAACTCCATATCCAATCTCAAAATGTAAAAAAAAGTCTAAGAAATTAAACAACCCAATCTATAGTAACAATAGCACATAAACAACGCATATATATACAAACATGTTACCATAACATAAAAAAAATTACATAATTAAATAACAATCATAATCGATAGGCATAGAGACATAACAAACAACCAAAGACTCAAAACACGGACATTCAAAGCTCGACCCTAGCATGGCACTTGTCCCCAACGGAATCGCCAATTCCGTCGACGTCGGCCATCACGAGAGGAGGAGGCCAAATCAAAGGAGTCACCACCTAGCTAATCGGGAAGAACTAGGAAACCCTAAACATATTGGTCTACATGGATATCTGGATAAAGGGTCGGTTACGTATGGAGAAGACATGTCATCACCACCATCGCGTCCTACCTAAGGTAGGTCGCGTCATTTATCTATGAATATAAAAATCTAGTTTTTATCATGTTATGCTTTTATGCTTATTAAATAGTTTATCTTGTAAAAATATGGGATAGGGTGGCTTGGATATAAAATAGGATAGTTTGGACGTTCAAGCTCGTCCAAGGCTAATATTTCCTACCCAAATGGAAAATAGGTAAAAAATGAGAATTTCGACTAGTCATTAGCAAACATGACCTATTATTGACAATAAGCAAGTTTCTACAGATAAATAGCATTTTATTGGCATGAGCTATGAGTCACCGACGACTTCGCTCACACAAGTGGGAAACCACTAATGACTTCAAGTCACGCATATAAGAAGTTATTGATAACTTCAACACGAATTGGGAAGTCAATGACAACTTCATGTCGCTCTAGTGAGGAGCGAGATAATTACTTAGAAGCCATCGACGACTTCGTCACATAAGTGGGAAACCACCGACGCTTCACTACAGACAATACGGACATTAAATAAAAAAAACTATTTTTGAGGCCACCGATGGCTTTGTTTTGATGAAATAAATCGAGAAAAATAGAAAACGAGTAATAGGGATCGAAAGCAATAAAATCAAGGAAAATAGGCATTACAAAACAGGAATCAAGCATAGAAATCGATAAAATTGCTCCGAAGCCCTCCGATGGCTTCGTCACATAAGTAGGAAGCCACCGACGACTTCATTTTCATGAAAATCAATCATGGATAGACAATTAAATCATAAGACTTCACATTTGGACAACTAAGCATACAAACCAAAAAGCAACTTAATTTGTCTTTTGATATCGGTTATGTATAGCAATGTTTATTTCAATCACATTTAGACTATGGCTATTTAAAAAAAATACAACGACTTCATTCATGCAAACCAATAGTCCAATCATTTTTAATCATTTGTCATTTTTTTAGAAAATATACAATGTTTTTAGAGTTTTACCTAAGAGCTCGAAACTTCGATGTCCGAAACAAAATCAATTGTACTCTCTTTAGTCTCGATAAAAGCCGATTGTTCGGTTAGCTAGGAAAGAAGATTAATTTTCCAAAATTTCCTCCATTACTTGTGCAACTATTCCAAATGTTGCGAAAAAATTTGTAGGGGCTCCCGAAATCTTGTAAGATTTCCTAAAAATTCAAAATGACTTTCTTGTTGTATTTTCCTATCAAAACCCAAAGAAATGCAGTCTACAACGTCATGTTGTTCCTGCCAATATAATCCAAAACAACAAAAAAAAACATCCTAGTCCCTTAAAAATTTTTTGCTCTTATTTCTTCTTTTTCATGAGATCCAAAGAAGTGTGCGAAGGGTCTGTTTTGAGGCAAGTTTTGTGACTGTCTTGGTGGCTGTTTTGGGGATTTTTTTGCACTATTTTGAAGCTTTTTTGGAGTTCTTTTTAGGGATGGTTTTCTAGTTTAAATAGGCTATCCAAAAGGGCTTCTCTGCAAGTGTATTTGGGGTCCGTTGGTGGTTGTTTCAAGGTTGTAAAGGCTGCTTGTTGGTGGTTGTTTTGGGTCTGGTTTTTGGAACGTTTTGGGACGTTTTCTGGGGGTTTCTTGGGGCTATATTGAAGCTGTATTAGGGTTGTTTTAGTGGCTCTTTTTTTGGTTTAAATGGGCTGCCCAAAGGGGTTTCTCTACAAGGGTTTTTGGGGACATTGGTAATGGTTACGTAGTTTATTTTGGAGGGTTTTTGGTGGGTTTTTCAGGTCTGTTTTGGGGCTGGTTGTAGGGCTACTTTTGGGGGGTTTATATCTCATTTGTATCTGCTTTAAGGACTGGTTTTGGGGCTTTAAAGGAGGCTGAAGTGAGAGTTTTTGGAAGTGTTCTTGGGGGTTGTCCGGAATTTTCATCCTCTCGTGAGAAATTTCTTTTAGCATGTTCAATCACAATTTTGACAATTAAAACGACCTAATCTTGAACTGGTGTCTTCATAACAATTATAGGTTCAGATTTCATCTTTTCAACGCAACTAGCCTTTCATCAATTGGACTCCTATAACCCAAGATATGAACTCTGAACCGAACAGGTCCTGATGCTAAAAAAACTTGCTGGATGGATTCTAACTTCTGACTTGTAGCCCCATTTTGACTTTCAAATATTTCAAATTAGGCTTTTGACTCTTCACAATAGTTATAGCTCAGTCCGTTATCTTTTCAAAGAATCCAATATCACCTAATTGGGATGTTTATAGCCCAAGTTATAGTCAAAATACAAAATGGGTGTGAAAGATGGAGGCTTAGAGGTCAGCTTGTGTGGGTGGCCATGGAAGTCGGTTTGTATGGGTTTGTGAGGTGCAGAGAGAGGCGACTAGTGTTGTGGGCTATTGTGGAGGTTTGGTGCATGGCAGGTGGGCTATTGGTGAGAAGGAGAAGGCTTGGGCGAGAGGGTTTGTTGTGGGCTATGGGCGTGTGGAGGCTTAAGCGAGAGAGAGAACTTGATTTTCTCTTGGATGGCGGTCGGCACTCTCTTTGTGGGTGGTGATGAATAGTCCCCCCTAAAGAAATGCATGGGGTGGTTTTATATGTAGGTTTTTAGGCCAAATGTCACTTTATTCTTTGGTTTCTTCTCATGCACTAATTCAAATTCAATCTTGATTTTTCTCTTCAATGAGACCCCTTGAATCCCAATTAATTAGGACTTTTTCTTTTTTTTCCAATTATGCCCCCTTGTTGTTTTAATTAAAGGACAAGAGTTTTGATTTTTTTTATTGGATCTTCAATTGCACTTTTATCACCTCTAAACTTTTCACTTCTTCAATTTACCCCCTTCCTCTTTCTTTTTCTCTCCTCTCTTTTTTTTTAATTAACCTAAACTAATTATCCCAACCGATTTTTTTCATTTTTTGATTTTCTCTTTTATCCATTTTTTTGTTTCCATTTTTGTTTTTACCCTTTTTTGGGTATTTTCGTAATAACAAAAACAAATAAATAACTAAAGGGGACCAAAATTTAGGTGTTAACAATGACTAAGATGAGGCGATTGAGTTTAATCAAATGCCGGTTCCGGAAGAAGATATCTTAGAAGATGTCATAACCATTGTTGGCCTAGATACCGACCAAACATAAGACTATCTCGATGCTAAAGCTATTGAGAGATCTCCTCAATCTCTTGAAGAAATAGCAATAGATTCTATTGAGGATTTCCTCTTAGAGGAAAATCAAAACAACCCGAACCGGAACTCAATGCTATCATTGACGCTCTTTTAGCACCAAACTCTTTAGAAGAAGCCCTTGACAAAAATATCAAAATTGAAACTTCGCCTTTATATCTAGAATTGACGACCATGACTTCTTCTAGTTTTTCATTTCTGCATATAATTGTCATACACTTCATTTACTTATTTTCTAGGGTGTACTGTTGACGGTTTACCCCTCTTTTCCTCTTCGGTTCAAAATTTTTCCTTCCTTGGGTCTCGCTCTCGGTATTATGATTTTATTTACCAAGGTGATCTAGGGATCCTCGTCGAAGGTTTCAAGTGAAATGGTGGGATGCTTTCAAAATTTCAGCATCTCCGTCTAAAGCCTCTCGTTGAACAATGGCTCACAAAACAGAAGCTCTAAAACCAAGCTCGTCCGCCTCACAATTTCTAGCATAAAAATCCAGTACACCCCGGAAAATGATAATAAAGTGTAGGAAAATGATATGCGGGAATGAAAAAAGAAAATGACTAAATTGGGCAACAGAGCCGACCACTAAGATACGGGATGAAAACAAAAATTAAAAGCAAAAATTAAATTGGGCGACAGGGCCAGCCACTATGAAATTAAAAGAGTTTTGAAGAATAAGACATGAGATAATGTAAGTAAATTTTTATTGAAATAAACTTACAATTTTGATATAAACAGGAGTACATGAGTAGTTTTGATTTCCACGAAGGTTTTGGGCATAATGAGAGATGTTTTACAAGAGATTACAAGGGAACAAGCTTACAGAGAAAAGCAAGTTCTAAATAACTCTAAGAAAACAATGCTCCGATTACAAGTGAGAATGAGCTTCCTTTTATAGAGAAAGGGAGTTGTCTTGAATTGAATAGTGAACAATGATGAACGAGTATCTCACGTGAGTGAACAAGATCGAACAGTAGCTTGCATAGTGTCTTCTCATGTGGATGAACAATTAAGACGCCGAAAGCTATTTTGTCCGGTAGTGAATAGTTTTTTTTAAATTATCGAACGAGTGTTTTGTCATAGTCCCGCACTCGGAAAGAGTCACCGATGAGGAGCAAGAGGAAAGATTCCAAAGCAAGTCATCTTCGTTATCATTGCCTAAGTCAATGATAGGCTCTAATTCGAATCTACTGTCCGGGAGTCGTCGGACCTACTTTGCAATAATTGGGATAAAGCCGCAAAGTATTCTTCTTCCGTTTGGGCCGTTGCTAATCTTGAATTGGCAAAAGCCCTTCGGACTAGAATTTTGTAGGAGCCGGGCTTGGTTTGGAATAGCCTTGTTTTGTGAGCCATTGTTCGACCGAGGCTCTAGATGGTGTTTTTGGGATGTTGAAAGAGGCTCACCATTTGACTTTGAGTCTCTTGATTAATACTACGATATTGTCCCGGTGATCATAGTCATACTACCAAGAGCAAACCCATGATAAGAAGAATTTTATGCGAGAAAAGAAAAAAAGGAGTTAATCTTTTTCCGTTTCGAGGGTTTGTAACCATTTTGGAAGAGTTTGTAACTACCGAGTAATTCGGTTTGAGAATACTTGGGACGGAACCATAGTAGTTCCACCACTCGGAGAAACCGAAAGGAAGGTTTGAATTGTCCATTTTTATATCGAAATAGAAGAGCCAAGAATGGCTACCCTTTTTGTTTTATAAAAGGAAAGCATTGAACCATGCTTGTTGGTAATCCCAATAGGTGTAGGATAGGCAATGGTCAAATTTTGTTTTAAAGTTAGTCGGGAAGTTTTTGGGTTTTGTAAGATCTTGGTTCCAGTCTTTTGGATGGATATTTTAAGAATGTGGTAGATGAAGTATGCTTGGGTCTTTGTGGGTTTCATTAAACCAAGAATGCTTGAAGTTTACAGAGCCGAGTGCTCAAGGACTGCCATATAATAAGACCGAGTTTTGGTTAAGTCCCATGGTTTAAAATTCCATCCAGGAGGGAAAAAGTTTTGTATTGTCATAGAAGGGTTTTGATTAAAAAATCCATCCTCTATGGTAATAATATTTTGAAAATGTTTTTTCATGAAATACTCGGAGTTAGATTTTTTAAATTTGTTTTGAGAACAAACGACCCGAGTGTTTTGTGAAGAAGAAATTTGTAAAGACTTGTTTGAGTTTTGAGAAAAGGGTTTTGAGGAGGAAGAACCTTTCTCGATTTTTAAATCCGGTTGAGGAGACATACCCGAGATTTTTTGTAAGGCCGAAGGAGTTCGGTCTGCCTTGAAAGATTTTGGACCCGGGTTCAACCATTTGGGCCTTTTCGAGTGTTTCTTTTTGGTTTGCAACGGCATCGGCCCATGAGATAATGGTTTAGGTCGATAAGATAGGTTTTGGAGATTTGGCTTGTTTTTGGGTTTGTTCTAAATTTGGATTTTGTATAGGCTTTTTTCCTTTGGCTTTTCGAGGCATCATGTCCTGTTTTGTAAAAATTCTCGAGTTAAAAAATTAGGAATGGAGTTTTGTTCTCCTTTAATAAATTCGATATCAAAATCAAAAATACTAAGGATGGCTTGCCATCCGGCAAAAATTTGTTTTGATGCAATATTTTGAACATCTTTTTGTAAAACTTCTTTTGCAGATTTACAATCAATGCAAAGAAGGAATTTTTTATTTGTAAGGCCGAAGGAGTTCGGCTACCTTGAAAGATTTTGGACCCGAGTTCAACCATTTGGGCCTTTTCGGGTGTTTCTTTTTGGTTTGCAACGGCATCGGCCCATGAGATAATGGTTTAGGTCGATAAGATAGGTTTTGGAGATTTGGCTTGTTTTTGGGTTTGTTCTAAATTTGGATTTTGTATAGGCTTTTTTCCTTTGGCTTTTCGAGGCATCATGTCCTGTTTTGTAAAAATTCTCGAGTTAAAAAATTAGGAATGGAGTTTTGTTCTCCTTTAATAAATTCGATATCAAAATCAAAAATACTAAGGATGGCTTGCCGTCCGGTAAAAATTTGTTTTGATGCAATATTTTGAACATCTTTTTGTAAAACTTCTTTTGCGGATTTACAATCAATGCAAAGAAGGAATTTTTTATTTAATGAATCGCTTTGAAATTTTTGAATGCACATGACAATGCTAAGAACTTCCTTTTTGATAGTAGAGTAGTTCTTTTGATAATTATTCCAATGTGCGAAGTGAACTCGGACAATGTGTTCTTTTCCCATAGAAACTCGTTTTAAAATCCCACCATAACCTAATTTAGACGTATTAGTTTCTACAATTTTAGGTAGAGAAGGGTCTACAAGATGAAGGCAAAGGATTTCTAAGGCTCGTTTCTTAATCTGTTGAACTATCCTAGTGTGTTCATCGGACTAGGGAATTGGGGTTTTTTTAACCTATCATGCAAGGGTTTTGCAATATGGTTAATGATTGGACAGAAATCTAGGACATAATTTAGACTTTCTAAGAACCTTTGTAATTGGGTTTTGTCAAGAATCCTATCGGGAAACTTATTTACGAAAGCTAAAGATCTCTACTATGGGGTTATTGTTCCTTGGGTAATGTAATGGCCTAAGAAACGAATCCTAGTTTGTAAAAGAGAAATCTAGGATTTTGAAACTTCTAAACCATTTAGCCACATAGAAAAATGTTTTTAAATGCTTGAAATGTTATTCAATGGAATTTGAAAATATCAACACATCATCTATGTACACAATGCGAGAATGCAAAGTTTTGCTAGAAAATATTATTCATGATCTTTTGAAATTCGAAGGAGCATTTTTAAAGCTAAAGGGCATGACTTTTCATTCATACTATCCAAAGGGGACAGTAAAGGCAATTTTGTATCTATCCCTAGTGGTTGATCTAGACTTGCCGAAGCTCGACTTCATATCAAACTTAGAAAACACAAAAGCATAATTCAATTTTTATAACAAATCCTTCTTGTTAGGAATGGGATACCTAATCCATCGTAAGGCTTTGTTCAAGAGTTTATAATTGATTACTAATCTAGGTGTTCCTCTTTCTATTTCAGAATTCTTATTGACATAAAAGGTTGCACAAAACCAAGGTGACCTAGATTTTTGGATAAGACCTTTGGATTCTAAATCTCGAATTTCTAACCCGCAATGTTGTTCAAGGTTAGCATTCATTTGGATCGGTCCGGCTTTGGTAGGAATCGTTTTTCTTCAAAATCTTTTTCGTATGGAAGGTTAACACTATGGTGCTTCCTATTCTAAAAGGCATTTGGTAGATCGTAACAAGATGTCGTTTTCAATAAGTTTTTGTAAATCAAAAATCTTGTTTTTCACCAAGTCATTTTATAACCGATGTTGTATTTTTTGTAAAGATACATCTTGACATAAATGTAAAAGTTGCTGCTCGTTTTCCTTTAATTAATGCATTTATCTCAAAATTATAAATAGAACATGCTTTTATAATATTGAGATTTCTAGTTTTAGGTTTTTCAATAAAAGGGAAAATAAGTTTTATATGCTTGGAGGTGAAAGAAATGCAATCATCACAAACCTTATAAGGAGTTATAAGATTAATAAAAGGCATGCCTAATATTACCATATGATGCATATTCTTAACAAGCAAAAAATGATTTTTGATAGCAGTTGTTCCATTAACCACGGAGGCTTCGTCTTACCATGTATGGTCATTTTGGAATTGTTTGCTGCGTGAAAGTCTTTCTCGGGTTTTGATATGAAACCGTTTTGGAACTATACCTTCTTTTATGCAATTTAAATTAGCACCGGTATCAAATAAGGCAATAGTTTCAATTTTAAAGTTATTTTGAAAGACAAGAGTGATTTTGATTAGGTATTTACGAGAAGTTACTTCTCGTAAAACGAAAAGAAAATCTTCCGGAACCTTTCTAGATTTTCTAAGTTTTGTATGTCCAGGTTTTCATCCTCGAATCGGACTCTTGATCTATATGTTTTTCTAGAAGGAGTTTCGGGAGTCCCGAGTCTTGGGTTTATTTTTCTTTGAGCTCCTTAAGCTCTGCTTTGATGATTTTGATCTCGGCTCGTAGTTCTCGGATAGAGGTCACATGTTTTGTGGTTTTCTTATTCCTATCCGGGATAGCAATAAGGTCGTACGTGCCGATACTAATGGAAGGCAGGATAGAGGTTTTTGGTTTCTCTAAAGTTTTATCCTCAATAGACTTTAAGAGTCTATCTAGATATTCCTTTTGTAGTTGTAGGTCATCTAAACGTTTGATAAGATCAAGGATAAAGTCCCGATCTTTAGTTAATACATTGACTTGTTTTGTACCGAGTTCGAGTTCTTCGTCCGAACTAGGGTTTGAACTAGAAGAAGTAACAAGTTCATCTACTCGAAATGTTTCTTCACTATCGGACCATTCCGAGGGATCGAAGTTTCGATAAGAAGGGCAGAGATTTTGCTAATGGTTTCTTCTTCTAATTGGAGTTCCCGTAGTCTAGAGTTCATCCTACAATATTTGGAGATATGGCCTTTCCGATTGTATTTGTAACAAGTAAAGTCTTGTGGGTTGGTTTTCGATCTAGGCCTAAACCGAGTCTTCCTAAATGGCTTTTTGGGTCGTTTGGAAGGCTTAGTATAGTATGGTTCTCCTTTGGACCTTGTTTTGTGATGCCGATAGGCTTTTTGTATGGCTTTCATGAGGCTTGTTATTGTAGTTGCCTTGGCAACTCGAAGATGAGGGTTTTGAGGTAGCAATATCGAATTGTTTGCGAAGCTACCTAGTTCTTGTTTGGTTTTCCTCATTTCCCATTTGAGATGTTTTTGGAGTTTTAAGTCTTGGCAAATCTTAAGACCTTTTTTCTAGGTTAAACCGATCGGTTCACCATAGGTCAATTGGTCATAAGAGATTTGGTAACCGAAAGCATGCTTAATACGAGTCCTAACCTTTTCTCCTAAAAGGGTTGGTAAACCTACAAGGAATTTTTCTTTCTAAAAGGGTTGGTTGGAATCTTCCCTTAACATGACTACGGTGAGGAATGTGGTTTTGTAGTATTAGAAGTCACCGAGCTTTTTACACCTAAGGTTACTCGGGAGTTCGACATTCTTGTCCTTAAGGTGAGAGGGATCTCCTATGAAGTGTAGGGAAATGGTCGAGTCGAGTGTTGACACTCGCATCTTGAATGGTTTCGCCTAAGTCATCTAAGATAGGTAATCCATTTGTATCGGTTTGTATAGAGTTTAGGATTTTCAAGTGTTGTTAGGCGGTGAGATAATAATCCCATCATCCTTTCAATTGTCCAAAGAAACCCGTTATAAAAAGTTCAGCTATGGCTCGATCCGGGGTGTCGGTTTGGGTTTTGTAGGCATTAGTCGTCATGGTCATTTGTTGAAGCAAACTCAAGATATTGTATTCGACATTCCATCTATGCTCCATTCATAAACGAGAGGAGGCATTGAATCTAGGTTGGGCAAGTTTGTTTGGCATTTCTCCTATGTCGAGGGCGGTGATCATGGGTAAGGAATTTTTCCAATAAAGTTTGTTCACTTCGGGGAGAGGTTCTTGGTCCGAGTTTTGATCTAGTACATTGACACTATGGGAATTGGGTGGTGTGTCGAGTACTACTTGCCTAGAGGTTCCTATACCGGAAGATATCTCTATCTTGCTAAATTGGTCTCTAATAGCTTGTAAAAACTCGGGTTTATTGGTTTGTATCTGCTTGTTGGCTAGTCCTAGAAACCTAAAAGGGTTTGAAAACCGGGTTCTCGAGCTTCGATCGGTGGTTTCTATTTTAGCTAAGGAAACAACTGGTTTTGGGATAAGATGAACAACTGTCTGCTGGATATGGGATTCTATCCTAATAAGTTGTTTCCCTATGGTTTGAAGGTTGGTATTTGTAAAATTGTTCTGCTGAAAAATATTTTGGATATTAGCAAAGTCATCATCCTTGGGTATTTTGTAAGGACATGCTTCTATTTTGGCTTCTCCATGGGAGAAAGTGAGTTTCTTGGGATGAGGATGTTCAAATTGGATAGTCTTTCCATCTACTTCCCATGTTGGGGTTTTGTTCTTAGTAGTAACAAGGTTCAAGAATTTGAAAGGATAAGAAATATCATTTGCAAAAGCATATATTTCAAACCAATCAAAGAATAAAATATGGACTTTATGCAGATGCACAAATTCATAAAATTCATTTTGTATTTCTTTTACGTTATCTAGAAAATTTTTAAAAAACCAAATTCTTTTTTCAAAATTATGTTTTGCATAGAAATCATCATGCGGATATTGTTTATCTACTACAAAATCATCTTTTTCAATCACATTACATTCATGAGCAATTTTTTCGGTGATGGTAGATGCGTAGGAGATGCGGAGGAGAATCATCATGGTTTGAATATCTAGGTTTTAGAACATTTTTGCCTTAATCAACATTTTGTAAAATGGGGTTAGGTATATCCGAAGTAGAACACCTAGGTTTGGAAAATGGAAGATTTATGATAGAGGGAACTTTGGAAATTCTACCTATGTCAATGGTTTCGAGGTAGAGGCTTCATCGGAGAATCTACTACTCGGTAAATCTCCCGTCAAAGAAAAGTCTCACGCTACCATCTATTCATTGGGTAATAGACCTTATTTGGGTATTTGGTTTTAGAATTTCGGGAATGGTCAAAGGTCCTGGTTGGTTTACACCTTCCAAAATCCATTCTCCCGGTAAGTTTATGTCATTCCACTCGATAGGTCCGGGAATGACGGTATTGGATTTGGTCGGATCCGTTTGTAAGAGAAGTGTCTCGCCTTTGGTGGACTGTCTTTTGTGTTTGGAGACAAAGGGATAGGTCATGGCTTTGTAATGGACTTTTAGGATCAATGTAATTGGGATTGATCCTTCCAACATGTTATAATTATAGGTTTTAATTTGTAAAATCAAGGATTCTAAAATGTTTATGTCGTTCGAGAAACTGTAAAATTTGGATAGCAATCAAAAGATCTATCCATCGTATAAACTGGATTCAATTGAACTAAGCAAAGAATCTTAAAAATTGGTAAGCCTATTGTCTCTAAGATCTGCTAGGATTGAGGTGTTCAATCCTTCTTTTATTAGTGGTTTAATCCCCACTTGTACTAATCCTATGTGGATGTACTTAAAGGATTTCTCTCTGTGTTTTTGTAAGGTTTTGAAAGAAAGGAGACGTATGGTCTCAAATGGTTTTGAAAGTTTGGATATCACGTTCTTCGGTTTTGATGGTGTAATCTATTTTAAACAGATTGTACTTAGAGGTTTTGTAGATTTCATCCTTATGTACTTTAGGGATTTCCCAATTATCTATTTGTTTTTCAAAATCTTCTATAACATATTCTACACTATTTATAATCTTCCTAGAATCTCCGAATCGAGAGGTAGAAGAATTTGAGAAGGAGGTAGATCTACAAAATATAGAATCCATGTCTAAATAATGGTTTGAAGGTTTGGGTACGTAGGTTATGAAGGTGATTCCTCCGATTTATCGCCTATTCTTCGGGACTTACTACGAGCTACACCAACTCGATTGTCTATACCATCAACTCTTAACAAGATATATATATATATATATATATATATATATATATATATCTATTTTTTTTGTTTTCACTTTCCATCATGAAAATAAATCAATAAAATTGTGTTTAATTTTCAGTTTTTATTCCTTAATTCTTTCAACTTATACCTATAACGAAAGTAAAACTTTTATTCTCGTTTTCATAGTTCCATCCTCGCTAAAAAACACTTCAAAGCCAAAATCCAAACTAAAAGCTCGTTTAAAAGTTTTGTTTTCAACAATTATGTGGCTTGTGCTTGAAGGTGTAAAATAGATCCGATGTGTGGAAGAAAATCCGAGCAAGGTGAGCGAGCATGGTGCATGGATGGCCTTTTTATGTTTTATGAATTTTATTTTATAGTCGATACTTTATGAATTTAATAAGAAATTTAAAGTTAAGATTAAACTAAGATATTTATATACTATTTAATCATAAAATAAACTTGGAGTTGTTTAGGAAAAATTGATGCAATCAAATATATTATCTCCATGAATTCAATTGACATTCTTGAAGGTATAATATTGGTTTATTGAGAAGACAAATGTAAATAATAGTATTTAAAAAAAAATTAAAACTTTTATTTTTATTTTTAATTTGATTAAAACTTTTTATTTTTTTATTGTCTTTTTATTTTTATTTGAGACCTTTTTATTTTGGTTATACAATGACATCTATTTTTAATTTTTCGTAGCACATTATTGTTAAAATCTATCTATCAATGATTGACACGTAACGTTATAGGTTTCACAACACAGTAAATCTATTTGAATAAAACAATTAAAAACTTATTTAAATAATGAAAAAGGATGAAAAGACCAGAAACCCAGAAAAATAGTGGTCCATGGTTTATGGATAGGTTTTAGCCCAATAGTGCCACCGATACAAACAGGGATACAAAACCCAAAGTAAAAAAGGTTACGGACCCACAACTCTTTATGGGCTTTTTGTCTGCCAATGTTCGATGGGACCCAATATTGAATGTCACCTGCATTCCGGCAAGCATCCGTAGCTTTCTAGGTGGTTTACCGGCTATTAGAGGTCTTCTCCATAAGAAGGTCTTCTTCTTTTTTCTTGGGGCCCGATGGACCCAGTTACTATCCAGCCCATCACGTGAGGTTGCTGTCAGCTAAAGGGAGTGCAGTAGGTGGGTGAGGGGACAAGTTATAAAGGTTTTGAGGAATCTTTTTTCTGTCCGTTCCCCTTTTGTTTATCTATTAATATTATATTTTTCTTACTTCAAGAGGTTGTCTCTCCTCTTTCCCCCGTGATTTAATGTACCAAATAATCATACAGTTTATATTATTTAATTATATTAATGTGTTTTTTTAATATTGAATAGAAAATACCTAAATTAAATTTATGTTAATCTTATTGGCATGCATGAATTTATCTTATTCAAATTTTTATTATCATCTGATATCATATGAGAGAAATGATGATAATATAATTAACAAAAACTTAATTTATATCTTTTTTGTCCGGCTTTAAAAGAACTCATTAATATAATTAATAAAAATTTAATTTATATATTTTATATTTAATATTGAAAAAATATACTAATATGATAAAAAAAAATGTAAAGTTTATTATTATTTGATTCAATAAGCCTTTTCCTATTTATTGATTTTTTTCTTCTTTTTTGTGAGGATGTGTACTCGATTTTCAACATGTTTCGCACGAGTATCGTCCAATTATATATTGATAGTTATCTTTTTCTATATGAATTATATAAAATAAATATAATATCAATAAAATAAAAATTAAGAGTATAAAGTTAATATATAATGCTTAAAATTTAGGAGATACAAGGTCCATAAATACTTTTTAAAAAAAACTCCTGTTTATTGTTTAAAAAAATCATAATTTTTTTTGTATAATTATAGTTATAATTGAAATGATATTTCTTCGTATTGTTATTAAAAAATTCACATTTTTCTTTTTCAAATAAAAATTATAAAAGGGAAGAGCTTCATTTTTTTTTTTTGCAAAACACATGAGCGGTTGTTTTAATTAAAAAATAAAATAAAATATCTAGAATTTATAAATTGAAAATAAATCAAGGAAGAGCTAAAATACTCATCGTGGAAACAATTGTTAATAACCTTGCTTGTTCAAATGGGAGATTTAAGACTTAAAAAATACAAGTCATGAAGTAAATAGATTCTATGATAGATTGGTACATAAAATACTTGCAATTTGCTGCAAACAATAATTCAAAAACCTTTAGACTATATCAACCTTCTTCTTTTTTTTACCAACAAAATCATATGTGAAAAAATTAAACATTCTAGTTTGTTTATGAAGTTTTCTTCTTTATATATCATATTTACAAATTGATAAACATAATTATAAACCAAGATATAGTCGAGCACATTCAACTCCATAAAATAAGTATTATGTATGTTGAAAAGTATTTTTTAATCACGTTTAAAAAGAAATTAATTTTAAAATAAATAAAAATTGACTTGAGAACATCTTATTGTTGGAAAAAAAAAAAAAAAAAAAGCAAATAAGAGTCTACAATTTCAATTCTGGATTCTCAATTTCAATTGTGTGATGGGATGTGAATTGTTGAGATGGACAGACCCATTCTGCCAAACCGTTGACGTGGGCAGTTCCTGCCCAAATCGAACTACCTAGATTTTTAAAAAAATATTAATAAGAATTAAAACACAACCCGTTAATTAATAGCAAGAGAGAAAATTAAAAAAGGGGGAGTTTTTATCTAAAACATTTAGATGCGCATATTTTTAAAATTATTTGTTGTTGATTGCTTTTTTATTGAAACCAAAAACAAAATTCATACTGTAAAATTCTTAAAATGTATATTGCATATATATATTTTTAACATACGGGAAAAATGAAAAAATGTTCAAGTTTCCTAAATTATTCAAACACTTAAAAAAGTCTAATAGTTTGATTGTATATCATTTACGCCCTTATACATTTCAATCAAGTTCATTTATAATTTGAAAATTATGTTTTATTAATTAATTAGAATAAAAATATAGTGAATGTGATTTTTAAAAATAAAAATAAAAATTGAAGGGTTTTTTTTTTTTGAATTATTAAAAAAAAAAAAGTGAGAGTGAGCCTATTCATTAACTATAGCTCTAGACTCATTGTTTCTATTCATGCATTTTTCTATTGCTTCTTGGTCCTTTTTTCTTTGAGAGATAAAATAATTAATCCCTTTGGTTTGAAAACTAATTTTTTTTTTATCCTTTTCACCATTTTACTGTTTTTATTTTTTGTTTTAAGAAATAGAAAAAAATAATTCTTTGAGAAATAAATTAATTAGTCTCTTTGGTTTGAAAACTATTTTTTTTTCCTTTTTACCATTTTCATTTACTATAGCAGCCCCCCTAAATGTCTAGCCTCCTTATTTTCTTTTCTTTTTTCCCCCTTTTGGGGTTAGGCTACTGAAACTTCACTGTAGCATTCTCTGGTTTTTCCTCCATTTTTTATATTTGTAAGACTATTATTATAGTTAATAATTATAATATATTATCATTATATTTTACAAAAAATAGCAAGTGATGTTTTGTTTTATTTTTTTAAAAGTTTGGCCTCTTTTTTTTTCAGTTTCTATATTTGTTAGACTATTATTATATGATCGAATATATTATTTAGATCCTTATTTATTAGAAATATGTTTTATTTAAATAATAAAATTATTTATAGTTAATAATTATAATACATTATCATTATATTTTACAAAAGAATATCAAAAAACTGTTATAAAATAGAAATATATTTTGTTTAAATAATAAAATTATTTATAATTAATAATTATAATACATTATCATTATATTTTTAAAAAAATATTAAATAATTATTTATATTTTGATTGTGAATATTGTATTTATGCGAGTGCTTTTTTGTTTTTGTTTTTTTAAAAAACTAGCCTCCTTTTTAAATTTTTTTTTCAGTTTATATATTTGTAGGACTATTATTATATGGTCAAATATATTATTTAGGTCCTTATTTATTATAAATATATTTTTTTAAATAATAAAATTATTTATAGTTAATAATTATAATATATTATCATTATATTTTACAAAAACATATCAAATAATTATTATAAAATAGTTATTTGTATTTTGATTGTGAATATTTTATTTATTATACAATATAATATTTTTTATTATTTTAAATTATGATATAAATAATATATTAATATATTATTTTACGAATTTGAATATACATAAAAATTGATAAGTATTTTTGAAATATAATATATTTGATAATTATACCATATAATTAAATTAATATTACATTGTATTAGTTAAATATTATTTTAAATATATTTGTATAATAATATAATATTTATTAATAAATGATTTATTTAAATATCATATGACAATTGTTCCCCTTCTATATAAATAATTTATTTTTATATTTTTTATCGTGAAATTAGGTGCCTAAATATAAAAAAAAGATCATTATTTTTTTTATTTTACGTATATTTTGACAAGTAATAGAATATATATAATATTTTTTAAAATTTTAGTTTGAAAATATATATCTGATTATATTATTTTTATTATTTAAAATTTATTTCTTCAATTGTTTGTTTCTTATTAAAATTCTCGTTGAATTAATTTTTAAATTTTATATGATTTTATTTGTTAATAAATTTGATCTTTTTATATATGGCTTTTGAAATAAAATTTTAGAACCTAATTGTTTTAGTTTTTAAAAATATATTATTATAATTTATATGATTGATTATTTTTATAATTTTTCAATGAAAATGACGTTGTTGCATATATAAATTCCAATGAGAAAGAGAGAGCTAAAAGTGTATTTTAAATATTATAATTATTCTAAAAAAAACTAAAAGAACTAGAGTTTTTTTTGTTCATTTATTATAGCGTTTTATTTATTTAGTGTCGGACTAGAGAAGCAAACTCCAGTCGCTGACTCGGCTCATTTCAATGTAGTTTTTTTTTTTTTTTTAGGGCTCGGAGAAGTATTTCTTTTTTTTTTTTATAGGACTGGCCTTAAGAAGCGGGCTCAAGCACACATGCATAAGCGAGTCTCAACCGGCGTTTGTCTTCTTTTTTTCCTTCTAATAGTTTATTTTCATATTTTTTTTATCATGAAATTAGGTGTGAAAATATAAAAAAGATCGTTATTTTTTTTAGTTTTACGTACGGTTTTATGATAATAGAATATATATAATATTTTTAAACATTTTAGTTTAAACATATATATCTAATTATATTATTTTTATTGTTTAAAATTTATTTCTTCAATTTTTTGTTTCTTATTAAAATTCTCATCGAATTAATTTTTTTATTTTATATAATTTTATTTGCTAATAAATTTGATTTTTTATACATGAATTTTGAAATAAAATTTTAGAACTTGATTGTTTTATTTTTTAAAATATATTATTATAATTTATACGATTGATTATTTTTATGATTTTTAAATGAGAGTAGCATAATTGCATATATAAATTTTGACGAGGGAGAGGGAGAGAGAGAGCTAAAAGTGTATTTTAGATAATTTTACTTAATTTTTTTTAAAAAATAATCTATTAAAAAATTAATTTGACTCCATTTTGTTTTAAAAAAATAATAATTAGTTAAAAAAATTTATAGGTTTTATTATAAAGAAAATTAAAAGAACTCATGTATTTGAAAAGTGGCTATTGTTCATTTACCGTAGATTATGTTTTTTTAACATTTTGGTCCTTGATGTTTTTTAAAGATGAGTTTTTCTATGGTGATTTCAAGCCATTAAATAATTGGAGAAGGTAGATCGAGCCAAAAATAGAAGAAAAAAATCTAATTTGATTACGTATTTTCTTTTTGTTTTAATGTGCATTAAAATGATTTTTAAGATTTTAAAAGTACTTTTTGACTTTATTTTGGTCATTTAGAGGTGTTTGAGGAAAAAATAATGCAAGAATTGAGTTTCTTAGGGTGTGAAACTGGACCCGTGGATTTTCGATGAAGATTTCGACGAGTTAAAGTTCGTCGAAAGTTACAAATTTGTTTTTGGTTGAACAACGGCCGAGGCCTAGACAAGCCGACCCAAACGGCCTAGGCTTGGGCCCGAGCAACCCTATTCGGCTCGCGAGCCTAAGCACGCTAGCCTCTATTGGCCGCATAGGCCAACTAGGAATGACCTTGTCATTTTTTTTCCTATAATTTATTTTATATTTTTAAAAGTTTAGCCACCAATTTCATGATAGAAACAAAAAAAAAGTTGACTAATTATTTTAAATCTTGATATGTTTTAGAATTGCATCACCAAGAGATAAAAGAAAATCCTTAAAAGAATATACATATTGTCATAGTATAGCAGGACCACCAGTAAATGTTGTACAAGTTAAGTGATCATATATAATTAGTCCCTTTACTCGGAAAAGAAAACACATATATTATTGGTCCATTCAATGTCCTTGAACCAATATTAATTTATTTTTTTAATTATTTTTTCTTATTAAAATTCTCAATAAATTAATTTTTTAATTTTTTTGATGTAATTTTATTTGTTAATAAGTTTGGTTTTTCAATATATGAATTTTGGAATAAGATTTTAGAACATCAATGTTTTATTTTTTTAAATATATTATTATAATTTATGCAATAAATTATTTTTATATTTTTAAATGAGTTTTTTATTTTTTAATATATATATATATATATATATATATATATATAGAGAGAGAGAGAGAGAGAGAGAGAGAGAGAGAGAGAGAGAGAGAGCTAAAAGTATGCTTTAGATGGTTTGACTCAATTTTAAAAAAACTAATGAGTTAAAAAAAATTTCATAAGTTTTATTTGCTTTTTTATATATATTTATTTAGAATTTATCATAATCAATTTTGTTGTAGTTTTTATTTTAATCTATTGATTTCAATATATTTCTACAATTTAGATGGGTTTTTTTTTTTGTATATTTTTCTATTTATTCTATATATTCTGAATCATATATACGAGTTTTGTTAGAAATTATATATATATATATATATTCGATTTATATTAATCACTAAAAATAAAACTTTTTACTTGCATTACATCATAAAAATCATTAATCCTACGTATGTACCGATTATACTCGCAACATGGCGCAGATATCCAACTAGTAATAACGAATTGAGATGTTCAGTATTGATAAACAATTATTTAATTGTTTCTAATGCTATAGAGAATAATAAATTGCAAAAGACTAAGATATTAATTTCAGCATGCGTGTGTGGTGCTTTATAGGTTTTTTTTTTAATTGCATTTACAGCTTTTCTAACATTTCTTTTTATATAGTAATTTTAGTTTGGCTTATAGTTTAGATTATACTTGGATAAAAAACTCAAGATTTTTTTCATTCTCACACGAAAAATATTTTTGTTTTTAGTTGGCTTCAGATCTAAATGTAGAAACCTTTTTTAAGTTTAATCCAATTACATTTTTATGACCAAATTATAAATTAGTCATTTGACTCGGTGTTGATCGTGATTAATTTAAAATTATTTTATTTTAAAAAAATTCTTTTCTAATCAATATTTCCATATTTCTTACTTTTTTTTATTTGTCTATTTATTAAACAAAAATACAAAATAAATTTAAAAAGTATGAAAGGATGAAGTTATAAATAAATTTTAAAATACAGAAATTAATTAATTAATTAATTAGTTATTGAAACTAGATAATTTCTTTTGAAAAAATAAAAGGACTAATTTATAATTTATTCAGTTTCTATCTTTGATGGAAAAAAAACACAAATTTCCTCATAGTTCAGATAATTGTGAATGCAGTTAATCAATGGGACAAGAAAGTCAACGTAAAGATGCAATTAAATATATGAGGTGTTAGAACTTATGATGAGCCATTAAATAGGAACAGAAATTCTTAGTTTGCCTTTATAAAGTCTGATTTTATTACATTTTTCGAGGGACAAATCTAATAATTATAAATATTTAAGGGATTATTTGAAATATTCCTAAAACTACAAAAAACAGCATTAGCTGAAGGGAGCTGCAGCCCCTCCTGCACTATGTAGCTCGTCCTCTTTTCCCTATTTATTGAGAAAAAGGAAAGTTGGAGGGATTATAAAGACAAGCGTTGGTTTTATATATATCACCTTTTCTGTCAGGGTGTGTGTATTAATAGTTAATTTTTTTTATTTTTGAATAATATAAAATAATGATAATTTCACTAAAATAAAAATTAAGAACATAAACTTAAATTGTCATTCAATATATAATGGTTAAAATTGAGGAGATAAAAAGCCCATAGATATATAAAAACTATTAAAATGTGTACTATTAAGAACATCATAATTTTTTAAATAATTGTAGTTATAAATTGAAACGATATTTCTTCGTATTGTTATGAAAAAAATTCACATTTTTCTTTTGACCAGTAAAAAATAAAAAAGAGAAGAGCTTCATTTTTTTTTTAATTGCAAAACATATGAATAATTGTTTTAGTTAAAAAAATGAAATAAGTTATTTAGAATTTATAAATTTAGTTTGATTGTAAATTAAAAATAAATCAAGGAAGAGCTAAAATACTCATCGTGGAAACAAATGTTATTGCCCTTACTTGTTCACATGGGAGATTTAAGATTTAGAAAATACAAGTCATGAAGTAAATAGATGCTAAGATAGATTGGTACATAAAATACTTGCAATTTGCTGTAAACAATAATTCAAAAACCTTTAGACTATACTAACCTTCTTTTCTTTTTTTATCAACAAAATTAAATGTGGAAAAATTAAAATTCAAGTTTATTTATGAATTTTTTTCCCTTTATATATCATATTTACAAATTGATAAACATAACTATAAACTAAAATATAGTTAGGGGCACAACCACCATACATTAAAGTAAAGTAAAGGCGAGCCTGCGATTTCAACCGTGGATTCTCTATTTCAATTATGCCATGGGATGTGGATTGTTGAGATGGACAGACCTATTATGCTAAACCGCTGACGTGGGCAATTCTTGCCCCAGCTGGAGCCACCTAGATTTTTAAATATATATAATTAAAACACAACCTGTTAATTAATGCGAAGAGAGACAGTCTAAAAAAAAAGAAGGGAAGTTTTTATCTAAAACATTTAGATACACATATTTTTAAAATTATTTGTTGATTGTTTTTGTTGAAACCAAAATAAAATTCATATTGTAAACTTTACAAGATGCACAATGCATATGTATTTTTTTAATATAGAAGAAAAATGAAAAACGCATTCAAGTTTCCTTAATTATTCAAACACTTTAAACAGTCTAATAGTTTGATTTCAATAATCCTATATCTAATATATTTTTTTCTACTAGATCTGGTGTCTTCTTCTTCTTTTTTTTTTTTTTTGGTATTTATCCAGTTTGTGTAGTGTTTGTTCGATTTTTTTTTTTTAATATTAAGGTTGCTGTTTATTTTTTTTAATATATTTGCTATGTTCTTACGTCCTTTCGTGAGTCTTTGATTACAATTGAAGTTTTACTCAAAGCTACTAATAGATTGTCATAAAAGAGTGTGGCAGTTGTCCGTCCACTTGTAAAATAATTTTCAATTTTTAAATTTAGAATCTTATATTGACAAGTAAGTCTATTTCATTGTCAGAGGGAGAATACTTTTATTCTTAGGTGGCTTCTTGTCTAAACATAGAAACTTTCCCCAATTTCAATCCAACGAAATTCTTATGAGTAAATTATAAATTAATCATTTGACTAATGTTGACGGTGATTAATTAAATATTATTTTATTTAAAAAAATCTTCTTTTTATCAATCTTTTCATTTTTTATTTTTTTATATTTTCTATTTATTAAACAAAAATATAAAATAAATTTAAAAAGTACAAACATAATAAAGTTATGTATAGATTTTAAAATATAGGAATTTATTAATTAGTTATTAAAACCAGAACAACTATTTAATTCTTTTTGAAAAAATTAAAATGATTTATTCAAGGTAAAGATGCAATTAAATATATGAGTTGTTAGAACTTATGATGAGACATTAAATAGGAACAGATAATCTTAGTTTGCTTTTATAAAGTCCGATTTTATTACCTTTTTAGGTACCAATCTAATTATTATAAATATTTAAGGAAATATTTGAATTATATCCCTAAAACTATAAAAACCATTATTAACTGATGAGAACCGCAGCCCCTCCTGCACTAAGTAGCTCTCCTCTTTTACCTATTTATTGATTTTTACGAGAAAAAAGAAAGTTGGAGCGATTATAAAGACAAGCGTTGCTTCATGCACAATCAAACATGCTTTTTATGTGTGTATATACACACACATTACCTTTTTTTTACGAGGGTGTGCACTCCACTTCCATCGTGTTTCACGCTTGTATTATTCAATTATATATTGATCGATAAATTTTTCATTTTTGAATTATAGAAAATATTATAGTTTTACTAAAATAAAAATTAAGAATATAAAGTTAAATTGTCATTCAACATATAATGGTTAAAATTGAGGAAATACAAAGCCCATACATACATAAAAAAAACTCTTAAAATTTTTTAAAAATTCATAATGTTTTTATAATTATAGTTATAAATTGAAACGATATTTCTTCATATTGTGAAAGAAAGAAAAATGTTCTATTTCTCTTATTCCAATCAAGAAAATGGTTACGAGAGGTTTTGTGTGTTTATCTCACATTAGTTACGGGGAAAAAGAAGCTAGATCTAGTTAAATGTTACAAGAAACAAAAATAAAGTTCATTACTAACTTAATCAACTAGCAAGGCCGGCTTAAGGCCTATGCCTAGGGCCTCTATAGAAAGGAAGGCTCAAATTAAAATTTTACCTTAAACGTACATCCTAAAAGAATGAGATAAATTAAAAGTCATGACCTCCACTTTTATTTACGTAAAAGTTTCGAAAAAAATTTGTGAGTGAAACAATTTTTAGATCTTCAAATTTTTTTTTATTATATTCCTTTCTTTCTCCAAACAATCGGGGATCTCTTATAAAACCTTTTCTAATTACTTGACATAAAAATCGAAGTTAATTTTTTAATTTATGAAATAAAATTATGTATATGAATCATATAATATTTTATTTTTTTTCTCAAATTTCTTTTTATTTTCTCGGGTGATTCTCTTCATGTTTACTTGATTAGGCGTGGCAAGCAAATATAATCGAGTGCCAAAGTTTCTTATTTTTTTATAATTATATTTTAATTTTATTGTTTGAATAAAATGTCTACTATAAAGTATAAATCTGGATATGAAAAACGTAAGAAAAAAGAAAGGTAGAAGAACTAATTCAATTAAAATTCGACTGAAAGAAGTTTTTTAAAATTAAAATTAATAAAATCTTATTTACGTTCAACTATGTCACGAGAAAGATTAAGTAATTTGGCTATATTATCAATTGAAAAGGATTTTCTTTGTAAACTTGAATACAAAAATTTAATTAGAGATTTTGTATCTCGTAAAGCCGAAAAAATAAAATTTAAATAATGTTTAATATTTATTTGTTTTAAGAAAGAGTCTCTAAAATATTATTTTGCTTAGGGCCACATATATTATAGAGCCGACCCCGTCAACTAGCTAACTAACTACATAATTAATTTCTTAATAAGGTCGATGTGGCGACCACATGTTTAAGACTCTTCTTCTAACACTCCCTTCAAGAGGAACATAGATATCAATCATGCTCATCTTGCTTGTAAGAAATTGAAACTCGAAGGATGAAGAGGCTTTGTGAACAAGTCCGCAAGCTAATTGACAAAATAGACATATTCTACCTTCAAGATGCTTCCATTCAATATGTTCCGTCCTCCGATAGAATACAGGATTCTTGCTTATGTATATTGCTAATTGGTTATCACATTTAAGTGCAACCGATTCCTTATGCTCAAGACCCAATTATGTAAGTAAAATCGATAACCAAATCATTTCACAACAAGTTGTAGCCATGGCTCTATATTTAGCCTCGAATCGAACTTCTTGCCACCACGATACCGCTTCTTGGATTTCCAACTAACGAGAAAGTTATCAAAAAATATTAAGTAGTCGAGTCATTGACCTTCTAATATCCTTACATCATGTCCAATCACCGTCACTATATGCTTTTAATTTACTCGTCGGATCGAGAAGAAAACATCAAATCTTTGTTAGGTGATTGTTTCAAGTATCTTAAAACTATGAATGCCGCTCGTAAATATGTTTACGCTCGCTTATCCATGTATTGCGAAAGTACTTGAGTTATAAATGAAATATCCGGTCTTGTAAAAGTTACAAACATGTTGTGTGTACTCTTCCTAGACCTAGTATCCCAATGGAAGGTTCATATAAACTGTCTCCTCCAAGTCACCATGGAGGAAGGCATTATTGACATCCATTTGTGATAAAGACCAACCCCGAGATGCTCGCAAGAGCAAAGAAGACACAAACTATAATTTGTTTTACCACTAGACTAAAGGTCTCCTAAAAACCATACCCTAGCTATTGACTATAGCCCTTATCCACTAACCTAGTTTTGTATATGTCTATAGAACCATTTGCATGAAGTTTGATTTTATAAACCCACTTACAACTAATATTGTAATGCCTAGGAGGAAGAGAAACAATAGTCCAGGTATTATTAAGCTCAAGAGCATTAAGCTTAACTTTCATTACATCTTTCCAATGAGCATATTGCATAGTTTGGTGGAATGTATGTGGTTCATCAAGATTAGACAATGAAGTAATAAAAGTTATTTGTAAAGAAGATAACCTTACATGTGATATAAAATGATAAATAAGATAGGCAATGGAAAATAAATAGGTTATGTGATAAGGACAATAGACAAACCGATATGATAGTCAAACAAATAAGAAAGGGGTTTGCTAACTCTACTACTCTTTCTAATAGGAATAATTGAGGTTGGAGTAAAATTTAGTGGAGAGGCAAGTGTATTTTGTGATGTGGAGTCATACACGGTAGATGGGACAATAGTGTGGTCAAGATTAGGATGAACAAATCCTTCTGAAGATAATCAAGGATTGGAACATGAAGTTTATGCTCTAGAGTAGATAAATCGACAAAGTATGTGATGTATGAAGAGAGCTATTGGGGAAAAATGAAAATGATAAAGGGAAATAACATTTGGTATTGAAGGAGAAGAACCAATCTTAAAAGAAAATGAAAAAACATACCTATGAAAAACAACATCTATGGATACAAAAACATGTTTGGAAGCCGGATCATACAGACTCGTAAGGCTTCATACTATTAGGATAACCAATGAGAACACATTTTCTGGATCTAGGGTCAAACTTCTTTCTACTATGAGTAAGAGTAGAGGCAAAACAAAGATAACTAAAAACTTTTAAATGGTTATAAGAAAGAGGTTTATTGAATAAAAGTTCATAAGGTAATTTGTTTTGCAAGTATAAGAGAAGAAATTCTATTGATCAAGTAAGTTATAGTTAGAATTGCATCTCCCACAAAAGAAATAGATAAGTAAGGTTGAAAAAGTAAAACCTAACTTAGCAAGCAAGTGTTGATGTTTCCTCTCAAAAAGACCATTTTATTGAGGAGTTTTCATACGGAAATTTGATGCAGAACACCTTTTTTAGAATAGAAATGAGGTGAACTAAATTCTAGACCATTGTCGGACCTAACTTGTTTAATATGAAAACCAAAATAGGTTTGAATAAGGTTAAAGAAAATAGGTATCATGGAACTAACATCCGATTTAGTTTTCATCAAAAAGACCAAAGTCATTTGAGTAAAATCATCAACTATTGTTAGAAAATATTAATATTTACCATAGGCGGATTGAGAAAAAGGGCCTCAAATATTAACATAAATCAATTGAAATGGAATCGTAATAGTTTGAGTATGAACAGAAAAGGAGAGACATTTATGCTTAGCCATAGGACCAATAGTACATGGAACTTTATTTAACTTTGTCACGGAATGAACCTTAGTACAAGTTTGATGAAAGAATTTTAATTTGTTAAAAGATAAATGTCCTAACTCGAAATGCCAAAGATCAAAACAATCTCTAACATTAAGAACTTGACTAACTTTATTTGCAAAAACGAGAAAATGATCAAATTGTAAAACCTAAATATTAGAGGTATTATCATGTGATGATGATTGAAGTAAAGCGAATGGAGATTTACGACAAGTAAAGACCTCCTTTAACCTTAGCAAGTCTAATAACTATCCATAAAGGGATTGCTCGAATAAAACAAGAGTCACCACTAAAATTGATAACAACTCTCTTATTATTTATAAGTTGACTAACGGATATAAGGTTAAATTTAAACGAGAGGACAAACGGAATATTGTTTAAAACCAATTCGAGAGACAGAGACACAGTACCATAATGTGTAACAAGCGACTTAGATCCATCTAAAATTATAACAAAGGTTTGATTAATGGCATGACAAGAAGTAAAAAAAAAAAAACTTAAGCTACATGTTATGTGATCCGATGCTCTCGTGTCTATGATCTAGAATATATTATTCATAAAGTGTGTCAAGGATTGTGGAAATTATGTACAACAATGATGTGAAGAGTTAATACTTGCATTGTTGAGAGGATTGGAAGAAACCTTACCCGATGCATTATACTCACTAAAAATAGCCATTAAATGCTGAATTTGATGTTGAGATAATGATACATGTGTTTTTGTCTATGCAATAGTATTATCTAAGGATAAGTCATACCGATTAGCTATTGTATTTATGCCTACATCTCGTCCGCTTAAGTACATAGTTGATTCCTATTGGTGTAGCTTTCCCTCTAGCAAACTTATAATTAATTATAGGTAAAGCAGCTTTTCCTTTGGCAAACCTTGGATTGTTTGAAAAACTAATCAATCAAAAACACATATCCTTGGTGTGACTTATTTTTTCAGAATGCATGCATACAAAAGCATTCTTAGGCTTATTTTGAAATGCATATCAAACTCGTCATTGTTGAATATTCCGCAAATAGCTTTAATTGATAGTGTATGCACTTTTGAGATTCCTCATTAATTACCAAATTATAAACCTCATCAAGAGATTGGAAGGGCTTCATCATAATCACATAAGACCTTGGTACAATATAAGACTCATTTAAACCATTTAGAAATCAAAATACATAATCCTTTTGATGCATATCAATGTATTTCTTAAAACACTCAAGCACCATACTTGCTACATTCACAATGTGGCAATGGCTTATAATTCTTCAATTCTTCCCAAATTGAATTTAGCTAAGTGAAATACTCATCAATGTTATGATTTCTCCGAGTAATTACACACATAGCATGTTGTAAGTTACAAACTTTAGAATCACTCGCTTGTAAGAAACATTTCTTCGAGTGCTTTTTATATTTCTGTCGTTGAATCCATGTAAAAAATAGTTATAGTGATCGAAGGTGAAATAGACTTAAGAAGCTAAGAGATAATGAGATTATTGCATCTCGACTCACGATCTAAACAAAGTATCATCTTTGATTGAAGCAAAGAATCGAACTATCAATAAATCCATCACAAGTACTTATGATTTTCAATATGATGAAGATAAAAAAGGTGATCGAGGATCTTTTGTGAAAAAAATCAAAGAGAAATATGCCATTAATGTAGTAAAAATTGCTTGAGAAACAACAATAGAATAAAAGAGGAAGAAGCGAGATCTAGTTTGTCTTAGGCTATGATACCATGAAAGAGAGAAAAATGGTCTAGTTCTCTTATTCCGATTAAGAAAATGGTTACAAAGATTTTGTGTGAATATCTCATACCAGCTTACAAGAAAAAAAGAAGCTAGATCTATTTATATGTTACAAGAAGCAAAAGTAAAGTTTACTATTGACTTAATGAACTAGCTAACCAACCCTTAACTAACTAACTACATAATTAGTTTCTTAATAAGGGTGATGTTGCAGCCACGTGTTTAAGACTCTTCTTCTAATAGTTATAAAAAATTTCATATTTTTCTTTCACATATAAAAAATTAAAAAAGAGAAGAGCTTCATTTTTTTATGGCAAGGCATATGAATAGTTGTTTTAATTAAAAAATTATTTAGAATGTATAAATTTGGTTTGATCATAAATTAAAAATAAATATAGAGAGATGGTCTAGTTTGTCGTCATATAATAGGATTGATGTCTAATTTATTCTTATATTCTAAAATGAGCTAATTATGTCTTTGTATTTTTGATTGAGTTTTCAATTTGTCATTTTGGTATTTTTTTCTACTAAACTATCGAAAAAATTCACGTGATTTTGACATGAATTTCCCCCTAAAAATGTCCCTAAGTAAAGGGGACACGCACACTTTCAATTGAGGGGCATTTTCGAAAAAAAAAATGTACAAATCATGTGACTTTTTTCGATGGTTTGACAAAAAAAAAAAAAAAAAAAGACTAAAAGAGGATATTAAAAACTCACTTAAAATATAAGAACATAGTTAAATTTATTTTAGGATATAAGGACAAATTAGGCACTAAGCTCATTATATAAAAACATACTTAGTCATTATCCTACTCGGAGTGGCATTTCGTTAATTGATATTAACTACAACAAATAATTTTCTAGTGATCGATAAAAATTTCCTTCGTCTAAAATGTGAACGTGTAACATTTTAATTGTATAATTTTTATTAACTTCTCATATTTTCAACTTTGTACTTTTTATTTTTTTTAACTCACACACTCAAACCTTTTATCGAACTAATCTGTTAAGAGTTGAACCCGTGACATTTTGTTATAAGAGATCACTATTACTCGGGTTACAAGCTCTTTGATTATTTTTAACTTTGTATCTATTATTGTTTATATAAAAAATATATTTTTATATAATTAAAATTAGGTAAAACATATATGATAGATCACATGATAAACCATCGAATAGGAGTAGAGAACCTTAATTTACATTTATAGACTCGATTTTATTACATTTTTTGAGGAACCAATCTAATAAATTATAAATATTTAAGGAGATATTTAAAATAGTCATAAAACTACAAGAATCAGTATTAAGGTGACTTCCCTAACCCAAATAGTGATGGCTTTTGTTTGACTTGTTTGAAGGAAGAGCGCATAGTTGATGTAGTATGCATGTATTGAGTAGGAAGTATGATCCAATCATTTTTTTTTTTTTTAAATGTTGCTAAAAAAGGTGTACTAAAATCCCATCGGTTTGTATGGTTAGTACGAAATTGACTCCCATTTAATTGTCTTGAGATTCGCACACAAGAAAATTGTAAGAAAAAAATATATTCTATTGTTCGTATAGTTATTAGGTCGAAAGTATTATTACCATGATATCAAACAATTTATCAATAATAAGTACATTAGAAATTGATTGAAAGTTATTGAGAAGGATGATTATGATTTTTTATATAAATGAAAAAATATTGCACAAAAGAAGTTTGATGGCACATTATAAACTACTTGAATGTTATTAAAGCTAGAAAATTTATGAAAGAAATTCATGAAGATATGTATGCTATAAAAACTAATAGACACACCATTACCATACAAATATAACAAAATTGATATTTTTTAGATGATGATGAAAAATAATTATATTAAATATTTTTTAAAGTACCATAGATATTAAGTTTAGGAAGATAAGATCAATGTATTTCATTTCTTAACATTCTTGGTTAGTATATACCACCATAAATGTTAAATTTATTAAATTAATAGATATATGATGATTATACCAATGGAACAAACTTAATATTTTTGGATTGTAAGTTTTCGAATTCAAAAAAAAAAAAGATAATAAAATTAATAAAATTTAAATTCGTAACCATTTGATAATAAAAATTTAATATCATATAAAAAAATTATTTTGTTTCAATAACTTAAGCTATTAAAATAAAGTTTCAATCAATGATTTATGTTGTTTTTTGATAGTCTGAATGTGGTTGGTTGGGGAATAAAATCTTAGGAAACGACTTCAAAATTTCCTGTATGACAAGAAATGACTGGAAGACATCTAAACCGTTTAAAAACCGTTAAAAAAAAGTTAGTGCTGATTAAAATTGACCATGGAGGAAGCTTCTATCTACTTGGGTGATGCATTAAACAAAAGTTTTTTTTTTTTTTAAAAAAAAATTAAAGCAACGGAGGCCTCGCCAACAACTTGAGCTAATTGTGGGTCCAAAAGCCATTAAATCCACATTCTGGCAGGAAAAGAAAGTAGTAGAAATTACTTCTCCAAAAATAAAAAAGAAAAAGTAAAAAATAGTCAAAATACAATCACCACCCGTCTGCACTTGCCCAAGACAACAGACAGGTTTTTCCCCCTAGCAAGTTGGCAATCACTTACAATAACAGAAAGTTACAAAAAAAAAAAAAAAAAAAAACTACTGTATCCTACTTAATTCCAATTTCCCAGAAATTAATTTCAGGTCGTGAAAGTTTATTTCATTTTTTTAATTTTAGAGTTGAAATTTTATGAACAATATTCATAAAAATTTACTAATTTTTTCTTAATACACAATGCATGTGTTTTTAAAATTAGAATAAATAGTTTATTTTTATTTTTATATAATAACTCAAATTTTTAATCTATTTATACGTTTCAAATTGTATATATTATGTTATTCAATTACGTTTAAGTCATCAATTTGTTTTTTCCACCAATTGTTTTGACGATGAAATACATTGGATTAAAATATAAAAAAATAAAATTCTAAAGATTTAAAAAAACCTACTTTATGTGATTTTTTTTTAAATTTTAGATAGGGATATGTTTGTTAAAAAATTATAAAAACAAATTGAAAATTTAAATATTTTTCAAGATATAATTGCTAGAATTAAAAATATAAGGATAAATTAAAAATTTAAATTTTAAAACAGATTAAATTATTTATCTATAAAATTATATAAAAAGATAATAATCTCGATTAAAGTGAGAATGGATGATAAAAACCATTATCCTGGAATAAAAAAACAAACCTGCAGTAACTTCATGACTGGCCCCAACAACTAAACAGTAAATACATCTGAGGGAACGGCATTTAGTTAGTAGCAGTAAGTATAAAAAAAAATCACCTCCTAATAATTAGTTGATGAACTTTACAGTTAATGGCCGATGCCCCCCTCCTCTCATCCTCAATAAAAATCAGACCACACTTGGCCTTGAAGATCCCCTCCTTACAGACACTGCTCCCCTTTCCCAACACAACAACAACCCGCACTTCCCTCAGACCGTGACACACGTACACACCCACACATACCCATATATATATAGGCACTCGTATACTACATGGCTCAGACGCAGCTTGATCTGTGTCCCATGTTTCTCCTCATCCCTGTCACTCACTGCCCATGCTTTTTTTTCTTTTTTTAGTTCCAGCTAAATATAGTGATCAGTAGTTAGTACTATATATAGTAGTAGTGATATTGTTAGTAGCCAGTACTAGAGAAGCAGCAGCAGTGTTAGTTGAAGTGGTGGTGGTGGTGGTGGAGGATATGAATAGTGGTGGTGCAGGAGGGGGTGGGGAAGGTGGAGCAGGAGGGGTGACAGCTGGGGGAATGGGGACAGGAGTGATCACAATGAGGTCACCATTTACAGTGTCGCAGTGGCAAGAACTGGAACATCAAGCTTTGATCTATAAGTACATGGTGGCAGGTCTGCCTGTTCCACCTGATCTTGTGCTCCCTATTCAGAGGAGCTTTGAGTCCATTTCTCATAGATTCTTCCACCATCCCACCAGTAAGTCAGCTTTGTTGATTCTCTCTCTCACACACATATATATTTATGTGTGTGTTCTCTCACTTCTTTTTCTTGTTTGCTGATTTAGTGCCTCCGTTGGAGTTTTCTTGATTCGATTAGGAGATCGTGCTGATTTGAGAGCTCTTTAATTTCCTTTTTTTTTTTTTTAATACGCAAACTTTGTTTCCAATTTTATTCGGATAAATAATTTCAAGTTTACATATGTTATGTTAATTCTTGACAAATATTTTTGATATATGTATATAATTTTCTTTTTAGTATTCTCCTTGTAATTTGGTAGATATGGATCGTGTAATAAATGTTGATTTTGAAGATTGTCTATTCTTTTTAATTGATTTCAAAATCTGTTTGAACTTCTGTTTTTTGTTTTTTACTACTAGTTGTTTGCTACCTACCAGAAGCTTAAACTATCCTTTTTGCAACTGAAATTCGTTTGCTTTGAATAGCAGTAGGGGTATGGGTTACTACTTATTTGATCATTATATTAGCTTTTAGCTTTCAAGGGCGAAAGATTTGACATTTTCCCACTTCTGCAGAGTTTCTTAAAGAGATAAAAATTTTTGGGTCACTCATCTAATTGCTTTGTATATTGTATAAACGTAATCTTTTCTTGCAATGGCCGTTACTTTCTCCAAGGATTTTTTTTTACTTTATTATATATTCAAGGCATTTGACAGCAATATTTTTCTAATTGTTGACATCAGAAGTTGTTTTCAGCTGATTTGATTCTCTCTTCAATATTTCTTTAGTCATGTGATATGGTTGATGTCTTGATTATGAAATGCCATATCACTTTTTTATACCAATTTCTGACACAGCTGATTGTAAAGGTTGTATCATATTCTTAATATAATGAACCATCAGGTTTTCATTGTTCACAATGTTCAATATTATATTGCTTGTGGCATCGTGGGTATCTCATGCTTGTCTTGTTGTTGATATGAAATTGTTTGTTTTGGGTTTGGATAACATTTTCAGCTGATTTTTCAGTGGGATATTGCACTTTCTATGGCAAGAAGGTGGATCCGGAGCCAGGTAGATGCAGGAGGACAGACGGCAAGAAGTGGAGGTGCTCCAAAGATGCATATCCAGACTCCAAATACTGTGAGCGCCACATGCACCGTGGCCGCAACCGTTCAAGAAAGCCTGTGGAATCACAAACCTTGACACAGTCATCGTCCACCATGACATCACTGACTGTTACAGGGAGCAGCAGTGGAACTGGAAGCGTCCAGAACCTTCCACTGCACACATATAGTAGTCCCCAGGGCACTGGTTCTGGAACTAACCAATCCCATTATCATATGAACTCCATTCCCTATGGAATCCCAACCAAAGATTACAGGTATCCTCAACCTTTTATTTACAGGTTATGTGCTTTTTGGATGCTATTATACCAAAAAAATTGAATTAAAAAACTACAACATGAGATAACAAAGATGATTACTAAGCTTATTCAAGCATGCCACGTCAAGTTTTCATATTGTTATAATAATTGGAATTTAGGGAAGGAAAATAATTTAATCCAAATATATGCTTTACTATATAAATTTAGGCCATTATGCCTACCACATGCCCTTCTTTTTTCCCACATTGAGAAAATTGTTTGTTAGAAGGTAGATGGTGGACTATGGTAATCTGGATGATGGGAATGTCGCAAAAAATTTTCATGTTTCTGTTGGGCTCACTTCTGTGTCCTGCTGTGTACTAGCTAGGCTCGATGGAGGGGAAATACCAAGTGTCAGAATGAAATGTATATTTGTTTGTCAGTCTTACTCCTCCTTTGGTCTGACAGCCATCAGAAATTGTCTTAAACAAACCACTGGGTGTAAAATTCGCTCTGGAGATGAAAAGATGAGTGAGACACCAAAAGTTAGCTTGGTAGTTTTGCAGATATTTTATGATCAAGGATTGCCTGAAATTTTCAGAGGATAGAGAGTTGTCAGTTTCTACCTAATTTTTGGTGGTTCTGAAGATAGTTATAGGCTAGTCTTTATCTATGTTTTTCTTTTTTAAAAAACATTTGAGCCTGTTCACGCAAAACAACCGACTTTCTGCTTGATGACTAAAGCTTGCAATTCAATTTTTTGTGTATGTATGCAATATATGTGGATTTCTTATTAGATGCTTTATGTTTCTTCTCTTTTCCTGTTCAGACATGTTTCCTTGTGAAATTGAGGATGCTTTATCTGTTAAACTGTTTCCAGAAATATTGATGGGCCCATTGATAAATTGTGCGGTAGGATTTGTATGGAAGACTTGTGATCTAGGTAATGGACGTGCTGCATAAACTTTTAATTTTAGCTAGGCACAGACTCCTGGGCCCTGATGTCTGTAAGAATAGCCGTCAAAATCTTGGCTTTCTGATTTTGCTATTAAATTGTTGTGGAATTCTGACAAGCACTCTGAATTGTCTTGAGCATGCAAATATTTCGCATCTTAGTTACCCTCTTAAGTTTCCGTTGAAAGGGTAAAAGATAGAAGAGTGTCTTATGGGTTCTTCAGAAATTTATGTTAAATTGGTTAATTAGCTGCCTGGGATCTTCTAAGAAAAGGTTGGTGGCAACTTCACAATTGTATCCTGGATATTTATTCTTGAAGACACCTGCGCTTGTGCTCTCGTTACTATCTGCCAATAACATGTTACAGTCCTTGTGCTAAGCTTTTTTTTTTTTTTTTAATTATGTCTAGGGTTTGCCCTTCTTGTGTTTTTGTTTTCTCTGTTGCTCTATTGTTCTTTTTGATCCGAAAGACTTTCTTTTTTAAAATAAAATAAAACTATTATTGTCAAATGTCAATTTGTAGATTTAACCCTCTGTATTAGCCTCTTCACTTTTCAACCTCAAAGTGATTTACGAGTTTGTCTTCAGTTTAGAGCATAATTCTATTCTTCAGCAGTAAGCATCTCCCACGCTTTTCTCCTCTTTGTTGACCATAATTTACTTAAAGCTTTTGTGCTAGTCAAGCCACAAAAGTGGGTCTCACAATGTACTGATGTAAATGCTTTTAGCTGTTGAAATTGTCTGGCTGCTGGATATGAGCATACCTGAAATATATATGTAGCTGTGTTCCCATTTGGATCCCAAAATTTGTTTAGCTCCTAATTCCTTTTGTTTTCCTGCTAATTATATCGCATTGCTAAGTCTCTCCTCGTGTTTTAGTTCTTCTCAGTTTAGAATCAAATATTAAAAGAAGATTTCTTTTATGTTTGTAATGTTAATGCCAAAACTAGGTATCTTCAAGAACTTAAGCCTGGGGGTGGGGAGCATATCTTCTTGTCTGAAGCTTCAGGAAGCAACAGGGGTCTCCAGATAAACTCACAGCTGGACAATGCATGGTCTATGATGCAATCCAGAGTCTCATCGTTCCCCACTGAGAAATCAACTGACAACTCTATGTTGCAAAATAATTATCCCCAGCATTCATTTTTCAGTAGTGATTTCACAGCCAGGGAACCTGTGAAACAAGATGCGCAGTCTCTTCGACCCTTCTTCGACGAATGGCCTAAAAACCGGGACACTTGGTCTGCCCTCGAAGATGATAGATCCAACCAGACCTCATTCTCTACAACTCAGCTGTCGATATCCATTCCCATGGCCTCATCTGACTTCTCCACAAGCTGTCGTTCTCCACAAGGTGGGTTTTTATATTTGGAAGATGATCATTAATATTCCTGTGTTATGTCCATCTTTATCTGACTCCAGACCTGCATATTTTTCTGCAGATAACTGAGAATTCACAAAGCAAACCGTCGAAGGTGGTCCTGGCCAAAGATTAACATATATGTGCGTGCCTTAAATTGCTGCGAGGGTTTTCTGCATGGATGTCTTGTCTAATGTCTGCTGCTGCATTTGCAAGCTCAAAATTTTAGTTGTGGAAATAAAACAAAACTCAGACAGGCGATTTGAGAAATGGGGAACATTGTGGGTGGTTGTACTGAATCAAGGGCAACAGTTTTTTCAACTTGGCTTCGATAGATTTTCTGGTTGCTGCTACACTGAATAAAGTTGCTCGATTCATCTAACTAATAGCTTTGTAACCCTGATGTGGCTCATCTACTTTACCTATCTTTATCGTAAATTAACGGTGGCACGTGGCAACAGCATCAGAAGATTTGATGCTCTGATTGCTAGAATGACTGTTGATTCAACTGCAACAGCCATCTTTGAACATCTTATATGAGTTAGTTGATGCGTTTACCGTCAAACAATTTTTTTTAATACTATATATTAGGATAAATTCACCAGTTTGTTTCATGTATTATATTGAGTCTTCAATTTGTTTGTGTTTTAAGTATATTTATTATATATTTTAATATTGTTAGGTCTTAATTTATTTTTTTTACAATGAGATTTTTTATGGAAATATTCTTGGCAAAAAAAAAAAACATATGGGTCGTGTAAATTTAAATATCTTATTTTTATTTTTCATTCCAATTAGAAATATTTTAGTAAAAAAAATTATTTTTTTTCGGACAAACATATTGAAAATATAATAGATATAATTAAAAAATGAAGAACAAATTAGAGATCTAGACTATTATCGCATAATGGTTTGATTTAATTAACTTCTATATCATCTAGATATATAACAGGGTGGCTGATCTAAAATATTTTGTAAATTTTAATATTAATTTTATATTTTATAGAGAATGGAGAATTTACAGAAGTAATGGATGAAAAGTATTTCTCACATTAAATTGTTAAAATTAGCAACACAAAATACATGTTGATTGACAGCTTCTAAACGCAAACAAAAAATATTGTAGTAAAAACACATCATCACTGTTTTAATGAAAAATTAATAAAAAAATTAAGTTATTAATGGAGTTAAAATACGAGGATTAATTTATAAACCCACTTTTTTAAACAAAAAAAATAGGTCCTAGGGTTAGGAGTATTAATTAAAATTTAATAATAAACTATACAGTAGCTACTAGGTAGTACTGTTTTGCAGGTTGGTGGTAATTATTAAAAAAAATAAAAAAAAGAATAAAAGAAAAGAAAATGTGGGCGAGAGTGCATGCGCATTGGGGAAAGTGAGGGAGGAAGAGAAGTGACGTCAACGTCAGGAGAGTGGGGCCCAAACACAGCTGGCTATTAGGGTATCTATCGCTCACGTGGTCGGGTCACCTCCCTCTTTCTCAATTTGTTCTCTTCTTCTTTCTAGAGATAGAGAGAGAAGAGAGAGCGCAACTTTTCCTTTCTTTCTTTTACCGTACGGAAGCCAATACAATAACAACTGGCGTCATTGAGTGTCAACGTCACACCCTCTGGTTTTCTTTTTTCCGAGTAAATTATGAATTAGTCATTTTAGTTTGTCAAAACGAATTAAATAATTTTTTAGTTTTAAAAATTAATTAATTAGTTATTATATTAATATTAACTATGTTTAATTTAATATTATTTTATTTTGAAACATGTCTTTTTTTCCTCATCAATCTTTTGAATTATTTATACTTTTTTTATTTTTTAAAATAATAAAAATTGAAAAAAAAATAAACACGTTTGTTTTTATTTCAAAACGGAAAGGACGAGACAAAATAAATGAACAACAACAAGGGACATAAATGAAAATGTGTTCGGTAGCGAGCTAGTGGTGTACAATAGAAACTAGCCAAAGGATTATGTATTATGTTTGGGTGAAGAAAAGGCAATTTAAAATATTGATAAAATATCTTTTATCCCTACATCAGTTTGTCTTTGTATAATATATTTGAAGAATTAGCCAAAACCTTTTTTTTTTTTTCCTTCCATTATATTATGCGCGTTTTACTTAATAATTTCTTAGTGACAATATTCTTTTTCTTTCATAATATGCAAATAATTTATTATTTTTTTAAATTTCAAAAGGTTATTCGTTAAATAAATTATTGATTGATTTATCAATTTTATTTTTATGTAACTTTAGAAAGAATTATTTGTTAAATAAATTATTTACTTTGGTTCATTAATTTTTTGTTGGCATAAATTATAGAAAATCATAATTTACTTCGGTTAATTAACTTTTGTTGGTATAAATTACCAAAAATTATAATCTAGTTTGGTTAATATTTTTTCAATATTTATTTGATAGAGTATTAAAGATAACTTTTCAATACAACTATATATATGCCGATTTTTTTAATAAAAAACTACATAATATAATCAAGTCTGGGCCTGCCCAGGAATGAATGGGCTTGGAGTCAAGCCTAAGCCTGAGTTTGGGCTGGGACTTAGCCTATGCAAGCAAGTCTGAAGAAGCCAGACGTTGCATCACTTGTATGGACGAGGCGTCGCCTATTTTCATCTCTTTTTTTTGGCGAGTATTGCTGATTTCGCAGGAGACTCACCGGATTCTGGTTACGAGCACCGACCACCACATGTAATCGTTAGTTTTTGAAAAAAAGAAAAATAAAAATAAAATAAATAAATAATAAAAAATGAAAACAATTGTCAATTATAAATTAGTCCATCTACAAATTAACTAATCCCTTTTGTTTTTAAAATTAATCATATAATTTAATCTCTTCATTAGTTTTTTTTTTGTTAAATTAATGATTTTTTCAATATACTTTTTTTTATGTCTTAATTTTTTCTTTCACCCATTATTTTTTTCTCCCTAACTAAAAATCGTAGAAATGACATTTAAAAAAAAATTTAATGGTCAAGTAATTTTAAAACTTCTTAGTTCTTAAAATATTTTAAGCAATTTTGAGAAAATTTTCTATTATATTTTTATATAGTTCGAGAACAATTTTAAAATAAAAATATAATTTATCAATTTAGATAGAAAAATTTAACTAAAGAACATAATGGAGAATTATATATTATACAAAAACATAATATACATAATTAAAAATATAAAAACATATTAGAGATTTGTTTTTTTTTCTTTTTTGTATTTTAGTCGTTTCGAAAATAAATTTTGATCAAATCTAATATTTGGTTGAAAAAAATAATTAAAAAGACTAATTGAATAATTAGATACTATTTAGGATTATAATAGATTTAATTATAAATAAAAAGATATATTGAAGACTCGGTATATTATACAAATCAGTATATATCATTTATTCAAAACAAATTTTATGTTTTTTTATTGATATTATTATTATTATTATTTTATTTGAGTGTCGGGAATTTGGCGTATTTTTTTAATTAAAAAAAAAAAAAGACACGATTAATCTGGAAGTCATTTCCCGCCAAAGATATAGAAAATCCCAATTACAATGCTAAAACCCTAACGATATAGAAACCTGCTCCTAACTTTCTCTAAAAATGGCGCATTCTGCCACTGCTTCTGAAACACTGCCTCCCTCGACGCTGGACACCACCGAAAACAATCTCCAGGTTCTTACTCTCATCTCAATGTTCTGTTGGTCTACCAAGAAAATCCCCATGAAACTAATACAACAATAGTAAAAAAAAAAGAGATTTTAATTACTCCCCGGTCGTATTTTATAATTATTTTGGGAGACCTAAGATCCTCTTCGCATTCAGCACTTGATTCTGTCTTGCGTTACGGGTTTTATTTTTTAGCAACAAATTGGATAACTAATTCCCCCAACATTTGTTTCTCTGTGCACAGCCCTTTTTTGTTCTTCACAGAGCATTGTCTCAGAAACCCGAGAAAAAACCATCTGGAACAGGGAAAACCAGGAGGCGTATTGATCTGTCTCCATCATTAACTAAGAATGGTGAGAGCTTAGATGCTGAGAAAGCTGAAGCATGCGATGATCATCGGCATGTGAGCATGAAAATGGAAGCTTTTAAGGCTGTTTGGTCAAAGATCAAGTCAACCATTGAAGTTTGTCTCTTTGATCCTTTACTATTACTGTGTTGTGATTTTGTTCTTTTATATTTTTGGCTCTATTTGGTTGCAAAGCATATGCAAAGACAGCAATAAGGGGCTGATAAGCAGTATTCTAAACGAACTAGTGATTTCTGTTCTCTATGAGATGAACAGTTTCACTTAATTAGCTAATTATTACTACTTTTGGGTTGGCTGAGATATGGTTTTTTTCCCATTCCCATGAAAGTTGAGCGCAAAGGAACATATTATGTTAAAGAATCAACCAATTTAGTTGCTATTATCCATCCATTAAAGGGTTAAGAGCTAACAACCTTATTGCAGGATGTTTTGAGGGATATCAACACTAATGCATTCAATGAGATACATTGTTGGGTTCGTGAGTCTTTCAACACCATCACATCATTTACAAAACCTACATTTCCTGAAGCAACCAGGTCTTTTCCAATGGTAACAGATGCTACCTCTAAACAACTATTCGCTGGGCTGGTTCTCACCAGTAAGTTTCCTCCAATTCACCGATGCAGTTTCAGGTGTGACTGTAGGAGAAAGAAATGAGGGATCAATTCTACTTCAGATAGATGTAATTCATGCATTCAAATTAGAAAACAAATCGGAAAACTCCAACATTTGCATTCTTGTTAGGAGAGAAACATAAAGTGTTAGATAGCATCCATACTATCATTTTAAGCTGGTATTTATGTTGTTGTAATCTGATTCGTTCCAGCAAAAGTACATAATTTCATTCAGAGGATAAAGGTTTAAATAAATTTAATTTTAATGGTTCCAGCTTAAAATTAGAGGGCTAATATCTGTGACTTTATTAGCCTAGTATGTCCCAAGTTTTTGACATGGCTGTAAGGAAGGAATGAGGGAAGAGCACATGCATGAGATATGCAGCCCTCTTTTGATGATGCATCCTTTGTGGGGTCTTGCTCTACTCTCTTGTTGTTATGTGTCCGTTATTTTTATGCAGTCTATGTTACTTAATATGTATTGATGTATGCATTTGTAGAACACACAAGTTATCGTTTCTGTTTCTTTTTAACTCCCAAAGATCATTGATTGACAATGATTGGCAGAGAATATGGAGTTTGTTGATGATCTGCTGACATTCAAAGAGCTTGGTTCACATTTGAAATCTCAAGGATGCCATGTGGCTAACCTTTCCTCACTGGATTTTTCTGTGAAAAATGGTATTGGTGGTTGTTTAAGAAGTTTATTGAGACAGTTCTTAATGGTTACTTTGGATGTAAGTGGTCACACCTTTATATTCCTTTTTCAAGTGAAGTAGGCTCTTACTTGATGTGTTCTTTATTTATACTAGTTTGCCATGCTAATGTTTTGCAGGCAGCTGATGTATCCATCTTAGCAACATGGTACAGGGAACAAGGAAGCTGTAATAATCCAGTGGTTATAATAATAGAGGATATGGATCGATGTAGTGGGTCTGTCTTGTCTGACTTCATCCTCATGCTGAGGTATGTGGGTGCATTTTTGTCATCTTCCCATCCTGCTTTACTCATTGCATTTTGTGCTATCAGTTCTGTTACTTAATTTGCACAAAATACACGGCTCAATCTGGTCTCTATATTTCATTATCTTTCTGCACACCAAATTTTGCTCTGGTTTCTTGATCCTCGTGGACTAATAATGAAACCATGATCTTTTTTACATGGTTCTATTAATCATTATATCCATTAGGTTTATCAATCAGCACTTCAAATAAACTAGAATTACAATTCCCTTATTGCACAGCGTCATTTCAATGTGCACTTTGTTACATTGCTATCAGATTTCATTGTTCTATCCCATTTAAATGTACTTGTCTTTTACATAATGACTTATGTGCATGGACTTAGAATTGACATTTGCAAATCCTGTGAGTGTGTGATGTTTGGATCTGTTAGGTGTTTCTTGTTACCTGGTCATTGATTCGACCTGTTGTTTTCAGTAGCTTGGGAACTTTTTTCTTGATTCTCTGGATGACCAAGAGTAGGACTTGAATCCAAGATGACTCCCTCTCCTCTGGGAGAATACCACTAGACTAAACACCCATTGGTTCAGTGGCATGAGGACTATTTGGTGATAAGAATGACGAGTAGTTAAAGTGGAATGTTAAGGAAGATATTTATTGATATCTAGATCTCCAATATGAAAATTAGTGCGGTATATAAACTCCAGGTGTTACTTTCTTACCTCCGAATCACCTGACTTTTAGATTATATCGGCCTTTTGTGAGGAAATGTGGAACAGTTTCAAATCTATTGGATTTAAATTCATGGAAACCTAAATTACGAATGATGATGCATCCCTTTGGTAAATGATCTAAATTTGTGAGCAGCCCTACTGGATTGAAAATTAATGCTTTCATATGCTACCGTTTACTTCTTCTGAAATCATGGGTTAAGCAGTGAGAAAATGATGTATTTGAAAGATCATATGTAGTCCTGCAGTGAAATCATATTGTTTCAATAAGCTTAATGCCCAATAAAATAATATTGTCCTTGAATTAGACTTTTGGCTCAAAGAAGTGATTAGTTTGTTAAATATTCCCCTTATTGCCAGGGTAGAATTGGTATATACATCACAATTCCACGACTACTTGATGATTCTGTGTACTTTGTTACTTGGGTATTTCATAATATTTGAAAAATGGATTAGAACTTTTGTACTAATGAAATGTACATGCATCGAGTAACTAAAACGGTTTATTAAGCAATGTTGTTGAATTTTAACCTATTGCCAGTTTATACAGTGCTTATGGGACCAATCTAACAGCTTGGAGAAGCTGATACTATACGAAAGCTTGTTCCTACCCTCTTAGTTGCAGTCCTATTTTTGGCCCTATAACTATGTGGAATTTTCTAATTTCTAGATTACAAAGAATTGTCAATATGCGGAATACCTTTCTTTCATATATTCTAATCATATATATACAAGATACAAGGACCTATACATGGTAAATAGATCAAACCTACAGCTGTGTGTGTATTCCTAATTTAAGAGAAAAACTATATAGGAAATATACATGATAGGAAATAGGAAAGAATACAGCTCATTCCCGCTAACTCTCCCTCTCAAGTTGGGGCGTAGATATCACACATGCCTAACTTGGATAACGAAGTATAGAATGGCCCACTAGCGATACCATGAGTCATAATATCAGCCAACCGATCCGAATTTCTGATATAAGGAATCTTTATTGTGTCGAATCGAGATTATCTTTGATATAGTTTTTGTCAAGTTCAACATGCTTAGTTCGATCATGTTGCACTTGGATTATTAGCAATCTCAATAGCTACTTTGTTATCACAAAACAACACCATTGGCTTCTTTGGACCAAACTCGAGTTCTTCTAAGAGGATTTTCAACCAAGAAAGTTTAGTGATTGCATGATGCATAGCACGATATTCAGCTTCGCACTTGATAATGAAACCACATTCTGTTTTTTACTTCTCCAACTCACCAAGTTGCCACCAACAAACGATAAATATCCGAAAGTAGATTTTCTATCCAATCTACTACCAGCAAAATCGGAGTCCGTATAACCCACAACGTCAAGATGTCCATGTTTGAAAAATAAGACACCTTTACCGAGAGCTGATTTTAAATAAGCCGAATTCGATTCACGACATTCATGTGTTGATCACTTGGATTGTGCATAAACCGACTCACAACGCTAACTCGCATATGCTAAATCCGGCCTTGTGTGAGTTAAATAGATCAACATTCCCATTATCATTTGATATCTCTCCTTGTTTGCTGGAATTTGATTAGGATACATAGACAAGCCATGATTTACCTCAATAGGAGTATTTATAGGCTCACAAGCGAGTTACTAGTTTCAGCAAAGAGATCTAGAGTATACTTCCTTTGGGAAAGAAACGAGCCTTGCTTAGATCGAGAGACTTCAATGCCTAGGAAGTATTTGAGAAGCCCCAAATCCTTTATCTCGAGTTCTTTGGTTAAATAGCTTCGAAGTTTCTCAATCTCATCTTTGTTATTGCTCGTTATAATCATATCATCAACATAAACAAGAAGTAAGGTAATATCATTATGATCCTGTTTATAGAACAAGGTATGATCTGCCAAGGCTTGCTTGAATCCATACTCTTTCATTGCATGACTCAACCTCCCAAACCATGCCCTTGGTGATTGCTTTAATCCATACAATGTTTTTTTTAGTTTGCATACCTTTCCTTCTTCCGAGTGTAAATCCTAGGGGTGGATCCATAAATACTTCCTCCGTCGGATCACCATGAAGGAAAGCATTCTTCACATCAAACCGTTGTAGAGGCCGATCCAAATTAACCGCAAGTGAGAGTATGACGCGAACAATAAACAATATTCATCTTGACAATCGGTGCAAAAGTCTCTTAATAGTCAATACCATAGGTTTGAGTATAGCCTTTTGCGACCAGCCCACCTTTGTATCTTTCCATCGTCCCATCCGGCTTGTATTTAACGAGTGTATACCCATTTGCACTCCATAGTCTTTTTTCCCACCGGTAAATCAACCATTTCCTAAGTAGAATTCTTTTGGAGAGTCATCATTTCATCTACCATTGCATCCTTCCACTTAGGATTTTTGAGGGCTTATTAAAAATGACTAGGAATAGGTACGGAAGACAATTGAAGAGCAAATGTTAAGTTAGTTTTAGACAAATGGTGATAGGATATAAAGTCGGAGATCGGGTAAACAACATTGGAGGTTTTTGAGAAACCAAATCTATCGGTTGCTTTTCTTTTGCGAAGAGGATATCTCCTATTCGATCAATGTTGGAATTGAGATTGGAATTTTCGGGAGATTCGAAAGAATAATGCATACCTCGATGTTAGTCTTAGAAGATTCATCCGATGGCATGGTAGTATCGAAAGGGAGGCACTAGAATTAGGAGGCGGAACAATGATATCTTCCTTTCTCCTAGAATATCCTTTCTCAAAGAAATGTCTTGGTCTCTCGGGTCTCTCATCATCCGGTTCAATTTTATTTTCCTCAACAAAAGGATCATCTAAAACGAAGGATTCCCTATTTGTCTTAATGTTATCCGTACACGAGGTCCATATGTGTTTTTCTCTCAACCATAGTTGTTCCTCTTCTTTACTACCAATCTCCCCACGAAGAGGAACCATAGATATATCGTTAGAAAAATAGGACTCATTTTCACGGAATTGAATATCCATCGACACATAATAGGTTCCTGTGAGAGGATGAAAACATTTGTATCCTTTTTGTGAATTAGAATAGCCAAGGAACACACATTTGATAGCACGGGGATCAAGTTTATCTCTATGAAGAGAATGAATATGAACATAACATACACATCCAAAAATCTTAGGACAAATATTAAGAGCGAGATGGAATAGGATGAAATCTAGATAACATCCTTAAAGGAGTTTGAAAATCAAGAATCCTAGCAGGCATTCGATTGATAAGAAAAACAAGCTGTCATGATAGCTTCAGCCCAAAAACGTTTTGGAACATGCATAGTAAAACACAAGGCTCGAGCCACTTCAAGGAGATGGCAATTCTTACGTTCTGCTATGCCATTTTGTTGGGGTGTGTAAACACAAGTTGTTTGGGAAAGAATGCCATGTTGTGTCATAAACTTAGCAAGAGATTGATTCACAAACTCACGACCATTGTTAGAATGAAAAACTTTAATTTTAGTGTTAAATTGGGTGAGAATCATGTTGCAAAACCGAGGAATAATATGGGAAATATAACTCTTAAATTTCATCAAATATACCCAATCGACCCTAGTACGAGTCATCAATAAAAGAGACCAAATGCTTATGTCCCGAAGCAAAAGTAGTGAAAAGACCCCATACATCGGTATGAACACATAAAAAAGGAATAGTGCTTTTATTAAAACTGACTTTAAAAGAAACACGATGATTTTTAGCATAAATGCATCGTTCACACTTTAAACTAGAAATATAAATGTTGAAAAATAATTGAGGAAACAAACGCTTTAAATAAGAAAAAGATGGATGTCTCAACCGACAATGCCAAAGCATAATTCTCTCTCTATCAGATTTTTCTCTTTGTTTGAAAGCCACGAGGAGGTGCTAATATGCCTTGATTGTTCTCCAAATAATACGGACCATCCCTCTCTTTACCAATATCAATCGTCATCTTCGTAAGATTGTCCCGAAACACACAATGAGTAGGGTGAAAAATGACAGAACAATTTAGATCTTTTGTTATCTTGCTAATGGAAAGAAGGTTGTTTGAAAGTCTAAGTGCAAGTAGAATAGAGGACATAGAAAATGTTGGAGAAAGAGACATTTTCAGCCCTTGTGATTGGCATAGAGTTTCCATTAGCAACTCTGTACGGACTTAATTGGTGGAGATGTTAGGTAATCAAGGATAGAAGAGTTATTAGTCATATGATCGGTGGCCCTCGAATCAATAATCCAAGTATTAGGATAAGTAGAAATAATGGATAAACCAAAATTACCTTATTGGGAAGATGTTCGAGATACATGAGAAGCGAGAAGATGGAGTAGTATCTATGGCGGTAGTATTCGAGTAGAATTTCGTTTTTCCTCTCGGCTTGCTTGAGTTTATACCATTCCGGATAGCCATGCTTCTTCCAGCAAACATCAACTGTATGTGTATTCTTATGACGAGTGGGTGCAAAACCAAGATTGAGAAGTTGTAGAAGTGCTCTTTTGGACGGTTAGAGCTGAAGCTTCGAGTGGATTTACGCCCTCATGGTAACTCTGTCGTTCAACTTCTCGACGAACCAAGGAGTAGGCTTCTTCTAATCTTGGTAGAGGAGAAGTAGCTAGAACACGACTACTAACTTGATCTAAATTATGATCAAGACCAGCAAGAAAGATATAGACCCTGTCTTCGTCATACGTTTGTTGTATTTTTCTATATCAGCAGCACATGTCATATCATTGGGCCTTCGATAATCAATCTTCATAAAAATTGAGTTTAATTCATTGTAATATTTAGCTAGAGGCCGGCCACCTTGACGTGATTGGAAAGACTTCTTCATGAGTTCATAAACTTGAGAAGAATCGGATGCATTAAGTTAACTTCTTTTCACAGCATTCCGGACTCCTTTTGTTGTGCCACACTTGCACAAAGTGTGACATTAGATTATCGCTCATTGAATTAATGAGCCAAGATTTGACAAGTGCATCTTCGGCCTCCCATTCATCATAGCTTGGATCATCTTCTGCCGATGCAGCCTTCTTTCCATTGATATAGCCCTTCTTTTTTCTTCCAGCAATATGCATCTCCAAGATCTTAGACCGGACCCGATAGTTAGCACCATCTAATTTAATATGGATGGATGAAGGAGCATCGTGACCGATTATGGTGGAGGTTTTCCTTCGTCGGTATTTGCAACCTCGGGTTTGGTAGACATACCGAGGTGTGGCTAGTGTTTTAGGGAAGAAAGGAGCAGCAACTACGGCTAGGGTTTTGAAAAAAAAAAGAAAAAGAGCAGCTGCAGCTAGGGTACAAGGCTTTGATACCAAATTGTTAATATGCGGAATACCTTTCTTTCATATATTCTAATCATATATATACAAGATACAAGGACCTATACATGGTAAATAGATCAAACCTACAGCTGTGTGTATATTCCTAATTTAAGAGAAAAACTATATAGGAGATATACATGATAAGAAATAGGAAAGAATACAACTCATTCCCGCTAACTCAAAGTGTTCCTGGAATTGTATTTACATTTATTTTTATTGCCACTCTAATGATTTAAAAATATCTGTTAAAATATCCTAAAGCCAGTATACTTATGCAGTTTTCACTTGTAACTTTTTGTTTCTATCAGTGAATGGGTACTAAAAATCCCAGTGGTTTTAATAATGGGAGTTTCAACAACTCTTGATGCTCCTAGAAGTATACTACAGTCTAATGCACTACACCATTTGTGCCCTTGTAAGTTCGTTTTGGGAACCCCTCCAGAGAGAATGGACGCTGTTGTTGAGGCTGTTCTTATGAAGCAATGTTCTGGATTCGGTATAAGCCACAATGTGGCAAATTTTTTGAGAAATTATTTTGTAAGCCAAGATGGAACTATAACATCTTTCATAAGAGCTTTAAAGGTTTGGATATGATAACTGTTTTGTTATTGTATTTTACCACATTGTAGTTTTCCTCTCTGGTGTATGTGATCAAATGCCTGATGATGTTATGTTTTGGAAGTGTTTTTCAGATAGCATGTGCTCAACATTTCTTCATGGAACCTCTGAGCTTCATGCTCCAATGGTTTCTTCTTGGAGATGACAATCAGGTTAATTTTCCTATTCTCCCAAATACCATAGTACTGCAGTTTTCTAGTAGTATATTTGTTCATAGATTTCACACTGATACATTGTACACACTTTACTCTAGTTGCTTTCTTTCAACGTGATTAGACGCATGCCACAGCAAAGACATTTATCAAATATTTTGTCATATTTTATGCTAAGAGAAATCATCTGCCATGTTCTATATGTGAAAAACATTGAGGTAGAGAAAGTATCATGGGTGATTCAAAGAAAGTGGCAGTCCTTTATCTGTTTATTCCTCTTTCTTCTATCTCGTACATCATCAAGCAACAATAACATATAGTTCACGTTTTCAACTAGCTTTATTATTGTTCCTTTCCTGTTTTTACCCGTTTTTACATGCTTCAGAGAGCACGACTAGCAACTATTTAAACTTTTTTCTTGTCTGTACTTCCTCCCTCATTTCCTTCCAATTTGGAAAAAACTTACGTGCTTAATATTACTGATGCTTGGCTTTTCTTTCTTTTTCTTTGTATTTCTTGTTTCACCAATCAAGATGTTACAAGGTGAAAAGTACGGATTGTCACCAGAAATGATGCTCAAGCGTGCTTTAAACCTTCCATCTTATATGTCTTTTGGAAGGTACTTAATAGCATCAACATATTTGTGTGTGAATAATTGTGCCAGATATAATCGAGGAATATAATAGCTCATTTGGGTTGCAAAATCTATTTACAGAAATAAAATAGCCAAACAGCAAGGCAAAATTTTAGTAAATGGTTTGGCAGAATTGAAGAAATTGCAGTGTCAATGGAGCGTTGTGATTCTGGTGGGCCCTCAATCCTTTTAAATTTGTTGCTTTCCATTAAAATTTATGAAATCGAACATTTATGATGCATTTTCTATTTCATGCAAAGCAGCTGATTGAAAGGTTGCTATCTTTTCGTTTTATATCCACTGGAAAGGTTATGTCAGACTTCCTATTCTCCAGCTGTTTACCTTAGCTTTGACCACAAAACTGAAATTTCTTTTATTCTAAATTGATACATCTTTTTATGTTCAGTTCTGTTTGAAATTTATGTCTTTTTTGGCTATGGTCTGTGGATATGGGAACCAGTATTCGGTTTCAACATAGACTCGGTTCTGCTTATGCTATATGTGTATGTCTTCCATCTTGTAAATGTGGGGTGTATAATTTCTTCTGTTATTCAATCTATTATATTCAGAAGAGCCATAATATAATAAATGTGCTGGTTTCTTGAAAAAACTGACACAGAAATTACAAGTGTGTAAACTTTCCATGAGTGTTTGACAATTGATATGTATTGCTTCTCAAGCGTATGATGCACTGAGGTTTCAGTAGAAGTGCCCAGCAAATGATAGTCTCTTGAAATGGAAAAAAAAAAAAAAAACAGAAGTGTCCAATAAATCAGCCTTTTGACAATAATGTTTTTCTTAGTAGTTAAATTCTGCTTCCATTGAGCTAGGTCAATCCACATAATGGAATTAATCTCTCTGTTTCTGGGCACATCATGAATTGCAGTGCCTATATGAAGCTGGCAAGTGCGATAAAGTCACACTCTTAGACTTATTCTGTGAGGCCCTTGATCCTGAATCATTCAAGTCAAGGGCTGCTGACAATGGTGGGGGCGTAGAAAATGACTCTGGAGTATCTTCAAGTGATTGTTACAAGCATCAGCAATATCATACTTCACGGAATAGTGGTTTCATTTGTCAGGCAGTGCGCAAGTTGAGGTAACTAACATTTTAGAATCCAAAGTGTCTTTCATAAATTTTACATATTGAAGGTTTTGTAAGGTCCATGCTAGAAACATTTATTCTCTTAACATCGTCTGCATTGTGTTGGTGTTTCCCTTTGTCTCTTTGGCCTGTTTTATTTTTTAAAAAGCTCCAACTTAAGCAATCTCTTTGCTGAATTTATCAGGATGATCAGCGAAACATGACATGTGAAATTTTATAAATAAATAGAAAGAAATCAAGATAGCTGAAAGGTGAATACGGCATCTTTCATAGAAGAAGTACAAGAATAAGAGAATGAAAACAGAATGTTTTTCCAGTTTGTTGAATGTCAACTAAGTAAAGTGTTTTAAAAGCTCTAGAAATAGTCCAATGATCATCTTCAATAGCTAAAAATTTATGAATTCCAAATCACATGTGATTGCACAATAATAACAGTCTGCCCACTATTAATACATCTGAAGCAAGCATCGGAAAACAATGCCCTCTGGGGTTTCAGTTGGATTAAGTCATTAGTCTTAATTTGTTCAGAACCACACACACACACACACACACAAAATAAAAAATAAAAATAAAAAATAAAAATAAAAAAATTTGCATTCTGTAGTTTTAGAAGGTACCCTAACCTTTCCAGACTGACCAAAAGCAGCCAAAATAGTTGGAAGACAGGGAACATGCATGAAAGCAGGTGTACAAGAAAAATTGCCAAACTGCTCAAAGTTCACACTGTTCTATCAGACCTTAATGCAACCAAAAATATTTTAGAATTGGAAGTAGCAAACGAGAGTCATATGTTTCTCTCATTTAATATCGTGAGGTAATAAATCTTCTTATCTGTCACGCAAAAATGTAGATGTGAATGTTGTTTAAAGTGGATAGGCAATAGTATCTGGGAAATGCAATTGACAAAGGTTGCTTCCACAACAAGATCCTCCTATAATCAAGTCCGAGAGCCATTAACAACACATCATAACATAAAAGTGGGAAGAATGGAGAGAAACTTGCTATATGAACTTTCTGGGGCTTGCATAAGCAAGTTTAACCATAGTGCTTGCTACTTATTAGATATCAAACAAGTGAATGTAGAAATAGGAAAGTCCTCAAACAAATGAATATAGAAAATACACAATCTATTTGTCTTGGATATGATGTATGGTGACTATCCATATCCACATTATTGTGATTTCCTATTAAAGTAGGCTTACCTAGGATTTGCCTTGAACCCTATTATTTTTGCCTTGACCATTGCTGAACTGATTACCCATGTCCAAGATGATATCTCATGGAGCACCATATTTGCTAATGATAAATTTGTTGAAGGTGAAACCAGCGTTGGGATAAACTACAAGTTGAGTTATGGAAGAGTGCCTTTCAGTCCAAAGTTTTCAAGTTTGGGAAAGCTAAGGGGTTGTCTGCTTAGTTAGAGTAAAAGAGCTAAAATGTAACAATTTCAATGTGTAGATTCCATCATTCAAAACCAGAGAATGTTGACGAGGATATTACCAATAGATTCAGAGATGGATCGTTGAAACGCTGAAGTATGACAGAGGATTATGTTGTATGAATATCCCTACTAGTTGAATCCTAAGTTCAATGATATTGTAGTATGTTCACTTGAGTGTTTGAGTGCCTTTAAAATTTCAACTGCCACAAAAAGGATTTAAAACTTCAAAGAAAAAGATTTATTTTCATAATCATCAAAACTCCTTTTTGTTTCGGGCATTGGATATCTAAGAATAATCTGATGATCCCTTGCAACCTCAACTGAAAGTTAAACTACTTTTCTTGTGAATTGATTAAATTCAATTCTTGTTACATATGTAGTAGAATACTGAAATTTGAATTCAATCAGGGATCTTCCAGCAATGCAGCTACATAAGCTGCTGAAGAATTGGGAAAAATATACAGTGAATGTCCCTCAGGTATTATTATAATTTCAAGAAAGATATCACAAGCTCTAATTATATCTTTAAAGCATTCATCTCATAAATAATGACTATCTTGATTGTCTTTGAGTTATGTGAAACAAATCAGTTTCCATTTGCTTTATTATAAAGCTTTTGGCATCTTGTAGAAACATGAGATTTTGTTTTGAACAGTCACCCTATCAAGCTTCTCAGTAACCAGTTATGCTTTAGAAGTGTTTGATACATGTAAATACATGATTTGTTTTGTGATATAGGGGTGTGCACGTTAACACTTGGGCAATTTCTGATAAACTGGCCTGCATGGTTACTTGTTCTTAGTTTTAAGGATTTATGTAAGATATCCAAGGATTTTTCTGGCAAAATAAAACTACCCTCGTTTCTTGCATTAAATTACTTGTATTCTGTGCATTGTTTGAATTTTACTGCTGCTCCAGTGTATGTTGGGATGATTCCACTCATGCTATCCATAAATTCGTTTACTTATACACTTGACCTTTTTTTCCGGTCAGAAGACACACTTAAGGCTGTGACTTCACAACTTAAAGACAGAAGAAATTATCTTCCCCAATTTTTATTCTTTAGCATTTTGATTGATGGGTGGATGCTCCTGAAGATGATTAATCCTGAGTTGCTGTTTGTTGGTGTGTGCGGTGGGGTTGTTTTTTTTTTTTTGGGGGGGGGAATCAAACTGTATCATAACTTTTATTTGTTTAACATTTTTTATGCACTCATGTATGCATATATCCTAGCTTTGTTGGTTTTCTTGTCTTTTGGCACTCTTATGTTTTCTCTCTTACTACCTTGGACTGTTTTCGACATGCTTTGATGGTAATCTTTTCATCATTATTTGTCTGTTATTTGGTAGACCTACATTGATTTGGGGCTTCAGATAAAAGACAGCCTACCTATTTTGAATGATCTGAAATTTGATCATATATCAACTTATCTTCATTGAATTTTACTCTTATAGATTCATGGCAAAGTGAAGAAGTTGCTATCTGAATGGAAATCTGAGGATGGCAAGAGTTTGGGGCAAGATTTAAGCACCATATCCAAGTAATGTTTTTGTATTCTTCTCTGTCCTGCATTTAAGTGTTGCATTTTCATCCTTGTTATTTTTGGTGAAATTTGATCTGCCATTAGGCAATTTATGAAGAATGCTACAATTGAATATTTTATGAGTCTTATCCTATTGGATATCAGCTCAGGTCACTAGCTAAATCTGCAACTGAGTAGTTTAGCTTCATGATTATTTAAGTTGTTAATCTGATTGGTTCTTTCTGGAATGAGTGGATGGTTTTTCTCTTGGTCCTGGCAATCAGTGGCAGAGGGTGGACTAACTATTGGAGGGGCAAAGTTAGAAAAGTCATGTGGCTTTAGGAATATCATGCAATATGTTGAAATTTTGGGATGACTTAGTAATTATTTTTAACTGTCTACATGAAAACATGCCTAAAATTTAGGGACTGACGTGAATTTTTGAAATTTTCTTTTGGTTTTTGGTTCTTTTTTTGGGGGCCGCGGGCATGGCTTCCTCACTCTTGGCTGACATGCCACATCTGCTGGCAATGGTGGAAGCAGTTTAATTTTTGTGAAGGTCAACTTAAGAAGATAAAAAAAAAAGGATTTCTGAAAAGATTGAGTTTTCCAAGGTCATGTCACATGGAGGACCGGATTGGAATTTTATCAGCATAATCTTAAGCTATGAGGCAGGGTGACACTGAATCAAAAATAGAAGTCCTTTAAATATTAAATGTATGCCTTCAAGGTGTTTAATGTTGTCGAGGACCTGTTGGATGCTTGTTTGTATGCTCTCTTCTATAACTTGGACGTTCTTCAAATTCCCTGTAAGCTGTTTCACTTCATTTGTCACCCTTAAAGCATCTATGATGGAGTGATATAATTAGTTAAAAAGTATTTTTCTCGGGGATATTTAAGAGAACTAGTGAGGATCTCTTTTTTTATTGAAGTTTGAGTTATAGGTCAAAACAGATATGGACACTAACGATAATAACTGAGCAACATGCAGTAATATTGTATTATTTAGAACTGACGGACATGTAAAGGAAGTAAGCCAATGAAGAAGAGTTGTCATCCATATAATTGTTTCATTATGGAGATTTTTTTGCATATACCGTGACAAGTAGTACTGTCATATTCCTGACAAAGATAGACTGCTAATGTAGAGTTGTGACTTCCTACATTAATATGTTTATGAGATGGTTTTGTTATACTGTGTTTGAGTATTTATAAAAACTAAATACTCTTAGCATCAGAATCCCTACATTATTTTCATGAGTTCTGTTATGGGTTTGCTAGCAATTTCAAGCTAGGAAGGAACATTATCAGTAACAGGTCAAGCGTGGATTCAAATCTAAACAAAAAACACATGGTTGTCTTGTGCAGGTAAATTTTGTGAGATGTCGGTCAAAGCTTTATTCTGCTTTGCCATCTACCCTACATTGTTGTCCTGAATTGCTGGGTTACCTTGATTAGTCCTAATTGATAGCATCTCTTTCAAGAGACTTGGTAGTTTTGACCAATGTTTCATCAATATTACATCTTATGATTCAAATTTTGACTACCTGCTGTTGCTGCTCATTTTTGCCTCATAATCTTTTTCTTTTGACATTGTTTATCACTGCATGATGTGAAATCACTAATTCTATCAGCATCATCTTTGCTACCAAATGTAACAGGAGACATGCATCTCGTAAACATTTGAGAATTGAAGACTCCAAAGCAGTAAATGAGAGAGCTGCAAAGCTATTAGAGAGCATGGTTAGGTAGGAGTATCCAGTCTGTATTCCTGTTCTTTCTTGTCTTGGTTGGCTACTTTCTTTTAACAGAATAGTTAACTGCATTAATACCAGCCACATGCATGTGCATTTTGATCTATGAACTAATTATACTTATGTTATAATTTTTTAGCGTTCTGCTATAATGTGTTTAGTGTTTGTCATAAATAATAAGATTTAATTTCAAAGATGTGTGCCTTATTTCACTCTGGCATGCTCATATGCCTTGCGCCTAAACTCCAAGAATCCTTTTCACTTAACCGTACTTCATGCATAACTTGCACACTTGCTCACCTACTGTTGATCAAATTTTCTGCTTTCTAACTTCTATCAATATTTTAATTTTTTGAGGAGAGTGATTCCAAACTTCTGTGTGTATATAAAGCATGTTGAAAGTTTCATACTGGTTTCTTACATGGTTAATTGCTCTTACAACGTGTTTCAGATTCCATGGCTTTAGAATTTCGTCATATATCTGACATTATTTTTCAAAGACAAATCCTCCACTGTCAAATAGGTGGAATACACTTCTAAATTTTTTCATTTTAGTTAGCAAAGCAGATACAGGTCAAGCATTTGCATTTGGAGATGAGTCATGGTGACATATTGTGATTTGAAATTTGAAAGGAACTGTATTCCTTTTTCATATGATATATCTGATAAAACTTTTTTTTTTAGTTGGAAATGTAGTTTAAATTAATTACAAATGATCCAATGGGGAGAGTGTCTTGATATCTGATCTTTATGTCAATCAGGAACCATATGCAGCCCCTTGAGTGCATAGCTTTCCATGAAATTATCTGCTTTAAGAATGTTAACGCACTTCAAATGGTGAGTGTTTGAAAGAGCAGTTATTCTGATTAATGTAGTTGCAGAATTTTTTCGTCTTGTAGAAAGAAATAAAATTTTTATACACAGCTCCTGATCCATGAGCATACTACAGTAGACAGTTACCTTAATTTATGGCTGAACTGAGAGTTTGTGTGCATTTTATTATAAGTCAGGTCCTTTTCATCTTATAGTATACGATCACATAAATTCTACTGACTGTAATGTCATCAATCAATTGATCTTCAATAATTTTCACAAAACATGAATGTGTTTGAAAATTTTTATTGGCTTATGAAAGTTTGAATTGAGAATATTCTTGGCATTTACAGACGCACAAACTCTGAACTATCTTGAATACAACCATGCTATTCAAATTCAAGGGAAGCCTGCTCTTTTAAGCTGTCATTTTAAAGAATTTCTCTGGATGTCTTATTCAAATTGTTTTTTTTTATGGTTTTGTTTTTGCCCCATATATATGGTTTGTTTTAATTGTAGATAATGAAAAGCTTAATAAATTTTTCTTACAAGAAATCATCATTCTTTTTTAAATTAATTATTTAGATCCATTGTTGTTTTTACATTTGTTTTTGTTGCTAGTGCTGTTTCTCCGTGGCTCGTTTTAGTTTATTAGCAGTAAATGTGTTTTTTCAAGGAAGTTTGAGTGAAGCGAAATACAAAATCCCTCTTCTATTTTGTTAAGAATTTCTCCAAATCCTTTCAGTCTAAAATAAATGTGCTCAATTTTAGAAGGATCTGACACAGAATACCTTTCAATCGTGCTTGAAGATTTTCTTTCTTAATGATGGACTTGAGATGCTTTGTTGCTTCCTTACCTGTGCATAGGATTGAATGAATTACTAGCTACTGGCCTACTGCTATGGGGTGACCACTACTGGTCGGTTTTCTCTTAAATCAATCATCAATGGGGAAGATATTTCCTAGTGAAATTTTTCATCACAGGAGTGGGAGTAGCAAACCCTTCTCATTATTCGTGTTAAATTGCCAAATTTTTTGCATGCCAATCTCTCAGCACTTCTAACTTTTCAATTATGTTAGGCTTTAATTGGAGACCCAAGAAGAAGGATTCAAGTCGATCTTCTGGATTTCCAGAACATCATACGGTGCAGTTGTTGCATTAGGAGTAGCAATACAGTACTTCCATCAATGCATGATTCCTCAATAATGTAAGTAGTCCCGCACATAAATTTTTTGTTTTTGGAATTATGAAATATAGTTGAATTCAAAGTGTGTAAACCAATAACCCACTAGGGATTCACCACTGGATTCGAGGATAAGAGAAGTTTGTAGATGATTTTTTTTTTCTTTTTGTTGTATTTCCCCCTTTTTGTGTATTGGATTGCTACCTGCACGTGCTTTAGACAATCATTGGGACCAGTTCCTGAGATGGCTTTTAAAGCTTACATTATCAAATAGATGAATTCTCTTAAAAAGTAAAATGATGGTACTTCAGTAGAATTCAAGAATACGTGGAGTAACATCATGTCTCCTCGCTGTGTTAACAGTAAATGTTACTGAGAGGTTGTAATTTGTAATCATTTGTTGTTTCAGGTATGCATTGGCTCAAGAGCATGGCGATCTCATTAATCTTCACGACTGGTATCAATCTTTCAAATCCGTAGCTCTTTGCTCGAGCAATAAAAAGAAACATAGGTCAAAGTATTCCCCATCACCGAAGAAAAGGAAAGCCACCACTGAATCTGCGCAGCCAAGTGAAGCATCAATACAGTATCCTATCATGGTCTTATCTTTCTTATGCTTTTCATTCATTAAGTTGACCCTATCACACCCGCATTTTTTTTGGCGCGCGAGTTAATCAATCATTTTTTACACCTAAATTTATTGGTCTGTGGAATGTTTTTTGCGTCATTTATGATAGTGATAATTTCATCAATCTCCCTCCCATTTTGTGTGGACAAGCTTCTTTCTCCTAAAGCTGGCAACCCCAGTCAAGCATCTGTCAGTATGGATGCCATACTCCCACCCCCACAACACACACGCACACAACCCCACGCCACACTCACCCTTATTTTTTGTTTAAATAAATAACTCAATTATGTTATGAGTTTTCAATCTTTCCTATGTTTTCATTGTATCTATTGTATCTTTAAATACTGTTTAAGTTTTTAATATATTTCTTAGATAATTTTTTCTGAATATATATATATATATATTACCATAATGCTCTTGAATGAAATGCTATAAATAATAAAAAAAAATCTTAAAGATTTTGAATATAAAACATGTGATTTATGTTACTTTAAGTAGTATTTTTTTTTGTCATTTTAATGAGGTATTTAAGTTTAAAAAATATTTCTATGGTTGGAAAATATTTGATTGGATTGGAATGGCAGAACTTAAATATTATTCAAGAACATGATAAATATAATTAAAAATATAAAAACAGATTAGAATCTTAAGTTATTATGTAAAAATAGATTGAATTATTTGTTTTGTTTATTTTTTTAATTGATCCTTGCCCATAAAGGTCCTTAGCTTGTTTTCTACAGAGCACGTTTTTGCAGGGCAGTAACAGAGCTCCAGATTACAGGGCTGCTTCGGATGCCTAGCAAAAGACGCCCCGATTACGTACAGAGGGTGGCCTTTGGACTATAGTGCAGAATTATTGAACCAGTCCAAGCTGTCTCTGACCTGAATGTAAATTATTTATGTACCTGCTGGTCAACATAATTAAAGAAAAAGAAAAACGTAAATTTTGCTATGTGACCATAGATTCGATTCCGTCTCAAACCAGTCCAAGCTGTCTCATTCGCTTAATGACCTAATATTTCTTATTCCCTCTTTTTATAACTCTGAACAACAATCGTTCCGTTGTAATTTTTTATTTTAGTATGTAACCATAGATTCTATTCTGTCTCAAACCAAACTCTTCTAGAATTTGCTGTAATTGTATATTTGTTTTCTATTGCATCTCAAATTTATAAATTATACCAATTTAATTCCAAACATTTCTCAATTGCATTCTTTTTTTCAATTTATTTTAATAATTTAAGCCGCGTGAATATTTTGTATTTTAAAAACACGTTAATTTTAAAAAACAAAATTGACAAAAAATATTAATAAGACAACATTTATGATTTGATATGTATATTTTATATGCTAAAATTATATCAATTTGAAGAAAAATTGACAGCATTGTCGATGAACGGTTGTTAATCAAAAGACATAATTTAGAATTCTTTATATATATATATATATGGGCACGATTAAAATGAGGGGGAAAAAAACAAAACTCTTATTTTTGTCTTTTTATGCACGTATTACTTGTTCGGTCCCCGATCACATCTAGCCGCTTACTGTACGAAAATATTTGTGTTGCGTCGGTGGGAGATGATTGGTGCATTGTTGCTGCTCTGTCCTGGAGTACCCAAAGCGCATACTCGCCTTCATCGTCCATAGAACGTACTTGCCAATTGCCATAGCGTAGTTTTCTTACGCATAACGGTGGCAAAAATTAATCCCCCAAGAACTGAAGGCAACCATTACGTGGCAAGTGTTATTAAACTACACCGGACTGGTCGGGCTAATAGAAATCTCCATAATCACTATTTGGCTGGTTTGATTTGACGTTCGATTTGCAAGAGATTTAGTGGGTCAAATGTTTGATGCTTTTTTTAAAAAAAAACCAAACAGACAAAAGAGGAAAAAAAAGTGAACCTGTGGGATTTCAAAAAAATACATGCGATTACATATAAGCAAAGGAAAAATGGGCCAGCCATAGTATTTACTTTCTTGTGGGTTCAGAAGAATCATAGCTTGATTGTGGGAGAACCACAACGGAAGTTGTTAGTGTTTTACTCCTTGCGCGGATAATCAACTTTTCCATTATTATTATTATATATTGTTAGATGTTTGATTGAAGTCTAGCCAATAAAAGACTTTGCTATGGTCCATTAAAAATATGAAAAGAATTAGAATTAATCAAAAAAAAAAAAAAGTGGGAAAGAAATTGGAGGACAAAAGACTGTTTGTGCATGGGCGTGGGGGATGAAAACACTGGGAAAAGTTTTCCGATTTTATCGTTTTGTTTGCCGACACAGGAGTGCAGAAAAACAAAAAAAGGATATTTCTTTTTTGACACACTTACCAAGAAAAATAACAGGACAGAAAAAAAATATATTTTCTATTCTCTTTAGAATGGATTTTTAGTGAGATTTCACATATTTTTTATGAGATGGATTTATCTAAAAAAAAAGTAATTTGTTTATATTCTTAATTATAATAAATTATTTTAAAATTATAGCTGTAGTTTTTTCTCTCTACAATATAGACAGGTTTTCTTAATAATTTATTTTTTATTATTGATTATTGTGTGTATTTGATTTGATTATTTTTTCACCAAATCTAATTTATACAAAATGAGATTAAATTCTCAAATATTTTTTAAGTTATATTCTGATTTATTTTATACTATTCATTATTGTGAATATTTAATTTGGTTATTTTTTCACTAAATTTAACTCAACATGTATATATTTCTAAATCTAATCATTGAGTTGTGTGTGCCCCATACTGATGTTTTGAAGACACGCAATTCATGTTTTTTTTTTTTAATTGTTTATTTGTTTATGTTAATGGTGCAAGCAATTCTTGTGGTTCAGGAGGATCAGCTAAAAAAAAAAAAAATCTAAAAACAAATAACTAAACTATATGAATATTCTTTGCCACTCTATACCATTGCAAGTCAATAATTTAGTATGTCAAATAATCTAAATATATTACTATATAACTAAAAGAGATGAGGTGGTTAAATAGTGATTTTTACTATTCATCACCTCATAAATCACTATTTACTTTTTTTTTTTTTTTGTAATTTTCAAGTTGTTTCATTTTGATTCCTAAATTTTTTTAACCTCCTAGCTAATGCACTATACATGTTTTTTTATTTGATTTTTTCATTAATTTATGTTCTTTTTTTATTTAACTACGTGTTAAATTTTTGAAAAAATAAAATTGTTATTTTTGTCAACTAAACTAATGATTATATAATATATACAATATGTTTTTAGATTTTAAAATAAATATATACTACTTTTATTGTTTAAAATTAATCATTTCAATTTACTATATAACTAAAAAAGATGGGGTGTTTAAATCATTCACTATTCACTCTTTTTTTTTTTTTGTAATTTTTAAGTTATTTCATTTTGGTTCCTAAATTTAACCTCTTAGCCGATGCACTACACATGTTTTTTTTATAGCTTTTTTCCTTTGATTTTTTTTTTATCAATTTATGTTTTTTTTTTTTTTATGTAACTAGATGTTAAAATTTTGAAAAATTAATTGTGATTTTTTTCCATATAAATTGACGATTATATAATATATATATATGATATATTTTGAGAATTTAGAATAAACATATACTACTCTTATTGTTTAAAATTGATCTTTACAGTATGTTATAAAAATTTATATCAAGTTGATTTTTATTCTTAATTTTATATAATTTTATTTATTAAGAAATATGATTTATTTTTTCTATGTATGGATTCGAATAAGTTTTTTTTTATGCCTCGTTTTTATTTAATTAATTCTTTATATAATCAAATTTTATCAAAATCAATTTTATATTTTTTATTGCACTCTATTAGCTTCAATATATATTTTATAATTTAATTTTTTTAAAATATTTTTCAATTTATGCTATACATTCTCACTCATTAAGTATGATCATGATGTATAAAAACTAATAATATTAGAGTCATTAATTTTATTAGAAATCAACTATGCATCTACACACAATACCAACTATTTGCTATTTTTTTTTAACATTTTAAAATATTTTTTTCAAATAAATTAATTGAAATAATATTTTAGAATAACCGCCAAATAATTCAAATATAATTTTTTATACTAATATTATTTATTAATTTGTAAATAAATATATATAAATCAAATGTACATATTTAAAAAAAATAATATTCTCATAAGTAAAAAAGCTTCATTTGTTAATTTGCATATAAGTTTTTATATTAATTGTTGATTTATTTTTTCGATGCGATGTTATAAAAAAATATTAAAATTTTTTTTAAAAAAATTTAGATTAAAATTTGTTTATTATGGGTTTTTATTTAAGAATAAATGCATAAGAAAGAGCAAATCATATTTTTTTGACTTCAAAATTTATTCAAAACATAAAAAAATATATACAGATACAAAATTTTGATTAAAAATAATAAAATTAGATGAAATTTTATCTTTTATATTTAATTTAATATATTTTAATTAATTGAGAATATAGTATATATTATCAAACTGAAATAAATATATTTAGTTAGACCTGTAGCGTAATGTGTGAATCCGAACTGTTCATATGCCTAAAATTCATATTCATTTACTTTTTATATGTATAAAATTATTATTTATTTGACGACAATTTAAGTCATTTGTGTGTGTGCGTGTGCGTGTGTGTTTTTTTTGTTTTTTTTGGACATTAATATGTAAATTTAACACTTTTTCTTATTTTCATCCCTCATGTTGCAAGATTTTTTTTTTCAATCCTCAGCTTTCTTTTTTTTTCATTTCCACGCATCGTATATATATTATATTTTAAAATTAACATATACTTCAGCTTATATTACTCTTATTATTAAACTTTCATTTCTTCAACAATTTCCCACTAGAAAATAAAAAATGAACGTACTGCGTTCAAAACACCAATTTTAAAAAGCAATGTTGCAGTAATATTGTTTTCTTTCATTTCTACCTTATGTTAGCCTCTAACTTCAATCTAATTCTCTGATTTTAAAACAGTTTCCCATTAAATACTTCTATCAATGATCGTTAATAGATTACATCAAACTACCTTTAAGATGACATTGTTGTATTACAATTTTTTTTTAGTCAAAGATAAATCGATCTTGATAAAAAAAAAAAAATTAATTGACATCCTCCAAAAGATATTAAAACTGAAAAAAAAATATTACATCATCATCATTATAAAAATGAAGATCAATAAGTTTTTTTTTTTTTTTAATATTGTATTATAGATAAAGTAAAAAGAAATTAATTTGAATGTTCCTTCCAGACTTATAGCCTCCTGGAGAACTAATTGAGCTTTATTGTTGTTAAATTTGTAAGTCCCCGTGTTATAGCTGTGTTATATGAAATATATAAACTTTTTGAGACCCAATTGTTTGGAATGAATAAGTTTGGGGACAAAATTGAATATTGAAAATTTACCACAGCATTATTATCACCCACAGTTTTCTTGACTGGAGTTCCTAAAATCGATTCCAAAATCTGACGTTGAAGGACAAAAAACAGCGAGGGAGCGACATGACTTTCTGTTGTCTCCCTCCCTCAATAAATACCAATCCCTCCATGCCTCTTGTGCATATCCACCGCTCACTTCTCTCTCTCTCTTTGCCTCCATAGAAAAGAATTCTGTTTTTTTCTTTATTTTTTCAAAACCCAATTCGTCCAACCAAAGTCCAAATCAATTCTTTTTGTCCCTCGTAATTCTCTTCTCTTCAAGATCTGCCGTTACATTCTCGAAGGTACTCTTATTTTTCTTTTACGAACTTCTTGTTGATACAATGTATTACTTTTCTTTAGTTTTGTTCCTTCTCTGTTATCTATTCTCTTCTTGAAAATCGTCCATTATATTTTGATTTCTTGAGATCTATCCCTTACTGTTTTTTTTTTCTTGAATGAAGTCAAGGTTTTTTAATTTGGGGTTATTTTTTTTTCTATGATTTAGGAGTTGTTTGCTAATTTTGTGTTTACGCCAGATCTACTGTCCTGGTTCACAATTCAGAGCTGCTAGAATGGGCATGAGCAATGGAGGCGTTGCAAATGACAAGCCCTTTAAGATATTTGTGGGTTATGATCCACGAGAAGATGTTGCCTATGAGGTTTGTCGCCATTCTATTTTGAAGCGATCCTCGATCCCTGTTGAGATCAACCCAATTGTGCAGTCAGAACTTAGATCCAATGGCCTGTTTTGGCGCGAGAGAGGCCAGCTTGAGAGCACAGAGTTCTCTTTTACTCGTTTCTTGACACCCCATTTGGCTAACTATGATGGTTGGGCAATGTTCGTTGATTGCGACTTCCTCTACTTAGCTGACATTAAGGAATTGAGAGATTTGATTGATGACAAGTATGCGATCATGTGTGTGCAACATGATTATACGCCTAAAGAGGCCACGAAAATGGATGGGGCAGTGCAAACTGTGTATCCGAGGAAGAATTGGTCTTCCATGGTTTTGTACAATTGTGGGCATCCGAAGAACAAGGTTCTGACACCTGAGGTTGTGAACACCCATAATGGTGCTTTCCTTCATAGGTTTCAGTGGCTTGAGGACGAAGAAATCGGTTCGATCCCATTTGTATGGAATTTTCTTGAGGGGCATAACAACGTTGTGGAGGGTGACCCAACAACATTCCCTAAAGCAATACATTATACTCGTGGAGGGCCATGGTTTGAGGCATGGAAGAATTGCGAGTTTGCAGAATTGTGGTTGAAAGAGAAGCAAGAACTCATGAAGGGAAGCAAAGAAATAATTCCAAAGTAGATATTATCAGCTGGGTGGAGTGTTGCTTTAAGTGTTTTAGTTCTTAATAACGAGGCTTAATTTGTACTCTGTATTATTATGGCAGCCATGTGTGTGTGCGTATCTCTTTGCAGGTAGTTCATAGGCATTTATGGCTTCCTTTATTATCTTTTGTGAACCCATTATGGGTGGAGCTGCAGCTGCTTTATCCCTTGGTAGTAGTTGATTATTTATGAAAGCAATGAGAGCATTATTAGTGGTGGTAGTAGTCTTTCGCTTATTGTTTGCTTTGGTTGGAAACATATTAGCCTATTAGGCTTTTTGGATTGATACCGATATCATTATGATGTGCCCAAGTCACATTTTGGTCTATTTGTGGTGGTTTAAGGCTGGTTTTTTCCCCGTTTAAGGTGGCAATATAAAAGTAATAAGCTTTTCAATCTAAGATGACATGACGCACAAAAGAAGGTGAATTGGTCCATTCACGGGTTGTCATTGATAAGATTTGAGTTTGTTGGCAGGTAGATAAAAACTCGGGCAGTTGAATAACAAGTACAGGACAGTACTCTTAGCTAGCATATCAGCACACTCATGGAAGTATGGCAATCTTCCCTTCCTGCTTTATCTGGTTAAATACACGCTAATTCTGGACAATATTCTCTGCAAAATGAACAAATGCATCCTAAGATTTTTTTTTTGAAAAAAAAAAAAAGGAAGAAAAACACTTTTTATAAAGAAGAAAAATAATAAATCTAGAGGGGATAAGACATCACTGTCGTGAATGTCAGATGTGCTGTCGTGAATGTCAGATGTGTGAGTAAGCCCGGACAAAAGACCCTAAGGGCTACAAAAACAGTAATAAATCAAAAGTAATTAAAAGAACGTAAACAAAAGAAAATAGAAGTACTGATTTGCATTATCTATTTGTCTATATACAGTGGTAACATGAAAGTAATTTTCATTATGTTTTATGATAAAGATAGAGGGAGTGCTTCTGTTTATTTATTTATTTTTTTATTATGCAAATAGGGAATCAATTAAAAATTAGTCCCTCTGGTTTAGAGAAATAAATTAATTAGTCTCCTTTATTTTAGAAACTAATAATTTAATCTTTTACATTTTAATTCTGTCAATAACTTAGTTTTTTCATCATTTTTTTATATTAGATTAGTAATTTTTAAATTTTTTTTTTTTTAAGTAAGAAGAGAGAGAAAGAAAGTAGGTGAGAAAAAAATAAGGTATTAAAAAAAACAATTTAAAAAAAATTAATAAAATAATTAAGTTATTGATAAAATTAAAATATAAAAAATTTAATAATTAATTTTTTTAAAAAATAATTAATTTATTTTTTTGAAACGAAAGGGACTAATTTATAACTTAACTGAAAGCAATACGAGAAGACACGTCAGTATTCTTTAAAAGAGAATAAAAAGGGCTTTTGATGCCCACTAGACATAGGCGCACCCAAAGCAGTGGAGTTAAAACCCATTACATATTTCTCAAATTGAAATAAACTATAATACAAGAGGAATGAGCAATGAAAAATATCTCTGTCGTTATACATTTTTGTCCAATAGATCTCGACTTCAAACCTCCAAGAAAAGGGTGTTTGGATTGTTCGCGTGTTAATAGATTTGAATATTAATTAATATTTTTTTATATAGGTTCCTCTTGCTACATATGATGATAAAAACAAGAAAAATTAAATGTTGGTGCCGAGTTGAAGAAGGAAAAAATATGAGAAAATTTTTTAACTAAAAAAATTGAATCACAAATTCTTAGGATAAGTTTATTTTTAATATTTTTTTTATTTAAATCAATCGAAAGTTCACATCATAAGCTTTAATTTAAAATGCATATTAAATATTTTTTAGTAAGATTTAATAGCAAAAAATCAAGAAAACTATCTCTCAAATCCAAAAATCCAAAAGTTTATGATAGTATAAGAGTTGAATGATGTATTATTTGAATTCTTATTACTTTTTAATTAATTCATTTTTCTTAATAAAATTATGAAATCAAGAATATATATTGATTGGAAAATAATTTAAAAACAAAACTTTGAAAATAAAATATGTACTTAATGAGACTTTGAGTTAGTTTTTTTTCTTCTTCTTTTTAGTTAGAGGCATTTTGGTAAAAAAGAGAAAAATTGTTTAGTGTCGGAATAATTAATGGGAAAAACAAATTGAAGACTAACATAATATTTAAAGACATAATAAATGCAATTAAAAACGTAGGAATAGATTGAAAACTCGGACTTTTTGTTGCAAATATGCCTCAGCCGCTACTAATCGTACAAAAGTTTTGATTAGGCAAGCTTAGCCTTAAGTGGTCGCACATGTTGCATTTTAAAGCTTTGACCTATTCTTATGGTTTTTATTATGCATGTTCTTTAGTTGCTAAAAAGTAGTTGTTCATGGCTTAGATCATGTTCTACATCATGTCATCATGTTTTGTTTATGGGTTAGATCATGTAATTATGGTTAGTTTTTATTGCTTTTTTCAATTACATTTTTTTTTTGTATTTAAGCACATTTTGATTTAATGAAAATATATCGCTTAACAACCAATTTTTTTGAGCTCTAAAAGCTTTGTTTTATCGACTTACTTGGTTTATAGCCTTCATCTTCTTTTGCTCCCTTTGTGAGTAAAATCCTATAATTGGTATTAGAGCCTTCTTCTTAAAAGACTTATGAGTAAATTTGAGTGTGTTAGTATTGGTGGCCAAGATCCAACCATGTTTGGATGGGCTTATGTTAATATATTATTGCATCATTTATTTTAATAACAATTAAGAAGTCATTCTATTAATTCTTATGTTTATATGTTGATAAATTCGAGTAGAATTAGATAGAAATCTTTGTGATATACATTTGCAATAGTGATTGATCGAAAGATGCGAGACAAACATTAATGCACATAAATGATATCATTAAATGTACCAAGTTGTAGCATCGTCAAGAATGGACATTGACAATATGGGGATAGACTTGTAAGTGCTATGCTCATGCTATATGATAGCAGTAGGAGATCTCACATCTATTGGCATGGTGATGCCAAAGCAAACACTTAGGTGATTTGTGTTAGAGAACATATCACCGGATTTGACTCGCCATGAGAACCCATTTGGTTTAAGTCTATGGGAATCTCATATGAGATGGGCACAAATGGTCCTTAGACTTGAAGTTATCACGATTATCTCATTGGAGGACTTATGCACTTTGACACTCATTTCGATAGACCCATTAATAAGTTGCATGTGGGCGATTCGTTAGGTGCACTAGGAATCCAAGTGAAGATAAGTGTATGGCTAAGATAGGACATGTCATTTCTTGTATGCTAAAGGAGTTGTCACATTGCACTTCGATAAATATCTCGCTCAAGAAATCTATGACCATAGTAGGAGTATACCAATAGAGCATAGTTGGTTTACTCTAAGAGTTAAGACATTTGGGAATCAAAGAAAAATTGTGTGATCATAATTAAACAAGACTAATAACTAAGTTTGAGATCACAATATGATAAGTTGACATGAAGATCGAATTGCATGGTAACCATGCTCGGTGAAAGGTAATAATGGATTAACTAATCCTCCTAGAGAATTGGATAGTCATGATGCCTTGCTAGAAGCCAATCTTGATTTATGTATCAAGAGATGAAAGAGGAGTCTTTTATTCTTGATACATTGCCAACATATCTAGGAGCCTATTGAGTCACACGTGATAAGTTCAAGTATTCACATCACAAATGTGAAGCAAAGATATTAAAAAAAGTTTTCAAGTATGAAAGTTTCCTATTTTGGAAAGAGTTTCCAAAATGAAAAATGGAAAATTTTCAAAATGGAAAGTTTCCTAAAATGAAAATTTTCTATTTTTGAAATCGATTTCCTAATTTGGAAGTTAGTTTCAAATTTGAAAATAAAGAACCTAAAAAGGAAAGGAGTTTCCTAATTTAGGTTAAAGCATATTTTGAGAAATTATTCCCTAATGTGGATCCCGTCAAAATAATCTAAGAATATTTATTTGGATAGTCCAAATGAATTAATTGGGCTAAAATAGTTTTGGTCCATTAGGTTTAATTAAAAGCCTTAAGATAATTTTAGTGGGAGGATAAACATTAACCTTATTGGATAAGAATGAATGTCTTAAAGATAAACATTAAGTAGTCCACATATAAAATAACTCATTAACCTTGAAGGATAAGGATGTAATAATGTAGAGTCCTAATTAGGGACTTAGGCCACCCATTTCATTGTCCTTGGAGGACAAAGAAACTCTCCCCTATAAATAGAATGAGAGGTGCGGTAAAAAAAGGGTCAATGCATACATTGAGATTCGACCAAGCTAGAAAAATATATAGCAAAATTCTACTAGTCCTAATACCAAGCTAGGGCACACTGGTCAAGAGAGAAAAAGAGAGAAAATAGTTTTCTCCTAAACCCTAGCAAGCCATACTCTTTCCTCTTTGAATAAGGTTATCACAAAGTTATCCAGGATTGATTTCGAGTGAAAAAACTTAATCGGAAAAGGTGGAGCTAACACACCATCAATTTTGAGTGCTTCTTTGTGGATATTTGAGTCGCGTGGATCATCAATAGAGGTTGGACACTTGAACGACTAATCAAAGAAAAAGAAATCTACACTACAAGAGGTAATCCTTTACTTTTATCTTGTTATTCATGTATGTATAATTAGTTGATTCAACGGCATGATCTTGGGTCTTTAGATGGAGGAAAATTTTTATTTATTCCGCACCTTCATAGGATGTATGATCCATCGAGTGAACCTTCCAGCAAAAAAAAAAAAAAAAACTAAATACCTTATTGAAATCAATCAACAAATCGATTTAGACCCATCATTCACAGCTGAAGCTCCACCTATTTTTGATGGTGAAAATTATCAAGCTTGGATAGTGAGAATGGAGGCCTAATTGGATGCTAAGTGGTCTTTGAGAGGTTGTTAAAGAGGATTATGAAGTTTTTCCATCACCTAACAATCCAACACTTAGTCAAATCAAGATTCACAATGAAAGGAAGCAAAGGAAGTCATAGGCAAAAGCATGATTATTTGTAGTCTGTCTCACCAACAATCTTTACTAGGATCATGACCTTAAAATCAATAAAGGCCATCTAGATTTTCCCAAGAAAAAATATGAAAGTGATGAGAGAAATAGAGAGATGCAAGTGCTGAACTTGATAAGGGAGTTTGAGATGCAAAGAATCAAAGACAATCAAGAAGTACTCGATAGACTTTTGAGCATTGTCAATACGGTAAGATTGCTTAGTATCGAATTTTTTATTTCTAAAATTGTTCGAAGGTTCTTGTTATAGTCCTTGAAAAATTTTAAGCAACAATTTTCTCATTAGAGAATTCTAAAGATCCGTCAAGTATCACCTTAGTAAAATTATTGAATTCATTACGAGCTCAAGAGCAAATAAGGTCGATGAGGTAAGAAGGCCCAAGTAGAAGGGGCTTAGCAAGCTAAGCTCTAAATCAATCAAAGCAACAAAGGAAAGAAAAAGATAGAAAAAGAAAAAAATATAAATACAAATAGGGCTTATGTTAATAATAGTAGTAGGCTGTGAAAACAATAAGAAGAATTATCCTCCATGTTAGCATTGTAATTAGAAAGGTCATCCTTTTTTTAAGTGCTTGGAGTAGACTAGATGTGAAGTATAGTAAATGCAATAAAATAAGGCATCATGAGAAGGTCTACGAAGCAACCTTTAACGGCAAAATGAAGCTCAGGTTGCATACTAACAAAAGGAGGAGGAAGAGTTGTTTGTAGCTTTTTGTTTTTCTAGCAGTAGCTCAAGTGAGAACTAGCTCATAGACGAGTGGTCGCACTAATCATATGACTTATGATCAAGAACTTTTCAGGAAACTTGATAAGTCAAAGGTGTCGAGAGTCGAATTCGTAACGATCAAGCACATTACAATCAAAAGAAAGGGAATTGTAGTTATTAAAAGCTACATAAATACAAAGGTAATTTTTTATGTTTTATTTATACCTAAAATTGATCAAAATTTGTTGAGTGTGAGGTAATTGCTTGAGAAGGGGTTTCAAAGTAACTTTTGAAGACAAGTTCGTGTTTGATCAAAGATGCAAGTGATCAAAAAATGTTTATAATCAAAATGATAGGCAAAAGCTTCTCTTTGGATCCAGTAGAGGAGGAGCAATCAACATATCTTACTACTAAAAATAATGTTGAGACCTAGCACAAAAGACTAGGTCACTTTCACCATCCTAGAGTTCGAATATACAAAGAAAATAGCTAGTTCGAGACTTGCCTCACTAGGAATCGAGTAACCAAACTGCAAGGCCTATCAATATGATAAGCGAGCAAGATTACCCTTCAAACAATTAGAATGGAGAGTAACAAAAAGACCGTAACTAATTCACATAAATCTAGTTATACCTTAGAAGACTCCTTCACTCAAAGGGAGTAAATATTTCATTGCTTTCATAGATGACTTTACCACAATATGCTGGATATACTTTCTCAAGTTTAACTAAGAGGTTGTAGAGGTATTCGAAAGTTCAAGCGAGTGGATTATAAACCAAAATGGCTACGGGATACAAGTTCAAAGGTCAAACAACAGGAAAAGTACCACCTCGGGATAATTTAACTCTGTTTTATGAGTAAGCTTCTATTGAGCATCAACTTACAACTTTATATACCCCACAACAAAATGGAGTTAGTGAAAGAAAGAACGGACCAATTATGGAGATATGTAGATGCATGCTTCATGAGAAAGGTTTGCCTAAGGAGTATTGGGCGTAAGCTATAAATATTATAGTATTTCTTGCTAAACGGACTTCCCACCAAAGTAGTAGATGGGAAGACTTCTTCGAGGCATGAAATGATTTTAAACCTTCTCTAAAACATTTTAAAGTATTTGGATGTTTGTGTTTCAGCTATGTACCATAGATTAAGAGGGAGAAACTTGACAAAAAAGCTAAGCTTATGATCCTTATGGGATATAACACAATTTTAAAGGCTTATAGAGTTTTTCAGCCAAACACAAAGAAAAATCTAATAAGCGAGAGATGTGCATTTCATGGAGAATGAATAGTAGAGCTGAAATGATGTTGAAAAAAAATTAGATTGTTAATCCTCCGAAGCATTAGGATGAGTCGGTGGATGAATCTCCTATAAGATGCATCGAGTTGCTTTCGACATATATTATAAACATAATGTTGTAGTTCTTGAGCTCGTAGGTTATTAAAAAGTAGGAAAAGATCCTAAATAGAGGGTTGAAATGCAAGAAGAGCTCAATATAATTGAAAAGAATCGGACTTAAGAGCTTGTGGAAAGGCTAGAACACGAAGGTGATAGGTGTCGAGTGGGTGTTCGGAATAAAGCTAAATACGGATGGCTTTATCAACAAACTCAAAGCAAGGCTTGTGGTAAAAGGTTTTGCTCAAATTTTTAGTATGGATTTCTTTGACGATTTGCTCCTATTACAAGGTTAGATATAATCGGAGTTGCTACTAGTTATTGCAAGACATATGGGTTGGAAAATCTTATGACTTAATATGAAGCTAACTTTTCTAAATGGAATTATGGAGGAAGAAATCTATATTAAGCAACCTAAAGACTTTACTAAGAAAGGGTAAAAGAACAAAGTTTGTCTACGCAAAAAGGCCTTATGTGGTCCGAAATAGGTACTAAGAGCTTGGTACAAGTAGGATTGATGAACATCTCGTTGAAGTTAGGCTTTGTTAAAAGTATTAGTAAATTAACCTTATATATCAAAGGTGATCAATCTGACTTTATTGTGCTCTCTTTGTATGTTGATGATCTCTTAGTTAGAAGTAGCAATACCGAACTCATTGAGCAATTCAAAAAGGAGATGATGAAGGTCTTTGAAATGTGAAACCTTGGAGAATTGACATACTTTCTTGGCATGGAAATCAAATAGAACCAACATGATGCATTTATTTACCAAAAGAAATATATTAAGGAGATTTTAAAGAAAATTTCAAAGAAGAATTGCAAACCAATGAGCACTCCTATGAATTAGAAAGAGAAACTCAACAAAGAAGATTGTGAAGAGAAGGTGAAAGAGGTTATTTACGAAGTCTCATTGGGTGCCTAATGTACCTTACAACTACAAAGGCTTGAAATTTAATATGTTGTGAATGTTTTGTCAAGATTCATGTATCGTGCAAGTGAGGTGCATTTCAAAGTAATAAAAATGTATTCCGAGATATGTCAAAAGAACTATGGATTATGGAGTTAAGTTTTCTTACAGTCGAATTTTAATTTTCATAGGTATTCGATAGTGATTGGATAAGGTCCATAAATGACATGAAGAGTACCTTAGGATACTGTTTTAGTTTTGGCTCATGAGTGTTCTCCTAGTGTTCTAAGAAGTAGGAGACCGTGGCTCAATCAACTGCCGAGACAGAGTTCATTCGTCGCCATAAAAGTTGTGAATCAAGCCTTAATGGCTTAGGAAAGTTTAAACTAATCTTTATATAGAGTAAAAGAAAACATAAATGTGTTTGTTGACAATCAAGTAGCCATGCAATCTCCAACAATCTTTATATATATATATATACGTCTCTGGAAAAAGAGACAAACAAGATATAGATAAGAAAGGAAAAAAAAGAAAAAAAGGAGAGAAAATAGACATAATAAAAAGACTATTTGCAAGCGTGAATACTAAAGCAAGAAGGATTGTATTGGCATTTGGATTGTGGAAATAAAGATAATGATTTAATATTATTGTCTTGATCTAGTGAAACTATTTACGAGTAAATGTTTCGATCCTAATTATTTTTATTTTGAAGTATTTATTATAATCTTCATTGGTGTTAGAGCCGAGTTTAATAGTTTCCATGATTATCCATAGAGTGATATTGATATGTCAATCGTTTGACATTTATTTTTACATAATAATTCTTGAAAATTCTTAAATTATCCAGGTATTCGATATTTGTTGTTAATATATTAATGTTTTGATATTTATTATTGTCTAAATAATGATATTTTGTTATTATCTATATGATATTCATCTAAATCCATGTAATAATAATAATAAAAAAGGCATGTCGGACTTATTCATGATACACGGCATAAGACTCATTCACAAAAAGAAAAGACCTATTTAAAAATTAAAAAAAAATATTAAAGATGGGATTTGAACCCACATCCGTTTGGATGTGATGCTTAATATAATGCCTTAGACCACTCTGCCATGCTAACCTCTTGCCATTTTTAGTAGGCAAGTAAATATACTACTAGTTTACAACGGATAAGCGGATGCTTTGGAAAACAAATTGTTGAAAGCAGGATTTGAATTCACGTTGTATTGGATCAAAATTCTTAATCAGTCACGTCAAACCAACTTAGCCGATGCGTCATGTTGGTTCAAAGTTGTTGATAAATTAATATTATTCTTAAGTATTCGGTCGGGATTATTGATGATTGATTATTTTTGTGTTTAATCTCATGAACTATTTATGTATAGTAATTTGAGTTATGTGTTTATATATTTTTATTTTCATTTGAAATTTATATATATGAACATATGCTATTTATGAAGCACTATATTTTTCTCATATTTTTTTTTGCTTTATAAATGTTTAGTGAAAATTATGAGATAAATTCAAATGATGTAACTTTTTTAAATTAAGTTATTAAAATCAAACATTTGAGTATGGATGATGATAGGGAATATAGTGAACTCTCGATTCTATATCTTATGTTAGATTTTAATAGTTAATTTAAGAAATTAGTGAAACATACATAAATATTGATATTACATGTAATGTCTCTTTGCAATAATTGATTGTCAAAATGGCAACAAAACACGTCATTGTTGACATGAATAAGGGCAAAAAGCTTGATGAGGACAACTATAACATATGACATGCTAAGATACAATATGTCCTAGAAGAGCAAGAGGCTTTAAAGGCTATTAATCATGAGATGATTGAGCCTCATCCGATGATGGGAATAACCTTGCCCGAGTATCGTCGAGATATCACGAGCATATCAAGCTCGGAAGAAGGTAAATTCCACTCGCAAAGGGAATCCTAATTAGTTCTATGAAAGATGATCCGGTTTTTAAGTACCAAAATCATCCAACTGCTTATGCCATCCGGGCAGACCGAGGAAGGAGTTTGGAGGGACCACTGTCTCCAAACTAAGACGATTGACAATAAAGTTCGACACTTATAAGAAGGTTCCAAACAAATCTATGAAGCAGACACTAAAGGACATGTCGAACATGATTATAAAAGCTGAAGCAAGCTGGGTATGTCTAGGCAAATGAACAAGTACAAACCGTTATATGATCTATTCCCGATAGTTGGCATGTTAAGTGGGAAAAGCTTGATGGGGACAACTATAACATATGGCATGTTAAGATATAATATGTCCTAGAAGCGCAAGTGGCCTTTAGAGGCTATTAGTCATGAGATGATTGAGCCTCGGTCCGATGATAGAAACAACCTTGCCCATTATCGTCGAGATAGCACGAGCATATCGAGTCTAGAAGAAGGTAAATTCCACTGCAAAGAGAATCCTAATTAGTTCTATGAAAGATGATTTGGTTTTTAAGTACCAAAATCATCCAACTGCTTATGTCATCTTGGCAAGCACTAAGGAAGGACTTTGGAGGGACCACTATCTCCAAACTAAGACAGCTTAATAATCAAGTTCGACATTTATAAGAAGGTTCTAAAAAAATCTATGAAGCAGCACTCGAGGGACATGTCGAACATGATTGCGGAACCGAAGCAAGCTAGGTATGACTTAGCAGATGAACAACAAGTATAAGTCGTTATCCTATCTCTTCCTAATAGTTGGGAACATATAAAAGTGAACATGACTCACAATGATAATAACGGGACATTTGTTGACGTTGCTCTCCATATTGAGCTAGAAGATGAACGCGCTTAAGACAAGAAAGCTAAATGCATTAGCATATGTGGTCGAGTCTAGCTTTAAGAAAACTTCGAGCTTTAAGCGTAAGTGGTGTGGTAACAAGAAAGAGAAAGAGTCCGGACGGGGACCAAAGAAGAGGGCCAAGGTTTTTAAGCACAAGAGCGGAAAGCCCAATGAAAAGAAAGATAAGACCAAACCGACTTGCTGTAACTCGTGGCAAGTCGGGTCACTTCGCTCGTGAGTGTAATGGGTCGAAGGAGGTATTGTCTTTAAACATTTATTCTACTAATGCTTATGTTTCTAGTACTATAAAGCTTGTTGAATCTCATCTGTTGTGGACTCGTAGATTCGGGAGCCACCCACTATATAACTAGAGATAGAGATGCAATTATGGAATTTTATCGGATTCCAAATGGGACGTAATGGATATATATGGGTAATAACTCGAGGGTTGAAGTGCTTAGACTTGGTACGTGCAAGTTGAATTTTTAAGAAGGAAAGGCCTTATATCTACATGATGTCCTTTACGCTCTAGAGATTTGACAAAATTTGGTCTCTGTAGTTGTTCTATTAAGATTAGGATACGATTTGCATTTTTATGGTAATATTTTAGACATATTTACCGGTTCTATTTATTTAGGATCCGGTTATATCATGGATGATTTTATAATATTGAATAGCAAATATTATAATATGAATAATAATGTATGTTTTTCTATGCTAACTAGTTCTAGCAATGATAATATAGATATTAATCTATGGCATGCTAGATTAGGGCATATAGGGTAAGATAGAATGAAAAGATTGGATCGAGATGGTCTTCTATAATCTATCATGAGAATTGACTTGCCCACTTGTGAATATTGTATACAAGGAAAAGCAACTAGAAAACCATTTGGTAAAGCCAAGAGGGCGATATTTCTTTTACAATTAATACATTCGGACATTTGTGTTCCTATGAATGTTAAAGCCGGATATGGGGCATCTTATTTCATTATTTTTATAGATGACTTGACTCAATTTGGTCATGTCTTTTTGATCTCCCATAAATCAACAAGGTTGAGAATTAATTAGACAAAAGAATTAAAACTTTGAGGACCGAGTAGAGGTCGTGAGTATCTATCGGATCAATTTAAGGATCTTTGTAATGAGAAATGAATAACTAGGTAACTTATAATTCCTAGAAAACCATAAAAAAATGATGTAGCAGAGTGTAAGAATCGTATATTATTAGACATGGTTAGATCCGTGATGGCACATGTAAATCTCCCAATTCGGTTTTGGGGAGGTGCATTAATGATTGCGATCTATGTACTTAATCATGTGCGTTCAAAATCAATAGCCTCTACACCCTATGAGTTATGGACGGGTCGTAAACCCAATTTGCATCATTTGCACCCATGGGGATTTGCCACATATATTCATAATAATTCTCATAAGTGCAGCAAATTAGGGCCTAAATAAAAGAAATGTATCTTTATAAGATACTCTAAATACTCAAACGGATATGTTTTCATTGGTGAGGACTCGACGGATGAATGATTGAAAAAGAATCTCGAGATGTCACTTTTCTAGAAGATCTTTTCCCTAAAAAGAATGAGATAGATAAAAATGGTCTTCATTTTTTGAGATAGAAGAAGACGATGATATGCCTAAAAGTTGATCGAAGTCGATGCTCAACTAGATATGTAAAACTCTCTTCTTTCGAGTGGGAGTTTTGAAAGAACAACACCACTATCTCAATTGAGTGGGAGGAATGAGGACGATCCAATTTCAATTAGTGTTAATAATGATCCTTATTTACGTAGGAGCAATAAACCGAGAATTCCTTAAAAACGATTTGAAATTGAGAATGAAGCCTACATTGTAACCCCATAAGATGGTGAAGAACCTAGAATAGTGCAAGAGGCACTATCATGTCTTGCTAAAGAGAAATGGAAAGTTACAATAGAAGAGGAAATGGAATCCATGAAGGTAAACCAAGTGTGGAGTTTGGTTGATTTTCTCGCTAGGTCATAAAGCCATTGAGAATAAATGGATTCTCAAAATAAAACTAAAGGCAGATGGATCAATTGAACGATATAAAGGTTGTCTTGTGACTAAAGGTTTTACCCAAAAAGAGGATATAGATTACGAGGAAACCTTTTCTCCTGTTGTTAGGTTTGCCTCGATAAGATTAATTTTAGCCATTGTTGCATATTTAGATTTAGAATTACATCAAATGAATGTAAAAATGATTTTCCTTAATGAAGAGTTAGAGGAAGAAATCTATATGGAACAACCTATAGGTTTCATTGTTGAAGGCCAAGAGCACAAAGTTTGTAAGCTCCAAAGATCTATTTATGGTCCGAAACAAGCATCTAGACAATGGTACCTTTTTTTTCATAAGGCAATAATGACTTATGATTTAAGATGATTGAGGAAGACCATTGTGTTTAAATTAAAAAAGCTGAAGAGAATTTTTTGAAAATGATTTAAAATTGAGAATGAAGCGTACATTGTAACCCTACAAGATGGTGAAGAACCCGAACGAGTGTAAGAGGCACTAACATGTCTTACTAAAGAGAAATGGAAACTTGGAATAAAAGAGGAAATGCAATACATGAAACTAAACCAAGTGTGGAGTTTGGTTGATCTTTCGTTGGGTCGTAACGCCATTAGGAATAAATGGATTCTCAAAATAAAATGAAAGATAGATGGATCAATTGAACGATATAAAGCTCGTTTTATGGCTAAAGATTTTACCTAAAAAGAGGGTATAGACTACGAGGAAACCTTTTCTCTTGTTGTTAAGTTTGCTTTGATAAGATTAATTTTAGCCATTGCATATTTAGATTTAGAATTACATCAAATGGATGTAAAAACGGCTTTCCTTAATGGAGAGTTAGAGGAAGAAATCTATATGGAACAACCTATAGGTTTCATTGTTGAAGGCCAAGAGCACAAAGTTTGCAAGCTCCAAAGATCTATTTATGTTCTAAAACAAGCATCCAAACAATGGTACTTTCGTTTTCATAGGGCAATAATGACTTATGATTTAAGATGATTGAGGAAGACCATTGTGTTTAAATTAAAAGAACTGAAGAGAATTCCTCAAAAATGATTTGAAATTAAGAATGAAGCCTACATTGTAATCCCACAAGATGATGAAGAACCTAGAACAGTGTAAGAGGCACTAACATGTCTTACTAAAGAGAAATGGAAAGTTGCAATAGAAGAGGAAATGGAATCAATGAATCTAAACCGGGTGTGGTGTTTGGTTGATCTTCCGCCAAGTCGTAAAACCATTGGGAATAAATGGGTTCTCAAAATAAAATGAAAGGCGAGATGGATCAATTGAACGATATAAAGCTCATCTTGTGGCTAAAGGTTTTACCCAAAAAGAGGGTATAGACTACAAAGAAACCTTTTCTCCCGTTGTTAGGTTTGCCTCGGTAAGATTAATTTTAGCCATTATTGCATATTTAGATTTAGAATTACATCAAATGGATGTAAAAACGACTTTCCTTAATAAAGAGTTAGAGGAAGAAATCTATATGGAACAACCTATAGGTTTCATTGTTGAAGACCAAGAGCATAAAGTTTGCAAGCCGCAAAGATCTATCTATGGTCCGAAACAAGCATTCGAACAATGGTACCTTCGTTTTCATAAGGCAATAATGACTTATGATTTTAAGATGATTGAGGAAGACCATTGTATTTAAATTAAAAGAACCGAAGAGAAGTTCGTAATTCTATCTTTATATGTTGATGATGTTTTAATAGCTAGGAATGATAAAAATTTTATCATGTCTATCACAAGCATGGTTATCCATAAATTTTGACATGAAGGACATTGTAAAGCAAACTACATTTTGGGAGTTAAGATCATTAGAAATCGTTCAAAAATTTTTTTGGCTTTGTCACAAAAACATTATATCCGGAAAATTTTAGAACGCTTTCATATGAGTAATTGTAAGTCCGTGGACACCCCTGTGTCAAAATGTGAGTCTTTAAGTAGTAAAATGTGTCCTAAAAATCTAGAAGATAAAAAGGAGATGTGTAAAGTATCATATTCAAGTGCAGTTGGAAGCTTTATATATGCAATGATGTGTACTCGTCCGGATATATATTTTACCATTGGTTTGGTTAGTCAATTTCAGTTGAATCCCGGTCGAGAATATTGGAAGACTATTAAAAAGATCTTGAGATATCTCGAGGGCACTATGAATTATTGTACGTGTTACCAAGGGAGAAATTTACATTTGAATGGATACTCGGATGTTGATTAGGGAGAAGACCTTGATGAGCATAAATCCATTTACGGCTATACTTTTCTACTTAACAATGGCATAATCTCTTGAAAAAGCAAGAAACGGACCTACATAGCTTTGTCTACTATGGAGGTTGAATTTATAGCATATTCGATTCTTTGTGTAAGGAGCGAGTTTGGTTAAGGAGATTCTTTGAGGATTTAAAAGTTAATAGTAATAGTTTGGGGTCTATTATCGTACTATTGTGACAACCATGCGGCTATTGCTTATACTAAGGATCCCAAATACTATAGTAGAACCAAACATATTGACACTTAAGTATAACTACGTTAGAGACATCATAGGAAAAAGAGAAGTGTTAGTACAATATATATCTACGCATCAAATGATAACGGATCCTCTCACAAAACCTATACCAAGAGATGTGTATCTTAGACGAGTTAAATCTTTTGGAATGTGTAGATTTTAACTTTGTCATGATAATGAACGAGTTGAGCTTGTATATTATACTATTTTATTATGAATGCAATGTGATATATATTTACATGTTATGTATGTTACTTTTTTAAAGCTCAATTTTTTAAGTCACACGAGTTTAGATTGACTCTCTCACGCGAGCAATCGCCTTTATCATTAATGAAAACGAGTAGAGATGAGACAATGCTCCTTTAGCGTTATTAAGAGCGAGTAGAGTGGAGATAAGATTAAGAAAGTGTCGCCTTAATTATAAAATTAAGATGAGATTGTAAACCAATATATATTTCTTTTACAATTGATTTGGAAAGCTCGATCTAAATAACTTGTGAAAGCTAGATTTGAGATCTTAGTGATTAAAACTCGTTGAGAGAAAACACCATGAGAACTCGGAGTTAGTCATTTATGTCCAATGATTGAACTAAGATCCGTACGAGTGTGTATAAGATATGATGAATGGGAACACTATAGTATGTGATTCATACCACGTGTGCTAAAACAATCACAAAAGATAATGGAAGAATGAATCCTCGTTTCTCTACTATGTGAGATCTTTAGAGGAACAATAATATTCTCTAGATAATACCCTTATCACTTTTACTATTATTCGAGATCTAGGCTCGGTGTTTGCTATCTTACCTAGCTACTTATGATCATGTGTGATTCGATTTATAGAACTTGTCTAGAAAAGCGACTAAGCTTTAAATTAAGAATTTCGAGTAAGAAAGGAAGATGTGTTCGGTATATTCATAGGCGGGCAATCATGTCGCTTGAGAGAAGCATTACTTGGGAATAGTGTGGACATGATTATGGATATAAAATATGATATTAGATTAATACCGAATGAGGGATTTGATATAATGAGATATTCAATACAAGGAACCATATAGGATATTGTGAGATTTACGATATATTATATCTCGTATATCATTCATTAATCTAAGGTAGTAGCTACTATGTTATTCCTAACAAATGTATAGTAATAAGCTCCCAAAATGCAGGAATGCTCGCTCGGTCGCACGATCCATTTACTTGTATGAACATATACCTTTTTGTTTTACCATCGATATTGCAGAGAGCCTCGCATAGGGTCTAGCCCGTCATGTGCGAGTGGGAGATGTTAGAAAAATAAAAGAATTTGGATCGAGTCGCCCATGATAGGTCAATCCAATAAGAAAATAATATTGTCAAAACGAGTTACAGGGAAATGTTGTTTCCCTTCATCTCCTATGCATATATATATATTTATGCGTCCATGGAAAAAGAGAGATAGACAAGATATAGATAAGAGAGAAAAAAATAAAAAAAATAAAAAAGGAGAGAAAACAAACATAATAAAAAAACTCTCTACAAACAGAATACTAAAGCAAGAAGGATTGTCTTGGCACTTGGATTGTGAAAATAAAGATAGTGATTTAATATTACTGTCTTGATCTAGTGAAACTATTTACAGATAAGTGTTTCGATCCTAATTATTTTTATTTTTGAAGTATTTATTATAATCTTCAGCTGCTTTTGTGAGTAAAATCCTACACTATTATATAAAAACAGGTTGACCTATTTACCCTTTTGATTGTTAAATATTGTTTCATTGCAGCTTACATACATCACCAGATTTACACTTGATTTGATTGAACAAAAGAAAATAACCCAGGACAAGAACTCTCTGGTGACATGATACACCAAAGGCATATATGATGTTTACAATCAAATAGACTAGACTGTCAAATTTGAGAGAGGAAACAGAAAATGAGGTAAAATGTGGGTATGCTAAGGAACTGCCTCATTGAAGACCATAAACAAGCAATGCACCAACTGCACCAACTCCAGCCAGCAGCCCAATAATGACCCCAATAGGAGGCAATCCACCTCCTACTGCTTTTCCAGTGTTCACATCGTATCGAGCAAATCTCTTCTTTGGTGCGCTACATTGTGGGCATACATATGCATCCGGCTGCATAAAACAACACAAGAAAGCAATCAATAAACTTTTGACCTATGATTATTTGGTCAAAAAGAGGTAAAACGTGGCTTTATATGTCATGTCATAAATCAATTTAGTAACATCAAATTAGAGAAATCTTTAGTAATCATTATGAGACAACAAACTTCAACCAAATATTGTAGAAAAATGTTTGAGTTTCATACGCGAGTGAAGAATCTCATATAAGTTAGTAATGGAGAGGTTTGAAGTGCTTAGATATACAATGGACCCATGATCTTAGTCTAAGATTTTGGGTTAAGATGATGTCCATCCTTGTGTGTAAGCCTCTCGTGTGCAGACTCAGGTGCAGACAGGAGTGACTTCCTAGTACAGATCTTCCCAACAAGTGGTATTAGAACCGATGGTTCGGTTTGGATCGAGTGGCGATTGTGGATAGCCTCTCATGGCTTTGCCGGTTTCTCCATTGTTGAGCAAAAGAGCTAACTTTCAAGCTGTATGACCCTTTAGTCTAGACTTTTGGATTAAGGTGACGTCTATCTTTATATGTAAACCCTCTCATGTGTAGCCCAAGTGACTCCCTAGTGTAGATCTCTTCCAACAAGAAGCATCTCTATGTTTACATACCTCACTCTCTCACAAGCGAAGGCCCACACCCAATGAAGATGATCCTCGACGTGCCTTAGCCAATATTTCCTTTTATGTCTTCCATTCTTTTCTCTATCACTGATCAATAATCATCTCAATAGTTGCTCTGTTTTGTTTAATTCAATCTATTCGCTATCTCTCCCCAGATAACTGATAATTGTATATCATCTTCATGATTACTTAGGAAAAAGAAGAACGTAAAAACTCTCTAAACAAATGAGACAAACTTGCCTGCTCCTCAAAAGGTTTCTGTAAGGTGTATATAAATCCACAATCAAGGCATATGTGAGTTGCTCTAGCCTGCAAAAAGCTTTACATTATTAGTGTTTAGCGACCAGACAAGTAAGAACTAATTTCATACAAAAGCATGCTATTAAAACATTAAATTGATTTAGAAAATTATACAGAATTGCATAAAAAGAAAAAATAATCTTGCCTTTTGGGCCTCAGTCAACTTCCTTCCAAAGCGAGGAGGGGCAGGACGCTTCGGCAGCCGTTTGACATCTACTTCTGCCCCTCTGTTTTGCAATAGAGATCAACGCGCTGTCAGTTTTGAAGAACACATATAACTAAAGGAAAATGAGTTATCAGCTTATGTACGCTTATAGTACTCCAAGAATTAAGGCTGTATTTTATTCTTGGTGTTTTGGAACTTCATTGATAGACATAGATGGCAAAAATCAGCATATACCAGCCATACTACCACAATCTATTAGAAGAGACATTCTCCAGCAGATTTATTTGATTAACCACTGGAAGTTGTCAAAACTTGTGGAATAAAAGCCTGGGTGGCAAATGGCAAGAACAATAGCTTATACAAAAACTCTTATCTGAACTTCCTTCGTTAGTGCTCAGAAGCGGGATAAACATACATACTCCCAATAAACCCGACCTTGTAGGTTCTTTTCATACAGTCCTTGTTCACTATAGATAGTTTAATTTTACTAGTATCAAGAATGCTATCTCTACTTATGAGTTAAACATGAGATGCACAAGCAACGACCTCCCTTAACAGAACCTATAATTTGATAAATATTTGTCCATAATATTTGTTGTTCAATCAACATAATTAATTCGTCTTAGCTTACCTACGCTACGTCTTTACTCAAGTTGTCATCAATTGAAATCACAGTACTTTCTATGGTAGAACTTATTTTTCATGGCTACTAGCTATGCATATCTTTAATTATGGATCTTTGAGATATTCAATTAAAAATTGTTACTTTCCAATAACAAGTCATCAAATTCTGTATTGTACAGGAATTTCAAAGTAGTGCATTTGTTCATCACCTACAGTCTAATTTCTCTTCTACTGTCCATTTTAGATATGCAAGGTCACTCCTTAATAACCAACACAAACAGAGGGGCTACCCAAAGAAGCTACTAGCTATGCATTTCTCTTCATTCATATAATTGGAATCCCAATTCTGTGAATCTTACGCCATCACTAATCTCACAAATGTATTGTGAATATAGCAGAAATTAGACGGTAGAGGGAAAGATCACCTGCTAACAACAAAATAAACAGAATCTGGCTTTGCTTGGATGGCAGTTTTAGTAAACCCCAGCTTATCAGCAGGCCAAAGTTCATCCCCAAAGAAGCTACTAGTGTAGAGTACCTGGTCCCCTGCTTTTAGCCCTGATTTGGCTGCATTCCCACCCCGCTCTACAGCCTAATTACTAATGTCAATTTCATCAGTAACAACTAACAAAAGAATGACCAAAACACAAAAACGTAGAATGCAATTATAAGGAGACTCACAGCGATTACTACAACACCAGCAGCCTTTTGACCCAAAGTGAGCCCCAGTGGCTTGTCAACCTCAACCTCAATTGTCTTTGCAGCCCCAGCTGTCCTGGCAGTGACCCGAAGCCCTGTTCTTACATTGACGAAACTGCTGCTTTTGTTATTAGGCATGAAGATATCTGAGCAACCCCTTTTGCCATCTTGAAGTGTTAGTCCTTGAAAGTTGGTTTTCTATGAAAGAAAGAAAGAAAGAGAGAAAGAATTGTATTTATTCATTAATTCTCACTTGCCAGTAAAACAAATATGCAAGACATAAATTAACCTGGCCGCAATGAGAGGAAATGAGTGATTTTGTAGATGTAGCTGCGGTAGTTTTAACGGAGTGGTTCTTGCTAAAGGTTGCAGAGCAAGATGTGGAGGTGGTTCCTGCAACTAGAGCTGACGACATTGCTGATACCTCTTACCCAGATCGCTAGAAAGAGCATGTATGTCTTGTATTGTGGTAATAGTCAGTAAAATTGGTTACTCTTCTTGTTCAAGTTTGTGGATAGAAAATGGTACGAGTAGATAACCTTCTAGTGGCAGCAGTATTGGCATTTGGCATATGGATTGTGGCCATGGTGGGACTGGAAGCTAGAGGAGCCACGACACGCGCCTTTCTTTCTTAAATTATTACTTGTTCAGCTTTACTATCACTAATCCTAGCGAAGAGGAAGTATAAAAACTTAGGCACTATCGACATCCAGTGGAATTTTCAATACACAGTATATTACATAATCAGAGTGTTTCAACTCGTTGTCATAACGGGTATGATGCATGGAGATGATAATGAATAAAGTAAAATAATCCTTCTCGACTGATCATAGATGGGATGAAGTTTTTTTTTTTTTTTTTGTTTAATTTTTTTTACTTGTGAGGTATTCATTGGATATCCCAACCAATCTGGATTTTTCTATTTTTTAATTTTAATTATAGTACCTTACAAAAACACTTTAATAAATTATTATATAAAATCTTTCATATCTAATAAATTATTTTTATTTAAGATAGAGATAAAATTCTAGAAGAATCAACCTTACAGCAACTATTTTACAAATATCTTCTAATTGAAAAACTAATACAACTTATCGAAACAATCAAATAATAAAAAATCCTCAAACAAAAGTAAACATGAACAACAAGTCAATCCATATTATAACAAACCTCTTTATATGTGTGAGAAATTTCAACCTGCCACAACTGATTAAAGAGTTCACGAATGGTATAAATCAGTTGACTGTAGTCGAAATGATAGTCACTCGGAGAAGAAAGTAATGGAATAATCAATTTTGAGTCAACTAGTTAGCAACCTGCGCTTCGCCGCAGGCTTGGTATAACCATTAGAATTCAGCAGGAGGTGCATAATGAGCTAAATTCAGTAATTTCTGAGTGTTAGTATTGGCTATGGTAGTGTTGTTGTGGTTTTTTTTTTTTTTTTTGGTAATTTTACAGATCCTCAAAAATATATTAAATTAAAAAAAAATCTATTCAATGTTATGATTTTTTTTAATCAAGATCTTGTATTTGAATAGTTATTTCTTGTGTTTTTCATAAATTTTCTTATATTTTTTTCTTTATTCAAATTCTTAACTAAAAACTTGTTTTATAAATTATTTTTTTCTAAGAATCTCAAACAAATTATGAAAAAACTTTTAATCTTTAAATTAAGTTTATATATAAATTTGGTTTAAAGGTTAAATGATATTTCATTGTTATCATTTAATATACAACATTTTTTTCAAAACCAAAGTTAATTAATCAAAATCATTTGGAAAGCCAAATAATTTGAAACAATAATAATAATAATAATGATAATTGATGTCAAAAACAATTATTATAGTTTTTTTTTAAATCCAAAACCGTATTTGTAATATGAATATTTGATAAAACTTAATGTTCAAAATTGTAGCCATATAAAATATAACTTTCACACTTAACATAAATATACATATTTGTAATTAATATTGTGTAAATAGTTAAAAAAAAATGATTTTTTTAGTTTATACACTTGACTTATAATAGTGTAAATAGTATATTGAGTCATTAACATAGGTTTTTAGAAAAAGGATCAACTAATTTATTTTTTCAAATTAACAAGACTAATTTGTAATTGACTCCATTAAACACTGCACATGCAGGCCTTTGAATTTGCTGCATGGAACACATACCCAATATAAAAAATTGAGAGTAAATTATATCCTAACTCCTTTAGTTTTTGATAAATGAACTAATTAACTAATTTTATTTTTCAAATTAATTATTAATTTAATCCCTATTCATCCTATTTAATATAAAATATTTTATTTTTCATCACTCTTTTCATTCTATAAATTTATTTATTGTTTGTGTTTTATAATTAGTTTTTAAAATAAAAAGACCAACTAATTTATTATTTCAAAATAAAAGGACTGATGTATAATTTAATTAACTAAAGCCTATACATGCAAGTTTTGATTCTTATCCTCTATCAAATCTGAATCTGCACGTAGCTTTACATGGCGGGGTTGGGTGGCTTAGAGGCATTATAGAGTATAGGTTTCTGCATTTGTCTCTATGGCTGAATCTGAGTTTTTTTTTTTTTTTTACATGCATAAAAAATACTCATTGATTCCAATAAAAAAAAGTTTTTGCAGATTAAAAAAAAAAAAGAATAGTATTACGGATTTCAAAAAACAATTATGCATGATCGTGAAAGAGAAGCCGCTCATGCAAAAGTTTTAAAGAAAAATCATAACACTTGCAGCAAAAAAAAAAAAAAAGAAAGACAACTGTAATTATTATAAATGTTTGGAACTCGTGCTTGGTGCTTTCAGAAAATTAATCCTAGCCAGTTGATGAACATCAATCTGGACTCTTATTTTATCTCACTAAGAATTGCTCCGTACAAATGTTAAAAACCTCAAATTACCCTCTCTTCTATTTTGTGAATATATTTGGAATATAATACAAAGAACTCAATTTTATAGCTACCACATCTCAAAAAAAAAAAAAAAAAAATTGAAGGTTTTTTTACTTAATATTGTTTATTTCTTTTATAAACATGTATTATTATTTGTGAGCGTAAATAATTAATATTTCATTGTTGTCATTAATTTAGACGTCTTGATATATTAAATTAATACATAATATGAAAAATTATATTTTTAAAAACTAAATTACACACAATTTCTACTTCCATCTCACATATGACTTGAGCTTTTATGGCAATTTCATGTAATCAAAGTAAACACGTGATGCATACCAATGTTACATTCATGCTATGAGCTTTTTAAAGAAATTAAAAATAAAACAACCTAATGACTGCTGACAATTCATAATGATTTTAGCAAAACACTTGCCTAGACATAAGACATGAGTCTTTGAGTCCTTAAACCCAAGGAAAATGCCTTGACTGGCCCAAATGAACTACAATTGTTGGAGCACCGATTGCTTTGAGTTTGAGTAACCCTTTTGCTGGAATGCGCATCAATGAAGCCTGTGCAGAAAATTAGGTTCAGAAAACAATCCACCCAACAAATAAAAAAATCACATGAAAATACATTTTTATAATAAAAGAAAAGAAGAACTGATACAGTAAATGAAGTATCAGGATTACTTATAGGTGGTATGCCATAACGTTGAGAAATATTCTAGATCCTAGATAACAAAATCACAAACATGAATTAAAAGAAGCATTAAAACTAAAATAAACCAATAAATTTATTCATAATAATACTAAAATCCATAGCCAGTTGTGAACCACCAACCACATGATAACAATATCACTCACTGAATCTCTAAAATACTCATATATAACACTGTCGTTAAAAAAACCCTAGATCCACCACTGATAAAACACTAATTACTTAACAAAACTATAAATAAATCTCAAAACCATATCCAATCTCCTAATTGCATGTCACTCCTTCAGATCTTGAGTCCATGTCCAAAACAGAGGCACCGTGGCTGAGACACAAACAAAGCTTAAGGAAGGAGAGATGCTAGCAGCGGCGGCCGTTGGTGTAGGAGCTGGAGTAGAGACGGGAGCGATAGCATGAACGGGGATGGCAACGAAAGGCAGAGCCAAAATGGCAATGAGACTTGCTTTTGAGAGTGCCGTTTGTTTGTTAATGGGATTTTTGAAAATTAGAAATGAGAGAATGTGAAAGAAATTGAAATGCAAGAGATTTATGATTTGTTATGTGAACTGGAAAGGAGAAAGAGGGAAAGGGCGTTTATACAGGAGTGAGAGAGGGAAAGGTGCCTTGGTAGAGGAAGAAATGAAATGACAAAAAAGGATGAAAATCAAGAAAAGAAAGATCATACGGCAGGGAGGATAAAGTGTTATCAAACAACTATAATGGCATAAGAGAAATTTATGTTGTAAAACATGGGTTGCAAACAATCAAGTTGCTAAACAACTAAAAGCATAGAAACATTGGCTGCCAACAAAACCATTAAAAATTAAAAAATCCAACGGATGATATGAAATCCAACTGCTGACAGCTAAACCAACAATCTGTAAAAAGGAAGCAATGGGTCAGATGCAACAAAAAGCAACAAACAGTGTAAATGAGTGTTAGTCCATAGTGAAATTTGAGTCGCAATAAATAGTTAATGAATAGTAATCATCCTAGTTCTTTTAGTTTTTCTGGTAATTTTAAGCAGGCGAGCAACACCTATTTATGATCAGAATACCAAACCATATGTAAACCAATAAGGATGCCCAAAAGCAGTGTGAAGCAAACTTAAATCTATTATGTATCCATATTTTTGTGATTTTTAGATATTTACATGCGATTTTTATCTAATATTATACTTTTGTTCTTAAGGTTTTTAAAATTTTTGTTTTGATTTTCACTTTTATTTATATCTCAGTTGATCCTTGATTATAAAAAAGAAAGAAGAAAGAAAGTCACGTCTAGACACATTTCGACTAGGGATCTTTTTATTAATTTGTTTCTCGATACGAGAGTTTATTTATGATAATTTTAAGTTATAAAATTATTAAAAAAGATAAATTGAGATTCCAAAATATTTTAAGATTTTGAATTTGATCTGATTTTTTTTTTTTTTTAGTAAAATGAGTTTTAAGCCTCCAAATGAATTTCTTGGCTCTATTTCAATGTTTTTAAAGTGTCTTGGGACAAAAATAATTAATGAATTGGCTTTTAGAGCCTAGAAACTAGAAATTTTGATTTTTCAGCGAAGTTGCCGACCAATTCAAATTCATCAGAATTACAGATGGACCACGCATCACCTGTTATGCATGTGCAGGCGACACGTCGTCTGCTACCTATGACTCGAGTGACACGTCATCTATTTGTTTTTTTTTTAAAAAAAAAAAATTTGATTGGACTACGTAGGTATTCTTTTAAATTGTAATACTAAATATTGAGTCTATTGATGGGACATTCAACCTATTTTGATCCCGATCAATTAAGATTTAATTGAATTGAAGGAGTCGGACACTAGTAAATTGATGAAAGTGCCATCCCTAATGTTGTATAGTGTCTACTAGTTTTTTTACTTACAATGTACAAGTTACATAAAATAATTTTTACAAAATTATTTTATTTTAATGTGTCGTATTATATTGTGTGTCTATCAAAATATATCAAATCAAAACTGAATAACAATTTATTCAATTTTATCATTCTTAATCAAAATTTTATATTTGATTAATTATTCTTTATATTTTCATAAATTTTTTATTAAAAAAAAATTTATTTATCTCTATCCATATTTTTAGCTAAACCTTATTTTGTAAATTATTTTTTTTACTAAGCATCTTTTTACCTTAAAAGTTTTAATTAAAAAAATCAAAGAAAAAAAAACACCAAAGTGACCAAAACGAAACAAAATAGTGAGACCAAAATGGAATAAAAAAATATTTATGGATTAAAAAAACAATGTTTAAAAAAAGAGACCAAAGTGTAATGTCACGAAAACTTTCATAAATAAATGCCTTAAAAATGTTTAAAAACTATAAAAAATACTATTATATAATGAAAGAAATAATGCATCCGAGTCTTAGTGAATAATGCGAATGAGTTTGGATGAATAATACTTCAAATAGTATAGTAAATAGTAACCGATGGTTTTAGTTTAGTTTTTTTTTGTAATAACCGTCAATGCACTTTTAGAAATTAATGATTTTATTCTTGGATAAATTATCATATCTTTTTTCTTAATAATTTTATCATAATCAATTCAAAAAAAGGTCGACTTTAATGAAATACTATATTATTTAATTTATACATATTTAAAATTATTTGAATTTTAAAATATTTTACACATACTATAATTATGACTAGATTTTTATTCAATCTATGCTACGGATTGGAAATAACATATAAAGTTATTTAAAAAATAATTTCGAGTTTGATGATACTTATTATATTATGAATCTACAAAATATTTCAAATCAAAAGTAAAATCAAAACTATTGTTTTGAATTCTATGTTTAACTAATCATTTATTATGTTTTTCATAATTTTTTTTTGCTAAAAAACACGATTTATTCTTTTATATTTGAATTCTTAACTAAAAACTTGTGAGAAAATTAAAAAATCTATGGATTCTTACTAAAACTTTTCTTATAATTTTTTTTCAAAAAAATCTAAGACAAATTATCTAAAAAATACTTTTATTCTTTAGATTATATATATATATATATATATATATATATATATATATATATATATATATATATATATATATATATATATCATGCTTTTATCATTTAAAAATTCAAATAATTCATTATATAAAAAAACTTAAGAGCAAATAATCATGTTCTAGAAATTCATTATATATATTTAACCATGTTATACCATTTAAAAATTAAAAGAATTTATCATATAAATTATATCAATTTTTTTAAAAACAAATAAAAATATTCTAAAACTTCATTAAAAAAATCCATACATAAATCTCTCTCCTCCCTTCCTCTCTTTTTATTTCTCTCTCCTCTTAGTAGCTAGAGACCGAATTATAATACAAATAAAATTATGGATCAAAATAAAAATTATTGAAAAAATGAGGGATAAAAAAATAGTATGAGTAAAACTTTACATGTAAAATGCTTGAAAAAAATCTTAAAATTACTTAAAAAAAAACTATTAAAAGGTATGCTAATAGTGTTTCTGAATGAATTAAATGACTACAAATATACTTAGAATGACAAAGATACCACTTCTTTCAAATTATAAAAATATCATCAAGTGGATAATATTACTTGCGTATGTGAACATTACACGAATAGTAAAAACTCAATAATTGTGATAACACGATGATCTCAAGTCATAAGAGGCTTATAAAATTAAAGATTCCGGCAAAGCAAATGATCTCTCTCTCATACGCAACCCCCCAGCTGTCCACTCTCTATTGTTTCCCCAATCAGTTGCCTCTCCCCTTTTGAGAAACCCGAAAAAGCAGGTGAACCATGTCCGTCACTACCGGCATGCTACCATACAGCACGTCCCAACCTCAAGGCTTCCACAGCATCCGCATGCGCAAACCCATTTCTTACCTCCACAAATATCGCACGTGCCTTGCTCCACCACCAAGTCGTTTCCGGATGACACGTTGTGCGGCGGCAACCACGGACGTTACCGATACTCGAGAGCTTAAGCAAGGCATAGCGGAGCTCTACGACCAGTCGTCTGGTCTCTGGGAGGACATATGGGGAGACCACATGCATCACGGGTTCTACGACCCGGATGAAATAGTTTCCGGGACTGATTCGGATCACCGGGCTGCCCAGATACGAATGATACAAGAGGCCCTCAGTTTTGCCGGCGTTTCGGGTTTGTTAGTTATTTCTTGCTGGCTCTATTTCCATTTACCAATTATCATATCTCAGTATGTGAATGAGAAGAAGCTTAAAAATAAAGTCTTGGTCCATTAATTTTATATCTGAATTGGTAACTAGAGGACCAAGGAAAAAGGCCAAAGAATGCGGTTGATGTTGGGTGTGGGTTAGGAGGCAGCTCCAGGTATATAGCAAGGAAATATGGAGCCAAATGCATAGGCATCACACTTAGTCCCATCCAAGCCCAGAGGGCCAATGCTCTTGCTGTAGCTGAAGGATTAGCTGACAAGGTGTGTGCTCCAACTTTGAAATATTTTACATTAATTTAAGCTCCAATTAGCTCGGTATTATAATTGTATATAAACTTTAGCATCTCTTTCTTTCGCCAAAGACAAAGGTAGTCGATATCTAAAATATGATCATGTTAACTTTCGTTTCTGTTTATTATTTTTTTGTTTATATTGATGGGACCCGCTGAAAGAATTGGATCTGCTTCTGTAGTATCATTACTTATTTCTCGCATCATCATCATTTTGTCACTGTGTAGATGGTGTACTACTCTTAAGGTTTAGCCATAACAATGTCAACATTTAGCAGGCTTCCTTTCAAGTTGCAGATGCGTTAGAGCAGCCATTTTCAGATGGGCAGTTTGATCTGGTTTGGTCAATGGAGAGTGGAGAGCATATGCCTGACAAAAGAAAGGTTTTGCTTCTTCCTTGCACCTACTAGGTTCACTTATTGTTCATTTCTACACTTAAATTGCCCATTTCTTGTTATACTCGGTTATATATCTCAAGTTGGTCTCCCTGTTTGTTCAAACTGGCAGTTTGTTGGTGAGTTGGCTAGAGTTGCAGCGCCAGGGGCCACAATTGTCATACTAACATGGTGTCACAGGGTTCTTGGCCCTTCTGAAGAATCTCTGCAGCCACGGGAGCTGAAGCATCTTAAAAAGATATGTGATGCTTACTACCTTCCGGAATGGTGTTCTACTGCTTATTATGTCAACTTACTCGAGTCCCTCTCTCTTCAAGTAATTACTATCTTAAATTTGGCTGAAACTCACTTGAATCAGTCTCTAATCAACCCCCACCAGCTGAAACCTTGCGCTGAAGGATTGAACATTTTTCACAAAATGAATGAGCTAGAACAAAAATTGATAATTAAACTGAACCACTTGTCAATGTTTAAAGTGTATAGCTTCCTGATATATGGTAGAAGTTTGTATTCCAGAAAAGTAAAATAATTGAAAAAAAATAAACTGAAAGCTACTCTGAATTTTTTTCTTCCGTTTCACGACCCATTAACCAACATGCTGAGTGGAAGGGCAGAGAACTTGTCATTTTCACTTGTGAGCATACATTTACTATTTCCTCTGTTTTACAATTATTTTTTCGAGAAATATTGTTAAAAAATAATAACGTGACATATCAATCCATGACATTTTTACCATGTGTGAAAATTCAAACATAATAATTTCTCTCCCAGAGAGAGTTTTTTCTGGACATTAGAATAGGACTTGAGCCAAAATCCCTTTTTTTTTTTTCTTTTTTGTGCGATTGTTATCGCAACCTATGTTACCTCCAACTCTTCTTACTCACAACAAAGAGTTAATGTCCTGTTCTCATTGCATTGCAGGATATTAAGACAGCAGATTGGTCTCAATATGTTGCCCCATTTTGGCCTGCAGTAATTCGCTCTGCATTGACATGGAAGGGCCTGTCATCTCTGCTGCGAAGTGGTAAGCTTACCTTTCATTGCTAGTGATTACTGTTCTTTTTTTTTCCCTATTTTTGTTTCATTTAATTACATGAAAACGTGTCTTGACAAGCTTTCATAGTTTGCTTTTTTTTTGAAAAACAAAAAGATAAAAGGATGCATACTTGGTTATGAATCTTTATGTGCAAGAATATACATTATATGTCATCATGCAAGGGTGTATGGGAAGACTTTTTATTGCAATAAGTTTAAAAAAGTCTAAATAATCATGCACTTTAAATTATCTACTTACTTAAAAATTTTTATTGGTTTTGACGATTTCTAAACTTTTAATTTTTTTTTTTAGATTTAGTTCATTCAATGATTTTTTAGCTATAGTTTTTCTTTTTAAAAAAATTTCAATTTTTGGTATTTTGAATTAAATTTTTGCACACATGTTGAAACAAATTCAATCTATTTTTTAGAAAAAAAATTCAGAATTTTTCAGAATAAAAAACTACATTTATTTATTTTTTTTAACATTAAAAATATAAAAAAATAAAAAATAACTTTGAAATAATCTTAAATTTTTTTGAGGAATCCAATATAAATTTCACTGAATGATTTCTATTGTAAAAACATTTTTGTGATTGTTATTTTTAGAAATAAATGACAAAAAATTAAAGGATGGGTTAAATCTTAAAAAAAAAAAAAAATTAAAAGTTCAAAAATTTTCAAAATCAATAAAAAAATTTAGAAATTCAATCTCAAATAATTTAAAATTAAAGACATGTTTAGACCTTTTTAGCTTTCCAATAAGACTATCTAAATAAATAAATCATACAAATTTGATATAAATTGTTGCCATTTGATCACCATTTAATGCTTTTGAGACTCTTATAGTTTATTTGTATGATTAGTCTTTTGACACTTGCATTATTTAACTAATCTATAATATATATATTTTTTAAATTCTAAAAAAAAGAAAAAATAGGCGCCTAGCTAAAGGTAGATTGTCTTGCCCAAGAGGTGGGAATAGTTGAGAACAAAGTGGCAAACTATAAATTTTTTGATAATTATAATTAAATTAGTTCTTTAATTTCTTACCATATAATATCACTTTAACTGGACTTCAAATAAAAATAGGGACATAAATTTAATTATGTTTTGGAATTTAATAATTAATAGTTAAGATAAATGCATATAACTCTTAAAAATAATAATCACTAAAAAATATTCAACTATCATTATATTATGAAAGTTTTTTTTTTTTTTTTAAATAGTTCTATTCATTATATGTGAAGTGAATATAAATTAACAATACAAACGTGAAACAAAAATTATAGGTTTTTTTTTTTAAATAAACATTGCTTTTTTGTTAATATTATCAATGCTTGTTTAGAGGAGTAAAATAAAATGTAAGACAACAACAAAAAAAAACCTATAAAAACTTAAATAAGGATTCAATTTAATAATTTGTTGAATTTTGATGTTACGTAATTCTTTTTGAATTTTAATACTTTTATGTTTTTATTAACTTGTTTTAAAGTCTTTTTAGAGTTTTGATCGTCAAAAATAAGTATCAATATATTATTATATAGTTTAAGAGTGATTTAAGTAATTTATTATATATCATTTGGGTCTTTTATGCAGTATATAGATAATAAAAAAATATGAAAACGAAATCAACCTATATTTTGAGATTCATTAAAACATAGTCTATTTTTTTTGAATTAATAATTATTTTTTTAGAATTTTATCAATATTGGTCTTTTTCTTAATTAGAAATGAGGTTGGATTTACTTATTAGTATTTAGTATACTATAATATTAACATTGTATTAAGGGATAATAGTCAATCAAAAGTTTAAAGAATTCGTATTTTTATATATAATTATGTATTTGTTTGACGGTAAACAAGCTTCCTTCTGAGCTTGAGACTTGAGTACTTCCCTTGTAACCCTATGAGGAAGGGACCTCAGAGTAGTTTTTCCTATTAATTTTATACCGTTAGTGCTTTTTGTTATATGTCTATCTTACCATGAATTGATCAGGTATGAAAACCATCAGAGGAGCATTGGTGATGCCATTGATGATTGAAGGATACAAAAAGGGTCTAATTAAGTATGCCGTCATTACATGTAGAAAGCCCGAGTAAATTTGAGGACTGCATTCTGTAGATGCAGGAAGCTACAAGGTTTTGAATAAGGAATGGCTGAAATATTTCCAAGGTTTATAGAAATAAAAGAGAAGGAAAGGGGGAAAGGGTGTGCTGGCCAGAATTATAGCATTGCCAATTTTTTTTTTTTTTTTTTTTTTTTCCCTGTTTTACAATGCTAGTCAGCTACTTTCTAGCTAGCCTTTGTTATATATGTTTGATGGTTGTGCATCGATAATTTACGGGATGCAAGGAGAAGGTATGTGACGGTTGCTGCAGTTGGTAGGGCTTGGAATGGCCTTTTTTTTTTAAGGGGAAAAAGGCTTTGTTCTGAATGGAGTAAATGATGATTAAGCGTCCATACTTTTATTATTTTTGGGTTTAGGATTCTAGGTTTTTTAATAAAATACATTAACCCAAAAATAACAACATTTTTTTTGTTATATTTTCAAGTTTTGATTTTTTGTTATCATCAATAAGTTTTGATTTTTTGTTATCATCAATAATGGGTTCCATAATAAAATTTACATATTTCTATTTATCAAATATGTCATCAATTTAAAAATAGAGATACTTATTTGAAAAAGGATAAAGACGCTTGATTAAAAAAAAAAAAAAAGAAGTTGTAGATCAATTAGCGTTATTGTCCTTTTTTTTTTTGTTTAAGTTTTAGAGTTCAATCACTTATATAAATTCAATGCTTCCTCTTATTCAATTTTTCTAATAAATATCTTTATTTATTTATTATTCAAGTGTGTCCACTGTAATGTTCTTTTATGTATAAAAGAACATTGTGATACTTACTAGAAAGTTAGAATGAGTAGAGGAACTGAATTTTTATTAACTTCTTTAATGCAATGCACGAAAAAAGTCACATGATTGTCTGGCCATATGTATATTTTCAATTAAGTGTCTTCATTATTAAATTATTGAGGACATACCCAATAAATGAACACATGCCATCCTTAATAAAGAAAAATTATTTAATAAAAAAGAAAAATAACATTAAATAATAAAGATGCAAATCGTATTTTCCGAGCCCTTCTTCCGTATGTTGTTGAGAAATCTTAAAACACGATAACTTGAAAACAATAATAAAAAGGGTTTCTATGGCATATTTTGCTCTTAAAATATTATAATTTGGTAATTTTAGATTCGTCACATCAAATTACGTAATTTAAATCCCAAATTATTTGGAATTAGGTAAATGTGATCAAAATTACCCGATCCTGTTATTTTTAACCTTCAATTGTTAGTTCATACTATTAGACCTTAATGCAATAAAAAAGATTTTAGAAAAGAAAGTAGCAAACGGGAGTCATATGTTTCTCTTATTTAATATCGTGAGGTAATAAATCTTCTTATCTATCACCTAAAAATGTAGATGTGAATGTTGTTTAAAGTGGATAGACAATAATAACTGGGAAATGCAATTGACAAAGGTTGCTTCCACGATAACATCCTCCCGGAATCAAGTCCGAGAGCCATTAACAACACATCATAACATAAAAGTCGGAAGAATAGAGAGAAACTTGCTATATGAGCTTTCTAGGGCTTGTATAAGCAACTTTAACCATGGTGCTTGCTACTTATTAGATATCAAACAACTAAATGTAGAAATAGGAAAGTCCTCGAACAAAAAATATAGAAAATACATAATCTTTTTATCTTGGATATGATGAATATCCATATCCACATTATTGTGATTGCCTATTAAAGTAGGCTTACCTAGGATTTGCCTAGAACCTTATTATTTTTCCTCGACTATTCGTTGAACCGATTACCCATATCTAAGATGATATGTCATAGAGCACCTTATTTGCTAATGATAAATTTGTTGAAGATGAAACCAACATTGGGATAAACTACGAGTTAAGTTATGGAAGAGTGCCACTTCGATCCAAAGTTTTCAAGTTTAGGAAAGCTAAGGGGTTGTACTGCTAAGTTAAAGTAAAAGAGCTAAAATATAACAATTTTCAATGTGTAGATTCCATCATTCAAAGCCAAAGAATGTTGAGGAGGATAATTACCAATAGATTCGAGAGATGGATCGTTGAAATGCGAAGTACGACGGAGGATTATGTTGTGCAAATATCCCTACTAGTTGAATCTATTGCAAATATGCGAAGCTAAGTGAGTGAAAAAGAGAGAATCCTATGCTACCTTCGAGGTACTAAGGATTTCGAGATTAGATATTTGAAAGAAAAAGACAACAAGTTGATTGGTTTTACTTGATAGTGATTGGGCAAGGAGTCTTGATGATAGGAAAAGCACATCGGGAATTGTTTTTTGCTTATGCTCAAATGTCATTTCATGGAGTTCAAGGAAGCAAAGTTCAATTGCATTGTCTTCGACAAAAGCTTAATACATAGTAGCTAATGAAGCGGTTGTGAAGTAATTTGGTTAAGGAGAATTCTCTCGATTTGTAACAAGAAGGTTTCGGAACCTACTATCATTCTATGTGACAACATCTCGACCATTGCAATGACAAAGGATCCTATTTTTCATGCAAGGTCAAAGCACATTGAATTGCGGCATCATTAAATTCGTGATATGGTTAACAAGAAAGAGCTTTATCCGGACTTCATCAATACCAATGATCAACCAACGAGACATTCTCACTAAAACGAGTATCTTTAGAGAAATTTTATCGGTTCAAAAAGTTCTTAAAAATTACAAATCAAGAGGGGATGTTGAGAAGTGCAAAGTAATTTATGATTTCAATATCAACATTCATGTGAGTCAAAGTCTCTTTGTGTTTTCTAGAGTTTTTAGAATGTGTAGTCTTTTTGGTTACTAGAATTCATTCATGTTTACTAGATGTCTTTTATGGTTTCTAGACTTAGGAACTTATTATGACTCTAGGTTTCTCAATCAAGGATTTAATGTCGAATTCTATATATAGAGTCCTTCATTTATATGGTGTGTAATAAAAAAATCGGATCAATATATAAGTTATTGAGTTACGGCTCTACTTAAGTATTAAAATAAATCATGATGTGTTTTTTCTATCATCGAGACTCCATGCTCGATCACTATTAGTAAAACTAATCAGCTTACTATCTTCTTTTTTCAAATATCTAAAGTCCTTAGTACCTTGTCGGTAGTGTATGATTCTCTTAGCTGCTGCAAAATAAAGTTTACTTGGTTCTTTCATGAATCTAGAAATTAAACTCCTAGAATGAACTATATTTGGCCTTGTGTTTATGAGATAAATCAAGGAATCAACAAGGCTTCGAAACATTTTTTAGTTAACCTTATCTGCATCATCATCTTGCTTGTAATTTCTCATTAAGCTGCAATAGGAGTTGCAATTGGTTTGCAATTTATCATTTTAAACTTCTTTAGCAAGTTTGCAATATATTTTTCATGAGAGATAAAAACTCCCCTTTTGATTGCTTCACTGGATTCCAAGAAAATACTTCATAAGCCCTAAATCCGTCATCTTATATTCTTTTATCATCACATTCTTGAATTCTTCAACCATTTTAACATTAGTGCTTGCATATATCAAATCATCAACATAGAGACAAACCATAAAAAAAATCTGCTTTTTTTTCTTCATATAGAGAGATACCTCGGATAGACTTCTTTCAAAATGATTTTCATAAAAATACAAGTCTATTTTGTTATTCCATGCTCTCGGAGCTTGTTTCAAGCCATAAAGAGCCTTGTGAAGTCAATAAACCTTTTTTTCTTTTCCTTCAAATACATAGCCTCGAGGTTGCTCTACATAAACCTCTTCTTTCGGTTCCCCATTGAGAAAAGTTGACTTGATATCTAGTTGAAAAACTTACAATTGTAATTGAGTCTGCTAAAGCAAAAACAATTATGATAGTTTCCATCCTATCAACATGTGTAAATATTTACGTAAAGTCTACTCCGGGCTATTGTGAGTAGCCTTTTACAACTAGTCTTGCTTTGTGCTTTTGAATGCTTGTCATCTTCATTATGCTTAGTCTTGTAGACCTATTTCAAGCCAATTGCCTTCTTTTTTGTTGGAAGATCTACTAACACCCAAGTTTGGTTCTTTTAAATACATTTTCAACATTCATAGCCTTTCTCCATACTTTCTCCCTTACGAGCTTCTTCAAAGCTACGTGGCTCATAAGCAAAGAAAGTAACATTATTAGAATCATAAACATCACTAAAAAATCTATACTTTCTTAGTGGTGAGTCCGAGTCCGAATCATCACTTGGAGGGTTGGCCATAAATGGGCTAGCTTCATTTTGAGAAGTTGTGATAGCTGCTATGTTGAGTAACCATGTTGGAATCACCTAGGCTGATTTGTAGCTTTAAGAAAGTCAAATGTTACGGGTACATGAATGACATCTTCTTCCTATTTCATGTAGTTGTCTCATAAAAAAATAACATCTCTTGAAAGTACTTAGATGATTCTTTTATGGATTGAAGAGTCGAAAGCCTTTAGACTCATCATTCTACCCGAGTGAAGATGTGCTTCTCGCCTTTCTCATCAAATTTCTCTCTGCTTTGGGAAGGAACAAGTGCATAAGCAATACGACAAAAAACTTTTAAGTTGACTTACTATAGGTTTGTAGTCGTGCCAAACCTCAAATGGAGTTCGATTATGAATTGCTTTCATTGGAGAATGATTAAGAATGTATCTTCTTGTATTGACGACTTTATCCTATAATTAGTTGGGAAGCCTTCGCCTTTAAGCATGTTTCGTGCCATCTCCTTCATGATGTGGTTTTTTCTTTCTGCCATGTCATTTTGTTGAGGCGTGTCTCACGATAAGCTATCTTTAGATCCTATTCTCCTTGCAATAATCAATGAAAGACTTGTATATGAACTCTCTTCCACGATCCGTTCTTAATGTCTTTATTTGATAGCTACTTTGTCTTTTTGCAAAAGCTTTGAATTGCAAAAACATAGAAAAACATCTGATTTTTTATCAAAAAAATAAATCCATATCATCCCGGTATAGTCATCAACAAAAAGAAGAAAATATCTCTTATTACTCGGAGATGGAGTTCAAGTTGGACCACTAATATCTGCATGTACCAATTCAAGAGGTGCATTTGCTCTCTAAGTTGTTTTTGAAAAAGGAAAATGATGCATCTTCCCATATATGCATCCTTCACGGACTCCAGTCTTGTTCTAAACGCGAAGGAAGTCCAACTACCATGTTCTTCTACTTCAACAATTGCAAGCCATTGAAATTCAAGTGGTCATATCTCAAGTGCCACAAATAAGACTCATCCGTATGCTCACTTCTAAGTGCAACATTCTATAATGACTTCATGGTTAATGGAAAATTGTTGTTAGATCTCTTTTTACCACTAAAATCTTTTGATTAGCTTTCATATAAAAAATTTCACATCTATCATCATTAAAAATCAATTTATGGCCTTTTCTCATCATCTCGTCCAATGCTAAAAAGGTTTTGACCAATGCTAGGAGAATAAAAGACATCATGGATGTGTTTTTCATTACCTATATTAGTTTGGACTCCAATGACTCCTTTACCTTCAATCTTAACTTTTTTGGAATCACCAAGTATAACTTTAGAGGAATAGTTCTTATCAAGATCTACAATGGTTGATCGATCACACGTTATCCGGTGATCTGTAGCCACTATCTAGGTACCAAACATCTTCACCTTTATGCTCCACATTCATGCAAGAGTAAAACAACCGATCATCACCTTTAGAGAAATTAGCTATATTTATATCTCCACTATGTCTCCTTTATCTCTATGTCAATAATTTCTCTCGGAATAATTAGGATTTACGCATCCGGTGCATTTAAAGTAATAATTTCTAGCTTCATGGCCGGACCTCTTACAAATGATGCAATGAGAAAAGTTGTTGTCAAACCTTTTTCGTTGTTGAAATTCGATCTAGCTATGACTTTGCTTCGGCCTCTACCTGCGTTCGATTCGTCCTCCATGTCCTCTACCATAGGATTCTCTTCTCAGAATGAACCCTATTTCTACTCCTGTTGGAATCTTGAATTCCTTTCGGACAAATTAGCTTTGGTCCGAAAAACTTGCTCCAATGGTTGCTTGTTGTACAAATTCACCCTCTACTCATGTGCTTCAAGAGAACCCATCAATTCATGAATTCTAAGTTTTGATAAGTCTTTTTTCCCTTTTATGACAACAACAATATGCTCAAATTTACGTGGTAAGCTTCAAGGATCTTCTTAAAAATTTTCTTTTCGAAATAATGTCACCACAATTCTTTATCCGGTTAATGATCTCCGTAGCCCTTTAAGAAAAATTTCGGACAAGCTTATTATCTTTCATTGTAAGATTATCAAATTCTCTCAAAAAATTCTGCAACCTTATGGAGATGGCTTTCTACGAGCCTTTAAATTCATTCCGCAAATTTTCTCATGCTTCTTTTGCTTTCTTAATAGAAAAAATTCTAAGGTAGATGGATTTACTCACCCCTTGTTGGATGATTCTCAATGTTGTGGCATTTCTCTACGGATTCTCCATGTACTCTTTCTCATCTTCATCAATCTAGGAAGATGATGCTCCTATTCGAGGCCGATCATTAAAACCTTCATCCACCAAACTCCATAAACCTTGTGAAAGAAAGATTGTTTCCATTTGTGAGCTCTAGTATTCATAATACTATCTATCAAAAATAGGAATCGAGTTGTTGTATATGTGAAGTGGAAGATTATTAAGCCATTTGAACAAAGTTCTAATACCAAATTTGTTAGAAATATTCGGTAGCTAAGTGAGTGAAAAAGAGAATTTTTTTTTTGATGAAAATACTTAGGTAGAGCTACAACTTAATACCTTATATATTAATCGATATTTTTTTTATTATACACCATACAAATGAAGGACTCTATATATAGGATTCGACATTAAATCCTTGATTGAGAAACCTAGAGTCATAACAAGTTCCTAAGTCTAGAAATCATGAAAGGCATCTAGTAATTATGAATGACTTCAAGCAACCACAAAGACTACACATTTCAAAAACTCTAGAAAACACAAAGAGACTTTGACTCACATGAATGCCGACATTGAAATTACAAATTACTTTGCACTTTTCAACGGAATCCTAAGTTCAATGATATTGTAGTATGTTCATTTGAGTGTTTGGGTACCTTTAAAATTTCAACTCGCCACGAAAAGGATTTAAAACTTCAAAGAAAAAACTTTAGTTTTGAAGATTTATTTTCATAATCATCAAAACTCATAATATCCTTTTTGTTTAGGGCATTTTACATTTAAGAATAATCCGATGATCCTTTGCAACCTCAATCGAAAGTTAAACTACTTTTCTTATGAATTGATTAAATTTAATTCTTGTTACATGTGTAGTAGAATACTAAAATTTGAATTCAATCGGGGATCTTTTAGATACATAAGCTGCTGAAGAATGGGGAAAAATATACGGTGAATGTCCCTCGGGTATCATTATAATTTCAAGAAATACATTACTAGCTTTGAGTAAATTGTAAATCATTCATCTCATATCTAATGACTATCTTGATTATCTTTGAGTTATGTGAAACAAATCGGTTTCCATTTGCTTTATTATAAAGCTTTTGGCATCCGGTAGAAACATGAGACTTTGATTTGAAGAGTCATCCTATCAAGCTTCTCGAAAACCAGTTATGCTTTCGAAGTGTTTGATGCATGTGAATACATGGTTTGTTTTGTGATATAGGGGTGCGCACGTTAATACTTTGGCAATTTTTGATAAACTAGCCTTCATGGTTACTTGTTCCTAGTTTTAATGATTTATGTGAGATATCCAAGGATTGTTCTGGTAAAAATAAACTACCCTTGTTTCTTACATTAAATTACTTTTAATTATGTGCATTATTTGAATGATATTGCTACTCCAGAGTGTGTGTTGGGATGATTCCACTCATGATATCCATAAGCTGTTATTTGTTTTAACATTTTTTATGCATTCATATATGTATAGATACTAGCTTTGTTGGTTTTCTTGTCATTTGACACTCTTATGTTTTCTCCCTTACAATCCTGGATTGTTTTCGACATGGTTTGATGACAATCTTTTCATCATTATTTGTTTGTTATTTGGTAGACCTATATTGATTTGGGACTTCGAGATAAAAGACAACCTACCTATTTTGAATGATCTGGAATTTGATCATGTATCAACTTATCTTTATTGAATTTTACTCTTATAGATTCATGACAAAGTGAAGAAGTTGTTATCTAAATGTAAATATGAGGATTGCAAGAGTTTGGGGCAAGATTTAAGCACCATATCCAAGTAACGCTTTTGTTTTCTTCTCTGTCCAGCATTTAAATGATGCATTTTCATCTTTGTTATTTTTGGTGAAATTTGATTTGACATTAGGCAATTTATGAAGCATGCTACAATTATTTGTGAGTCTTATCGTATTGGATATCGGTTCGATTCATCGGCTAAATCTAGAAATGAGTAATTTAGCTTTATGATTATTTTATGTTTTTTGTCCGATCGGTTCTTTTTGGAATGAGTGGATGGTTTTTTCTCTTAATCCTAGCAATCGGAGGGAGAGGCTAGACTAACTATTGGAGGGGCAAAGTTAGAAACGTCTGGAGGCTTTAAGAATATCATGGCATATGTTGAAATTTTGGGATTGCTTAGTAATTATTTTTAAGGGATTACATGAAAACATGCCTAAAAGTTAGGGACTGACGTGAATTTTTGAAATTTTGTTTTTGTTTTTGCTTTTTATTTTTTTGGGGGCGGCAGGCATGGCTTCCTCACTACTCTTGGCTGACAAGCCGCATCTGCTGGCAATGGCGGAAGCAATTAATTTTTGTGAAGGTCAACTTAAAAAAGAAAAAAGAAAAAAAGGTTTCTGATATATGACGAAATTCTAAAGCCATGGAATTCGAAACACGTTGTAAGAGCGATTGACCATGTAAGAAACCAGTGTGAAACTTTCAACATGTTTTATATATACACAGAAGTTTGGAATCATTCCTCAAAAAATTGAAATGTTGATAGAAGTTAAAAAGCAGAAAATTTGATCAACAGTAGGTGAGCAAGTGTGCAAGCTATGCATGAGGTACGGTTAAGTGAAAAGTATTCTTGGAGTTTAGGCGCAAAGCATATGATCATGCCAGAGTGAAATAAGGCACACATGTTTGAAGTTAAATCTTATTATTTACGACAAATACTTAACACGTTATAGCAGAATGCTCAAAAATCATAACAGAAGTATTATTAGTTCATAGATCAAAATGCACGTGCATGTGGCTGGTATTAATGCAGTTAAATATTCAGTTAAAAGAAAGTAGCCAACCAAGCCAAGAAAGAGCAGGAATACAGACTGGATACTCCTCCCTAACCATGCTCTCTAATAGCTTTGCAGCTCTCTCATTTACTGCTATGGAGTCTTCAATTCTCAAATGTTTACGAGATGCATGTCTCCTGTCACATTTGACAGCAAAGATGATGCTTATGGAATTAGTGATTTCACAATCACACAGTGAAAAACAATGTCAAAAGACAAAGATTATGATGCAAAAACGAGCAGCAGCAGGTAGTCAAAATTTGAATCATAAGATGTAATATGGATGAAACATTGGTCAAAACTGCCAAGTCTCTCTTGAAAGAGATGCTATCAATTAGAACTAATCAAGGTAACCCAGCAGTTCAGGACAACAATGTAGGGTAGATGGCAAAGCAGAATGAAGTTTTGATCGAAATCTCACAAAATTTACCCGCACAAGACAACCATATGTTTTTTGTTGAAATTTGAATCCACGCTTGACCTGTTACTGATAATGTTCCTTCCTAGCTACAAATTGCTAGCAAACCCATAGCAGAACTCATGAAAATAATGTAGGGATTCTGATGCTAAGAGTATTTAGTTTCTATCAATACTCAAACACAGAATAACAAAACCATCTCATACACATATTAATGTAGGAATCACAAACCCTACGTTAGCTGTCTATCTTTGTCAGGAATATGACAGTACTTCCTTTACATGTCCGTCAGTTCTCGCTAATACAATATTACTGCATGTTGCTCAGTTATTATCGTTAGTGTCCATATCTGTTTGAGTTATAACTCAAAATTCTTTAAAAAATGAGATCCTCAATAGTTCTTTTAAATATCCCTGCGAAAAATACTTTTTAACTGATTATATCACTCCATCATAGATGCTTTAAGGGTGACAAATGAAGTGAAACAGCTTACAGGGAATTTGATGAACGTCCAAGTGAAAGAAGAGAGCATACAAACAAGCATCCAATAGGTCCTCGATGACATTAAACACCCTGTCTCAGGGTTAAGAGTATTTAAAGGACTTCTATTTTGATTCAGTGTCACCCTGTCTCATAGCTTAAGAGTATGCTGATAAAATTCCAATCCAGAAATCATGCCTTAAGAGTATCCTGCCTCATAGGCTACACTACTCAATACCAACGGTTGGGATTATATTATCTGACTTTAAGCGATCAGATTTGCAAACCAAAAGAGTAAAAAAGAGAGAGGATGTTGGACCAGCGGTTGGGAGATAAAAACAAACTGCTGCAGAGAAGATGGTGGACCAACGGTTGGGAGATAAAGACAAACTGCTGCAGAGAAAATGGTGGACCAACGGTTGGGAGATAACAGTACCAATGATCTCATTGAACAGATGAACAGATGTTTTAGTTTTTGATGAATGAATTGAAGATTGTTGGAGATAAGATTTGATGATTGTTGCACAAAATCTATTGATTGCTCAAAACAGAAGATATAAAATCACAAAACCCAACGACTGTAGAAGGAGAAGATGGAGGATTGGGAGACAAAAAAGTTAATGATCTCATATTAAGAGACTTATAAAATCAAAGATTCCAGCAAAGCAAAGCAAATGAGTTCCATCACTACCGGCTTGCTACTATCCAGCACGTCCCAACCTCAAGTCTTCCACAGCATCCGCACGCGCAAACCCCTTTCTCCCCTCCACAAATATCTCACGTGCCTTGCTTTAACACCAAGTCATTCCCGGATGGCACGTTGTGCAGCGGCAAGCACGGACGGTACCGATACTCGAGAGGTTAATCAAGGCATAGCACAGTTCTACGACCAGTCGACTGGTGTCTGGGAGGACATATGGGGAGACCACATACATTACGGGTTCTGCGACCCGGTTTCCGGGACTGATTCGGATCACCGGGCTGCCCAGATACGAAGGATACAAGAGGCCCTCAGTTTCGCCGGCGTTTCGGGTTTGTTACTTATTTCTTGCTGGCTCTCTTTCCATTTATCATATCTCAACTCCCAAAAATGACCTTACTATAAACGCAAACTTACGTGGCTTACTGTAACTGTTACCTCCTATGGTTATCATCATCATTATGGTATTTAGTTATTACGTGTTTTGAATCAATAGTCACAAGGAGAAAAGTTTTTATTTTATTTTTTTCATTTGGATTCCCAACTTTTTAGTTGTCCAATTAAATTATTTTCCACAATCTTATGTCACAGTAAAAAACTGTTTTATTTTTAGAGTTTTTAGTCTGAGATTGGTTAATAAAATAATAAAAAAAAACTATACAAAAAAAATTGGTTAGGGACTTTTTTTTCTTTTGACAAATAATTCAAGATATTATGTAACTAATTAGCCTTATTATTATGCTAATAAATACTGTGTTTTGATGAGTGATTTTGTGAATATGTAATTTTAATTGCCTACTGAATAATCAATCTTTGTCAAAACTGCATTTTGTTTTTTTTTTTTTGATAATTAGATGTGGTATATAATGAAACAAAGCATGTGTTAGTATGTGAATGAGAAGAAGCTTGAAAATAAAGTCTTGGTCCATTAATTTTGTATCTGAATTGGTAACTAGAGGACCCAGGAAAAAGGCTAAAGAATGCGCTTGATGTTGGGTGTGGGATAGGAGGCACCACCAAGTACATAGCAAGGAAACATGGAGCCAAATGCATAGGCATCAACCTTAGTCCCATCCAAATCCAGAGGGCCAATGCTCTTGCTGCAGCTGAAGGATTAGCTGACAAGGTATGTGTTCCAACTTTCGAAATATTTTACATTAATTTGAGCTCCAATTTCAGATGCATTAGAGCAGCCATTTTCAGATGGGCAGTTTGATCTGGTTTTGTCAGTGGAGTGTGGAGAGTATATTCCTGACAAAAGAAAGGTTTAGCTGCTTCCTTGCACCTACTAGGATCACTTATTGTTCATTTCTACACTTAAATTGCCCATTTCTTGTTTTTTCCTATTTCTTGTTATGCTTGGTTATATATGTGAAGTTGGTCTCCCTGTTTGTTCAAACTGGCAGTTTGCTGCTGAGTTGGCTACTCTGAATGAGCTAGACCCATTAACCAACATGCTGAGTGGAAGTGTAGAGAATTTGTCATTTTCGCTTGTGAGTACATATTTACCATTCCTTTTTTTTTTTTTTTTTTTTTGTGATTGTTATCATAACCTATGTTACCTCCAAATCTTCTTACTCACAACATGGAATTAATGTTTTCATTGCATTGCAGGATATTAAGGCAGCAGATTGGACTCAATATATTGCCCCATTTCTTCCTTTATTATTTCGCTCGGCATTGACATGGAAGGGCCTGTCATCTCTGCTGCCATCTCTGCTGCGCGGTGGTAAGCTTAGCCTTCATTGCTAGTGATTACTGTTCATTGTTTTTTTTTTCTCCCTATTTTTCTTTCATTTGTTTACATGAAAATGTGTCTTGACAAGCTTTCATAGTTTGCTGTTTTTCTGAAAAAGAAAAAGAAAAAGGATGCATCCTTGGTTATGAATCTTTATGTGCAAGAATATACATTATATGTCATCATGCAAGGATGTGTGAGAAGATTTTTTATTTCAGTAAGTTTAAAAAAATCTAACCACTCATGAACTTTTAATTATTTGAAGCAGAGTACTTAAAATTTTTTATTAGTATTGAAAATTTCTAAACTTTTAATTTTTTTTTCTGATTTATCCATTCCATAATTTTTAGCTATAATTTTTCTTTTAAAAGGAAATTATAATTTTTGGTATTTTGAGTTAAATTTTTGCGCACATGTTGAAACAAATTCAATTTATTTTGTAAAAAAATTTCAGAATTTTTCAAAATAAAAAACCATATCTGTTTATTTTTTTAACATTAAAAGTATTAAAAAATTGAAAAAATAAAAAATAACTTTGAAATAATCTTAAAATTTTTGAGGAATCCAATATAAATCTCATTGAATGATTTCTATTGTGAAAATATTTTTGTATTGTTACTTTTTGAAATAAATGACAAGGAATTGGAGGATGGGTTATTTGTATGATTAGTTTTTTGACACTTGCATTATATAACTAATTTATTATATATAGTTTTTTAAAATTCTATAAAAAGAAAAAAGGGCTCCTAGCTAAAGGTAGGTTGTCTCGCCCAAGAGGTGGGAATAGTTGAGAACAAAGTGGCAAACTACAAATTTTTTGATAATTATAATTAAATTAATTCTTTTAATTTCTTACCATATAATATAATTTTAACTGGAATAAAAATAAAAATAGGGACTTAAATTTAATTATGTTTTGAAATGTAATAATTAATTGTTAAGATAAATACATATAACTTTTAAAAATAAAATCACAAAAAAATATTCACCTATCATTATATTATGAAACTTTTTTATTTTAAATAGTTCTAATCATTATATGTGAGGTGAATATAAATTAACAATACGGACACGATACAAAAATTATAGGTTTTTTTTTTTTTAAATAAATATTGCTTTTTTGTTAATATTATCAATGTTTGTTTAGAGGAGTAAAATAAAATGTAAGATAATAACAAAAAAATAACCTATAAAAAATTAAGTAAGGATTCAATTTAATAATTTAATGAATTTTGACGTTATTTAATTATTGTTTAATTTTAATACTTTTATGTTTTTATTGGCTCGTTTTAAAGTCTTTTTAGAGTTTTGATAGTGAAAATAAAGTATTAACATATTATTAATTATATTGTTTAAGTGTGATTTAAGTAATTATCATTTGGGGTTTTTTAATGCAGTATATAGATAATAAAAAATATGAAAACGAAATTAATCTATATTTTTAGATTCCTTGAAAAATTGTCTATTTTTTTTTATGAATTAATAATTTTTTTTTTAAAGAATTTTATCAATATTGGTCTTTTTCTTAATTAGAAATGAGGTTGGATTTACTTATTAGTATTTAGTATACTATAACATTAACATTATATTAAGGGATAATAGTCAATCAAAAGTTTAAAGACTTCGTATATACATAATTATGGATTTGTTTGATGGTAAACAATCTTCCTTCTTATGTATTTGAGCTTGAGACTTGAGTACATCCCTTGTAACCCTACGAGGAAGGGACCTCGGCATGGTTTTTGCTATTAATTTCATACCGTTAGTGCTTTTCGTTATATGTCTATCTTACAATGAATTGATCGGGTATGAAAACCCTAAGAGCAGCATTGGTGTTGCCATTGGACTATGACGCCTTCAAGAAAGGTCTATATAAGTATACCATCATTACATGCGGAAAGCCCGAGTAAATTTGAGGACTGCATTATGTAGATGCGAGGAAGTCGTAAGGGTTTGAATAAGGAATGACTAAAATATTTCCAAGGTTTGTAGAAAATAAAAGAGAAGAAAAAGGGGAAAGAGTGTGCTAGCCAGAATTATAGCATTGCCAATTTCTTTTTCTGTTTTAAAATGCTAGTTAGCTCGCTTTCTAGCCCTTATATATGTATGATGGTTGTCTATCGTATGCATGGAGAAGTTATGTGATAATTGTTGTGGTTGGTAGGGCTGGTCTTTTTACTCTCTAGATCTAGTATACTTGCGGTAGCATCCCGAAAAGGTTTATTAAAATTTGATAATCAATAGTTAAGTTAAATGCATTTAACACTTAAAAACAATAATCACTGAAAAACAATAAACACTTAAAAACATATATCTTCGAGTTGATTCAAATTTTGTACTTTGTAATATATATTTTCTTGAATTATATATTTTAAAAGATCTAATTTTCCAGATGAGAATTGATATTTATAATTATCATATGTTTTAGTTTCAAATATTTACCTTTAATAATGAAATCATTACATCATAAACAATGATAAAATATTAGTAATAATTCATGATTTATAGTTTATGAACTTTGGTACACAACAAATTAAGGCCATAATTCACTGGATGACTTATTCATAAAATGCAATATCTACCAACACAATTTAATTTTGTCAATATATATATATATATATATAGCAATAAATTAAGGGCTACCTACTGCAGATAGTCCTCTTGATCGAATGTTTCTAACTGGAATCAAATAGTGATATTTCATAAATAAATGGTATTATTCCCAATTTATTTTTTTATTTTTTTTGTTATTCTCACTGCATTATTAATTGTAGAGACTAAAATAGCCTTATTTAATTAAATCATCGGAATAATAAATTTTAAAATTCTTATAAAAATTGTAAAAGAAAAAGAGTAGATATTATATCTAAATATTTATGAATGGATGGTATTATTCTCACTTTAATTTTTATTTTTTTGGTTATTCTCACTCCATTATTAATTATAGAGAATTAAATTGCCTTATTTAATAAAATCATCAGAATAATAAATTTTAAAATTCTTATAAAAATGTAAAAGAAAAAGAGTAGATATTTATATCTAAATATTTGTGACTTTATTTTTTAAAAAACACAAGTCAACATCAGTCAAAAGGACTCTCTGCAGTAGGTAGCCCTTAATTTATTGCCATTATATATATATATATATATATATATATATATAAAGTGAATTTTGAGTTTTCATTTGGAATGGTAGATATCGCAATTTTTCTTCTTCCGTACAATATATTTATAAAAGGAAAAAGATTTAATTGGTTGACACCGATTTTTTTCTTTTATGTGTGTGTGAGATTAAATTGGTTGACACTCGATTTTTTTCTTTTCTGTCCTTGAAAAAATTATTAGAAGTTATAAATGGATTGATCCTTAAAAGATACATTGTATGCTATTATGGAATAGTGATACATTAGAAATAAAGTCATGGTGCAAATATGGAATTGTGAGGGTAGCAGTGGCATTAGACTTATTGATGTTGTAATGAATTGTGTAAATGAAGGTATTGATGCAAATAATAGGGAAGAGTAATTTAATAATATGGATGGTTGTTATTGAAACCATTAGTATAAGACCCTATGTAGTGTCGGATATGCTTTTGGAAGCATTGAGGTAGGGCTTGTGTCGAGATAACATGAGGAGGGAAGATGGTGATAATGTTAAGGGTAACAATAAGGGGTGGGCAATGAAGAGGGAGAAAATAGTGACTCTAGTTTAGAAGACAATAAGGATGATTAAGATGGTTATGATAGTATATTAAAGTTGGATGATGAGATAAAATTGAGTTATGTGAAACAAATCAGTTTCTATTTGGTTTATGATAAAGCTTTTGGCATCCGGTAGAAACATGAGACTTTGATTTGAAGAGTCACCCTATCAAGCTTCTCATAAACCAATTATGCTTTCGAAGAGTTTGATGCATGTGAATACACAGTTTGTTTTGTGATATAGGGATGCACGCGTTAATACTTTGACAATTTCTAATAAACTAGCCTTCATGGTTGCTTGTTCCTAGTTTTAATGATTTATGTGGGATATCCAAGGATTGTTCTAGTAAAAATAAACTACCCTTGTTTCTTGCATTAAATTACCGTTAATTCTGTGCATTGTTTGAATGATATTGCTACTCCAAGTGTGTGTTGGGATGATTCCACTCATGCTATCCATAACTTTTATTTGTTTTAATGTTTTTTTATGCACTAATGTATGCATAGATCCTAGCTTTGTTGGTTTTCTTGTCATTTGGCACTCTTATGTTTTCTCCCTTACTACCCTGGATTGTTTTCGACATGCTTTGATGACAATCTTTTCATCATTATTTGTCTGTTATTTGGTAGACCTACATTGATTTAGGGCTTAAGATAAAAGAAAATCTACCTATTTTGAATGATCTGAAATTTGATCATGTATCAACTAATCTTCATTGAATTTTACTCTTATAGATTCATGACAAAGTGAAGAAGTTGCTATCTGAATGTACATATGAGGATTGCAAGAGTTTGGGGCAAGATTTAAGCACCATATCCAAGTAATGTTTTTGTATTCTTCTCTGTCCCGCATTTAAGTGATGCATTTTCATCTTTGTTATTTTTGATGAAATTTGATCTGACTTTAGGCAATTTATAAAGCATGCTACAATTGAATATTTTATGAGTCTTATCGTATTGGATATCAATTCAGCTCATTGGCTAAATCTGCAAATGAGTAGTTTAGCTTCATGATTATTTTATATTTTTTATCTTATGGGTTCTTTTTGGAATGACTGGATGGTTTTTTCTCTTGGTCCTGTCAATCAGTGGCAGAGGTTGGACTAACTATTGGAGGGGCAAAGTTAAAAAAGTCAGGAGGCTTTAAGAATATCATGGCATATGTTGAAATTTTGGGACTGCTTAGTAATTATTTTTAAGGGTTTACATGAAAACATGCCTAAAATTTAGGGACTGACGTGAATTTTTGAAATTTTCTTTCTGTTTTTGCTTTTTATTTTTTGGTGGCGGCAGGCATGGCTTCCTTACTACTCTTGGCTGACATGCCGCATCTGCTGGCAATGGCGGAAGCAATTTAATTTTTTTGACCGTCAACTTAAAAAAAAAAAAAGGTTTCTGATATATGACGAAATTCTAAAGCCATCGAATTCGAAACACTTTGTAAGAGCGATTAACCATGTAAGAAACCAGTGTGAAACTTTCAACATGTTTTATATATACACAGACGTTTGGAATCATTCCTCAAAAAATTGAAATATTGATAGAAGCTAAAAAGCAGAAAATTTGATCAACAGTAGGTGAGCAAGTGTGCAAGTTATGCATGAGGTACGGTTAAGTGAAAAGGATTCTTGGAGTTTAGGCGCAAAGCATATGATCATGCCAGAGTAAAATAAGGCACACATGTTTGAAGTTAAATCTTATTATTTACGACAAATACTTAACACGTTATAGCAGAATACTCAAAATTCATAACAGAAGCATAATTAGTTCATAGATCAAAATGCACATGCATGTGGCTGGTAGTAATGCAGTTAAATATTCAGTTAAAAGAAAGTAGCCAACCAAGACAAGAAAGAGCAGGAATACAGACTGGATACTCCTCCCTAACCATGCTCTCTAATAGCTTTGCAGCTCTCTCAGTTACTGCTTTGGAGTCTTCAATTCTCAAATGTTTACGAGATGCAGGTCTCCTGTCACATTTGACAGCAAAGATGATGCTTATGGAATTAGTGATTTCACAATCACGCAGTGAAAAACAATGTCAAAAGACAAAGATTATGATGCAAAAACGAGCAGCAGCAGGTAGTCAAAATTTGAATCATAAGATGTAATATGGATGAAACATTGGTCAAAACTGCCAAGTCTCTCTTGAAAGAGATGCTATCAATTAGAACTAATCAAGGTAACCCAGCAATTCAGGACAGCAATGTAGGGTAGATGGCAAAGCAGAATGAAGTTTTGATCGAAATCTCACAAAATTTACCCGCACAAGACAACCATGTGTTTTTTGTTGAAATTTGAATCCTAGCTACAAATTGCTAGCAAACCCATAGCAGAACTCATGAAAATAATGTAGGGATGCATGAAAATGTGTCTTGACAAGCTTTCATAGTTTGCTGTTTTTTTGAAAAACAACAAGAAAAAGGATGTATGCTTGGTTATGAATCTTTATGTGCAAGAATATACATTATATGTCATCACGAAATTTAAATTATTTGAAGTAGAGTACTTAAAATTTTTTATTAGTATTCAAAATTTCTAAACTTTTAATTTTTGTTTTTCAGATTTAGTCCATTCTATAATTTTTCTTTTATAAAAAATTATAATTTTTGGTATTTTGAGTTAAAATTTTTACGCACATGCTGAAAAAAATTCAATTTATTTTGTGAAAAAATTTCAGAATTTTTCAAAATAAAAAACCATATTTGTTTATTTTTTTAACATTAAAAATATTAAAAAATAAAAAAATAAAAAATAACTTTGAAATAATCTTAAATTTTTTGAGGAATCCAATATAAATCTCATTGAATGATTTCTATTGTGAAAATATTTTTGTATTGTTATTTTTTGAAATAAATGACAAACAATTGGAGGATGGGTTATTTGTATGATTAGTTTTTTGACACTTGCATTATTTAACTAATTTATTATATATATATTTTTTAAAATTCTAAAAAAGAAAAAAGGGCTCCAAGCTAAAGGTAGGTTTTGTCGCCCAAGAGGTGGGAATAGTTGAGAATGAAGTGGCAAACTACAAATTTTTTGATAATTATAATTAAATTAATTCTTTTAATTTCTTACCATATAATATAATTTTAACTGGAATAAAAATAAAAAAAGGGACTTAAATTTAATTATGTTCTGAAATGTAATAATTAATTGTTAAGATAAATACATATAACTCTTAAAAATAAAATCACAAAAAAATATTCATCTATCATTATATTATGAAACTTTTTTATTTTAAATATTTCTAATCATTATATGTGAGGTGAATATAAATTAACAATACGGACACGATACAAAAATTATAGGTTTTTTTTTTTAGATAAACATTGCTTTTTTGTTAATATTATCAATGTTTGTTTAGAGGAGTAAAATAAAATGTAAGAAAATAACAAAAAAATAACCTATAAAAACTTAAGTAAGGATTCAATTTAATAATTTAATGAATTTTGACGTTATTTAATTATTTTTTAATTTTAATACGTTTATGTTTTTATTGGCTCATTTTAAAGTCTTTTTAGAGTTTTGATAGTAAAAATAAAGTATTAATATATTATTAATTATATTGTTTAAGCGTGATTTAAGTAATTATCATTTGGGGTTTTTTAATGCAGTATATAGATAATAAAAAATATGAAAACAAAATTAATCTATATTTTGAGATTCATTGAAAAATCGTATATTTTTTATGAATTAATAATTATTGTTTTTAAGAATTTTATCAATATTGGTCTTTTTCTTAATTAGAAATGAGGTTGGATTTACTTAGTAGTATTTAGTATACTATAATATTAACATTGTATTAATGGATAATAGTCAATCAAAAGTTTAAAGATTTTGTATTTTTATACATAATTTTGGATTTGTTTGACGGTAAACAATCTTCCTTCTTATGTATTTGAGCTTGAGACTTGAGTACATCCCTTGTAACCCTATGAGGAAGGGACCTCAGCATGGTTTTTCCTATTAATTTAATACCGTTAGTACTTTTCATTATATGTCTATCTTACAATGAATTGATCGGGTATGAAAACCCTCGGAGCAAGCATTGGTGTTGCCATTGGACTATGACGCCTTCAAGAAGGGTCTATATAAGTATACCATCATTATAGGCGAAAGCCCGAGTAAATTTGAGGACTGCATTCCGTAGATGCGGGAAGTTGTAAGGGCTTGAATAAGGAATGATTGAAATATTTCCAAGGTTTGTAGAAAATAAAAGAGAAGAAAAAGGGGAATGAGTGTGCTCGGCAGAATTATAGCATTGCTAATGTCTTTTTCTGTTTTAAAATGCTAGTTAGTCGCTTTCTAGCCCTCATATATGTATGATGGTTGTGTATCGGACGCATGGAGAAGTTATGTGATAATTGTTGTGATTGGTAGGGCTAGTCTTTTTTACTCTCTAGATCTAGTATACCTGCGGTAGCATCCCAAAAAGGTTTATTAAAATTTGATAATTAATAGTTAAGGTAAATGAATTTAACTCTTAAAAACAATAATCACCGATAAAATATTTCACCTATCATAATATTATTCGGAACTTTTTTATTTTAAATAGTTCTATTTAATTATATATGAAGTGAATATAAATTAGCAATACGGACATGAAAAACAAAAAATTATAGATTTTTTTAATAAACTAAAAGTAAAAATAAAGATACTTATTAGAAAATTTAATTGAGTAAAGGCACTAAATTTTCATAAACTTCTTTTGAGTGCAACGCATCAAAAAAGTCATATGACTATCTGCTTATCCGTATTTTTTCAATCAAGTGTTTTCATTATTAAATTATTGAGGACATATCCAATAAATGAACACATGCCATCCTTATTGTTGGACCCAACTATTCATTAAAAAAAAATAGAGAAAAATTACTTAATAAAAAAGAAAAAGAACATTAAATAATAAAGATGCAAATCATATTTTATTTAAGAAATTTCCAGCCCTTCTTCTTTTTGTATGTTGTTGGGAAATCTTAATACAAATAACTCGAAAACAATAATAGAAAGGGGTTTATGGTATATTTTACCCCCAAAATATTGCAATTTGGCAATTTCGGACCTAAAATATTAAATTTGTATAATTTGAATCCCAAAGTATTAGGGATTAGGTAAATGTGATCCAAATTACTCAATCTTGTTATTTCTAATGATCAACTACTAGTTGACCAGTTACTTAGTTTTTTTTTTTTTTAATGGAAGTCGAGAGGAATTATAAGAGGTAAGGCATACGACATATCATTTGCCTTACCCCTCTCAATTCCTTTCATAAAAACTTAATTGAAAACAGGAGAGACATAGACATGGAGAGAAGGAGAGAAATTGCGAGATTTCGAGAGAGTCTGTTAGAGTTCATGAGATAGTCTCTTAAGGGTTAGATTTTAGTTAGGTTTTTGGCCAATTGAAGTGAATTGGGGGCTAGATCTTCTACAATTCCTTGTCTTTTTTTGTTGTCATCTTTGCTTTTTGTCGTTGTTTTGTCAAAATCTAAGGTGAAATGCTAAATTCAACTTTGTCATTGTATATTGGAGGAAAGCTTGTTCGAAATCTTGACTTAAAGTACATTAGTGGTGTGTGTGAGATTAAATTGGTTGAAACTGATTTTTTTTCTTTTCGTCCTTGAAACAACTTATTAGAAGTTATAAGTGGATTGATCCTTAAAAGATACATTGTATGCTATTATAGAATGGTGATACATTAGAAACTTAGTTGATATATGTGTACAATGAAAGATCTTTGTTTTCATATTTGGATGATTTTCTTAAGTAAGAAAGTATGAAGTTTTTTTTATGAAGGATGTGAATAGGCTAGTGAAACATGGGAATGAATTGATTGATCTTGAGAATGGTAGTGACAATGTGCTCCAGGAACAGATTGTGCGGACAAATATGGAAGTTGATGGTAGGAATTGTGAGGATAGTAGTGGCATTAGACTTATTGATGTTGTAATTTCTTGTGTAAATGAGGGTATTGATGCAACTAATAGAGAAGGACAATTTAATAATATGGATGGTTATTGTTGGAAACATGAGTAGCATGAGACCCTATGTAGTGTCGGATATGCTTTTGGAAACATTGAGGTAGGGCTTGTGTCGGATGACGTGAGGAGGGAAGATGATGATAATGTTAAGGGTAATAATAAGGGGTGGGCAATGAAGAGGGTGAAAATAGTGAGTCTAGTTTAGAAGACAATAAGGATGATGAGGATGGTTATGATAATATATTAAAGATAGATGATGAGATAAAATTAATTGATATGCCCTAGCTTACTAACAATGATGATGAAGAGCTAGTGGTCGGTAGGAATAACTTTGCAGAGTTGAAACAATCCACGAGTAAAAAACATATTGCTTCTATCCGTAAAGCATCACAATTGATACTCCATAATCTAATAGCCAAAAATCTAGTGGTAATGATACTGAAGAAGAGGTAATTGGGGTATGTTTCTATGAGTTTGATTTGAATGAAGATGGAAGTCTTGAATCAAACAATGATGATGATGGTGAAACAGATCATGGAAGGAGAAAAAACCCCAAAACTCGTGCATTTTGATGACACTACCAAAGATCATCAATTTTCACTTGGCATGGCTTTTACAAACAAGAAACAAATCATTCAAAGTTTAGAAGATCATTGCGTGGTTAAAAGAAAGGAGATTGAATTTGTCAAACGTGATAGACAAAGAGTTAGAGCAAAGTGTAGTAATCGAAATGTGAATGGGTGTTTTATGCAAGATATAAAAGGCAAACATGTAGCTTTGAACTTAGAATATATGTAGATGAGCATACCTATCGGGTTTCATTTAAGAATAAAAGGATTAAGGTCGGGGTTGTAGCAAAGAACTTAAGAAAAAAACTTTAGGATTATTTCTTTTAAAATTGATAAAAAGATGTGAACACATAAGCTAGAGAGAAATTATTTTGTAATATAAGTTCTAAATAAGTTAGAAGAGCAAAAGAAATTATAGAGAGGCATTTTCATGGTGATGATAGTGCAAAGTACTCCATGTTGCGAGATTATTTAGAAGAGCTAAAGAGGAGTAACAAAAGAAGCACTATTGAAATTTGGATTACCAAGCCTAGTAGAGGGGTAATCCGAGTGTTCAAGGTTGTGTATATTTTTTTGATACACTTGAAAGAGGATTTAAAATAGGATACGAGCCTATTATTGGAATGGATAGATGTTTTTTGAAAGAAAAGTATAAAGGTGAGATCTCGAATTGTTATGGGAAAAGATGGGAATAATAAAATGTTTCCTTTGGCTTGAGCTATTATTGATGCTGAAAATTAGTACACTTAGAGATGGTTTATTAAGCACTTAATGAGACATCCGGATATAGAGTTTTAAAATAACGACCATTGGACACCGATGACAGAGTAAGAAAAAGTTAGATTTAATTATCCATTGAACTTTTTAATTCTATATTTTGATTTAGAGTTTGAACTTTGAAAATGGAAGTCATTGAAATTTATTGATTAATATATCTTAAATGTTTTGAGGAATCCAATATAAATCTCATTAAATGATTTTTATTGTGAAAATATTTTTGTATTGTTATTTATTGAAATAAATGACAAAGAATTGAAGGATGGGTTATTTGTATGATTAGTTTTTTGACACTTGCATTATTTTAACTAATTTATTATATATTTTTTAAAAAATTCTAAAAAAAGATAAAGGGGCTCCTAGCTAAAGGTAGGTTGTCTCGCCCAAGAGGTGGGAATAGTTAAGAACAAAGTGGCAAACTACAAATTTTTTGATAATTATAATTAAATTAATTCTTTTAATTTCTTACCATATAATATAATTTTAACTGGAATAAAAATAAAAATAGGGACTTAAATTTAATTATGTTTTGAAATGTAATAATTAATTGTTAAGATAAATACATATAACTCTTAAAAATAAAATCACAAAAAAAATTCAACTATCATTATATTATGAAACTTTTTTATTTTAAATAGTTCTAATCATTATATGTGAGGTGAATATAAATTAACAACACGGACATGACACAAAAATTATAGGTCTTTTTTTTTTTTTTTAATAAACATTGCTTTTTTGTTAATATTATCAATGTTTGTTTAGGGGAGTAAAATAAAATGTTAGACAATAACAAAAAAATAACCTATAAAAAACTTAAGTAAGGATTCAATTTAATAATTTAATGAATTTTGACGTTATTTAATTATTTTTTAATTTTAATACTTTTATGTTTTTATTGGCTCGATTTTAAAGTCTTTTTTATAGTTTTGATAGTGAAAATAAAGTATTAATATATTATTAATTATATTGTTTAAGAGTGATTTAAGTAATTATCATTTGGGGTTTTTTAATGTAGTATATAGATAATAAAAAATATGAAAATGAAATTAATCTATATTTTGAGATTCATTAAAAAATAGTCTATTTTTTATGAATTAAGAATTGTTTTTTTAAGAATTTTATCAATATTGGTCTTTTTCTTAATTAGAAATGAGGTTGGATTTACTTATTAGTATTTAGTTTACTATAATATTAACATTGTATTAAGGGATAATAGTCAATCAAAAGTTTAAAGAATTCGTATTTTTATACATAATTATGGATTTGTTTGATGACAAACAATCTTCCTTCTTATGTATTTGAGCTTGAGACTTGAGTACATCCCTTGTAACCCTACGAGGAAGGGACCTCAGCATAGTTTTTCCTCTTAATTTCATACCGTTAGTGCTTTTCATTATATGTCTATCTTACCATGAATTGATCGGGTATAAAAACCCTCGGAGCAAGCATTGGTGGCACCATTGGACTATGACGCCGCCAAGAAGGGTCTATCTAAGTATACTATCATTACATGCGAAAGCCTAAGTAAATTTAAGGACTGCATTCTATAGATGCAGGAAGTTGTAAGGTTTGAATAAGGAATGACTAAAATATTTCCAAGGTTTGTAGAAAATAAAAGAGAAGAAAAAGGAGAAAGAGTGTTTTGGCCGAATTATAGCATTGCCAATATCTTTTTCTGTTTTAAAATGCTAGTTAGCTGCTTTCTAGCCCTTATATATGTATGATGATTGTGTATCGTACGCATGGAGAAGTTATGTGATAATTGTTGTGGTTGGTAGGGCTGGTCTTTTTACTCTATAGATCTATTATACCTGCGGTAACATCCCGAAAAGGTTTATTAAAATTTGATAATTAATAGTTAAGGTAAATGCATTTAACTCTTAGAAACAATAATCATTGAAAAAATATTTCACCTATCATAATATTATTGTGGAACTTTTTTATTTTAAATAGTTCTATTTAATTATATATGAAGTGAATATAAATTAGCAATACGGACATGAAAAACAAAAAATTATAGATTTGTTTTGATAAACTAAAAATAAAAATAAAGATACTTATTAGAAAATTTGAATAAGTAGAGGCACTAAATTTTCATTAACTTCTTTTGAATGCAACACATCAAAAAAGTCATATGACTGTCTGCCTATCCGTATTTTTTCAATTAAGTGTTTTAATTATTAAATTATTGAGGACATAACCAAATAAATGAACACATGCCATCCTTATTGTTGGACCCAAATATTCATTAAAAAAATAATAAAGAAAAATTATCTAATAAAAAAGAAAAATAACATTAAATAATAAAGATGCAAACCATATTTTATGTAAGAAATTTCCAGCCCTTCTTCTATTTGTATGTTGTTGAGAAATCTTAATACAAATAACTCAAAAACAATAATAAAAAGGGGTTTTATGGTATATTTTACCCCTAAAATATTGCAATTTGGCAATTTAAGACCTAAAATATTAAATTTGCATAATTTGAATCCCAAAGTATTAGGGATTAGGTAAATGTGATCCAAATTACTCAATCTTGTTATTTCTAATTATCAACTATTAGTTGACCGTTACTTAGTTTTTTTTAATGGAAGTCGAGAGGAATTAAAGAGGGAAGGCATACGACATATCGTTTGCCTTAACCCTTTCAATTCCTTTCATAAAAACTTAATTGAAAACAGGAGAGATAGAGACATGGAGAGAAGGGGAGAAATTACGAGATTTCGAAAGAGTTGTTAGAGTTCATGAGATAGTCTCGAGGGTTAGATTTTAGTTAGGTTTTTGGCTAATTGGAGTGAATTGGAGGTTAGATCTTTTACAAGTCCTTGTCTTTTTTGTTGTCATTTTTTGCTTGTCGTCATTATTTTGTCAAAATCTAAGGTGAAATGCTAAATTCAGCTTTGTTATTGCGTATTGGAGGAAAGTTTGTTCAAAATCTCGACTTGAAGTACATTGGTTGTGTGTGTGAGATTAAATTGGTTGACGCTGATTTTTTTCTTTTCTATCCTTGAAAAACTTATTAGAAGTTATAAGTGGATTGATCCTTAAAAGATACATTGTATGCTATTATGGAATGGTGATACATTAGAAATTTAGTTGATATGTGTGTATGATGAAGGATCTTTATTTTCATAATTGGATGATTTTCTTAAGTAAGAAAATATGGAGTTTTTGATGAAGGATACGAATAGACTAGTGAAACATGGGAATGAATTGATTGATCTTGAGAATGGTAGTGACAATGCGGTCCACGAATAGATTGTGCGGATAAATATGGATGTTGATGGTAGGAATTGTGAGGGTAGTAGTGACATTAGACTTATTGATGTTGTAATTTCTTGTTTAAATGAGGGTATTGATGCAACTAATAGGGAAGTGTAATTTAATAATATCGATTGTTATTGTTGGAAACATGAGTAGCATGAGACCCTATGTAGTGTCGGGTATGCTTTTGGAAGCATTAAGGTAGGGCTTGTGTCGGATAACGTGAGGAGGGAAGATGGAGATAATGTTAAGGGTAAGAATAAGGGGTGGGCAATGAAGAGGGAGAAAATAGTGAGTTTGGTTCGGAAGACAATAAGGATGATGAGGATGGTTATGATAGCATTTTATAGCTGGATGATGAAATAAAATTAATTGGCATGCCTTGGCTTACCGATAATGATGATGAAGAGCTAGTGGTCGTTATGAATCAACTGTGCGAGTTGAAACAATACACGAGTAAAAAACATATTGCTTCTTTCCGTAAAGCATCACAGATTGATACTCCACAATCTAATAGCCAAAGACCTAGAGGTAATGGTACTAAAGAAGAGGTAATTAGTGTAAGTTTCTATGAGTTTGATTCAAGTGAAGATGGAAGTCTTGAATCAAACAATGATGATGAAGGTGAAATAGATTATGAAAGGAGAAAAAAACCCAAAACTTTGCATTTTGATGACACTACCAAAGATCATCAATTTTCACTTGGCATGGCTTTTACAAAAAAAAAAAAAAAAATCATTCAAAGTTTAGAAGATCATTGTGTGGTTAAAAGAAAGGAGATTGAATTTGTCAAGCGTGATAGAAAAAGAGCTAGAGCAAAGTGCATTAATAAAAAATGTTAATTGGTGTTTTATGCAAGATATAAAAGGCAAACATGTAGTGTTGAACTTAGAATTTACGTAGATGAGCCTACCTATTAGGTTGCATTTAATAATAAAAGGATTAAGGTCGGGGTTGTAGAAAAGAACTTAATAAAAAAAGTTTAGGATTATTGCTTTTAAAATTGATGAAAAGATGTGAAAACACAAGCTAGAGAGAAATTATTTTGCAACATAAGTTCTAACTATGTTAGAAGAGCAAAAGAAATTATAGAGAGGCATTTTCATGGCGACGATAGTGTAAAGTACTCCATGTTGTAAGATTATTTAGAAGAGCTAATGAGGAGTAACAAAAGAAGCACTTAATGGATAAGATGGGAATCCGGTGTTCAAGGTCTGTGTATATATTTTTTATGCACTTAAAAGAGGATTTAAGATAGGATAAATGCCTATTATTGGAATGGATAGATGTTTTTTGAAAGAAAAGTATAAAGGTGAGATCTTAACTGTTATGGAAAAAGATGGGAATAACAAAATGTTTCCTTTGGCTTGAGATATTATTGATGGTGAAAATTAGTACGCTTAGAGATGGTTTGTTGAGCACTTAATGAGAGATCTGGATATAAAGGTTGAAAATGACAACCATTGGACACCGATGACAGAGCAACAAAAGGTTAGATTTAATTATCCATTGAACTTTTTAATTCTATATTTTGATTTAGAGTTTAAAATTTGAAAATGGAAGTCGTTGAAATTTATTGACTAATATATTTCTTCTTGATAGGGTTTTGAGAAGGCAATCAAAGAGAAAATGCCATATGTCGATCACGAAATTATGTAAGGCATATATTTGCTAATCGGAGGAAGAAAAATAAGGGTAAAAAGCTTCATGAAAAATTTGAGGCATGTATAAGGTTTACAAACCAACTCTGATTTGGAGAAAGCACTTAAGAAGATAACAAAAAAAAAAAAAAAAGAAGAAGCAAAAGATGATATGTTAAAAGTTGATATGGTAGCATGAAGCTTTTGTTTTCGAGTCGCACAATAAGTATGATGTTGTTGAAAACAACATATGATAAGTGTTTAATGACAACTTGCTTTAGGTTAGATATAAAGTTATCATTACAATAATGGAGGATATTAGAGTGATGGTAATGACAAGAATAGTAGAAAGAAGACAATTATGTCGAGTTAGGCTTAAGAAAGATTATAGACAAAAAATATGGCACAAGATTGAAGAGAAAAGATATTTGATTCATCCTAATAAAATAATATGGAATGGAGATGATGATTATGAATTTAGTTAGTTTGGAGATAGATGTCTTGTTAACATGCCTCTTAGAAAGTGTAGTTGTAGACTATGGAATATCGGTGGAATTCCTTATTTCCATGCCATACATGTACTAGAAAGTATGAATGAGAAGCTAGAAGATTATTTATCCTATTAGTATAAGAAGGAGACGTTTATGAAGTCTTGCTAGTTCGCTTTACAAGTTAATGGGAAACAATTTTAGAAGAAAAAAGGACCTAACCTTGTTGACCCTCCACCATTGGGGAAGAAAGATAGAAGGAGGGAGAATAAAAGGGTTAAAAAGGAGTGGGAAGCAAAAAATGAAGGAATTTATCAAGAAAAGGAAAAGTCATGTATTGTTCCCAATGCCATACAAAAGGTCACAATTCAAGGACTTTTTCTAACAAGAAAAGAAAGGTAATTTTTTTTTTATCAATTTTGAATAATATGAGTATTAAACATTATATGAAATAACTTTTATTTTTTAAAAAATTTTTTGCATTCCGGGATGGGTTGATAGGTGCTTCAACTTTTGTAGCTCCAATTGATACAACAAAAAGCCTAATTCTAGATGATCCATTGTCGGTGCAAGAGTTGATTGCAACATAGGAATCGGGAACCATAACTACTTACCTCAAGTCTTGTCGATAGAGGACTTCCTAAATATATATGTGGCTTATATATGAATCCCAATATAATATTTTCGATTTGAAATGTAAATTTTTATTGGTATTTATAATTTGTATTTGTTTCTAAACTATGTATTTTCTTAGTTGTCACTAAGTTTTTATTGGTGTTTATAATTTATATAGCATGGAACATATATTTCATAAGTTATAAATTCGGGCACTCAACCTCCAAATGAATAAAAAACTCAACAACAACTTGAACCAAGAAAAAGGAATAAAAATCTAAGCAATCCACCAATCAAAATAAAAGGAAGACCGAGGAAGAATTAAGGATGAATTTTTTGGTGTTTAGAACATTATGAAAGTGATTGATGTTTTTATAAATGTTTTTACTATTAATGGATCATTTTTGTATTTTGAACAATTAATTATAAGTAATTAATCCATTAATTTGAATTTTAGAATGTTAATTATGTGTAATGCATGAAGTTGTTGCTTCTTATTTTGTGTTGTTAATGAATTTGAAGCATTCTTATTTTGTCAATAAATTACTAGTTAGATGATTTTGGGAATTGTGGATGCTTTATGGGAATATTGTTTGATTTTGGAAGTTTGGATTATTTTTGGGAGTTTGGATGCTCTTTTGGGAATTTTGGATGATTTCTAGGAGAATTGATGGTTTCTATAAAATTGATGATTTATGCAGAATTGATAAACAATTCTACGGAATTGTAACTTCATTGCCATAAAAAACTATTTTGCTTTTGGTGAAATCAAAACTGACTCAATACCATTTCCTAACACATTAACGAACTTCATCAAAGTATAAAATCCGTATGTCATCATTTTGTTCAAGTTTTTTTTCGACCATCACAATTGATTCGTCAGAGAAATTGAATTTTGAAGGCTCATAGTCATATGTTTACGTAATTTGAATTACAAAGTATTAGAAATTAGATAAATATGATCTAAATTATCTAATCCAGTTAATTCTAATCGTCACCTATTAATTCACACGGTTATATCGGACCTTGATGCAACCAAAAAAATTTTAGAATAGGAAGTAGCAAAGGGAAGTCATATGTTTCTCTCGCTTAATATCGCGAGGCAATAAATCTTCTTATCCGTCATGCAAAAATATAGATGTGAATGTTGTTTAAAGTGGATGGGAATAATATCTCGGGAAATGCAATTGAGAAAGGTTGCTCCCACAATAACATCCTCCTAGAATCAAGTCGAGAGCCATTAAGAACACATCATAACATAAAAGTGGGAAGAACAGAGAGAAACTTGCTATATGAGCTTTACGGGGCTTGTATAAGCAACTTTAAGCACGGTGCTTGCTACTTATTAGATATCAAACAACCGAATGTAGAAATAGGAAAGCCCTTAAACACACAAATATAGAAAATACATAATCTTTTTGTCTTGGATATGATGAATATCCATATCCACATTATTGTGATTGCCTATTAAAGCGAGCTTACCTAGGATTTGCCTAGAACCCTATTATTTTCCCCTCGACTATTGCTGAACCGATTACCTATATCTAAGATGATATCTCACAGAGCATCGTATTTGCTAATGATAAATTTGTTGAAGGTGAAACCAACATTGGGATAAACTACAAGTTGAGTTATGGAAGAGTGCCCTTTAGTCCAAAGTTTTCAAGTTTGGAAAAGCTATGGGGTTGTCCGGTTAGTTAAAGTAAAAGAGCTAAAATGTAATAATTTTCAATGTGTAGATTCCATCATTCAAAACTAGAGAATGTTGAGGAGGATATTAGCAATAGATTCAGATATGGATTGTTGAAATGCTGTAGTATGACGAGAGGATTATGTTGTACAAATATCCCTACTTGTTGAATCCTAAGTTCAATGATATTGTAGTATGTTCACTTAAGTGTTTGGGTGCCTTTACAATTTCAATCGCAACAAAGGATTTAAAACTTTAGAGAAAAAAACTTAATTTTGAAGATTTTTTTTCATAATCATCGAAAGTCATAATATCCTTTTTGTTTAGGGCATTGGACATTTAAGAATAATTTGATGATCCCTTGCTACCTCAACTGAAAGTTAAACTACTTTTCTTTTGAATTGATTAAATTCAATTCTTGTTACATGTGTAGTAGAATACCGAAATTTGAATTCAATCGGGGATCTTTCAGCTACATAAGTCTGTCGAAGAATTAAGAAAAATATACAGTGAATGTCCCTCGGGTATCATTATAATTTTAAGAAATACATCACTAGCACTAAGTATATTTTAAAGCATTCATCTCATATATAATGACTATCTTGATTGTCTTAGAGTTATGTGAAACAAATCAATTTCCATTTGCATTACTATAAAGCTTTTGGCATCCGGTAGAAACATGAAATTTTGCTTTGAAGAGTCACCCTATCAAGCTTCTCGAAACTAGTTATGCTTTCGAAGTGTTTGATGCATGTGAATACATGGTGTGTTTTGTGACATAGGGGTGCACACGTTAATACTTTGGCAAATTCCGATAAACTAGACTGCATGGTTACTTGTTCCTAGTTTTAATGATTTATGTGAGATATCTAAGGATTGTTCTGGTAAAAATAAACTACCCTTGTTTCTTGCATTAAATTACTTTTAATTCTATCTATTGTTTGAATGATATTGCTTGCTCCAAGTGTGTGTTGGGATGATTCCACTCATGCTATCCATAACTTTTATTTGTTTTAACTTTTTTTATGCTCTCATGTATGCTATAGATACTAGCTTTGTTGGTTTTCTTGTCATTTGACACTCTTATGTTTTCTCTCGTACAATCCTGGATTGTTTTCGACATGGTTTGATGACAATCTTTTCATCATTATTTGTTTGTTATTTGGTAGACCTATATTGATTTGGGACTTCGGATAAAAGACAACCTACCTATTTTGAATGATCTGGAATTTGATCATGTATCAACTTATCTTTATTAAATTTTACTCTTATAGATTCATGACAAAGTGAAGAAGTTGTTATCTGAATGTAAATATGAGGATTGCAAGAGTTTGGGACAAGATTTAAGCACCATATCCAAGTAATGCTTTTGTATTCTTATTTGTCCAACATTTAAGTGATGCATTTTCATCTTTGTTATTTTTGGTGAAATTTGATTTGACATTAGGCAATTTATGAAGCATGTTACAATTGAATATTTTGTGAGTCATATCATATTGGATATCAGTTCAATTCACTCGGCTAAATCTAGAAATGAGTAATTTAGCTTCATGATTATTTTATGTTTTTTGTTTGATCGGTTCTTTCCGGAATGAGTGGATGGTTTTTTCTCTTGATCCTATCAATCGGAGGGAGAGGCTAGACTAACTATTGGATGGGCAAAGTTAGAAACGTCTGGAGGCTTTAAGAATATCATGGCATACGTTGAAATTTTGGGATTGCTTAGTAATTATTTTTAATGGTTTACATGAAAACATGCCCAAAAATTAGGGACCGACGTGAATTTTTGAAAATTTCTTTTTGTTTTTGCTTTTTATTTTTTGGGGGGCGGCAGGCATGGCTTCCTCACTACTCTTGGCTGACATGCCGCATCTGCTGGCCATGGCGGAAGCAATTTAATTTTTGTGAAGGTCAACTTAAAAAAAAAAAAAAAAAAAAAGGTTTCTGATATATGACGAAATTCTAAAGCCATGGAATTCGAAACACGTTGTAAGAGCGATTGACCATGTAAGAAACCAGTGTGAAACTTTCAACATGTTTTATATATACACAGAAGTTTGGAATCATTCCTCAAAAAATTGAAATGTTGATAGAAGTTAAAAAGCAGAAAATTTGATCAACAGTAGGTGAGCAAGTGTGCAAGTTATGCATGAGGTACGGTTAAGTGAAAAGTATTCTTGGAGTTTAGGCGCAAAGCATATGATCATGCCAGAGTGAAATAAGGCACACATGTTTGAAGTTAAATCTTATTATTTACGACAAATACTTAACACGTTATAGCAGAATGCTCAAAAATCATAACAGAAGTATTATTAGTTCATAGATCAAAATGCACATGCATGTGGCTGGTATTAATGCAGTTGAATATTCAGTTAAAAGAAAGTAGCCAACCAAGCCAAGAAAGAGCAGGAATACAGACTGGATACTCCTCCCTAACCATGCTCTCTAATAGCTTTGCAGCTCTCTCATTTACTGCTTTGGAGTCTTCAATTCTCAAATGTTTACGAGATGCAGGTCTCCTGTCACATTTGACAGCAAAGATGATGCTTATGGAATTAGTGATTTCACAATCACGCAGTGAAAAACAATTTCAAAAGACAAAGATTATGATGCAAAAACGAGCAGCAGCAGGTAGTCAAAATTTGAATCATAAGATGTAATATGGATGAAACATTGGTCAAAACTGCCAAGTCTCTCTTGAAAGAGATGCTATCAATTAGAACTAATCAAGGTAACCCAGCAATTCAGGACAACAATGTAGGGTAGATGGCAAAGCAGAATGAAGTTTTGATCGAAATCTCACAAAATTTACCCGCACAAGACAACCATGTGTTTTTTGTTGAAATTTGAATCCATGCTTGACCTGTTACTGATAATGTTCCTTCCTAGCTACAAATTGCTAGCAAACCCATAGCAGAACTCATGAAAATAATGTAGGGATTCTGTTGAAATTTGAATCCGTGCTTGACCTATTACATGTCCGTCAGTTCTCAATAATACAATATTACTGCATGTTGCTCAGTTATTATCGTTAGTGTCCATATCTGTTTGAGTTATAACTCAAAATTCATTAAAAAATGAGATCCTCAATAGTTCTCTTAAATATCCCTGCGAAAAATACTTTTTAACTAATTATATCACTCCATCATAGATGCTTTAAGGGTGGCAAATGAAGTGAAACAGCTTACAGGGAATTTGATGAACGTCCGAGTGAAAGAAGAAAGCATACAAACAAGCATGCAATAGGTCGTCGATGACATTAAACACCTTGAAGGCATACATTTAATATTTAAAGGAATCCGTTTGTTGATACTCTTAAGCTATTTTTGATACACCCTAAAACCTTGAAGGCATACATTTAATATTTAAGGCACCAAGACACAGATGACAGGAAAAATGCTGATGAATGGATGCTTGATTATGTACTTCAACAGGTTGTTGCTAAACTGACTCCGGCTCGGAAAAGAAAAGTGTCATTGCTTGTAGAAGCCTTTGAAGCAGTCACTCCTATTGGAAGTTGAAAGTGGACTGGTGATATACATGATAAAGCAGCCCTTTGCGTTATTCTATACGGTGAGAATACAGCCCTAGAATTTCCTCTCTGTTATCAGCTCAGAGCCATAAATGTCGTACACACACATGATTTCTTTTATTGAAAATAATTTCGAAGTCACAAAGAATTTACAACTCAGTGTTTGAAAAATATGCAGGTATGGTGACAAGGAGCTGCTAGTCAATAATTATTCACTTGGTAGCATCAGTGAGACAGGTTAAATTATCACACAGGAGAAACCTCAGTGGATAGCATTCTAGCAATAGATGAAAGCCAGTGAAGAATAGATAGTAAAGGTGCATAGACTGCTATCATTTGTGTAATTCTAAAACCTTATTAATATACAAATGTTGTTTGTTGTGGAGACTGAATAAGAGTTCTGTTACCAAGTGATGATGAATCTTGTATGTTGTGATATTGGATTCGAGAATAAAAATATAAAAATACCGAATTTTGAACATTCATGTGTTATTGAATGAAAATTTGGGTTTTTTTTTGGTAAGTTTTAATGGCAAGATGAGGTCTGTCAAGCAGGAGCAAAGAAAAGGAAATGTAAAGTAAAACACTGACATCATCAGGAAAGAGCAAACCCGCCAAGGAATGGAAACTGCTAGTTTTGATGGCGGGTGGGATTCCTGTTCGTACCATGAAGACTGGAACTGGTTGAAAAGAACCGGGTTGTCAACCAACTGATTCATTTATGGTAATCGTGACCGGCGAGTTCATACACCCTAACACCATAGCTTAATGTCAAAAGTATCCTGCCTCAGCTATTTTTGATTCGGTGTCACCCTGTCTGATAGCTTAAGAGTATGCTGATAAAATTCCAATCCGGTCCTAATAGCTTAAGAGAATCCTGCCTCATAGCCATAAAAACCCACCGTCAACAGCCCCGCTACACTACTCAATACCAACAGTTGGGATTATATTATCTGACTTTAAGCGATCGGATTTGCAAAACAAAAGAGTAAAAAAGAGAAAGTAGATAAAATCACAAAATCTAACTGCTGCAGAGAAGATGGCGGACCAACGGTTGGGAGATAAAAACAAATTACTGCAGAGAAGATGGAGGACCAATGGTTGGGAGATAAAGACAAACTGCTGCAGAGAAAATGTTGGACCAACGGTTGGGAGATAAAGACAAACTACAGCAATGGGTCTTATTATTTAGAGTAATTTTATAATACATCGAGGAGTAATTAGTGACATGTATAATAGTTACTACGTAGGCCCACTTTGAAGAGAGAGATAGATACAAAAGAGAGAGAGAGAAATAGGAGAGAGAAAATAAAAAAATTTGACCGGACGTAGAAATCTTCTTATCACTTTTGGTGGGTATAGATGTAATTTTACTATTTTTTTGTGTGTCTATCTCTCTTCTCAAAAATGAGCTCATGAAGTAATTATTGTACGTGTCATTAGTTACTTACAGTGTATTATAAAATTTCTCTAATATTTGGGTCTAAATAAATAGTATTCGTACAATGAACATATATTTTAGTTTTTGATGAATGAATTGAATATTGTTGGAGATAAGATTTGATGATGTGACGATAATTTATTGATTGCTCAAAACAGAGGATATAAAATCACAAAACCCAATGACTGTAGAAGGAGAAGATGGAGGATTGGGAGGCAAAAAAATTACCTTTGGAAAAAGCAAGCGACCCCTGGATGGCACATTGTGCAGTGGCAACAACGGACGGTACCGATACTCGAGAGGTTAATCAAGGCATAGCACAGCTCTATGACAAGTCGTCTGGTGTCTGGGAGGACATATGGGGAGACCACATGCATCATGGGTTCTGCGACCCGGTTTTCGGGATTGATTCGGATCACCGGATTGCTCAGATACGGATAATACAAGAGGCCCTCAGTTTCACTGGCGTTTCGGGTTTGTTAGTTATTTCTTGCTGGCTCTCTTTCCATTTATCATATCTCAACTCCCAAAAATGACCTTACTATAAGCACAAACTTACTATAAATGTTACCTCCTATGGTTATCATCATCATCATTATGGTAATTAGTTATCAAGTGTTTTGAATCAATATTCATAGGGAGAAATATTTTTAATTTTTTTTTCGTTTGGATTCCCAACGTTTTAGTTGTTCTGCAATTAAATTATTTTGCCCAGTAGCCCAATCTTAGGTCACAGTAAAAAACTATTTTATTTTTAGAGTTTTTAGTCTGAGATTGGTTAGTACAAAAAAAAAAAAAAAAAAAAAAAAACTATACAAAAGAAATTTGGTTAGGGACTTTTTTTCTTTTGACAAATAATTCAAGATATTATGTAACTAATTAGCCTTATTATTAGTATTATTATTATGCTAATAAATACTGTGTTTGGATGAGTGATTTTGTGAATTTGTAATTTTAAATGCCTACTGAATAATCAATCTTTGTCATGATGCTTTTGTTGCTAACCTAGTTGCCTACAGCTCACAGGCTGACACCTCCAACGTTTTATTTGTAAATTTTTCAACTAAAGGAGAAATTATTATGTATTTCATGCTTTAGTGTATATTATGGAACAAAACTACATCCAAAGAAAAGCAAAACCAAAGCATGAAATGTGTGTTAGTATGTGAATGAGAAGAAGCTTGAAAATAAAGTCTTGGTCCATTAATTTTTTTATCTGAGTTGGTAACTAGAGGACCCAGGAAAAAGGCCAAAGAATGCGCTTGATGTTGGGTGTGGGATAGGAGGCACCACCAAGTACATAGCAAGGAAATATGGAGCCAAATGCATAGGCATCAACCTTAGTCCCATCCAAATCCAGAGGGCCAATGCAATTGCTGCAGCTGAAGGATTAGCTGACAAGGTATGTGTTACAACTTCGAAATATTTTACATTAATTTGAGCTCCAATTCGCTCTGTAGTATAATTGTTTGTAAACTCTAGCTTCTCTTTCTTTGGCCAAATACAAAGGTAGTTGATATCTAAATGTAATCATGTTAACTTTCGTTTCTGTTTGTTATTTTTTCGTTTATATTGGAGCTGCTGAAAGAATTGGATCTGCTTCTGTTGTAGCATCATCATCATTTATTACTGTGTAGATAGTATGCTACTCTGAAGATTTAGCCATAACAATGTCAACATCTAGCAGGTTTCCTTTCAAGTTGCAGATGCATTAGAGCAGCCATTTTCAGATGGGCAGTTTGATCTGGTTTTGTCAGTGGAGTGTGGAGAGTATATTGCTGACAAAAGAAAGGTTTTGCTTCTTCCTTGCACCTACTAGGATCACTTATTGTTCATTTCTACACTTAAATTGCCCATTTCTTGTTATACTTGGTTATATATGTGAAGTTGGTCTCCCTGTTTGTTCAAACTGGCAGTTTGCTGCTGAGTTGGCTAGAGTTGCAGCCCCAGGGGGCACAATTGTCATACTATCATTTTGTCACAGGGATCTTGGCCCTTCTGAAGAATCTCTGCAGCCATGGGAGCTGAAGCGTCTTAAAAAGATATATGATGCTTTCCAAATTCAGGGATATTGTTCTGCTGCTGATTATGTCAACTTTTTCGAGTCCCTCTCTCTTCAAGTAATTACTTTCTTAAATTTGGCTAAAACTCACTTGAATCAGTCTCTAATCAGCAGCCTGTGAGCCTTTGAACGATTGAACATTTTTCTCAAAATGAATGAGCTAGAACAAAAATTGATAATTAAACTGAACCACTTATCAATGTTTAAAGTGTGTCGCTTCCTGATATATGCTGAGTGGAAGTGTAGAGAATTTGTCATTTTCACTTGTGAGCATATAATGTATTAAAAAATAACAACATGACCTATCAATCAATGACATTTTTAATATGTGTGAAAATTCAAACAGGATAATTTCTCTCCAAATCTTCTTACTCACAACATGAAATTAATGTCCTGTTTTCATTGCATTGGTCTCAATATATTGCCCCATCTTTTCTTTTATTCGTTCGCTCGGCATTGACATGGAAGGGCCTGTCATCTCTGCCGCGCGGTGGTAAGCTTAGCCTTCATTGCTAGTAATTACTGTTCATTGTTTTTTTTTCCCCTATTTTTATTTCATTTGTTTACATGAAAATGTGTCTTGACAAGCTTTCATAGTTTGCTGTTTTTTTTTTGAAAAACAAAAAGAAAAAGGACGCATACTTGGTTATGAATCTTTATGTGCAAGAATACACATTATAGGTCATCATGCAAGCATGTGTGAGAAGATTTTTATTTCGGTAAGTTTAAAAAAGTCTAACCACTCATGAACTTTAAATTATTTGAAGTAGAGTACCTAAAATTTTTTGTTAGTATTCAAAATTTCTAAACTTTTAATTTTTTTTTCAGATTTAGTCCATTCAATTATTTGTAGCTATAATTTTTCTTTTATAAAAAAATATAATTTTTGGTATTTTGAGTTAAATTTTTGCGCCCATGCTGAAACAAATTCAATTTATATTGTAAGAAAATTTCAGAATTTTTCAAAAAAAAAAAAAAACCATATTTGTTTATTTTTTTAACATTAAAAATATTAAAAAATAAAAATAACATTGAAATAATCTTAATTTTTTGAGGAATCCAATATAAATCTCATTGAATGATTTCTATTGTGAAAATATTTTTGTATTGTTATTTATTGAAATAAATGACAAAGAATTGAAGGATGGGTTATTTGTATGATTAGTTTTTTGACGCTTGCATTATTTAACTAATTTATTATATATTTTTTAAAAAATTAAAAAAAAGAAAAAGAAAAAGGGACTCCTAGCTAAAGGTAGGTTGTCTCGCCGAAGAGGTGGGAATAGTTAAGAACAAAGTGGCAAACTACAAATTTTTTGATAATTATAATTAAATTAATTCTTTTAATTTCTTACCATATAATATAATTTTAACTGGACTAAAAATAAAAATAGGGACTTAAATTTAATTATGTTTTGAAATGTAATAATTAATTGTTAAGATAAATACATATAACTCTTAAAAATAAAATCACAAAAAATATTCCACTATCATTATATTATGAAACTTTTTTATTTTAAATAGTTCTAATCATTATATGTGAGGTGAATATAAATTAACAACACAAACAAGACACAAAAATTATCGGTCTTTTTTTTTTTTTAATAAACATTGCTTTTTTGTTAATATTATCAATGTTTTTTTAGGGGAGTAAAATAAAATGTAAGACAATAACAAAAAAATAACCTATAAAAACTTAAGTAAGGATTCAATTTAATAATTTAATGAATTTTGACGTTATTTAATTATTTTTTAATTTTATGTTTTTATTGGCTCATTTTAAAGTCTTTTTAGAGCTTTGATAGTGAAAATAAAGTATTAATATATTATTAATTATATTGTTTAAGAGTGATTTAAGTAATTGTCATTTAGGGTTTTTATATGTAGTATATAGATAATAAAATTATGAAAATGAAATTAATCTATATTTTTAGATTCATTAAAAAATAGTCTATTTTTTATGAATTAAGAATTGTTTTTTTAAGAATTTTATCAATATTGGTCTTTTTCTTAATTAGAAATGAGGTTGGATTTACTTATTAGTATTTGGTTTACTATAATATTAACATTGTATTAAGGGATAATAGTCAATCAAAAGTTTAAAGAATTCGTATTTTTATACATAATTATGGATTTGTTTGACGGTAAACAATCTTCCTTCTTATGTATTTGAGCTTGAGACTTGAGTACATCCCTTGTAACCCTATGAGGAAGGGACCTCAGCATAGTTTTTCCTATTAATTTCATAATGTTAGTGCTTTTCGTTATATGTCTATCTTACCATGAATTGATTAGGTATGAAAACCCTCGGAGCAAGCATTGGTGGCGCCATTAGACTATGACGCCGCCAAGAAGGGTCTATCTAAGTATACCATCATTGCATGCGTAAAGCCCGAGTAAATTTAAGGATCGCATTCTATAGATGCAGGAAGCCGTAAGGGCTTGAATAAGGAATGACTGAAATATTTCCAAGGTTTGTAGAAAATAAAAGAGAAGAAAAAGGGGAAAGAGTGTGCTGGCGAATTATAGCATTGCCAATGTCTTTTTCTGTTTTAAAATTCTAGTTAGCTGTTTTCTAGCCCTTATATATGTATGAAGGTTGTGTATCGTACGCATGGAGAAGTTATGTGATAATTGTTGTGGTTGGTAGGGCTGGTCTTTTTACTCTCTACATCTATTATACTTGTAGTAGCATCTCGAAAAGGTTTATTAAAATTTGATAATTAATAGTTAAGGTAAATGCATTTAACATTTAAAAACAATAATCACTGAAAAAATATTTCACCTATCATAATATTATTGTGGAACTTTTTTATTTTAAATAATTCTATTTAATTATATATGAAGTGAATATAAATTAGCAATACGGACATGAAAAACAAAAAATTATAGATTTTTTTAATAAACTAAAAATAAAAATAAAAATAAAGATACTTATTAGAAAATTTGAATAAGTAGAGGCACTAAATTTTCATTAATTTCTTTTGAATGCAACACATCAAAAAAGTCATATGACTGTCTGCTTATCCGTATTTTTTTAATTAAGTGTTTTAATTATTAAATTATTGAGGACATACCCAAATAAATGAACACATGCCATCCTTATTGTTGGTCCCAACTATTCATTAAAAAAATAATAAAGAAAAATTATTTAATAAAAAAGAAAAAGAACATTAAATAATAAAGATGCAAATCATATTTTATTTAAGAAATTTCCAGCCCCTTCTTCTTTTTGTATGTTGTTGAGAAATCTTAATACAAATAACTCGAAAACAATAATAAAAAGGGGTTTTATTATATATTTTACCTCCAAAATATTGCAATTTGGCAATTTAAGACCTAAAATATCAAATTTGCATAATTTGAATCCCAAAGTATTAGGGATTAGGTAAATATCATCCAAATTACTCAATCTTGTTATTTCTAATTATCAACTATTAGTTGACCGTTACTTAGTTTTTTTTTAATAGAAGTCGAGAGGAATTAAAAGAGGGAAGGCATACGACATATCGTTTGCCTTACCCCTTTCAATTCCTTTCATAAAAACTTAATTGAAAACGGGAGAGACAGAGACATGGAGAGAAGGGGAGAAATTGCGAGATTTCGAAAGAGTTGTTAGAGTTCATGAGATAGTCTCTTAAGGGTTAGATTTTAGTTAGGTTTTTGGCTAATTAGAGTGAATTGGGGGTTAGATCTTTTACAATTCATTATCTTTTTTGTTGTCATTTTTTGCTTATCGTCGTTATTTTATCAAAATCTAAGGTGAAATGCTAAATTCAGCTTTGTTATTGCGTATTGGAGGAAAGTTTGTTCGAAATCTTGACTTGAAGTACATTGGTTGTGTGTGTGAGATTAAATTGGTTGACGCTGATTTTTTTCTTTTCTCGTCCTTGAAAAACTTATTAGAAGTTATAAGTGGATTAATCCTTAAAAGATACATTGTATGCTATTATGGAATGGTGATACATTAGAAATTTAGTTGAGATGTGTGTATGATGAAGGATCTTTATTTTCATAATTGGATGATTTTCTTAAGTAAGAAAATATGGAGTTTTTTTATGAAGGATACGAATAGACTAGTGAAACATGGGAATGAATTGATTGATCTTGAGAATGGTAGTGATAATGTGGTCCAGGGAATAGATTGTGTGGATAAATATGGACGTTGATGGTAGGAATTGTGAGGGTAGTAGTGGCATTAGACTTATTGATGTTGTAATTTCTTGTTTAAATGAGGGTATTGATGCAACTAATAGGGAAGAGTAATTTAATAATATGGATGGTTATTGTTGGAAACATGAGTAGCATGAGACCCTATGTAGTGTTAGGTATGCTTTTGGAAGCATTGAGGTAGGGCTTGTGTCGGATAACCGTGAGGAGGGAAGATGGTGATAATGTTAAGGGTAACAATAAGGGGTGGGTAATAAAGAGGGAGAAAATAGTGAGTCCGGTTCAAAAGACAATAAGGATGATGAGGATGGTTATGATAGCATATTAGAGCTGGATGATGAAATAAAATTAATTGGCATGCCTTGGCTTACCGACAATGATGATGAAGAGCTAATGGGTGTTATGAATCATTGTGCGAGTTGAAACAATCCACGAGTAAAAAACATATTGTTTCTATTTGTAAAGCATCACAATTGATACTCCACAATCTAATAGCCAAAGACGTAGAGGTAATGATACCGAAGAAGAGGTAATTAGTGTAAGTTTCTATGAGTTTGATTCAAATGAAGATGGCAGTGTTGAATCAAACAATGATGATGGTGGTGAAACAGATCATGGAAGGAGAAAAAAACCCAAAACTTTGTGTTTTGATAACACTACCAAAGATCGTCAATTCTCACTTGGCATGGCTTTTACAAACAAAAAACAAATAATTCAAAGTTTAGAAGATCATTGTGTGGTTAAAAGAAAGGAGATTGAATTTGTCAAGCATGATAGAAAAAGAGTTAGAGCAAAGTGTAGTAATCGAAAATGTGAATGCGTGTTTTATGCAAGATATAAAAGGCAAACATGTAGCGTTGAACTTAGAATTTATGTAGATGAGCCTACCTATCAGGTTGTATTTAATAATAAAAGGATTAAGGTTGGGGTTGTAGCAAAGAACTTAATAGAAAAAACTTTAGGATTATTGCTTTTAAAATTGATGAAAAGATGTGCAAACACAAGCTAGAGAGAAATTATTTTATAACATAAGTTCTAACTATGTTAGAAGAGCAAAAGAAATTATAGAGAGAGGCATTTTCATGGCGACGATTGTGTAAAGTACTCCATGTTGTAAGATTATTTAGAAGAGCTAATGAGGAGTAAGAAAAGAAGCACTATTGAAAGTTGGTTTACCAAGCCTAGTAAAGGGGTAATCCAAGTGTTCAAGGCTATGTATATTTTTTTTGATGCACTTAAAAGAGGATTTAAGATAGGATACATGCCTATTATTGGAATAGATAGATGTTTTTTGAAAGAAAAGTATAAAGGTGAGATCTTAGTCGTTATGGAAAAAGATGGGAATAACAAAATGTTTCCTTTGGCTTGAGCTATTATTGATGGTGAAAATTAGTACACTTAGAGATGGTTTATTGAGCACTTAATGAGAGATCTGGATATAATGGTTGAACATGACAACCACTCGGACACCGATGATAGAGCAACAAAAGGTTAGATTTAATTATCCATTAAACGTTTTAATTCTATATTTTGATTTAAAGTTTGAACTTTGAAAATGGAAGTCATTGAAATTTATTGACTAATATATTTCTTCTTGGTAGGGTTTTGAGAAGGCAATCATAGAGAAAATGCCATATGTCGAGCACGTAAATTATGTAAGGCATATATTTGCTAATTGGAGGAAGAAACATAAGGGTAAAAAGCTTTATGAAAAATATAAGGCATGTATAAGGGTTACAAACCAACTCGATTTGGAGAAGGCACTTAAGAAGATAAAAAAAAAAAAAAGCAAAAGATAATATGTTAAAAGTTGATATGATAGCATGAAGCTTTTGTTTTTCGATCACACAATAAGTGTGATGTTCTTGAAAACAACATATGATAAGTGTTGTTAGCACCCAATTTTAGGTCCAAAAAAAAAAAAAGAGAGAGAAAAAGAAAAAGAAAAATGAGAAAAAGGAAGTAAAAAAATAATACAATTGGGGTGCAATTGGAGAAGAAAAGAGAAAGGAAGCAAAATAAAGTTGGTTTTTAAAATGAGGGATCAAAACAGATTTTTGCCAAAATAAACCCTAAAAAGCTAGTATAAAGACCCCAATTTCTCCCAAAATGCAACTACTCGTTGACTCTCCTAAGAAAAACCCTAGCCGCCGGCCTCCCGTAACCATAAGCAGCACCTTCACGCTACTAGCAGCGGCCCTCGCCCTCGGCACACCCCCTCACACCACGGCTCCGGACCTCTCCCTCGTGCCAAACCTCACACCGCAGTACAGCCCAACTTCCCACACCCCAAACCGCAGACACGGCCCCGCCGGGCCTCTCATCCACGCCCACAGCGAGCCCCCACAGAGCACCTCCCCATAGCATGCAGCAGCCCCACCCCACCATCGGCAGCTCCCCACAAGCACGCGACGGCCCCCACATCGCCAGTAGCTCCCCACAACGACGCCAATAGCCCAAGCCTCCTCATACGCCTCACTTGCGGTAGTAGGCTTTCACGCACGCCCGCACGCCGGCCGTCCGACCTCCATACGGCAGCTCGCGTGCCTACGTGCTCGCGGCACTCGCCCTCGTCGCGTGCCTCGCCGGCGCGCGCCGCCTCTGCCGGCGCCTCCCCGTGCCTTCGGCGAGCAGGCCCCATCACGCCGGCTTGCCCTCTAGCAGGCCTCCTCGCCGCACCCAACGCCTAGGCCCATCGCCGGGCCAACCAGGTGTCGGCGAGCCAACCAACGATCGGCACCGGTGCCAAGCACCAAAGCTAATGCCCGGCCGTGTGCCAACACCAACGCCGAGCGCCTGGCGCCTGGTGCCCGAGCCAACCGGCGTCGGCGCCAAGCCAACCAAGCATTGGCGCCGGCGCCGGCGCGTCTTGGCGCCATCAACACACTAGCGGCGTGCCGGCGCTAGCAGCGACCACCACTCGTAGTAGACCTTCCTACGCTCGCTAGCAGGCACCTTTCCTCCCTAGTTGACTAATTATTAGTCTCCATTGGGGTCGAAAAGATCGGATATGACCTCGAGAGCATCAAGCAAATCAGCTCGCCTCTTTTTCTTCTTTACAATAATTTTGTTTTTTACCTTTTTTGCTTTATTTTATTTTATTACATGTATTAAATTTGCTTGATGCTATGTATGTCATGTAATTAATTTAATGAATGTGATGCAATTTGATCCGTTTATTCATGTGTAATCCGTTTCAATTGCAACAATGTGTACTTTTGATTTTTTTACGATATGATGGAATGATGTGTTGGTTTAAATGTGTTGATATTTATTGATATTCGAATGTATATTTTAAAATCGCGTCTTGCATGATAACTTGTATAAAAAATCGAGTCATTAAAGTTTGAAATGTTGCCATGTAATTCCTTTCTTGTTAAGCATGCTAAAGTAATTAATATTATTGATTTTTGTGCGTTTTCTCTAATTTTGGTCCCATTGTCAATTCTCGTCAATTTTTTCCTATGTGTGTTCGTTTTTTTGATTTTAGCCTATTTTTACCTAAAGCCGTCAATTTGCAATTTTGGCCAAAGCCGTCGTTTTGTTTTTCGTTGCCGATTTTGACCAAAGCCGTCGCTCTGGTTTTCGTTGTCGATTTTGTTTTTCGTTGCCGATTTTGGCTTATTGTGGCTTTCGTCTTTCGTTGTCGATTTTGGCCAAATCTTGACTTTTGTTTTTCGTTGTTGATTTTAACCAAAGTTCGTGGCTTTTGTTTTTCATTGTCGATTTTAGCCAAAGTTGTCGCTTTCGTTTTTATTGTCGATTTTCATCTATTTTTTCCTAAGTTGTCGATTTTGCCTATGTAGTCGATTTTAGCCTATTTTGACCTATGATTGCCTAAGTTTGCCTATTTGGCTTAAGTTTGCCTATTTTTGTTTAAGTTGTCGATTTTTACCGATTTTTGCTTATGTAGCCGATTTTAGCCTATTTTTGCTTATGATTGTATAGGTTTGCCTATTTCCGCCTATGATTGCCTATTTTGCCTATTTTTGCCTATTTTTGCCTCAATTGTCAATTTTTGCCTATTTTTACCTATGTAGCCGATTTTAGCCTATTTTTGCCTATGATTACCTAAGTTTGCCTATTTCCGCTCGTGATTGCCTATTTTGCCCATTTGTCGATTTTTGTCTAATTATCTATTTGCTCGTTTATCAATTTTACCAATTTGTGTGTTTGTCAATTTTTGCCTATTTGCCCATTCGTTTATTTTGTCATTATTTGCCTATTTCTATCTCGTGTTGCTTATTTTGTCATTTTGCCGATCTTGTTTGTTTGACTATTTGCTCATTTTAAGTTTTGTTTCTCATGCATGTCATTTAAGCCGCACTAGCAAGCATATCCTCGTGTTCATCATTTTTAGTCATTTATTATAGAGTGAGGACAGGTCTTCGACCGACCAAGTCCCGAATCACTCGACAAAGGGGGCACTTTCATCGAAGTCAAATTAAGGTTGTATGCGATGCGAGTTGCCTTAGGCAAGACGAGGTAGGGTGATTTTTAATCTTCCCTACACATAATAAACCCCTTATCCGAACTCTAGATAGACCGGTCATAAAGTTTCCTAGTAACCACAAAACAAAAATATAAGAAGAAAAAAACACAAAGTTTAACGTGGTTCAGCTTATGAAGACCTACATCCACAGGAGAAAGGTTTCAACTCTTTATTTCGTCACGCCAAATACAACGACAGACGGAGTTCCTTTTATAGTAACCATATACACCGGAATAGGAAATTAGGGCCATATTTCCTTCGATTTTCCGTGATTACGAGTGATTGATTTCTTCCTAAATAGAAAGATTCTGTTCCTCCTAAATTAGAGGCATATTTCCCACACTCCCCCTCAAGTTCGGTGAATAGATATCGATCATTCCCGACTTGCTAAGACAGAATATCAAAACTTGATTTACGAAGAGCTTTGTTAGAATATCAACTTCCCGAGATTTGGTAGGGGCATAGGACAGAACAATAGTTCCATTGTTTATCTCATTTTTGATAAAATTTTCGTCAATCCTCACATGTTTCATTCGATCATGTTGGATTGGATTGTGAACAACACCGATATCGATTTGCTTGTCACCGAACAACTTCATAGGGCTTGTTTCGGCATGTTTAGGCTCGTCATTAACTTCGAATTCAAATAAGTTCACGGGTTCCTTGAGCTATAGCTCTATACTCGACTTCGCACTACTCCGAGCCACCATAGATTGTTTCTTGCTTCTCTAAGTCACTAGATTTCCCCATACCTTGGTACAATATCCGAGTTGTTGACTTGCTATCATCAATACCTCTTGCCCAATCTACATCCGAAAAGCCAACAACATCTCTAGCTTCATTTTTCTTAAACGAGTAGACCTTTGCCGGGACTCCCCTTCAAGTATCTCGGAATCGATTTCTCTGCTTCCACATGCCTCTTAGTGGGAGCATGCATAAATTGACTTATTATACTTACACTAAAGGCAATGTCCGGTCTTGTGAGTGATAAATAAATCGGTTTTCCTACCAAATGTTGATACCTTTCTCTATTTACGCGGGGATCATCATCCGATACTTTGTGCTTCCGAGTGTCTTTCCAAAGGTGTACTAGAAGGCTTACAACCAAGCTTTCCTGTCTCATTGAGTAAATCTAGCGTGTACTTCCTTTGTGAAATGAAATTTCCTTTGCGACTCCTTGCGACTTTCATCCCCGAAAAGTATTTCGGTTCTCCTAGATCTTTTACCATGAACTCGCTCTGAAGTCTTTTCTTGAGATTGCTAATTTCCACTTCATCATCACCCGTGATCACCATATCATCAACATATAAAATGAGTATAGCTTGTTTACCCGACTCATTTCTCTTCACAAATAATGTGTGATCTCGCTTGTCCTTGGTGGTACCTAAGACTCTTCATCACAGTGCTAAATCTTGTAAACCAAGCTCTAGGAGATTGTTTCAAGCCATACAATGATTTTTTCAATTTATCGACCTTGTTTACTTCTCCATCTTTCTCAAATCCTGGGGATACTTCATATACACCTCTTCCTCCAGTGTACCATTAAGGAATGCATTCTTCACATCTAATTGATGTAATCTCCAATCTAGATTGGCGACGATAGACAATAGGATTTGGATAGTGTTAAGCTTGGCAACCGGTGCAAAAGTTTCTTCATAATTCCGAGTGAAGCCTTGTGCTATGAGTCTTGCCTTCAACCGATCCACTTTTCCATCGGGTTTATATTTTACTTGTAAAAACCCACTTACTTCCGACTACTTTCTTCCCTTCGGTAGTTGCACCGTTTCCCAAGTATCATTGTCCGTTAATGCCTTCATTTCTTCCAACACGACTTCTTTCCAATTAGGATTTTGAAGAGCCTCATTAATATTTTTAGGAACTTGTATTTCATCAATATAAGCAATGAAGGCCTTAAAGTCTCTCGAAAGCTTAGAGTATGCAACATAATTTGAGATAGGATATTTAGGAGCTTTAGTACGGGTTCTTACCCCTTTCCTTAAAGCAATTGGAAGATCCAAATCATAAGGTGGTTCACCACCTGACCCATCCTCTTCGTCATTGCTTGTTGCTAAAATCTGCCACTGGTTCGGACTCATGGGTTTGCATTGAAGCTCGTGGTCTCCTAGAATAGACTTGAATCGGTTTTGGATCAACATTATTCAACTCTCCTCCTTGACCAAGATCGGACCCTCCCCCTTGATTGGTTCCATTGGGCTCGAATATAGAAACCACTTGGGTGTGTAATTGAAGGAAAAATTACTGGAAAGGTGGGATCCCAATGTTTATCTCCTTGAGTATCATTCTCCCTTTGGAGATAAACTTGGGAGTAGAAAGGCTGATTCTCTAAAAAGGTCACATCACAAGAAATAAAGACACGTTTGGTAGGTGGATGATAACATTTATAACCTTTTTGAGTGGGAGAATAACCAAGGAAAATACATTTTAGGGCTTTCGGATCTAGTTTGCCTCGATTAGGTTGAAGGTTATGAACAAATACTACACACCCAAAAACTCGAGGTTAAAGAGTATTATGGACCCGTGAAGTAGGGAAGACAGATAGTAAAATACTAAAGGGAGTTTAGTATTTGAGAACTTTTGAAGGAACACGATTGATTAGGAATGCGGTTGTAAGGATCGCTTCCCCCAAAAGTGATTTGGAACTCGACGTGCAAACATGATGGATCTAGCCACTTCTAAAAGATGACGATTTTTTCTTTCAGCAATTCCATTTTGTTGTGGGGTAGACACACATGAACTTTGATGAACAATCCCATTTTCTTGGAGATAGTCATTTAGTTCATTAGGGTAATATTCTTTTGCATTGTCTATTCGAAATATAAGAATGGATGATTGAAAGACATTTGTAACAAGCTTATGAAATTGCTTGAAAATTCTTGTTACTTCTAATTTTTCCTTCATTAGATAGACCCAACGACACACGGGTATGATCATTAATAAAAGTAACAAACCATCGTTCCCCTGTAAAATTTTATTTTCGTGATGGTCTCCATACATCACTATGAATTAAATGGAATGGTCTTGAAGGTTTGTAAGGATGGGGAGGATAGGATGCACGTGTTTGTTTGGCAAGGATGCAATGTTCACATTGAAAACATGAAGGATTTTTATTGAAAAATAAATGGGGATATAAATGTTTCAAATAATGAAAACTAGGATGACCCAATCTATTATGCAATAACTAAACATCGGAATTGGAAAACGAGGACAAAACACTATATGACCTAGAGCTTGAGGAGGGTCTAACACCTAACACATAATAGAGACCATGTCGCTCCTCGGCATTCCCAATCGTCCTCCCCGACGACAAATCCCGAAATTCACAATGAGAGGGAGAAAATGTCACAAAGCAATTTAGGTCCTTAGTAATTTTACCCATTGATAATAAATTACATTTTAATTCTAAAACATAAAGCACAGATTTTAAATTCAGCCCATTTATGTCCAAGTCTCCCTTCCCTTTTGCTGTACATATAGTTCCATCTACCATCGTAACTCTAAAATTCTCTCTACATGGTTTATAATTGCTCATCCTTGCATTTGAACTCGTCATATGGTCGAAGCCCCAGTATCTACTATCCAAGAATCTTATTTTATCTTGTATGATAAAAAAGAACTGTACCTTTATGAGTTGTTAGAGGTCGAGGAACCGGTGGAATTAGAGGAGCAGATTTGTATTCTTCTATATTAGATTTCATCAATTTCTTGAGGATTTCTAATTTTTCGGTTGTAAACGGTTGAGGGTTTGCATCTACTCGTTGTTTCAATTGAATAGGCAACCTTCTTCCTCTAATTTCTCGGCTTCTAATCTTTAGGTTTCCCATGGAGATTCCAGCATGTATCCTTAGTGTGATATGGTCTTTTACAATGCTCACACCACACCTACTTATCCTTCCCAAAATCATCCCCCTTTGAATCTGTTTTCCTCGCTTTGGTTTATCACCAAAGCTGATCCCTGCATTGTTGCCTCTACTTGTTGTATTCGACGGTGGCAATGACATCACCTTCCTCCTTGTTTCTTCGTGCCGAACTTCAACAAAGACCTCCTTTAATAAGGGTAATGGTTTTATACCAAGTATTCATCCCCCGACATCATCTAGTTCTCGATTTAAACCTTGCAAAAAATCAAAAATTCGATCCTTTTCTAGCATTTTGCTATAGAGCACCCCATCATCGGCACATCTCCAAGATATATTGTGAAACATATCAATTTCTTGCCATAATTCGACATGTTATTGCAATATTCGGTAACGGATGATGTACTTTGACGAATATTTCGAATTTTAGAACGAACCTCAAAACTTTGAGATATGTTCTCCAAATCCGAATACATATCTCTCATTGAATCCCATATTTCCTTTCTTGTTTGGTAGAATAAATACATCCGTTCGAGTTTTTGGTCCATAGAGTTGATTAGCCATGCTATGATTGTAGAATTTTCAGCCTCCCAAACTCTATAATCGACTTACTCTAATGGTGGTACCTTCTTTGCACCGGTTAGATATCCCATCTTCCTCTCGCCCTTGATCACTAGTAAAATCGATTGATACCACTCCCTAAAATTACTCCCATTTAGTTTGTGAGAGGTGATTTGGATTGAGAAGTTATCGGTAGATTGGGTAAAATTGAGGTTTGTGGGTTGACAACGGTAGGGATCCTAATTGATTCCTCTCGTAGTTGGGGTGGAACTTGCCATCTATTCAGCTAAGGTTATCTAGAGTTGGTTTTTTTCTTTGGCTAGAGGATAACTCTGGCTTTGATACCATAAAACAAAAATATAAGAAGAAAAAAAACACAAAGTTTAACGTGGTTTGGTCATGAAGACCTACATCCACGGGAGAAAGGTTTCAACTCTTTATTTCTGTCATGCCAAATACAGCAGTAGCATGTTCCTTTTATAGTAGCCATATACACCGAATAGGAAACCACAATTTAGGAAAATTAGAATAGGAAATTAGGGCCATATTTCCTCCCGATTTTCCGTGATTACAATGATTGATTTCTTCCTAAATAGGAAGATTCTGTTCCTCCTAAATTGGAGGCATATTTCCCACACCATAATACTAGGTGGCGAGTCCAATCATTTGCCCTACATTTCACCTCACCGCTCGACGTCACCCTACGACGGAATGGCGACTCCATCGGGGAATAATACTTAGGGTTAGGCTTTGCATGTAGTTTTGAGTTTGATTTATGATGATTTGGCCTATTCTCTTATGCATGTTAGCCTATTTCCGTAATTTGCATGTTGTGCTTAAATTTATACCTTTTGTTTTATTGTTCACCTCGAGTTTTGTTTTATTTTATTTATTTATCTAATCATTTGCTCATTGTTCTTCATTCTTACTTATTTTTTTTTGATTTTTTTTATGTTTCTTTTCTATTTGTATCCTTATTTTATTTTTGTTTTTATTTGAGACTTGGATAGGGAATAATACCCATGCACACACCACATTGTATAATTTTATGACATTTGCATTCGCCTTAGGATCTAGGGAGGAATTACTGGTGCCCCAATGGGTTTCGCCACGGGTAACACTCACGAAACCTCAACTCTTTTGGAAAGCCGCCACTCGTCGCGATAGGTATTCGATGGTCTCCACGATTACTAGCTTTGCACTTGGTCGGCCTCGATTCTCTCGAGCTAAAAGGGACCCTTTGAGACTTAGATAGAGCCTACCCGATCATGTAATGACTAGAATCGAACCACTAGGATCAACTTTCTTATATAAATTCACTAGGCAAGTCGGATATATCAAAACCTTGACCAAGCAATTTGGTCGTGATGTTTCGAGAATGGGTGATGAGAGAACTTAGATCCAAACTCACTTGGTGGCTGAATTCAATAAAATTTTGAGGCTTTACAACAAACGGAGGGAGATTTCCTAGGACTCGGAATTTCGGAGCAACCATAAGGAGATCACACACATTCGGTCGGTGATCAATGACACCCAAAAGTCGCTTGATTGTTGGAAGATGCCGAGCCCCGATGACTAGTACGGGTTTCGAGCTAAATATGAGAATCTCGCGAGTATTGCTAGAGGTACCGGTTCGAAGCTCGATCTCAAGGCCTTGGCCCGTCTATGGAACCCTTCATATAGATGTTTCACCATAAGGGGACTAGACATGACCTTGACCTTGGAAGAGTATCATCGACTTCTAAACATGTCGAGCACTCTACATCGAGTATATTTATATCGAAGAAGATCAAATGCTAAAAAAAGGTAGAGGATTGGCTAGACATAAGCATGACTCATGGTAAAGCTAAAGGGAATGTCGAAGGATGGCATTTTGAGAGCTGGTTGGATGTGTTAAAGCAAAAGCCGAAGGACCTAAGAGCTACCTCTAAAAGGCTCAAGATTCTAGCACTCATGATCTTTGAGTTGGTGCTTTTTCCCTCAACGAGTCGGGTTAATCGGTCTAGATGTGGCCAATGTCTTCGTCAAGATGGAGAAACACTCCATAAATCCTACTACTCGCCATTCTAGCTAAAACCTTCTCCTCATTGAGTCACTTGCAGGAGGTCCGGGAAAGGGAGTATGAAATGTTATGTTCAACTCGCTTTTTGTATGGGTAATTAGCCATTTTGAAGCCCATAAATCGATTTTTAAGACATGTTAATGGACCGATCAAGAACCGGTGAAAGTTACCGATGAATCCGAATTCATCCTTAAACTTAAAAGGATTGAAGAATCAATGATCCGAGTTCTTTTGTCACCCCCCATAAATGGCTATTCCACATCCGAGTCTCGAGTATCATTTTATTTTTTTTCTTTAATCTATTATTTACATCTAGTGTTTATTGTCTTTTACTTGCATAGAAATATAGGTCGATCTACCAAAACTACACTTTCTTCGCGCATTCACCACACTAGGATGAAAACAAGGATGGAGAACGAAGAAAGAGCTCTACTCGAGCAAAATCATCAATGAGAGGTGGAAACGCCGAAGGAAGAGATTGTTAGGCTTCGTTGCTCCGGTGGAACAAAGTCGGCAAAATCGCATGATATCGAAGTTACCGTCCGAGGAGAAGTCGGCCGGCCATTGGCATCCCTAGAAGTGTTCACTACCATGGCACCACCAACCACTCGGACTCGCTACTCCAATACCACCACTTGGTATGCCTTATTTGGAGCTCATCGGTATTGTTAATCATGCCAACTATCCCACACCGGGGGCACATATGAGTTTGCTCTAAGACCTTCGAGCCCTCGCTCTTGTATTGCCTCGGACTATCCAAGCACCAATAGCGACAACTATTGATTTCATCATTGAAGAGTCAACCAAGGAAAATATAGCTCCATAACTCAAAGCCGAGAAGCTCACTTCCATTGAGGAACGCTTGAGAGCTATCGAAGGTGCGGATATATATGATCCCCTACTTAGCGTAGATAAATGTCTAATGTCGAATATGGTGATTCCTCGAAGTTTAAGGTGCTTGAGTTTACTAAGTACACCGGGAGTGAGTGCCCTAGAACCCACTTAAGGATTTATTTCAATAAGATGGTTGAGGTGGCATATGATGAAAAGCTACTAATCCACTTCTTTCCGAGAGCCTCGACGAGTCCGCCCTCAATTGGTTTATTGACTTGGATCAAACCAAGATCCAAAAGTGGAAGAATTTAGTGGATGTGTTCATGAGGCAATACAAGTTTAATCTAAAGATAACGCCCGACAAGTCAAGCCTACGATCTATGGAAAAAGGGCTTGAGGGAACACGTTAGGGAGCATGCTCAACGATGGCGAGACAAAGCTTCTCGTATCCGCCCATCTCTTCGAGAGAGAACTAGTTACTTTTTTTATCAATACCTTTAAGGCCCTATATTATGACTATTTGCTAAGTAATGGGTCAAACAACATTGTGGAGATAATGTCTATTGCGGATCGGATAAAACAAGCCATCAAGTTGGGAAGGATAGGCGATCCTTTAGAATGCGGACACAAGAGGACTAACTTCGACCGGAGAAAAGACCAAGAGGTACATCAAATTAGAGGATCTTTTTGATTCCTAAGGGGTAATGGAACAATTCTTGGAAGAATAATAGTTGGTTCATCCCTCAAAACAACATGCCTAACCTATTTATGCCATTCATAATTCCCATAAATGCAAATCCAATCAACATATCTAGATTGATGATCCAAACACTAACTTTTCCATAATACCAAATGCCGCAAAACCTTACCAACTCCGTCCCAACACTTACCCTACCCTAACGTCAACCCCAAACACATTATCGAAGCCCATAATAACTCTCTAAGGAATACTGATAGGAGCTAATTTGATGATGTATTGCCATCATTTCCCATATCTCTTGGCAATCTCTTTGGGCATTTAGTAACCATTGGTCTAATAGCTCATGCGACACTCGCACCACTCCAGCTCGCCATTCCCTCATTGGTATAAGCCTAATGAAGTTTGTGTATATCATAGTGGTGCTAAGGGTCATATTATTGAGAAGCTGTGCGAGCTTCAAGAAAAAGGTGTGGAATTTGATTGATCAAGGTCCGATTGCATTTGAAGATTCCTTAAATCCCATAAATACTAAGTTTATCCTTTGCCAAATCATGCCACTACTTGGGGAGTAAATATGCTATCATTAGATGACATAAAATCAGCCAAAGAGAGGAGCTAAGTAGTTGATTTGATAAAGAAGGGCCTACTTGTTTTTAAGACTGAGTGATTCTTTTATTATGATTATCTTTGCCTTTTTGTCATTATGTTAAAAACTTGATCATGCTTTCATAATGATGTTATTTTATCGGATCGTTTACACTTTTTCCATCTCTGCATGCTTCTTTCCATTCATCTTAGTTGCATTCTCTCATTGGGACATCCAATATGATCATATCCTAAAACCACTAAATGATTGTGCTAAAAACTATTGGCCTAACTCGATGACATTAGACAAAGACAAGGTGGTGTGATTTTCATGGATTAAACCGTTTCTTTGAATAAAAAGAAATTTCTACTATCATAGCATGATTTATTATTAATTTGAAACCAAGAGATGTTTATTTGAAAGTATCATTTACTATTTTATGTCATCCAAGTCGGAGGAAATAAAATAGTGAATGCATTCAATATATCTCAAAAGTGGTCAATTTTCAAAACATGTCATGTAAATACTAGAAGGCAATTTCTTTTCTTCAAAATCGAAAATGTCTTTTCTCTAAGAGCCTTTTCAAAATAGCCTTGCCTAGGATAATATAATGACGCCTTAAACAAGAAGCCAAGTGATTTGATGTCTTAAATGATGATAAGTGGTACACACTCGAGTCATGGTACCATTTAATCTATCGTTTTTCATGAAACTAAAGCCTACCAACTTGAGCAAGTCGGACTAGAGATGAAGAAAGGCGATTTTTGATATATCTTTCACAATTAAATTTTATCCTTCGTCATCCCATTTTGAGCCTTTAATAATTTTTTTTGATAATAACCTAAACTTGGATCACCCCTCACATTGGGGGCAATTTGAAGGTGTAAGAAATCGATGATATTCTCCTAAAAAGTTGAGATTTGGTTCACAAGAAATAAGAATAACCTTGACATTATTCTAGAATAAAAAAAAAGATGGTGACACTTGAATGAAAAAAAGTGTTATCTAAGTAGCCCCTATCATGATTTAGAGTTGGAAAAGGTTGTGGAATCCCAAAAATGATATGAGTGAACATGAAAGGAGAACTGAGATTAAAAGATGAAATCAACCATTAAAATACCAAAGTCGGTATAGTCAAGCCTAAAATAATTGGGATGGGTGATTGTGTTATCTCGAGTCTTTATACCCTCAAACACCTTCGAGTCTTTTTATATCCTTTTGTTCATGAGCCAAAACCTTTGCCTACATTACGTGACTATAAAAGCCCTTTCGATTAAGTATGACTTCCTTGGTGTTGGTAAGTTTTAACTTAAAAAAAAATCGCTTGTGCATCACAAATCATCGTTTATGGTATTGGATTATTAGTTTTTCCTTAAATACTTGGGGGCAAGGAACAAACAAGCATCAAGGTCTTTCTAAACAGAATACCCCACCCGAGCCTAATTTTCTTTAAAGGCCTCCGAGTCCGAGTAAACTATTTTAGCTTACTTGAAAAGCCTGCGAGTAAAAAAAAAAAAAATGTTTGAGCTTACCTTTCTTGAACGACCTCCGAGCCCATGACAATCATTTGAACATCTCACTTCCTTTGAGCCAACATTCGATACTTGTCTTTCCAGAAAGGGATTCCTTTCCAAACCTTCGTGTAATCCGAATACATTTCACTCACTTAGCCTAAAAGGATCACTTTGAAAATTGTTACACGACATTTACATGATGTGTTTTGACTTTCGACCAAATGAATGAAATATTTTCTAGAATGAGACTACATTCTTGTAAACATCTCTATGATTTCTTTTGAATAATTAAACTTGTTTTGATGGAAGTTGTTTGGATATACGGCTTAATCCATGAAAGTCAAAATTACCAAAAGTGGAGTCTTCTATAGAAAAATCAAAAATCAAAACCAAACCAAGTTGATATCTTTTTATCTAGAGCAACAAGGAAATCATTTGAGTTATGGCCAAAATTCATTAGGAAAATCATTTCAACTTTGCTTGTCTCATTCTTACTTTACCAAACATGATATAATTTGCCCTTTTTTATCTTTCAAAATAGCCCAATTTTCACATATCCGATCAACCCTTACAAAGCATTTTCTTTGGTCAAATGCATGATCCTATGATTGACATTATTTATGAAATGTAATGATGTAGCAAATCGATAAATGATAACTTGATAAGAGCCTTGCTTAGGCTTGGTAGACAAGAAGGCTTTCTTTGTGAAGCTGGGCATAAGGTCTTTCCCGATGAATTAAGAAGGCGACAATGAAAACTATCTTCATGATTTACGGATCAAGATCTTCAATCCGTGCTGATAAAAGCCCAAACGCTTGGGGGCAATACTATGGGAAAGTGAGAGAATAAACAATTGCTTGCCTAACCATAGGAGCAAATGTCACTCAAACAATATGAATGATAGCACGGTCGAACTTAAAAAAGAGGGACGTAATCCGAGGACATGTGATTAAATAGAGAAAATTTTGCAAAAGCAATCGGCCTAGAAATCACGAACTTAGCCCAGTGAAGATGGATCACGACTGGAAGGGAAGTGTATGTTTTGGTAGTAATAATTTTTATGTACTCGGTGCATTGCCGATGGAAAGTCACCTACTTGACCACGAGGATGGTCACCTGCGTTAATCCGTGCTTGGAGAAGGCATTTAAATGGACTTTACCAATTGATTACGACCCTACTATGATTTTCTTTATAAACTCACTATGCAAAGCCAAAGAAAAGTCAAATTTTCAATGGCTTCGCGTCGTAAGCTTTGTAAAGAGAGGGCAACTGTTAGCACCCAATTTTAGGTCCAAAAAAGAAAAAGAAAAAGAGAGGAAAAGAAAAATGAGAAAAAGGAAGTAAAAAATAATGCAATTAGGGTGCAATTGGAGAAGAAAAGAGAAAGGAAGCAAAACAAAGTTGCTTTTTAAAATGAGGGACCAAAATGGATTTTTGCCAAAATAAACCCTAAAAAGCTAGTATAAAGACCCTTTTTTCCTCCCAAAAATGCAGACTACTATTGACTCTCCTAAGAAAAACCCTAGCCGTCGGCCTCCGTAGCCACACAGAAGCACCTCGAGCCACCAACGAGCAGCACCCTCATGCCACCAGGCGGTAGCCCCCGCCCTCGGCGCGCCCCCTCACGCCACGACGACTCGGTCCTCTCCCTCGTGCCAAACCTCACACTAGTACACCGACCAACTTCCCACGCCCCAAACCGTAACACGGCCTCGCCGGGCCTCTCATCCACGCCCACGGTATGCGGCGGCCCCTCACGCCGAAGCGAGCTCCCCATAGCATGCGGCGGCCCCCACGCTAGCGACGGCTCCCTACAGCGGCACCAATAGCCCAAGCCTCCTCATACGCCTCACTTATAGTAGTGGGCTTACACGTATGCTCGCACGCCGGCGCCGGACCTCCCTACACTGCAGTGCGCGCGGCGCGCCCGACCTCCATAAGCGAGCTCGCGTGCCCACGTGCCGCGGCCGCCGCCCTCGTCGGTGCCTCGCCAACGTGCATTTGCCTCCGCCGGCGCCTCCGATAGCGAGGCCCTAGCATGCCGACTGTCCTCCAGCGAGGCCTCCTCGCCAACACCCGGACACTGGGCTCAATGCTAGCGGGCCGACCGAGCTCGAGCACCGGTGCCCAAGCACCAACGCCAACGTCTAGCGCCTAGCGCCCGGCGCTAGGCCAACCAAGCGTCGAGCGCTAGGCCTAGTGCTAAGCGCCTAGCGCCCGAGCCAACCAGACGACGAGCGTCGATGCCCGGTGCATGCCAAGCACCGAGCAGTGTGCTAGCTCCGGCGCCGACCACCACCCGCAATAGACCTTCCTACATTATGCCGACACGCACCTTTCCTTCTCGATTGACTAAGTATTAGTCTCCATCGGGGTCGAAAAGGTTAGATCCGACCTCGAGAGCATCAAGTAAATCAGCTCGCCTCTTTTTCTTCTTTACGGTAATTTTTTGTTTACCTTGTTTGCTTTATTTTATTTTATTTTATTTGTTTTACATGTATTAAATTTGCTTCATGTTATGTATGCTATGTAATTAATTGAATGAATGTGATGTAATTTGATCTATTTATTCATGTGTAATTCGTTTGAATTGCAACAATGTGTACTTTTGATTTTGTTTTACGATATGATGGAATGATTCGTTGGTTTAAACGTGTTGATATTTATTGATATTCAAGCACATATTTTAAAATCACGTCTTGCATGATAACTTGTATAAAAAATTGAGTCATTAAGGTTTGAAATGTTGCCATGTAATTTCGTTCTTGTTAAGCATGCTAAAGTAATTAATTTTATTGATTTTTGTCGTTTTCTATGATTTTGATCCCATTGTGAGTTCTTGTCAATTTTTTCCTATGTGTGTTTATTTTTTTGATTTTAGCCTATTTTTGCCTAAAGCCATCAATTTGTGATTTTGGCTAAAGTCGTCGCTTTGTTTTTCGTTGTCGATTTTGGCTTATTGTGGCTTTCGTCTTTCGTTGTCGATTTTGGCCAAATCTCCGCTTTTGTTTTTTGTTGTCAATTTTAACTAAAGCTCGTGACTTTCATTTTTTGTTGCCAATTTTAACCAAAGTTGTGGCTTTCTTTTTCATTACCGATTTTAACTAAAGCCTATGGCTTTCATTTTTCGTTGTCGATTTTGGCCAAAGTCTGTGGCTTTCATTTTTGTTGTCGATTTTAGCCAAAGTCGTCGCTTTCGTTTTTGTTGCCGATTTTAGCTTATTTTTTCCTATGATTGCCTATTTTGCCTATTTTTATCTAAGTTGCCGATTTTTGCCCATTCTTGCCTATATAGCTGATTTTAGCCTATTTTTGCTTATGATTGCCTAAGTTTGCTCATTTCTGCTTATGATTGCCTATTTTTGCCTCGGTTGTCGGTTTTTGTCTATTTTTGCCTATGATTACCTAAGTTTGCCTATTTCTCGTTCGTGATTGCTTATTTTGCCTATTTGTCGATTTTTGTCTAATTGTCTATTTGCTCGTTTATCGATTTTGCCAATTTGTGTGTTTGTCGATTTTTACCTATTTGCCCATTCGTTTATTTTGTCATTATTTGCCTATTTCTATCCGTGTTGCTTATTCTATCATTTTGTCGGTGTTGTTTGTTTGTTTATTTGCCCATTTTAAGTTTTATTTCTCATGCATGTCGTTTGAGCCACACTTAGTAGCATATCCTCGTGTTCATCATTTTTAGTCATTTATTATAGAGTGAGGACAAGGTCTTCGACCGATCAAGTCCCGAATCACTCGACAAAAGGGACACTTTCATCGAAGTCAAATTAAGGTTGTATGCAATGCAGCTTGCCTTAGGCAAGACGGGGTAGAGTGATTTTTAATCTTCCTTACATGTAATAAACCTCTTATCTAAAACTCGAATAGACCGGTCATGAGGCTTCTTAGTAACCATAATACTAGATGACGACTCCAATCATTTGCCCTACATTTTACCTCACTCGCTCGACGTCGCCCTGTGATAAGTGTTTAATGGCAACTTGCTTTAGGTTAGATATAAAGTAATCATTACAATAGTAGAGGATATTAGAGTGATGGTAATGACAAGAATAATAGAAAGAAGGCAATTATGTCGAGTTAGGTTCAAGAAAGATTATAGACAAAAAATATGGCACAAGATTGAAGAGAAAAGAGATTTGATTCATCCTACTCGAAATAATATGGAATAGAGATGATGATTATGAAGTCGGTTAGTTTGGAGATAGATGTCTTGTTAACATGCCTCTTAGAAAGTGTAGTTGTAGACTCGTGGAATATCGGTGGAATTCCTTATTTCCATGCCATACGTGTACTAGAAAGTATGAATGAGAAGCCGGAAGATTATTTATCCTATTGGTATAAGAAAGAGACGTTTATGAAGTCTTACTAGTTCGCTTTACAAGTTAATGGGAAGAAGTTTTAGGAGAAAAAAGGACCTAACCTTGTTGACCCTCCACCACTCGGGGAAGAAAGATGGAAGGAGGGAGAATAAAAGGGTTAAAAAGGAATGGGAAGCAAAAAATGAAGGAAGGAATTTATCAAGAAAAGGAAAAGTCATGTATTGTTCCCAATGCCATACAAAAGGTCACAATTCAAGGACTTTTTCTAACAAGAAAAGAAAGGTAATTTTTTTTCTTATCAATTATGAATAATATGAGTATTAAACATTATATGAAATAACTTTTATTTTAAAAAAAAAATTTGCATTCCGGGATGGGTTGATAGGTCCTTCAACTTTTGCGGCTCCAATTGATACAACGAAAAACCTAATTCTAGATGATCAATTGTCGGTGCAAGAGTTGATTGCAACACAGGAATCGGGAACCATAACTACTTCCTCTAGTCTTGTTGATAGAGGACTTCCTAAATATATATGTGGCTTATATATGAATCCCAATATAAGATTTTCGATTTGAAATGTAAACTTTTATTGGTATTTATAATTTGTATTTGTTTCTAAACTATGTATTTTCTTAGTTGCAACTAAGTTTTTATTGGTGTTTATAATTTATATAGCATGGAACATATATTTCACAAGTTATAAATTCGGGCACTCAACCTCCAAATGAATAAAAAAACTCAACAACAACTTGAACCAAGAAAAAGGAATAGAAATCTAAGCAATCCACCTATCAAAATAAAAGGAAGACTAAGGAAGAATTAAGGATGAATTTTTTGGTGTTTAGAACATTATGAAAAGTGATTGATGTTTTTGTAAATTTTTTACTATTAATGGATCATTTTTGTATTTTGAACAATTAATTATAAGTAATTGATCCATTAATTTGAATTTTAGAATGTTAATTATGTGTAATGCATGAAGTTGTTGCTTCTTCTTATTTGTGTTGTTAATGGATTTGAAGCATTCTTATTTTGTCAATAAATTACTTGTTAGATGATTTTGGGAATTGTGGATGCTTTATGGGAATGTTGTTTGATTTTAGAAGTTTGGATGATTTTTGGGAGTTTGGATGCTTTTTTGGGAATTTTGGATGATTTCTAAGAGAATTGATGATTTCTATAGAATTGATGATTTATGCGAAATTGATAAACAATTCTACGGAATTGTAACTTCATTGCCATAAAAAACTATTTTGCTTTTGGTGAAATCAAAACCGACTCAATACTCGTTTCCTAACACATTGATGACTTCATCAAAGTATAAAATCCATGTGTCATCATTTTGTTCAAGTTTTTTTTTTCGACTATCACAATTGATTCGTCAAAGAAATTGAATTTCGAAGGCTCGTAGTCATATGTTTACGTAATTTGAATTACAAAGTATTAGAAATTAGGTAAATGTGATCTAAATTATCTAATCTAGTTATTTCTAATCGTCAACCATTAATTCACACGGTTATATCGGACCTTGATGCAACCAAAAAGATTTTAGAATAGGAAGTAGCAAAGGGAAGTCATATGTTTCTCTCGGTTAATATTGCAAGGTAATAAATCTTCTTATCTATCATGCAAAAATATAGATGTGAACATTGTTTAAAGTGGATGGGCAATAATATCCGGGAAATGCAATTGACAAAGGTTGCTCCCACAATAACATCCTCCTAGAATAAAGTCCGAGAGCCATTAAGAACACATCATAACATAAAAGTGGGAAGAACAGAGAGAAACTTGGTATGTGAGCTTTACGGGGCTTGTATAAGCAACTTTAAGCATGGTACTTGCTACTTATTAGATATCAAACAACTAAATGTAGAAATAGGAAAGCCCTCAAACAAACAAATATAGAAAATACATAATCTTTTTATCTTGGATATGATGAATATCCATATCCACATTGTTTTGATTGCCTATTAAAGTAGGCTTACCTAGGATTTGCCTAGAATCCTATTATTTTCCCCTCGACTATTCGTTGAACCGATTACCCATATCTAAGATGATATCTCACAGAGCACCGTATTTGCTAATGATAAATTTGTTGAAGGTGAAACCAACATTGGGATAAACTACAAGTTGAGTTATGGAAGAGTGCCCTTTAGTCCAAAGTTTTCAAGTTTGGGAAAGCTAAGGGTTGTCTCGCTTAGTTAAAGTAAAAGAGCTAAAATGTAATAATTTTCAATGTGTAGATTCCATCATTCAAAGCTAGAGAATGTTAAGTAGGATATTAGCAATAGATTTAGATATGGATTGTTGAAATGTTGTAGTACAACAGAGGATTATGTTGTACAAATATCCCTACTTGTTGAATCCTAAGTTCAATGATATCGTAGTATGTTCACTTAAGTGTTTAGGTGCCTTTACAATTTCTACTCGCAACAAAGGATTCAAAACTTCAAAGAAAAAAACTTAATTTTGAAGATTTATTTTCATAATCATCAAAAGTCATAATATCCTTTTTGTTTAGGGCATTGGACATTTAAGAATAATTTGATGATCCCTTGCAACCTCAATCGAAAGTTAAACTACTTTTCTTGTGAATTGATTAAATTCAATTCTTGTTACATGTGTAGTAGAATATTGAAATTTGAATTCATTCGAGGATCTTCCAGTTACATAAGCTGCTCGAAGAATTAAGAAAAATATACAGTGAATGTCCCTCCGGTATCATTATAATTTTAAGAAATACATCATTAGCTACGAGTATATTTTAAAGCATTCATCTCATATATAATGACTATCTTGATTGTCTTAGAGTTATGTGAAACAAATCGGTTTCCATTTGTTTTACTATAAAGCTTTTGGCATCCGGTAGAAACATGAGATTTTGCTTTGAAGAGTCACCCTCTCAAGCTTCTCAAAAACAAGTTATGCTTTCGAAGTGTTTGATGCTTGTGAATACATGGTTTGTTTTGTGACATAGGGGTGCGCACGTTGATACTTCGGCAAATTCCGATAAACTAGCCTACATGGTTACTTGTTCCTAGTTTTAATGATTTATGTGAGATATCCAAGGATCGTTCTAGTAAAACTAAACTACCCTTGTTTCTTGCATTAAATTACTTTTAATTCCGTCCATTGTTTGAATGATATTGTCGCTTCAAGTGTGTGTTGTGATGATTCCACTCATGCTATCCATAACTTTTATTCTTTTTAATGTTTTTTATGCACTCATGTAAGTATAGATACTAGCTTTGTTGGTTTTCTTGTCATTTGACACTCTTATGTTTTCTCCCTTACAATCTCGTATTGTTTTCGACATGGTTTGATGACAATCTTTTCATCATTATTTGTTTGTTATTTGGTAGACCTATATTGATTTGGGACTTGAGATAAAAGACAACCTACCTATTTTGAATGATCTGGAATTTGATCATGTATCAACTTATCTTTATTGAATTTTACTCTTATAGATTCATGACAAAGTGAAGAAGTTGTTATTTGAATGTAAATACGAGGATTGCAAAAGTTTGGGGCAAGATTTAAGCAGCATATCCAAGTAATGCTTTTGTATTCTTCTCTATCTAGCATTTAAGTGATGCATTTTCATCTTTGTTATTTTTTATGAAATTTGATTTGACATTAGACAATTTATGAAGCATGCTACAATTGAATATTTTGTGAGTCTTATCGTATTGAATATCAGTTTAGTTCACCGGCTAAATCTAGAAATGAGTAATTTAGCTTCATGATTATTTTATGTTTTTTGTCTGATCAGTTCTTTCCGGAATGAGTGGATGGTTTTTTCTCTTGGTCCTATCAATTAGAGGGAGAGGCTAAACTAACTATTGGAGGGGCAAAGTTAGAAACGTCTGGAGGCTTTAAGAATATCATGGCATATGTTGAAATTTTGGGATTGCTTAGTAATTATTTTTAAGGGTTTACATGAAAACATGTCTAAAAGTTAGGGACTGACGTGAATTTTTGAAATTTTGTTTTTGTTTTTGCTTTTTATTTTTTTGGGGGGGCAGGCATGGCTTCCTCACTACTCTTGGCTGACAAGCCGCATCTGCTGGCAATGGCGGAAGCAATTTAATTTCTGTGAAGGTCAACTTAAAAAAGAAAAAAGAAAAAAAGGTTTCTGATATATGACGAAATTCTAAAGCCATGGAATTCGAAACACGTTGTAAGAGCGATTGACCATGTAAGAAACCAGTGTGAAACTTTCAACATGTTTTATATATACACAGAAGTTTGGAATCATTCCTCAAAAAATTGAAATGTTGATAGAAGTTAAAAAGCAGAAAATTTGATCAACAGTAGGTGAGCAAGTGTGCAAGTTATGCATGAGGTACGGTTAAGTGAAAAGGATTCTTGGAGTTTAGGCGCAAAGCATATGATCATGCCAGAGTGAAATAAGGCACACATGTTTGAAGTTAAATCTTATTATTTACGACAAATACTTAACACGTTATAGCAGAATGCTCAAAAATCATAACAGAAGTATAATTAGTTCATAGATCAAAATGCACATGCATGTGGCTGGTATTAATGCAGTTGAATATTCAGTTAAAAGAAAGTAGCCAACCAAGACAAGAAAGAGCAGGAATACAGACTGGATACTCCTCCCTAACCATGCTCTCTAATAGCTTTGCAGCTCTCTCATTTACTGCTTTGGAGTCTTCGATTCTCAAATGTTTACGAGATGCATGTCTCCTGTCATATTTGACAGCAAAGATGATGCTTATGGAATTAGTGATTTCACAATCACGCGGTGAAAAACAATGTCAAAAGACAAAGATTATGATGCAAAAACGAGCAGCAGCAGGTTGTCAAAATTTGAATCATAAGATGTAATATGGATGAAACATTGGTCAAAACTGCCAAGTCTCTCTTGAAAGAGATGCTATCAATTAGAGCAAATCAAGGTAACCCAGCAATTCAGGACAACAAAGTAGGGTAGATAGCAAAGCAGAATGAAGTTTGGATCGAAATCTCATAAAATTTACCCGCACAAGACAACCATGTGTTTTTTGTTGAAATTTGAATCCATGCTTGACCTGTTACTGATAATGTTCCTTCCTAGCTACAAATTGCTAGCAAACCCATAGCAGAACTCATGAAAATAATGTAGGGATTCTGTTGAAATTTGAATCTATGCTTGACCTGTTACCTGTCCGTCAGTTCTCACTAATACAATATTACTGCATGTTGCTCAGTTATTATCGTTAGTGTCCATATCTGTTTGAGTTATAACTCAAAATTCATTAAAAAATGAGATCCTCAATAGTTCTCTTAAATATCCCTGCGAAAAATACTTTTTAACTAATTATATCACTCCATCATAGATGCTTTAAGGGTGACAAATGAAGTGAAACAGCTTACAGGGAATTTGATGAACGTCCGAGTGAAAGAAGAGAGCATACAAACAAGCATCCAATAGGTCGTCGATGACATTGAACACCTTGAAGGCATACATTTAATATTTAAAGGACTTCTATTTTTGATTCAGTGTCACCCTGTCTGATAGCTTAAGAGTATGCTGATAAAATTCCAATCCGGTCCTCATAGCTTAAGAGTATCCTGCCTCATAGCCATAAAAACCCACCGTCAACAGCCCCGCTACACTACTCAATACCAACGGTTGGGATTATATTATCTGACTTTAAGCGATCAGATTTGCAAAACAAAAGAGTAAAAAAGAGAAAGTAGATAAAATCACAAAATCTAATTGCTGCAGAGAAGATGGTGGACCAACGGTTGGGAGATAAAAACAAACTACTGCAGAGAAGATGGAGCACCAACGGTTGGGAGATGAAGACAAACTGCTGCAGAGAAAATGTTCGACCAACGGTTGGGAGATAAAAGACAAACCACTGCAATGGGTCTTATTCTTTAGAGTAATTTTATAATATATCGGGAATAACTAATGACATGTATAGTAGCTTACTTACGTAGCCCACTTTCAAGAGAAAGATAAACATAAAAAAAGAGAGAGAAAATAAAAAAATTTGAGTAGATGTGAAAATCTTCTTATCACTTTTACTGAGTATGGATGTAATTTTATTTTTTTTGTATCTATCTCCCTCCTCAAAGCAAGCTAACGAAGTAACTAATGCATACGCCACTACAGTTCCTCGCTGTATTATAAAATTTCTCTATTATTTAGGTCTAAATAAATAGTATTCGTACAATGAACATATATTTTAGTTTTTGATGAATGAATTGAAGATTGTTGGAGATAAGATATGATGATGTAGCAATAATCTATTTATTGATTGCTCAAAACAGAGGATATAAAATCACAAAACCCAACGACTGTAGAAGTAGAAGATGGAGGATTAGGAGACCAAAAAGTTACCTTTGGAAAAAGCAAGCGACCCCCGGATGGCACGTTGTGCAGCGCAACCACGGACAGTACCGATACTCGAGAGGTTAATCAAGGCATAGCACAACTCTACGACAAGTCGTTTGGTGTCTGGGAGGACATATGGGGAGACCACATGCATCACGTGTTTTGCGACCCGGTTTCCGAGACTGATTCGGATCACCGGGCTGCCAGATACGAATGATACAAGAGGCCCTCAGTTTTGTTGGCGTTTCGGGTTTGTTAGTTATTTCTTGCTGGCTCTCTTTCCATTTATCATATCTCAATTCCCAAAAATGACCTTACTATAAACACAAACTTACTATAACTGTTACCTCCTATGGTTATCATCATCATCGTTATGGTAATTATTTATCAAGTGTTTTGAATCAATATTCATAGGGAGAAAAGTTTTTAATTTTTTTTTCATTTGGATTCTCAACTTTTTAGTTGTTCTGCAATTAAATTATTTTTTAGGGTTTTTAGTCTGAGATTGGTTAGTAAAATAATAATAAAAAAACTATACAAAAGAAATTTGGTTAGAGACTTTTTTTCTTTTGACAAATAATTCAAGATATTATGTAACTAATTAGCCTTATTATTAGTATTATTATTATGCTAATAAATACTGTGTTTTGATGAGTGATTTTGTGAATTTGTAATTTTAATTGCCTACTGAATAATCAATCTTTGTCATGATGCTTTTGTTGCTAACCTAGTTGCCCACAGTTGACAGGCTGACACCTCCAACGTTTTATTTGTAAATTTTTCAACTAAAGGAGAAATTATTATGTATTTCATGCTTTAGTGTATATTATGGAACAAAACTACATCCAAAGAAAAGCAAAACCAAAGCATGAAATGTGTGTTAGTATGTGAATGAGAAGAAGCTTGAAAATAAAGTCTTGGTCCATTAATTTTATATCTGAATTGGTAACTAGAGGACCCAGGAAAAAGGCCAAAGAATGCGCTTGATGTTGGGTGTGGGATAGGAGGCACCACCAAGTACATAGCAAGGAAATATGGAGCCAAATGCATAGGCATCAACCTTAGTCCCATCCAAATCCAGAGGGCCAATGCTCTTGCTGCAGCTGAAGGATTAGCTGACAAGGTATGTGTTCCAACTTTCGAAATATTTTACATTAATTTGAGCTCCAATTTCAGATGCATTAGAGCAGCCATTTTCAGATGGGCAGTTTGATCTGGTTTTGTCAGTGGAGTGTGGAGAGTATATTCCTGACAAAAGAAAGGTTTAGCTGCTTCCTTGCACCTACTAGGATCACTTATTGTTCATTTCTACACTTAAATTGCCCATTTCTTGTTTTTTCCTATTTCTTGTTATGCTTGGTTATATATGTGAAGTTGGTCTCCCTGTTTGTTCAAACTGGCAGTTTGCTGCTGAGTTGGCTACTCTGAATGAGCTAGACCCATTAACCAACATGCTGAGTGGAAGTGTAGAGAATTTGTCATTTTCGCTTGTGAGTACATATTTACCATTCCTTTTTTTTTTTTTTTTTTTGTGATTGTTATCATAACCTATGTTACCTCCAAATCTTCTTACTCACAACATGGAATTAATGTTTTCATTGCATTGCAGGATATTAAGGCAGCAGATTGGACTCAATATATTGCCCCATTTCTTCCTTTATTATTTCGCTCGGCATTGACATGGAAGGGCCTGTCATCTCTGCTGCCATCTCTGCTGCGCGGTGGTAAGCTTAGCCTTCATTGCTAGTGATTACTGTTCATTGTTTTTTTTTTCTCCCTATTTTTCTTTCATTTGTTTACATTAAAATGTGTCTTGACAAGCTTTCATAGTTTGCTGTTTTTCTGAAAAACAAAAAGAAAAAGGATGCACCCTTGGTTATGAATCTTTATGTGCAAGAATATACATTATATGTCATCATGCAAGGATGTGTGAGAAGATTTTTTATTTCAGTAAGTTTTAAAAAGTCTAACCACTCATGAACTTTAAATTATTTGAAGCAGAGTACTTAAAATTTTTTATTAGTATTGAAAATTTCTAAACTTTTAATTTTTTTTTCAGATTTAATCCATTCCATAATTTTTAGCTATAATTTTTCTTTTAAAAAAAATTATAATTTTTGGTATTTTGAGTTAAATTTTTGCATACATGCTGAGACAAATTCAATTTATTTTGTAAAAAAATTTCAGAACTTTTCAAAATAAAAAACCATATTTGTTTATTTTTTTAACATTAAAAGTATTAAAAAATTGAAAAATAAAAAATAACTTTGAAATAATCTTAAATTTTTTAGGAATCCAATATAAATCTCATTGAATGATTTCTATTGTGAAAATATTTTTGTATTGTTATTTTTTGAAATAAATGACAAAGAATTGGAGGATGGGTTATTTGTATGATTAGTTTTCCGACACTTGCATTATTTAACTAATTTATTATATATAGTTTTTTAAAATTCTAAAAAAAGAAAAAAGGGCTCCTAGCTAAAGGTAGGTTGTCTCGCCCAAGAGGTAGGAATAGTTGAGAACAAAGTGGCAATATACAATTTTTTTTTATAATTATAATTAAATTAATTCTTTTAATTTCTTACCATATAATATAATTTTAACTGGAATAAAAATAAAAATAGGGACTTAAATTTAATTATGTTTTGAAATGTAATAATTAATTGTTAAGATAAATACATATAACTCTTAGAAATAAAATCACAAAAAAATATTCAACTATCATTATATTATGAAAATTTTTTATTTTAAATAGTTCTAATCATTATATGTGAGGTGAATATAAATTAACAATATAGACATGACACAAAAATTATAGGTCTTTTTTTTTTTAATAAACATTGTTTTTTTTGTTAATATTATCAATGTTTGTTTAGAGGAGTAAAATAAAATGTAAGACAATAACAAAAAAATAACCTATAAAAACTTAAGTAAGGATTCAATTTAATAATTTAATGAATTTTGACGTTATTTAATTATTTTTTAATTTTAATACTTTTATGTTTTTATTGGCTCGTTTTAAAGTCTTTTTTAGAGTTTTGATATTGAAAATAAAGTATTAATATATTATTAATTATATTTTTAAGTGTGATTTAAGTAATTATCATTTGGGGTTTTTTAATGTAGTATATAGATAATAAAAAATATGAAAACGAAATTAATCTATATTTTGAGATTCATTGAAAATAGTCTATTTTTATGAATTAATAATTCTTTTTTTAAGAATTTTATCAATATTGGTCTTTTTCTTAATTAGAAATGAGGTTGGATTTACTTAGTAGTATTTAGTATACTATAATATTAACATTGTATTAAGGGATAATAGTCAATCAAAAGTTTAAAGAATTCGTATTTTTATACATAATTATGGATTTGTTTGACGAGTAAACAATCTTCCTTCTTATGTATTTGAGCTTGAGACTTGAGTACATCCCTTGTAACCCTATGAGGAAGGGACCTCAGCATAGTGTTTCCTATTAATTTCATACCATTAGTGCTTTTCGTTATATGTCTATCTTACAATGAAAACCCTCAACGCAGACATTGGTGGCGCCATTGGACTATGACGCCTTCAAGAAGGGTCTATATAAGTATACCATCATTACATGCGAAAAGCCCGAGTAAATTTGAGGACCGCATTATGTAGATGCGAGGAAGTCGTAAGGGTTTGAATAAGGAATGACTGAAATATTTCCAAGGTTTGTAGAAAATAAAAAAGTATAAAAAGGGGAAAGAGTGTGTCGGCGAATTATAGCATTGCCAATGTCTCGTTTCTGTTTTAAAATGCTTGTTAGCCGCTTTGTAGCCCTTATATATGTATGATGGTTGTGTATCGTATGCATGGAGAAGTTATGTGATAATTGTTATGGTTGATAGAGGCTGGTGTTTTTTACACTCTAGATCTATTATACCTACGGTAGCATCCCGAAAAGGTTTATTAAAATTTGATAATTAATAGTTAAGGTAAATGCATTTAACTCTTAAAAACAATAATCACCGAAAAAATATTTCACCTATCATAATATTATTGTGGAACTTTTTTATTTTAAATAATTTTATTTAATTATATCTGAAGTGAATATAAATTAGCAATACGGACATGAAAAACAAAAAATTATAGATTTTTTTAAAAAAAATAAAAATAAAGATACTTATTAAAAAATTTAAATGAGTACGAGCACTAAATTTTCATTAACTTCTTTTGAATGCAACGCCTATCCGTATGTTTTCAATTAAGAGTTTTTATTATTAAATTATTGAGGACATACCCAATAAATGAACACATGCCATCCTTATTGTTGGACCCAACTATTCATTAAAAAAATAATAAAGAAAAATTATTTAATAAAAAAGAAAAAGAACATTAAATAATAAAGATGCAAATCGTATTTTGTTTAAGAAATTTCCAGCCCCTTCTTCTTTTTGTATGTTGTTGGGAAATCTTAATACAAATAATTCGAAAACAATAATAGAAAGGGGTTTTATGGTATATTTTACCTCCAAAATATTGCAATTTGGCAATTTCGGACCTAAAATATTAAAGTTGCATGATTTGAATCCCAAAGTATTAGGGATTAGGTAATATGATCTAAATTACTCAATCTTGTTATTTCTAATGCCAATATTTGTTTATTTTTTTAACATTAAAAGTATTAAAAAAATCAAAAAAATAAAAAATAACTTTGAAATAATCTTAAATTTTTTAAGGAATCCAATATAAATCTCATTGAATGATTTCTATTATGAAAATATTTTTGTATTGTTATTTTTTGAAATAAATTACAAAGAATTGGAGGATGGGTTATTTGTATGATTAGTTTTTTGACACTTGCATTATTTAATTAATTTATTAGATATAGTTTTTTAAAATTCTAAAAAAAGAAAAAAGGGCTCCTAGCTAAAGGTAGGTTGTCTCGCCCAAAAGGTGGGAATAGTTGAGAACAAAGTGGAAAACTAATTTTTTTTTATATAATTATAATTAAATTAATTCTTTTAATTTCTTACCATATAATATAATTTTAACTGGAATAAAAATAAAAATAGGGACTTAAATTTAATTATGTTTTGAAATGTAATAATTAATTGTTAAGATAAATACATATAACTCTTAAAAATAAAATCACAAAAATATATTCATCTATCATTATATTATGAAACTTTTTAATTTTAAATATTTCTAATCATTATATATGAGGTGAATATAAATTAACAATACGGACACGATACAAAAATTATAGGTTTTTTTTTTTAATAAACATTGCTTTTTTGTTAATATTATCAATGTTTTTTTAGAGGAGTAAAATAAAATGTAAGACAATAACAAAAAAATAATAATAATAACCTATAAAAACTTAAGTAAGGATTCAATTTAATAATTTAATGAAGTTTGATGTTATTTAATTATTTTTTAATTTTAATACTTTTATGTTTTTATTGGCTCGTTTTAAAGTCTTTTTAGAGTTTTGATTGTGAAAATAAAGTATTAATATATTATTAATTATATTATTTAAGTGCGATTTAAGTAATTATCATTTGGGGTTTTTTAATGCAGTATATAGATAATAAAAAATATGAAAACGAAATTAATCTATATTTTTAGATTCATTGAAAAATAGTCTATTTTTATGAATTAATAATTCTTTTTTAAGAATTTTATCAATATTGGTCTTTTTCTTAATTAGAAATGAGGTTGGATTTACTTAGTAGTATTTAGTATACTATAATATTAACATTGTATTAAGGGATAATAGTCAATCAAAAGTTTAAAGAATTCATATTTTTATAAATAATTATGGATTTGTTTGATGGTAAACAATCTTCCTTCTTATGTATTTGAGCTTGAGACTTGAGTACATCCCTTGTAACCCTATGAGGAAGGGACCTCGGCATGGTTTTTGCTATTAATTTCATATCATTAGTGGTTTTCGTTATATGTCTATCTTACAATGAATTGATTAGGTATGAAAACCCTCGTAGCAAGCATTGGTGTTGCCATTGGACTATGACGCCTTCAAGAAGTGGTCTATATAAGTATACCATCATTACATGCGAAAGCCCGAGTAAATTTGAGGATCGCATTATGTAGATGCGGGAAGCTGTAAGGGTTTGAATAAGGAATGACTGAAATATTTCCTAGGTTTGTAGAAAATAAAAGAGTATAAAAAGGGGAAAGAGTGTGTCGGCGAATTATAGCATTGCCAATGTCTTTTTCTCGTTTTAAAATGCTAGTTAGCCGATTTGAATAAGGAATGATTGAAATATATGTATGATAGTTGTGTATCGTATGCATGGAGAAGTTATGTGATAATTGTTGTGGTTGGTCGGGTTGGTCTTTTTTACTCTCTAGATCTAGTTATACCTGCAATAGCATCCCGAAAAGGTTTATTAAAATTTGATAATTAATAGTTAAGGTAAATGCATTTAACTCTTAAAAACAATAATCACCGATAAAATATTTCACCTATCATAACATTATTGTGGAACTTTTTTATTTTAAATAATTCTATTTAATTATATCTGAAGTGAATATAAATTAGCAATAAGGACATGAAAAACAAAAAATTATAGATTTTTTTTAATAAACTAAAAATAAAAATAAAGATACTTATTAGAAAATTTAAATGAGTAAAGGCACTAAATTTTCATTAACTTCTTTTGAATGCAACGCCTATCCGTATGTTTTCAATTAAGAGTTTTTATTATTAAATTATTGAGGACATACCCAATAAATGAACACATGCCATCCTTATTGTTGGACCTAACTATTCATTAAAAAAATAATAAAGAAAAAGAACATTAAATAATAAAAATGCAAATCATATTTTGTTTAAGAAATTTCCAGCTCCTTCTTCTTTTTGTATGTTGTTGAGAAATCTTAATACAAATAATTTGAAAACAATAATAGAAAGGGGTTTTATGGTATATTTTACCTCCAAAATATTGCAATTTGGCAATTTCAGACCTAAAATATTAAAGTTGCATGATTTGAATCCCAAAGTATTAGGGATTAGGTAATATGATCTAAATTACTCAATCTTGTTATTTCTAATGATCAACTATTAGTTGATCATTACTTAGTTTTTTTTTTAATGGAAGTCGAGAGGAATTAAAAGAGGTAAGGCATACGACATATCGTTTGCCTCACCCCTTTCAATTCCTTTCATAAAAACTTAATTGAAAACATGAGAGATAGAGACATAGAGAGAAGGGGAGAAATTGTGAGATTTCGAGAGAGCTTTTAGAGTTCATGAGATAGTCTCTTAAGGGTTAGATTTTAGTTAGGTTTTTGGCCATTTGGAGTGAATTGGGAGTTAGATCTACTACAAGTCCTTGTCTTTCTTTTTTTTTTTTTTTGTCATCTTTTGCTTTTTGTCATTGTTTTGTCAAAATCTAAGGTGAAATGCTAAATTTAGCTTTGTTATTGCATATTGGAGGAAAGCTTGTTTGAAATCTTGACTTAAAGTACATTGGTGGTGTGTGTGAGATTAAATTGGTTGAAACTGATTTTTTTTCTTTTTCGTCCTTGAAACAACTTATTAGAAGTTATAAGTGGATTGATCCTTAAAAAATACATTGTATGCTATTATGGAATGGTGATACATTAGAAACTTAGTTGATATATGTGTATAATGAAAGATCTTTGTTTTCATATTTGGATGATTTTCTCAAGTAAGAAAATATGAAGTTTTTTTTTTATGAAGGATGCGAATAGGCTAGTGAAACATGGGAATGAATTGATTGATCTCGAGAATGGTAGTGACAATGTGGTCCAGGAACAGATTGTGCAAACAAATATGGATGTTGATGGTAGGAATTGTGAGGGTAGTAGTGGCATTAAACTTATTGATGTTGTAATTTCTTGTGTAAATGAGGGTATTGATGCAACTAATAGAGAAGGAAAATTTAACAATATGGATGGTTATTGTTGGAAACATGAGTAGCATGAGACCCTATGTAGTCTCGGATATGCTTTTGGAAGCATTGAGGTAAGGCTTGTGTCGGATGACACGAGGAGGGAAGATGGTGATAATGTTAAGGGTAATAATAAGGTGTGGGCAATGAAGAGGGTGAAAATAGTGAGTCTAGTTCGGAAGACAATAAGGATGATGAGGATGGTTATGATAGTATATTAAAGTCTGGATGATGAGATAAAATTAATTGATATGACCTGGATTATTGACAATGATGATGAAGAGCTAGTGGCTGGTAGGAATAACTTTGCGAGTTGAAAAAATCCACGAGTAAAAAACATATTGCTTCTATATGTAAAGCATCACGATTGATGCTCCACAATCTAATAGCCAAAAACCTAGTGGTAATGATACCGAAGAAGAGGTAATTGGAGTATGTTTCTATAAGTTTGATTTTGAATGAAGATGGAAGTCTTGAATCCAACAATGATGATGATGGCGAAACAAATCATGGAAGGAGAAAAAACCCCAAAACTATGCATTTTGATGACACTACCAAAGATCGTCAATTTTCACTTAGCATTGCTTTTACAAACAAGAAAAAAATCTTTCAAACTTTAGAAGATCATTGTGTGGTTAAAAGAAAGGAGATTGAATTTGTCAAACGTGATAGACAAAGAGTTAGAGCAAAGTGTAGTAATCGAAACGTGATAGATCAAAATGCACATGTATATGGCTAGTATTAATGCGGTTAAATATTCCGTTAAAAGAAAGTAGCCAACCAAGACTAGAAAGAGCGGGAATACAAACTGGATACTCCTACCTAACCATGCTATCTAATAGCTTTGTAGCTTTCACATTTCATTGCTTTAGAGTCTTCAATTCTCAAATGTTTACCGGATGCATGTCTCCTGTCACATTTGACAAAGAAAGATGACGCTTATGGAATTAGTGATTTCACAATCACGTAGTGAAAACCAATGTCAAACGAAAAAGATTATGATGCAAAAATGAGCAAGCGACGAGTAGTCAAAATTTGAATCATAAGATGTAATATGGATGAAACATTGATCAAAATTGTCAAGTCTCTCTTGAAAGAGATGCTATCAATTAGAACTAATCAAGGTAACCTAGCAATTCGGGACAACAATGTAGGGTAGATGGCAAAGCGGAATGAAGTTTTGATCGAAATCTCACAAGATTTACTCGCACGAAGACAACCATGTGCTTTTTATTGAGATTTGAATCCATGCTTGACTACATTGCGATAATGTTCCTTCCTAGCTACAAATTGCTAGCAAACCCAAAGCAGTAACTCGTGAAAATAATGTAGGATTCGATGCTAAGAGTATTTAGTTTCTATAAATACTCAAACACGGAATAACAAAACCATCTCATAAACATATTAATGTAGGAATCACAAACCCTACATTAGCTGTCTATCTTTGTCGGGAATATGACGAGTACTTCCTTTACATGTTTGTCAATTCTTGCTAATACAATATTACTGCATGTTGCTCAATTATTATCGTTAGTGCCCATATCTCTTTGAGTTATAACTCAAAATTCATTAAAAAATGATATCCTCAATAGTTCTCTTAAATATCCTTGAGAAAAATATTTTTTAACTAATTATATCAATAGGTCCCCATAGATGCTTTAAGGGTGACAAATGAAGTGAAACGACTTACGTGGAATTTGATGAACGTCCAAGTGAAAGAAGAGAGCATACAAACAAGCATCCAATAGGTCCTCGGTGACATTAAACACCTTGAAAGAATACATTTAATATTTAAAGGACTTCTATTTTTGATTTAGTGTCACCCTATCTCATAGCTTAACCCCTTGTTTGGATAGGGAGGAAAGTGGGGGAGAGGAAAGAAAATAGGGGTGAAAGGAAAAGTTTACATCGTTTGGGAAGAGGGAGGAAAGCGAGTGGAAAGAAAAAAAAACAATGTAAAAATGGTGGGACCCATTTTCCTCCTAAAATTAGGAGGAAATGGGGAGAAAAACGTGAGAAATGTATTTTTGTTTTTGCTTTTCACGGTTTTACCCTTGCTTTTAGCCGTTCCCTTCTCTGCAAACACAATATCTCTCTCTCTCTCTCTATAGTTCTTTCTCTCGCCATCATCACTTCCTCGTGCATCCTTTCTCATTAATAACGGATCCGTAAAAATCAAGTTATTGAACCTTGCATTAGTTGATCCATTCGCATAACACATTTTCTTTCCTCCCTAGTTCATCCGACAAAAAGCATCTCCCCGGGTGTTTTCGAGCAACGAAGCTTACACCCATTCGCAGCTCCTCCAAAGCTTTGATGATAATGGGGTTTGGCAACGAAGCAACGGCTTCTTCTTCGTAAACCGTGGACATGTTTGTAGTAGGCAAGCGTCTTCTTTACGCTCTTTCCGCTCTTAGTTTCATTATTTCGATTTCAATTTCGTCTTTCTCTTAAAAAAAAATCAATTACGAATTAGACTCCTATGAGTTTTAGGTCGATTTGTTCCTTTTGGAATTTCTATGTAAACGGATCCGTAATCTAACCGTAAAAGAAAAAATTCAGCTTTTGAATACTTTGTAACTTAATTTTTTGAGATTTCCATGTGGTAAAGTTTCCTTTTTGTTGGTCGAATATGATGAAAATTATTATTATACTTAGTTCGAGTCAATGCTTTCGCGTTCAATCTCGTAGTTAATTTATTTATAGTAGAAAACTTATATTATAGGGAGCTTGAATTGCTAATTTATTGGTTTACTTCGGTTGGAAAAAAAGATGAAAAACGGGAACACCATAAAATATTAAGTTTTGAAGGAAATGGATTCTTGTACCTACCAAATTTTATGGCTCGAGAGAATTGCTTGTATTTTCAAGTCTTCACAAAAGGCATCGGCAAGAACTAGATAATCTGACACTCGATTGCACAACCCTTCAAAACATTGAAGTTTTTTGTTTTAACTATGGTTCAATATTGCAAGACATCAATATTCTATTAAGCGCGAGTGGTGGCGGTTGTTGGAATTGTGCTTATGACCATCGATGGCCCTCATGAAAAGGTATTACAGCATGTAGAACATTGTAGGTACTTTTAGTTCACTTACATATCCGTTCTTATGGATGAAATGATACGTATTTCTATCACCATGAGTAAAAGGTTATGTTATGTTTGTTTTTGGATTGCTACTATCATGGTACTATTGCATCCCCTATGGTTAAACCTTTTCTCATGATGTGAATATATTAGGATCTAGATGTGCTACTTGTTCCTTTTAGTTTGAGTATTCATTTTGTTCCATCATTCAACACTCTATTTACAAATTCACAGCGTGGGATATTGATTACTTGTTATGGCATGTTTCGCAACATGTTGAGGAACTTTCTCATTGTTTGCGATTTGGATTGTGGTGGATTGCCCTCGGTGTTGCATCATCAATCGGTCTTGGTGAGTAAAAATTACTTTGATGAATATGAAAAACTTTGGTGTCGGGAACAATGAAGAGTGTCGACAGCTATACAAGTGCTTTGAATTTAGAGGCAACTTTTGGTGCATATCATATCAATAATGTTTTTGGCTCATAAATTAATTTAGTACGAGTTATTTTCTAAATCTTATTTCATAGTTTTGTAATTTGAGGTTTTTTAAATCACGAAACTCAGCATGGTGTTGGACAAGGGACCTTTTATCATCATCCTCTTTATCCTTACCCGATAAGCTCTAGTTGCATGATGGTTTCAATTTTGTCCCGTGCTTGTAAAGTGCGTCAATTACTTCTCACATGATTTTTGCTCTATTGTTGTGGTTTAATTCATTTAAATATATGAAGGTTGAAAGGAAAATAGCTGGTTAAAATCACCATCTCTAATGTATAGCCTTTTTTGTTGTCGAGTCTACATTTTTATTAAGAATTTAGATCCGTAATTTATTGAACTTGATCTCTATCTTTTTTTAAAAAAAATTATTTCGGGATCCGGTTTGCATACTTTTGTTCTTTATTTGGGTCCTCACATTGCCTTGTTCACGATTACGGCAATGTAATGCGGCCGAGTTGATTTAAAAAGTGCTCCATATGATACAATACAGCTGAAAAGAGGTCCTTCATGGCTTGACAAAGATTGCCGGGAGTTTGGGGACCCAGGTGTTTCAATTCTCGGATGGATCGTGATTTTGCAAGAGATGTGCAATTTGTAAACAGAGATAGAATTTATGCTCCTTTTTATTATTTTTACATTTTTATTTTTTTGGCTTCTTTCTTTTTTGTGTTTTCATAAAAGCAAAGTTTGTATATATATATATATATAACATAATGAAAATATAAAAAATGAAATAATAACTTAAAACTCTTTTTACAAATCAATTTCAAGATGATCAAATTTTGAGAGAACCATTGAATATTACCAATGGATGTACATCCTTTCTCACATTCCCGTGATAATCACTTTTAATTATTTTTTTCTGTAGATGAGTCCATAGAAAAGGTAAGCATTGAAGCTTAAAAACTTGACTTTGCATAAAATATACAAATCCTATACTCGCTTCGGTGAAAAAAGAATTTTCATGATAACAAATATAAAAAAATGATGGATGTTATACATGATTAAGCTTGGCTGATTGTCTCCGTCCAAACTAAAAAGGTTTGTCGGTGATCTCCTCTCAAATGGCCTAAAAAATAACACCTCCTCCAAAGCACCAAAATTAGCTCTCAAACAACCTAAAAACAAGCCCCAAAACAACCTCAAAAATAGCTTCAAAATAGACATTACACATACCCAAAGCTCTCAAACTCAGCCTTGAAATAGTTACCAACAACCCCCCAAAACCCTTACAGAGCAACTATTTTGGACGAGTCATTTGAACCACTAAAGCAATTTAAAAAACACTCGCAAACCAAACTTCAAAACCACCCAAAAAACCCTAAAAAAAGGCCTAAAACCAACCACAAAACAGACCTAACACCTACCTAAAGCCCCCAAACTCAGCCTTGAAACTCATACCAATGACCCCCAAAAACCCTTACAGAAAAACCCCTTTGGATAGGTCATTTAAACCACTAAAGCAGCTCTAAAAACACCCCCAAACCAGCTTGAAAACCATCCAAACAAAACCCCAAAGCATGCTCAAAAAATAGGCCTAAAATCAACCCCAAAACACACTCAACACCTACCCAAAGCCTCCAAACTCGACCAAACTCGTTATCAACGACTCCCAAAACCCTTACAGAGCAACCCCTTTAGACGAGTCATTTAAACCACCAAAGCAGCTTCAAAAAACACCAAGCAAACCAGCTTCAAAAAACCCAAAAACAACCTCAAAACATAGGCCTAAAACCAACCCCAAAACAGACCCAACACCTACCCAAAGCCCCCAAACTCGACCAAACCGTTACCAACAACCCCTCAAAACCCTTACAGAGCAACCCCTTGGATCGGTCATTTGAACCACCAAAGCAACTCCAACAACACCCACAAACCAGATTCAAAACCACCTAAAAAACCCCAAAAGACCATAAAAATAGCCTAAAACCAACCCCAAAACAGACCTAACACCTACCCAAAGCCCACAAACTCACACTGTAAGTGTTACCAACGACTCCTCAAAACCCTTACAAAGCAACTTCTTTGGAAAGGCCATTTAAACCACCCAAGAAGCTCCAAAAACATCCCCATACCAGATTCAAAACCCCCCAAAAAAACCCACCAAAATAGATAAAAAAAATATCCCTCAAAACGAACCTCGGAACACTTTTTGAACTTACCGCAAAAGAAGAAATAAAAATTATTTGTGTTTTATCTCATTTTTGGTGATTCAATTGACTTTCCATGATTGCTCTCAATGTTACAATATACTCTTCTTCTTTTTTTAATTGTTAAATAGTAATTTTTTATTCTAAAAACAAAAGCGAAAAAAATGATGGGTAAAAGCAACTAACTTATTATATGCATAGATAATAATACATGTTATACATATTTAAATTAATTTTATATTGATAATTAATCTAAATTGGCTATTGAATTAACTAATTAATAAACAATTATCGATTATTTTGGGTAGACGATTCATTATCCATCTTCTCATTTCGGATAGATGTTATATGCTAGATTTTTATTTTATTATCATTTGTGTTATTTTAATGAAAAAATATTCATACAAATTTATTATAAGTTTTTAAATATAGAAATATAAGTATAAGGGTATTATAGTAAATATACAATAATATATTTTCTTTCTTTCCTCTTTTTATAATTATCCAAACAAGAAAAATATACTTTATTTCCTTTCATTTTCACTCTTATCCAAACAACAAGTGAAAAATCGTTTTCTTTCCTCTTACTTTCTTTTCTCTCGTTTTCTTTCCTCCCAAGAGGAAATATCCAAACAAGGGGTAAGAGTATGTCGATAAAACTCCAATCCGAAATCATACCTTAAGGTGTTGTTTGATAATCGAAATAGAGTGATAGGAATGGGAATGCAAGAATCGGAATGAAATTTAAGGAATCGGAATGGTATTAGTATTCCAATACCGTGTTTGGAATACTAATAAGGAATCGAAATGCAATTTAAATTTTTTAACATCTAATTTTTTATACAAATAAAAATAATGATTAAAAATATAATTTTATTAAACTATATGGTTGTAAAAATAATAAAGGTGATTGTGGTTATGATAATGGTGGTTCTAGTGGTGGTGGTAGTGGCGTAATGATTGCCGCAGTGGTAGTGGTGGTTATGATTGTGATAATGATGGTGGTAGTGGTGGTGGTGGTTGTGATGATGCTATTAGTGGTGGTGGTTGTGATGGTTGCAATGGTGGTGGTTGTGGTGGTGGTAAAAGCAGATGATGGTTGTTGTGATGGTGGTGGTGGTGGTGGTGGTTGTAGTTGTTGTAATGGTGGTAATGGTGGTACTTGTGGTGATGGTGATGGTGGTAAAAGTAGTTAATAGATAATAAATAAAATATATTATTATTTTGAAAAAAAAATTCATTTCCATTCCTTGTTTTTTATTCCCACATATTATGTATGAATGAAGTTGTGTGTAAATTTTCATTCACATTCCCACTTTATTCCTTTTAACCAAACAATTATAATTTGCAAATAAACGTTTCATTCCTATTCCCATCACTCTATTCAGCGATTACCAAACAAAGACCTAAGAGTATCCTGCCTCATAGGCTACACTACTCAATACTAACGGTTGAGATTATATTATATGACTTTAAGCGATCATATTTGTAAAACAAAAGAGTAAAAAAGAGAAAGTAGACAAAATCACAAAATCTAACTGCTGCAGAGAAGATGGTGGACCAACGGTTGAGAGATAAAAACAAACTACTGTAGAGAAGATGGAGGACCAACGGTTGGGAGATAAAGATAAACTGCTGCAGAGAAAATGGTGGACCAACGATTGGGAGATAACCGTAGCAATGGGTCTTATTATTTGGGTCCAAATAAATGAGAAATTTTATAATACACTGTAGAAGTAACTCAGTAGCGTATACAATAGTTACTCCACTGGCCCATTTTGAGGAGAGAGATAGACATATAAAAAAAGAGAGAGAAACAGGAGAGAGAAAATTAAAAATTTGAGTAGACTTGAAAATCTTCTTTAACACTTTTGATGGGTATAGATGTAATTTCTATCTTTTTTACGTATCTATCTCTCTCTTCAAAGTGGACATATAAAGTAACTACCGTATACGTACACTAGCTACTCCTGATGTATTATAAAATTTCTCCTAAATAAATAGTATTCGTACAACGAACATATGTGTTTATTTTTTTATGAATGAATTGAAGATTGTTGAAGATAAGATTTAATGACGTGGCAATAATCTATTGATTGCTCACATTACATTATTTCTCATAAACCAATCAAATTTGCAAACCAAAAGAATAAAAAACAGAGGATAAAAAATCACAAAACCCAACGACCGTAGAAGGATAAGATGGAGGATGTTAAGAGACTTATAAATTCAAAGATTCCAGCAAAGGAAAGCGTGTTCCATCGCTACTATCCAGCACGTCCCAACCTCAAGTCTTCCACAGCATCAGTACGCGCAAACCCCTTTCTCCCCTCCACAAATATCTCACGTGCCTTGTTTCAACACCAAGTCATTCCCAGATGGCACGTTGTGCAGCGGCAACCACGGACGGTACCGATACTCGAGAGGTTAATCAAGGCATAGCACAACTCTACGACAAGTCGACTGGTGTCTGGGAGGACATATGGGGAGACCACATGCATTACGGGTTCTGCGACCCGGATTCCAGGACTGATTCGGATCACCGGGCCGCCCAGATACGAATGATAGAAGAGTCCCTCAGTTTCGCCGGCTTTTCGGGTTTGTTAGTTATTTCTTGCTGGCTCTCTTTCCATTCATCATATCTCAACTCCCAAAATGACCTTACTATAAGCACAAACTTACGTGGCTTACTATAACTGTTACCTCCTATGGTTATCATCATCATCATCATCATTATGGTCATAAGGACAAAAGTTTTTAATTTTTTGTTTTTTTTCATTTGGATTCCCAACTTTTTAGTTGTTCTGCAATTAAATTATTTTGCCCACTCTTAGCTCACAGTAAAAAATTGTTTTATTTTTAGAGTTTTTAATAAAATAAAATAAAAACTATACAAAAAAAATTGGTTGGGGACTTTTTTTCTTTTGACAAATAATTCAAGATATTATGTAACTAATTAGCCTTATTATTAGTATTATTATTATGCTAATAAATACTGTGTTTTGATGAGTGATTTTGTGAATTTGTAATTTTAATTGCCTACTGAATAATCACTCAAGATTCTGTAATTAGCCTTTCTTTGTCATGGTGCTTTTGTTGCTAACCTAGTTGCCCACAGTTGACAGGCTGACACCTCCAACGTTTTATTTGTAAATTTTTCAACTAAAGTGGGATCCATTATGATAATTTTTTAGCGGAAGTTTCTTTTTTATCTCAAAACTGCATTTTGTTTTTTTTTTTTAATTATTAGATGTGGTATATTATGGAACAAAACTACATCCAAAGAAAAGCAAAACCAAAGCATGAAATGTGTGTTAGTATGTGAATGAGAAGAAGCTTGAAAATAAAGTCTTGGTCCATTAATTTTATATCTGAATTGGTAACTAGAGGACCCAGGAAAAAGGCCAAAGAATGTGCTTGATGTTGGGTGTGGGATAGGAGGCACCGCCAAGTACATAGCAAGGAAATATGGAGCCAAATGCATAGGCATCAACCTTAGTCCCATCCAAATCCAGAGGGCCAATGCTCTTGCTGCAGCTGAAGGATTAGCTGACAAGGTATGTGTTCCAACTTCGAAATATTTTACATTAATTTGAGCTCCAATTAGCTCTGTAGTATAATTGTGTATAAACTCTAGCTTCTCTTTCTTTGGCCAAATACAAAGGTAGTTGATATCTAAAATGTAATCATGTTAACTTTCGTTTCTGTTTGTTATTTTTTCGTTTATATTGATGGGAGCTGCTGAAAGAATTGGATCTGCTTCTGTTGTAGCATTAGTTATTTCTTGCATCATCATCATTTGTCACTGTGTAGATAGTATACTACTCTGAAGATTTAGCCATAACAATGTCAACATCTAGCAGGTTTCCTTTCAAGTTGCAGATGCATTAGAGCAGCCATTTTCAGATGGGCAGTTTGATCTGGTTTTGTCAATTGAGTGTGGAGAGTATATTGCTGACAAAAGAAAGGTTTTGCTTCTTCCTTGCACCTACTAGGATCACTTATTGTTCATTTCTACACTTAAATTGCCCATTTCTTGTTATACTTGGTTATATATCTGAAGTTGGTCTCCCTGTTTGTTCAAACTGGCAGTTTGCTGCTGAGTTGGCTAGAGTTACAGCCCCAGGGGGCACAATTGTCATACAATCATTTTGTCACAGGGATCTTGGCCCTTCTGAAGAATCTCTGCAGCCATGGGAGCTGACGCGTCTTAAAAAGATATATGATGGTTTCCAAATTCAGGGATATTGTTCTACTGCTGATTATGTCAACTTTTTCGAGTCCCTCTCTCTTCAAGTAATTACTTTCTTAAATTTGGCTAAAACTCACTTGAATCAGTCTCTAATCAACCCCCACCAGCCTTTGAAACCTTGAGCTGAAGGATTGAACCTTTTTCACAAAATGAATGAGCTAGAACAAAAATTGATAATTAAACTGAACCACTTATCAATATTTAAAGTGTATCGCTTCCTGATATATGGTAGAAGTTTGTATTCCAGAAAAAAAAATAATTGAAAAAAAAAATTGAACTGAAAGCTACTCTGAATTTTTTTCTTGATAATTAAACTGACCCATTAACCAACATGCTGAGTGGAAGTGTAGAGAATTTGTCATTTTCACTTGTGAGCATATATTTCCCCGTGTTGATAATCTCTCTCCAAATCTTCTTACTCACAACATGGAATTAATGTCCTGTTTTCATTGCATTGCAGGATATTAAGACAGCAGATTGGACTCAATATATTAACCCATTTTATTTTTTATTCGTTCGCTCGGCATTGACATGGAAGGGCCTGTCATCTCTGCTGCCATTTCTGCTGCGCGGTGGTAAGCTTAGCCTTCATTGCTAGTAATTACTGTTCATTTTTTTTTCCCCTATTTTTATTTCATTTGTTTACATGAAAATGTGTCTTGACAAGCTTTCATAGTTTGCTGTTTTTTTTTGAAAAACAAAAAGAAAAAGGATGCATACTTGGTTATGAATCTTTATGTGCAAGAATATACATTATATGTCATCATGCAAGGATGTGTGAGAAGATTTTTTATTTCAGTAAGTTTAAAAAAGTCTAACCACTCATGAACTTTAAATTATTTGAAGTAGAGTACTTAAAATTTTTTATTAGTATTCAAAATTTCTAAACTTTTAATTTGTTTTTTCAGATTTAGTCTATTCAATTATTTATAGCTATAATTTTTCTTTTATAAAAAATTATAATTTTTGGTATTTTGAGTTAAATTTTTGCGCACATGCGGAAAAAAATTCAATTTATTTTGCAAAAAAAATTTCAGAATTTTTCATAATAAAAAACCATATTTGTTTATTTTTTTAACATTAAAAATATTAAAAATATATAACTTTGAAATAATCTTAAATTTTTTTGAGGAATCCAATATAAATCTCATTGAATGATTTCTATTGTGAAAATATTTTTGTATTGTTATTTATTGAAATAAATGAAAAAGAATTAAAGGAAGTCGAGAGGAATTAAAAGAGGTAAGGCATACGACATATTGTTTGCCTTACCCCTTTCAATTCCTTTCATAAAAACTTAATTGAAAACAGAAGAGACATAGACATGGAGAGAAGGGGAGAAATTACGAGATTTCGAGAGAGTCTGTTAGAGTTCATGAGATAGTCTCTTAAGGTTAGATTTTAGTTAGGTTTTTGGCCAATTGGAGTGAATTGGGGGTTAGATCTTCTACAAGTCCTTGTCTTTTTTGTTGTCATTTTTTGCTTGTCGTCGTTATTTTGTCAAAATCTAAGGTGAAATGCTAAATTCAACTTTGTTATTGCATATTGGAGGAAAGCTTGTTCGAAATCTTGACTTAAAGTACATTGGTGGTGCGTGTGAGATTAAATTGGTTGACGCCAATTTTTTTCTTTTCCGTCCTTGAAAAACGTATTAGAAGTTATAGGTGGATTGATCCTTAAAAGATACATTGTATGCCATTATGGAATGGTGATACATTAAAAACTTAGTTGATATATGTGTATAATGAAAGATCTTTGTTTTCATATTTGGATGATTTTCTCAAGTAAGAAAATCTGGAGTTTTTCTTATGAAGGATATGAATAGGCTATTGAAACACGGGAATGAATTGATTGATCTTGAGAATGGTAGTGACAATGTGGTCCAAGAACAGATTGTGCATATAAATATGGATGTTGATGGTAGGAATTGTGAGAGTAGTAGTGGCATTAGACTTATTGATGTTGTAATTTCTTGTGTAAATAAGGGTATTGATGCAACTAATAGAGAAGGACAATTTAATAATATGGATGGTTATTGGATGAAACACGAGTAGCATGAGACCCTATGAAGTGTTAGATATGCTTTTGGAAGCATTGAGGTAGGCCTTGTGTCAAATGATGTGAGGAGGGAAGATGGTGATAATGTTAAGGGTAATAATAAGGGGTGGGCAATGAAGAGGGAGAAAATAGAGAGTTTGGTTCAGAAGACAATAAGGATGATGAGGATGGTTATGATAGCATATTAGAGTCTGGATGATGAAATAAAATTAATTGGCATGCCTTGGCTTATCGACAATTGTAATAACCCAAATTTTTATTATTTATTATTTATTATTTATTATTTATTATTTTATTTTATTTTATTTTATTTTGTTTTTTATTTTGTTTTTAATTTGAAGTTTATTAAGGAAAAAGAAAAAAAAAGAGAAAGAAAATGATGAAAAAAGAAAAAGAAAAAAAAATGAAAAAAAAATTCATTTAGGGGTGCAATTGAAGTAATTAGGGGTGTAATCGAGTCAATCGAAAAGTTTAGGCCTTAAATTGCACCTCCGGGGACCTAATTGTTGAGATTACACCGAAATTATTTCGTAGAGGGGCGTAATTGCTGAAATTGAATCTCGAGGACCAAACTCGGAAGTTTGGAGCGAACGATAGGATCGAAATAGAGCAAACGACCCGTCGTTCGCTCCAAGGCGAATTCTCTCCGAAAATCTTTGGGGGAATCCGCCCAAATCCTCCATGAATTTTGTGTTTTTGATTGTGTATTAATCATGGATTTTGTTGCCGAAACCAATACTAACGGGAATCAATGAGAATTTCCTATTTTGATTTCACAATTAATCTCGAATTAAAGAGGAAGATTTTGACGGAAAATTCAAGGATTTCAATTCAATTTTAGGAAATTGTTTTGGCTATAAAATGTTTGAATTTCGGAAAGAAGAGGAGAATGTTTTTGGGGGCGAGTAATTCTAGGTTCAAAGAGAGTGAAAATCGAAAGCAAAAAACCAAATTTTTACCTTTTAGCAATTTGGGCTTTCCGGGCTTTTCCGGGTTTGGGTTCTTAATGTTCTTGGTGTTCTTGGAGTTACGGGTTTTAGCTCTCATCACCCGATTAATCCCTTTCAATCCTTTTCTTTGTGTTTTTCGTGTTGATTTTCCATCCTAGAGTATTACTCAATCCTACCGCTTAAAAATTGGGTTCAAGATCTTCAATTACCGAATGTCCTCTTTGAAGTTTTTGGTTATTTGTTCTTCATTTTCAGGCGAGCAATGAACGTGTTCTTCGAACTGTTCTTCATTAATCCGGGTGTTTTCGTTTTGGATTTTAATCATCATCCCGGAACAATCGGAACCAATTGAGATTTTCTCCTCATCTACGGACCGACCTAGGAATCCATTCTTTCAAGGTAACAATCAATCATTTCTCTTTCGACAATCTCAAGTCGAATTTCTTTCTTGCTCTTTTATCTTTTCGAGTTTCATTACTCGCCATTTGAAGTCCGTATTTTGATTTCCTTTTGCTTGATTTAAACTCGTTTTGGATTTCAAGTTACGTAGCGATGAGGAAAACGCAAGTAGTTCAATTGACTTTTGGTTTAAAACGAGACTTTGATTTAGAGAAAAGCTGGAAAAACATAGGGAGAGAAGTTTAAGAACTCGAAGAACAGGAGAGAGAAGGAATCGAAACTTAAGAAAAACACGTTTTGATCGAAAACAATAAAATGAAACAACTAGGTTGTGTTTCGGGCTCAAGTCCGAGCTCGGGAAAAGAAAACGCACGTGGGCCGGATCGATCGATCCAGCCTAGCCCAATGCTAAAACCAAAAAAAAAAAAAAAGGGGCTAGGCCGATCTCGACTCAGCACCGCACCCTTTTCTCCAAAAAAAAAAAAAAAATAAGAGAGGCCCAGCCCGATGCTAAAAAAAAAAAAGAGTAAAAGTGGTAGGTTAATATTTTAGGTATAGAATTTTTTTTATTACTTTTATCGTCTATTATTTTTTTTACCCGCTTACATAGGATGATTTTTTGTATTATTTTGCATTTTATTTTTAGCCTATTTATTTCGCTTCTTGTAGTTTTTCTTTATTAATTTAGAACTTTTATTTCAGTTTTTTTAATATGTACTTGCTAGAAAATTATATATATATATATATATATATAATTTTGACGAAGTCTCCTATCCGATAGGAACCGACGTCGCAAAAAAAATATATGCCAAAAAAAAATGGTGAAGTCTCCTATTTGATAGGGATTGACGCCATACAAAAAAAATCACCTTTTAATCAAGACGTCCTCCGACACGTCGGTTGTGTCAAGGCTTTTTAGTGGATCCGATGTTTGAATCGACATGTCACCCAACGTAGGGGACCGACGATCATTTCAATATGGTGCCACGCCCAAAACTAAAAAATTTATTTAGGCTAAAAGATAGGAGATTAAAATTTCGAAAATAGCTTGACATGGATTTTAGGAGATAATTCGGAACTAAACCGTACATGGTACCTTTTTTTGAAAAGGGCGCTTTTAGGTGATTTAATATCTTCCTAAAAGCGTAACCAACTCCGTACCTTAGGAATCTCCGAACTAGTGCTACTTTTAGGTTCCTAGTTCCTTAAATACTAGGTAGCTACTTCAAAACTCGTAAATAATTTTGTAATTAATTAACGCCCGAACGCTTAATTTTTTCTTTTGGGGGGTCCCGTCCGACATCGCGTAGCGACAGAATGGCAACTCCGCTGGGGACTAGAGTTAGGCCATAGGTTTGTTTTTAATTTATCTCCTATGTTTTTTTTTGTCATTTTATTTTCTGAATTTTATTTATTTATTTATTTGGGTATATATTTAAATTTTTGTCATTTATTTCTTTTTTTTTTTGCCGCACATTTATTTTGAATTAGGTTGAATGCTTTTTCTTTTAACTCGTTGCACACACCACGAAGGAAACCCCTAAAAGCTCGGACCCGAGCTGAACCCTAATAGAAATTAGATAGAGGGATTTGGAGGCGAGTATGACGAAAGTCTATCGATGCTCTTCCAAACTCTCGTTTAGACCGAAACTCACCATATGCATTGGAAATGATGGAATAATCTTCCCCTACCTCCTACGTGTAAGGTTAGAGGCTGGATTACTCCATCGGTAATTTAGGCGATCTAGAGACTTGAAAAATTGTTAGGACTAGTCAAACTTTGCCCAACCATAGAAAAGCTAGATCCTATCCGTTAGGGTTGACTTGATTAAGACACGAATTATTATCAAGTAAATAACGATACTAACCCTTGGTTTTACGAGGTTATCCTTCATATTAAATCATGACAGAAGAAATCGAAATGAGGTCGAGGATTTTAGGGTCGGATCCGAGTGGGCCCAAAACGAGGAAGGAGATTGTTTGCCTTCGAATTTCGTGTCGAAACTACTAGAAAGGATTAAGTTGGTCGACGGGATGGCCAACACTAGTCCGCTTCTCGGTTGTTGGGAGATGCTTACTTCCAAGGACCAACTCGATTTTTAGAAAACATATGGGGACATAGCTTATTTGCTCAAGATCAAAGCCCAGACTGCATGCTTTCAAGCCATGATAGGCCATTGGGATCCAAATTATCGTTGCTTCACCTTTGGGAGTGTAGATCCGTCACCTATACTTGAGGAATATGAGGCTCGCTAGCATTTTTCAAGACGGACGTTGTCTACTTCTACGGTCCGCGGAACATGCTCCATCAAATTTTGCATGGTTGATTAAGACTAACGCCACTTTAGCCAAGAAGCAACTAACCCAAAGGGGTAAATCTCAAGATTGGTTTTGGGACGTCCTTCGAGCGGAATTCATGAAGCATTTACAAGATGATGATAATCAAGTCGGACTTTGAATCTTGGCACTAGCAATATATGGACTAGTGTTGTTACCATCAACCGAAAGCATGATCGACGTTGAGGCGATCAACGTATTTAAAAGTGTAGTATCTCCGAAGGTTAATCCCACTACAGACAATCCTAGCGAAACTCTCTCTTCATTAAATTTCTGTCGAAGAAAAAGAGATGGGCATTTGAGGTGTTGTGTGCGGTTGTTGTTTGTATGGATCTGTAAGCCATGTGGTGACTGGGGAAGCCTCGGGTATTTTTCGCACCCCATGGCACTTGCATTCTAAGTTAGAGAATTTTGCTTGTTATGCCCTCAACGAGTTAGGCAAGACAATGTGGGTCGAATTATTCTTCATTTTAGAGAAGTTAGAATTTCATTGGAGAGCACGATATGCCTTCTTTTGGAGTTACACGACCTTTTGTCGAAAATTTCCTTGGGTGCCACTAATTGGAGCTCGTTGTTGCATCGATTCATCGTCCAAACATGTTTTTGAGGCAATCGGAGTTCGAGCAATTCATCCCAAGGACGACTAGTTTAAACGAATATTATGAGGATCCGAGGGTCTCTAAAAAGTTCTTAGAGGAGGCTAGAATTGCTTGGAGAAATAGAGAGATTGTCACTCCCGAAAGAAGAGTGGATGGAAGAACCTCACCTGGATATCCGAAATGGCAAAGCACTAGAGGAAAAGGATACCATGTGCCACCATTCGAGGGCTCATCTCGTTTGATGAATGAGACAATGGAGGATGTTCACCAAGAAGTGAATGCCCAACATGAGATACTCAATGAAGACCTAAATGCTCAAGTGGTTGGACTAGCTCAAAAGAAGAGGAAGTTAGAAGAGATTCTAGATACTAAAGATCATGTGATGAAGGCTTTAGAGGAAGAAAACAAGAAGCTTCGTAGGCAACTCTAACCGACAAAGGGAGTTGTTGAAAAGCTTAGAGATGAGACGGATAGCCTCATGGAATTTAGAGACACGACACGAGCATAAATGGCTAACCAATCGGATGTAATACGCCATTTGGGTACTCGAGTGGAGGAATTAAAAAGAAAAGATAGGGTCAACCAAGAATGACTGGTTAGATCTAGAGAGGAGCACGTCATGGCTATGCGAACAATGATAAAGGAAAGGGATGCCTTAAGAAAGGAAGGCTGCCGAGTGGGGAAGTAGGACCATAAAGTATCATTTACAAGCTCGGAATGCTAAAGACTATGCTTTGGGAATGCGAAACACTATAGAACTCCTAGCTAACGGCATTCGCTAAGAAGATGAAGCGATTCAACTATTTTACGAGAAGCTCCAAAGGCTTATAAATGGCATGATTTCCTATGAAGACTTGGGTCCGTGGCCAAACTTAGAATAGGATTTTCTATGTAATAGGGCTTTTATCTTATTGTAATAAATCACATTTAGAATGTGATAAAGATTTGGATTTCAATAAAAATATTATTTCTATTTCATTTTTTAGGTTGTTAATAAGATAGTTTCAAGATCCGAGTTATGATGAGGCGATGTCAAGATCTAGTCACGATCGAAATTTGAGCAATTCATATCTCCCTAATCGCCCAAGTATCCGTAGGGTAATTTTGCCCTCAACGAGTACTAGCTTGATCCGACCCGTCCTCGATAAGATTCTGTCATGATTTAATGTGCAACAAATAAAAGAAAGGTATTCGACCCAATTCAAAAGCATGCATTTGCATCTAGTATTTATGTATATATGCTTTGTGTATATTTTCCGGGAATTAAACATAGGTCGCTCTCGCTCAATCCCCTCCGCGTGTCTACAACACTCGATTTAGGGCTCGCCAAATGGAGAACAAAGAAAGACCATGACAAGAGCCAATTAGCCATCAAGAGTTTAACACGTTGAAAGAAAGTGTGGCTCGGATGACATCCCTGTTAGAGCAAGCATTAAGAGGGGAGGTAACTTGAATCGAGGACAACCCGAAGTACGACATCGTTGTTTCGTCGCCTCATTAGTCGGGGCCTTCCAATCGAGCAACTTGTTCATGGTGAAGGTTCAAACCTCGCTGAGACATTTGATTACCCCATAGACCCAAGAGTCCCATAAATGCCTCCGGTAGATCCTGCGAAGAAGAAGCTCGTGGGCCTAGGGTGGTGGAAGGCCCAAGTATGGATAGACTCATGGCATTAGAAGAACACTTAAGAGCAATGGAGGGGAAGGATGCCTATGATCCGATTAGGGCCTTCGAAATGTGTTTGGTACACGATGTAGTGATTCCAAGGAAGTTTAAGGTGCCATATTTTTCCAAGTACACGGGAACCCGAGTGTCCCATGACCCACTCGAGGGTTTACCGTAGCAAGATGGTAGAAGTGGTCCACGACGAGAAGCTCGTTAATCCATTTCTTTCATGAGAGCTTAGGAGGTTCAGCTTTGAGTTGGTACATGAGGTTAGAAGGGTCGAAGATTCAAAGGTGGAAGGATTTAGCGGATGCCTTTCTCAAGCAATATAAGTTCAATATAAGGGATGGAGAAGGGGCCAAGAGAAATGATCAAGGAATATGCGCAAAGGTGACGCGAGGTGGTTGCTCGGATTCATCCGCCGTTGTCCGAATCCGAATTGATCTCAATTTTCTCAAACACATTCAAAGCGCCATACTTTGAATATCTTATTGGGAACGTCTCAACCAACTTCACCGATGTAGTGGTCATCGCCGAGAGAGTTGAATTAGCTATCAAAGCTAGAAGGATCTTTGGAAGGACGGAGAAGAGAGCAAATGTGGGGGTGAGAAAAGAGAAGGGAGGTTCACCAAGTCGTCTCACATGGGCCTAGAAGCAATTGGAACAATTCAAGGCCGTACACCCATCAAAGCCCATATCAAGTATAACCACTATCTTACCCCCAAACACCTTATCAAACACATCTCATAGCCGTTACCTTTCCCGTAACACAAACAAGACCCCCGTGCCAAACCAAACCTACCTACCTCATCAATCGAATCCATCGCCACAATACTATCCAACCATACCCACCTATCAAAACAACCAATTCCCTCGCTCGATCCGACCACCTCGAGGTTCTTCCAACTACAACCAAACACCACGAAATCGGTCCAACCGCAACAATAACTACAACGAGAGAAAACTAAGTGATAGGTTAATATTTTAGGTATAGAATTTTTTTTATTACTTTTATCATCCGTTATTTTTTTTACTCGCTTACATAGGATGATTTTTTGTATTATTTTGCATTTTATTTTTATTTTTTTATTTAATATTTAGCCTATTTATTTCACTTCTTGTAGTTTTTCTTTATTAATTTAGAACTTTTATTTCGGTTTTTTTTAATATGTATTGTTAGAAAATTATATATATATATATATATATATATATATATATATATATGTATATATATAATTTTGACGAAGTCTCCTATCCGATAAGGATTGACATCGCAAAAAAATATATGCCCAAAAAAAATGGCGAAGTCTCCTATTTGATAGGGACCGACGCCATACAAAAAAAATCACCTTTTAATCAAGACGTCCTCCGACACGCCGGTTGTGTCAAGGCTTTTTAGTGGACCCGATGTTTGAATCGACGCGTCACCCAACGTAGAGAGCCGACGATCGTTTCAATATGATGCCACGCCCAAAACTAAAAAATTTATTTAGGCTAAAAGATAGGAGATTAAAATTTCAAAAATAGCTTGACATGGATTTTAGGAGATAATTCGAACTAAACCGTACATGGTACCTTTTTTTGAAAATGGCGCTTTTAGGTGATTTAATATCTTCCTAAAAGCGTAACCAACTCCTTACCTTAGGAATCTCCGAACCGAGTCTTACTTATAGGTTCCTAGTTCCTTAAATACTAGGTGGCGACTCCAAAACTCTGTAAATAATTTTGTAATTAATTAATGCCCGAACGCTTAATTTTTTCTTTTGGGGGGTCCGTCCAGACGTCGCGTAGCGACAACAATGATGATGCGAGCTAGTGGCTATTATGAATCATTGTGCGAGTTGAAACAATCCATGAGTAAAAAAAATATTGCTTCTATCCGTAAAGCATCACGGTTGATACTCCACAATCTAATAGCCAAAGACGTAGAGGTAATGATACCGAAGAAGAGGTAATTAGTGTAAGTTTCTATGAGTTTGATTCAAATGATGATGGCGAGTCTTGAATTAAACAATGATGATGATGGTGAAACGAGATAATAGAAGGAGAAAAACCCAAAACTTTGCAAATGACAATACCAAAGATCGTCAATTTTCATTTGGCATGGCTTTTACAAACAAAAAACAAATCATTCAAACTTTAGAAGATCATTATGTGGTTAAAAGAAAGGAGATTGAATTTGTCAAACATGATAGACAAAGAGTTAGAGCAAAGTGTAGTAATCGAAAATGTGAATGGGTGTTTTATGCAAGATATAAAAGGCAAACATGTAGCATTGAACTTAGAATTTATGTAGATGAGCCTACCTATCATGTTGTATTTAATAATAAAACGATTAAGGTTGAGGTTGTAGCAAAGAACTTAATAAAAAAAAACTTTAGGATTATTGCTTTTGAAAATTGATGAAAAGATGTGAAAACACAAGCTTGGAGAGAAATTATTTTGTAACATAAATTCTAACTATGTTAGAAGAGCAAAAGAAATTATAGAGAGGCATTTTCATGGCGACGATAGTGTAAAGCACTCCATGTTGTAAGATTATTTAGAAGAGCTAATGAGGAGTAACAAAAGAAGCACTATTGAAAGTTGGTTTACCAAGCCTAGTAGAGGGGGCATTCCGAGTGTTCAAGGTCTGTGTATATTTTTTTGATGCACTTAAAAGAGGATTTAAGTAAGGATCTATGCCTATTATTGGAATGGATAGATGTTTTTTGAAAGAAAAGGATAAAGGTGAGATCTTATCTGTTATGGAAAAAGATAGGAATAACAAAATGTTTCCTTTGGCTTGAGCTATTATTGATGGTGAAAATTAGTACACTTATATATGGTTTATTGAGCACTTAATGAGAGATCTGGATATAAAGGTTGAAAATGACAACCACTTGGACAACGATGACAGAGCAACAAAAGGTTAGATTTAATTATCCATTGAACTTTTTAATTCTATATTTTGATTTAGAGTTTGAACTTTGAAAATGGAGTCATTGAAATTTATTGACTAATATATTTCATCTTGGTAGGGTTTTGAGAAGGCAATCAAAGAGAAAATGCCATATGTCGAGCATAGAAATTATGTAAAGCATATATTTGCTAATTAGAGGAAGAAACATAAGGGTAAAAAGCTTCATGAAAAATTTGGGGCATGTATAAGGATTACAAACCAACTCGATTTGGAGAAAGCACTTAAGAAGATAAAAAAAAAAGAAGAAGGAAAAGATGATAAGTTAAAAGTTGAAATGCTAGCATGAAGCTTTTGTTTTTCGATCACACAATAAGCGTGATGTTGTTGAAAACAACATATGATAAGTGTTTAATTACAACTTGCGTTAGGTTAGATATAAAGTAATCATTACAATAATGGAGGATATTAGAATGATGGTAATGACAAGAATAGTAGAAAGAAGGCAATTATTTTAGGTTGGTTTAAGAAATATTATAGACAAAAACTATGGCACAAGATTAAAGAGAAAAAAGATTTGATTCATCCTACTGAAATAATATGGAATGGAGATGATGATTATAAAGTCGGTTAGTTTGGAGATAGATGTCTTGTTAACATGTCTCTTAGAAAGTGTAGTTGTAGACTTGTGGAATATCGGTGGAATTCCTTATTTCCATGCCATACGTGTACTAGAAAGTAGGAATGAGAAGCCAGAAGATTATTTATCCTATTTTTATAAGAAGGAGAAATTTATGAAGTTTTACTAGTTCGCTATACAAGTTAACGGGAAGAAGTTTTAAGAGAAAAAAGGACCTAACCTTGTTGACCCTCCACCACTCGGGGAGGAAAGATGGAAGGAGGGAGAATAAAAGGGTTAAAAGGGAGTGGGAAGCAAAAAATGAAGGAAGGAATTTATCAAGAAAAGGAAAAGTCATGTGTTGTTCCCAATGCCATACAAAAGGTCACAATTCAAGGAGTTTTTCTAACAAGAAAAGAAAGGTAAGTTTTTTCTTATCAATTGTGAATAATATGAGTATTAAACATTATATGAAATAACTTTTATTTTTAAAAATTTTTTTTGCATTCCAGGATGGGTTGATAGGTGCTTCAACTTTTGCATCTCCAATTGATACAACAAAAAACCTAATTCTAGATGATCAATTGTCGGTGCAAGAGTTGATTGCAACACGAGAATCGGGAACCATAACTACTTCCTCCAGTCTTGTCGATAGAGGACTTCCTAAATATATATGTGGCTTATATATGAATCCCAATATAAGATTTTCGATTTGAAATGTAAAATTTTATTGGTATTTATAATTTGTATTTGTTTCTAAACTATGTATTTTCTTAGTTGTAACTAAGTTTTTATTGGTGTTTATAATTTATATAGCATGGAACATATATTTCACAAGTTATAAATTCGAGCACTTAACCTCCAAATGAATAAAAAACTCAACAACAACTTGAACCAAGAAAAAGGAATAGAAATCTAAGCAATCCACCTATCAAAATAAAAGGAAGACCAAGGAAGAATTAAGGATGAATTTTTTGGTGTTTAAAACATTATGAAAAGTGATTGATGTTTTTGTAAATGTTTTTACTATTAATGGATCATTTTTGTATTTTGAACAATTAATTATTCCATTAATTTGAATTTTAGAATGTTAATTATGTGTAATGCATGAAGTTGTTGCTTCTTCTTTTTTATGTTGTTAATGGATTTGAAGCATTCTTATTTTGTCAATAAATTACTAGTTAGATGATTTTGGGAATTGTGGATGCTTTATGGGAATGTTGTTTGAATTTGGAAGTTTGAATGATTTTTAGGAATTTGGATGCTTTTTTGGGAATTTTGGATGATTTCTAGGAGAATTGATGATTTCTATAGAATTGATGATTTATGCGGAATTGATAAACAAGTCTATAGAATTGTAACTTGATTGCCACAAACAAACTATTTTGCTTTTGGTGAAATCAAAACTAACTCAATACCGTTTCCTAACACATTGACAACTTCATCAAAGTATAAAATCCATATGTCATCATTTTGTTCAAGTTTCTTTTTTCGACCATCACAATTGATTCGTTAGAGAAATTGAATTTTGAAGGATCATAGTCATATGTTTACCTAATTTGAATTACAAACTATTAGAAATTAGGTAAATGTGATCTAAATTATCTAATCTAGTTATTTCTAACCGTCAACTATTAATTCGCACGGTTATATCGGACCTTGATGCAACCGGAAAGATTTTAGAATAGGAAGTAGCAAAAGGAAGTCATATGTTTCTCTCGGTTAATATTGCGAGGTAATAAATGTTCTTATCTCGTCATGCAAAAATATAGATGTGAATGTTGTTTAAACTTGGATGGGCAATAATATTTGGGAAATGCAATTGACAAAGGTTGCTCCCACAATAACATCCTCCTAGAATCAAGTATGAGAGCCATTAAGAACACATCATAACATCAAAGTGGGAAGAATAGAGAGAAACTTGCTATATGAGCTTTACGGGGCTTGTATAAGCAACTTTAAGCACGGTGCTTGCTACTTATTAGATATCAAACAACCGAATGTAGAAAAAGGAAAGCCCTCAAACAAACAAATATAGAAAATACATAATCTTTTTGTCTTGGTATATGATGAATATCCATATCCACATTATTGTGATTGCTTATTAAAGTAGGCTTACCTAGGATTTTCCTAGAACCCTATTATTTTCCCCTCGACTATTCGTTGAACCGATTACCCATATCTAAGATGATATCTCATAGAGTATTGTATTTACTAATGATAAATTTGTTGAAGGTGAAACCAACATTGGGATAAACTACAAGTTGAGTTATGGAAGAGTGCCCTTTAGTCCAAAGTTTTCAAGTTTGGGAAAGCTAAGGGATTGTCCGCTTAGTTAAAGTAAAAGTGCTAAAATGTAATAATTTTCAATGTGTAGATTCCTTCATTCAAAACCGAGAGAATGTTGAGGAGGATATTAGCAATAGATTCAAATATGGATTGTTGAAATTACGTAGTACGACGGAGGATTATGTTGTACAAATATCCCGACTTATTGAATCCTAAGTTCAATGATATTATAGTATCTTCACTTAAGTGTTTGGGTGCCTTTACAATTTCAACTGCAACAAAGGATTTAAAACTTTAGAGAAAAAAACTTAATTTTGAAGATTTATTTTGATAATCATCAAAAGTCATAATATGCTTTTTGTTTAGGGCATTGGACATTTAAAAACAATTTGATGATCTCTTGCAACCTCAACTGAAAGTTAAACTACTTTTCGATGAATTGATTAAATTCAATTCTTGTTACGTGTGTAGTAAAATACCGAAATTTGAATTCAATCGGGGATCTTCTAGCTACATAAGTCTGTTGAAGAATTAAGAAAAATATATAGTGATTGTCCCTCGGGTATCATTATAATTTTAAGAAATACATCACTAGCTACGAGTATATTTTAAAGCATTCATCTCACATATAATGACTATCTTGATTGTCTTAGAGTTATGTGAAACAAATCGGTTTCCATTTGCTTTGCTATAAAGCTTTTGGTATCCGGTAGAAACATGAGATTTTGCTTTGAAGAGTCACCCTATCAAGCTTCTCGAAGCTAGTTATGCTTTCGAAGTGTTTGATGCATGTGAATACACGATTTGTTTTGTGACATAGGGGTGTGCACGTTAATACTTTGGCAAATTCGATAAACTAGCCTCGCATGGTTACTTGTTCCTAGTTTTCATGATTTATGTGAGATATCCAAGGATTATTCTAGTAAAAATAAACTACCCTTGTTTCTTGCATTAAATTACCTTTAATTCTTTCCATTGTTTGAATGATATTCGTTGCTCCAAGTGTGTGTTGGGATGATTCCACTCATGCTATCCATAACTTTTATTTGTTTTAACATTTTTCATGCACTCATGTATGTATAGATACTAGCTTTGTTGGTTTTCTTATCATTTGACACTCTTATGTTTTCTCCCTTACAATCTTGGATTGTTTTCGACATGGTTTGATGACAATCTTTTCATTATTATTTGTCTGTTTTTTGGTAGACCTATATTGATTTGGGACTTCGGATAAAAGACGACCTACCTATTTTGAATGATCTAGAATTTGATAATGTATCAACTTATCTTCATTGAATTTTACTCTTACGGATTCATGACAAAGTGAAGAAGTTGTTATCCGAATGTAATTATGAGGATTGCAAGAGTTTGGGGCAAGATTTAAGCACCATATCCAAGTAATGTTTTTGTATTCTACTCTGTCTAGTATTTAAGTGATGTATTTTCATCTTTGTTATTTTTGGTGAAATTTGATTTGACATTAGGCAATCTATGAAGCATGCTACGATTGAATATTTTGTGAGTTGTATCGTATTAGATATCGGTTCAGCTCACTGCCTAAATCTTAAAATGAATAGTTTAGCTTCATGATTATTTTATGTTTTTTGTCTGATCGGTTCTTTCCGGAATGAGTGGATGGTTTTTTCTCTTGGTCCTATCAAGCAGTGGCAGAGGCTGGACTAACTATTGGAGGGGCAAAGTTAGAAAAGTCACGTGGCTTTAAGAATGTCATGGCATATGTTGAAATTTTGGGATTGCTTAGTAATTATTTTTAAGGGTTTACATGAAAGCATGCCTAAAAGTTAGGGACTGACGTGAATATTTGAAATTTTCTTTTTGTTTTTGCTTTTTATTTTTTTGGGGGCGGCAGGCATGGCTTCCTCACTACTCTTGGTTGACATGCCGCATCTGCTGGCAATGGATAATGAGTTCATAGATCAAAATGCACATGCATGTGGCTGGTATTAATGCAGTTGAATATTCTGTTAAAAGAAAGTAGCCAACCAAGACAAGAAAGAGCAGGAATACAGACTGGATACTCCTACCTAACCATGCTATCTAATAGCTTTGCAGCTCTCTCATTTACTGCTTTGGAGTCTTCAATTCTCACATGTTTACGAGATGCATGTCTCCTGTCACATTTGACAGCAAAGATGATGCTTATGGAATTAGTGATTTCACAATCACGCAGTGAAAACCAATGTCAAAAGAAAAAGATTATGATGCAAAAACGAGCAGCAGCAGGTAGTCAAAATTTGAATCATAAGATGTAATATGTATGAAACATTGGTCAAAACTGCCAAGTCTCTCTTGAAAGAGATGCTATCAATTAGAACTAATCAAGGTAACCCAGCAATTAAGGACAACAATGTAGGGTAGATGGCAAAGCAGAATGAAGTTTTGATCGAAACCTCACAAGATTTACACGCACAAGACAACCATGTGTTTTTTGTTGAGATTTGAATCCATGCTTGACCTGTTACTGATAATGTTCCTTCCTAGCTACAAATTGCTAGCAAACCCATAGCAGAACTCATGAAAATAATGTAGGGATTCTGATGCTAAGAGTATTTAGTTTCTATGACATTAAACACCTTGAAGGCATACATTTAATATTTAAAGCGATCAGATTTGCTGATAAAATTCCAATCCGGAAATCATAGCTTAAGAGTATCCTGCCTCATAGCCATAAAAACCCACCGTCAACAGCCCCGCTACACTACTCGATACCGACGGTTGGGATTATATTATCTGAATTTAAGCGATCAGATTTGCAAAACAAAAGAGTAAAAAAGAGAAAGTAGATAAAATCACAAAATATAACTACTGTAGAGAAGATGGTGGACCAACTGTTAGGGAGATAAAAAACAAAATGCTGCAGAGAAAATGGTTGACCAACGGTTAGGAGATAAAGACAAACTGCTGCAGAGAAAATGGTGGACCAACGGTTGGGAGATAACAGTAGTAATGGGTCTTATTATTTGGGTCTAAATAAATAGTATTCGTACAGCGAACAGATTTTTTAGTTTTGATGAATGAATGGAAGATTGTTGGAGATAAGATTTAATGACGTGGCAATAATCTATTGATCGCTCAGATTACATTATTCCTCATAAACCAATCAGATTTGCAAACCGAAAGAATAAAAAGCAGAAGATATAAAATCACAAAACCCAAAGACTGTACAAGCAGAAGATGGAGGACTGGGAGACAAAAAAATTAATGATCTCATATTAAGAGACTTATAAAATCAAAGATTCCATCACTACCGGCTTGCTACTATCCAGCACGTCCCAACCTCAAGTCTTCCACAGCATCCGCACGCGCAAACCCCTTTCTCCCCTCCACAAATATCTCACGTGCCTTGCTTCAACACCAAGTCATCCCCGGATGGCAGCGGCAAGCACGGACGGTGCCGATACTCGAGAGGTTAATCAAGGCATAGCACAGTTCTACGACCAGTCGACTGGTGTCTGGGAGGACATATGGGGAGACCACATACATTACGGGTTCTGCGACCCGGTTTCCGGGACTGAATCGGATTACCGGGCTGCCCAGATACGAATGATAGAAGAGGCCCTCAGTTTCGCCGGCGTTTCGGGTTTGTTAGTTATTTCTTGCTGGCTCTCTTTCCATTTATCATATCTCAACTCCCAAAAATGACCTTACTATAAACACAAACTTACGTGGCTTACTATAACTGTTACCTCCTATGGTTATCATCATCGTCATCATCATTATGGTAATTAGTTATTATGTGTTTTGAATCAATAGTCATGAGGAGAAAAGTTTTTAATTTTTTTTAGTAAGATTTAATTTATAAAGTGGGATCCATTATGATAATTTTTTAGCGGAAGTTTCTTTTTTATCTCAAAACTGCATTTTGTTTTTTTTTGTTTTTAATAATTAGATGTGGTATATAATGAAACAAAGCATGTGTTAGTAGGTGAATGAGAAGAAGCTTGAAAATAAAGTCTTGGTCCATTAATTTTATATCTGAATTGGTAACTAGAGGACCCAGGAAAAAGGCCAAAGAATGCGCTTGATGTTGGGTGTGGGATAGGAGGCACCACCAAGTACATAGCAAGGAAATATGGAGCCAAATGCATAGGCATCAACCTTAGTCCCATCCAAATCCAGAGGGCCAATGCTCTTGCTGCAGCTGAAGGATTAGCTGACAAGGTATGTGTTCCAACTTCGAAATATTTTACATTAATTTGAGCTCCAATTCGCTCTGTAGTATAATTGTGTATAAACTCTAGCTTCTCTTTCTTTGGCCAAATACAAAGGTAGTTGATATCTAAATGCAATCATGTTAACTTTCGTTTCTGTTTGTTATTTTTTCGTTTATATTGATGGGAGCTGCTGAAAGAATTGGATCTGCTTCTGTTGTAGCATTAGTTATTTGTTGCATCATCATCATTTATCACTGTGTGGATAGTATATTTGTAGCATTAGCCATAACAATGTCAACATCTAGCAGGTTTCCTTTCAAGTTGCAGATGCATTAGAGCAGCCATTTTCAGATGGGCAGTTTGATCTGGTTTTGTCAGTGGAGTGTGGAGAGTATATTCCTGACAAAAGAAAGGTTTTGCTTCTTCCTTGCACCTACACTTATTGTTCATTTCTACGCTTAAATTGCCCATTTCTTGTTATACTTGGTTATATATCTGAAGTTGGTCTCCCTGTTTGTTCAAACTGGCAGTTTGCTGCTGAGTTGGCTAGAGTTACAGCCCCAGGGGGCAAAATTGTCATACTATCATTTTGTCACAGGGATCTTGGCCCTTCTGAAGAATCTCTGCAGCCATGGGAGCTGAAGCGTCTTAAAAAGATATATGATGCTTTCCAAATTCAGGGATATTGTTCTGCTGCTGATTATGTCAACTTTTTCGAGTCCCTCTCTCTTCAAGTAATTACTTTCTTAAATTTGGCTAAAACTCACTTGAGTCAGTCTCCAATCAATCCCCACCAGCCTTTGAAACCTTGAGCTGAAGGATTGAACATTTTTCACAAAATGAATGTGGTAGAACAAAAATTGATAATTAAACTGAACCACTTATCAATGTTTAAAGCGTATAGCTTCCTGATATATGGTAGAAGTTTGTATTCCAGAAAAATAAAAAAAAATTGAAAAAAAAAATGAACTGAAAGCTACTCTGAATTTTTTCTTCCGTTCCACGACCCATTAACCAACATGCTGAGTGGAAGTGTAGAGAATTTGTCATTTTCACTTGTGATACATATTTACCATTCCTTTTGTTTTTTGTGTGTGATTGTTATCATAACCTATGTTACCTCCAAATCTTCTTACTCACAACATCGAATTAAAGTCCTGTTTTCATTGCATTGCAGGATATTAAGACAGCAGATTGGACTCAATATATTGCCCCATTTCTTCCTTTATTATTTCGCTCGGCATTGACATGGAAGGGCCTGTCATCTCTGCTGCCATCTCTGCTGCGCGGTGGTAAGCTTAGCCTTCATTGCTAGTGATTACTGTTCATTGTTTTTTTTTTCTCCCTATTTTTCTTTCATTTGTTTACATTAAAATGTGTCTTGACAAGCTTTCATAGTTTGCTGTTTTTTTGAAAAACAAAAAGAAAAAGGATGCATACTTGGTTATGAATCTTTATGTGCAAGAATATACATTATATGCCATCATGCAAGGATGTGTGAGAAGATTTTTTATTTTAGTAAGTTTAAAAAAGCCTAACCACTCATGAACTTTAAATTATTTGAAGTAGAGTACTTAAAATTTTTTATTAGTATTGAAAATTTCTAAACTTTTAATTTTTTTTTTTAGATTTAATCCATTCCATAATTTTTAGCTATAATTTTTCTTTTAAAAAAAATTATAATTTTTGGTATTTTGAGTTAAATTTTTTGCGCACATGCTGAAACAAATTCAATTTATTTTGTAAAAAAAATTTCAGAATTTTTCAAAATAAAAAACGATATTTTTTTATTTTTTTAACATTAAAGGTATTAAAAAATCGAAAAAGTAAAAAATAACGTTGAAATAATCTTAAATTTTTTGAGGACTCCAATATAAATCTCATTGAATGATTTCTATTGTGAAAATATTTTTGTATTGTTATTTTTTAAAAAATAAATGACAAAGAATTGGAGGATGGGTTATTTTTTGACACTTGCATTATTTAACTAATTTATTATATATAGTTTTTTAAAATTCTAAAAAAAGAAAAAAGTGCTCCTAGCTAAAGGTAGGTTTTCTCGCCCAAGAGGTTGGAATACTTGAGAACAAAGTGGCAAACTACAAATTTTTTGATAATTATAATTAAATTAATTCTTTTAATTTCTTACCATATAATATAATTTTAACTGGAATAAAAATAAAAATAAGGACTTAAATTTAATTATGTTTTAAAATGTAATAACTAATTGTTAAGATAAATACATATAACTCTTAAAAATAAAATCACAAAAAAAATATTCATCTATCATTATATTATAAAACTTTTAAATTTTAAATAGTTCTAATCATTATATGTGAGGTGAATATAAATTAACAATGCGGACACGATACAAAAATTATAGGTTTTTTTTTATTTTATTTAATAAACATTGCTTTTTTGTTAATATTATCAATGTTTGTTTAGAGGAGTAAACTAAAATGTAAGACAATAACAAAAAAATAACCTATAAAAACTTAAGTAAGGATTCAATTTAATAATTTAATGAATTTTGACATCATTTAATTATTTTTTAATTTTAATACTTTTATGTTTTTATTGGCTCGTTTTAAAGTCTTTTTAGAGTTTTCATAGTGAAAAATAAAGTATTAATATATTATTAATTATATTTCTTAAGTGTGATTTAAGTAATTATCATTTGGGGTTTTTTAATGCAGTTTATAGATAATAAAAAATATGAAAATGAAATTAATGTATATTTTGAGATTCATTGAAAAATAGTCTCTTTTTTATGAATTAATAATTCTTTTTTAAAGAATTTTATCAATATTGGTCTTTTTCTTAATTAGAAACGAGGTTGGATTTACTTAGTAGAATTTAGTATACTTTAATATTAACATTGTATTAAGGGATAATAGTCAATCAAAAGTTTAAAGAATTCGTATTTTTATACATAATTATGGATTTGTTTGATGGTAAACAATCTTCCTTCTTATGTGTTTGAGCTTGAGGCTTGAGTACATCCCTTGTAACCCTATGAGGAAGGGACCTCAGCATGGTTTTTGCTATTAATTTCATACCATTAGTGCTGTTCGTTATATGTCTATCTTACAATGAATTGATCAGGTATGAAAACCCTCAGAGCAGTATTGGTTTTGCCATTGGACTATGATGCCTTCAAGAAGGGTCTATATAAGTATACCATCATTACATGCAGAAAGCCCGAGTAAATTTGAGGACTGCATTCTGTAGATGCAGGAAGCTGTAAGGGTTTGAATAAGGAATGACTGAAATATTTTCAAGGTTTGTAGAAAATAAAAGAGAAGAAAAAGGGGAAAGAGTGTGCTGGCCAGAATTATAGCATTGCCAATGTCTTTTTCTGTTTTAAAATGCTAGTTAGCTGATTTGAATAAGGAATGACTGAAATATATGTATGATGGTTATGTATCGGACGCATGGAGAAGTTATGTGATAATTGTTGTGATTGGTAGGGCTGGTCTTTTTTACTCTCTAGATCTATTATATCTGCGGTAGCATCCCGAAAAGGTTTATTAAAATTTGATAATTAATAGTTAAGGTAAATGCATTTAACTCTTAAAAACAATAATCACTAATAAAATATTTCACCTATCATAACAGTATTCTGGAACTTTTTTATTTTAAATAGTTCTATTTAATTATATATGAAGTGAATATAAATTAGCAATACGGACATGAAAAACAAAAAATTATAGGTTTTTTTTTAATAAACTAAAAGTAAAAATAAAGATACATATTAGAAAATTTAAATGGGTAAAGGAATTAAATTTTCATTAACTTCTTTTGAATGCAACACATCAAAAAAGTCATATGACTGTCTGCCTATCTGTATTTTTTCAATTAAGTGTTTTTATTATTAAATTATTGAGGACATACCCAATAAATGAACACATGCCATCCTTATTGTTGGACCCAACTATTCATTAAAAAATAATAAAGAATAATTATTTAATAAAAAAGAAAGAGAACATTAAGTAATAAAGATGTAAACCGTATTTTGTTTAAGAAATTTCTAGCCCCTTCTTCTTTTTGTATATTGTTGAGAAATCTTAATACAAATAACTCAAAAACAATAATAGAAAAGGGTTTTATGGTATATTTTACCCCTAAAATATTGCAATTTGGCAATTTCACGCCTAAAATATTAAATTTGCATAATTAGGAATTAGGTAAATGTGATCCAAATTACTTAATCTTGTTATTTCAAATGATCAACTATTAGTTGACCGTTACTTAGTTTTTTTTGAATGGAAGTCGAGAGGAATTAAAAGAGGTAAGGCATACGACATATCGTTTGTCTTACCCCTTTCAATTCCTTTCATAAAAACTTAATTGAAAACAGGAGAGAGAGAGACATGGAGAGAAGGGGAGAAATTGTGAAATTTCGAGAGAGCTGTTAGAGTTCATGAGATAGTCTCTTAAGGGTTAGATTTTAGTTAGGTTTTTGGCCAATTAGAGTGAATTGGGGGTTAGAGCTTCTACAAGTCCTTGTCCTTTTTTGTTGTCATCTTTTGCTTTTTGTCGTTGTTTTGTCAAAATCTAAGGTGAAATGCTAAATTCAGCTTTGTTATTGCATATTGGAGGAAAGCTTGTTCGAAATCTTGACTTAAAGTACATTGGTGGTGTGTGTGAGATTAAATTGGTTGAAACTGATTTTTTTCTTTTCTGTCCTTGAAACAACTTATTAGAAGTTATAAGTGGATTGATCCTTAAAAGATACATTGTATGCTATTATGGAATGTTGATACATTAGAAACTTAGTTGATATATGGGTATAATGAAAGATCTTTTTTTCATATTTGGATGACTTTCTCAAGTAAGAAAATATGAAGTTTTTTTTATGAAGGATGCGAATAGGCTAGTGAAACATGGTAATGAATTGCTTGATCTTGAGAATGGTAGTGACAATGTGGTCCAGGAACAGATTGTGCGGACATATATGGATGTTGATGGTAGGAATTATGAGGGTAATAGTGGCATTAGACTTATTGATGTTGTAATTTCTTGTGTAAATGAGGGTATTGATGCAACTAATAGAGAAGAAAAATTTAATAATATGGATGGTTATTGTTGGAAAGATGAGTAGTATGAGACCTTATGTTATGTCGGATATGCTTTTGGAAGCATTGAGGTAGGGCTTGTGTTAGATGACGTGAGGAGGGAAGATGGTGATAATGTTAAAGGTAACAAAAAGGGGTGGGCAATGAAGAGGGTGAAAATAATGAGTCTAGTTCGGAAGACAATAAGGATGATGAGGATGGTTATGATAGTATATTAAAGGCTGGATGATGAGATAAAATTAATTGATATGCCACGGCTTACTCGACAATGATGATGAAGAGCTAGTGGTCGGTAGGAATAACTTTGCAAAGTTGAAACAATCCACGAGTAAAAAACATATTGCTTTTATCCGTATAGCATCACAAGTTGATACTCTATAATCTAATAGCCAAAAACCCGATGGTAATGGTACCGAAGAAGAGGTAATTGGTGTATGTTTTTATGAGTTTGATTTGAATGAAGATGGAAGTCTTGAATCAAACAATAATGATGATGGTGAAACGAGATCATGGAAGGAGAAAAAATCCCAAAGCTGTGCATTTTGATGACACTACCAAAGATCGTCAATTTTCACTTGGCATGGCTTTTACAAACAAGAAACAAATCATTCAAACTTTAGAAGTTCATTACGTGGTTCAAAGAAAGGAGATTGAATTTGTCGAACGTGATAGACAAAGAGTTAGAGCAAAGTGTAGTAATCGAAATATGAATGGGTGTTTTATGCAAGATATAAAAGGCAAACATGTAGCTTTGAACTTAGAATATATGTAGATGAGCATACCTATCGAGGTTGCATTTAAGAATAAAAGGATTAAGGTCGAGGTTGTAGCAAAGAACTTAAGAAAAAAGCTTTAGGATTATTTCTTTTAAAATTGATAAAAAGATATGAAAACATAAGCTAGAGAGATTATTTTGTAACATAAGTTCTAACTAAGTTAGAAGAGTAAAAGAAATTATAGAGAGGCATTTTCATGGCAATGATAGTGTAAAGTACTCCATGTTGCAAGATTATTTAGAAGAGCTAAAGAGGAGTAACAAAAGAAGCACTTATTGAAATTTGGTTTACCAAGCCTAGTAGAGGGGTAATCTAGTGTTCAAGGTTATGTATATTTTTTTTGATGCACTTAAAAGAGGATTTAAGACAGGATATATGCCTATGATTGAAATGGATAGATGTTTTTTGAAAGAAAAGTATAAAGGTGAGATCTTAGTTGTTATGGGAAAAGATGGGAATAACAAAATGTTTCCTTTGGCTTGAGCTATTATTGATGGTGAAAATTAGTACACTTAGAGATGGTTTATTGAGCACTTAATGAGAGATCTGGATATAGAGTTTGAAAATGACGACTACTTAGACACTAATGACGGACCAACAAAAGGTTAGATTTAATTATCCATTGAACTTTATAATTCTATATTTTGATTTAGAGTTTGAACTTTGAAAATGGAAGTCATTGATATTTATTGACTAATATATTTCTTCTTGGTAGGGTTTTGAGAAGGCAATCAAAGAGAAAATGCCATATGTCGAGCATAGAAATTATGTAAGGCATATATTTGGTAATTGGAGGAAGAAACATAAAGGTAAAAAGCTTCATGAAAAATTTGAGGCATGTACAAGGGTTACAAACTAACTCTGATTTGGAGAAAGAACTTAAAAAGATAAAAAAAAAAAAAAGCAAGAGATGATATGTTAAAAGTTGATATGATAGCATGAAGCTTTTTTTTTTTTTCGATCACATGATAAGTGTGATGTTGTTGAAAACAACATGTGAGAAGTTTTTAATGGCAACTTAATTTAGGTTAGATATAATGTAATCATTACAATATTGGAGGATATTAGAGTGATGGTAATGACAAGAATAGTAGAAAGAAGGCAATTATGTCGGGTTAGGTTCAAGGGAGATTATAGACAAAAAATATGGCACAAGATTGAAGAGAAAAGAGATTTGATTTATCCTACTGAAATAATATAGAATGGAGGTGATGATTATGAAGTCGGTTAGTTTGGAGATAGATGTCTTGTTAACATGCCTCTTAGAAAGTGTAGTTGTAGACTCGTGGAAGATCGGTGGAATTCCTTATTTCTATGCCATATGTATACTAGAAAGTATGAATGAGAAGCTAGAAGATTATTTATCCTATTGGTACAAGAAGGAGACGTTTATGAAGTCTTATAGTTCGCTTTACAAGTTGTTAATGGGAAGACGTTTTAGGAGAAAAAAAGACATAACCTTGTTAACCCTCCATCACTAGGGAAGAAAGATATAAGGAAGGAGAATAAAAGGGTTAAAAAGCAAAAAATGAAGGAAGGAATTTATCAAGAAAAGGAAAAGTTATGTTTTGTTCCCAATGCCATAAAAAAAAGTCACAATTCAAGGACTTTTTCTAACAAGACAAGAAAGGTAATTTTTTTTCTTATTAATTATGAATAATATAAGTATTAAACATTATATGAAATAACTTTTATTTTTTATTTTTTAATTTCTTGCATTCCGAGATTGGTTGATAGGTGCTTTAGCTTCCGCGACTCCAATTGATACAACAAAAAACCTAATTCTAGATGATTAATTGTCAATGCAAGAGTTGATTGCAACACATGAATCGAAACCATAACTACCTCCAATCTTATCGATGGAGGACTTCCTAAATATATATGTGGCTTATATATGAATCCCGATATAAGGTTTTTGATTTGAAATGTAAATTTTTATTGGTATTTATAATTTGTATTTGTTTCTAAACTATGTATTTTCTTAGTTATAACTAAGTTTTTATTGCTGTTTATAATTTATATAGCATGGAACATATATTTCACAAGTTATAAATTCGGGCACTCAACCTCCAAATGAATAAAAAACTCGACAATAACTTGAACCAAGAAAAAGGAATAGAAATCTAAGCAATCCACCTATCAAAATAAAAGGAAGACCGAGGAAGAATTAAGGATGAATTATTGGTGTTTAGAACATTATGAAAAGTGATTGATGTTTTTTTATATTTTTTTTACTATTAATGGATCATTTTTGTATTTTGAACAATTAATTATAAGTAATTGATCCATTAATTTGAATTTTAGAATGTTAATTATGTGTAATGGATGAAGTTGTTGCTTCTTTTTTTATGTTGTTAATGGGTTTAAAGCATTCTTATTTTGTCAATAAATTACTAGTTAGATGATTTTGGGAATTGTGGATGCTTTATGGGAATGTTGTTTGATTTTTGGAAGTTTGGATGATTTTTAGGAGTTTGGATGTTTTTTTTTTTTTTTGAGAATTTTGGATGATTTCTATAGAATTGATGATTTATTCGGAATTGATAAACAATTCTATGGAATTGTAACTTGATTGCCATAAAAAACTATTTTACTTTTGGTGAAATCAAAGCCGACTCAATACCATTTCCTAACACATTGATGACTTCATAAAGGTATAAAATCCATATGTCATCATTTTGTCCAAATTTCTTTTTTCGACCATCATAATTGATTCGTCGGAGAAATTGAACTTCAAAGGCTCATAGTTATATGTTTACGTAATTTGAATCACAAAGTATTAGGAATTAGGTAAATGTGATCTAAATTATCTAATCCAGTTATTTCTAACCATCAACTATTAATTCGCACGGTTATATCGGACCTTGATGCAACCGGAAAGATTTTAGAATAAAAAGTAGCAAAGGGGAGTCATATGTTTCTCTCAATTAATATCGCGAGGTAATAAATCTTCTTATCCGTCATGCAAAAATATAGATGTGATATTGTTTAAAGTGGATAGGCAATAATATCCGAGAAATGCAATTGACAAAGTTTGCTCCCATAATAAAATTCTCCTAGAATCAAGTCCGAGTGCCATTAACAACACATCATAACATTAAAGTGGGAAGAACAAAAAGAAACTTGCTATATGAGCTTTACGGGGCTTGCATAAGCAACTTTAACCATGGTGCTTGCTACTTATTAGATATCAAACAAGCTGAATGTAGAAATAGGAAAGTCCCCAAACAAACAAACATAGAAAATACATAATCTTTTTGTCTTGGATATGATGAATATCCATATCCACATTATTGTGATTGCTTATTAAAGTAGGCTTACCTAGGATTTGCCTAGAACACTATTATTTTCCTCTTGACCATTCTTGAACCAATTACTCATATCTAAGATGATATCTCACGAGCATCATATTTGTTAACGATAAATTTGTTGAAGGTGAAACCAACGTTGGGATAAACTACAAGTTGAGTTATGGAAGAGTGCCCTTTAATCCAAAGTTTTCAAGTTTGGAAAGCTAAGGGGTTGTTTGCTTAGTTAAAGTAAAAGAGCTAAAATGTAACAATTTTCAATGTGTAGATTCCATCATTCAAAACCGAGAGAATGTTGAAGAGGATATTAGCAATAGATTCGGATATGGATTGTTGAAATGTTGTAGTATGACAGAGGATTATGTTGTACAAATATCCCTACTAGTTGAATCCTAAGTTCAATGATATTGTAGTATGTTCATTTAAGTGTTTGGGTGCCTTTACAATTTCAATCGCAACAAAGGATTTAAAACTTCATGAAAAAAAAACTTTAGTTTTGAAGATTTATTTTCATAATCATCAAAAGTCATAATATCCTTTTTGTTTAGGGCATTGGACATTTAAGAATAATCGAAAATCCTTTGCAACCTCAACTAAAAGTTAAACTACTTTTCTTGTGAATTAATTAAATTCAATTCTTGTTGCATATGTAGTAGAATACTGAAATTTGAATTCAATAAGGGATCATCTAGCTACGTAAGATGCTTGAAGAATTGGGAAAAATATACGAGTGAATGTCCCTCGGGTATCATTATAATTTCAAGAAATACATCACTAGCTTTGAGTATATTTTAAAGCATTCATCTCATATATAATGACTATCTTGATTGTCTTTGAGTTATGTGAAACAAATCGGTTTTCATTTGCTTTACTATAAAGCTTTTGGCATCTAGTAGAAAAATGAGATTTTGCTTTGAAGAGTCACCCTATCAAGCTTCTCATAAACCAGTTATGCTTTTGAAGTGTTTGATGCATGTGAATCCACTATTTGTTTTGTGATATAGAGGTGCACATGTTAATACTTTGGCAATTTCGATAAACTAGACTGCATGGTTACTTGTTCCTAGTTTTAATGATTTATGTGAGATATCCAAGGATTGTTACGGTAAAAATAAACTACCCTTGTTTCTTGCATTAAATTACTTTTAATTACGTGCATTGTTTGAATGATATTACTTGCTCCAGTGTGTGTTGGGATGATTCCACTCATGCTATCCATAACTTTTATTTGTTTTAATATTTTTTATGCACTCATGTATGCATAGATCCTATCTTTGATGGTTTTCTTGTCATTTGGCATTCTTATGTTTTCTCCCTTACTACCCTGGATTGTTTTCGACATGCTTTGATGACAATCGTTTCATCATTATTTGTTTGTTATTTGGTAGACTTATATTGATTTGGGGCTTCGGATAAAAGACAGACCTACCTATTTTGAATGATCTGAAATTTGATCATGTATCAACTTATCTTCATTGAATTTTGCTCTTATAGATTCATGATAAAGTGAAGAAGTTGCTATCTGAATGTAAATATGAGGATTGCAAGAGTTTGGGACAAGATTTGAGCATCATATCAAAGTAATGTTTTTGTATTCTTCTTTATCCCGCATTTAAGTAATGCATTTTCATCTTTGTTATTTTTAGTGAAATTTGATATGACATTGGGCAATTTATGAAGCATGCTACAATTGAATATTTTATGAGTCTTATCGTATTGGATATCAATTAAGCTCATTGGCTAAATCTACAAATGAGTAGTTTAGCTTTATGATTATTTTATGTTTTTTATCTGATCGGTTCTCACTGGAATGAGTGGATGGTTTTTTCTCTCGATCCTGTCAATCAGTGGCAGAAACTGGACTAACTATTGGAGGGGCAAAGTTAGAAAAGTCAAGAGGCTTTAAGAATATCATGGCATACGCTGAAATTTTGGGACTGCTTAGTAATTAATTTTAAGCGTTTACATGAAAACATGCCTAAAATTTAAGGACTGCGTGCATTTTCAAAATTTTCTTTTTGTTTTTGCTTTTTATTTTTTTAGGGGCGGCAGGCATGGCTTCCTCATTATTTTTTATTCAGTGTCACCCTGTCTCATAGCTTAAGAGTATGCTGATAAAATTCCAATCCGGAAATCATACCTCAAGAGTATCCTGCCTCATAGACATAACAACCCACCGTCAACAGGCCCGCTACACTACTCAATACCAACGGTTGGGATTATATTATCTGACTTTAAGCGATCAGATTTGCAAAACAAAAGAGTCAAAAAGAGAGAGGATGTTGGACCAGCGGTTGGGAGATAAAAACAAACTGCTGCAGAGAAGATGGTGGACCAACAGTTGGAAGATAAAAAACAAACTGCTGCAGAGAAGATGGTGGACCAACGGTTGGGAGATGAAAAACAAACTGCTGCAGAGAAGATGGTGGACCAACAGTTGGAAGATAAAAAACAAACTGCTGCAGAGAAGATGGTGGACCAACGGTTGGGAGATTGTTGGAGATAACAGTAGTAATGTGTCTTATTATTTGGGTCTAAATAAATAGTATTTGTACAGTGAACAGATGTTTTAGTTTTTGATGAATGAATTTAAGGTTGTTGGAGATAACAGTAGTAATATATTGATTGCTCAAAACAGAGGATATAAAATAAGAAAACCCAACGACTGTAGAAGGAGAAGATGGTGGGTTGGGAGACTTATAAAATCAAAGATTCCAGCAAAGCAAAGAAAATGAGTTGTTTCGCCAATCAGTTGCCTCTTTACCTTTGGAAAAAGCAAGCGACTCACGTCCATCACTACCGGCTTGCTACCATCCAGCACGTCCCAACCTCAAGTCTTCCACAGCATCCGCACGCGCAAACCCCTTTCTCCCCTCCACAAATATCTCACGTGCCTTGTTTCAACACCAAGTCATTCCCGGATGGCACGTTGTTCAGCGGCAACCACGGACAGTACCGATACTCGAGAGGTTAATCAAGGCATAGCACAGCTCTACGACCAGTCGTCTGGTGTCTGGGAGGACATATGGGGAGACCACATGCATTACGGGTTCTGCGACCCGGTTTCCGGGACTGATTCGGATCACCGGGCTGCCCAGATACGAATGATACAAGAGGCCCTCAGTTTTGCCGGCGTTTCGGGTTTGTTAGTTATTTCTTGCTGGCTCTCTTTCCATTCATCATATCTCAACTCCCAAAAATGACCTTACTATAAACACAAACTTACTATAACTGTAACCTCCTATGGTTATCATCATCATCATCATTATGGTAATTAGTTATCAATTGTTTTGAATCAATAGTCATAAGGAGAAAAGTTTTTAATTTTTTTTAGTAAGATTTAATTTATAAAGTGGGATCCATTATGATAATTTTTTAGCGGAAGTTTCTTTTTTATCTCAAAACTGTATTTTGTTTTTTTTTTTTTTTTTTTTAAATTATTAGATGTGGTATATTATGGAACAAAACCAAAGAAAAGCAAGGAAATAAAGTCTGATGAGAAGAAAAGCAAAACCAAAGCATGAAATGTGTGTTAGTAGGTGAATGAGAAGAAGCTTGAAAATAAAGTCTTGGTCCATTAATTTTATATCTGAATTGGTAACTAGAGGACCCAGGAAAAAGGCCAAAGAATGCGCTTGATGTTGGGTGTGGGATAGGAGGCACCACCAAGTACATAGCAAGGAAATATGGAGCCAAATGCATAGGCATCAACCTTAGTCCCATCCAAATCCAGAGGGCCAATGCTCTTGCTGCAGCTGAAGGATTAGCTGACAAGGTATGTGTTCCAACTTCGAAATATTTTACATTAATTTGAGCTCCAATTCGCTCTGTAGTATAATTGTGTATAAACTCTAGCTTCTCTTTCTTTGGCCAAATACAAAGGTAGTTGATATCTAAAATGTAATCATGTTAACTTTCGTTTCTGTTTGTTATTTTTTCGTTTATATTGATGGGAGCTGCTGAAAGAATTGGATCTGCTTCTGTTGTAGCATTAGTTATTTCTTGCATCATCATCATTTGTCACTGTGTAGATAGTATACTACTCTGAAGATTTAGCCATAACAATGTCAACATCTAGCAGGTTTCCTTTCAAGTTGCAGATGCATTAGAGCAGCCATTTTCAGATGGGCAGTTTGATCTGGTTTTGTCAATTGAGTGTGGAGAGTATATTGCTGACAAAAGAAAGGTTTTGCTTCTTCCTTGCACCTACTAGGATCACTTATTGTTCATTTCTACACTTAAATTGCCCATTTCTTGTTATACTTGGTTATATATCTGAAGTTGGTCTCCCTGTTTGTTCAAACTGGCAGTTTGCTGCTGAGTTGGCTAGAGTTACAGCCCCAGGGGGCACAATTGTCATACAATCATTTTGTCACAGGGATCTTGGCCCTTCTGAAGAATCTCTGCAGCCATGGGAGCTGAAGCGTCTTAAAAAGATATATGATGGTTTCCAAATTCAGGGATATTGTTCTACTGCTGATTATGTCAACTTTTTCGAGTCCCTCTCTCTTCAAGTAATTACTTTCTTAAATTTGGCTAAAACTCACTTGAATCAGTCTCTAATCAACCCCCACCAGCCTTTGAAACCTTGAGCTGAAGGATTGAACCTTTTTCACAAAATGAATGAGCTAGAACAAAAATTGATAATTAAACTGAACCACTTATCAATATTTAAAGTGTATCGCTTCCTGATATATGGTGGAAGTTTGTATTCCAGAAAAAAAAAATAATTGAAAAAAAAAATTGAACTGAAAGCTACTCTGAATTTTTTTCTTGATAATTAAACTGACCCATTAACCAACATGCTGAGTGGAAGTGTAGAGAATTTGTCATTTTCACTTGTGAGCATATATTTACCATTCCCCGTGTTGATAATTTCTCTCCAAATCTTCTTACTCACAACATGGAATTAATGTCCTGTTTTCATTGCATTGCAGGATATTAAGACAGCAGATTGGACTCAATATATTAACCCATTTTATTTTTTATTCGTTCGCTCGGCATTGACATGGAAGGGCCTGTCATCTCTGCTGCCATTTCTGCTGCGCGGTGGTAAGCTTAGCCTTCATTGCTAGTAATTACTGTTCATTTTTTTTCTCCTATTTTTATTTCATTTGTTTACATGAAAATGTGTCTTGACAAGCTTTCATAGTTTGCTGTTTTTTTTGAAAAACAAAAAGAAAAAGGATGCATGCTTGGTTATGAATCTTTATGTGCAAGAATATACATTATGTGTCCTCATGCAAGCATGTGTGAGAAGATTTTTATTTCAGTAAGTTTAAAAAAGTCTAACCACTCATGAACTTTAAATTATTTGAAGTAGAGTACTTAAAATTTTTTATTAGTATTCAAAATTTCTAAACTTTTAATTTGTTTTTTCAGATTTAGTCTATTCAATTATTTATAGCTATAATTTTTCTTTTATAAAAAATTATAATTTTTGGTATTTTGAGTTAAATTTTTGCGCACATGCGGAAAAAAATTCAATTTATTTTGCAAAAAAAATTTCAGAATTTTTCATAATAAAAAACCATATTTGTTTATTTTTTTAACATTAAAAATATTAAAAAAATAACTTTGAAATAATCTTAAATTTTTTGAGGAATCCAATATAAATCTCATTGAATGATTTTTATTGTGAAAATATTTTTGTATTGTTATTTATTGAAATAAATGAAAAAGAATTAAAGGATGGGTTATTTGTACAATTAGTTTTTCGGCGCTTGCATTAGTTAACTAATTTATTATATATTTTTTAAAAAATTCTAAAAAAAGAAAAAGGGGCTCCTAGCTAAAGGTAGGTTGTCTCGCCCAAGAGGTGGGAATAGTTAAGAACAAAGTGGCAAACTACAAATTTTTTAATAATTATAATTAAATTAATTCTTTTAATTTCTTACCATGTAATAAAATTTTAACTGGAATAAAAATAAAAATAGGGACTTAAATTTAATTATGTTTTGAAATGTAATAATTAATTGTTAAGATAAATACATATAACTCTTAAAAATAAAATCACAAAAAAAATATTCAACTATCATTATATTATGAAAATTTTTTATTTTAAATAGTTATAATCATTATATGTGATGTGAATATAAATTAACAACACGGACATGACACAAAAATTATAAGTCTTTTTTTTTTTAATAAACATTGCTTTTTTGTTAATATTATCAATGTTTGTTTAGAGGAGTAAAATAAAATGTAAGACGATAACAAAAAAATAACCTATAAAAACTTAAGTAAGGATTCAATTTAATAATTTAATTAATTTTGACGTTATTTAATTATTTTTTAATTTTAATACTTTTATGTTTTTATTGGTTCGTTTTAAAGTCTTTTTAGAGTTTTGATAGTGAAAATAAAGTATTACTATATTATTAATTATATTGTTTAAGAGTGATTTAAGTAATTATTATTTGGGGTTTTTAATGCAGTATATAGATAATAAAAAATATAATAACGAAATTAATCTATATTTTGAGATTCATTAAAAATTAGTCTATTTTTATGAATTAATAATTATTTTTTTATGAATTTTATCAATATTGGTCTTTTTCTTAATTAGAAACGAGGTTGGATTTACTTATTAGTATTTAGTATACTATAATATTAACATTGTATTAAGGGATAATAGTCAATCAAAAGTTTAAAGAATTTGTATTTTTATACATAATTATGGATTTGTTTGATGGTAAACAATCTTCCTTCTTATGTATTTGAGCTTGAGACTTGAGTACATCCCTTGTAACCCTATGAGGAAGGGACCTTGGCATGGTTTTTGCTATTAATTTCATACCGTTAGTGCTTTTCGTTATATGTCTATCTTACAAAGAATTGATCAGGTATGAAAACCCTCGGAACAGCATTGGTGTTGCCATTGGACTATGACGCCAGCAAGAAGGGTCTATATAAGTATAGCATCATTACATGCAGAAAGCCTGAGTAAATTTGAGGACTGCATTCTGTAGATGTAGGAAGCTGTAAGGGTTTGAATAAGGAATGACTAAAATATTTCCAAGGTTTGTAGAAAATAAAAGAGAAGAAAAAGGGGAAAGAGTGTGCTGGCCAGAATTATAGCATTGCCAATGTCTTTTTATGTTTTAAAGTCCTAGTTAGCTTCTTTCTAGAACTCATATATGTATGATGGTTGTGTATCGGATGTATGGAGAAGTTATGTGATAATTGTTGTGATTGGTAAGGCTGGTCTTTTTTACACTCTAGATCTAGTATACCTGCGGTAGCATCCCGAAAAGGTTTATTAAGATTTGATAATTAATAGTTAAGATAAATGCATTTAACTCTTAAAAACAATAATCACTGATAAAATATTTCACCTATCATAACATTATTGTGGAACTTTTTTATTTTAAATAGTTCTATTTAATTATATCTGAAGTGAATATAAATCAGCAATACGAACATGAAAAACAAAAAATTATAGATTTTTTTTAATAAACTAAAAGTAAAAATAAAGATACATATTAGAAAATTTAAATGAGTAAAGGCACTAAATTTTCATTTTCTTTTGAATTCAACGCATCAAAAAAGTTATATGACCGTCTGTTTATCCGTATTTTTTCAATTAATTGTTTTCATTATTAAATTATTGAAGACATAACCAATAAATGAACACATGCCATCCTTACTATTGGGCCCAACTATTCATTAAAAAATAATAAAGAAAAATTATTTAATAAAAAAGAAAAAGAACATTAAATAATAAAGATGCAAACCATATTTTATTTAAGAAATTTCTAGCCCATTCTTCTTTTTGTATGTTGTTGGGAAATCTTAATACAAATAACTCAAAAACAATAATAGAAAGAGGTTTTATGGTATATTTTACCCTTAAAATATTGCAATTTGGCAATTTCGGACCTAAAATATTAAATTTGCATAATTTGAATCCCAAAGTATTAGGGATTAGGTAAATGTGATCCAAATTACTCAATCTTGTTATTTCTAATGATCAACTATTAGTTGACTCGTTACTTAGTTTTTTTTTTTTTTAATGGAAGTCGAGAGGAATTAAAAGAGGTAAGGCATACGACATATCGTTTGCCTTACCACTTTCAATTCCTTTCATAAGAACTTAATTGAAAACGGAAGAGACAGAGACATGGAGAGAAAAGGAGAAATTACGAGATTTCGAGAGAGTCGTTAGAGTTCATGAGATAGTCTCTTAGGGTTAGATTTTAGTTAGGTTTTTGGCCAATTGAAGTGAATTGGGGGTTAGATCTTCTACAAGTCCTTGTCTTTTTTGTTGTCATTTTTTGCTTGTCGTTGTTATTTTGTCAAAAATCTAAGGTGAAATGCTAAATTAAACTTTGTTATTGCATATTGGAGGAAAGCTTGTTCGAAATCTTGACTTAAAGTACATTGGTGGTGTGTGTGAGATTAAATTGGTTGACGCTAATTTTTTTCTTTTCTATCCTTGAAAAATGTATTAGAAGTTATACGTGGATTGATCTTTAAAAGATACATTGTATGCCATTATGGAATGGTGATACATTAGAAACTTAGTTGATATATGTGTATAATGAAAGATCTTTGTTTTCATATTTGGATGATTTTCTCAAGTAAGAATATATGGAGTTTTTTTTTATGAAGGATACAAATAGGCTAATGAAACATGGGATCGAATTGATTGATCTTGAGAATGGTAGTGACAATGTCGTCCAAGAATAGATTGTGCGGATAAATATGGATGTTGATGGTAGGAATTGTGAGAGTAGTAGTGGCATTAGACTTATTGATGTCGTAATTTCTTGTGTAAATGAGGGTATTGGTGCAACTAATAGAGAAGGACAATTTAATAATATGGATGGTTATTGTTGGAAACATGAGTAGCATGAGACCTTATGTAGTGTTAGATATGCTTTTGGAAGCATTGAGGTAGGCCTTGTGTCGGATGACGTGAGGAGGGAAGATGGTGATAATGTTAAGGGTAATAATAAAGGGTGGGTAATGAAGAGGGAGAAAATAGAGAGTCCGGTTCGGAAGACAATAAGGATGATAAGGATGGTTATGATAGCATATTAGAGTTGGATGATGAAATAAAATTAATTGGCATGCCTTGGCTTACTAACAATGATGATGAAGAGCTAGTGGTTGTTATGAATCATTGTGCGAGTTGAAAAAATCCATGAGTAAAAAAATATTGCTTCTATCCAGTAAAGCATCACGAGTTGATACTCCACAATCTAATAGCCAAAGACCTAGAGGTAATTATACTGAAGAAGAGGTAATTAGTGTAAGTTTCTATGAGTTTGATTCAAATGATGATGGAAGTCTTGAATTAAACAATGATGATGATGGTGAAACGAGATAATGGAAGGAGAAAAAAACCCAAAACTTTGCATTTTGATGACACTACCAAAGATCATCAATTTTCATTTGGCATGGCTTTTACAAACAAAAAACAAATCATTCAAACTTTAGAAGACCATTGTGTGGTTAAAAGAAAGGAGATTGAATTTGTCAAACATGATAGACAAAGAGTTAGAGCAAAGTGTAGTAATCGAAAATGTGAATGGGTGTTTTATGTAAGATATAAAAGGCAAACATGTAGCATTGAACTTAGAATTTATGTAGATGAGCCTACCTATCGGGTTGCATTTAATAATAAACGATTAAGGTCGAGGTTGTAGCAAAGAACTTAATAAAAAAACTTTAGCATTGTTGCTTTTAAAAATTGATGAAAAGATGTGAAAACACAAGCTAGAGACAAATTATTTTATAACATAAATTCTAACTATGTTAGAAGAGCAAAAGAAATTATAGAGAGGCATTTTCATGGCGACGATGGTGTAAAGTACTCCATGTTGTAAGATTATTTAGAAGAGCTAATGAGGAGTAACAAAAGAAGCACTATTGAAAGTTGGTTTACCAAGTCTAGTAGAGGGGTATTCCGGTGTTCAAGTGTTGTGTATATTTTTTTGATGCACTTAAAAGAGGATTTAAGTAAGGATCTATGCCTATTATTGGAATGGATAGATGTTTTTTGAAAGAAAAGTATAAAGGTGAGATCTTAGTCTGTTATGAAAAAAGATGGGAATAACAAAATGTTTCCTTTGGCTTGAGCTATTATTGATGGTGAAAATTAGTACACTTAGATATGGTTTATTGAGCACTTAATGAGAGATCTAGATATAAAGGTTGAAAATGACGACCACTTGGACAACGATGACGGAGCAACAAAAGGTTATATTTAATTATCCATTGAACTTTTTAATTCTATATTTCGATTTAGAGTTTGAACTTTGAAAATTGAGTCATTGAAATTTATTGACTAATATATTTCATCTTGGTAGGGTTTTGAGAAGGCAATCAAAGAGAAAATGCCATATGTCGAGCATAGAAATTATGTAAAGCATATATTTGCTAATTGGAGGAAGAAACATAAGGTTAAAAAGCTTCATGAAAAATTTGAGGCATGTATAAGGGTTACAAACCAACTTGATTTGGAGAAAGCACTTAAGAAGATAACAAAAAAAAAAAAAAAAAGGAAAAGATGATATGTTAAAAGTTGAAATGATAGCATGAAGCTTTTGTTTTTTAGTCACATAATAAGCGTGATGTTGTTGAAAACAACATATGATAAGTGTTTAATGACAACTTGCTTTAGGTTAGATATAAAGTAATCATTACAATAATGGAGGATATTAGAGTGATGGTAATGACAAGAATAGTAGAAAGAAGGCAATTATGTCAGGTTAGGTTTAAGAAATATTATAGACAAAAACTATGGCACAAGATTAAAGAGAAAAGAGATTTGATTCATCCTACTAAAATAATATGGAATGGAGATGATGATTATAAAGTCAATTGGTTTGGAGATAGATGTCTTGTTAACATGTCTCTTAGAAAGTGTAGTTGTAGATTGTGAAATATCGGTGGAATTCCTTATTTCCATGCCATACGTGTACTAGAAAGTATGAATGAGAAGCTAGAAGATTATTTATCCTATTTTTATAAGAAGGAGAAATTTATGAAGTCTTACTAGTTCACTTTACAAGTTAATGGGAAGAAGTTTTAGGAGAAAAAAGGACCTAACCTTGTTGACCCTCCACCACTAGAGAAGAAAGATGGAAGGAGGGAGAATAAAAGGGTTAAAAGGGAGTGGGAAGCAAAAAATGAAGGAATTTATCAAGAAAAGGAAAAGTCATGTATTGTTCCCAATGCCATACAAAAGGTCACAATTCAAGGAGTTTTTCTAACAAGAAAAGGAAGGTAATTTTTTTCTTATCAATTGTGAATAATATGAGTATTAAACATTATATGAAATAACTTTTATTTTTTAAAAAAATTTTTGCATTCCAAGATGGGTTGATAGGTGCTTCAACTTTTGCAGCTCCAATTGATACAACAAAAAACCTAATTCTAGATGATCAATTGTCGATGCAAGAGTTGATTGCAACACGAGAATCGGGAACCATAACTACTTCCTCCATACTTGTCGATAGAGGACTTCCTAAATATATATGTGGCTTATATATGAATCCCAATATAAGATTTTCGATTTGAAATATAAATTTTTATTGGTATTTATAAATTGTATTTGTTTCTAAACTATGTATTTTCTTAGTTGTAACTAAGTTTTTATTGGTGTTTATAATTTATATAGCATGGAACATATATTTCACAAGTTATAAATTCGGGCACTCGACCTCCAAATGAATAAAAAACTCAACAACAACTTGAACCAAGAAAAAGGAATAGAAATCTAAGCAATCGACCTATCAAAATAAAAGGAAGACCAAGGAAGAATTAAGGATGAATTTTTTGGTGTTTAAAACATTATGAAAAGTGATTGATGTTTTTGTAAATTTTTTACTATTAATGGATCATTTTTCTATTTTGAACAATTAATTATTCCATTAATTTGAATTTTAGAATGTTAATTATATGTAATGCATGAAGTTGTTGCTTCTTCTTTTTTTTATGTTGTTAATGGATTTGAAGCATTCTTATTTTGTCAATAAATTACTAGTTAGATGATTTTGGGAATTGTGGATGCTTTATGGGAATGTTGTTTGAATTTGGAAGTTTGAATGATTTTTAGGAGTTTGGATGCTTTTTTGGGAATTTTGGATGATTTCTAGGAGAATTGATGATTTTTATAGAATTGATGATTTATGCGGAATTGATAAACAATTCTACGGAATTGTAACTTGATTGCCACAAACAAACTATTTTGCTTTTGGTGAAATAAAAACTAACTCAATACCGTTTCCTAACACATTGACGACTTCATCAAAGTATAAAATCCATATGTCATCATTTTGTTCAAGTTTCTTTTTTTCGACCATCACGATTGATTCGTTAGAGAAATTGAATTTTGAAGGATCATAGTCATATGTTTACGTAATTTGAATTATAAAGTATTAGAAATTAGGTAAATGTGATCTAAATTATCTAATCTAGTTATTTCTAACCGTCAACTATTGATTCGCACGGTTATATCGGACCTTGATGCAACCGGAAAGATTTTAGAATAGGAAGTAGCAAAGGGAAGTCATATGTTTCTCTCGGTTAATATTGCGAGGTAATAAATCTTCTTATACGTCATGCAAAAATATAGATGTGAATGTTGTTTAAACTTGGATGGGCAATAATATTCGGGAAATGCAATTGACAAAGGTTGCTCCCACGATAACATCCTCCTAGAATCAAGTATGAGAGCCATTAAGAACGCATCATAACATAAAAGTGGGAAGAATAGAGAGAAACTTGCTATATGAGCTTTACGGGTCTTGTATAAGCAACTTTAAGCACGATGCTTGCTACTTATTAGCTATCAAACAAGCTGAATGTAGAAATAGGAAAGCCCTCAAACAAACAAATATAGAAAATACATAATCTTTTTGTCTTGGTATATGATGAATATCCATATCCACATTATTGTGATTGCTTATTAAAGTAAACTTACCTAGGATTTGCCTAGAACCCTATTATTTTCCCCTCGACTATTCTTTGAGCCGATTACCCATATCTAAGATGATATCTCACAGAGCATTGTATTTGCTAATGATAAATTTGTTGAAGGTGAAACCAACATTGGGACAACCTACGAGTTGATTTATGGAAGAGTGCCACTTTAGTCCAAACTTTTCAAGTTTGGGAAAGCTAAGGGATTGTTTGCTTAGTTAAAGTAAAAGTGCTAAAATGTAATAATTTTCAATGTATAGATTCCATCATTCAAAACTAGAGAATGTTGAGGAGGATATTAGCAATAGATTCAGATATGGATTGTTGAAATGTTGTACTACGATAGAGGATTATGTTGTACAAATATCCGACTTGTTGAATCCTAAGTTCAATGATATTATAGTATCTTCACTTAAGTGTTTGGGTGCCTTTACAATTTCAAGCTGCAACAAAGGATTTAAAACTTTAGAGAAAAAAACTTAATTTTGAAGATTTGTTTTGATAATCATCAAAAGTCATAATATGCTTTTTGTTTAGGGCATTGGACATTTAAGAACAATTTGATGATCTCTTGCAACCTCAGTTGAAAGTTAAACTACTTTTCTTATGAATTGATTAAATTCAATTCTTGTTACATGTGTAGTAGAATACTTGAAATTTGAATTCAATAAGGGATCTTCTAGCTACATAAGTCTCTTGAAGAATTAAGAAAAATATATAGTGATTGTCCCTCGGGTATCATTATAATTTTAAGAAATACATCACTAGCTACGAGTATATTTTAAAGCATTCATCTCACATATAATGACTATCTTGATTGTCTTAGAGTTATGTGAAACAAATCGGTTTCCATTTGCTTTACTTATAAAGCTTTTGGTATACGGTAGAAACATGAGATTTTGCTTTGAAGAGTCACCCTATCAAGCTTCTCGGAAGCTAGTTATGGTTTCGAAGTGTTTGATGCATGTGAATACACGATTTGTTTTGTGACATAGGGGTGTGCACGTTAATACTTTGGCAAATTCTAATAAACTAGCTTGCATGGTTACTTGTTCCTAGTTTTCATGATTTATGTGAGATATCCAAGGATTATTCTAGTAAAAATAAACTACCCTTGTTTCTTGCATTAAATTACCTTTAATTCTTTCCATTGTTTGAATGATATTCTTTGCTCCGAGTGTGTGTTGGGATGATTCCACTCATGCTATCCATAACTTTTATTTGTTTTAACATTTTTTATGCACTCATGTATGTATAGATACTAGCTTTGTTGGTTTTCTTGTCATTTGACACTCTTATGTTTTCTCCCTTACAATCTTGGATTGTTTTCGACATGGTTTGATGACAATCTTTTCATTATTATTTGTCCGTTTTTTGGTAGACCTATATTGATTTGGGACTTCGGATAAAAGACGACCTACCTATTTTGAATGATCTAGAATTTGATAATGTATCAACTTATCTTCATTGAATTTTACTCTTACGGATTCATGACAAAGTGAAGAAGTTGTTATCTGAATGTAATTATGAGGATTGCAAGAGTTTGGGGCAAGATTTAAGCACCATATCCAAGTAATGTTTTTGTATTCTACTCTGTCTAGTATTTAAGTGATCCATTTTCATCTTTGTTATTTTTGGTGAAATTTGATTTAACATTAGGCAATCTATGAAGCATGCTACGATTGAATATTTTGTGAGTTGTATCGTATTAGATATCGGTTCGACTCACTTGCCTAAATCTTAAAATGAATAGTTTAGCTTCATGATTATTTTATGTTTTTTGTCTGATCGGTTCTTTCCGGAATGAGAGGATGGTTTTTTCTCTTGGTCCTATCAAGCAGTGGCAGAGGCTGGACTAACTATTGGAGGGGCAAAGTTAGAAAAGTCACGTGGCTTTAAGAATGTCATGGCATATGTTGAAATTTTGGGACTGCTTAGTAATTATTTTTAAGGGTTTACATGAAAGCATGCCTAAAAGTTAGGGACTGACGTGAATATTTGAAATTTTCTTTTTGTTTTTGCTTTTTATTTTTTTGGGGGCGGCAGGCATGGCTTCCTCACTACTCTTGGTTGACATGCCGCATCTGCTGGCAATGGATAATGAGTTCATAGATCAAAATGCACATGCATGTGGCTGGTATTAATGCAGTTGAATATTCTGTTAAAAGAAAGTAGCCAACCAAGACAAGAAAGAGCAGGAATACAGACTGGATACTCCTACCTAACCATGCTATCTAATAGCTTTGCAGCTCTCTCATTTACTGCTTTGGAGTCTTCAATTCTCACATGTTTACGAGATGCATGTCTCCTGTCACATTTGACAGCAAAGATGATGCTTATGGAATTAGTGATTTCACAATCACGCAGTGAAAACCAATGTCAAAAGAAAAAGATTATGATGCAAAAACGAGCAGCAGCAGGTAGTCAAAATTTGAATCATAAGATGTAATATGTATGAAACATTGGTCAAAACTGTCAAGTCTCTCTTGAAAGAGATGCTATCAATTAGAACTAATCAAGGTAACCCAGCAATTAAGGACAACAATGTAGGGTAGATGGCAAAGCAGAATGAAGTTTTGATCGAAATCTCACAAGATTTACACGCACAAGACAACCATGTGTTTTTTGTTGAGATTTGAATCCATGCTTGACCTGTTACTGATAATGTTCCTTCCTAGCTACAAATTGCTAGCAAACCCATAGCAGAACTCATGAAAATAATGTAGGGATTCTGATGCTAAGAGTATTTAGTTTCTATGACATTAAACACCTTGAAGGCATACATTTAATATTTAAAGCGATCAGATTTGCTGATAAAATTCCAATCCGGAAATCATAGCTTAAGAGTATCCTGCCTCATAGCCATAAAAACCCACCGTCAACAGCCCCGCTACACTACTCGATACCAACGGTTGGGATTATATTATCTGAATTTAAGCGATCAGATTTGCAAAACAAAAGAGTAAAAAAGAGAAAGTAGATAAAATCACAAAATATAACTACTGTAGAGAAGATGGTGGACCAACTGTTAGGGAGATAAAAAACAAAATGCTGCAGAGAAAATGGTTGACCAACGGTTAGAAGATAAAGACAAACTGCTGCAGAGAAAATGGTGGACCAACGGTTGGGAGATAACAGTAGTAATGGTTCTATGATCTCATATTAAGAGACTTATAAAATCAAAGATTCCATCACTACCGGCTTGCTACTATCCAGCACGTCCCAACCTCAAGTCTTCCACAGCATCCGCACGCGCAAACCCCTTTCTCCCCTCCACAAATATCTCACGTGCCTTGCTTCAACACCAAGTCATCCCCGGATGGCAGCGGCAAGCACGGACGGTGCCGATACTCGAGAGGTTAATCAAGGCATAGCACAGTTCTACGACCAGTCGACTGGTGTCTGGGAGGACATATGGGGAGACCACATACATTACGGGTTCTGCGACCCGGTTTCCGGGACTGAATCGGATTACCGGGCTGCCCAGATACGAATGATAGAAGAGGCCCTCAGTTTCGCCGGCGTTTCGGGTTTGTTAGTTATTTCTTGCTGGCTCTCTTTCCATTTATCATATCTCAACTCCCAAAAATGACCTTACTATAAACACAAACTTACGTGGCTTACTATAACTGTTACCTCCTATGGTTATCATCATCGTCATCATCATTATGGTAATTAGTTATTATGTGTTTTGAATCAATAGTCATGAGGAGAAAAGTTTTTAATTTTTTTTAGTAAGATTTAATTTATAAAGTGGGATCCATTATGATAATTTTTTAGCGGAAGTTTCTTTTTTATCTCAAAACTGCATTTTGCTTTTTTGTTTTTATAATTAGATGTGGTATATAATGAAACAAAGCATGTGTTAGTAGGTGAATGAGAAGAAGCTTGAAAATAAAGTCTTGGTCCATTAATTTTATATCTGAATTGGTAACTAGAGGACCCAGGAAAAAGGCCAAAGAATGCGCTTGATGTTGGGTGTGGGATAGGAGGCACCACCAAGTACATAGCAAGGAAATATGGAGCCAAATGCATAGGCATCAACCTTAGTCCCATCCAAATCCAGAGGGCCAATGCTCTTGCTGCAGCTGAAGGATTAGCTGACAAGGTATGTGTTCCAACTTCGAAATATTTTACATTAATTTGAGCTCCAATTCGCTCTGTAGTATAATTGTGTATAAACTCTAGCTTCTCTTTCTTTGGCCAAATACAAAGGTAGTTGATATCTAAATGCAATCATGTTAACTTTCGTTTCTGTTTGTTATTTTTTCGTTTATATTGATGGGAGCTGCTGAAAGAATTGGATCTGCTTCTGTTGTAGCATTAGTTATTTGTTGCATCATCATCATTTATCACTGTGTGGATAGTATATTTGTAGCATTAGCCATAACAATGTCAACATCTAGCAGGTTTCCTTTCAAGTTGCAGATGCATTAGAGCAGCCATTTTCAGATGGGCAGTTTGATCTGGTTTTGTCAGTGGAGTGTGGAGAGTATATTCCTGACAAAAGAAAGGTTTTGCTTCTTCCTTGCACCTACACTTATTGTTCATTTCTACGCTTAAATTGCCCATTTCTTGTTATACTTGGTTATATATCTGAAGTTGGTCTCCCTGTTTGTTCAAACTGGCAGTTTGCTGCTGAGTTGGCTAGAGTTACAGCCCCAGGGGGCAAAATTGTCATACTATCATTTTGTCACAGGGATCTTGGCCCTTCTGAAGAATCTCTGCAGCCATGGGAGCTGAAGCGTCTTAAAAAGATATATGATGCTTTCCAAATTCAGGGATATTGTTCTGCTGCTGATTATGTCAACTTTTTCGAGTCCCTCTCTCTTCAAGTAATTACTTTCTTAAATTTGGCTAAAACTCACTTGAATCAGTCTCCAATCAATCCCCACCAGCCTTTGAAACCTTGAGCTGAAGGATTGAACATTTTTCACAAAATGAATGTGGTAGAACAAAAATTGATAATTAAACTGAACCACTTATCAATGTTTAAAGCGTATAGCTTCCTGATATATGGTAGAAGTTTGTATTCCAGAAAAATAAAAAAAAATTGAAAAAAAAAATGAACTGAAAGCTACTCTGAATTTTTTCTTCCGTTCCACGACCCATTAACCAACATGCTGAGTGGAAGTGTAGAGAATTTGTCATTTTCACTTGTGAGTACATATTTACCATTCCTTTTGTTTTTTGTGTGTGATTGTTATCATAACCTATGTTACCTCCAAATCTTCTTACTCACAACATGGAATTAATGTCCTGCTTTCATTGCATTGCAGGATATTAAGACAGCAGATTGGACTCAATATATTGCCCCATTTCTTCCTTTATTATTTCGCTCGGCATTGACATGGAAGGGCCTGTCATCTCTGCTGCCATCTCTGCTGCGCGGTGGTAAGCTTAGCCTTCATTGCTAGTGATTACTGTTCATTGTTTTTTTTTTCTCCCTATTTTTCTTTCATTTGTTTACATTAAAATGTGTCTTGACAAGCTTTCATAGTTTGCTGTTTTTTTGAAAAACAAAAAGAAAAAGGATGCATACTTGGTTATGAATTTTTATGTGCAAGAATATACATTAGATGCCATCATGCAAGGATGTGTGAGAAGATTTTTTATTTTAGTAAGTTTAAAAAAGCCTAACCACTCATGAACTTTAAATTATTTGAAGTAGAGTACTTAAAATTTTTTATTAGTATTGAAAATTTCTAAACTTTTAATTTTTTTTTTTAGATTTAATCCATTCCATAATTTTTAGCTATAATTTTTCTTTTAAAAAAAATTATAATTTTTGGTATTTTGAGTTAAATTTTTTGCGCACATGCTGAAACAAATTCAATTTATTTTGTAAAAAAAATTTCAGAATTTTTCAAAATAAAAAACGATATTTGTTTATTTTTTTAACATTAAAAGTATTAAAAAATCGAAAAAGTAAAAAATAACGTTGAAATAATCTTAAATTTTTTGAGGACTCCAATATAAATCTCATTGAATGATTTCTATTGTGAAAATATTTTTGTATTGTTATTTTTTAAAAAATAAATGACAAAGAATTGGAGGATGGGTTATTTTTTGACACTTGCATTATTTAACTAATTTATTATATATAGTTTTTTAAAATTCTAAAAAAAGAAAAAAGTGCTCCTAGCTAAAGGTAGGTTTTCTCGCCCAAGAGGTTGGAATACTTGAGAACAAAGTGGCAAACTACAAATTTTTTGATAATTATAATTAAATTAATTCTTTTAATTTCTTACCATATAATATAATTTTAACTGGAATAAAAATAAAAATAAGGACTTAAATTTAATTATGTTTTAAAATGTAATAATTAATTGTTAAGATAAATACATATAACTCTTAAAAATAAAATCACAAAAAAAATATTCATCTATCATTATATTATAAAACTTTTAAATTTTAAATAGTTCTAATCATTATATGTGAGGTGAATATAAATTAACAATGCAGACACGATACAAAAATTATAGGTTTTTTTTTTATTTAATAAACATTGCTTTTTTGTTAATATTATCAATGTTTGTTTAGAGGAGTAAACTAAAATGTAAGACAATAACAAAAAAATAACCTATAAAAACTTAAGTAAGGATTCAATTTAATAATTTAATGAATTTTGACGTCATTTAATTATTTTTTAATTTTAATACTTTTATGTTTTTATTGGCTCGTTTTAAAGTCTTTTTAGAGTTTTCATAGTGAAAAATAAAGTATTAATATATTATTAATTATATTTCTTAAGTGTGATTTAAGTAATTATCATTTGGGGTTTTTTAATGCAGTTTATAGATAATAAAAAATATGAAAATGAAATTAATCTATATTTTGAGATTCATTGAAAAATAGTCTCTTTTTTATGAATTAATAATTCTTTTTTAAAGAATTTTATCAATATTGGTCTTTTTCTTAATTAGAAACGAGGTTGGATTTACTTAGTAGAATTTAGTATACTTTAATATTAACATTGTATTAAGGGATAATAGTCAATCAAAAGTTTAAAGAATTCGTATTTTTATACATAATTATGGATTTGTTTGATGGTAAACAATCTTCCTTCTTATGTGTTTGAGCTTGAGGCTTGAGTACATCCCTTGTAACCCTATGAGGAAGGGACCTCAGCATGGTTTTTGCTATTAATTTCATACCATTAGTGTTGTTCGTTATATGTCTATCTTACAATGAATTGATCAGGTATGAAAACCCTCAGAAGCAGTATTGGTTTTGCCATTGGACTATGATGCCTTCAAGAAGGGTCTATATAAGTATACCATCATTACATGCAGAAAGCCCGAGTAAATTTGAGGACTGCATTCTGTAGATGCAGGAAGCTGTAAGGGTTTGAATAAGGAATGACTGAAATATTTTCAAGGTTTGTAGAAAATAAAAGAGAAGAAAAAGGGGAAAGAGTGTGCTGGCCAGAATTATAGCATTGCCAATGTCTTTTTCTGTTTTAAAATGCTAGTTAGCTGATTTGAATAAGGAATGACTGAAATATATGTATGATGGTTATGTATCGGACGCATGGAGAAGTTATGTGATAATTGTTGTGATTGGTAGGGCTGGTCTTTTTTACTCTCTAGATCTATTATACCTGCGGTAGCATCCCGAAAAGGTTTATTAAAATTTGATAATTAATAGTTAAGGTAAATGCATTTAACTCTTAAAAACAATAATCACTAATAAAATATTTCACCTATCATAACAGTATTCTGGAACTTTTTTATTTTAAATAGTTCTATTTAATTATATATGAAGTGAATATAAATTAGCAATACGGACATGAAAAACAAAAAATTATAAATTTTTTTTAATAAACTAAAAGTAAAAATAAAGATACATATTAGAAAATTTAAATGGGTAAAGGAACTAAATTTTCATTAACTTCTTTTGAATGCAACACATCAAAAAAGTCATATGACTTGTCTGCCTATCTGTATTTTTTCAATTAAGTGTTTTCATTATTAAATTATTGAGGACATACCCAATAAATGAACACATGCCATCCTTATTGTTGGACCCAACTATTCATTAAAAAATAATAAAGAATAATTATTTAATAAAAAAGAAAGAGAACATTAAATAATAAAGATGCAAACCGTATTTTGTTTAAGAAATTTCTAGCCCCTTCTTCTTTTTGTATATTGTTGAGAAATCTTAATACAAATAACTTAAAAACAATAATAGAAAAGGGTTTTATGGTATATTTTACCCCTAAAATATTGCAATTTGGCAATTTCACACCTAAAATATTAAATTTGCATAATTAGTAATTAGGTAAATGTGATCCAAATTACTTAATCTTGTTATTTCAAATGATCAACTATTAGTTGACCGTTACTTAGTTTTTTTTTAATGGAAGTCAAGAGGAATTAAAAGAGGTAAGGCATACGACATATCGTTTTTCTTACCCCTTTCAATTCCTTTCATAAAAACTTAATTGAAAACAGGAGAGAGAGAGACATGGAGAGAAGGGGAGAAATTGTGAAATTTCGAGAGAGCTGTTAGAGTTCATGAGATAGTCTATTAAGGGTTAGATTTTAGTTAGGTTTTTGGCCAATTGGAGTGAATTGGGGGTTAGATCTTCTACAAGTCCTTGTCCTTTTTTGTTGTCATCTTTTGCTTTTTGTCGTGGTTTTGTCAAAATCTAAGGTGAAATGCTAAATTCAGCTTTGTTATTGCATATTGGAGGAAAGCTTGTTCGAAATCTTGACTTAAAGTACATTGGTGGTGTGTGTGAGATTAAATTGGTTGAAACTGATTTTTTTTCTTTTACGTCCTTGAAACAACTTATTAGAAATTATAAGTGGATTGATCCTTAAAAGATACATTGTATGCTATTATGGAATGTTGATACATTAGAAACTTAGTTGATATATGGGTATAATGAAAGATCTTTTTTTTCATATTTGGATGACTTTCTCAAGTAAGAAAATATGAAGTTTTTTTTATGAAGGATGCGAATAGGCTAGTGAAACATGGTAATGAATTGCTTGATCTTGAGAATGGTAGTGACAATGTGGTCCGAGGAACAGATTGTGCGGACATATATGGATGTTGATGGTAGGAATTATGAGGGTAGTAGTGGCATTAGACTTATTGATGTTGTAATTTCTTGTGTAAATGAGGGTATTGATGCAACTAATAGAGAAGGAAAATTTAATAATATGGATGGTTATTGTTGGAAACATGAGTAGTATGAGACCTTATGTTGTGTCGGATATGCTTTTGGAAGCATTGAGGTAGGGCTTGTGTTAGATGACGTGAGGAGGGAAGATGGTGATAATGTTAAAGGTAACAAAAAGGGGTGGGCAATGAAGAGGGTGAAAATAGTGAGTCTAGTTCGGAAGACAATAAGGATGATGAGGATGGTTATGATAGTATATTAAAGTCTGGATGATGAGATAAAATTAATTGATATGCCACAGCTTACTTGACAATGATGATGAAGAGCTAGTGGTGGTAGGAATAACTTTGCAAAGTTGAAACAATCCACGAGTAAAAAACATATTGCTTTTATCCGTATAGCATCACGAGTTGATACTTTATAATCTAATAGCCAAAAACCCGATGGTAATGATGCTGAAGAAGAGGTAATTGGTGTATGTTTTTATGAGTTTGATTTGAATGAAGATGGAAGTCTTGAATCAAACAATAATGATGATGGTGAAACGAGATCATGGAAGGAGAAAAAATCCCAAAACTGTGCATTTTGATGACACTACCAAAGATTGTCAATTTTCACTTGGCATGGCTTTTACAAACAAGAAACAAATCATTAAAAGTTTAGAAGATCATTGCGTGGTTAAAAGAAAGGAGATTGAATTTGTCAAACGTGATAGACAAAGAGTTAGAGCAAAGTGTAGTAATCGAAATATGAATGGGTGTTTTATGCAAGATATAAAAGGCAAACATATAGCTTTGAACTTAGAATATATGTAGATGAGCATACCTATCGGGTTGCATTTAAGTATAAAAGGATTAAGGTCGAGGTTGTAGCAAAGAACTTAAGAAAAAAACTTTAGGATTATTTCTTTTAAAATTGATAAAAAGATATGAAAACATAAGCTAGAGAGAAATTATTTTGTAACATAAGTTCTAACTAAGTTAGAAGAGCAAAAGAAATTATAGAGAGGCATTTTCATGGAAATGATAGTGTAAAGTACTCCATGTTGCAAGATTATTTAGAAGAGCTAAAGAGGAGTAACAAAAGAAGCATTATTGAAATTTGGTTTACCAAGCCTAGTAGAGGGGTAATCCGAGTGTTCAAGGTTGTGTATATTTTTTTTGATGCACTTAAAAGAGGATTTAAGACGGGATACATGCCAATTATTGAAATGGATAGATGTTTTTTGAAAGAAAAGTATAAAGGTGAGATCTTAGTCTGTTATGGGAAAAGATGGGAATAACAAAATATTTCCTTTGGCTTGAGCTATTATTGATGGTGAAAATTAGTACACTTAGAGATGGTTTATTGAGCACTTAATGAGAGATCTGGATATAGAGTTTAAAAATGACGACCTACTAGACACTAATGACGGACCAACAAAATGTTAGATTTAATTATCCATTAAACTTTATAATTCTATATTTTGATTTAGAGTTTGAACTTTGAAAATGGAAGTCGTTGATATTTATTGACTAATATATTTCTTCTTGGTAGGGTTTTGAGAAGGCAATCAAAGAGAAAATGCCATATGTCGAGCATAGAAATTATGTAAGGCATATATTTGGTAATTAGAGGAAGAAACATAAAGGTAAAAAGCTTCATGAAAAATTTGAGGCAATTACCCTTATCTAAGATGATATCTCACAAAGCATCGTATTTGCTAATGAAAAATTTGTTGAAGGTGAAACCAACGTTGGGATAAACTACAAGTTGAGTTATGGAAGAGTGCCCTTCAATCCAAAGTTTTCAAGTTTGGGAAAGCTAAGGGGTTGTCTGCTTAGTTAAAGTAAAAGAGCTAAAATGTAACAATTTTCAATGTGTAGATTCCATCATTCAAAACCGAGAGAATGTTAAAGAGGATATTAGCAATAGATTCGGATATGGATTTTTGAAATGCTGTAGTATGACGAGAGGATTATGTTATACAAATCTTCCTACTAGTTGAATCCTAAGTTCAATGATATTGTAGTATGTTCATTTGAGTGTTTGGGTGCCTTTACAATTTCAATTGCAACAAAGGATTTAAAACTTCACGAGAAAAAAACATTAGTTTTGAAGATTTATTTTTATAATCATCAAAAGTCATAATATCCTTTTTGTTTAGGGCATTGGACATTTAAGAATAATCGATAATCCTTTGCAACCTCAACTAAAAGTTAAACTACTTTTCTTATGAATTGATTAAATTCAATTCTTGTTGCATGTGTAGTAGAATACTGAAATTTGAATTCAATAAGGGATCTTCTAGCTACGTAAGCTATCGAAGAATTGGGAAAAATATACAATGAATGTCCCTCGGGTATCATTATAATTTCATGAAATACATCACTAGCTTTGAATATATTTTAAAGTATTCATCTCATATATAATGACTATCTTGAATGTCTTTGAGTTATGTGAAACAAATCGGTTTCCATTTGCTTTACTATAAAGCTTGTTGGCATCTAGTAGCAACATGAGATTTTGCTTGGAAGAGTCCCCCTATCAAGCTTCTCATAAACCGGTTATGCTTTTGAAGTGTTTGATGCATGTGAATACACTTATTTGTTTTGTGATATAGAGGTGCACATGTTAATAATTTGGCAATTTCGATAAACCGGACTACATGATTACTTGTTCCTAGTTTTAATGATTTATGTGAGATATCCAAGGATTGTTATGGTAAAAATAAACTACCCTTGTTTCTTTCATTAAATTACTTTTAATTCTGTGCATTGTTTGAATGATATTACTTGCTCCGAGTGTGTGTTGGGATGATTCCACTCATGCTATCCATAACTTTTATTTGTTTTAATGTTTTTTATGCACTCATGTATGCATAGATCCTATCTTTGTTGGTTTTCTTGTCATTTGGCATTCTTATCGTTTTCTCCCTTACTACCCTGGATTGTTTTCGACATGCTTTGATGATAATCGTTTCATCATTATTTGTTTGTTATTTGGTAGACCTATATTGATTTGGGGCTTCGGATAAAAGACGGCCTACCTATTTTGAATGATCTAAAATTTGATCATGTATTAACTTATCTTTATTGAATTTTACTCTTATAGATTCATGATAAAGTGAAGAAGTTGCTATCCGAATGTAAATATGAGGATTGCAAGAGTTTGGGACAAGATTTGAGCACCATATCAAAGATATGTTTTTGTATTTTTCTCTCATCCCGCATTTAAGTGATGCATTTTCATCTTTGTTATTTTTAGTGAAATTTGATATGACATTGGGCAATTTATGAAGCATGCTACAATTGAATGTTTTATGAGTCTTATCGTATTGGGTATCGGTTCAGCTCATTGGCTAAATCTGCAAATGAGTAGTTTAGCTTCATGATTATTTTATTTTTTTATCCGATGGGTTCTTTACGGAATGATTGGATGGTTTTTCTCTCGATCCTGTCAATCGGTGGCAAAAGCTAGACTAACTATTGGAGGGGCAAAGTTAGAAAAGTCAGGAGGCTTTAAGAATATCATGGCATACGTTGAAATTTTGGGACTGCTTAGTAATTAATTTTAAGGGTTTACATGAAAACATGCCTAAAATTTGAGGACTGCGTGAATTTTTGAAATTTTCTTTTTGTTTTTGCTTTTTATTTTTTTGGGTGCGGCAGGCATGGCTTCCTCACTATTTTTGATTCAGTGTCACCCTGTCTCATAGCTTAAGAGTATGCTGATAAAATTCCAATTCGGAAATCATACCTTAAGAGTATCCTGCCTCATAGGCATAACAACCCACCGTCAACAGGCCCGCTACACTACTCAATACCAACGATTAAGATTATATTATCTGACTTTAAGCGATCAGATTTGCAAAACAAAAGAGTAAAAAAGAGAGAGGATGTTGGACCAGCGGTTGGGAGATAAAAACAAACTGATGCAGAGAAGATGGTGGACCAACGGTTGGGAGATTGTTGGAGATAACAGTAGTAATGTGTCTTATTATTTGGGTCTAAATAAATAGTATTTGTACAGTTAATAGATGTTTTAGTTTTTGATGAATGAATTGAAGGTTGTTCAAAACAGACAAAAAAATTAATGATCTCATATTAAGAGACTTATAAAATGAAAGATTCCAGCAAAGCAAGCAAATGAGTTGTTTCGCCAATCAGTTGCCTCTTTACCTTTGGAAAAAGCAAGCGACCCACGTCCCTCACTACCGGCTTGCTACCATCCAGCACGTCCCAACCTCAAGTCTTCCACAGCATCCGCACGCGCAAACCCCTTTCTCCCCTCCACAAATATCTCACGTGCCTTGTTTCAACACCGGACGGTACCGATACTCGAGAGGTTAATCAAGGCATAGCACAACTCTACGACCAGTCGTCTGGTGTCTGGGAGGACATATGGGAAGACCACATGCATTACGGGTTCTGTGACCCGGTTTTCGGGATTGATTCGGATCACCGGGCTGCCCAGATATGAATGATACAAGAGGCCCTCAGTTTTGCCGGCGTTTCGGGTTTGTTAGTTATTTCTTGCTGGCTCTCTTTCCATTCATCATATCTCAACTCCCAAAAATGACCTTACTATAAACACAAACAACGTGGTTATCATCATCATCGTTATCATCATTATGTTTTGAATGAATAGTCATAAGGAGAAAAGTTTTTAATTTTTTTTTTATTTGGATTCCCAACTTTTTAGTTGTTCTGCAATTAAATTATCTCGCCCGGTAGCCCAATCTTAGGTCACAGTAAAAAACTGTTTTATTTTTAGAGTTTTTAGTCTGAGATTGGTTAATAAAATAATAAAAAAAAACAATACAAAAAAAATTGGTTAGGGACTTTTTTGTCTTTTGACAAATAATTAGCCTGATTATTAGTATTATTATTATGCTAATAAATACTGTGTTTTGATGAGTGATTTTGTGAATTTGTAATTTTAATTAATCTTCATGATGCTTTTGTTGCCCACAGCTGACAGGCTGACACCTCCAACGTTTTATTTGTAAATTTTTCAACTAAAGGAGAAATTATTATGTATTTCATGCTTTAGTGTTTCTATAAAGTGGGATCCATTATGATAATTTTTTAGCGGAAGTATAATTGTGTATAAACTCTAGCTTCTCTTTCTTTGGCCAAATACAAAGGTAGTTGATATCTAAATGTAATCATGTTAACTTTCGTTTCTGTTTGTTATTTTTTCGTTTATATTGATGGAGCTGCTGAAAGAATTGGATCTGCTTCTGTTGTAGCATCATCATCATTTATTACTGTGTAGATAGTATGCTACTCTGAAGATTTAGCCATAACAATGTCAACATCTAGCAGGTTTCCTTTCAAGTTGCAGATGCATTAGAGCAGCCATTTTCAGATGGGCAGTTTGATCTGGTTTTGTCAGTGGAGTGTGGAGAGTATATTCCTGACAAAAGAAAGGTTTTGCTTCTTCCTTGCACCTACTAGGATCACTTATTGTTCATTTCTACACTTAAATTGCCCATTTCTTGTTTTTGCCCATTTCTTGTTATACTTGGTTATATATGTGAAGTTGGTCTCCCTGTTTGTTCAAACTGGCAGTTTGCTGCTGAGTTGGCTAGAGTTGCAGCCCCAGGGGGCACAATTGTCATACTATCATTTTGTCACAGGGATCTTGGCCCTTCTGAAGAATCTCTGCAGCCATGGGAGCTGAAGCGTCTTAAAAAGATATATGATGCTTTCCAAATTCAGGGATATTGTTCTGCTGCTGATTATGTCAACTTTTTCGAGTCCCTCTCTCTTCAAGTAATTACTTTCTTAAATTTGGCTAAAACTCACTTGAATCAGTCTCTAATCAACCCCCACCAGCCTTTGAAACCTTGAGCTGAAGGATTGAACCTTTTTCACAAAATGAATGAGCTAGAACAAAAATTGATAATTAAACTGAACCACTTATCAATATTTAAAGTGTATCGCTTCCTGATATATGGTAGAAGTTTGTATTCCAGAAAAAAAAAAAAAAATTGAAAAAAAAAAAATGAACTGAAAGCTACTCTGAATTTTTTCTTCCGTTCCACGACCGATTAACCAACATGCTGAGTGGAAGTGTAGAGAATTTGTCATTTTCACTTGTGAGTATATATTTACCATTCCCCGTGTTTTACAATTATTTTTGCGAGAGATATTGTTAAAAAATAACATGACATATCACTCAATGACATTTTTAATATGTGTGAAAATTCAAACATGATAATCTCTCCAAGAGTTTTTTTTTCTGGACATTAGAATAGGACTTGACCCGAAATCCATTTTTTTTTTTTTTTGTTATCATAAAATAACAACATGGAATTAATGTCTTAATAGGACAGTAATCACTCAATTATTTCTATGTTACCTCCAAATCTTCTTACTCACAACATGGAATTAATGTCCTGTTTTCATTGCATTGCAGGATATTAAGACAGCAGATTGGTCTCAATATGTTGCCCCATTTTTTCCTTTATTCATTCGCTCGGCATTGACATGGAAGGGCCTGTCATCTCTGCTGCCATCTCTGCTGCGCGGTGGTAAGCTTAGCCTTCATTGCTAGTGATTACTGTTCATTGTTTTTTTTTTTCCTCCCTATTTTAATTTCAATTGTTTACATGAAAATGTGTCTTGACAAGCTTTCATAGTTTGCTGTTTTTTTTGAAAAACAAAAAGAAAAAGGATGCATACTTGGTTATGAATCTTTATGTGCAAGAATATACATTATATGTCATCATGCAAGGATGTGTGAGAAGATTTTTTATTTTAGTAAGTTTAAAAAAGCCTAACCACTCATGAACTTTAAATTATTTGATGTAGAGTACTTAAAATTTTTTATTAGTATTGAAAATTTCTGAGCTTTTATTTATTTTATTTTTTTCAGATTTAGTCCATTCAATAAGTTTTTGCTATAATTTTTCTTTAAAAAAAATTATAATTTTTTGTATATTTTGAGTTAAATTTTTGCGCACATGCTGAAAAAAATTCAATTTATTTTGTAAAAAAATTTCAGCATTTTTCAAAATAAAAAACCATATTTGTTTATTTTTTTAACATTAAAAATATTAAAAAATTGAAAAAATAAAAAATAACTTTGAAATAATCTTTAAATTTTTTGAGGAATCCAATATAAATCTCATTGAATGATTTCTATTGTGAAAATATTTTTGTATTGTTATTTTTTTGAATTAAATGACAGAGAATTGAAGGATGGGTTATTTGTATGATTGGTTTTTTGACACTTGCATTATTTAACTAATTTATTATATTTATATTTTTTTAAAATTCTAAAAAAGGAAAAAGGGCTCCTAGCTAAAGGTAGGTTGTCTCGCCCAAGAGGTGGGAATAGTTGAGAACAAAGTGGCAAACTACAAATTTTTTGATAATTATAATTAAATTAATTATTTTAATTTCTTACCATATAATATAATTTTAACTGGAATAAAAATAAAAATAGGGACTTAAAATTTAATTATGTTTTGAAATGTAATAATTAATTGTTAAGATAAATACATATAACTCTTAAAAATAAAATCACAAAAAAATATTCAACTATCATTATATTATGAAACTTTTTTTATTTTAAATAGTTCTAATCATTATATGTGAGGTGACTATAAATTAACAATACGGACACAACACAAATTATGGGTCTTTTTTTTTTATTAATAAACATTGCTTTTTTGTTAATATTATGAATGTTTGTTTAGAGGAGTAAAATAAAATGTAAGTCAATAACAAAAAAATAACGTATAAAAACTTAAGTAAGTATTCAATTTAATGAATTTTGACTTTATTTAATTATTTTTTAATTTTAATACTTTTATGTTTTTATTGGCTTGTTTTAAAGTCTTTTTAGAGTGTTGATAGTGAAAATAAAGTATTAATATATTATTAATTATATTGTTTAAGAGTGATTTAAGTAATTATCATTTGGGGTTTTTTAATGCAGTATATAGATAATAAAAAATATGAAAACGAAATTAATCTATATTTTTAGATTCATTAAAAAAAAGTCTATTTTTTATGAATTAATAGTTATTTTTTGAAGAATTTTATCAATATTGGTCTTTTTCTTAATTAGAAATGAGGTTGGATTTACTTATTAGTATTTAGTATACTATAATATTAACATTGTATTAAGGGATAATAGTCAATCAAAAGTTTAAAGAATTCGTATTTTTATACATAATTATGGATTTGTTTGATGGTAAACAATCTTCCTTCTTATGTATTTGAGCTTGAGACTTGAGTACATCCCTTGTAACCCTATGAGGAAGGGTCCTCAGCATGGTTTTTGCTATTAATTTCATACCGTTAGTGCTTTTCGTTATATGTCTATCTTACAATGAATTGATCAGGTATGAAAACCCTCGGAGTAGCATTGGTGGCGCCATTGGTACATGACGCCGCTAAGAAGGGTCTATCTAAGTATGCCATCACTACATGCAGAAAGCCCGAGTAAATTTGAGGACTGCATTCTGTAGATGCGAGGAAGCTGTAAGGGTTTGAATAAGGAATGACTAAACTATTTCCATGGTTTGTAGAAAATAAAAGAGAAGAAAAAGGGGAAAGAGTGTGCTGGCCAGAATTATAGCATTACCAATGTCTTTTCTCGTTTTAAAATGCTTGTTAGCTGTTTTGTAGCCCTTATATATGTATGATGGTTGTGTATCGTACGCATGGAGAAGTTATGTGGTAATTGTTGTGGTTGATAGGGCTAGTCTTTTTTACTCTCTAGATCTATTATACCTGCGGTAGTATCCCAAAAAGGTTTATTAAAATTTGATAATTAATAGTTAAGGTAAATGCATTTAACTCTTAAAAACAATAATCATTGAAAAAATATTTCACCTATCATAATATTATTGTGGAACTCTTTTATTTTAAATAGTTCTATTTAATTATATCTGAAGTGAATATAATTAGCAATATGGACACGAAAAACAAAAAATTATAAATTTTTTTTTCATAAACCTTTGCCTTTTTGTTAATGTTATCAATGTTGCTTGAGACGAGTAAAACATAATGTAGGACGATAACAAAAAAAAAAACCTATAAAAATTTAACTAGGATTCAATTTAATAATTTGATCAATTTTGATGTCTTTTAATTATTTTTTGATTTTAATACTTTATGTTTTTATTGGCTTGTTTTAAAGACTTTTTATATTTTGGTAGTTAAAATAAAGTACCAATATATTACTTATTTAGTTTAAGAGCAAATTAAATAGTTTATTTTATATCATTTAGGTTTTTTTATTCCGTATATATCTTAAAAAATATGAAAAAACCCTATTTATTGGAATTTGGTATATATAAAAAATTAACCTATACTTTGAGATTCATTATAAAAAAAATATATTTTTTATGAATTAATAATTAATTTTTTTTATCAATATTGATCTTTTTCTTAATAGAGATGAGATTGGATTTAGTTATTAGTATTTAGTATACTATAATATTAGTCAATCAAAAGTTTTGAAGAGTTCGTATATATAATCTTTCTTCTTCATGTATCCGAACTTGAGTACTTCCTTTATAACTTTATGAGGAAGGGACCTCGGTTTAGTTTTTCCTATTTCATACTGTTAGAAAGCCTGATTAAATTTGAGGAATGCATTCTGTAGATGCAGGAAGCTATAAGGTTTTGAATAAGGAATGGGTGAAATATTTCTAAGGTTTATAGAAAATAAAAGAGAAGGCATGTGATAGTTTTTGCGAGTTGGTTGGGCTAGGAAAGGCCTTTTTTTTTTTTTTTTTTTTAAGGGAAAAAAGGCTTTGTTCCGAATGGAGTTAATGATGATTAAGCATCCATACTTTTATTATTTTTTGGGTTTAAGATTCTAGGTTTTTTAATAAAATACATTAACTCAAAAATAACAACAATGTCATGAAATAATGAATGTCCATCATCATATTCATCTACTTTTCATATCCTCACTACTTATGATTTTTAATATGATTCAATTCATAATTCAATATAAGAAATTGAAAGGGTGATGCAATTGATTATTCATTGTCCCTTTCAATTCTCTTCTCAATTTTGAAGCCTATAAATAGGCTTAATTGTTCATTAGTTGAGGTATAAGTTTTCTAGAGAGAATAAGAGAAACTTTGAAGTTCTTATCACTTGTATTCATATTATAGTGATTTCATTTTCTTGTTATCATTTTCTTCAATTCTTCTATTATTTCTATTTCTTTTATAACACGTTATCACCACGAAGTTCTAACCAATTGAAATAATAAACCATGAGGTATATATCTACCAAAACACTTAATCAATTGTTTCAACCATTGGATTTCTTTTGCACAAGTGCTTTACTAATTGGATCTAAATTATTATTTAAATAATTAAGAGGTATGTATCTAATTTATTGTGTATTTTAAATATAATGATACATAGAATATACATTTGAAAATTTTTAAATGATTTAATATATAGAATCTAATGATCTAATATATGTTGTTTGATAAGCTTTAATTTTATTATTATGTTTTTTCTTATTTTTAATAATATTATTATATATTGTATTATAGAATTTTTATCATATCAAACCTCATAAACTTGATTTTGTGGCTCTTTATATTTCAAATAAGAATTATTGATTATGAGTGCTTGATTCCAAAAAATATTCTCTACTTTTTATGTCTTGAATATGCTCATACGAGTAGCATATCGGGAAAAAGAGTTTAAGAAATATTCTGAATCGATTTCATATTTGCTTATGGCTAAATAAAAATGATAAGCTATTGATGAAAATGAATAAATCTCATCCAACTAGATTTACTCTATTCCCTAAAGTGAATGCGATAACTTATAAAAATTTGGGCATGGATAAAGATGTGATCATAGCCATAGACGTAATTGAAATAATTATCAATATAATTGTGATGACCATAATATTACATCTAACCACCGAAGTGGATAACTATGAAAAAAAAGAGAAAGAATGAAAATAGATAAAGTCAATATTTTGAAAAATAAATATTATAAATGTGAAATGAATGAATATTGATCATGTACCTACCGTACACCAAAGCACCTCATTGAGCCTTGTCAAGCCTTATTGAAAAAATAAAGAGTAAAATATGAAGCCCACTTTTGTATATCAAAACAATAGTAATTGAAATTAATTACTCTTTAGTTTTTCTATTTATAAATAAAATGTTCTATATTTCTTATAATTTATATCGTATAGTGATGGTTACAAATTTATTTTACTATTTATTTATTTGTTTGTGTTTATGAGGAATATATTTATTTATTTATTTTGTATTGATTTATTTGATTATTTATTTTTTGTCAATATTATATATGATAATATCAATCCAATAGAAAGCTCTAGAAGAGTGACTATATTACTATCTAAAGAGATAAATTTTGAAGGCTCTAGAAAAGTGATTATATTATGACTCGAAGAAACAAAATTTTAAAGCTCTAGAAGAGTAAATATATTATTACTTGAAGAGATAACATTTAAAGGCTCTAGAAAAGTCAATATATTATTACTTAAAGTGAATAATTTAAATGCTCCGAGAAAAGCAAATATGTTATTATCCGAAAGAATAAATTTTATTATAAATGATGTACTATTCTCTTCAAAGACTCATAAAAATTTATTGAGCGTCAAAGATATTCATCTAAATTGATCTCATATCGAGATAGCAAATGTGAATACTTATATATTATAATTATTATATTGGGTAGAAAATATATATTGAAAAATTTACTCGATTTCTCTTCTAGTCTTTATTACAAATATTAAAATGATTGAAACAAATGCTATAGTAAACCGAAGTTTACTAATTCAAATACAATTATTATGTGACATGACCAGTTGTGTTATATCCTAAGTCTTTCATGATGTGAAAAATTATTAAAAATTCATATGAATATCTATTGAAGAGCCATAAGATTATTTAATTTAATGAATTTTCATGTTCCGCATGTCTTCAAGACAAATTGATGATTAAGCCATCACCAAGTAAAATTGAGATTGAATTTTCAGTATTTTTAGAATGTATTCAAAGTGATATATGTGGATTAATTCATCCACTATGTGGACCATTTAAATATTTTATGATTTTAATAAATGCATCTACAAGATAGTCACATACATGTTTATTGTTTACTCGAAACTTGACGTTTTTGAGATTGCTAGCAAATAATTTGATTTCGTGCATAATTTTTAGATTATGCCATTGAAACAAGTCACCTTGATAATGCTGATAAATTTATTTCTCAAGCATTAAATTATTATTGATTGGCTATTAGTATAAAGATTGAACAATCTGTTGCTTATGTTTATACTCGTAAAGGTTTAGCATAATTATTTATCAAAAGGTTTCAATCGATAGCTAAACCATTATTTATAAAAATGAAACTCCTTCTTTATGTTTGGGGACATGCAATCTTATTTGTATCGGATCCATAAGTTATCGAAATTCTTTCCTCTTCAATTAATTTATGGTCATAAGCTAATTATTTCTTATTTAAGAATTTTTGGTATTATAGTGTATATCCATAGTGCTCCCCCATAACAAAATAAAATGGGCACTTAAATGAGATTGAAAATATATGTTAGATTTGAATCGTCTTTGATAATTCAATCTCTTGATTCATGAATAAGAGATATTTTTATAACTCGATTTATCGACTTGTCATATTGATGAAATAGTTTTTTCAACATTAGGGGAAAAGAATAAGCAAAATAATCAGTTGAAAATGTTAAAATAATTACATGGAGTACTCTATCTTATATCATCTTGATCCTTGTAAAAGATAATGTGAACTAGAAGTTTAGAAGATAATTCATTTACAAACTATTGAAACCAACTGCTAGATGCATTCTTAGATCTTAAATTAGTAACTAAAATGCATGTCTTTGCTTGAATGCTCCTATTAGAATTGATGTCTTAGAAGGATCATCTATTAATGGTATAGCTAATGAATCTAAAACAAGCTCGAAGCACGGAAGACCAATCGATTTCAAAGATAAAAATCCCTAAAAGGAAAGAGCAAAATGAAAATATAAAAGATGTAAATATTCACAAAACGGTCAAGATAATTTTGATAATAAGGTTCCGGAAGAAGTCCAAATGCTTGAGAAAAATCAAGAGATTTTGATAAATTATGTCAATATAGAGAGAAAATATAACCGAAAAGAAATATTTATTGGTAAGATTTTTGTATGTAATGTTGCAATTGATATTTTGAAAAAACAATAAGGATTCTAAGTCAAAATTTATTGAAGAATGTCAACATAAAGATAATTCGTCTAAATGAAAAGAGCAATCTAAGCGAGAATTATGTTCTCTTATAAAAAAATAATTTGTTTGAACCCATAACTAAAACACTTAAAGATGTTAAGCTAGTGGGACATAAATGAGTATTTTTATGAAAAAAAAACAAAAAATATGAGATTATGAGATACAAAGTAAGACTTATAACACAAGAGTTTTCACAACGAATTGACATTGATTATAATGAGACATATTCTCCTATAATAGATGCATTTATATTTTGTTATCTCATTAGTCTAGCAAAATAAATGCAAAACATTCATATGCATGCATTTAATGAATGTGATCATAATTTATTTATTCATTTGAAATGATATCGGTATGAAAATCCTAAAAGGACTTAACATGTTAGAAGCATGTAATACATATTCTCAAGAAAAAAATTTAATTAAATTATAGAGATCTCTATTAGAATTATTTTAGTATTTATTTTATTATTTTAGTTTTTAGAAATTCAATTTATATTATACTTTTTATATTTTATTTTTATCTATTGTTTATTACTAACTTCGTGTGCATGTGATATAATCACTTCAATAATTATTTATTGAAAGAAAGTTAAAAAAAAACCTATTTATGTCGATAACTTAAATAACTCCTGAAGAGATTCCAAGTGTCATAAGTTATCTAAAAAGAGAATTTGATGTGAATACCTTGGGGAAAAAAAAGTTATCTTAACCTATAGTTCGAGCACTTGGAGAATGAGATTTTTATTCATTAGTCAATTTATATAGAAAAAGGTTCTATAATGATTTTATATAAACATCATTCATTGACTAGCCCAATGGTAGTTCATTCACTTGATATTCAAAAAGACCCTTTTCGACCTTGAGAAGATAACGAAAAACTATTTGGTCTCGAAGTACCATATTTTCGTGCCACTAGTGCATTGATATATCTTGCTAATAATACTCGACTCGATATAGTCTTTTTTATAAATTTATTAGTAAGTCATAGTTTTATTTTAATATGAAGACATTGAAATAAAGTTAAATATATACTTGTATTATCTTTGAGAAATAATTGATATGAGCTTATATTACTCTAATAAATCAAAGATAAATTAATTGGTTATGCGGATGCAAATTATTTATTTGATCCACACAAAACTCAATCACAACTTGGTTATATATTTATATATAGAGATACAACTATATCTTGGCATTCTATGAAGCTAGTTATAGCTGCCACATCTTCAAATCATGCAGAAATATCAATTCATGAGCAAGTCAAGAATGTGTTTGGCTAGGATCAATGATCCATCATATCCGAGAGACATGCACTTTATCTATCAAAAAAGAAGTTCCAACAATATCATATGAGGATAATGTTGCTTGCATAATTTCATTGAAGAAAGAATATATCAAAGTGACAATCTAGCAAATTTATGCACTAAAGCATTACCTACCATAACTTTTGAGAAGATGATTCACAAGATTGAAATACATCATCTTAGAGATTTTAAATGATGTTTTCAACATGGGGAGGCCAACATTGGGATTAATGTGTACAAAAAATATTGTATTCTTTTTCCTTCACTAGGATTTTTTCCCACTAGGGTTTTTCCTAGTAAAGTTTTAATGAGGCATGTTCCTTGTACATTCAAGGAAGAGTGTTATGAAATAATGAATGTCCATCATCATGTTTATCTACTTTTCATATCCTTACTACTCATGATTCTTACTATGATTCAATTTATCATTCAATATGAGAAATTGAAAGGGTGATGCAATTAATTATTCATAGTCTCTTTTAATTCTCTTCTCAATTTTGAAGCCTCTAAATAGGCTTGATTGTTCATTAGTTGGAGTATAAGTTTTCTAGAGAGAATAAGAGAAACTTTAAAGTTCTTATCACTTGTATTCACATTATAGTAATTTCATTTTCTTGTCATCATTTCCTTCAATTCTTCTATTATTTTTATTTCTTTTATAAAAAACAATTTTTTTGTTATATTTTTAAGTTTTGATTTTTTATTATCAACAATAGTGGGTTCCATAATAAAATTTACATCTATTTATCAAATATGTCATCAATTTTAAAATATACTTAATTGAAAAAGGATAAAGACGCTTGATTAAAAACAAAAACAAGTTGTAGATCAATTAGCATTATTGTCACTTTTTTTTAAAGGTTCTCGAGTTCGAATCACTTATATAAATTTAGTGCCTCCTCTTATTCAAATTTTCTAATAAGTATCTTTAATTTTATTTATGGTGGAGACACTCAAATAAAAAAAAGATAATTATTAGAAAATTTGAATAAGTAGAGGCACTCGATTTTTTATTAACTTTTTATGAATGCAATGCATAAAAAAAGTCACATGACTATCCGTCTATTTGTATATTTTCAATTAAGATTTTTCATTATTAAATTATTGAGGACATACCCAATAAATGGACACATGCCATCCTTATTGTTGGACCCAACTATTAATTAAAAAATAATAAAGAAAAATTATTTAATAAAAAAGAAAAAGAACATTAAATAATAAAGATGCAAACCGTATTTTATTTGAGAAATTTCTAGCCTCTTCTTCTTTTTGTATGTTGTTGAAAAATCTTAATCAAATAACTCAAAAACAATAATAAAAAGGGGTTTTATGGCATATTTTACCCCTAAAATATTACAATTTGTCAATTTCAGACCTTAACTATCAAATTTGCATAATTTGAATCCCAAAGTATTAAGGATTAGGTAAATATGATCCAAATTACTTAATCTTGTTATTTCTAACGATCAACTGTTAGTTGACTATCATTTAGTTTTTTTAATGGAAGCCGAGAGGAATTAAAAGGGGTAAGACATACGACATGTCATTTGCCTTACCCCTTTCAATTCCTTTCATAAAAACTCAATTAAAAACAGAAGAGACAGAGACATAGAGAGAAGGGGAGAAATTATGAGATTTCGAGAGAGTCTGTTAGAGTTCATGAGATAGTCTCTTAAGGGTTAGATTTTAGTTAGGTTTTTGGCCAATTGGAGTGAATTGGGGGCTAGATCTTCTATAAGTCCTTGTCTTTTTTTTATTGTCATCTTTTTCTTTTCGTCGTTATTTTGTCAAAGTCTAAGGTGAAATGCCAAATTCAGCTTTGTTATTGCGTATCGGAGGAAAGCTTGTTCGAAATCTTGACTTGAAGTACATTGGTGGTGTGTGTGAGATTAAATTGGTTGAAGCTGATTTTCTTTTCTTTTCTATCCTTGAAACAACTTATTAGAAGTTATAAGTGGATTGATCCTTAAAAGATACATTGTATGCTATTATGGAATGGTGATACATTAGAAACTTAGTTGATATATGTGTATAATGAAAGATCTTTGTTTTCATATTTGGATGATTTTCTCAAGTAAGAAAATAAGAAGTTTTTTTTATGAAGGATGCGAATAGGCTAGTGAAACATGGGAATGAATTGATTGATCTTGAGAATGTAGTGACAATGTGGTCCGAGGAATAGATTGTGCGGACAAATATGGATGTTGATGGTAGGAATTATGAGGGTAGTAGTGGCATTAGACTTATTGATGTTGTAATTTCTTGTATAAATGAGGGTATTGATGCAACTAATAGGGAAAGACAATTTAATAATATAAATGGTGATTGTTGGAAATATGAGCAGCATGAGACCCTATGTAGTGTCAAATATGCTTTTGGAAGCATTGAGGTAGGGCTTGTGTCGGATGACACGAGGAGGGAAGATGGTGATAATGTTAAGGGTAGCAATAAGGGGTGGGCAAAGAAGAAGGAGAAAATAGTGAGTCCGATTCAAAAGATAATGAGGATGATGAGAATGGTTATGATAGTATATTGGAGCTGGATGATGAGATTAAATTAATTTATATACCTTGGCTTACTCGACAATGATGATGAAGAGCTAGTGGCTTCTAGGAATAATTTTGCAAAGTTGAAAAAATCCACGAATAAAAAACATATTGCTTCTATCCGTAAAGCATCACCGGTTGATTGACTTTTCACAAAACGAAGATGAACCTTATATATACAAAAAAGTTATTGAGATCTTAATATTATTTTTTGTACTATATATAGATGAAAAACTACTATTTGGTAATAACATTATCATCTTACAATCTATAAAAGATTGATAATTTAAGAATTTCTCCATGAAAAACATGAGAGAGGCAGACCTACATGCTAGGAATAAGGATTTATAAAAATAAATCATAAAGAATGTTAGAACTCTCTCAAAGCTTGTACATTGAAAGAGTACCAAAAAGATTTTGTTTGGAAGAATAAAAATGGAGACTTCTTCCAATGTCACATGGTAGAGAACTCTCTAAGGCTAAGTGTCCTAAAGCACAAAATGAAAGGGAAAAGATGAATCCTATTCCATAAGCATCAACTATAGGATCTATCATGTACGCCATATAAATGTCTATATGGTTTGAGCATTTGTAGTGGATAACAAACTGATCTAGGTGAGAAACACTAGATTGTTATAAAGAGCATTCTTATGTACTTAAGAAAAACTAAAAATGTTTTCTTAGTTTATGAAGGAGATGAACTAATTGTGAAAAGGTTCATAGATACTAATTTTTAAAACTAATTATGATGACTTTAAATCACAATCGGGATTTATTTTCTTATTGAATGGTGATGCTATAAGTTAGAGTAAGAAACGAGTACATACTAAACAACGAACGCTAAATACAATATAGCCCTAGAAGTAGCTAAGAAAACTCGTATGGATTTATAAATTTCTATGTGAACTATAAGTTGTTTCAAGCATTATTGATCCTATAGTATCGTATTGTGACAATAATGGAACCATAACGCAAGCTAAAGAACAAAGGTCTCATTAGTGGTCCAAGTATGTGCTTGCTATGTTACCACTTGATTAGAGAGATTATCAATTGTGGTGATATAAGAATAGAAAAGGTGTAGAACAATGAAAACATAATAAATCCCTTAAATAAGCCTTTTTCATAATAGAAACATGAAACCTATGTTTGATCTTCGACCATTAGAGACATGCTTGGTTGGCTTTAGTGCAAATGGTAGATAATTAGTTTAGGTGCTCAAAATCCAACTTGTTTAGATGGTTTGAATATTATATTATTACATTTTTATATTAATAAAGAAGTCTTTTCATTAATTCATATTATTTTTAACTTGATAGAATTACATAAAAATCCATATGATATTCATTGCCTTAATGATAAACATCAATACACCTAAATGATATAATTAAATGTCTCAAATCATGACATTGTCAAGTTTGGACATTGATAACATATAGTAAAACTTATGTGTGTTATGCTCTTGCTATAAGATAGTAGTAGGAGATTTGATGCCTACTAACATGGTGATGCCAAACAAGCATATAGGTGAATAATGTTAGAAAACATATCATTGGGTGTGACTCGCCATGAGAACTCATTTGATTTATTTTATGGGTATCTCATACGAGATGGGTACAAATAATCCTTTGACTTAGAGTTATCACTATTATCTTATTAGAAGATTGATGTACTTTGATATTCATTTCGATGGGCTTGGTAAAGAGTTGAGCATAGGTGATTCATTAGGTATATCAAGAATATAATAGAGATCGGTAGATAACTAAGATAGGACATGTCATTCTTTATATGCTAAATGAGTTATCATATTACACTTCAATGAAGATCTTCTCAAGAATATATGGCTATAATGAAAGTATACTAATAGAGTATGATTAGTTTACTTGAAAGCTAAGACATTCGAGAGATCGAAGACAACTTGTGTGAACATAATCGAACAAACACCAAACCAACTTTGAGATCACATTATGATAAATTGACATGATAACTTAATTGTATGAAAGCCATACTCATGAAAGGTTATTACGAATTAAGTAATCCTTTTAAAAAATTAAAATATCATTATATCTTACTAAAGGCTAATAATGATTTATGTATCAAGAGATAAAAGAAGTGTCTTTTACTTCTTGATACATTGTCAACATATTTAGAAGTCTATTGAGTCATAAGCATAAGCCTAACATTGACACAAATAAAGAGAAGCAAAGAATCTGAAATTTTTTTCCTAATTTGAAAATTAGTTTCCTAAATTAGAAATTAATTTCCTAATTTGGAAATCATTTTTTTAAAATGAAAATTAGTTTCCTAATTTAGGTTTCCTAAACCGATAGGGCTAACTTAGGAAATAGTTTCCAAATGTGGGCCTCTATAAAAAAAAACTTGACTCAACTTATTTATATGTTTCATTTAGTTACTAAGTCACTAGGCCAAAGGTGTTTAGGCCAACGAGACTTAAATGAAAGTCACTAAAGAGTGTTTTACGTGGAGGGGAATTTTTAGAACGTGAGGCAAAAGTTTATTAAATATAAGATTTATAAGGATTAAAAGATGTATCAAGCCACATAGCACCCTATCAAAGAGAAAGTGATTGAATTCCCTAAAAGAGAGAGAGAGAGAGAGAGAGAGAGAGAGAGAGAGAGAGAGAGAGAGAGGCCTAATATTCTTTATAGAAGGAAATTACATTAAATTCTACAAAAAGAAATCATGCTATCCTCTTAAAGAAAGATTTCTTATGAGTAAACCGCATAGTAAAAAGAATTGGAGCTAGCATTCTTGTGTTAGGATTCAAAGTAACACAAAAGGAATTGATGTAGTAGAAATAATATCATAAAAAAATTTCTTCAAAATGGCATAAGATCTATGCAAAACTAACAAAGTTAGAGGATCGGATTATTACCTCTTGTAATGCATATCATGTCTCTTACGTGCAAAATGCTTGAATCATGAGCACAAATCTACGAACCGCACTTCTATTGGAATGCAAAAAAATGTCTCAATCACCATAACAATTCTAGAATTGAGAGTCACCTCAAGTCGAAGTGCTAGCTATAAGTTATGGTGTTTAAAGGCTGATCACTCTTTTACTTAAAACGACTAGGGCTTCCTCTCAAGGCTCTTAGGGTTTCTATGTTCATAATTACTCTTATATATGTCAATATTATATGCTAGTTGTATTTTAAAATAATTAGAATGTGTATGAGCCATAGTCCCCTAAGAAACTAATTACCTAACCCTAAGGAGAGAGAAAAACATGGGTTGAGAAATTTGACAAATTAATGTCCAACGAACCTTAGACTTAAACTTCATTAAGGCTATTTTATATGTCTTAATCGAACTAACCTCTTAGTGTAATTAAATACCATAATCCAAAACGTATCATAGTTTCACTAAGAATCTTAACCTAATTAGAAATCCTAATTCAATTAGGAGTCTTAATTTGACTAGAAATCCTAATCCAATTAGGAATCTTAACCTAACTAGGAATCCTAATCCAATTAAGACTTTTGTTCATACTCAAATTTTGAGTCGCTCTCTATGTGTGTGATCCAATAGGTTCTTATTATGTTGGTATTGATTTTAAAATCATAATTTAAAATCACACATAGTGACTAGTATCTAGCTATGCATCACTACTACCTAAGTAATAAGAATGTCGGTGATTCAACATAACTTTATCTATGACATATGTTACTATGTAGTCTAGTCCCTTTGTCATAGATGTCTAGATTAAATATGAGACATGGAATATGTCATCCTCATATAGTTTAATCTTAGCGTTTCTTGATCCATGAGTTGATTGCTCCAAACAAATGTGAATGATATCTTATATCGAATTATTTAAGTATGACCATGCATTTCACAATCTCACTCAATCAAGGAGGCCATAGACATCACTTCGTTATATAAGAGGGATAAATCCTATCTACATCACGCATATCCTTCTACATAATTCATGGTATATACAATAACTAACTTTATAGTCCATCATGTTACAAATGACATTTGATGGTATCAAAATATACGACTTTTCATGCGGGGAATCATAGTGACTTTAAATTGAAGGATCACGTACACCACGATCACAATGACCAACTTATGACACTTATATAACTATCCATGTAGTGATCTCATAGTAGGTCGATCTAGAACATGTTCTCCAACATATACCCATATGTCAACTTGATATCTCATATACATAACACATTATTATCAATGAATACACATACTAGTCTCAATGCTTTATTGTTACCATTTTAATATATCTACAATAAAACACTTGACTAGGGACATTTAAGAATATTAATAGTCTTGAAATTTTGTCATGTTCATTTAGTAAAATAAAAGAATAAATAAACATATTAAATGGAATGTCTTATATATATATATGATAAGTTTATGCTAGTATGATCAAACTATGATCGACTTCTAGGGTATACACTAACATCTAGATCTTTTATCGCTTTTTGTGTTGGTGTCTAATTTACGTGATTATAACTAGAGACTAGACGCTTGGACAATTCAATCCACTAACTTGATACTATGCTTCATGAGATAACATCTAATCAATCTTTATTAATATAATTAGTTGATCTTGAGATTTTAACTAAAAGAGAACAAAATTTTTTATTTATTCTACGACTCCATAGGATGTATTACCTTTAATAATGACCAATATTATTAATTAATTCAGATTAAACTCCTTAGTAATTAGATCATTCTTTGATATACTAATTATGTCAAGACTTAAAATGGATCCGATGTTGAATTGATAAGACTCTTTCAATTATCGATTCAATATGATGTCACAAACAAAAATAAAAAATTTAATTTAGGTTTGGTAAAAAACTTAGAAATTAATTTAGAAATTAATTGGAAAAAATAGGAAATTTGTTAGGAGATAAATTATAGGATTTAACCGGGCATGGTATTTTTTCTTGAAAAAAGTGCCTTAGGGTGATCGATATCTTTCCAAAGGTATAACCAACTCCTTATCTTAAAATATCTAAATCGGTGTCATTTTTAGATTTTATAGTTCCTTTAATACTTTGTGATCCCTCTAAAACATGGCTTAAATGACATGCTTAGTAAATAATAACAAAAAAAAAAAACAAGTAATTTTTAATAATTTTTTGGCGAGTCCTCTAAATGTCGAGTATCAACATCATGGATAGTGTTTTTCAACTAGGTGATTGGTTTTACTTAAAGCTTCAAGCCTCGCCATCAATGGTCAGCATCTCATCACACTAATTGTTTATAGCCCTGTCTAGATTATTGATAAGGTGGGAGAAATGGCATACACTCTAGAGCTCCCTAGTTGTGCTTAGGTACATTTTACTTTCTAAGCTTCTCAATTGAAACCAATTTGTGGAAGTCTTCCTATGTATGTTTCCTTGCCAATTACTTCAAATGTTGTTCCATATCCCTTGACTATTTTAGATAGGAAAATGGTGAAATAAGGCAATGTAGTATCCACAAAGCTTTGGGTTCATTGGTCGCATAGCTCATCTCGCTAATGCTACGTAGGAGTATTTCTTTGACTTATAACGAAATACCCAAATTTTAACCTTAAGGACAAGAGTTTTCAATAGAAAGGCATTATTATAGAATAAATGTTAGTAAGGCTTGTATGGATGTTAGCATTGATATGGAGTGAGGAAATGGAAGAATTTGTTATGAAGATTATATGGAAAGGAGTTAACAAGAGAAAATTTATAGAAACAAAAATAGTTAGCAGTTAGAGAGTTTGTTGGAATAGCTAGTTAAGTTATTAATATTCGGTTAAGTAGTTAGTCTATAAACGAGAGAATAACAAAAAGAATAAACTAGCCTTGGAAAAAAAAATCTCTCTAATTCTTTTTTATTACTTTTCTTTGTATAATAATTCTTGTATTACAAACTTCATTGCATATATTTCTTCCATTTACATGTTTTAGTACAATAGATTTATAATTCAATCTTGAGTTCTTCTCTTCTAGAATTGTGAAGTTTATCAATAGTTAGTAAATTAAATTAAATTTACCATCATGGAGTAAAACAATTATCTATCATAAATACAAATCGTAAAAGGTAAAGCTAGTCGGGTTTAATGGTAAAACTTGTCCCCTGTTTTATTGCAATTTGGTAATTTCAAGCTTTTATTATCAATCTACATAATTTGAACTTTAAAATATTGGTTTTTGGATAAATGTTATCCAAATCCCATCATCTTTGTTATTTGTGTCTCCATCCGACGAGTTAGAGGACTTTCAAAATTTTTATTAAAATTTATTTATTTATTTATTTTGTTTGCTAGGGATGTGAGTTAAACCATTTTTTGGAATTTCCACTTAGTATTAAAGAAAATAAGAAACCTAAAAATGACACTCGGTTCGGAGATTCTAAGTTAAGGAGTTAATTATGCTTTTGGAAAGATATCAATCATCTAAAAGTATCTTTTTTTAAAGAAAGGTACACATTTGGTTTAATCCAACAAATTTGTCTCCTAAAAATTCAATTTTTTCAAATGATGTCTAAGTAAATTTTCAAGTTTATTACCTAAGTCAAATTAATTTTTTTTTTATTTATGGCATTATATTGAATCGATTGTCGGATCTTATTAGAGGGAGTCTCATTAATTTAACATGAGATCTAATTTAAGTCTCGACATAATTGATATGTCAAAGATCATCCTAATTCCTAAGGTGATAGGTTTGAAATTCATGATAACCTAGTCCCTATCGGATGTCAAACTTGTTAAAATTATCCTAGTATTTTTATATGTTTTTTCTTTCTTAATCATTTTTTTTTATCATTTTCATCATTTTTTATATTTTTTCAAGGTTGGTGGAGAATCATCATCAATTTCTAAAAAGTAGAAGACTCAACAATTCATCAACCTATTATAATTAAACTAGCAAGTATTAAATAACAATTAATGCTAAATAAATAGGAAATTAATTCACAAAATTAAAATATTTAAAACATAACTTATATACAAACATATAATCATTTACTAAAAAATTCATATTTAAATAACATTAAACAATAGGCTAAATTGAAATTTAAATAATTAAAATAATTAACAACTAGACATAATTTAAATAAATTCAAAATAAAAGGGCAAATGAACTTCAAAAATCCTAAAATTTAAATTTAACCTAAAAATAAACACATGTAACGCACCAAAAAATTTTAGATTAAATTAAGAAAGGAAAATTAGTTAAATAAATCCTAAAAGTCCGAAAGCCCACTGGCCAAGCCTATTGGGGCTAGACTAAGCCCCAAAGCAATTTTCTCCTCCCTTTGGGTCGGGTTGATTCCGGCTCCTTTTCTTTTCCTCTTAGGTTGGGCTAAACCAAACCTACCTCTCTTTTTTTACCCAACTAGACATTTTCTCTTTTCTCTCCAACCGGTCTAGATCGAGTCCAGCCCTTTTCTTCCTAGCCTTCTATTTTCTTTGTTCTTTCCTTTTTCCCCTTTTATCCTTTCTCTTTTCTTTCTTTCACTTTTTTCCTTCTTCTTCCATTCCTAGGCATAGTATCTATATCACAAAGCCTCACACAAACAACATCATTATCACCCTAACTAAATGAAACTCACACCTTTCCTCTTATGTTCCCTTAACAATGAACCAACAAACAAAAGGGGGTGAGGGCTATACTACAGAGTTATCGATTAACATATAATGACAACGAAGAAGTCATTATCATTTTGAGCACCGTGAATCCAACATCAAAGCTAAACGAACAATAAAAAAAAAGAAATGGATGAAAAACATACAAAGTAGGTTTAAATGACTCGTGAGGGATTAAAAGAATAGTATTCGAATGAATGGTAAAGCTTCCTTTGTTTTTATGAAATTTAGAACTAGGGTTGGTTATTAGTAGGATTAATTCCACATTTTGGTGCTTTTTCTTTTGCTATTTTTTGGGTTCCGTTAAGCCTAAAACTAAATGATTTTTCTAGAAGCTAACATTTTCCTTTTTTTTCCCTCTCCAAAAACTAGAACCCCCTCTAAAAACTAGAACTCTCCTTTATTTATTCTCATTCACGTTCATATTCTTGGCTTTTGGATGGAACCCATTTCATTATGGCCCTCTATTCTCTTTCTAAGGTACACTTCTATCTTGTTTTATCCAAGGGAGGTTTGTTTCCTTTGATTTTTTTTAGAGTCGTTAATGCTAGCTAGAAAGGAGGAGCAATTTTTTGTTGTACATGTATAGATGGTGTAAGGCATTGTGGTGTAGATTTAATTAAAGCTTGATTTTAAAGGATCATTCATCCTATGAAGGTGTGGAATAAACAAAAATTTTCCTCCATATAAGGGTCTCAAGCCATTGAATCTATTAGTCATACATGTCTGAATTTAAAGCAATAAATAAAAGATTACCTCTTGTAGTGCGGATCGAAATTCTTTTATTAGAAAAGTCGTCCAATTGTTCAACCTTTATTGATGATGCACATAGTCCAACCATGCACAAAGAAGCACTAAAAATTAATAGGGTGCTAGCTCTACCTTTTTTTTTTTGATTTTTTTAGTGTTTACTATAAAATCAATCTTGAGCAATTTTACGATAACCTTAAAAGAGAAGGAAAAAGCATATTTGGGATAGGGTTTCGGAGAAAACTATTTTTTCTTTTTTCTTACTTTGCCATGAGCCCTAGTTAGTTTTTAGGATCGGCCAAATTTTTCTTTTCTCTCTCTCTTTTTGCTTAGTTGTGATATCTCTCTCTCCCCTTATATTTATAGAAGAGTTTTCTTGTCCTCTAGGGAAAAGAGAGGGGCGACATTAAGTCCCCATTAGGACTCTAGGTTGTTGCTTCCTTATCCTCTAAGGATGACGAGTTATTTCTACATATGGACTTTTGATCATTATCTTCAAAACATTCATCCTTATCCAATAAGGTTGATGTTTATCCTCCCACCAAAATAGCTTAATGCTTTTAATTAAACCTAATGGGCCAAAACCATATTAGTCTAATTAATTTATTTGGACTATTCAAATAAACAATCTTAGATTATTTTTGACAAGTCCACATTAGGAAACAAAATTTTCAAAATACCCTTTAACTAAATTAGGAAACTCATTTTTCATTTTAGGTTATTTACTTCCAAATTTGGAACTAACTTCCAAATTAGGAAACTAATTTCTAAAATAGAAAACTTTTCATTTTAGAAAACTTTCTTATTAAGAAAAATTTCCATTTTAAGTAACTTCCTATATAAGGAAAGTTTTCATTTTGGAAACCCTTTCCAAAATAGGAAACTTTCATAATTGAAAACTTTTTTCAATATTTTTGCTTCTCATTTATAATGTGAATACTTAAACTTGTGTGTGTGACTCAATAGGCTCCTAGATATGTTCAAGAATAAAAGACTCATCTTTTATCTCTTGATACATAAATCAAGATTGGCCTTCAACAAGGCATCTTGACTACCCAATTTTCTAAGAGGATTAATTAATTTATTATTGTCTTTCATGAGTATGGTTACAATATAATTCATTCTTTACATCAACTTATCATAGTGTGATCTCGAACTTAGTTATAAGTCGTATTCGACTATGATCACATAAGTTTTCTTTGATTCCTAAATGTCTTAGCTCTTAGGGTAAACCTACTATACTCTATTGGTGTACTCCTACTATGGCCAACTATACTCTCAAGCAAACATTTATCGAAGTGAATTGTGATAAATCCTTTAGTATACAAGGAATAACATATCCTATCTTATTCATACACTTACCTCTATTAGATTCTAAGTGCACATAACAAATGATCCACATGTAACCTTTTAATAGGTTCATCGAAATGAGTATCAAAGTGCATAAGTCCTCTAATGAGACAATCATGATGACTTCAAGTTTAAGGATCATTTGCACCCATCTCGTATGAGATTCCCATAGACTAAAACCAAATCAGTTCTCTTGGTGAGTCAAGTCCAGGTGATATGTTCTCTAACATGAATCACCTAAGTGGTTGCTTTGGCATCACTATGCCAATAGGTGTGAGATCTCCTACTACTATCATATAGCATGAGCATAGCACTCACAAGTCTATCCACATATGATCAATGTCCATTCTTGACAATGTTATGATTTAGGATGTTTAATGATATCATTTATATGCATTAGTTTTATCTCACATCTTTTGATCAATCACTATTGCAAATGCATATAATGAGGACTCCTATCCAATTCTACCGAATTTATAAACATAAAACATAAGAAATAATAAAATAACTTCTTTATTATTATTAAAATAAATAATATAATAATACATTAATTCAATTCCATCCATATATGGTTGGATCTTGGGCACATATACTAATAGATTCTCGATTGGTACGAATATCGATTAGGAATTTGTCCGGAATGGGCTTGTCTTATATGGTAAAAGATGATAAACGAGTATTGGGAGGGCGAAACTGGTTTTAAGTTAGCAAATGATAGGTCATTTGGTTGATTTTCGTCCTATCGTTCACTAACCAATTCTAGTTTAGCCTTCACATATTTTATTTATTTTTTTCATAATTACACCCTTAATTTTCAATTCAATTTCACCTTATTAGCTTTCAATTTCAATCCCCATTTCATTTAAATACACCCTTATTTATATTAATTTTATCCTTAATTGACCTTCAATTTCAAATCTAGTTGTTACTAGTTATAGTCCTTATTCTCTTCAATTACATCCCAAATTAATTATTTCAAGAAAAAGTTCTTTTTTGTATTTTTGAGTTTTTATCTCGTTTTTATATTTTCATTTCCTTTTTTTTATTGAAAGATTGGTTTTATAATAAAATTTTCTTTTTTCTTTTGTTTTGTTTCTTACAATAATAAAATAATAAAAAATAAATCCCAAAATTAAACACAAAACTTGTAAAATTGACCAAAATAAACATGAAAAATGAAATAAAATAAATGAAAATAAAAGGAATAAAATTAGTAAAAAATACTAGAAAAATAACGAGAAAATAAATATAACCTAAATTTTAGGTTATGACAATTTGTAACGATCATCCCAATAAATGAAATGTCTTATCCCCCTTAACTAATACTTTCAATTTTAGTAGAGAGAGTGTGTGTCTTGTTTAATGGGTTTTGGTGGGTAGGTCATGGAGGAGAATAATAAAAATGGTATTAGGGGTTTGTAGTTTCGAGTGGAGATGGATTTTTTTATGAGTGATGGCTATGGCTAAGGAGAGTGGATTAGTGGTTGTTGATTTTGATAAGTGGTGGTTGTGTTAGCTAGAGGAAGTTGATTGGTGGTGGTTGCTATCGGTGTTGAGGATAATGGGTGTTGTGAGGGTGAACGAGCGAGTAGGTCTTAGTGGTTATAAGGTGATTGGGTAGTGCAGAGTGGTCGAGAGAGTTGATCGATGGTGGGCGATGAGGTAATGGAGGAGCTGGGAGATTATAATAGTGAGGGATTATAGCTAGGTGGTTATGGCGAGTAGACGTGTGGTAACTCGGATGGTTATAATATAGAGGTGTCTCGACTAGGTGGTCATTATAATGGTGTCTGCGATGGATTGGCATGGGAATTTGTGCTAGTAATGGAGAGGAAATTTTTTAGTGAAGGGAGATAAGACATATGGTATTTCATCTATCTAACCCCCTAATTTAATCCCTCTAATTCCGAACTTTTTAAAAAAAAAATTTTGGTAATAAGAGTGGAATGCTTAACCAACGTTGTTTTAAGTATTTGGTTTAACAATCAATTGAGTTAACGAGTTAACAAATAATGAAAAATTAGGAGATTTGAATAACATTTGCCCAAAAACTCGATATTTTGAGTTGAAATTATGCAAATTGGTGATGAAGGCCTAAAATTATGACATTATAATAGAACGTAAGCAATTTTTTTTTTTCATAAAACCAAGTTAGTTGTCTATTGATTCCATTCTTAATATGTTCTTAAATTTCCTTCTTGCCTCGTTTATTTATACCCCCAAACATGAAGGCAAATAAAAAAATATATAGATGCACTTGAGCTTTAGAATATTGTGATGAAGATACTAAAATAAAAAAATAAAAGTAAAGATACTTGATTAGAAAATTTGAATAAGTAGAGGTATTGAATTTTTATTAACTTTTTTTGAATGTAAAGCATGAAAAAAGTCAAATGAGTAGATGGCTATCTCGCATATCCGTATTTTTTCAATAAAATGTCTTCATTATTAAATTATTAAAAACATATCTAATAAATGAAGATGTGCCATCCTTATTATTAGACCCAACTATTCATGAAAAAAATAATAAATAAAAATTATTTAATAAAAAAGCAAAAAATAAACATTAAATAATAAAGATGCAAACTGTGTTGTGTACTTGAAAAACTTTCGACCCCTTCTTGCTTTTATATCTTGTTAAGAAATCCTCTAAAATAATTACTCAAAAAAAAAATAATAAAAAGGATAAATATCTATCATAGCCTTTTATTATCATTTTGAGTTTAGGATTCTAGGGTTTCTTAATAAAACATATTAATCCAAAAATAATAGTAAAAGTAGAAAATAATTTGTTCTTACATTTTCAATTTTTTTCCTAATCTTATGAATAATAGGTTTCGGAATAAGGATGACACATGTCCATTAATCATATTAGCACCCAATTTTTACCCTAAGTAATTTAATCCAATATATGAGCTTAAAAGAAAATATATATAAAAAAAGAGAATTATTCAAAAATAGAATAATTAGAGAGTTCAATTAAAAATTACAAAGTATGGGTACTAAACAAAACCCAATTGAGGGTGCAATGGAAAGGATTAAAATCCAATTTTTTAATTGGAAAAAGGGAAGGGTAATATTAAGGAAAAAATCAAGCAAATCAATGCTAAAATTAAAAATTGAAAAAAACCAAGGACCAAAAACAATGGTTGCCTAAGACCTCAAATTTTTCCTATAAATACCCAACCCATTTAGCTATTTAAGGAAACAGATCCCAAAAAAAGCAAGGAAAAAAAAAACCTAAAAAACCCGAAAACCTAGTTAAACGACTCCTAAGGAACCATAAGAACTCGAATAATTAATTTGGTTATCCACCGACATACCAAACTCCTTCTCTTTAATCGGTTATTCTCTAGTCAATTTTGACTCTAATCACCACACTAATGGATAGCCCATCTCTAGACCAACTTATCCCTATCGGTGAAAGGACTTCAAAGTAAGGAGAAATTGAAGTTAAAACCATCATGACTTGACCTATTTGGCGACTCGATCGTATAATGTAATTCTAACTAAATTACCGACTATTGCAACCACAAATAGTTGTTCAACTCCCTTGAGTAATTTCCTTTGGGAATCACAACTAAAATTAACTAAAAAAACAAATTAATCGATACCCGACTCGACTTGTTTTGTACAATCTAGAAAAATTAGTCAATCAAGGCCAAATTGGACACCCTAAACACCACAAAACACTCCCCTTATCCACATGAGTCAATTGATGTCCTCAAAATCCCTTAACATTATTGGAATCATCATCGAGAAAAGAAGGAGATTCGACCAAAACTTTGGAGCCTCCAATCTCCCTCCTCCAACATCAAAGTGACTATTACAACACCGTTGAGTTCACGATGACCTCCTCTATAACACAAGGTAGTTCACATATTGGAAAGACCATTAAACGATGATTTAGCAATCGATAGTGGTTGTTTCATCTTTTAAGAGCATTTTGGTAATTTTATATGTAGGGATATTTTACTCATTTCATAACTAACTAATGGTATTCTAGTCACCGTATAGCAACCTCCTCGATGCCTATAAATAGTTTTTTCCTCCTCCTCGACCGACTAAAAAAATCATTTTTAATCAAGATTGAAGGAAGTAAAACTAATCCAAATAAAGGGCTTCTAACATTCTCATGATGTTTGGATAATTCTTAAACTTATTTGAATTTCTTCAAATTATAAATGGATGGTGGAAGTGTTGTGTTATAAATGATTATGTTGTCAAATACTTTGTTTGAATATGCTTGAGATTTGTGTGCCTATTACTTGTTTGATGAAATATAGCTATTGATGTCTTCCTATTTATACGATCAAAGCTCGCATATGAGTTTTAATCAATTGTTTGTTGCCTTTCTATTTGTCAAAAATAAAGTTGTTAATGGCTTTCCACTTATATGGATCAAGCTGCATGGGGCTTCTAAATCATCTTCCTTGCCTTTTTATTTGTCATTAATGAAATTATCGATGGCTTTTGACCTATATGGATGAAGCTCGCTTGTGACTTCCAAATAATCTTACCTACCTTTTTGTTTGTCGGATATGAGGTCATTAGTGGCTTCTCACTTATATGGACGAAGCCGCCAATGGCTTCCAAATCATCTTAACTTCCTTTTGTTTATCGAAATGAAGTTACCAGGTGGTTTCCCACTTATGTGAATGAAGCTTCTTGAGACTTTCAAATCATTTTATCTAGCTTTTTGTTTGCTGGAAATAAATTTGTTGATGGCTTCTCCCTTTGTGGAAAAAGCTATTTACGGCTTCCAAATAATCTTACTTGTTAGTATGTGTCCCCAAGATCCAACCATTTTTGGATGAGCTTGAGTTAATGTATTATTGCATTTTTTACTTTAATAATGCTAAAGAAGTTATTCTATTAATTCTTATGTTTTATATTTATAAATTTAGTAGAATTAGATAGAAGTCCTTATGATATACATTTGCAATAGTGATTGATTGATGGATGTGGGACAAACACTAATGCATAAAAATGATATCATTAAACATCCCAAGTCATAGCATTATCAAGAATCGAGATTGACTATATGTGAATAGACTTATGAGTACTATGCTCATGCTATATGATAGCAGTAGGAGATCTCAAACCTATTGGCATGGTGATAGCAAGCACTTAGATGATTTATGTTAGAGAACATATCACCTGGACTTGACTCACTATAAGAATCCATTTGATTTTAGTCTATGGTAATCTCATACGAGATGGGTATAAATGGTCCTTAGACTTAAAGTCATCTCATTAGCGGACTTATACACTTTGACACTCGTTTCGATAGACCCATTAAAGGGTTGCACGTGGGCGATTTGTTAGGTACACTAGGAGTCTAATGGATGTAGGTGTATGATTAAGATAGGACATGTCATTCCTTGTATGTTAAAGGAGTTATCACATTGCACTTCGATAAATGTCCGCTTAAGAAATCTATGGCCATAGTAAGAGTACACCAATAGAGCATAGTTGGTTTACTCTAAGAGCTAAGAAATTTAAGAATCGAAGAAAATTTATGTGATCATAATCGAACAAGACTCATAACCAAATTCAAGATCACACTATGATAAATTGATTATGAGGACTGAATTGTATGATGATCACACTTCTCAAATGTAATAATAGATTAATTAATCCTCCTAGAGAATTAGATAATCATGATGTCTTGCTAGAGGCCAATCTTGATTTATATATCAAGAGATAAAATAGGAGTCTTTTGTTCTTGACACATTGCTAATATATCTAGAAGCTATTAAGTCACATGCAAAATTTTAAGTATTCACATGATGAATAAGAAGAAAAGATATTGAAAAACGTTTTCAATTGTGAAAGTTTCCTATTTTGGAAAAAGTTTCTAAAATGAAAATTTTCCTTAAATGGGAAGTTTTCTAAAATGAAAAGTTTCCTTAATTAAGAATTTTCCTAAAATGGAAAGTTTTCTATTTTAGAAATCAGTTTCATAATTTAGAAGTTGGTTACAAATTTGGAAATAAATAACCTAAAATAGAAATAAGTTTCCTAAATTAAGTTAAAGGGTATTTTAGAAAATTATTTTCTAATATAGACTCGTCTAAAATAATCTAAGATTATTTATTTGGATAGTCCGGATAAATAAATTAGGCTAGAATGGTTTTGGCCTATTAAGTTTAATTAAAAGCCTTAAGATATTTTGGTGGGAGGATAAATATCAACCTTATTGGATAAGGATGAATGTTTTAAAGATAATTATCAAAAGTCCACATGTAAAATAACTCATCACCCTTAAAGGATAAGGAAATAACAATCTAAAGTCATTTAGGGACTCATTTCTCCCCCTCTCCTTTTCCTTGGAGGACAAAGAAACTCTCCTACAAATATATAGGGGAGAGGGAGGTGCGACAATAAAAAAAAAAGGGAAAAAGAGAAAAGAAAAAGAGTTCGGCCAACCCTAAAAACTACTAGGGCCTACGACAAAGAGAGAAAAAAGAAAAAGAATATTTTCTCTAAAACCCTAGTGCACCATACTCTTTCCTTTTCTCTTAATTTTATTGAAAAATTACCTAGAAAAGATTTCTATAGAAAACACTCGCACAAATCAAAAAAGTTGATCTAGCACCCTATCAATTTTAAGTGCTTCTTGGTGGTACTTGGACTGTGTGGATCATCAATAGAGGTTGGACATTTGGATGAATTTTCCGATAAAAGAATTTAGATCTATACTATAAGAAGTAATTCTTTATTCATTGCGTTAATCCATGCATGTATGGTTAATAGATTCAACGACTTGATCTTGGGCACTTAAATGGAAGAAAATTTTATTTATTCCGCACCTCCATAGGATGTATGATCCTTTATTACCTACCTCAAATTTTATTTATTCTGCACCTCCATAGGATGTATGATCCTTTATTACCTACCTCTTTGTTTGTAAGAAATGAAGCTATTGGTGGCTTCCTATCTATGTGGATGAAGTTGCATGTGGCTTCTAAATCATCTTACTTGTCTTTTTGTTTTTAAAAAATGAAGCTATTAGTGGCTTTACACCTATGTGAGTGAATCTATCTATGGCTTCCAAATCATTTAACATGCTTTTTATTTGTTAGAAATGAAGTTGTTAGTGGCTTTTCACCTATGTGGATGAAGATGTCTACGACTTCTAAATCATCCGATCTATTTTTATGTTTGTTAGAAATGAAGTTATTGGTGCCTTCCCACTTATGTGGATGAAGTTGCTTATGGCATCTAAATCAATTTACCAACCTTTTTATTTGTTTGAAATGAAGTCGTTAGTGGCTTCCCACCTATATGGATGAAGCTATCGGTGGCTTGACTTGCTTTTTTACTTATTTAAAACGAAGCCATCGATGACTACTCACTTATATGATGAAATTGCTAGTGACTTCCAAACCAAATATCTACTCTTTACTCGAGCAAAATGAAATTATTAGTGATTTCCTACTTATGTGACAAAGTTATTGGTAACTTCCTAATTTCATGACTCAAAGTCATGGTGGCTTCCCATTTGTGTGTGTGAGGTTTTCGTTACTTGTCGTCCATGTAAATAAAGGCTATCAATCTTTAGAAACTCACTTAATTACTAATATAGGTCATGTTTGCTAAAGATAAGCCAAAATTCTAACCCTACCACCTTTTTCCTCTAAGTATGGGTATTGGCCTCTAATAGGCTCAACCCTAAATTACTCAACTATTCCATTCTAAAAAAAAAAAAAAATTCATTCAAATAGACATAAAAAATTTATCATAATGAAACTAGAATTTTATTTTCACATGCAAACAATGCGGAATTCTCTCACGTAGGATGGGATGCGGACAATGTTATATCTTCTCCGTACATAACTAGACCCTTATCCAGATATCTTTACAAGACTCCTTGCTCTAACGCATCCCCCATAGGCCCATATCAATAAAATGGTGACTTCACTAGGGACATATCATGGTAGGATCAAGATTTGAATGTCTATGTTAATAAATCTCTAGTTATTTATTATGCTTCTATGTCTATATGTTTTAAGTGAGTAGTTACCATTTAATTGTTTACCTATTTTTATGTTATGAAAATGTGTACGTATATATAAGGGTGTTGTTTGTGTTTTATCTTCCCCTTATATCTTTTTATCTTCCTCTTTTAGCTTTTTAATATAGTTTCTTAGTTTTAATTTTTGAGATTGGACATGGAGTAATGCCTCACACACATCACTATATAATTATAAGCTGCTATTTACTTTTGCCTTGGAATCTAGAGAGTTAGTAATGGTGCATCGATGGGTTTTACCCTAGGCAAACATTCACAAAACCTTAAGTCTTCTTACTAACCGCCATTGGTGATGGGTAATCGATGATTTTTATGATTGCTAATGTTGTTGGAGATAGTCCTAGTAATTCTACTAAAGATTTGCTAGGCTAAAATGTTCCTTTTGAGATATAGATAAAGCCTACTTATTCATATAATGGCTAAAATCAAATTTTAGGACCATTAGTTTCGACTAAATGCATTAGGCAAGTCGAATGTGTTTGAAACCTTGACTAATATAACTAGGTCACAAAATTTTAGGATGGGCCACAAAAAAGTTCAAACTCGGTTCAAGCAAGCATTAGCCAAAGCATTAAAAGGTTACCGATGTGAATAATCATATCTTTAAACATACCGCAAGCATTCTCATGGATGATGAAATCAAAAGGAAGGAACTCTTTTGTCACCCTTCATAGATGACTACTCTATATCCAATCACAAATATCTATATTTTATGTTAATATTATTTATATTCTTATGTTTTGTTGTTTTAGCTGGATAAATGTTAACACTTAATTGTTGCCCTTATTTTTTTACTTTTATTTTTATTTTCATTGAAAGATACTAAAAAAATGAAAATGAAATGAGTACCAAAAAATGAAAAATGGTAAATAAAACAAAATGCTAAGCAAAAGAACACCAATTGGAACAATTAGCTTAGGTTAATTTTAAAAAGAAGGCTGATTGAAAAAATGCAAAGTTTGGAAGTAATAAAAAGGATAAATAAGGGCCCAATTAAAAAAATCAAAACTTATGTCCATTAATTTAAATAAAGAGGGGCATAATTGAAAGAAATCAAAAAGAAAAGTCCTAATTAATTAAGATTTAAAGGTCTCATCGAAACAAAAACCAAGATCGAACTTAAATTGATGTATCATGGATGATCAAGGACCAAATTGGATTTTTGTCAAAAAACCTAACGATTACCTATTCCTTGCTTTTTTAGGTATATTCCACTTTTCATCACCACCTTCTTTCAACTGCCTCTCTCTCCCTTACTATTACAACTTCTCCTTCACTAACATGCCTCCTAACAAACCACTAGAACCCCTCCATCTCCTCTCCAACGTATCCCCTTTACAAACCACTATAGCCCCTCCACCTCCTCCTCCTTCTAAGCTTCACCAACTCTTCCTCGCTAACTTCACAAGAGCATGCTCCCGTATGTTTCCCTATTTTTCTAGCTCACACACAACTCCCATCTTAAGCTAGCATGTAGTATACTACAACTACTATCATGCTTACACGTATGCTAGTTCTAGTAAGTTTCTTGTGTATAGGAGGTCCTCCCAAGCGCATAGCATAATAACATGTGACACCCAAGCCAAATAAATTGGTTGATAACTTTTCACTTATGTAATAAAGTTATTAGTAGCCTATCAAATTCATGACTCGTGATCATTAGTGGCTTCCCATATGAATAAGTGAAGTTGCCGATGACTCACTGTTTATGCCAATAAAAGACTATCCATCTATAAAAACTCATCAATTTATCGATAATAGGTTGTGTTTTCTAATAACTAACTAAAATTCCAAATCCCCCCACCTTTCCTCTTTGGGTAGGGGCATTGGCCTTAGATCAATTTGAATCCCCTAAACTATCATGTTTTACGACCAAACTATCCTATTTAATACCCAAACTACCTTGTTTTATTTTTTATTTTTTCAAAATAGACTCATTTAAATTGGCATAGAAATATAACATTAAAATTAGATTTTTTTTTATGTTCATACGCAAACAATGCAACCTACCATAAGTAGAACGTAATGACGATGATATTATATCTTTCTCATACATAATCGATCTCTTAACTAGATATCTATGTAGACTAGTATGTTTAGGGTTTTTTTAGTTTTCTCTAATTAGCTAGGTGGTGACTCCTTGTTGTAACCCCTTTATAAGGCCAGTGTTGACGGAATGATGACTCCACTAGAGACTTGCCATGCTAGGATCAACCTTGGAATACCTATCTTCATAAATCTATGGTTCTATTATGCCTTTATGCCTACCTGTTTTGAGTGAATGATTGTCATTTAATTGTCTATCTATTTTTGTGTTATGAAAACATGTCTATATATATGTTTTCTATGTTATTTTTTGACAAATTTAGTTGTTTAATTTATATTCTTTCATTTCATATTTTTAAGACTCGTATATGGAGTTGTGCCTCATATAATATAATATATAATTTTAGCTATCATTCTTACTTACCTCAAGATTTAGTGAGTTAGTAGTGGTGCCCTATGGGTTTCACTCGAGTTAAACACTCATGAAACCTCAAGCCTTCTTACTAGTTGTCATTGGTGATGGGTAATCGATGATTTTTTATGAATGCTAATATCATCGTATAAAGTCCTATTGATTCTACTAAAGACTCCCTAGGATAGAAGGTACCCTTCAAGATTTAGATAGAGCATGCCTATGCATGTAATGGCTAGAACTAAACTCAAGGACCATCTCTCCTTATTTAAATGCACTAGGCAAGTTAGACATGTTAAAAACCTTAACTAAAATAATTTGCTCATTATGTTTGAAGATGGGTGACAAAAGAGCTCAAATACGGTTTAAGCTAGCATCGATCTTTCAAACAAAATCCAAAACCCTTCAACGAGTAGAGGGCGACTACTTTTAAAAGGGATTTCAAAGTAACCATTAGCCGATAACCAAATTGTAGTCAATTATTAATGACACCAAAAAACTCCTTAAATGTTGGAAGCTCTTAACTATTGATGATAAATAGGTGTTCAAGCATAAATACAAAAAATTGGTTACATTAATAAGGATACCACTCCAAAAGCCTATATTGAGTGCTCTCATCTATCTATAAGACCCCTCACGTCGACACTTCACTATGGAAAATATAACATGACTCCTAAAATAGAAGAGTTCCACCGAGTTGCTATAAATGTGGAATCCCTCGTATCAAGCCTAACTCTATCGTCAATGTAGTAAATTAAATCAAGCATCATATTTAGCTTACTATAGAAATTTTCCTTGGCTCCCTTTAGTTGAATCAATAGGATGTATCGGTTATCCCGATAGCATAGTGTCTAGGCAACTTGGATATGAGTCAAGCATTTCAAGAACAATTGGTTTGGTCGACTTCAAACAAAACTTCAAAAAAGGGGTTGTGCTTTCTTTTTTAAGTCATATCACATAAGACTCGGTTAGCATGTAGAATAGTGGATGGTAAAATAAATGGTGGTGAGATAGCCACTACTCGAAGCTTATCCATCGTAGTAAGCTATAAGGGTAAAAGACTTGAGTCATCAAACAAACTAAGGTCAAGATAGACAAGTTTTGATACATGACCATCAAGCCGATCTAGAACCTTTAATCCTTGTTAGGGTCTAAAATCTTATTGAACCATAAAAAAATAGGATCGGCCGATCCATCCAAGGAAGAAAAATACTCTCTCCATAAGCTCCAAGTGTCTCATCTACCCAACAAGTGGGAAAAAAATAGAAAAACAAATGATCCTCCAAAATTGATTCCTGCAGACTACCACAATCTTTACATTAATATAGAGCTATGCAAGATAGAGCGTTCAAAGCTAGCTAATGACCTAGCTAAGGAAAAAAAAAAACAAGTAAAAGATAACGAAAAGTGCTAGATTTAGTGTGAGATTTAGAAACATGGCAAAGCATAGCTACTAAGAAGGAGTACTGAAAACTTATTTGTCACCAAGCTAAAGCAGAAATGGATTCCAAGTATGCCAAGTTTAACAAGCCATAGTCATGATATAGGCGGGTTGAACATGAGTTGGAAAGTCTAGGGGTACAACTATAGAAGCTTAGAGAAGACAATGTCAACGAGCAAATATCTCTAGACGTCGAATGTAGCAACCTTTAGGATTTGACAAAACTAATAACGGAGGCTCAAAGTCGAATCATAGGACTCAAGAAAGAGAAACAACATTTGAAAGGAGAACTACTTAAGTTATCTTCATATCGGGCCACCTTACATAACAACTTGTCTCAAGTTAGTACCAAGCGAGGCTAATACTTGGTTATCCAAGATAATCAAGAAAAAGAGGTCTATAATGAAGCTATAGCTCCACAAGAGCAAAGCATGGCCATCATTTAGCATAGAGTGAGATATTATCATGACCCCATGAATGACTACGTAAGAGATGTGACTACTTGCTATTTGAAATGGTTAGACAAGAGAAGATTTTTAGAGTTTGATTTGAGTTCCCGTGCATGTAACACCCCCAACATAGGACCTAATAGGTTGAGCATATTATCATCGCTAACCCACATTCAAATGCAATGAAAGTAAGCTAATAAGATACTATGATCTTTCTATACCTTATTTAAGTAAATTTATATTGCATAAGTCCTTTATTAATGGTTAGGTCTTATACTTTAACAAAAAAGTCATTATAAATTTTTTGTGTCTAACCTCTCGGTAAAAATAACATACATTTGTGCTCATTAGGCAATCTCCCATATGTAGGCATCCATATTTTAGACATTTCGAGTCACCTCGATCTTCTACCCTTTGAAGCCTAATATGTGTCTTTTCTCTAATTTGGGTTGAAAGGCCTCTTTCTACTAGTTTTTCCTTCGAATTTGTTTGGAGGAGTTCCTCCCCTTTTCATACTTGGTGGTGGCACACGAGTGGTTTCCTTCGGTCCACATCGACTTCACGTGCCTTTCGTACCATATTCTTATAAGTGTTAGTTGACATCCGAACAAAACTTTGTATTTCAGCTTTGAGACTATGAAGGAAGTGTACTTTATTTCTTTCCTCGCTTTTGGTGATGAAAGTAGCATGATGACAATCATGCTCAAATTTATGAACATATTTAATAACCGCCATGTTGCCTTGCCTAAGTTGGAGTAACTCCTAAATTTTATGGGACTTCACCACGTCAAAAAAGTATTTTTTTCATTAAACAAGTGTTTGAACCGACTCTATGTGAATCCCTCATCACTTAGTGATGCTTTTACGATTTCCCACCAACTGCGTGCAACAACGAGTCAACATAAAGGTGGTGCATGCTACCCACTCCACATCACTCATGTCCAAGTATTCGAAAATAATCTCCAAGGACTTAATCCATTCCTTCATTATATTAAGATTTGGTCCGCCCCTAAATTTCTTCATATTGAACATTTGGAATCACTCAATTATTTTGGTCCATTGTGGTTGATGTGTCTTGATTAGACCTCATCAAGGTGCTTCCAATATCCTTTATATATGTTCCTTATGTCTCTCTTATTGTCATTCCATCATCTTCTACGACCTCCTAAATAGCTCCATCAATTCTCCTTCTTGATCGCCTAATACTTAGCTTTACCCTACATTATTACTAGTGTTATTATTACCTCACTTTGGCAACATGGTATTTCCCTCTTTTAATTACGTACATACATAATATTTATTTAGTCATTCATATCATATTATAACTTTGCTTTCTAAAGTAACATCGCATCATTCTCAATCATGACATACACAACAAATAATTATAACTATCATTTATTAAACATACTTACTAATTATCGAAGGTCACCACCCATGTATCCGGGATGTGATTGGGAAAAAACGCTCCGATACCATGTCTATAACACCACCAACCTAAGACCTAATAGGTTGAGCATATTATCGCATTAACCCACATTCGAAGTACAATGAATGTAAGCAAACAAGACACTATGATCTTTCTATACCTTATTTAAGTAAATTTACACTATGGAAGTCCATTAATAATGGTTAGGTCCGATACTTTAACTAAAAAGTTGTTATAAATTTTTTGTGTCTAATTGATTTATTCATATTCTTTAAACTACCTTGTTGGATTTGTGACTATTTATTAATTTAATTCCTTTCTAAATTAACTACTACGATTTATTTAGATATAATTCCTTTTTATCATTATTATTATATTGCATATTTTCTTTTCGTTTATTACTCTTTTTACTTAATGAGTGCTTAAGAGCTTAGTTGAATTGTCTAATGGTGCTAGCATGCAATAGATAATTTAAACTAATTACGCTAACACCATTACACTACCATTTTACTATTAGTGGTTCGATTACATACATTCAATATTTACATACAACATCGGTTTTATACCAACTACTATAAAATTTCATTATTTATTACAATGTCATTGCTTGCTCCTACCCATTCATATACCGATTCATAACTTTAACTACTACATAAAAGAATATAGTCATTACTATAAAGTAAACTTAAATACCCAGTATAACTAGAGCCATCGTGTCTATCGAGTCCATGCGCTAACTACATCCCACATATATGCGATGGATGCATCCTCGGTAGTCGGCTCTAATGTCATAAACACTATCTTTACCTAGATTAGCTACATCACAAGCATATTAGTGAGCGATAACTCGGTAAGTCAACCAATGCATGTAATATATGTATATGCATGTATAAAAGATGGGTATATGCATAATAAATTCTCTCTCTCTCTCTTTGTTTTTTTTTCTTTTTGTAAACATTTCATAAAACAATCTAAAATTACTTCTTTTTTTTTTTTTATATCTTTGGACATGTCCCATTTAGGCACTTCGGGGTTTTCATAATATATATCTATTGAACCGAGACCCATCCACGGACACGTCTTACCGAGCTCTAAAAGTGCACGTCTACATTTGGCCAACCCCGAACCATCACCATTTCTATATGAAAAACCCTTGAAGCTATTTTCTCAAAGAAATCCTTAATGTCATGAAAAACCTTTTTCCTTTCAAATAATTCCAATCATTATCGAAAAATCGTGACATAAAATACATTTTCATGACTTGAAACACCTTTCATAACTTTGGCATGCTTATGCATTTTAAATGAAAATGCATAACTAATATTGATTCATAAATGCATGTCCTAAATGGTCATGTAGCCATGTCATGAAAATATATATTAAATTGGGCAGCATAACGACATTAATAACATTACCTCATATCGACCATTCCTACCATCATATACCATACCATACCATTTAAGAACACAACTTCTCAATCAAACACATTTCAACCATATGCCATATTCATAATTCAAAGATAATAATTCACCATTCAAGAACTCCATTAAACTTGAAAATCAAGCAAACCCATTCAAAATTCCATTTTTCTTCTTTAAGGTCGAATGATGCCCTATTTCAAACTATCTATTTTCTTTTCATTTTTTTATTTCCATTATACCTTAAATGGTCTTAACTCTTAGCCCAATATAATTAGGTATGGTTTAATTGAATTATTAGGTGTTAATCTTAGTTTGGGCCTTAATGGGCCTAAGCATCGGTTTGACTAAAATTAGTTAATTTTTAGGCTTTGATGAAATTATTTAGCTTAAGTGATTTAATTGCATCATTTATAGTAGGAAATACCTAATTTAACCCTTCAAAGCCAATTGAAATCTAAAACTATAAAGTTCTCCATTTAGACTGAATGCCTTCCAAGTCTAAACCTTAATGTTTCTTCTCATTTTATTCTATAAATTTAATACTAAGTAGCCTAAATACACTTCAACCGTATGGATCAATTTAATTGACATTTAGGGTACAAATTTCTACCCAAACTCGTATTGGACCTAAATTGGGCCCAAGCCCATTTAATTAATTTTCTTCAATTTCTACAAAATTTTTCATTCCTACAAATCAAAACATGCTCATTCAAGTGTAAATTAACCATCAAATCATAAATTAGATGCATGAAACTCAAACACTAAATATTACTATTTAAATTGAATATACCCCTTGCATTTTCATGAATTTCTCTTCAACTAAAGTCTAATTTTTTATTTCTAAATACTAACTCAAACCTAATTAAATCATATTCAAATGCTAGAGCATCAATTACATGAAGGCAATAAAAACCTCCAAATTAAGGATTTGGGTCGAATAGGATACCTTAAACAACCTTAGGAATTTTTTGATTTTAAACCTAAATTTCAAGCTCAATCAACCTATTTCTATCCTAATTGCATGTATTACAAGTTTAAAATCATTTATCCAAAATTTGGTTCATCAAGAACTCTAACCCTAATTTGTCTTTAATTAAGCAATTAACTCAAAATTAAGCAATTAAACATAAAATTGACATGAATTGACATGCTTGTGATGTAGGTGAGGTTAACTTACCTAATTGAGCTCCAATTCAACCTTGGAAAGTTGGATTGTTTGAAATTTTTCCTTCTCCTTCTTTTGCTTATAGACTTGAATTAATTCTTTAAAATTTCTCCTTCAAAAACTTTGGCCCCCAAGTTGAAATTCAAGTTGAATCCATTGATTTAGAGGGTTTAAATTTTATTTGAAGTGTTTTGGGTGAATTTTAGATGGAATTTTTGCAATAGTCTCCCTTGTGTTTTCCTATTTTCTTCATATTTTGAATTTTTCTAGCAACACTATTTATAGGCCAATTTTGTAGACTTTTTGACTTGATCTACACCTTTAATTTGGGTGACTTTTAGCCCTTAAATTTAATTTCCAATTATAAATTTTCATTGAAATTTTCATTTGGCCAAAGTTTTGGCTACTTATACCTCTTTTCATTTGATGCATCCATCTTGCTTGATTTTAGCCACAAATTTTACTGGAACTCGGACTCACTTATAGCACTAAGTTGGCAAATTTTGGTGGAAAAATAATTAATTTTGGTCCCTCAAATTGCTAAAAGTTTATGTGGCCTACTCATTCCCAAACCCTTAATTTATAAAAAAAAAATCACTTTTAATCCTCCCTTTTTAGTTTTTATGGCCAACTTTTGTCCTTCAAATTTCTAAAGAATTTAATTTAAGAACATAGACTTTTAATTTTGTGTAATTGAATCCTTAATTTTATGTAATTTAGTCCGTAGAACCAAAATTGCATCCTATCCCTTTTAAAATTCCAATTTATTTCCATAATAAATTCAAATATTTATAAATAGAATTTCATCTAAATTTTTATAATTTTATAATTTCATTTAGGCATACAAATAAATTATTTAGTGTAAAAATTACACTATTTCCTATAAGAAATATTCCCTAGATATTGAAAAAATAATTAAAATTTATTTGACCCCCTACATAGCCTCGAATGATTTTTCCATGCCCTTAAAAAAAATTCTCGTCCCTTTAAAATGTTCAATTTAATTTTTTCTATCTCTAAAACACTATTTCTATGCATAGAATTTCAAAGAAAATATTCACACCATATGAAAAAATTCACATAATCATATAAAATAATACAACGCCCCTCTAAAAAATATTCTAAGCAAACAAAACAATTTTTATGCGTAAATAATGTGCTTTAATTAACTATTTCATGTGAGAACTACTATTCATGCATTATAGAATCAATAAAATATTTCTTAAGCATGGAAAAACTATTTTAACTATTCTAAATGTTCTTTTAAGTTCCTAAGGATAATTTCTCACCCTTAAAATATGTTTCATATGTATTTAATATTAAATTTTTATTTAATTCAGTTTCAACGAGTACTAGTTATTATAAGGTAGTTCACTCCTTTTACTTATATTTCATCTTCCATTATATGAGTTTCCTTTTTTTTTGTTATATAAAAGAAAGATGTATTACGAACTATCTTAAGCATTCGAACTAATCATTTTGAATATTCGGTTAATAAAAGCATCACCATCTTTCTATATATGGTTTGTCTATTATTCTTATTGAAACCTCACCCAACAAGTTGGGCAAGCCAATCCTATTTAATGATCCTATCGGGAAATGACATCGACTTGCACTTTTTAATAAAATGACTCAACTTACTTGAGAATTTGATAGGCTAAATGGTTATTCCGAAATTGAACGAAAGAAGGAAATCCAATAATTATTGATGGGAATTTCATATCTAATCTCGAATGTCGTTCATATTAATATGTTACAAATGCATTGCATTTTGTTGCTTTTGTCTATATAGAAATATAGGTCCTACTTGGTAAAATCATAGTTCCTCCAATAATTTATAATATAGATTGAGAGTAAAGATAGAGAATAAAGAAAGAGCTCAATTGGAGCAAGCCCATCGATAAGAGGTAGGAGCACCGAAGACGAAGTTGTAAGGCTTACTACTCTATTCAAACAAAGCACTGCAAACACGAGCTTGTGTCGAGCCACCTCCTATCCTTGATATGGCCTAATCATCTACTAGTGCCCTCGAAGTGCCATTTTCCATGCTTTTGCTCGCTTCCCGAGTGAGTAGCTTAGATGCCTCAATTTTTCATGCCCGAATAATAGAACACCACCATTGCCAATTCAGCCCATACATCAATGTCGAGGGATATGCCCGAATCGACCTCTTTGAAAACTTTTACTCTGTTGTGACCATACATGGTTTGGACTCAAATAGCCCCCACCATTGATCTAATGAATAATGACCACATGAAAGAGAAGATTTTTATAGAACTCAAAGCAAAAACATTTACTACCATCAAAGAGCGAATTCGAGCCATTAAAGGTGTAGATGTGTATTGCCTTCTTCCGACAACGGACAAATGCTTCTAGTCAAATGTTGTGATCCCAAAGAAATTTAGACTACCTAAGTTTCCTAAGTATATAGACGATTGATGCTCGAGGACCCACATAAGGGTATACTTAAACAAGATGGCCAAGTAGCCAACGATGAGTCTATACTAATTCACTTTTTCCTCGAGAGTCTAGAAGGGTTTACTCTCACTTGGTTCATTGACTTAGACCGAACAAGATAAAAAAGCGAGAGAGATTTAGTTTAGGCTTTCATAAGGCGGTACAAGTTTAACTTTGAGATAACTCCGGATAGGTCTATCCTATAGTCAATAAAAAGGGTGCCAAGGAGTCTGCTAGAGAGTACACTCAAAGGTGGTAAGAAATGAATTTAAGAATTCAACCACCATTTCTATAGAGAGAATTTGTCACACTCTTTATAAATATTTTTAAGCTATCTTATTATGACTATCTATTAAGTAATGGATCTAACAATTTTATTAAGATAGTATATCTACTACTAATCGAATCGAACGAGGCCATTAAGGCAAGAAGAGTGTCGAATTTTGTTGAATCAAGCTTTAAGATAAGTAATTTTAGAAAGAGAAAAGAAGGCATTAATCAAGTTAAAGGTTGATCTTTTGACCAAGAGGTTATTGGAAAGCCCCATGGAAGGTCAATAGTCAATTTATATGACGAGGAAACATGGCAAACCTAGTTTATTAATTCATAGCACCAAAGCATGTTATGCCTACTAATGTTGTTAGTTTGATAACCCAATCTCCAATCCTAACACAACCTTAGATGCAAACTATTCCTAGAAATTTATTGGCATTCAAATAGTTCAATAACTAGTTGGCCTTGTTCAACCAGGATGATCAAAGGAATACTAGGTGAGAACCATATAGAAACATCTTATCATCTCTCCCTATCTCCCTAAGAGACCTATTTAAGCATCTGGTTACCATAGGTTAGTTCACTTTAGTACATATATCTCCAATGCAACCACCATATCCAATATGGTATAGGGTAAATAAGACTTGTGAGTACTATGGTGGTATAACTAGGCATAATATTAAAGACCATGTTAACTTAAAGAAGTGGGTCAAATCTTTAATTGACCAAGGATGGATTACATTTGAAGGCACATCTAGGTCTCTAAATGTGAAATCAAACCGATTGCTAAATCGTACTTAGAGCTAGAGAAATAAACATAGTGTCATCTAATGATAAGGCATATGACAAAGAGGGATTGAGCTTGAAAATTTCCAAATCTAGATCTGTTTAACATGATGGATACTAAGGGTGTTGATATGAAACTCTATAATTCATAAGCTCTTGTTAATCCTAAATAGTACTATAGGTTTTACAAGACAAGAGGCACGACATTGATGGTCGTGTCAAATTCCATCATCCGGTCCATACCATGTTGATACTAGGGACTTTAAGGATGGAAAGGAAAGAGGAAAGAGTCAAAGTCAACGCGGTATCTTCGATAATTATACCAATAACTCTATACTTTTCATATATGAGTTGACTAAAATGCGTCCAATGAAACTAGTTCTAAAAATGCCTACTTCTATAAAGATTGATTATCAAACTATTCCTTACAACTATAGACCTTTTAGTAAGTCATATGCTATTATGAAAATCTCTACTGATGGGACAATAGATGCCGAGGGAGTTCTACATACGAAAAGGTGCTTCACCCTTAAAGAGTTAAGAATAAAAAAATGTAGGGCATCAAATATACTCCTTTAAACGCAGAAAGGCCATCAAAGATAAAGAAGTTGAGCCATCCTATATGAATTTTGAGATGAACAAGCTGATTAAGGATTATAAGATTGTGGAATTTTTAAAGTTGATGAAGCATAACAAGTACAATATAGTGGTTCGGTTAAACAAAACTCTTGTATGTATATCCTTTCTATTGTTGATCCTAAACTCCAAGCCTCATTGGAGAGCACTTCAAAATATTCTTAATAAATTATATGCTTCATAAGACATCTCCTCCGATTTAATGGAACACTTGATGGAATGGGTACATGACACCAACTACTTGTACTTCATTGAGGATGAATTAGGACCTAAGGGGATCAAACATAATAAGGCCTTGCATATCATTATCAAATACAAGGATCATGTACTTAAAAAGGTACTGATTGATAGTGAGTCTACCCTAATTGTGATGCCAAAATTTGTTTTAGGTAGTTTGCTAGTTGATTCTTCATATATGAGGTCGACCAAGATGATGACATGAGCTTATAACGACACCTCCACCAAATTATTAGAGATATAAAAATCGACCGGGTATTGGACCACACCAGTTTCAAACCACTTTGAAAGTGATCGACATCCATCCTTCCAATAGTATGTTATTAGGAAGGCTATGGATTTATTTTGTAAGATTTTTCACATCCTTACTTCACTAAAGACTCGAAATATATAGTCGATGAAAAACTAAGCACTCGTAAAGGCCAGAAGCTATGGCCATAAATAAGAATATGGCAATCCCACACATTAAGGCGAAGGGATTAGTAAAGAGAACTCCGTATGCTTTTGACGTTAACATGGAGTTGGTTCTCAAAAGCTTATAAGCAAGAGCCTCTAAGCTGCATAGTGCTATGAAAATGGCGACAAAATATATGATAATGGCTAGTTTATGATTGTTTTGCATGGATAATAGCTTGTCTAATGATTGCAAGCTTGTGAAGTGAGGGATGATTGACCAACTTCTTAGGTTGGGAGACAAGCCATCTAGGAAGAACTATCGAGAGGATGGTCGAATTGAAAAAGAAGAAGAGATTAACTTATATTGAGGGGCAAGATCCCAACTATGGAGTCATTGACATCCCTCATATCCGCACTACATTTCCACAATTTTCATTTGTGGCATTTATGGATGATGAGAATTTTGACTTGAGTAACATCTTTAATGACATAGCAATCAATAACTTAGGGGTATTAGTGACTAAAGATAGTGATTAGTGCATACCATCAACATCGGCACCGATCGATTTGATATGGTGACTCTTCCAACTCTTAGCATCAACATGATGGAGGAAGCTTTCAACATTGATAGGATCATCCGAAAGTATGTTGAAAATGAGGAGCTAACCAATTAATCCAAGAAAGAAACATCGGACTTCTACAAGGTTGAGTAAATTTCTTTTTATCATGTTTTACTTTGACCTTCTAGATGAATTCGGCTTGAATCCCGGAAAGGAACTTTTGGATGTAGAGCATGGTCTTTTTCATATATAATACTAATACATAAATTATGTGAAATTTCATTTTGAAATTATCTTATTTGCATTCTTTTTCTCATCCCTTTATTTTCTCTTTTAATTTATTCTAGAGACATACATTATGATCACCTTTTTAAAAAATAAAAATGATTACCCTAAATTTGATGAAACTTTAATTGTAATGGACGAAGAAAATTAGGGAGATGATGGCATAAAAGAATTCATAAAACTAGAAGAATTATCAAAACACTCTATAAAACTACATCAAGAAGAATTAAAAGTTATGAATGTGAGGACTAATGAGAACGAGATAGGACCTAAATGGAGGATGTTGAAAAGGAAATCCTAATTTCACTTTTGAGAGAATACTTTAATTTATTTGTTTGATTATATACCGACATACCAAGGTTAGATACCGAGATAGCATAGCAGAGATTACCTATGAACTCGGGGTGTAAACCAATAAAGTAGAAGTTGAGAAGGGTAATGCCGGATATATTACTAAAAGTAAAAGAAAAGATTAAAAAGCAATGGGATATCAAATTTCTAAAAGTGATTGAATACCCTCAATGGATATCGAACATAGTCATGGTGGGTAAGAGAGATGAAATCCAAATATGTATGGATTATCAAAATTTAAATAGAGCCAATCCATAAGATGACTTCTTGTTATCGTATATCGATGTCTTAGTCGACCATACCATAAAGAATACCACTTATTCATTTATGGATGGGTTTTTAAGGTATAATCAAATCAAGATGGTAGTAAATGACAAGGAGAAGATGATATTTGTCACACCTTAAGGAACTTTTTGCTATAAGGTTATGCCTTTTGGATTGAAAAATGCTAGAGCTACTTACCAAAGAGTCATAGTTACCTTATTCCATGACATGATGCATAAAGAGGTTGAGGTTTATATGGATGATATGATTGCCAAATCTTAGAAAGAGGAGGATCATACTTTAATAATGAGAAAGCTATTTGAGAGACTAATAAAATACTAGGTGAGGTTGAATCCTACGAAGTGCACTTTTGGTGTGAGGTCCGGAAAATCACTTGGTTTCATAGTAATTAATAAGGGAATTGAAGTTAATCTTGATAAAGTTAAAGACATCTAGAGTATGCCTTCATCGTCAACTAAGAAGGAAGTTAGAAGCTTTCTAGGTTGTTTGAATTATATCGCTTACTTCATCTCTTAATTAACCAATACTTATAAGTCAATATTTAGACTATGAAAGCAAAATCCTAATGTATAGGATGAAGACTGTCATGAGGCATTTGACCGGATCAAGTAATATTTATAAAATCCATCGCTATTGGCACCACTCGTACTAGAAAGACCTTTGATTATGTACACGTCACTCGATAAAAATAGTCGTGAGAAGTGTTTTGGGATAGCAAGATCAATTAGAAAAGAAAGAACATGCCATCTACTATTTGAGTAAGTAGTTCACCGACTCGTGAGTTGACATATAATGCATTGAAAAAGATATGCTACGGTTTAGTATGGTGCACATGACGACCTAAATAGTACATGCTTTATTAAACTACTTGGCTAATCTCAAAAATGGATTTACTAAGTACATCTTTGAGAAGCTATACCTCTCTAGTCGGATTACAAGATGGTAAGTCATGTTATTTGAATACGACGAGTGTATACATGATAAGGAAGGAAGTGAAAGGAAGTGCTATAACTAACCATTTAGTAGATAATACAACGAGATGACTATGAGCCTTTAAGATTTGATTTTTTGGACAAATCAATTATGGTGGTAAAAAAAAAGAGTCAAAGTTGAAGGATGACGTATGGGTCTTATATTTTGATAAGGTTGTCAATGTGTTAGGAAATGGTATTACATCGGTCTTGATTTCATTGAAAGAGAGAGTTCCTTATGGTAATTAATTTGCATTTTGAATGCATAAATAATATTGTTGAGTAAGAAGTATATATGCATGGCTTAGAAGCAATCTTAGAAATAAAGATAGGCAAACTTGATACATACAACGACTCTTTGCTCATAATTAGTCAAGTGAAAAGAGACTAACGGATAAAAAATAAAAAGATAAAGCCATACTAGAAATACTTAACAAAGTTAGCCAATTAGTTTGAAGAGATTAAGTTCACCTATTTGGGTAGAGAGAAGAACCATCTTGTCGATGCACTAGTGTAACAACCCAAATTTTATTTTATTTTTATTTTTATTTTTATTTTTATTATTTTTATTTGGGACACAATTGGATTTAAAGAAAGGTATAATTGAAGTAATTTGGGGTCTAATCGAACCAATTAAAAAATTTAAAACCTAAATTGCTTCTTACGGGGACCCAATTAATAAGATTGTGTTGAAATTGTACCATAAAAGGGCGTAATTGCTAAAATCGAAATGCATAGGATCAAATTGGAATGTTGGAGCAGTACAATAGGACTAAAATGGGGAGGATGACATGTCGTCCACTCCAAATCCAGATTCTCTCCGAAAATCCTTGGGAGAATCCGTCAAATCTTCCACCAAATTTTCCGTTTTGATTGTGCATTAATCATTTATTCTTGGCCAAAATCAATACCAACAGAAAGCAATGACCAAATTTTTTGTTTTGATTTCATATTAATTATAAATTAAAGTGGAAATATTTTGATAAAAAATTCGGGATTGAGATTTGATTCTAGGAGAAATTCGGGAAGTTTTGGCTATAAAACGGGTTTGATTTTACGGAACGGGAGGAGGAAAATTGGGGGGAGGAATTCGGTTTGAGGGAGAATAAAAAAATCAAGGAAAAGGATTTTGTTTTGAAATTCTAGTTGCTGCATTTTTCTAGGAATTTCGGGGACGTTCTTCGTGTTCTTGGTGGTCTTCAATTCAAGGCATGAGTTTATCCACTCGTTGTGCTTGTGACCAAATCATTTTGGTTATTCTGAATTTAGCTTTAGTCATCAAGAGATTCCTAGCTTGAATTTATAGGTTTTTGCTGGTTTAATTTCGGTGTCTTTTTTTTTTTTTTGAAATTTTCTGAGCGGGTTTGGTGTTACGGGTTCTTGTTCATTCCTGCAGCTTCCGTTGAACACTCGAATTTCAAATTTGAGGTTTGATACAAACATCCTACGCCGGCTAAGGACTTCTCGATCGGTTTGGAAGTCACCCCAAAATCCTTTCTTTTTATTTTCAATTCAACCCACAAATTAATACTCACTATTTGTTCGGAACTTCAAGTTAGTTTTATTTTCCCTTTCATCTCACCTCGCTTCAATCACCTTTTATTTTTGTTATTTAATCTCTTATATTTCGATCTATGCCATAAGATGAGACAATGGAAAATGGCTCAACAAATGACATCTTTAGTATGTTGGTTCTAAAAATAAAAAAATGGAAAATAGAGAGCCCGAAGAACAAGAGTGGAAACGGTTAAAGGTTGGAAAACATGGGTTTTGATCTAAAAAATGGAAAATAAAATAGATGAAACTTGTTTGTGGGCTTAAGGTTCGACTCGATTTTCTAAAAAAGAAAAATGGTGGGCTGGATTGCAATCGATCAAGCCCGACCCATTTGCAAAAAAAAGAAAAGCGAGGGGGCTGGATCGTTATCGATCCAGCTCGTACCCTTCCTTCAAAAACCTAAAAAAATAAAACGAGAAGGTCGGCTCCATTCCGACCTTCTCCAAAAAGAAAAGAAAAGAGGTAATAAAAAAATAAAAATACAGAATTAGGGAAGAAAAAAATAAAATAAATAACAGAATTATGGAAGAAAAAAATAATAAGGAAAAAGGGGATGGGTAGAAAAAATAAGTTGCGGGTTAATGTTTTAAGTATAGGATGATTTCTTTTTTTTTTTTTATTCATCTATCTTTTTTTTTTATACTTTTATTATTTATTTTTTTAGCCTTTTTATTTTTATGCCTTGTCTTTTTTATATTAATTTAGAATTTTTAATTCAATTTTTTTATTTTATTTTCTTTAATATGTATTGTTAGAAAAAACTTATAAAAATCTTGATGAAGTCTCATATCTAATAGAGACTAACGTCACAAAAAATGCCTAAAATTTTTGACGAAGCCTTCTATTTAGTAGGGACTGACACCACCATAATAATAATAATAATAATAATAATAATAAATAAATAAATTGACGAAGTCTCTTATCTAATGAGGATCGACGTCACCAAAAAGAATATTCAAGATTTTCGATGAAGTCTCCTACTTCATAAGGACCGACGTCACAAAAAATCACCTTTTAATTAAGACGTCCTCCGATAAGTCGGTTGTGTCAAGGCTTTTAGTGAATCCGATGTTTGAACCGACATGTTGTCCGACGAAGGGGATCGATGATCGTTTCAATACGATGCCACGCCCAAAGTAAAAACATTTTAGTTTAACTTTGAAAAAAATAAGAGTTTAAAAATTAGAAATGGTTTGACATGGATTTTTAGGACATGAATTTATAACTAAACCATACATGGTATCTTTTTTCGAAAAGGGCACTTTTAGGTTATTAAATATCTTCCTAAAAGCGTAACCAACTCCTTACCTTAGGAATCTCCGAACTAGTACTACTTTTAGGTTCCTAGTTCCTTAAATACTAGGTGGCGACTCCAAAACTCTATAAATAATTTTATAAGTAATTAACACTTAGATTTAATCTTTGGGGAGTCCCGTCCGAGCGTCGTGTAGCGACGGAATGGCGACTCCACTAGGGACTAGAGTTATGCCATAGGTTTAGTTTTTAATTTATCTCCTATATTTATTTTTATCATTTTATTTATTTATTTATTTGTATATATATTTAACTTCTTGTCATTTATTTGTTTTTATTTTTTCTTTTTGTTCGCACGTTTATTTTTTAATTGGTTGTATGCCTTTTCTTTTAATAGTTGCACACACCATGAAGGAAACCCCTAAAAGCTCTAGACCGAGTTGATCCACGATAGGAATTAGATAGAGGGATTTGGAGGCGAGTATGACGAAAGTCTACCGATGCTCTTCCAAACTCTCGTTTAGATCGAAACTCACCTTATACGTTAGAAATGGTGGAATGACCTTCCCCTATCTCCTAGTGTATAAGGTTAGAGGCTGGATTACCCTACTTGGTAATTTAGGCGATCTAAAGGCTTAAACAATATTTAGGACTAGTCAAGCTTTGTCCAACCATAGAAAAGCTAGATCTTGTACGTTAAGGTTGACCTAATTAAGACACGAATTATTATCAAATGATGGTGAGTACCGACCCTTGGTTTAGTAGGTTATCCTTCATATTCAATCATGACGAAGAAATCGAAATGAGGTTGAGAATTTTAGGATCAAATCGAGTGGGCCTAAAATGAGAAAGGAGATTGTCCGCCCTCGAATTTCATGTCGAGACTACCAAAAAGGGTTAAATTGGTTGACGGGATGGCCAACACTGGTTCACTTCTCGGTTGTTGGGAGATGCTCACTTCCAAGGACCAATTTATTGTGACATAGCTTATCTACTCAAGATTAAGGCTTAGATTGCATGCTTCCAAGCCATGAAAGGCCATTGGAATCCGGATTATCGGTTCTTCACCTTTGGGAGTATAGACTCGTCACCTACACTTGAGGAATACGAGGCTTTCCTAGCATTTTCCAAAACGAGAGGTTGTCTACTTCTATAGTTTGCTCGAACACGCTCCATCAAACTTTGCATGGTTGATTGGAACTAATGCCACTTTAGCCAAGAAGCAACTAACCTAGAGGGGTAAATCTCGAGGTTGGTTTTTAGACATTCTCCAAGTAGAATTCATGAAGCACTTATAGGATTTTGATAAGTAAGTTAGACTCCGAATCTTGGCACCGGCAATATATGGATCGGTGTTGTTACCATCAATCGAGAGCATGATCAATGTTGAGGCGGTAAACATATTTAAAAGTGTAGTATCTCTAAAGGTTAATCCCATCTGCGAGCAATCCTAGCAAAAACCCTCTCTTCATTAAATTTTTATCGAAAAAAGGGAGATGGGCATTTAAGGTGTTGTGTCCGGTTGTTGTTTGTATAGATCGTGAGCCACATAGTGATCTGGGAAGCCTCTAGCATTTTTCACACCCCATGGCACTTGCATTCTAAGTTGGAAAATTTTGCTTTTCATGCCCTCGGTGAGTTGGGTAAGACAATGTGGACCAAGTTATTTTTTAGTTTAGAGAAGTCAAAATTCCATAGGAGAGCACAATATGCCTTCTTTTGGAGCTACACAACCTTTTGTGGCAACTTTCCTTAGGTGCCACTAATTGGAGCTCGATGCTTGCATTAGTTATTGTCCGAACATGTTTCTAAGGTCTGTTGGGATTCAAGTAATTCATTCCACGGATGACTAGTTTAAATGAGTATTATGAGGATCTAAGGGTCTCTAAGAAGTTTTTAGAGGGAGCTAAAACTACTTAGAGAAATAGAGGGGTTGTCACTCCCGAAAGAAGAGTGGATGGAAGAACCTCATTTGGATACCTAAAATGGTAAAGCACTAGAAGGAAGGGATATCGTGTGCTTGCCACTCTAGGGCTAATCTTGACTAATGAATGAGACAATGGAGGATGTTCGCCAAGAAGTGAACACCTAAAATGAGATACTCAACGAGGGCCTAAATGCTCGAGTGGTTGAACTAACTCAAAAGAAGAGGAAGTTAGAGAAAACTCTAGATACTAAGGATCATACGATGAAAGCTTTAGAAGAAGAAAATAAGAAGTTTCGTAGTCAACTCTAACCGACAAAGGGAGTTATTGACAAGTTTAGAGATGAGAAGGATAACCTCGAGGATTTTAGAGATATGGCACGAGTACGGATGGCTAACCAATCCGATATAATATGCCATTTGAGTACTCATATGAAGGAATTGAAAGGGAAAGATAGGGCCAACCAAGAACGATTGGCCGGATCTAGAGAGGAGCACGTCATGGCTATGCAACAATGATAAAGGAAAGGGATGTCGTAAGAAAGAAAGTTGCTTGAGTGGGTAAGTAGGACCATGAAGTATCATTTATAAGCTCGAATGCTAAAGATTATGCTTTGGGAATACGAAACACTATAGAGCTCTTAGGCGATGGCATATACCCAAAAGATGAAGCGAGTTCAACTATTTTATGAGAAGCTCCGAACGCTCATAAATGGCATGATTTCCTATGAAGGCTTGAGGCTATGGCCAAACTTAGAATAGGATTTTCTATGTAATAGGACTTTTCTTTAATTGTAATATTTCTTTAAATCATATTTAAAATATGATAAAATTTTGGATTGCAATAAAAATGCCATTTTGTTTCTATTAAATACAAATTTGCCCTTTGTGCATTGTCAATGAGATAGTGTCATCATCAAATCATGATTGAAATTGAGGGAATATATCTCCCTAATCGCCCAAGTATACGTAGGGTAATTTTTCCCTCGGCGAATACTAGCTTGATCTAATCCGTCCTCGATAAGATTCTATCATAATTTAATATGCAATAAATAAAAGAAAGGTATTTAACCCAATTCAAAATCATGCATTTGCATCTAGTATTTATTTGTATATATTTTTTTGTTTTTGTTTCTATCGGGAATTAAATATAGGTCACTCTGCTTAATCCCCTTCGCGCATCTATAACACTCGACTTCGGGCTCGCCAAATGAAGAATGAAGAAAGACCACGATAAGAGCCAATTAGTTAGCAAGAGTTTGACTCGTCGAAAGAAAGTGTGGCTTGGATGACATCCCTATTAGAGCAAGCACTAAGAGGGGAGGTAGCTTAAATCAATAACAACCCGAAGTACCGTATGTTGTTCCATCACCCCATCGGTCGAGGCCTTCCAATCAAGCAACTTTTCATGTTGAAGGCTCATATCCTACTAGGACATTTGCTTATCCCATGGACCTACGAGTCATAAAAATGCCTCTAGCGAGATCTTGTAGAAGAGAAAGCTCATGGTCCTAGGGTAGTTGAAGGCCCAAGTATGGATATACTCATGGCATTAGAAGAACGCCTAAGAGCGATAAAGGGGGAGGATGCCTATGATCTAATTAGGGCCTCCGAAATGTGTTTGGTGCCCGATGTAGTGATTCCAAGAAAGTTCAAGGTGTCGGATTTTCCCAAGTACACTTGGAACTCGGTGTCCTATGACTCACCTAAGGGTTTATCGTAGTAAGATGGCGAAGTGGTTCATGATGAAAAGATACTAATCCATTTCTTTCATGGGAGCTTGGGAGGTTCGACTTTGAGCTGGTACATAAGGTTAAAGGGATCAAAGATTCGAAGGTGGAAGGTTCTAGTTGATGCTTTTCTTAAATAGTATAAGTTTAACATGGAGGTAACACCAAATAGATTAGATCTCTAAAGAATGGAGAAGGGTCTAAGAGAAACGGTTAAAGAATATGCATAAAGGTGGCGTGAGGTGGTCGCTCGGATTTATCCACCGTTGCCCGAATCCGAATTGATCTCAATTTTCTCAAATACATTCAAAGCACCATACTTTGAATATTTGATTAGGAATGCCTCAACCAACTTTATCGATGTAGTAGTCATTCGTCGAGAGAGTTTAACTAGCTATCAAGGTTGGAAAGATCTCTAGAGGGACAAAGAAGAGAGCAAGTATAGGGGTAAGATGAATAGAATGTGAAGTTCACCAAGTTGGCTCGCATGGGCCAGAAGCGGTTGGAACAATTTAAAGTCGTACACCCACCAAAGCCCATATTAAGTACAACCAATACCCTACCCCCAAACACCTTACCAAACACATCCCATAGCCGCTACCTTTCTGCAACGCCAATAAGACCACCCATGCCAAACCAAACCTACTTACCTTATCAACCAAACCCATCGCCCCAATACAATCCAACCATGCCCACCTATCAAAATAACCAATTCCCTCACTCGATCAAACCACCCCGAGGTCCTCCAAACTATAAGCAAACACCATGAAACCAGTCCACCCATAATAATAGCTATAACGAGAGAAGACTATGAACCATTACAACCTCTCCCATTCTCTTTGAAAGAATTGTTCCATTGTCCGGTCAATATTGGTCGAGTGGTCTCTATTCTCGCTGAGCCTATACGACCTCCTTTTCCATCCTGGTATAAAGACAATGAACAATGTGAGTACCACGGTGGTATCACTGGCCATTCTATTGAAGACTGTCGGCTTTTAAGAGGAAGGTGAGGTTCTTTATCAAGCATAATTAGATAAGTTTTGATGATTTAAACACACCTAACATCAATACTAATCCACTTTCGAATCATGCTACTTGGAGGAGAAAATATAAGCATGGTAACGCTTGATGAGATGAAGGTTGATAGAGAAGAGAAGAAGGTTAGAGTATCGATGGATAGGTTATTTTTTATGCTAGCCCAAACTGGCTATCTTAGAAGGTCGGTTAGTAATCAAAATGAAAATGAAAAAGGTCAATATTGTAGATGCCATCGGATGAAAGGGCATGATATCGACGATTGTAAGGAATTTCATGAAAAGGTGAAGACCATGGTAATTTTAGGGACTTTGTAATTTGAAAAAGATGGAGAAGGACCATTGGTAGGGATGGTCTCACTAACAAAAGAAGGTTATTCGGAGGTTTGTAGGTATCAACCAATGGGCAATGGGCCTCTTAAAATGATTCTATCCGAGCCAAAGAACCGCCGAGCCCCGCCCTAAAATACTATGAGCCATACTTATCTAGTATTTAACATATCGTTCAATACTGGTATTGCTAGTCTTACCCAAAGCGAGAGATACTATACCCTAGAAGAGTTGAGGAGAGCTGAGAAGGGCAAAGAAGTAATAGACCTTACTAAGCTAGAGGAAGTGAACAAGCCTATCGATGATGAAGAAGCCATTGAATTCCTCGAGGTGATGAAAAATAGTGATTATAGTGTGGTAGATCAACTAAAAATGACACCTACCAAGATCTCTCTATTATCACTAATCTTGAGTTTAAAATCTCATCGAAAGGTGCTTGCAAAAGGTTTTGAATGAAGCATATATCCCTCGGAATGTTTCTTCGAATAACATAGAGTATGTGGCGGGAAGGATTCAAGCAACCAACTACTTGTCATTATCCGAAGATGAATTGGGCCCGAAGGCGAGAAAACATAACAATCCATTACATATCATGATCAAATGTAAGGACCACGTGATTGCTTAAGGTGCTTAATTGATAATGGGTCCGCTTTGAATGTCTTGCCTAAAATGGTTTTGGATCCGTTACTCGTGGATGCATCTCATATGCGTCCTAGTAGTATGATGGCCGGAGCTTATGATAGGTCTCCAAGGTAGGTGATAGGAGACATTGACATTAACTTAGACATTGGACCCGACCAATTCTAGGTCACTATGCAAGTTATTGACATACAACCATCGTATATTATGCTTTTGAGGAGACCATGGATCCACTCAGCTGGTGTTGTGGAATCATCCTACACCAAAGGTTTAAGTATCCGATAAAGGGTAAGCTAGTCACATTAATGGTAGAAGAAGCATTGCCTTTGTTTAAAAATGTATCGGTACCTTATATTGAAGCCAAAGGGAGTTGAGATGGTGATTTGTATGCTTTTAAAATCATGAACACAGATTGGGTATTCGAGCATGCTTGTGTTGAGACAACTAAAAGTATATAATACTATAAAAATGACGAGTAAAATACTTGATGAAGTACGAATTGTTAATGAGCGGAGACCTTAGTGATGAAACATGAGGAGCAATAGGTGGAGCTAATTCGGAGCATCATTTTGAGCTAGGGTTCAAGCCCACTAGAAAGGATTATCTAAGAGCTTTGGAGTTGAAAAAGAAAAGCAATTGGCTAGATTTGAGGGTCGAGAGCCCAATGAAGAGAAGATGTTTATTCTTCATATTCGAACTACCTTCCCCTACCCCTGCTTCGTCATAAATCGAGTCAAGAAATGGTGAACTTAGGGGCAAGAATGGTTGATTTATCCATCAATTACTTGGATGAAGAGCTGAAGATAGAAGAGGTCATTGGCCCCGAGATATTAGTGGTCATTCCTCAAGCAATGATGCTGCCACCATCGACTACTAATGTCATGGAGGATATGCTTGATCAACAATTAGGAGGAGAAAGAGATTTTTCCTACATACACTATTGAGTAATTCATTATTTTTTTGTTTTTTTATCTTAATCTCTCGGTTATCTAGCTCAAGATGCCGAGAAAGACTTGTGTAGAGCATTTATTCCTAGTATTAATATGAGATCATGAAATTTCTTTTAACTTTGTGTCTTTTCTTTTCCATCCCTTTTATTTCTATATTTTTTCTCCTTTTAGGGATGTAAACAATGAATATCCTCTAAAAACCCAAAATAATTACATCAAACATGTTTGACCTAAATTTGATGAGAATTTGAATGCTATGGATGAATAAGAGAGAGATATGGATGAATTTGCCAAGCTTATAGAACTATCTAAACGATTAATAAAATCCCATCAAAAGGAGTTAGAAATCATAAATATGGGGACAAAAGAGAACAAAAAAGAACTTCAAATTGGGACCCCGATTTCGAAAGAGAAAGAGGAAGTCCGATCGCTTTACTACATGAATATGTAGATGTGTTTGCTCGATCGTATAAGGATATGCCTAGTCTAGATACTATTATAATGGTGCACAAAGTGTCATTATTACCCAATCATAAATCGGTAAAGCAAAAGTTAAGGAGAATGAGGCTAGATGTCCTTATGAAGGTTAAAGAAGAGGTCATCAAGCGGTTTGAGGTAGGTTTTCTCGGGGTGATCAAGTATCCAACTTGGGTGTCAAACATCATGGTGGTTAGCAAGAAAAATAGGAAGATTAGAATGTGTGTCGGCTTTCAAAACTTGAATAAAGCTAGTCCCAATGATGATTTTTCCTTACCACACACCGATATGTTGGTAGACAATGCTCGTAAAGAATTCTACTTACTCTTTCATGGACGGTTTCTCGGGGTACAACCGGATCAAGTTGGCGAGAGGAAGATATGGAGAAGACCACCTTCATCACACCAAAAGGGACTTATTGTTACAAGGTCATGCCATTCGATCTAAAGAAAGTCGGGGCGACTTACCAATAGGCTAAAGTCACTCTTTTCCATGACATGATGCATAAAGAAATTGAAGTATATGTCGATGACATGATTGCCAAGACAAAGCTCGAAGAATATCACATTCGGACATTGAGGAAGCTATTCGAGCGGTTAAGGAAGTATCGATTGAAGTCGAACCCCGCCAAGTGTACTTTTAGGGTCAACTCGGGAAAATTACCGGGTTTTGTTATGAGTAGTAGAGGGATAGAAGTGGATCCCGATAAAGTCATAGCCATCCAAGAAATGCCAACACCCCGTAGTGAAAAGGAAGTTTAAGATTTTTAGGTCGGTTGAACTACATAGCTCGATTCATCTCTCAACCCATGGTGACATGTGAACCCATCTTTAGACTATTGAGAAAGAACAATCTAGGAATTTAAGATGATGCATGTCGGTCTTTGATAAGATCAAGCAATATCCGTAAAACCCTCCTCTATCGGTCCCATCGGTGCTCGATCGACCTTTGATTTTGTATCCGACGATGAACCGAGTTTGTAATGGGTCGTGTTTTGGGTCGGCATGATAACACCGAAAGGAAGGAGCAAACAATTTACTTTTTGAGTAAGAAATTCATGAATTGTGAATCTCGATATATTACCTTATAAAAGATGTGTTGTGGTACGGTATGGAGTGTCGACAACTCAAGTAATATATGTTGTATTACATGACATGATTGATCGTGAAAATAGATTCTCTCAAGTATATCTTTGAGAAATGATATATGTCAAGCGGAATTACAAGATAGCAAGTGTTATTGATAGAATACGACATTGTGTATATGATCGGAAAATCGGTAAAAGGGAGTGTGATTGCAAATCATTTGGTAGAGAATGCGATTGATGATTATGAATTGTTAGATTTTGACTTTCCCGATGAAGATATCATGGCATCCGAAGTTACGAGTGGTTGAGTCGGATGATGAGAAATGGACCATGTACTTTGATGAGACAGTGAATGTATCGGGTAATGGTGGAGGGGCCGTTCGATCGCAACGGATGAAAAGTAGTATCCAATAGCCATTCGACTCGTTTTAATTGTACCAATAATTTAGGCGAGTATGAAGCTTGCATAAACGGTACGGAGGAAGCTAGAGAGAGATGGATCACAAAGCTTGAGGTATATGGTGATTCAATGCCGATAATCCGCCAAGTAAAAGGGGAATGGCAAACTAAAGATAAGAAGGTCGAAGCCTTATCGGGTTTATCTTACCAAATTAGTTGAGGAGTTCGATGAAATTGAATTTGCTCATATGGGAAGGGATAAGAATCGGTTCTGTCGATGCATAGGCAACTCTAGCCTCGATGATTAGACTTGATCCGGAGTCGGGATACAACCCATTTGCCTTAAGACTAAAAATGTACTAGCCTATTATTATGCTATTGAGGAGGAAATAGATGGGAAGCCATAGTACCATGATATTCGGATGTTTATTAAAAATCGAGAGTATCCTCGGGGGTATCTCTAAGATTTATCGAAGGCCTTGAGAAGGCTAGCCATGGATTTTTACCTAGATGGTGAAGTGTTGTACAAATGGAGTTTTGATGGGACATTGCTTTGGTGTCCGAATGCAATTGAGACTAGGAGAGTGATTGAAGAGGTCCATGAGGGAATTTGTGCAACTCATGCAAATGGTCACACTATGACCCGTCGGATACAATGATGTAAATATTTTTGGTTGACAATGAAAAGGGATTGCATAGAGTATGCTTGCAAGTGCCATAAGTGTCGAGTCCATGGAGATCGGATCAATGTTCCTCCTGTTCCACTAAATAATATGGTATCACCTTGGCCTTTTGTCATGTAAGGTTTGGATGTCATTGGGCCTATTAATCCCAAAGCAAGCAACGATTATCGTTTCATCTTGGTGGCAATTTACTATTTTACCAAATGGGTTGAAGTTGCTTCTTTTGCTCATGTCACTCAAAAAGTGGTCCAGCGATTCATAGAGAAGAGTTTGGTTTGTCGATATGGTTTACTTGGATACGATAATCATCGATAATGCTCGAACTTCAATGGAAAGATGATCGAAGAATTATGTAGAAGGTGAAAAATTAAACATCCGAACTTGACATCCTATCGACCTAAGATGAATGGGGCGATTGAAGTTGCAAACAAGAATATCAAGAAGATCATACAAAAGATGGTTGTCACATACGAAGCGGCATGAAAAGCTCTCATATGCTCTACACATATATCGTACAACCGTAAGAACATCCACGGGGGCAACACCATATTCCTTAGTTTACGATATGGAGGTGATGACACCTTTGAAAGTAGAAATCCCTTCTCTTAGGGTACTCATGGAGACACGATTGGAAGAAGTAGAATGGACTCGGATCGGATATGAACAGTTGAACATAATCGGTGAAAAGAGGCTAGTCGTCATCCGTCATGCAAGAATGTATCGAAAAGGATGACCAACGCATATAACAAAAAGGTTCGACCAAGAGAATTCCGGGAGGGAGATCTAATGCTTAGGAAAGTTTTTTCGATACCTAGAGAGAATAAAAGTAATTGGTCACCCAACTATGAAGGCTCTTATGTAGTGAGAAAAGTATTTTCGGGTGGAGTACTCTTTTTGACTAGTATGGACAAGGATAACATAGTCAAACTTGTAAATTCTAGTGTGTTAAGAAATATTATGCTTGAGGGTTGTTGTTTTCTTCTTCGTGAAATAAAGAATGAAATTCGGTCCAAACATGCACATTGCATTTTTTTTCCATCTCTGTTTCCTCGACCCCATAAACACATCACCTCTTTTGTCATTTCATGATCTCTATTAATATTAATTATAAATGACATGCAAGTCAATTAAGATATTATAGTAGTGTTTTACTTAACGTACGACATGCTCAATTTTCTCCCTTAAAAAAAAGAAAAGAAACCCAATAAACCTTGTAAGAACTTAGGATCTATATGCCTTTTGAATTTTAGCCACTTCAAACATATCAAGATTACTTTAGACTAGAGAAAGCAACCAAGATTTCAAGATGGAGGTAATCACTCAACGTTATATTTTTCCAATAATAGACAAACAAAATGTTGAACCCGGTGAAAAGGAACAAGTAAGTCTTGTTGACACTTGAGGCCCATCATGCAACAAGCCAAAAAAAAATTCAATCGAGCCAAAATCTTTTTCATTAGTACATATCCCAAATTGCTCCTATGACACCAGCCAAGAAAATGATATAGCAAATTTTTAGATTTGTAGGTCCTATCTTGATATTATTCTAATAAAAGGGGTTTAAGAAAATAAAGCTCGTATAGATTAGATACTATTGTCAATAGGATGAGAAAAAGCCTTCTTGGGAATTTTATCATACTTATGTGAAATGTATCCATTGAAAACCAAGTTTGAGCCTTCTATTTTTTTCATTAAATCCCAGTACTAGGATCATCCCTCACACTAGGAGCAAAATAATAATAATAATAATAATAATAATAATAAACCAAAATGGGACTTGAAAGGCATGTCACAAAACAACTTATGATCTAAAACTCCAAAAGGAGTCACTACTAAAGAGGATTTGGAATGAAGAAGGAATGAGGTCATGATCTTTCCACGCGCTAAAAAAAAAAAAGAAAAAAGAAGAAGAAGAAGACTAAAGTTTCCAAAAAAATAGTTCCTACTTCATTAGAGAAAAGAGTAAATCACCTCGCAAACATTGATCCCAAGTTAGGTTGACAAAATCACCATCAAACATGCCTCTAATCAAATCTAATTTGTAAAAAAGAAAAAAGAAAAAAAGTGCTCCTACGTCAAGCAAACCACGAAACACTATTTGAGCTTATTTTATCCACTTTTCGAGAAAACCATGCTCTAGCCTACATTACATACCAATAAAAGTCATTTCTAACTAGAGACAAATAATCATTTAGATGAGTGTTAGATTCATGAGCCCTCACAAAAGAACTTTTATTAAACGAGATAGTCAAAATCGAGACATAGGCTAGTCAAAATCATGGTTGGTGCCAATACTGGAGGCAAACAATATCCTTTATCATCGAACTTTGTAATTTTCCCATTGTTAAAGTTCAATATTCACACCAAAAAATCATTATTGCTATCCTTGAAATATTTGCATGACAAGTCCATGAGTCCAATAGGTTTTTGCTCGAGCTTTGAATCCAAAATCTCCAAATGAAATCTACCTAGCTTTCACTATGAAGGAGAAAATTCATGAAAGGGAGAAGTGTCGAATATTTCAAAAAGCATATGGAACCTCAAGTTACAAGGAAGATCACCAAAACGACAACCAATCCACCATCATTCTCATCGGACGTAAGCGATCAATGGACAACTAATCAAGTTAAAGAGCGACCATTACCATCAAAAAATCGAGGGGACTACTCGTACTCCTCATAAACTTTTGAAAGGTAGATCAACCAAGTTCACAAGAAAGTAAAAACACAATTAGGGGGCGGGGCCATAGAGCTCAAAGCATAGATAGGCGATCGACTTCTAATAGTCAAAGAGAGAAGTCGAACAAAGGGATTAGAGCGGGGTGGCTTATGTTTTTTATAGGTACTTTGACTAACCGAGTATGCTTAAGCTTATTTTCAAGCATATCACAATCCCAACGAGATCCAAAGGAAATGGAGAAGCAATACTCCTCACAAATCCACCTCAAGTATGGTCATCTCATAATAGACCATCGCCGAGGTGCGAAATCCAAAGTTGAACGACCATTTTCAAGTAAAGACGATTAACTCAATTCATCGGGTAAGATTATCAAGCGATCATTGCACGTTTAATTTCTAGGGTAGGTCGCCCTTTACAATAAGGCCACACACTTGTATGTTTGATTTCTAGGGTAGGTCGCCCTTTACAACAAGGTCACACATTTGCACGTTTAAATTTCTATGGTAGGTTGTTTTTTATAATAAGGCCACGCATTTGCATATTTAATTTCTAGGGTAGGCTTTCCTTTATAATAAAGCCACACATTGCACATTTAATTTCTATGGTAGATCGCCCTTTACAATAAGATCACACATTACACGTTTAATTTTTAGGGTAGGTTATCCTTTATAATAAGGCCACACACCACACATTTAATTTTCATCGAACTTTTAAATTTTAGGGTAGGCTACCCATTACAATAAGGCAATGCACTTGCATATTTAAATTTTAAGGTAGGTTGTCCTTTACAATAAGGTCACGTATTTACACGTTTAAATTTCTAGGGTAAGCTACCTTTTATAATAAGGCCACACATTGTACGTTTAATTTCTAAGGTAAGTTGCCCTTTACAATAAGACCACACATTGCATGTTTAATTTTTAGGGTAGGTCGCCCTTTACAATAAGGCCATGTACCGTCCGTTTAATTTTCGGGGTAAGCTACCCATTACAAAAAGGCCACGCACTACACATTTAAATTTTAGGGTAGGTCGCCCTTTACAATAAGGTCACACATTGCATGTTTAATTTCTAGGATAGGTCTGCCCTTTACAACAAGGCCACGCATCGCATATTTAATTTCTAGGGTAGGTCGTCCTTTACAACAAGACCATGCATTGCACGTCTAATTTCTATGGTAGGCTACCCTCTACAATAAGGTCACACATTGCATATTTAATTTCTATTGTAGGTCGCCCTTTACAATAAGGTCATGCATTGCATTTTAATTTTTAAAGTATGCCATCTTTCATAACAAAGTCATCCCATCATAGCTTTACTTTTAGGTAAAAAAAAAAAAAGACCTTTTTCTTTAAAAGCTTACTAAGCAAAGTCATTGAAAAACATCTTTTTCACTTGACTTTGCGCCATAAGCATTGTAAAGAGGGAGCAATTGTAATAACCCAAATTTACCCTTTTTATTATTTCATTATTTATTATTTATTTTATTTCATTTTTATTATTTATTATTTATTTTTATTTTTATTTTTATTTTTTATTTCATGTATGTTTTGTTTTATTTCAATTGAAGTTTATCGAAAAAAATGAAAAAAAAGAGAGAAGAAAACGATAAAAAAGAACATAAAAACATTCATTCGAGGGCACGATTGCATTTAAAGAAAGGTATGATTGAAGTAACTTGAGGTGTAATCGAACCAATTGAAAAATTTAGAACCTAAATTGCTTCTTATAAGGACCATGTTGATAAGATTGTGTTGAAATTGTATAATAAAAGGGCGTAATTGCTAAAATTGAAATGCACGGGGACCAAATTGGAATGTTGGAGTAGACGATAGGACTCGAAATGGGGAGGACGACCTATAGTCCACTCCAAATCCAGATTCTCTCCAAAAATCCTTGGGAGAATCTATCAAATCTTCTACCAAATTTTCTATTTTGATTGTGCATTAATCATGGATTCTTAGCTAAAATCAATACCAACGAAAGCAATGACCAAAATTCTTGTTTTGATTTCACATTAATTATGGATTAAATAGGAAATATTTTGATAAAAAAAATTTGAAATTGAGATTTGATTCTAGGAGAAATTCTAGAAAGTTTTAGCTATAAAACGGGTTTGATTTTACGAGAATAGGAGGAGGAAAATTGGGAAGAGGAATTCGGTTTAAAGGAGAATAAAAAAATTGAGGAAAAGGAGTTTGTTTTGAAATTCCAATTGCTACATTTTTTGGGGAATTTACGGGGAAGTTTTTCGTGTTCTTAGTGGTCTTCAATTTTGGGCACGAGTTTATCCACTTGTTGCGCTCGTGACCAAATCATTTTGGTTATTCCGAGTTTAGCTTCGGTCATCAAGAGATTCCTAGCTCGAATCTATAGGTTTTGGAGGTTTAATTTCGATTTCTTTTTTTAAAAAAAAACATTTATGGGCAAGTTTGGTGTTCTAGGTTCTTGTTCATTCCTGTAGCTTCTATTGAACACCAAATTTCAAATCGGAGGTTTGATACAAGCATCCTACACCAGCTAAGGACTTCTCGATCGATTTGGAAGTCACCCCGAATCCTTTCTTTTTATTTTCAATTCAACCCGTAAATCAATACTCACTATTTATTCGGAACTTTAGGTTAGTTTTATTTTCCCTTTCATCTCTCCTATTTCAATCACCTTTTATTTATGTTATTTAAATTATTTTGTTATTTAAGCTCTTATATTTCGAGTATATGCCATGAGATAAGAGAATGGAAAATGGCTCGACAAATGACATCTTTAGTATGTTTGTTCTAAAAAAAGTCTGGAAAATAGAGGAGCCGAAGAACAAAAGAGGAAACGATTGAAGGTTGGAAAATGTGGGTTTTGATCCGAAAAATGAAAAATAAAAGAGATGAAACCTGTTTGTGGGCTTAAGGTTCCGTCCGATTTTCTAAAAAAGAAAAATGGTGGCTCGGACTATAATCGATCCGACCTAGCCTCGCTTGCAAAAAAAAAAAAAAAAAAAAAAGAGGGGGCTAGATCGTTATCGGTGCGGCACGTAACCCTCCCTTCAAAAACCCAAAAAAATAAAACGAGAAGGCTGGCTCCATTCCGACCTTCTCCAAAGAAAAAAAAAAGGGGTAATAAAAAAAATTAGGGAAAAAAATAAAAAATAAAAAAATAAGAAGGAAAAAAGAAAAAGGAGATGGGTAGAAAAAATACGTTGTGGGTTAATGGTTTAGGTATAGGATGATTTCTTCTTTTTTATTTATTCATCTATCTATTTTTTTCTTTTTTTTTACTTTTATTATTTATTGCTTTTTAGATTTTGTATTTTTATTCCTTGTCTTTTTTTATATTAATTTAGAATTGTTACTTCAATTTTTTTATTTTCATTTCTTTAATATGTATTGTTAGAAAAAATTATAAAAATCTTGATGAACTCTCTTATCCGATAGGGACCGACGTCACAAAAAATGCCTAAAAATTTTGACAAAGCCTCCTACTTGATAAAGACTAGCACCACCAAAAACAAATAATAATAATAAATAAATAAATTGATGAAATCTCCTACTTGATAGAGACTAACGTCACCAAAAATCACCTTTTAATTACGACATCCTTCGACATGTTGGTTGTATCAAGGCTTTTAGTGGATCCGATGTTTGAACGGACGTGTCGCCCGACGAAGGGGACAGACGATCGTTTCAATACGATGCTACACCCAAAGTAAAAAAATTTTAGTTTAACTTTGAAAAAAATGGGAGTTTAAAAATTAGAAATGGTTTGACATGGATTTTTAGGAGATGAAGTTAGAACTAAACCATACATGGTACCTTTTTTCAAAAAGGGTACTTTTAGGTAATTAAATATCTTCCTAAAAGCGTAACCAGACTCCTTACCTTAGGAATCTCTAAACCGGTGCTACTTTTAGGTTCCTAGTTCCTTAAATACTAGGTGGCGACTCCAAAACTCTGTAAATAATTTTGTAAGCAAGTAACACTTAGATTTAATCTTTGAGGAGTCCCATCCGACATCGTGTAGCGACTACTAGCAACACTTATTTCCATGACTAAAATTGAATGTAAGGTGTAGATTCAACCCATATGCATTGAAACCAAAAATACCCTAGCATACTATTGTGGTCCGATTGAAGAACTAGGTGGAAAGCCATAATACCATGACATCAAGCAATTCATAAAAAATAGTGAGTATGTGACTAATGCAACCAAAAATGGGTATTTTTGAACCATCATGAAAAAAGAGGTCTACGAAGGGTCTATGCTACTCATGCTAGCGGACATATGATGACTCGATAAATTCAATAAAATGAGTATTTCTAAACCACCTTGAAAAAAGATTGCATTGAATATATTCAAAAATGTCAAAAGCATCATATTCATACCAATCAAATAAATGCTCTAGTATCACCTTTTCAACATGGTATCGCCCTAGCCAATGTTGGGCATAGATGTGATCAGATTGATAAATCTAAAACCAAGCGAGTAGGCATTGTTTCATTCTAGTAATAGTTGATTATTTCATCAAGCGAGTCAAAATTGCTTCCTCTGCACATGTGATTCAAAAGGTCATTTGTCGGCTTTTTGAAAAGGATATCATCCGTAGATATGGCTCTCCTAAAACCTTAGGAACATACAAAGCTCGAACTTTAATTACAAAACAATAAAAGATTTGGAAGATAAAGCACTGCAATTCCTCTCTATATAGGCCTAAGATGAATGGATTTATGGAAGCATCAAATAAGAACTTAAAGAAGATTATCCAAAAGATGGTGGTGTCATACAAAAGCTGGTATGAGATGCTACCATTTACCTTGGATGCTTATCAAATAGCTATCAAAACTTTAACAAAAACAACTCTTTACTCTCTAATATATAGAATGGAAGTAATGATGTCTTTATAGGTCAAACTACATCTTTGAGAGTCTTAAAAGAAGGCTGAGTTAGAAGAATCTAAATGGGTAAAAATTTAATATCAATAGTTGAATTTGATAAATGAGAAATGACTTACTATAATTTGTCATACCCAACTATATCGGAAAAGAATATCTAAAGCATATGACAAGAAGATGCATCGGAGAAGTTTTCGGGAGAGGGAACTAGTATTGAAGAAAATGTCATAGATGCTAAGGACGAATCAAAGTAAATGGGCACCAAACTATGAAGGTCCTTAAATGGTAAAAAAAAAAAAAAAGGCATTCTCGAGTGGATCTCTCATTCGATAAACATGGATGGTGATGAACTGTCTAAGCTAGTGAATTCGGATGTCTGTAAAGAAATATTACACTTAAGTTGTAGCTCTCTTTAGTTTAAAGTACTAAATATTCATTAAAGTTTTGGTCGAGTCTACTTTATGTGTTAGCATTTTCTTTTGCAACTTATTTTCTTCCATTACCCCTCATTATCAAATTTATGATTTTCAAATTCTCTTTTTTTTTAAAAAAAAAAATCACATTCTCAAATGTGATAAGTCCTTAAAAGCCTATTTCCTTGGTCCTTTGCATAATGTTTATTAGTATTATCTACAAAATACTGTAAACAAATTCAAAATATCAAAGAATGACATGATAAAGTGGTTCACCAAAGTCCGTAATATGATGAGACCTTCCAAATTATGCTTTGTTAGAAAGATAATCATGAGACATTATAGGCAATCTCATCAAGTTCAAAGAAAGTTACATCGAAGGGAAAAGCTGGTATGATGGGAAAAATTCAAAGTTTAAAAAGAAAAGTCATCATGTCTACAAACACTAATCAAATGGCATTGATATGATCAAATGACTTATAATCAATAGCTATGACATAATGCACGTGCAAGCTAGTCTTTAAAAGAAAAAAAAAGCAATAAGCCTTGTATTTAAATTTCGGATGAGAAAGGCATCACCAAAGAAGAAGAGGGAGTATGGTTTAAACGAGTTAAGATTTATATTTCTAATAATGAAAAGCACAATTTGTAAGCCAAAAATGCATATTGAATAACAACCTCTTAGTTCTACATAGTTATCTCACCCAAACAAGATCTATCATCCTAAATAATAAGTCCAAAAATAACTACTCTTAATCCATGTCTTATCCAAAGTTACCTATACAAAGCAAAAACCCAAATGGACAATCATATCTTGTTCAAGAAAAAAAAATCAACATGGCCAATTACATCCTACCAAAATCGATATGGCCGAGTGACGTCCTAGCAAAGTCAACGTGGCAAGTCATGTCATGTCAAAGTCAATGTGGCCAGTCACATCCCGGCAAAGTCGATATGGCCGATCATGCCTAGGCAAAATCGATGTGGCCAACCACGTCCCGTCAAAATCAATCGAGGCTAGTTACATCTTATTAAAATTGATATGGCTAGTACCATCTTTTTAACTTGACTCGGCCAATCATGTCCTATCAACATTAATGCAACCAATCATATCCTTTCAACTTAAAATGGCTAATCATGTTTTGTCAAAATCAACACGGTCGATCGCATCCCTTTCAATTTAACATGGCCAATCACATCTTTTAAAATTCCAATTGGCACAACTAGTCACATTGTTTTAGCTTGACATGGTCAGTCACATTTTTTCAAAATTTCAATTTGGCATGGCTAGTCATGCCTTTTAAATTTGATATGGCTAGTCATGTCTTTTTAAAATTTTAATTTGACATGGCTAGTCACATCTTTTTAAATTCTAATTAACGTGGCTACTCGCATCCTTGCAACTTAATGTGGCCATTCATATTATTTTAAAATTTTAATTTGACATGGCCAGATCACACCGTTTCAACTTGACGTGCCTACTCATGTCTTTTCAACTTGACGTGGCCAATCATACAATTTTAAAATTTTAATTTGATATGACCAATCACATCCTCTCAATTTAACGTAGTCAATCATGACTTTTTAAGATTTCAATTTATCATTGCCAATCGTGTCATTTTCAATTTGACATGGCCAGTCATTTCCTTTTAAATCTTAATTTGATGCCACTAATCGTGTCTTTCTCAAATTGATATGGCTAGTCACACCATTTTAAATTTCCATTTGGCATGACCAATCACATCTTTTTCAATCTAACGTGGCTAGTCATGTTTTTCTAAATTTTAATTTGACACAACCAATCATTTCTTTTCAATTTGATATGATCAATTACGTCATTTTGAATTTCAAATCAATGTGATTAGTCATGTCCTTTCAAAATTTTCTTTTGTTTCTTTACAAGCTTACTATGTAAAAGCCAAAAAAATATATTTTTTAATCACTTTACATCATAAGCATTATAAAGAGAGAGTAATCGTTAACACTAAATTTTTACCCTTATTATTTTTACTTCTTTTTATTACAAAATACTAAAAAAATGAAAAGGAAATGAGTACCAAAAATAAAAAATAAAAAATGGTAAACAAAAAAAAATGTCGAGAAAAAAATCAATTATTCTTAGGTTAATTATATATATAGAAAAAAGGGTTTATTGAAAAAATGGAAAGTTTGATTGAGGGCCTAATTAAAAAAAAAATTAAAACTTATGTCTTTTAATTAAAATAAAGAGGGGCATAATTGGAAGAAGCAAAAAAGAAGAGTCCTAATTAATTAAGATGTAAGGACCTCATCTAAACAAAAACCAGGATCAAACTTAAATTGATGCATCATGAAGGATCGGAGACCAAAATTAGATTTCTACCAAAAAAAACCTAAAAATTACCTATGAAACCTTGCTTTTTTTTGGTATATTTTACTATTCATCACCATCTTCTTCTAGCCGCCTCTCTCTCCCTCACTACTATAACTTCTCCCTCACCAACACACCCCCATATAAACCACCACAACCCCTCCATCTCTTCTCTAACACATCCCCATTTACAAACCACTACATCCCTTCTATCTCCTCCTCCTCATAAGCTTTAATTCTTTCATGCCATCCTTACATGAGCAAGCTCCTTCATGTTTCCTTTTTTCCTAACTTATGCGTAGATCCTATCCTAAGCTAAAACATAGCACCCTACAAATGCTCTGCTAAGTTTGTGCACACACCAATTCTAATAAGTGTTGTACACATAGGAGCTCTTCCCATGCATAAAGCATAACGACGTACGACATCTAGCGCTCCTAGCATGCGACATCCAAGGTACACAATGAGCAATGCTTAACACACGATAACCTAATGCCTTGTAGGAGTGTAGCCCTTGCCTCGCACACCACACCAATAAACTCTCTATTTTTAGCCACCAAAACCATAAAAAAAATCTCATTTTTAGCCAAAAAAAAAAATGAAACTCTTTTTTATTTTAGCCTCCATCATAGCTGAACAAACCAGCCCTTTTTCACCATAAAAATTAACCCTATTCCATCACAAACCCACCATTTTTCCTTCACTCGAGGACAAAATTTACTACCCAAAACCATTACATTTTCCTCTATCTTTTGGCCTACAAGCTATAGCCATAAGGTCATCATATTTCCCATTTCTTTATATAGAAAGTTACGAGTCATAAAGCCATAATCTTTTTCCTCCATTTTAGACCAAGATTTGCTACCATTCTAGGCATCATTTTAAGTTAAAAGTTGCTACCATTTTTGGCTACCACTTATAGCAAAACGAAACAAAAAAATATATGTAACAATTTTTTATTGTTAGATTATGTTTAGCGAGAAAAACATGACATTGAAGACTAAATTTGTGTTGATTTTTGGTATGAAAAACACAGTAGCAACTTTGTTGCTAAGTTCCCCAAGTTTCAAGAAACTTTACCAACTTACAGTAACTTTGGCAACAATACTAACCTCAACCATTTGTATGAAGTTTAGAGAACCTTTTTGGTCGTCCTAGTGGGATCCACATCATGTTTTGTCAATAAGTAGTTTCTCTCCTTCCTTAGCTAGCTGAATAATCGGTTATTATATAGATGAAGAGAGTAAAATTGACTTTAAATCAAGCTTTTCAACTATAGAACTTTTTGGTAAAAATTCCAAAAATCACCGCATTTCTTAAAAAAATAAAGATTAAAAATTATTGAATTACTTAAAAATGCGAATGAAACTATTACATTTCGTTTAAATATTTATAATTTAAATGTGGTTGAAGCGAATATTATTGTAATGGCCATTAAAAGACAAAATCTCTATTTTGTTGTTTTATGCACGTCTACTTAAATGTGAATTTTGTGCTAATTTTTATGGTTTGTTTGACTTATTATGCCGGATTATCATGCTAAAAAAACCTATCGGTGGCTTCCTTCTTATGTGACGAAGCCACCGGTGTTTTGAAATTATTTTGTATATTTCTTATTTCTTGTTTCCTTTTTTTGGTTCCTATTTTTTGTTTTATCAAAACGAAGTCGTCAATGACTTCCTACTTATGTGATGAAGCTATCGATAGTTTCAGAATTATTTTATCTATTTCTTGTTTCCTATTCTTGTTTCATGTTTCCTATTTCTTATTTCTTGTTCCTTGTTTTCGTTTTCTTTTTTCTTATTTCTTGTTTCATTAAAAAGAAGTTGTCAATGGTTTTTCACTTATGTGATGAAGTTATTAGTGATTTCAAAACAATTTTATTCAATGTCCGCCTATCCGAAATGAAGCCACTAGTGGTTTCTCATTTATGTGATGAAGCTTTTTTTTTTTTTTTTACTTATACACCCAAGGCTCCCGGCATAACTAGTCCGTTAGGATTTGAACCTCGTGATCTCTTGTTATAAGAGACCACTACAACTAGGCTACAAGCTCTTTGGTATTTGTGTGATAAAGATATTAGTGGCTTCTAAAGCAATTATCTACTCCTCACCCGAGCCAAATAAGGTAGTCGATAACTTTTCACTTATGTGATGAAGTTGTCAACGACCTCTTCAATTCATGACTCGTGGTCATCGAGTGGCTTTCAACTTGTGTGAGTGAAGTCATTAATGACTCTTTAATCATGCCAATAAAAAGTTATCCATCTTCGAACTCACCTATGTGTTGATAATAGGTTTTGTTCACTAATAACTAGCTGAAATTCTAACTTCCCTCACCTTTCCCTTTTGGGTAAGGGCATTGGTTTTAGTCTAGCACTGAATACCCCAAACTATTCTATGTTATATTTTCTTAAAATAAACTCATTTAAATAGATATAAAAGTATAACATAGTAAAATTAGATTTTTTATGTTTATAGGGAATTAATGCAACCTATCTTAAGTAGGACAAGATGGTGGTGATATTACATCTTTCCCATGCATAACAAACCCTATATCCAAATATCTATGTTAACTAGTTCATTTAAGGTTTTCTAGTTTTCCTCGATTAGCTAAGTGGTGGCTCCTTCTCCGCCTCCTTCGTGGGCTTGATGTCGACGATAAGCATAAGTCATCCTATCAAAACTACATTTTCCCCTCGAAATTGACAAACTCAAACCGAAACAAAAATGGACAATAAAGAAAGAGCTCCACTCAAGCAAAACCATCGAAGAAGTTAAGTGTTTTAAAAATAGAAGTATCTAGCCTAGCTTATTTAGTTAAGAAAAGTCTCGTCAATCCGCATACCTATTAAAATGCCTTTGAATCAAAGAATAGGTTAGTCATCCGTCATCCCTAGGGTGTTCACTACTATATCGATACCTACTACTCAAGTGGTGATTATCGTATCACATTTCTTTACTCCTCACTAAGTTACAACTCCTTAAGAAAAGAGTTTTTTCACACATATAAATAGAGAGAAGGAGAGATAGATGGCTAAGACAATAAGAAAGAAAAGAAAAATGTGCATCTCTCCCTAAAAAATATTAAACACGTAAACTCTCTCTCTCTCTCTCTCTCTCTCTCTCTCTCTCTCTCGGTATTTGTATGCAAAACCTTAGTGTGATTTCTTGAGAGAAAATTATACAAAATAGAAAAGTTGAAGCTAGCACAAGCATAATTTCTATTACTTCTTATATAAGTGTTTAAGCTATGTTGAGCTTCGAGTAGAGACTAGATACTTAGATGGTTCTTTTTGCAAATTGATTTCTATGCTATAAGAGGTAACCCCCAATCATCTTGCTGCTTAATGGTTGATCCTAAAAAATTTAGATGGAAGAAACAAAATTTTTATTTATTTCATACCTCTATAGGATGCATGATCCTACAATTGGTAGTAGAGCTCTCATTAAATCTTTAATTGCATTATTATTAACTTTGATTAATTACATAAATTATTGATTTCTGTTTATAAATTTATTGATTTGGGTATTTTATAAATCATTTAAAAATTCATTTTGGGAAGTGGAAGGGTGCTCACGAGGCCAATGCTAAGCGTTGGTCGTAGTGCATGCTAGGCCGGGAATGCCTCATGGACGCTAGGGTAATGGCTAGGCTAGGTATGCATGAGGATGCCAAGCCAAGGCAAGGCTAGGCTAGATATAAGTGAGCATGCTAGGCTAGGGCTAGGGTAGTGGCAAGCTAGGTGTGCCTTACATATGCTAGGCAAGCACCTCATCAAGTGTGCGAGGAAGTGTGACGAGCTAGAAGATGCTAGGTCGGTGCCCGGTAGTCTACATATGTTAGTGCTTGAGGGAACTAGTAATAGAAATCCATTACCATTCACCGATCCTTAACTCATATATAAGATTGATATGATTGAACTCTAATATGTATGATTGTGATCAAATTCTAATATACATGATAGTAATATGATTAAATTATAATATGCATGATAATATTAAAATGATGAGACCATATAATATAAAATACTTCAACTAAATTATCAAGTTATATGTCTTTCAATGTTATAAGAAGAGAACTTTTTTGGTCATAACTTATTAAGATAACTTAAAGTCACTTATTCCTCGAAAGAATTAAATCATAGGCCATGCGATGTCCCTAAATGTTTAGATCTAACTTGAAATGAATTATTGGATTTGTTAAGATAGCTCGAGGTCCAATGAATTCATAAGCAAAGATTGGTATTCATATAAGATATGAGATGACAAGAAGTTGTCATACTAATAAGTAATTGAATTAGATATAAATGGTAAGGAGTTACCTACCTAATTCTTTCATGTATGACTTATTGAGATAACTTAAGATTAATGCATATTTGTGGATGGGATCTTAACCTATTAAGAAAAATGAATTGAATTTTTTTTTTGAGTCCTATATTAAAGGTTTTAGAGCTTGAAAAAAATAGTGAGAGCGAACATAGATTTTACTTCCTAATTTATATTTTATTTTATACATGCAAATGAATTAACCAAACCCTACATTTTTTTATCCTATTAGGTTATTATGCAATATGATTGACAATATATTGATACAATTAATAATTAGCAAAAGTAATGCCTTCAATGGCATAAACTTTCTTGATCGGGAAATGAATCTAAAGATAGTCCCCTAACATGAAAAAATTCTCTACGCAAGTAAAGACACATCTCCTAGATGAGCCTCCTTTAGCTCAAGTTGAAGCTTATACGAGTATGACTCAAACGTAGAGATGATGCAATCATTACTCGTAGCATCATGCTGGTTGCTATAATATTAGAGCATTAGTGCCAACATAAAGGCATAAGTGTCTTTGATATCATAACAAAACATAAAATCTTATTTGAGAAAAATACTAGACATGAGTTCTATGAGATAGTAAAAAAAAACTTTTTAGAGCTAGAATGGATGAAGGATCCAATGTTAAAAAGCATGTCACTAAGATGAAAGGCTATATTGACAAGCTAGTTAAGCTTGAAGTTGGAATGGATTTAGAATTATCTATTGACTTGTAATTACAATCATTGCCTAACGACTTTGGATAGTTCATCATAAACTTCAATATGATACATATGGAAAAGACTCTTAAAAAGTTACAATCCATGTTGAGGGAAGCTCAACCTAAAATAAATAAGAAGAATAAGAGTTTTGTACTTCTTGTTAATAAGAGCAAAGGCAAGGTGAAGAGAAAGAAAAAACTCAAACACTAAAACAAGCCTTCTATTGTGCCTAACGGAGGGATGAAAAGGTCGAGGCTCAAAATAGCCAAAAGGAAGTAGTTTGCTTTCATTACAACAAAAAGAGCATTGGAAGTGTAACTACAAGGAGTACCTGGCATAGGTGTAAAAGAAAAGTTCTACAAGCATCTCAAGTATTTATATTATTGAAGTTAATTTTTCTACTTCTAGTCTTATCCATCGGTATTTGATATTGGATATGGTGCTCACATTTGCACAAATATGTAGGGGCTTAAAGAATCAAGAAAGATTGGTTCGGGGAGATTGACTCGCACGTTAGCAATGGATCATGAGTTGTACCAATAGTTGTAGTCACCTATAAGTTATCACTCGTCATCTAGGGTTATGCTTTATTAAGAAATTATTATTATATTCATAGTATAACAAGAAACATGATTTCTATTTCTTATTTGGACCAAAATGGTTTTTCATTTTCATTTAAGAATAATCATTATTCTTTTTATAAAGATGATGTTTTGTATGAAAACTTTGTGATTAATTATCGTAGGACGATGTCGAGCGGTGAGGTGAAATGTATGGCAAATGATTGGAGTCGTCACCTAGTATTATGGTTACTAGGAAACCTCATGACTGGTCTATTCGAGTTCGGGTCGGGGGTTTATTACGTGTAGAGAAGACCAAAAGTCATCCTACCTCATCTTGCCTAAGGCAAGTTGCATTGCATATAACCTTAATTTGAGTTCGATGAAAGACCCCCTTTGTCAAGTGATTCGAGACTCGATCGGTCGAAGAACTTATCCTCACTGTGTAATAAATGGCTAAAAATGATGAGCATGGGGATATGCTAGTGCGGCTCGAACGACATACATGAGAAATAAAACTTAAAATGGGCAAATACACAAACAAACAAGATAGACAAAATTACGGAATAGGCAACACATAGAAATAGGCAAATTGGCAAATAGGCAAAAATCGACAAACACATAAATTGGCAAAATCAATAAAGAGGCAAATAGGCAATTAGACAAAAATCGACAAATAGGCAAAATAGGTAATCATTGACAGAAATAGGCAAACTTAGGCAATCATAGGAAAAAATAGGCTAAAATCGGCTACATAGGCAAAAATCGACAACCGAGGCAAAAATAGGCAAACTTTGGCAAAGTAGGCAATCATAGACAGAAATAGGCAAACTTAGGCAATCATAGGCCAAAAATAGGCTAAAATTGGCTACATAGGCAAAAATGGGTAAAAATTGACAACTTAGGCAAAAATAGGTAAACATTGACAACAAAAACGAAAGCGACGAGCTTCGACTACAATCGACAACAAAAACGAAAGCCAAAGCTTTGGTCAAAATCGACAATGAAAAAGAAAAGCCACGACTTTGGTCTAAATCAACAACGAAAATGAAAGCCATAATAAGCCAAAATTGACAACAAAAAACAAAATCGACAACGAAAAACAAAGCAACGGCTTTGGCCAAAATGGGCAACGAAATCGCAAATTGGCGACTTTAGCAAAAATAGGATAAAATCAACAAAACGAACACATATAAGCAAAAATTGACGAGAATTGACAATGAGACCAAAATAAGAGAAAACACACAAAAATCAATAAAATTAATTACTTTAGCATGCTTAACAAAAACGAAATTACATGACAACTTTTCAAACTTTAATAACTCAATTTTTTATACAAGTTATCATGCAAGACACGATTTTAAAATATGTGTTCGAATATCAACACGTTTAAATCAACACATCATTCCTTCATATCATTAAAAAAATCAAAAGTACACATCATTGTAATTCAAACGGATTACACATGAATAAATAGATCAAATTACATCACATTCATTCAATTAATTACATGACATATATAACATGAAGCAAATTTAATACATGTAAAAAATATAAAATAAGTAAAATAAAATAAAAGAAGATAAAGCAAAAAAGAGTATAAAAATTACTCGTAAAGAAGAAAAAAGAAGAGCTGATTTGCTTGATGCTCTCGAGGTCGGATCCGACCTTTTTGACCACGATGGAGACTAATACTTAGTTAATCGGGGAGGAAAGGTGGTTGTTGGTGCGTTGGGGAGGTGCTTGGTCGGGCGAGGCGGGCCGTTGGCGCCGGTGGCTAGCCGACCGGCTCGGCACACGTTGGGTGCTAGTCGTTGGATGCTAGGCGCCGCGCCGGGCTTGGGCACCGGGCGTTAGGCGCCGGAGTGCGTTGGGCGCCGGCACTAACGTTGGTTGGCTTGGGAGCTCGGTGCCGGGCACTCGGGCTTGGGCATTTGGCGCTAGGCGCTCGGCGTTGGTGTTGGCGTGTGCTAGACGCTAGTTGGCTCGGGCACTCGACGTTAGGCACTCAACATTGGTGTTGGCGCACGTGGGGCACTAGCATTGGCGCCGGGTGCCGGGCCTAGGTGCTCGACGCCGTGGACGTTGGCATTGGCGCCGGCAAACACGGGCGCGCATTGGGCTAGGCTGGCGTGCTTTGGCGTGGCGGCCGGGCGAGGTTGGTGTGTAAGCATGCGAGGCAAGTGATAGGCGAGGCTAGTGTTAGGCGTGGCTTACCGTTGTAAACCGGAGCTATGCGAGCGAGGAGGCGAGGCGGGGGACGTGTGGGTGTTGGCGAGGGGCTGCGTGCTCGCGGGCGTGAAGGCTTGCAGGGGAGGGGAGCTACTATGGTAGGTGGTCGCGTGCTCTGTGGGGAGCCGCCGCGTCTTGGTCGGTTCTACAACCGTGGTTCGTTGGCGAGAGAGGCCGAGGGTGGTGGGCGTTTTGGGTGGCTATAGTGATGAGAGTAGTTGGCTAGGGTTTTTCTTCAAATGGGTGAACAAGTAGCTAGTGTTTTTTGGAAGAAAAAAGTATATTTTTTCTTTCTTCCTTTTTCTCTTCTCTTTTTTTCCTCTTTCTTCTTTTTTTGAAACCCAAAATTGGGTGCTAACGGTTGCCCTCTCTTTATAATGCTTACGACGCGAAGCCATTGAAAATTTGACTTTTCTTTGGATTTGTATAGTGAGCTTGTAAAGAAATCATAGAAGGGCTTCAATTAATTGGCAAAGTCAATTCAAAGGCCTTCTCCGAACACAGAGTTGACGTGGTTGAACATGCGATTCCCCTTTGGAAATGCAACGAGCATGAGCGATGTACTTGAAATGCAAAAATTGTTACTACCAAAAAATACACTTCCTTCCCGGTCGCGATCTATCTTCACCGGGTTAGGTTCGTGATTTCTAGGTCGGTCGCTCTTGTGGAATTTTCTCTATTTAATCACATGTTCTCGGATTATGTCCCCTTTTTCTTTAGGTTCGACCGTGCTATTGTTCACGTCGTTTGAGTGACATTTGCTCTTATGGTTAGGCAAGCAGTTTTTTACTCTCTCACTCTCCCATAGTATTGCCCCCCAAGTGTTTGGGTTTTTGTCAGCACGGATCGAAGATCTTAAACCGTAAATCATGGAGATTATTTTCATCGTTGTCTTCTTAATCCATCGGGAAAGACCTTATGCTCGGTTTCACAAAGAAAGCCTTCTTGTCTACCAAGCTCGAGCAAGACTCTTATCAAGTTATCACTTATCGATTTGTTGTGTCATTACATTTCATAAATAATGTCAATCATAGGATTGTGCGTTTGACCAAAGAAAAGGCTTTGTAAGGGCTGATCGGATATGTGGAAATTGGGCTATTTTGAAAGATAAAAAGGGCAAATTATGTCATGTTTGGTAAAGCAAGAATGAGACAAGCAAAGTTGAAATGATTGTCCTAATGAATTTTGGCCATAACTCAAATGATTTCTTTGTTGCTCTGGATAAAAAGATATCGACTTGGTTTGGTTTTGATTTTTGATTTTTGATTTTTGATTTTTGATTTTTTATAGAAGACTCCACTTTTGTTAATTTTGACTTTTATGAATTAAGTCGTATATCCAAACAACTTCCATCAAAACAAGTTTAATTATTCAAAAGAAATCACAGAGATGTTTACAAGAATGTAGTCTCATTCAAGAAACTATTTCATTCATTTGGTTGAAAGTCAAAACACATCATGCAAATGTCGTGATGCAATCCTCAAGGTGATCCTTTTTAGGCTAAGTGATCTGGAATGTATTTAGATCACATCAAAGGCTTAGAAAGAAATCTTTTTGGAAAGACAAGTGTCAAAAGTTACCTCAAAGAAAATGAGATATTCGAATGGATGTCATGGGCTTAAAGGCTTTTTTTCAAAAAAAGGTAGGCTCAAACAGTTTTACGGACTCAAAGGCTTTTTCGAGAAAATTAAGCTCAAGTCGGTATTTGTTTAGAAAGGCCTTGATTTTGTTTGTTCCTTGCCCTTAAGTTTTTAATGAAAAACTAATAGTCCAATACCACTGAATGATAATTTGTTATGCACAAGCGATTTCTCTCTCTCTATATATATTTTTTTTGAAGTTAAAACTCATTAACACAATGCAAGCCATCCTCGATCGAAAGGGCTTTTGGAGGCATGTAATGTAGGCTAAAGCTTTGGCTTATGAACAAAAGGATATAAAAAAAACTTAAAAGGTGTTTGGGGGTATAAAGACTCGGGATCATGTGATCACTCATCAAAATTATTTTAGGCTTGGCCATACCGACTTTGACATTTTAATGGATGATCTCATTTTCCGATCTCAATTCTCCTTCTCATATTCACTCATATCATTTTTTGGATTTCACAACCTTTTCTAGCTCTAAATCATGATAGGGGCTACTTAGATAACACTTTTTTCATTTAGTGTCACCATCTTTTTTTGTTTTTTTTTTGTTCTAGAATAATGTTAAGGTTATTCTCATTTCTTATGAACCAAATCTCAACTTTTTAGAAGAACATCATCGATTTCCTACACCTTTAAATTGCTCCCAATGTGAGGGGTGATCCCGATCCGGGTTATTATCAAAAGAAATTATCAAAGGCTCAAAATGGGACGATGAAGGGTAAAATTTATTTGTGAAAGATATATCAAAAATAGCCTTTCTTCATCTCTAATTTGACTTGCTCAAGTTGGTAGGCTTTAGTTTCATGAAAAACGATTGATCAAATGGTACCATGACTCGAGTGTGTACCACTTATCATCATTTAAGATGTCAAATCACTTGCTTCTTGTTTAAGGCGTCATTATATTATCTTAGGCAAGGCTATTTTGAAAAAGCTCTTAGAGAAAAGATATTTTCGATTTTGAAGAAAAGAAATTACCCTCGGCATTTACATGACATGTTTTGAAAATTGACCACTTTTGAAATATATTGAATGCATTCATTATTTTATTTCCTCCGACTTGGATGGCATAAAATGACAAATGATACTTTCAAATAAACATCTCTTGGTTTCAAATTAATAATAAATCATGCTACGATAGCGAAATTTCTTTTTATTCAAAGAAATGGCTTAATCCATGAAAATCACATCACCTTTTCTTTGTCCAATGTCATCGAGTTAGGCCAATAGTTTTTAGCACAACCATTTGGTAGTTTTAGGATATGATCATATTGGATGTCCCAAAGAGAGAATGCAAATAAGATGAATGGAAAGAAGCATGCGAGAGATGGAAAAAGTTTGAACGATCCCATAAAATAACATCATTATGAAAGCATGATCAAGAGTTCAACACAATGAAAAAAAGGCAAAAATAATCATAATAAAAGAATCACTCAGTCTTGAAAACAATAAGCGCTTCTTCATCAAACCAACTACTCAGCTCCTCCCTTGGTCGATTTTATGTTATCCAATGATAGCATATTTACTCCCCAAGTAGTGGCATGATTTGGCAAAGGATAGGAATTAGTGTTTATGGGATTTGAGGAATCTTCAAATGCAATTAGACCTTGATCAATCAAATTTAGCACTCTTTTCTTAAAGCTCACATAGTTCTCAATAATATGACCCTTGGCACCACTATGGTATGCACAAACTTCATTAGGCTTATACCAATGAGGGAATGACGGCTGGAGTGGTGCGAGTGTCATAGGAGCTATCGGACCAACGGTTACCAAATGCCCAAAGAGATTGCCAATAGATATGGGAAGTGACGACAATACGTCATCGAATTGGCTCCTATCAATATTCCTTAGAGAGTTTTGATTGGCCAAACTTAATTGGTTGATGAATTATGGGTTTTGGTAGTGTGTTTGAGGTGATCGTTGGGGTCGGACGTGTGTTTGGGTGGTTTGGTAAGGGTTGTATGGCATTTGATATGGTGGGAAGGTTGGTGTTTGGGTCGTCGGTCCAACTACATTAGTTGGGAAGGTGTTTCGTTGGGATTCCAAACCGAGCATTTGGGTTAGCTATATTATGGGAGGTGTATTGGTTACCATTCCCCCACGAGTTATTCCATCTCCTTCTATTGCCGGAAGAGTCCTTAATCCGGTGCACCTCCGAGACTCTCCTCCCGCCAAAGTTACTTTTCTTATGTCCAAATTCGAAGGGTCGGTTATCCTTCCCGACTTGATAGCTTATTCGATTCGATCGAGCTGCAGATACTATTTCAACAAAATTATTTGACTCGTTACTTAGCAAATAATCATAGTATGGAGCCTTAAAAGTGTTAATAAAGACAAGTAACCAACTCTCTTTTCGAAGGGGCAAACGAATGCGAGAGGCTATTTCTCTCCATCTTTGAGCATACTCCCTAACCGATTCTTTCGAGCCCTTTTCCATAGCCTATAAGCTTGATATATTGAGGGTTATCTCCAAGTTAAACTTGTATTGCCTCATGAACACATCCACTAAATACCTTCACTTTTGGATCTTGGTTTGATCCGAGTCAATAAACTAGTTGAGGGTAAACCCGTCGAGGCTCTTAGGAAAGAAGTGGATCAACAGCTTTTCATCATATGCCACCTCGGCCATCTTATTCGGATAAATCCTTAAGTGGGTTCTCAGGCACCGACTCCCGGTGTACTTGGTAAACTCGGGTACCTTGAACTTCTTAGGAATCATCACATTCGGCATTAAACACTTATCGATGTCGAGGAGCGGATTGTATATGTCCGTACCTTTAATAGCTTGCAAACGCTCCTCAATGGCTATGAGATTCTTCGCCTCCAATCCTGAGGCTAACTTCTCCTTGGCTAATTCTTCAGCAATGAAATCGAGAGTAGCTATCATCGATGCTTGGCCGGCCCGAGGCAACGCTAAGGTAGGTCCAATAAGGCGAGAGGTAAAATCGTATGCCCCTCATGGAATCCGATGATGGGCATGGTTAGTAGTAACGAGTAGGCTCTATATGGGGCATGCTAAACGGTGGTGTCAAAGCGAGCATTCTGAGTGATTAGTGGTGCCATGGTAGTGAACACTTCAGGGATGCCGATGGTCGACCGACTTCTCGGATGGTAACTTCGTTATCATGCAATTTTGCCGACTTCATTCCACCGGAGCGAGTAAGCCTAGCAATCTCTTCCTTTAGTGTTTCCATCTCTCGTTGGTGATTTTTCTTGAGTAAAGCTCTTTCTTCATTCTCCATTCTCGTTCTCACCCTAGTGTGGTGAATGCGTGAAAGAAGTGTAGTTTTAGCGGATCGACCTATATTTCCGTTCAAGCAAAAGGCAACAAACACTAGATATGAATAATAGGTAAAGAAAAAAATAAAATGACACTCGAGACTCGGATATGGAATAGCCATCTATGGGGGTGACAAAAGAACTCGGATCGTTGATTCTTCAATCCTCTTAAGTTTAAGGACGAATACGGATTGATCGGTAACATTTTGAGATTACAAAAATGGAACATGTCTTGATAGTTGGTAGCATTGATTGCTTGGCCCTTTCAAGTTTAAAGATGAATTCGGATTCATCAATAACTTTTAGGAATTCCCAAAAGAGGACTCGCTTCAACAAGTGGCAACGCCGATCGTTAGTTGGTTCGAGTCATGATGACATCTTACAAGTCTTTTCCTTCGGATTGTGATGCCACTTGGTTTTGAATAAGTAACTTGACGGCCTTGATACCGGTAAAGGTCAACCCTCGCAGTCACTTCCCATTCGGGGCCATCATATTATCTTAACTCTAATTGATGAGGCTCGGAGTTTCCATTATAAATGAGTTATCGTAAATTTAAGGAAAGATGTCAAAGCTTTTTATTATTCAAAATGGAGAGTATAAGAGCTCTCATTATTTCATGATACATCTTTCTTTTACATAACAAAAGAAGGAAAACTCATACAATGGAAAATGAAATAAAACAAGAAAAGCGATTCACTCGGCGAGTTCACTCAAACTCCAAAGACCTTTCCTCTTCTAGCCATTTCAAATAGTAAATAGTCACATCTCCTCATATAGTCGACCACCGCTTCATTATGATTTTTCACCCTACACTCATTAATCATTAGGCGTAGCTCTCGAAGTGCTATAGCTTCATTGGAGACTTCCTTTGCTTGATTGTCTAGCACAGCCTAAGCTTTTGCCTCATTCGAGCACCGACCCGAGCTAAATGGTTATGTATGGTAGCTCAACATGAGGACGACCTAATTAACTCCCCTCCGGATGTCAATTCTCCTTTTTGGGTGCTGTGATCCGACTTTGTGCCTCTCCTACTTGCTTCATTAGAACTTTTCGACGGTTGCATTCGGTGTCTAGCGCCAGTGCCACTTCTCATTACCTTTTATAACCCTCCGTATTTCGACCCTAAATCTCTTAACTCTTGCTCTACTCGCCTATCTTGTGATTACAACCTATCTATCTCGAGCACATTTGGCCTCTAGTTCTACTTGAGCTCGATGATAATTTGATTTTCGGTATTCCTCTTCGACAACTATACTTTACCAAGCTTCCGGATCTTGCTCCGGGTCTAGTATCTTTTCTTTATCTTTTCTTCTCATCCTTTTTCCCTTAGCCAAATCATATGCTAATTTCGATTCTCTACCTTGAGCCTCTCGATCTCTTTGGTGAGGTATGGATGGTCGGTAGGGATTAATTCTATAAAGTCCTCTATTCTTCTTTTCTTTCCTTTCGACTTGCTAGCCACAACACTCGGATCTTGTGGTGTTACCAGCTCACTCCCCTCGACAGGCTAGTTTGAACATCCATTTCCCACGGCTTAGTTAGAGTCGGCTAATTATTTGCAATCTTTCACCCTGTTTGCTTGCCATATGAGGTATCCGTTGGTCATTACTAATTCATGATCAACCGGTCCCCCTTCCACTACTCCCGGAGTTAACCAATCTCGTAGAACCTATTCGAGGAACTCGAGAGTGGCATCCTTCTTAAGCTTTCCTTCAAACCCGTTTAGGACCACGGTTCTAGGGACAGCACTGTTCATAGCCCAATTGCCTCGATACCATAGAGGGAGCATAACAAGTATATCCGAGTTGCTCCTATTAGAGGAAACCAAGTTCGTACTCCATAGTAAGCTATGTATGCCCTTCGATTCATCCAAACTCGTCTTCCACAAAAAGTCGACAAGCTCAAAAATGATGAAAACCACTCTCGTTCGGACTTGTTTTTCCATTTGCCGACCAAGAACTCTTTCAATGGTTCTTGATCGATCTATCGACATGTCTTGAAAATTAATTTATGGGCTTCGAAATGGCTAATTACCTATACAAAAAGTAGCCGAACATAACATTTCATACTCCCTTTTCCGGACCTCCCGCAATGACTCAATGAGGAGATGGTTTCAGCTAGAATGATAGTGGTAGGATTTATAAAGTGTTTCTCCACCTCGATGAAGACATTGGCCAAATCTAGATTGATTAACCCAGCTTATTGAGGGAAAAAACACCAACCCAAAGATCATAAGTGCTAGAATCTTGAAGTCGTTTAGAGGTAGCTCTTAGGTCCTTCGGCTTTTGCTTGAACACATCCAACCAGCTCTCAAAGTGTCATCCTTCGACGTTCCCTTTAGCTTTACCATGAGTCATGCTTATGTCTAACCAATCTTCCACCCTTTTTTCAGCATCCGATCTTCTTCGATCTAACCTTCTTTAATAAAAATATACCGATATAGAGTGCTCGGCATGTTTAAAAGCCGATGATACTCCTCCAAGATCGAGGTCATGTCTAGTCCCCCTACGATTAAACATCTATATGAAGGGTCCCATAGACGGGCCCGAGCCTCGAGAGCGGGCTTCTAAGCGGCACCTCTAGCAACACTGCGAGATTCCTATATTTAGCTCGAAACCCGTACTTGGTCATCACGACTTAGCATCTTTCAACAATCAAGCGGCTTTTGGGTGTCATTAATCACCGATCGGAAGTGTGTGATCTCCTTATGGTTGCTCTAAAATTCCAATCCTCGACAATCTCCCTTCGTTTATTGCAAAGCCTTAGGATTTTGTTTAAATTCGGCCACCAAGTGAGTTTGGATCCGAGTTCTCTTGTCACCCATCCCGAAGCATCGCGACCGGATTGCTTATCAAGGTTTCGACATATCCGACTTGCCTAGTGAATTTATACAACAAAGTTGATCCTGAGGTCCAGTTCTAGCCATTACATGATTGGGTAGGCTCTATCTAAGTCTCAAAGAATCCCTTTTGGCTCAGGAGAACCGAGGTCGACCAAGTGTGAAGCTAGTAATCGTGGAGACCATCGAATACCTATCGCGACAATGGTAGCTTTCCAAAAGAGTTGAGGTTTCGTAAGTGTTACTCGGGGCAAAACCCATCGGGGCACCGAGTAATTCCTTCCTAGATCCTAAGGTGAATGCAAATGTTATAAAATTATGCAATGTGGTATGTGCATGGGTATTATTCCATATCCGAGTCTCAAATAAAAACAAAATTAAAATAAGGATACAAACGAAAAAGAAACACAAAAAAATCAAAACAAAAAACAAAAAATAAGTAAGAATGAAGAAAAATGAGCAAATGATTAGATAAATAAATAAAATAAAATAAAACTCGAGGCGAACAATAAAACTAAAGGCATAAATTTAAGCACGATAGGCAAATTATAAAAAATAGGCTAACAAGCATAAGAGAATAGGCCACATCATCAAAAATCAAACTCAAAGCTGCATGCAAAGCCTAACCCTAAGTATTGTTCCCCAGCGGAGTCGCCATTCCGTCACGGGGCGACGTTGGGTGGTGAGGTGAAATGTAGGGAAAATGATTAGAGTTGCCACCTAGTATTACGGTTACTAGGAAACCTCATGATTAGTCTATTTAGAGTTTCGATAAGGGGTTTATTACATGTAGGGAAGACTAAAAGTCATCCTACCTCGTCTTGCCTAAGGCAAGTTGCATTGCATACAACCTTAATTTGACTTCGATGAAAGTGCCTCCTCCGTCGAGTGATTTAGGACCTAGTCGGTTGAAGACCTTGTCCTCACTTTGTAATAAATGGCTAAAAATGATGAGTATGAGGATATGCTTGCTAGTGCGGCTCGAACGACATACATGAGAAATAAAACTTAAAATGGGAAAATAGACAAACAAACAAGATAGACAAAATGACGGAATAGGTAACACGGATAGAAATAGGTAAATTGGCAAATAGGCAAAAATCGACAAACACGTAAATTGGCAAAATCGGTAAAGAGGAAAATAGGCAATTAGGCAAAAATTGACAAATAGGCAAAATATGTAATCATAGGCGAGAAATAGAAAAACTTAGGCAATCATAGGCAAAAATAGGTTAAAATTAGCTACATAGGTAAAAATCAATAAGCGAGGCAAAAATAGGCTAAAATCGACTACATAGGCAAAAATAGGTAAAAATCGATAACTTAGGCAAAAATAGGCAAAAATTGGCAACAAAAACAAAAGTGACGACTTCGGCTAAAATCGACGAACAAAAACGAAAGCCAAAGCTTTGACCAAAATTGGCAACGAAAAATGAAAGCCATAGCTTTGGTTAAAATCGACAACAAAAATGAAAGGCCAAAGCTTTGGCCAAAATCGACAACGAAAAAGGAAATCCATAGCTTTGGTCAAAATCAACAACGAAAACGAAAGCCATAGCTTTAGCCAAAATCGATAACAAAAAACAAAAGCCACGATAAGCCAAAATCGAGCAATAAAAAACAAAATCGACAACAAAAAACAAAGCGAGTGGCTTTGGCCAAAGTCGACAACGAAATCGCAAATTGACGGCTTTAGGCAAAAATAGGATAAAATCAACAAAATGAACACATATAGGCAAAAATTGACGAGAACCGACAATGGGATCAAAATCGGATAAAACACACAAAAATCAATAAAATTAATTACTTTAGCATGCTTAACAAGAACGGAATTACATGACAACTTTTCAAACTTTAATGACTCAATTTTTTATACAAGTTATCATGCAAGACACGATTTTAAAATATGTGTTCGAATATCAACAAATATCAACACGTTTAAATCAATGCATCATTCCATCATATCGTAAAAAAAAATCAAAAGTACACATCATTGCAATTCAAATGATTACACATGAATAAACAAATCAAATTACATTACATTCATTAAATTAATTACATGACATATATAACATGAAGCAAATTTAATACATGTAAAAATATAAAAAAAGTAAAATAAAATAAAAGAAGATAAAGCAAAAAAAAGTATAAAAGTTATCGTAAAGAAGAAAAAGAGGTGAGTGATTTGCTTGATGCTCTCGAGGTCGAATCCGACCTTTTCGACCACGATAGAGACTAATACTTAATCAACCGGGGAGGAAAGGTGGCTGCCGGCTCATTGGGGAGGTGCTCGTTGGGGTGAGGCGAGGCTACTGGAGCCGGTGGTCGGTCGGCTAGCTACGGCACACGTTGGGTGTTGGCGCCCGACGCTAGGTGTTGAGCATCGGGCTTAGGCACTCGGTGCTTGGGGTTGGTGTTGGAGCGCGTTGGGCGTTGGCGTTGGCGTTGGGTGCTAGCGTTGACGGCCGGTTGGCTTGGCGCCGATGCTTGGTTGGTCTAGGCGCTCGTGCTTGGTTGGCTCGGGTGCTCGGTGTTAGTGCTTGGCGTGTGCTCGACGCTGGTTGGCACGGGCCCTCGACGTTGGGCATGGGTGCTCGGGGCTAGGTGCTTGGGCGTTAGTGCTAGCGCGAGTTAGGCGTTGACGTTGACGTTGGTTGGCCTAGCGGCCGGGCTTGGGCGCTCGATGCTAGGCGCCGTGGAAGCCGACATTGGCACCGGCAGACGCAGGTGCACGGCCGGGCTAGGCCGGCGTGTGTTGGCATGGCATTGGACGAGGCCGGTGTTGGGCATGGCTTGCTACTGCAAGCTGGAGTCGTGCATGCAAAGAGGTGAGGTAGGGGACGTGTGGGCGCCTGGATAGGGGCTGCGGGCTCATAGGCGTGAAAGCCTGCTTGGGGAGGGGAGCTATTGCGTGGGGGGCTACTTGTATGTTGTGGGGAGCTGCTCGCTAGCGTGGGGGGCCGTTCGGTGTTGTGGGGAGCTGCTGCCGGCGTGGGGGGCTGCTGCGTGTTCGCCGGTTACGTAGTGATGAGAGTCGTCGGTTAGTGGGCGTATTTGGTGTACGTAGTGATGAGAGTCGTCGGTTAGGGTTTTTCTTCAAATGGGTGAACAATAGCTAGTGTTTTTTGGAAGAAAAAGGGGCTTTTATACTAGATTTTTAAGGCTTTTTGGCTAAAGTCCTTTTTGGTCTTTTATTTCACACACTAACTTTATTTTGCTTCTTTTCCCTTCTATTCTTCAATTTCACCCCTATATTTTTTCTTTCTTCCTTTTCTCTTCTCTTTTTTTTTCCTCTTCTTTTTTTGAAACCCAAAATTGGGTGCTAACATTAATAATGGTTTATATGTTTTTAACATTTAAACACCTATACATAACAAATGTAAAAAGACTTAAAACAAATGATTTAAATAAGACATATCTATGGCACTATCAACTTGGCTATATAAATGAGAATATCCAAATTACATAAAAATGGATATCTAGAATCATTTAAATATAAATCTTATGATATCTATAAATCTTGTCTACTTGATAAAATGATAAAATATCCTTTTAGTGAGAAAGGAGAAAAGGTCGTTGATTTGTTAAACCTTATATATACTAATGTATGTGGGCCCATGTTCACCTAATCAAAAGGAGCATATGATTATTTCATAACCTATACTGAAGATAGATCACATTTGGTTATATATATCGGATAAGACATAAATTTGAAGCATTTGAAAAAATTTAGGTTTGAAGTCAAAAAGCAAACTAGCAAAAGTATTAAGGCACTTTGATTTGATCGAAGTGGTGAATACTTGAGTAGTGAATTTTTAGATTACCTAAAAGAGAATGTGATTCTCTTTTAATAGGCTCCACCTAGAACACCATAAATGAAGGGTGCATTAAAAAAAAAGGAATAAGGCATTATTAGACATGGTCCGGTCCTATTAAGTAGAATCGATATCTCCACTTCATTTTGGGAATATGCACTCCTTAATTCAACCTTTATTTTGAACAAGGTCCAACAAAATCTATTGATCGAGTCCATATAAGACATGAAAAGAAAAGAAAGCAAATTTATCCTTCCTTAAGATTTAAGGCTATAAAGCATATGTCAAATGTTTAGATGGAGACAAGCTAGAGCCCAAATCAACGAATTATAAATTTATAAGATATATATAAAAAAGAAATAGATATTATTTTTTTAAACCATAATAACGAAAGGCATTCGTGGCTAGGCATGTTGTATTCCTTGAGAAGGAATTTATAGATGTTAAAACTAGTGGGAGAAAAGTTGAACTTGATGAGATTCAAAAAGACTCATAAATCGACACTCCACTAGTGGAACCCTAAGTAGATTGATTTTAAAGTGTTGTAACTATCCCATAAACCGATACACAAGAACTTCATAGGTCTAAAAAGATTCATCAAGAATTAGAAAGATATTGTCTTCTTGTATCTACATATGATAATGTGTCTCATATAGTGGATGATGAACCTAATACCTATGAAGAAGTAATGTTAGACATTGACTCCAAGAAATGGCAAAAAGCCATGCAATCCAAAATGGAATTCATATAGTCTAACCAAGTATGGACTTTATTGATCCATCCGAAGGTGTTAAACCTATTAAGAGTAAGTGGGTCTTTAAGAGAAAGGTTGACATAGATAGTAATGTACATATGTATAAAGCCGGATCGGTGACCATACGCTATCGTAAAAAATAAAAGGTTGATTATGACAAAACCTTTTTCACTAGTTGCTATGATTAAATTCATTAGGATTATGCTTGCAATTGATGCATTTCATGATTATAAGATAGAGTAAATGGATGTCAAAACTACTTTTCTTAATGAAAATTTGACGAAGGATATGTATATGACATAACCTAATAGTTTTGTCACCAAAAAACATACAAATAAGATTTACAAATTATAAAGATCTATTTATGAACTTAAGTAAGTATCTAGGAGTTGGAATCAACATTTTGATGAAATGATAAAAAAGTTTAACTTTCACAAAATGAAGATGAATCTTGTGTATACAAAAATGTTAGTGGGAGCTTAAAGTCTTTGTTATTTTCTATATAGATGAAATAATACTAATCGGTAACAACATTACTATGTTACAATTTGTAAAAAAATAGTTATCTAATAATTTATCTATGAAAGACATGAGAGAGAAAACCTACATTATTGGAATCAAGATATATAAAGATAGATCATGTAGAATGTTAGGACTCTTTCAAATTATGTACATTAATAAGAAACTTAAAATGGTTTAGTATGGAAGAGTCAAAAAGATGATTTCTTTCGGTGTCCTAAAACATAAAATGAAAAAGAAAGGATGAATCGCATTCCTTATGTATCATCATAGGATTTATAATGTATGTCATGTTATGTATGTGATTTGATGTCTCATATGCTTTGAGCATATGTAGTAGATATCAAGTCGATCTAAGTGAGAAACATTGGGTTGTCTGTAAAAAAAACATTCTTAAGTAATTAAGAAGAACTAAAGATGTTTTTTTTTGTTTATGAAAGAGATGAACTAGTTGTGAAAGGATTCATAAATGCTAATTTTCAAACTGATCATGATAATTTTAAGTCATATTTAGGATTTATTTTTTTGTTGAATAGTGGTGTTATTAGCTAGAATAGTTCTACGCAAGAAAAAGTAATTGAATACACAATCAAGACTCGAATACATTATAGCCATAGAAGTAGCTAAAGAAGCTATCTCGATTCGTAAATTTCTATTTAAACTAATACCTTTTCTAAGCATTGTTGATTCAATAGTACTACACTCGTGATGACAACGAAGCCATAGCATAAGCTAAGGAATTAAGGTCTCATCAACGGTCTAAGTATGTACTATGATGTTACCAGCTGATTAGAGATGTGACGCCCCCACCCTAGTTCACTCTCTATTACCCAACTAGGAGTGACCAAGCATGGCGTGTCACGGCGACACATCCAATCCGACCTAAGTCTTACTACGTCCATGCCGGTACCATAACAATATACTACATATAGAGATATGTGTAATACAAAAGTACATTACAAGAATATTTACAATAGAAGAAATTATAAAATTTATTTACGGTACCATTCAAATGTCTACATACACCCCAACATCGAATTATAATCAAATAAAATTCCCTAAAGTCGGTGTCACCCACGAGCCCTTTTGGAGGATCCAATAGCATCCTTATTGGTATTACGATCACCGCTACTCGTCATAGCATGTAAATAACAACAAGGTGAGCCGAAGCTTAGTAAGTGGGGTGATACACGTGACATGCAATACTGTTTTGACTCTCACGACCATAATCATCAATTTTTATTTCCAAGTACCACAGGTATTAGCAAGTCTACTCTATTTTTTAATCCGGATGATTCTCATATCATCTTCTCGCTACAATAGAATTATCCCTCATTGTAGCCACTATTAATGGGAATCATTGTCTAACGGTGTAGGCACACAAGTTATTTTTAATCCAAATGATCCTCGGATCATCTTCTGCTACAACGAATTATCCCTCGTTGTAGCCACTCGTTAGTGAGAAATCATCGTTTAACGAGTGTAGGCACACGACTTAGAGTACGCACACAGCTGAATTGCTAATACCCATTTATTCTAGGTTAGGTTATCAAACCCAATCATGTAAACCAATTCTCGGTCTAGTGACTTTTCTCCATTTGCCCCATAATGCACATGATGCACGTGATGTGACGCATACCATATTAAATATATGCAACCCGTACGGGATTCAATTTCATATATGCTCATAGGTCCAACCCATATTAGGTTTCGAGCATACTCCTACCCCCTCATCATCATGAAATATTTTCATGGATCCAACCCATATAAGGTTTATCAAGCTTTGACAATTCACACCAACCATCCTTACCTATTCCATATTACCAAACAATCATATCCCAACCAAGCATAATAATACTATCACATCAACACAACACAACATAACATAATTATGCCCCTTATCATCATGTTTCCCCCTTGTTAGAATGAAATACCGACATATGGTATTGGTTGACTAATGGGTCTAATTATGTGTGTAAATACTTCTCTTTTCTTTTCTTTAGTAACTTAAATCATTAAGTCATTGTATTTTTGAGTTACATAACTACTCGTATTTACATCAACTTTTAAATATATTAAAGTATACTTTTCTACCTTTATTTTTTTTTATCTATTTGAGCCTAATTAATCATTTATTATGTTATCATGGTGAAAGGAATGGAAATCGGACAAGTATGGAACAAAAAAGGTGACTTTTAAGTGAACGAGTGAATTACACGGGTAGGGACACACTCGTGTGAGAGGTTGTGTAACTCTCGACTTAAAGAAAACACATTTCTTCATTGCATGGGCAAAGACACGCCCATGTGGGAGGCCGTGTAACTCTCGACCTCGAAGAAAAACACATTTAGTCATTACACGGGCAAGAACATGCCCGTGTGAGAGGCCGTGTAACTCTCTGCCTCTAAGAAAAACACATTTTTTCATTACATGGGCAAGGACACGCTCGTGTGAGAGGTCGTGTAACCTTACGCTCAAAATTTTATTCATGAAAACCCTACGAGTTTCATTTTTCTTCCTTCTTACTTCATGTTTATTCAAGTCCATCTATGTCCCAATTTCACCCACCATGTTTTAGGTCAACCAAATCCATTAGCCATACCCATTCATACATGGATCTACTAGATACAAAACAATCAAAACTCACCAAATAATCACATAACTAACCATCATAATCAAACCATTTTCAATTATCAATCATGGAACAACCTAACCAACATAATCAAATCAACAAACACATCACAACACAAAACACAAGCTTAACCATTTATAATAACATCAATTGCATAGCATAAAGCAATAAAGAAAACCGACTTACATAGATAGATTAGCTTAGGCTCTTTACCTTAGTTTTTCCCCTCTTTTTCCTTTCCCTTCCTTTTTTTCTTTTCCTTCTTCTCCTTTTTCTAGCTATGACTTTCTCTCCCTTTTTTCTCAATTAGTTTTCTCTCTTGTTTGTGTAGCTATGGTCGCCTAAAATTTTTCTCTCTTCCTTCTTGGGTGCTACGGTTTTTGCCCTAAAAAAATGACTAAGTTCAGTCTTTCCCACCCTTATACCTCACTTCTCCTCTTCTTAATTGATGTATTATGTGGCAAAATTTAATTAAGCAAGGTGTAAAGTAAGAGGAGTTTGGAAGGTAAGGTGGCGATTTGGAAGGCTTGGAAGGTCAAAGTGATGAGTTAGCTTTGACTTCCATTAATGCATATGCTTAAGTGTCCTAACTAATTAGTTAGAGTAACTAAACATCCCAACTAATCTTGTCCAAGTAACTAAACCGATTTTCTTTCATGAAAATTCAGAAATTCCCATTTTTGTTTAAAATTCGAAATTCCTTTTTCTCCAAAATTCTAGCAATGATACATCGAAACCAATATGTACTAAATTGGCTATAAAATTTTACATATAGATCTAAAAATTATGAAAGTTTTCAGAGAGCTAGTAGACACATAGATGAACAATTTGTATTCTTTAATATTTACCCAAAAATCACTCTAAAGTCCTCAAATAAATCACACTAAAATTCGAGTAGAATATAGTCCTCAACACCGATTTTGCATATTTGGTTTCTTTAGTAATTAGATCATTAATCTCAAACATAATAACTTTAATTTAACATAAATAACACATTGAAAGCATTAATTCCCATGGTGAAATGATAATTATACTTACACTTAATATATGTATTTATGGATATAATCTAATACACATTGCGTTACGGGTAAAGATTTTTACGAGAGGTTACAAGAGAGATTATCAACCATGGTGATATAAGGATAGCAAAGGTCCATACTAATGATAACACGGTAGAACCCTTGACTAAGCCTTTGTGATAGCAGAAACATGAAACTATTATTCGATTTTTAGGCATAAGGAATATGGCTAGTTGACTCTAGAGCAAGTAGTAGATTGTTAGTGTAGGTGCCACTAGATCCGACTTATTTGAATGGTTTGATTTATTTTATAATTGCATTTTAATATTAATAAAAAAAATTTTTTTATTAATTCTTATTATTTATAATTTGATAGAATTAGATAAAAGTCCATATCATATGCATTGCATTAATGATTGATCAATATATATGAGACAAACAATAATGCATTTAAATGATATCATTAAATACCCTAAGTCATAGTATTGTCAAGATTGGATATTGACAATATGTGATAAGACTTTTGAGTGTTATGCTCATACTATAAGATAGTAGTAGGAGATCTCTCACCTACTGGCATAGTGATGTCAAAGCAAGCACTCGGGTGAATAATGTTAGAGAACATATCAATAGACATGCTTGGCCATGAGAACCCATTTGGTATTATCTATAAGAATCTCATACGAGATGGCTATAAATAATCTATTGATTTGAAGCACGATTATCTTATTAGATGATTGGTATACTATGACATTTGTTTTCATAGGCTTAATAAAGAACAATATGTGGATGATTTGTTAGGTGCATTAGGAATCCAATGGAGATAGGTGGATGATTGAGACGAGGACATGTCATTCCTTATATGCTAAAGGACTTATCATAATGCACTTCAATGAATGTTTGTTCAAGAATGTGTGGCAACGAGTGGAGTATACTAATAGAGAATAGTTAGTTTACTTAAGAGATAAGACATTTAGAGATCAATTAAAACTTTTATGATCATTATCAAATAGACTATAAACTAAGTTCAAGATCATACTATGATAAATTCATATAAGGAATGAATTGTATAGAAACCATATTCATGAAAGGTAGTTACAAATTAATTAATCCTCCAAAAGAATTAGATAGCCATGATGCTTTACTAGAAGCCAATCTTGATTTACATATGAGAGATAAAAGAGTTGTCCTTTACTTTTAGATACATTGCTAACATATCTAGGAGCCTATTGAGTCACACGCATAAGTTTAAATATTCAACAATAAAAAGAAGCTGAAAGTGTTAGAAAAAGTTTCCTATTTTAAAAAATTAGTTTTTTCAAAATGGAAATCGAGTTTCCTATTTTGGAAATCAATTTTTTGATTTTGAAATCGGTTTCCAAATTTGAAAGTTAATCACCTAAAATGGAAATAAGTTTTCTAATTTAGTTTAAAGAGTAACTTGAAAAATTATTTACTAACATGGGCTTACCTAAAAATATCTAACCTAATTTATTTAGATGGTCCAAATTAATTGGTGAATAATTGGGTCAAAAGAAGTTGGGCCAATAGATTTAATTAACAAGCATGCAAGATATTTTTTGTAGATGGATAATCTTGAGCACTAAAGGATAAGGCTTAGGGTTTATAAGGATAAGGTTAAATTAAGCCCACACAAGTTATAACTTCTTTTCAAGAAAGGAGTTTTTGCTACATATATATAGAAAGTGGAGAGAGAGACATCTAAGATAACAAGAAAGAAAAAAAAGTGTGCATATCTCTAAACATCTTAAACACCGTAACTTCTCCCTCTTGGTATTTTTATGTAAAACCCTAGTGTGATTTCTTAAGAGAACATTATAGAAAGCGAGAAAAGTTGGAGCTAACACACTATAATTTCGTTGCTTTTTGTGTGTGTTTAAGCTATATGGATCATTAGTAAAGTCCGGATGCTTAGACGGTTCTCTCTACAAATTAATTTCTATGCTACAAGAGATAACCCCTAATCTTCTTATTGATAATATAGTCTGGTTGATTCAATTTTTGGGAACTTTAGATGGAGGAAACAAAATTTTTTTATTACGCACCTTTATAGGGTGCATGATCCTTCAATACCGACCATGCTAGCTCTAGGCACCTTGAGGGTGGAAAAAGAGGAAAAGCAATCGGAGAAGTCCTCATACATATTGATTTGCATCATAAAGACCTGATTTTTAGCTAACCATCTCTTGTTATGATAGTAAACATTTTTTAGGTACAAAAAGTCGATGCTAAGATCGAAGTCATATAGTTTAGGTTAGTACTTGATAGTCTAGAAATAATAATGCTTTCCATAAACACACTTAATGATATCTTTGATATTGATTAGCTTATCTATGAGACCATCTAAGAGAAGGAATTGAATGAGCTGTTACGATGAAGAAGTGCCTTTTGTTTTCGAGGCTAAGTAATTTCTTTATCACAATTATCTATCATGCTTTCATATGATGTTAATTTAAGGATCGTAAATTTTTTTTTCTCAAATTTTCATATTCACCTTCTTTTCTCTATTACGTTTTATTCTCATTTTTATCCAATCTTTGGGATATTCATTATGACCATATCTTAAAAATAAAAACACTAAGTGATTGCAATAAAAAAAAAAAAAGGCCAGCATAACTTTGATTATAAAGTATATGAGAATGAATGCTAGGAGAATACCTCGAAGCTCATTAAAGAAGCATGGATGTGTCATGATTTTATGAATGAAATCTTACCTTGTATTGAATTTTTTTGGATTTCATTTGTAAAAGTGTTATGATTTTCATTAATTAGGTCGTTTCTTTGAAAAAATAATTATTATTATCTTTGTATGATTTTATTATTGATTTGAAATCAAACGAGATGTTTATTTGAAATTATAATTGTAATTTTATATCATCCAAATCAAAGTTAATAAAATGGAAAACTCATTCAAAATCTTTCAACATTGATCAACTTTCGAAACATATGCAAATGCTAGGAGGCGGTCCTTCTCCTTTTAAAACCAAAAATATTCCTCTCTTATTCCTCACAAGTCTTTCTAAGACAGTCTTGCCTAAGATAATTCATCGATGTCCAAGATGAAAAAATAAGTGATTTAATGTTTTAAATGAGGATGAGTGGTACACATTCTAGTCATGAACCCATCTTATCTATATTTATTCTTTATAAGTTAATCATAGCTTTCAAATGAAACTAGGATTTATCAACCTAAATAAGATCATATTTGAGATGACGAAATGTCATTTTTTGTACACTTTTCCATAAAAAAAAAAAAAAACTTTTCCCTTGTTGTCTAACTTTGAGCCTAAAGGATTTCTTTCGATAATGACCTAGACTAGGATCACCCCTCACACTCGGGAGTAATTTTGAAGTTCATCAATAATCAAGGATGTTCTCCTAGAAAAATAAGATGAGAAATGATGATAATTGTACACAAAACAAAAACTTATCAAGAAAATCTTGGAATGACTTTGAAACAAAATGAAAAACAAAAATGAAAGCACTAAGATAAAAAGAAAGTGCTATCTAGAGTGGTCCCTCTTATTATCTAAATTTAGAAAAGGTTAAAAAATGACAAGAGTGAACATGAAAGGAGAGTTAAGATTATAAAACAAGATATATTGGCAAGTTGACAAAGTCAAGGTGGCATGTCTAAAGTGATCTCGATGAATAATTAGGTGACCTTAAGTCTATACATCCTCAAACACATTTTGAGCCTTTAATATTATTTTATTTATAAGTTGAATCATTAGCCTACATTACATGCTTGTAAAAATTAGGTGACCCTAAGTCTATACATCCTCAAACACCTTTTAAGCCTTTCATATTGTTTTATTCATAAACCGAATCCTTAGCCTGCATTACATACTTGTAAAAGCCTTTTTGATCAAAGATGGCTTGTTTGTGTTGATGAGATCTAGCTTCAAATGAGAAGAAGAAAAAATATATGTTTTGTGCTTGATAAGACAAACCATCATTTATGACAATGAATCATGAATTTACATCAAGTAACTAGGATAAAAAAAGAAATGAATCAATTCTTTCTAGGAAACACTTGCCTATTTGAGCTAAATTTACTATAAAAACTCTTTTAGCTCCTAAGATTCATCCGAGCACATTATGCTTTGGGACCAAAATTTTGTCAATCACATATCGGAGAAGATAAATCCTTTTTAAAAATTTTATGATCTAGACATATTCTACTCATTTTAGACTAAAAATATATCACCATAAGAATTGCATCTCGACATTGCATGACACGTTTTGGCTTTTAACCAAAAAGTCAAATATTTCCTTAAATAAGATTATATTCTTATGAACGTCTCTATGATTTCTTCGGATAATCTAACTTGCTTTGATAGGTGGCCTAATCTACGAAGGTAAAAAAAAATGAATTTCTAAAAGTTAAAAAAAATGTCTCGAAGACAAGTTCTCATAATCTAGCATAAACATCAAAAAAAGATTAACGACATGAGCAACAATAATAAACGACAAATGACAATTGGATGATCACTACCAATACTTTAGAAATATGTTATGGCCGGATCTGGTTATACATCTATATCAATACTAAAATACCAAAGCATTTCAACTCCTTTTTTATCCAAAACAACAAGGAGATAATCTAAGTTATGGCCAAATATTTACTAATGCGATCATTTGACTTTGCTTCTTCTATTCTTGAATTCTCTAAAATAATGTGTTTTATGATCTTTTATCTCTCAAAGAACCCTTTTTTTCATAAATATGATTAGTCCTTAAAAAGAAAAACTCTTTTTTGGTCTTATGCATGATCATGATTTTATTCATGAAACATGATAATGGATTGAATGACAAATGATAACTTGATAAGGATCTTACTTAGACTTAATCTATAAGAGGTTTGCCTTTATAAAATCAGTTATAAGCTTCCTCATGAACAAATATAGACAATTGAGACAAAAGACCATTTTAATCATTTTGTGCCGGATTCTTAATATGTGTTGGCAAAAGTCTAGGTATTTGGAGATAGTACCAAAAGAGGGGCATAAAAGAACAATGATCTCTCACTTAGTTATAGGAATGAACACTACTTAAATGACATAGGCGAGTGGTCTAAATAGCCATCCTAATAAACATAAGAATAGAAGGCATAATTAAAATTGTAATTAGAAAAGCTTAATAAAAATAGCTAGCCTAGAACTTTGAACCTATTCAAGCTAGATGACACATAAATGAAGAGAAAAAAGGGAACAACCTATATCTTGACAATGATGGCCTATGCTTTGCTAAAAACTCCATGTCATTCTAAGTTAGAATGTTCAGTCATGTCTTCTTAAAAAAGCTTGGTTTATCATATCATTCAAAAGCGATATGATCTATCATGTCGGTTTAAATTAGAGTAGTCAATTATATCTCATCAAAAAATGTGATCTATCACCTCATGCCAAAACAATTTGGTTTGTCTCATCCTTCCAAATCAACATGCTCTATCATGTCCCTCAAATTCAACATGGTCTATCTTGTCTCCCCAAGTTAAAGTGGTTTTTCACATCTTATATAGCCAAAATGGTCTATCATGTCTTACAAGATTAGAGTGGTCTATCACATCCAACAAGTCGAGTGGTCTGTCTTATCTTGTAAGAATAAAGTGGTCTGTCATGTCTTACAAGATTAGAGTGGTCTATTAAGTCTTGTAAAAATTAGAGTTATTTGTCACATCCTATAAGGTCAAAGTGGTCTATCATATCCTACAAGATTAGTGTAGTCTATCACGTCTTGAAAAAATCCGAGTGGTCTATCACTTTATAAAAATTAGAGTGGTATGTCACGTCCTGTAAGTTCGAGTGGTCTTTCATATATTATAAAATTAGAGTATTTTGTCATGTCCTACAAGATTAGAGTGGCTTGTCGTCCTATAAAATTAGAGTGGTATATCATGTCTTACAAAAATCGAGTAGTCCGTCACATCCTACAAGGTTTGAGTGGTCCGTCGCATCTTACAAAGTTAGAGTGGTCTATCGCATATTGCAAAATTAGAGTGGTCTATCATATATTTCTAAATCAAAGTGGTCTATCACATCATGCCAAACCAATTGGGTTTATCACATCCTTCTAGGTCATAATGGTCTATCACATCTTGCTAAATAAACTTGGTTTGTCACACTCCCTAGGTTAGAGTAGTCGGTCATATCTTACCAAATCAACATGGTATGTTACACCCTTATAAGTTATAGTGATGTATCACGTCCTAGCATCCTCTTAAACCAATGAGGCATGTCATGTCTTTCTAAGTTAATATGGTCTATCACATAGTTTAAGTCATGTCAATATGCATCCATTTCAAGCAATGTCGGTATGCATTCATTTTAAGACATATTAGTATGCATCCTGTTTTAAGATGTGTTAGTATGCATCTACTTTAAGTCATGTCGGTATACATCCATTTTAAGTCATGTTAGTATGCATCCAATTTAAGCCACATCAACATACACTCATTTCAAGCCATGTTAACATCCATCCATTTTAAGCCATATCGGAATGAATATTAAGTCGATAGTGGTCTGTTTTATTTTCTAAAGGCATTTTTGGTAATTTTATATATAAGGGTATTTTGGTCATTTCATAACTAACCGGAGGCATTCTAGTCACCATATAGCAGACCTCTTTAATACCTATAAATATTTTCTTCCTCGTTCTTGATTGACTAAAATATCGAGTCTTCCTTGGGATTGAATGAAGTAAAACTAATCCAAAGAAAAGACTTCAGCATTCTCACTATATTTGGGTAGTTCCTAAACTTATTTAAATTATTTAGAATGATGAATGGATGGTAGAAATGTTATAGTATGAATGATTATTCTGTCAAATACCTTGTCCAACTATGCTTAAGATTAGTGTGCATGTTGCCTATTTCCAAAAACAAAACTATCAACGACTTCTTACTTATGTGGTCGAAGGCACTTGTGACTTCTAATCAATTGTTTATTACCTTTTTGTTTATTAGAAATGAAGCTATCGATAGCTTTCCACTTAGATGAATGAAGTCTGTCTATGACTTCCAAATCATCTTACTTACCTTTTTGTTTGTTAGAAATGAAGTTGTCGATGGCTTCCCACCTATATGGAGAAAACTACTTTTGGCTTCCAAATTACCTTACTCGTCTTTTTATTTCTCGAAATGAGGCTTTTGGTGGCTTCTTACTTATGTAGATGAAACTACATGTGGATTCCAAATTATCTTACCTTCTTTTTGTTTGTCAAAAATAAAGTTGTTAGTAGCATCCCACTTTTGTGAGCGAAGCTACTGCGACTTTCAAATCATCTTACCTGCCTTTTTATTTATCAAGCATGAAGTTGTCAATGGATTACCACCTATATGGATAAAGCTACTTGCGGTTTCTAAATCATCTTGCTCGCCTTTTTGTTTGTTAGAAATTAAGCTATCGATGGCTTCTTACTTATGTGGAAGAAGGCATGCTGCAGCTTTCAAATCATCTTATCTCGTCTTTTTATTTTTTAGAAATAAAGTTATCAATGGCTTTTCACCTACGTGAATGAAGTTGCTCGTACATTCCAAATCATCTTACCTACCTTTTGTTTGCCAAAAATAAAATTGTCGGTGGCTTCCCACTTATGTGGATGAACCTACTCGTGGCTTTTAGATCATCTTACCTATTTTTTTATTTGTAAAAAATGAAGCTATCAATGGCTTCTCATCTATATGGATGAAGGTTCTTATGACTTCTAAATCAATTTACCTACCTTTTTGTTAGTTTGAAATAAAGCTATCGGTGGCTTCGCGTTAATGTGGATGAAGCTACATGTAGCTTTTAAATCATTTGACCTTCCTTTTTGCTTATTCGAAACAAAGCCATTGATAGATTCTCACTTATGTGACAAACTCATTAATGGCTTCTAAACTATTTATCCGTTCCTTAGTCGAGCGAAATGAAGTTGTTGGTGACTTTCCACTTATATGATGAGGTTGTTAGTAACTTCCTAAACTTATGAATCAAAGTTGTCTAGTGGCTTCCCACTTGTGTAAGTGAGGTTGTTAGTGATAAAGGGTATCAATCTTTAAAAACTCACCTACTTGTCGATATAGATCGTGCTAGCTAAAGATTAGCCAAAATTCTAACCTCCCCTATCCTTTTCCTCCGAGTATGGTATTGACTTAGAACCAATTGAACTTCAAATTACACTACTATTCAATCTCGATAAAACAAATTCATTAAAATATGCATAGAAACATGATATAGTAAAATCATATTTTTATTTTCACATCTAAACAATATACCCTACCTCAAGTAAAACGAGATGACGAGTTAAAACAAGATGACGATGACGTTATATCTTCTCCATACATAATCAATCCCTTACCTAGATATCTTTACAATACCGAGTATTTTGGGTTTCCTAATTCTTCTCGATTAGTTAGGTGGCAACTCCTTGGTCTCACGCATCCTATAAAGGACCAAATCATCAAATCAAATATGTATCAATAAATTAAAAAAAATTAATTGAAAAAAAAGTAAAGTTACTTGATTGAAAAAAAAAAAAGAAAAAGGAAAAAAGAAGTTAAAAAAACCAAAATAAACACTCGATTAAAAAAATTGAATATTTAGACGCAATAAATTCTTATTAGCTCATTATGAATGCAAAGCATTGACTCAAACCCAATGGATATTTGTCATAACATACATATTTTTTATCTATGAATTTTATATTAAAAAATTATCTCAAAAATAAAAAAAATATAAAAATATATATTCAATTCAATTAAAACACTATATTTCTATGAGAATCAATTTTTTTAAAAAATTAAAATTAAGTCGATAGTGAGTCGTTTTATTTTCTAAAGGCATTTTTGGTACTTTTATATATAAGGGTATTTTGGTCATTTCATAACTAACCGGAGGCATTCTAGTCACCATATAGCAGACCTCTTTAATACCTATAAATATTTTCTTCCTCGTTCTTGATTGACTAAAATAATCGGTCTTCATTGGGATTGAATGAAGTAAAACTAATCCAAAGAAAAGACTTCTAACATTCTCACTATATTTGGGTAGTTCCTAAACTTATTTAAATTATTTAGAATGATGAATGGATGGTAGAAATGTTATATTATGAATGATTATTCTGTCAAATACTTTGTCCCACTATGCTTGAGATTAGTGTGCATGTTGCCTATTTGCAAAAACAAAACTATCAACGACTTCTTACTTATGTGGTCGAAGCTGCTTGTGGCTTCTAATCAATTGTTTATTACCTTTTTGTTTGTTAGAAATGAAGCTATCGATAGCTTTCCACTTAGATGAATGAAGCTATCTACGACTTCCAAATCATCTTACTTACCTTTTTGTTTGTTAGAAATGAAGTTGTCGATGGCTTCCCACCTATATGGAGAAAACTACTTTTGGCTTCCAAATTACCTTACTCGTCTTTTTATTTCTCGAAATGAGGCTTTTGGTGGCTTCTTACTTATGTAGATGAAACTACATGTGGATTCCAAATTATCTTACCTTCTTTTTGTTTGTCAAAAATAAAGTTGTTAGTAGCATCCTACTTATGTGAGCGAAGCTACATGCGACTTTCAAATCATCTTACCTGCCTTTTTATTTATCAAGCATGAAGTTGTCGATGGATTACCACCTATATGGATAAAGCTACTTGCGGTTTCTAAATCATCTTGCTCGCCTTTTTGTTTGTTAGAAATTAAGCTATCGATGGCTTCTTACTTATGTGGAAGAAGGCATGCTGCAGCTTTCAAATCATCTTATCTCGTCTTTTTATTTTTTAGAAATAAAGTTATCAATGGCTTTTCACCTACGTGAATGAAGTTGCTCGTACATTCCAAATCATCTTACCTACCTTTTGTTTGCCAAAAATAAAATTGTCGGTGGCTTCCCACTTATGTGGATGAACCTACTCGTGGCTTTTAGATCATCTTACCTATTTTTTTATTTGTAAAAAATGAAGCTATCAATGGCTTCTCATCTATATGGATGAAGGTTCTTATGACTTCTAAATCAATTTACCTACCTTTTTGTTAGTTTGAAATAAAGCTATCGGTGGCTTCGCGTTAATGTGGATGAAGCTACATGTAGCTTTTAAATCATTTGACCTTCCTTTTTGCTTATACGAAACAAAGCCATTGATAGATTCTCACTTATGTGACAAACTCATTAATGGCTTCTAAACTATTTATCCGTTCCTTAGTCGAGCGAAATGAAGTTGTTGGTGACTTTCCACTTATATGATGAGGTTGTTAGTAACTTCCTAAACTTATGAATCAAAGTTGTCTAGTGGCTTCCCACTTGTGTAAGTGAGGTTGTTAGTGATAAAGGGTATCAATCTTTAAAAACTCACCTACTTGTCGATATAGATCGTGCTAGCTAAAGATTAGCCAAAATTCTAACCTCCCCTATCCTTTTCCTCCGAGTATGGTATTGACTTAGAACCAATTGAACTTCAAATTACACTACTATTCAATCTCGATAAAACAAATTCATTAAAATATGCATAGAAACATGATATAGTAAAATCATATTTTTATTTTCACATCTAAACAATATACCCTACCTCAAGTAAAACGAGATGACGGTTAAAACAAGATGACGATGACGTTATATCTTCTCCATACATAATCAATCCCTTACCTAGATATCTTTACAATACCGGAGTATTTTGGGTTTCCTAATTCTTCTCGATTAGTTAGGTGGCAACTCCTTGGTCTCACGCATCCTATAAAGGACCAAATCATCAAATCAAATATGTATCAATAAATTAAAAAAAATTAATTGAAAAAAAAAGTAAAGTTACTTGATTGAAAAAAAAAAAAGAAAAAGGAAAAAAGAAGTTAAAAAAACCAAAATAAACACTCGATTAAAAAAATTGAATATTTAGACGCAATAAATTCTTATTAGCTCATTATGAATGCAAAGCATTGACTCAAACCCAATGGATATTTGTCATAACATACATATTTTTTATCTATGAATTTTATATTAAAAAATTATCTCAAAAATAAAAAAAATATAAAAATATATATTCAATTCAATTAAAACACTATATTTCTATGAGAATCAATTTTTTTTAAAAAATTAAAATTAAGTCGATAGTGGTCGTTTTATTTTCTAAAGGCATTTTTGGTACTTTTATATATAAGGGTATTTTGGTCATTTCATAACTAACCGGAGGCATTCTAGTCACCATATAGCAGCCTCTTTAATACCTATAAATATTTTCTTCCTCGTTCTTGATTGACTAAAATAATCGAGTCTTCATTGGGATTGAATGAAGTAAAACTAATCCAAAGAAAAGACTTCTAACATTCTCACTATATTTGGGTAGTTCCTAAACTTATTTAAATTATTTAGAATGATGAATGGATGGTAGAAATGTTATATTATGAATGATTATTCTGTCAAATACTTTGTCCCACTATGCTTGAGATTAGTGTGCATGTTGCCTATTTGCAAAAACAAAACTATCAACGACTTCTTACTTATGTGGTCGAAGCTGCTTGTGGCTTCTAATCAATTGTTTATTACCTTTTTGTTTGTTAGAAATGAAGCTATCGATAGCTTTCCACTTAGATGAATGAAGCTATCTACGACTTCCAAATCATCTTACTTACCTTTTTGTTTGTTAGAAATGAAGTTGTCGATGGCTTCCCACCTATATGGAGAAAACTACTTTTGGCTTCCAAATTACCTTACTCGTCTTTTTATTTCTCGAAATGAGGCTTTTGGTGGCTTCTTACTTATGTAGATGAAACTACATGTGGATTCCAAATTATCTTACCTTCTTTTTGTTTGTCAAAAATAAAGTTGTTAGTAGCTTCCTACTTATGTGAGCAAAGCTGCATGCGACTTTCAAATCATCTTACCTGCCTTTTTATTTATCAAGCATGAAGTTGTCGATGGATTACCACCTATATGGATAAAGCTACTTGCGGTTTCTAAATCATCTTGCCTCGCCTTTTTGTTTGTTAGAAATTAAGCTATCGATGGCTTCTTACTTATGTGGAAGAAGGCGTCTGCAGCTTTCAAATCATCTTATCTCGTCTTTTTATTTGTCAAAAATAAAGTTATCAATGGCTTTTCACCTACGTGGATGAAGTTGCTCGTACATTCCAAATCATCTTACCTACCTTTTGTTTGCCAAAAATAAAATTGTCGGTGGCTTCCCACTTATGTGGATGAACCTACTCGTGGCTTTTAGATCATCTTACCTATTTTTTTATTTGTAAAAAATGAAGCTATCAATGGCTTCTCATCTATATGGATGAAGGTTCTTATGACTTCTAAATCAATTTACCTACCTTTTTGTTAGTTTGAAATAAAGCTATCGGTGGCTTCGCGTTAATGTGGATGAAGCTACATGTAGCTTTTAAATCATTTGACCTTCCTTTTTGCTTATACGAAACAAAGCCATTGATAGATTCTCACTTATGCGACAAAGTCATTAATGGCTTTTAAACTAATTATCTATTCCTTAGTCGAGCAAATGAAGTTGTTGGTGACTTTCCACTTATATGATGAGGTTGTTAGTAACTTCCTAAACTTATGAATCAAAGTTTTCTAGTGGTTTCCCACTTGTGTAAGTGATGTTGTTAGTGATAAAGGGTATCAATCTTTAAAAACTCACCTACTTGTCGTTATAGATCGTGCTAGCTAAACATTAGCCAAAATTCTAACCTCCTCTATCTTTTTCCTCCGAGTATGCTATTGACCTAGAACCATCCGAACTTCAAATTACTCTACTATTCAATCTCGATAAAATAAATTCATTAAAATATGCATAGAAACATGATATAGTAAAATCATATTTTTATTTTCACATCTAAACAATATAGCCTACCTCAAGTAAAACGAGATGACGGTTAAAACAAGATGACGATGACGTTATATGTTCTCCATACATAATCAACCCCTTACCTAGATATCTTTACAATACTAGAGTATTTTGGGTTTTCTAATTCTTCTCGATTAGTTAGGTGGCAACTCCTTGGTCTCACGCATCCTATAAAGGACCACATCATCAAATCAAATATGTATCAATAACTTAAAAAAAAATTAATTGAAAAAAAAAGTAAAGATACATGATTGAAAAAAAAAAGAAAAAGGAAAAAAGAAGTTAAAAAAACCAAAACAAACACACGATTAAAAAAATTGAATATTTAGACGCAATAAATTCTTATTAGCTCATTATGAATGCAAAGCATTGACTCAAACCTAATAGATATTTGTCATAACATACATATTTTTTATCTATGAATTTTATATTAAAAAATTATCTCAAAAATAAAAAATATATAAAAATATATATTCAATTCAATTAAAACACTATATTTCTATGAGAATCAATTTTTTAAAAAAATTAAAATTAAGTCGATAGTGGTCGTTTTATTTTCTAAAGGCATTTTTGGTAATTTTATATATAAGGGTATTTTGGTCATTTCATAACTAACCGGAGGCATTTTAGTCACCATATAGCAGCCTCTTTAATACCTATAAATATTTTCTTCCTCGTTCTTGATTGACTAAAATAATCGGTCTTCATTGGGATTGAATGAAGTAAAACTAATCCAAAGAAAAGACTTCTAACATTCTCACTATATTTGGGTAGTTCCTAAACTTATTTAAATTATTTAGAATGATGAATGGATGGTAGAAATGTTATATTATGAATGATTATTCTATCAAATACTTTGTCCCATTATGCTTGAGATTAGTGTGCATGTTGCCTATTTGCAAAAACAAAACTATCAACGACTTCTTACTTATATGGTCGAAGTCGCTCTGTGGCTTCTAATCAATTGTTTATTACCTTTTTGTTTGCTAGAAATGAAGCTATCGATAGCTTTCCACTTAGATGAATGAAGCTGCCTACGACTTCCAAATCATCTTACTTACCTTTTTGTTTGTTAGAAATGAAGTTGTCGATGGCTTCCCCCTATATGGAGAAAACTACTTTTGGCTTGCAAATTACCTTACTGTCTTTTTATTTCTCGAAATGAGGCTTTTGGTGGCTTCTTACTTATGTAGATGAAACTACATGTGGATTCCAAATTATCTTACCTTCTTTTTTTTGTCAAAAATAAAGTTGTTAGTAGCTTCCTACTTATGTGAGCGAAGCTGCATGCGACTTTCAAATCATCTTACTCGCCTTTTTATTTATCAAGTATGAAGTTATCGATGGATTACCACCTATATGGATAAAGCTACTTGCGGTTTCTAAATCATCTTGCCTCGCCTTTTTGTTTGTTAGAAATTAAGCTATCGATGGCTTCTTACTTATGTGGAAGAAGTTGTCTGCAGACTTTCAAATCATCTTATCTCGTCTTTTTATTTGTCAGAAATAAAGTTATCAATGGCTTTTCACCTACGTGGACGAAGTTGCTCGCACATTCCAAATCATCTTACCTACCTTTTGTTTGCCAAAAATAAAATTGTCGGTGGCTTCCCACTTATGTGGATGAACCTACCTGTGGCTTTTAGATCATCTTACCTATTTTTTTATTTTAAAAAATGAAGCTATCAATGGCTTCTCATCTATATGGATGAAGGTTCTTGTGACTTCTAAATCAATTTACCTACCTTTTTGTTTGTTTGAAATAAAGCTATCGGTGGCTTCGCGTTAATGTGGATGAAGCTACATGTAGCTTTTAAATCATGGTTACTAAATGGTTAGGATGCATTTGACAAGATCAAGTAATATTTATAAAATCCACCACTATTGGTACCACTCGTACTAGAAAGACCTTTGATTATGTACCTGTAAGTGATAAAAATAGTCATGAGAATTGTTTTGGGTCAGCAAGATCAATTAGAAAAGAAAGAACATGCCATCTATTATTTGAGTAAGCGAGTTCATCGATTGTGAGTTGAGATATAATGCACTAGAGAAGATATCTTACGACTTAGTATGGTGCACATAATGAGTTAAATAGTACATGCTTTATTAAACTACTTGGTTAATCTAAAAAATGGATCTCGCTAAGTACATCTTTGAGAAGCCATACCTCTCTAGTCGGATTACAAGATAGTAATTCATGTTATTTGAATACGAAAATGTATACATGAAAATGAAGGAAGTGAAAAGAAGTGCCATGACTAACCATTTAGTAGATAATGCAACAGATGACTATGAGCCTTTTAGATTTGATTTTCTTAACAAATCAATTATGGTAGTCGAAAAAAAGAGTCGAGCTAAAGGATGACGTATGGGTCTTATATTTTGATAAAGTTGTCAATGTGTCGGGAAATGATATTGGATTAGTCTCGATTTCACCGAAAGAGAGACAGTTCTTTATGGTAATTAAGTTGCATTTTGAATGCATAAATAATATTGTCAAGTAAGAAGCATATGTGCATGGCTTAGAAGTAATCTTAGAAATGAAGATAGGTAAACTTGATACATACAACTACTCTTTGCTCATAATCAATCAAGTGAAAAGAGACTAACGAGATAAAAAAATAAAAAGCTAAAGCCATATTATAAGTACATAACAAAGTTAGCCAATTAGTTTGAAGAGATTAAATTCACCTATTTGGGTAGAGAGAAGAACCATTTTGTCGATGCACTAGAAAGATTTATTTCCATGACTAAAATTGAATGTGAGGTGTAGATTCAACCCATATGCATTGAAACCAAAATACCCTAGCATACTATTATGGTCCGATTGAAGAACTAGATGGAAAACCATGGTACCATGACATCAAGCGAGTTCATCAAAAATAGTGAGTATGCGACTAATGCAACCAAAAATGGGTATTTCGAACCATCATGAAATAAGAGGTCCACGAAGGGATTTATGCTACTCATGGCGACGGACATATGATGACTCAATAAATTCAATAAAATGGGTATTTTTAAACCACCTTGAAAAAAGATTACATCAAATATATTCAAAAATGTCAAAAGCATCGATTTATACCAATTGAATAAATGGTCTAGTAGTACCCCTTTTCAACATGGTATCACCCTAGCCATTTACAATGTGGGGCATAGATGTCATTGGATTGATAAATCCAAAACCAAGCAATAGGCATTGTTTCATTCTAGTAATAATTGATTATTTCATCAAGTAGGTCGAAATTGCTTCCTTTGCACATGTGATTTAGAAGGTCATTTGACGAGTTTGTTGAAAAGGATATCGTCTACGAGATATGGCTCTCCTAAAACCTTAGGATCGTACAAAGCTCAAAACTTCAATGACAAAATAATAAAAGATTTGAAAAATAAGCCACTACAACTGCTCTCTATATAGGCCTAAGATGAATGGAGTTATGAAAGCATCAAATAAGAAGTTAAAGAAGATTATCCAAAAGATGGTGGTGTCATACAAAAGCTAGTATGAGATGTTACCATTTACCTTGCATGCTTATCAAATAGCGATCACTCTAATATATAGAATGGAAGTAATGATGCCTTTCGAGGTCAAAATACATCTTTGAGAGTCTTAAAAGAAGCTCGAGTTAGAAGAATCCGAATAGGTAAAAATTTAATATCAATAGTTGAATCCGATAAATAAGAAATGACTAACTATAATTTGTCATACCTACTTGTATCGAAAAGAATAGGTAAAGCATATGACAAGAAGACGCATTGGAGAAGTTTTCGGGAAAAGGAAATTTCATAGATGCTAAGGACGGATCAAAGTAAATAAGCACCAAACTATGAAGGTCCTTAAATGGTTAAAAAAAAAGGCATTCTTAGGTGTAGCTCTCATTCGATAAACATGGATGGTGATGAACTATCTAGAATTCGGATACTATAAAGAAATATTACACTTAAGTTGTAGCTCTCTTTAGTTTAAAGTACTAAATATTCGATAAAGTTTTGATCGGTCTACTTTATGTGTTGGCATTTTCTTTTCCATCTTATTTTCTTCCATTACCCCTCATTATCAAATTTATGATTTTCAAATTCTCTTTTAAAATAAAAAATAAAAAAATCACATTCTCAATTATGATAAGTCCTTAAAAGCCTATTTCCATGGTCCTCCACATATCTACAAAATACCGTAAACAAATTCAAAATGGTTTATTAGTATTCTCTATAAAATACTCGTAAAAAAATTCAAAATATCAAAGAATGACATGATAAAGTGGTTCACCAAAGTCTTTAGTATGATGAGACCTTCCAAATTATTCTTTCTTATAAAGACAATCATGAGACATTATAGGCAATCTCGTCAAGTCCAAAGAAAGTTACACTAAGGGCCAAACTAGTATGATGGGTAAAATTCAAAGTTTAAAAAAGAAAAGTCACCATATCTACAAACATTAATCAGATGGCATCGATATGATCAAATGACTTGTTATCAATAGCTATGACATAATGCACGGACAAGCAAGTCTTAAAAAAAAATAAGCAATAAGCCTTGCATTTAAATTTCAAATGAGAAAGGCAACGCCAAAGAAGAAGAGGGAGTGTGGTTTAAATAATTAAGATTTATATTTCTAACAATGAAAAGCGCAATTTGTAAGCCAAAAATGCATATTGAATAAGAACCTCCGAGTTCTACGTAGCTATCTCACCCAAATAAGATCGGTCATCCTAAATAATAAGTCCAAAAATAACTACTCTTAATCCATGTCTTATCCAAAGTTACCTATACAAAGCAAAAACTCAAATGGTCAATCATATCTTTTTAAACAAAAATCAACATGGCCAATTACATCCTACCAAAATCGATATGGCCGATCACGTCCTAGCCAAGTCGATGTGGCAAGTCATGTCTTGTCAAAGTCGATGTGGCCGGTCGCATCTTGGCAAAGTTGACATGGCCAATCATGTCTAGGCAAAGTCGATGTGGCCAGCCACGTCTCGTCAAAATCAACGAGGCCGATCGGTCTTGTCAAAATCAATATGGCTAATCGCATCTTTTTAACATGACGTGGCCGATCATGTCCTATCAAAATTAATGCGGCCAATCACGTCCTTTCAACTTGACGTGGCCAATCATGTTTTATCAAAACCAACACGATCGATTGCATCCCTTTAAATTTAACATGGCCAATCGCATCTTTTCAAATTCCAATTGACACGAATAGTTAGTCACGTTTTTTCAAAATTTCGATTTGACGTGGCTAGTCATGCCTTTTAAATTTGATATGGCTAGTCATGTCTTTTTAAAATTTTAATTTGGCATGGCTAGTCGTAACCTTTTCAATTTGACATGGCTAGTCACGTCTTTTTAAATTTCAATTAGCGTGGCTACTCGTATCCTTTTAACTTGATGTAGCCAATCATATCATTTTAAAATTTTAATTTGACATGGCCAGCAACGCCTTATCAACGTGACGTGCCTACTCGCGTCCTTTCAACTTGACATAGCCAATCATATCATTTTAAAATTTTAATTTGATATGACCAATCATGCCCTTTCATTTAATGTAGTCAATCACGGCTTTTTGAAATTTCAATTTATCATGGCCAATTGTGTCGGTTTCAATTTGACATGGCCGATCATGTCCTTTTAAATCTTAATTTGACACCACCAATTGTCTTTCTCAAATTGATATGGCTAGTCACATCATTCTAAATTTCCATTTGCCATGGCCAATCACGTCTTTTTCAATCGATGTGGCCAGTCATGTCTTTCTAAATTTTAATTTGACACAACCAGTCATATCTTTTCAATTTGATATGGTTAATTATGTCTTTTTGAATTTCAAGTCAATGTGACTAGTCATGTCCTTTCAAAATTTTCTTTTGTTTCTTTACAAGCTTAGTATGCAAAAGCCAACAAAAATATTTTTTTTAATAACTTTACATTGTAAGCATTATAAAGAGAGAGTAACTCGTTAACACTAAATTTTTACCCTTGTTATTTTTACTTCTATTTTTATTTTTATTACAAAATACTAAAAAAAATGAAAAGGAAAAAAATGAAAAGGAAATGAGTACCAAAAAATGAAAAATAAAAAATGGTAAAAAAAACAAAATGTCGAGAAAAAAATCAATTATTCTTAGGTTAATTATAAAAAAAGGGTTAATTGAAAAAATGGAAAGTTTAATTGAGGACCTAATTAAAAAAATTAAAACTTATGTCTTTTAATTAAAATAAAGAGGGGCACAATTGGAAGAAGTAAAAAAGAAGAGTCCTAATTAATTAAGATGTAAGGGCCTTATCTAAACAAAAAACCAGGATCAAACTTAAATTGATGCATCATGAAGGACTCGGAGACCAAATTAGATTTACGCAAAAAAACCTAAAAATTCCCTATAAAACCCCTTGCTTTTTTTGGTATATTTTCCTATTCATCACCATCTTCTTCTAGCCACCTCTCTCTCCCTCACTACTGCAACTTCTCCCTCACCAACACACCCCCTTATAATCCACCACAACCCCTCCATCTCTTCTCTAACGCATCCCCATTTACAAACCACTACGGCCCCTTTATCTCCTCCTCCTTATAAGCTTTAACTCCTTCATGCCATCCTTACATGAGCGAGCTCCTACATGTTTCCTTTTTTTCTAGCTTATGCATAGCTCTTAAACTAAGCTAGAACGTAGCACCCTGCAATTGCTTGCTAAGCTTGTGCACACACCAATTCCAATAAGTGTTGTACACATAGGAGCTCCTCCTATGCATAAAGCATAACAGCGTACGACATCTAGCGCTCCTAGCATACGACATCCTAGGTGCCCAACGAGCAATGCCTAGCACACAATAACCTAATGCGTTGCAATAGTGTATCCTTTGCCTCGCACACCACAATAATAAGCTCTCCATTTTTATCCACCAAAACCATCAAAAATTCTCATTTTCGGCCAAAAAAAAAATCCAAACTCCTTTTTATTTTAGCCTCCATCATAGCTAAACAAACCAGCCCTCTTTCACCATAAAAATCAACCCTATTCCATCACAAAACCACCATTTTTCCTTCACTCGAGGCCAAAAGTTACTACCCAAAACCATTACATTTTCCTCTATATTTTGGCTTGCAAGCTACATCCATAAGGTCATCATATTTCCCACTTCTTTAGATAGAAAGTTACAGCCATAAAGCCAAAATCTTTTTCCTCCATTTTAGACCAAGATTTACTACCATTCTATGCACCATTTTAAGTTAAAAGTTGCTACCATTTTCGGCCACCACTCATAGCAAAACAAAACAAAAAATACAATGAATTATGCATTTAACAATAAATGTTAAATGACAAAATACATGTAAAATTTTTTTATTGTTGGATTATGTTTGACAAGAACAACATGACATTGAAGACTAAATTTGTGTTGATTTTTGGTAGGAAAAACACGAGTAGCAACGTTTTTGCTAAGTTCCCCAAGTTTCAAAAAACTTTACCAATTTACGAGTAACATTGGCGAGCAATAGTAACCTCAACAATTTGCATGAATTTTAGAGAACCTTTTTGGTCGTTCTAGTGGGATCCACATCATGTTTTGTCAATTAGTTTCTCTCCTGTCTCAATTAGTCGAATAATCAATTATTATAGAGATGAAGAGAGTAAAATTGACTTCAAATCATGCTTTTCAACTACATAAGTTTTAGGTAAAAATTCCAAAAATCACCGAATTTCGTAAAAAATAAAGATTAAAAATGACTAAATTACTTAAAAATATGAATGAAACTATTACATTTTGCTTAAATATTTATAATTTAAATGTGGTTAAAGTGAATATTGTTGTAATGGCCATTAAAGGACAAACTCTCTATTTTGTTGTTTTATGTATGTCTACTTAAATATGAAGTTTATGCCAATTTTTATGGTTTGTTTGACTTATTATGCCGGATTATCATGCTAAATAAAATGTCGGTGGCTTCCTACTTATGTGATGAAGTCATCGGTGTTTTGAAATTATTTTGTATATTTCTTGTTTCCTATTTTTTTGTTTTATCAAAACAAAGTCGTCGATGACTTCCTACTTATGTGACACGATCATCGGTAGTTTCGGAATTATTTTATCTATTTCTTGTTTCTGTTCCTATTTCTTATTTTTTGTTTCTTATTCCTATTTCGTGTTTCCTGTTCTTGTTTCATGTTTCTTATTTCCTGTTTCTTTTTTCTTATTTCTTATTTTTTGTTTCTTGTTTCTTATTTTATTAAAATGAAGTCATCGAGTGGTTTTTCACTAATGTGATAAAGTCGTTAGTGATTTTGAAACAATTTTATTCAATATCTACCTATTTGAAATAAAGCCACTAGTGTATTCTCATTTGTGTGATGAAGCTTTTTTTTATTTTTTATTTTTACTCATACACCCGAGGCTCCTAGCAGAACTAGTACGTTAGGATTTGAACCCATGATCTTTTATTGCTAAAGACCACTACCACTAGGTTACAAGCTCTTTGGTATTTGTTTGATGAAGATGCTTTACCTACTCCTCACCTGAATCGAATAAGGTAGCTGATAACTTTTCACTTATATGATGAAGTTGTCGACGACTTCTTAAATTCATGACTCGTGGTCATCGGTGGCTTTCCATTCGTGTGAGTGAAGTCATCAATGACTCATTAATCATGCCAATAAAAATTTATCCATCTTTATAACTCACATATGTGTTGATAATAAGTTTTGCTCACTAATAACTAGCTGAAATTCCAACTTCCCTCACCTTTCCCCTTTGGGTAGGGGCATTGGCTTTAGAACGACTCGAATCCCCAAACTATCATGTTTTATATTTTTTTTAAAATAAACTCATTTAAATAGGTATAGAATTATAACACATTAAAATTAGAGTTTTTATGTTTATAGGGAATTAATACAGACTTATCTTAGGTAGGACAAGATGGAAATGATATTACATCTTCCCCATATATAACCAACCCATATCCGGATATCTATGTAAACTAGTTCATTTAAGGTTTTCTAGTTTTCCTCGATTAGCTAAGTGATGGCTCCTTCTCTGCCTCTTTTGTGGGGTTAACGTCAACGATAAGCATAAATCATCCTATCAAAACTATATTTTTCCCTCAAAAATTGACAAACTCAAACCAAAAAAATGGACAATAAAGAAAGAGCTTCACTCAAGCAAAAGCATCGGAAGAAGTTAAGTGTTTTGAAAATAGAAGTATCCGGCCTAGCTTATTTAGTTAGGCAAAGTCTCGTCAATCCACATACCTATTAAAATGCCTTTGAATCAAAGAATAGGTCAGTCATCTATCATCCCTAGAGTGTTCACTACTATATCCATACCTACTACTCAAGTGGTGATTAGTGTATCACATTTCTCTACTCCCTACTAAGTTATAACTCCTTCTTAAGACAACGAAAGAAAAGAAAAATGTGCTTCTCTCCCTAAGAAATATTAAACACATAACCTCTCTCTCTCTCTCTCTCTCTCTCTCTCTCTCTCTCTCTCTCTCTCTCTCTCGGCATTTGTATGTAAAACCTTAGTGTGATTTTTGCAAAAAAATTATACAAAGCGAGAAAAGTTAGAGCTAGCACACCATAATTTCTATTACTTCTTATATAAGTGTTTAAGTCTGCGTTGATCATCGGTAGAGACTAGATACTTAGATGGTTATTTTCGTAAATTGATTTCTATGCTATAAGAGGTAACCCCCAATCATCTTACTCGCTTAATGGTTGAACTTAAAAACTTTAGATGGAGGAAACAAAAATTTTATTTATTTCATACCTTTATAGGATGCATGATCCTACAATTACTAGTAGAGCTCCCATTGAACCTTTAATTGTATTATTATTAACTTTGATTAATTACATAAATTATTGCTTTCTATTTATAAATTTATTGATTTGGGTATTTTATAAATCGTTTAAAAATTCATTTTGGGCGAGTGGAAGGGTGCTCATTAGGCCAATGCTAAGCGTTGGTCGTAGTGCACACTAGATCGGGCATGCCTCGTGGATGCTAGGGCAATGGCTAGGCTAGGTACACATGAGAATGCCAATCCAAGGCAAGGCTAGGCTAGATATAAGTGAGCATACTAGGCTAGAGCTAGGGTAGTGGCAAGCTAGGTGTGCCTTACATATGCTAGGCAAGCACCTCATCAAGTGTGCGAGGAAGTGTGCTAGGATAAAAGGTGCTAGGACGAGTGCCCGAGTAGTCTACATAGGCTAGTGCTTGAGGCAACTAGTAATAGAAATCCATTAGCATTCATCGATCCTTAACTCATGTATAAGATTGATGTGATTGAACTCTAATATGTATGATTGTGATTGAATTCTAGTATGCATGATAGTAATATGATTAAATTATAGTATGCATGATAGAATTAAAATAATGAGACCATACAATATAAAATCCTTCAAATAAATATCAAGTTATATGTCTTTCAATGTTATAAGAAGAGAACTCTTTTGGTCATAAATTGTTGAGATAACTTAAGGTCACTTATTCCTCGAAGGAATCAAATCATAGGAATTGTGATGTCCCTAAATGTTTGGATCCAACTTGAAATGAATTATTGGATTTATTAAGATAACTCAAGGTCTAATGAATTCATAAGCAAAGATTGATATTCACATAAGATATGAGATGACGAGTTATCATACTAATAAGATTAGTAATTGAATTAGATGTAATTAGTAAAGAGATACCTACCTAATCCTTTCATGTATAACTTATTGAGATAACTCAAGATTAATGCATATTTGTGGATGGGATCTTAACCCATTAAGGAAAATGAATTAAAAAATTTTTTGAGTCCTATATTAAAGGTTATAGAGCTTGAAAAAAATAGTGGGAGTGAACATAGATTTTACTTCTTAATTTATGTTTTATTTTATAAATGAAAATCAATAAACCAAACCCTATATTTTTTATCCTATTAGGTTATTATGCAATATGATTGATAATATATTGATACAATTTATAATTAATGGAAGTAATGCCTTCAATGATATAAACTTTCTTGACTAGGAAATAAAGCTAAGGATAGTTCTCTAGCATGAGAAAATTCTCTACACGATAAAGACATGCCTCCTAGATGAGCCTCCTTTAGATCAAGCTAAAGTTTATACAGCATGACTCAAACATAGAGATGATGTAATCATTACTCGGAGGATCATGATGGTTGCTATAATATTAGAGCATCGGTGCTAACATAAAGGCATAAGTGCCTTTGATATCATAGCAAAACATAAAAGCTTATTTGAGAAAAATACTAGGCATGAGCACTATGAGATAGTAAAAAAAAAAACTTTTTAGAGCTAGAATGGATAAAGGATCTAATGTTAAAAAGCATGTCACTAAGATGATAAGCTATATTGACAAGTCGGTCTGAACTTGAAGTTGGAATGGATTCAGAATTATCTATTGACTAGGAATTGCAATCATTCCCTAATAGCTTTGGATAGTTCATCATAAACTTTAATATGATACACATGGAAAAGACTCTTAGAGAGTTACTATCCATACTAAGGGAATCTCAACCTAAAATAAATAAGAAGAATAAGAGTTTTGTACTTCTTGTTAATAAGAGTAAAGGCAAGGTAAAGAGAAAGAAAAAGCTCAAGCACTAAAAGAAGCCTTCTATCGTGCCTAAAGGAGGGATGAAACAGTCAAGGCTTAAAATAGCCAAAAGGAAGTAGTTTGCTTTCATTATAACAAGAAAGAGCATTGGAAGTGTAACTGCAAGTAGTACCTAACACGAGTGTAAAAGAAACATTTTACAAGCATCTCAAGTATTTATATTATTAAAGTTAATTTTTCTACTTCTAGTCCTACCCCATGGGTATTTGATATTGGATGTGGTGCTCACATTTGTACAAATATGCAGGGGCTTAAAGAATCAAGGAAGATTGTTTTTGGGGAGATTGACCCGCACGTTAGCAATGGATCAAGAGTTGTACCAATAATTGTAGTCACCTATGAGTTAGCACTGCCATCTAGGGTTATGTTGATATTAAGAAATTGTTATTATATTCATAGTATAACTAGAAACATCATTTCTATTTCTTGTTTGGACCAAAATGGTTTTTCATTTTCATTTAAGAATAATCGTTATTCTTTTTACAAAGATGATGTTTTATAAAAAAAATTGTGATTAATAATTTTTTATATGTTTTTAACATTAAAACACCTATAAATAACAAATGTAAAAAGACTTAAAACAAATGATCTAAATAAAACATATCTATGGCACTCGTCAACTTGGCTATATAAATACGAATATCTAAATTGCATAAAAATATATATCTAGAATCATATAAATATAAATCTTATGATATCTATAAATCTTGTCTACTCGGTTAAATGATAAAGTCTCATTTTAGTGAAAAAGGAGAAAGGCTAGTGATTTGTTAAACCTTATACATACTAATGTATGTGGGCCTATATCCACCTAAGCAAAAGGAGAACATGATTATTTCACAACCTATACTGAAGATAGATCACATTTTGGTTATATGTATCAAATGAGACATAAATTTGAAGCATTTGAAAAAATTGAGGTTCGAAGTCAAAAAGAAAACTAGCAAAAGTATTAAGGCACTCGATCTAATTGAGGTGGTGAATACTTGAGTAGTGAATGTTTAGATTACCTAAAAGAGAATGTGATTCTCTTTTAATAGACTCCACCTAGAACACCATAAATGAAGGGTCTATTAAAAAAAAAAGGAATAAGGCACTATTAGACATGGTCCGGTCCTAATGAGTAGAATAGATATCTCCATTTCATTTTAGGAATATGCACTCCTTAATGTAACTTTTATTTTGAACAAGGTCCAACAAATTCTATTGATCGGACTCCATATAAGACATAAAAAGAAAAGAAAGCAAATTTATCCTTCCTTAAGATTTAAGGCTATAAAGCATATGTCAAATGTTTAGACGTAGACAAGCTAGAGGCTAAATCAACGAAGTATAAATTAATAAGATATAAAAAAAATAGATATTATTTTTTTCAACCATAATAACAAAAGGCATTTATGGTTAGGCATGTTGTATTCCTTGAGAAAGAATTTATAGATGTTAAAACCGAGTTGAAGGAAAGTTGAACTCGATAAGATTCGAGAAGACTCATAAATCAACACTCTACTAGTGGAACCCTAAGTAGATAGATTATAAAGTATTGTAACTATCCCATAAACTGATACATAAGAAATTCATAGGTCTAAAAAGATTTATCAAGAGTCGGAAAGATATTGTCTTTTTGTATCTACATATGGTAATATGTCTCCTATAGTGTATGATGAACCTAATACCTATGAAAAAGTAATGTTAGAAATTGACTCCAAGAAATGGCATAAAGCCATACAATCCAAAATAGAATTCATGTACTCTAACCAAGTATGGACTTTAATTGATCCATCTAAAGGCGTTAAACCTATTAAAAGTAAGTGGTTCTTTAAGAGAAATGCTGACATAAATGGTAATATACATACGTACAAAGCCGGATCGGTGACCATACATTATCGTAAAAAATAAAAGGTTGATTATGACAAAACCATTTTTACTAGTTGCTATGGTTAAATCCATTATGATTATGCTTGCAATTGATGCATTTCATGATTATGAGATATAGTAAATGAATGTCAAAGCTGCTTTTCTTAATGGAAATTTGATGGAGGATATATACATGACACGAACTTGATAGTTTTATCATCGAAAAATATACAAATAAGATTTACAAATTATAAAGATCTTTTTATTGACTTAAGCAAGCATCTAGGATTTAGAATCAACATTTTTTATGAAATGATGAAAAAGTTTGACTTTCACAAAATGAAGATAAATCTTGTGTATACAAATATATTAATGAGAGCTTAGAGTCTTTGTTATTTTCTATGTAGATGACATACTACTAATCGATAACAACATTACTATGTTACAATTCGTAAATAATTAGTTATCTAAGAATTTCTCTATGAAAGACATGAGAGAGGAAACCTACATTATTGGAATCAAGATATATAGAGATAGATCACGTAGAATGTTAGGACTTTGTCAAATTATGTACATTAATAAGAAACTAAAATGGTTTAGTATGGAAGAGTCAAAAACATGATTTCTTTCGGTGTCATAATGAAATAAAACTCTCTAAGGTTGAGTGTCCTAAAACATAAAGTGAAAGAGAAAGGATGGATCGTATTCCTTATGTATCATCATAGGATTTATAATGTATGTCATGTTGTGTACATGATTTGATGTCTCATATGCTTTGAGCATATGTAGTAGATATCAAGCTGATCCAAGTGAGAAAAACTGGATTGCTATAAAAAAAATATTCTTAAGTACTTGAAAAGAACTAAGGATGTTTTTTTAATCTATCAAAGAGATGACCTAATTATGAAAGGATTCATAGATGCTAGTTTTCAAGCCGATCATGATGACTTTAAGTCATAGTTAGGATTTATTTTTCTATTGAATAGTGGTGTTATTAGTTGGAAGAGTTCTAGGCAAGAAAAAGTAGTTGATTACACAATCGAGAATGAATACATTGTAGCCATAGAAGCGGCTAAATAAGCTATCTCGATTCATAAATTTCTATTTAACTACAACCTTTTCTAAACATTATTGATTCAGTAGTACTATATTGTGATGATAATGAAGCCATAGCATAAGCTAAGGAACTAAGTTTTCATCAATGATCTAAGTACATACTACGATGTTACCAGCTGATTAGAGAGATTATCAACCATAGTGATATAAAGATAGAAAAGGTTCATATTAATGATAACATAGTAGACCCCTTGACTAAGCCTTTGTCATAGCAAAAACATGAAACTATTATTCGATTTTTAAGCATAAGGAACATGGCTAGTTGATTGTAGAGCAAGTAGTAGATCGTTAGTGTAAGTGCCATAGATTCAACTTATTCGGATGGTTTGATTTATTATATAATAGCATTTTAATATTAATTAATAAAGAAGTTTTTTTTATTATTCTTGTTATTTATAATTTGATAGAATTAGATAAAATTTCATATGATATGCATTACATTAATGATTGACCAATATATATGAGACAAACATCAATGCATTTAAATGAAATCATTAAATATCCTAAGTCATAGTATTATCGAGATTGGATATTGACAATATGCGATAAGACTTGTGAGTGTTATGCTCATACTATAAGATAGTAGTAGGAGATCTCTCACCTACTTGGTATGGTGATGCCAAAGCAAGCACTCGGGTGAATAATGTTAGAGAATATATCATTAGACATGATTGGCCATAAGAACCCATTTGGTATTATCTATAAGAATCTCATACGAAATGGGTATAAGTAATCCATTGATTTAAATCATGGTTATCTTATTAGAGGATTGGTATACTATGACATTTGTTTTTATAAGCTCAATAAAGAACAATATGTGGGTGATTTGTTAGGTGCATTAGGAATCTAATGGAGATAGATGAATGAGTCGAGACAGGATATGTCATTCCTTATATGCTAAAGGACTTATCACAATGCACTTCAATGAATGTTTATTTAAGAATGTACGGCCACGAGTGGAGTTTACCAATAAAGAATAATTGATTTACTTAAGAGCTAAGACATTTAGAGATCAAAGAAAATTTGTGTGATCATTGTCAAACGGACTATAAACCAAGTTCAAGATCATACTATGATAAATTCACATAAGGAATGAATTTTATAGAAACCATATTCATGAAAGGTAATTACGAATTAATTAATCCTCCAAAAGAATTAGATAGTCATGATGCCTTGCTAGAAGCCAATCATGATTTATGCATCGAGAGATAAAAAAAAGTTATCCTTTACTTTTAGAGACATTGCTAACATATCTAGGAGCCTATTGAGTTACACGCATAAGTTTAAATATTCCACGACAAAAGAGAAGTGAAAGTGTTAGAAAAAGTTTCCTATTTTAAAAAATTAGTTTTTCAAAATGGAAATCATTTTCCTATTTTAGAAATCAATTTTCTAATTTGAAAATCGGTTTTCAAATTTGAAAGTTAATCACCTAAAATGAAAATCGAGCTTTTTAATTTAGGTTAAAGGGTAACTTGAAAAAGTATTTACTAACATGGGTTTACCTAAAAATATCTAACCCAATTTATTTGGATGGTCTAAATTAATTGGTGAATAATTTAGTCAAAAGATTTTAGACCAATAGGTTTAATTAAAAAGCATGCAAGGTATTTTTGATGGATGGATAATCTTGAGCACTAAAGGATAAGGCTTAGGGTTTATAAGGATAAGGTTAAATTAAGCCCACACAAGTTATAAATTATTTTCAAGAAAGGAGTTGTTGCTATATATATATATGGAGAGAGAGACATCTAAGATAACAAGAAAGAAAAAAAAGGTGTGCATATCTCTAAACATCTTAAACTCCGTAACTTCTCTCTCTTGGTATTTTTGTGTAAAACCCTCGTGTGATTTCTTAAGAGAACATCATACAAAGTAGAAAAGTTAGAGCTAACACACTCTCATTTCTATTGCTTCTTATGTGTGTTTAAGCTATATGGATCATTAGTAAAGTCCGGATGCTTAGACGGTTTTTCTATAAATTAATTTCTATGCTACAAGAGGTAACCCCTAATCTTCTTATTGATAATATAGTTGGTTGATTCAGATTTTGGAAACTTTAGATGGAGGAAACAAAAAAAATTTATTTTACACCTTCATAGGATGCATGATCCTCCAATACCGACCATGCTAACTCTAGGCACCTTGAGGGTGGAAAAAGAGGAAAAACAATCAAAGAAGTCTTCATACATTGTTGATTTGCATAATAAAGACTCGATTTTTAGCTAACCATCTCCCGTGATGATAGTAAACATTTTTTAGGTAGAAAAAGTCGATGCTAAGAACGAAGTCATATAGTTTAGGTTAGTACTTGATAGTCTAGAAATAATAATGCTTCCCATAAACACAATTAAAGATATCTTTGATATTGATTAGCTTATCTATGAGACCATCTAAATGATCGTTCGATGAAAAAGTGCCTTTTATTTTTTAGGCCAAGTAATTTCCTTATCGTATTTATCTATCATGCTTTCATATGATGTTAATTTAAGGATCATAAAAAAGAAAATTCTCAAATTGTCATATTCAACTTCTTTTCTCTATTGTGTTTTATTCTCATTTTTATCCAATCTTTGGGATATTCATTATGATCATATCTCAAAATAAAAACACTAAATGATTACATTAAAAAAAAAAAAAAAGGCCAGCATAACTTTGATTATAAAGCATATGAGAATGAATGCCGGGAGAATACCTCAAGCTCATCAAAGAAGCATGGATGTGTCGTGATTTTGTGAATGAAATCTTACCTTGTATTGAATTTTTGGATTTTATTTGTAAAAGTGTGGTAATTTTCATGAATTAGGTCGTTTCTTTGAAAAATAAATTACTATTATCTTGGTATGATTTTATTATTGATTTGAAATCAAATAGATGTTTATTTGAAAGTACCATTGTCATTTTATATCATCCAAATCAAGGTGAATAAAATGAAAAACTCATTCAAAATCTTTCAACATTGATCAACTTTCAAAACATATGCAAATGCAAGGAGGCAATCTTCTCCTTTTAAAACCAAAAATATTCCTCTCTTATTCCTCATAAATCTTTCTCGGATAGTATTGCCTAAGATAATTCATCGATGTTCAAGATGAAAAAATAAGTGATTTAATGTTTTAAATAAGGATGAGTGGTACACATTCTAGTCATGAACCCTATACTTATTCTCTATAAGTCAATCATAGTTTTCAAACAAAACTAAGATTTATCAATGTAAATAAGATCATATTTGAGAAAAAGAAATGTCATTTTTTGTATACTTTTCCATAAAAAAAATAAAAAAAAAACTTTTCCCTTGTTGTCTAACTTTGAGCCTAAAGGATTTCTCTCGATAATGACCTAGACTAGGATCACCCCTCACACTCGGGAGTAATTTTAAAGTTCATCAATAATCAAGGACGTTCTCCTAGAATAAGATGAGAAATGATGATAATTGTACACAAAATAAAAACTTATTAAGAAAATCTTGGAATGACTTTGAAAAAAATGAAAAAAAAAATGAAAGCACTAAGACAAAAAGTAGAGTGGTCCCTCTTATGATCTAAATTTAGAAAAGGTTAAAAAATAACAAGAGTGAACATGAAAGGAGAGTTGAGATTAGAAAACAAGATATATTGGTAAGATGAAAAGTCAAGGTGGCATGTATAAAGTGATCTCGATGAACTTTTAGGTGACCCTAAGTCTATACATCCTCAAACACCTTTTGAGCCTTTCATATTGTTTTACTCATAAGCTGAATTCTTAGCTCGCGTTTGATCAAAGATGGATTGTTTGTGTTGATGAGATCTAGCTTCAAATGAGAAGAAGAAAAAAATATGTTTTGTACTGATAAGACAAACCATCATTTATGACAATGAATCATGAATTTACATTAAGTAACTAGGATTAAAAAAAAGAAATTAATCAATTCTTTCTAGGAAACACTCGCCTATTTGAGCTAAATTTTCTATAAAAACTCTTTTAGCTCCTAAGATTCATCCGAGCACATTATGCTTTAGGACCAAACTTTTGTCAATCACCTATCGGAATAGATGAATCATTTTCAAAACTTTTATGATCCAAACACATTCTGCTCATTTTAGACTAAAATATGTATCACCATAAGAATTGTATCTTGACATTGCATGATGCGTTTTGGCTTTTAACCAAAAAGTCAAATATTTCCTTGAATAAGATTATATTCTTATGAACATCCGTATGATTTCTTTTGGATAATCTAACTTACTTTGATAAGTGGCCTAATCTATGAAGGTCAAAACAAATGAAAATGAATTTTTAAAAGTTAAAAAAAAAAAAAAAACTCTTAAAGACAAGTTCTCATAATCTAGCATAAACATCTAAAAAAGATTAACAACATGAGCAACAATAATGAAAGACAAATGACAAATGGATGATCACTACCAATACTTGGGGAATATGTTATGGCCGGATCGATCATACATCTACATCAATACTAAAATACCAAAGCATTTCAACTCCTTTCCTATCCAAAACAACAAGGAGATAATCCGAGTTATGGCCAAATATTTACTAACGCGATCATTTGACTTTGCTTCTTCTATTCTTGACTTCTCTAGAATAATGTGTTTTATAATATTTTATCTCTCAAAGAACCCTTGTTTTCACAAATATAATCAATCCCTAAAAAGAAAAACTTTTCTTTGGTGGCATGCATGATCATGTAATTGATGTTATTCATAAAATATGATAATGGATTCAATGACAAATGATAACTTGATAAGGATCTTACTTGGACTTGATCTATAAGAGGTCCGCTTTTATAAAATCGGTTATAAGCTTCCTCATAATGAAATATAGACAATTAAGACAAAAGGCCAGTTTAACCATTTTGTGCTAGATTCTTAACATGTGTTGGCAAAAGTCTAGGTATTTGGAGATAGTACCAAAAGAGGGGCACAAAAGAACAGGTGATCTCCCACTTAGTTAGAGGAATGAACACTACTTAAATGACATAGGCGAGTGGTCTAAATAGCCATCCTAATAAACATAAGAATAGAGGGCATAATTAGATTTGTAATCGGACAAGGTTAATGAAAATAGTTAGCCTAGAACTTTGAACCTATTCAAGCTAGATGACATATAATTGAAGAAAAAAAAAGGAACAACTTATATCTTGACAATGACGAGCTATGCTTTTCTAAAAACTCCACGTCGGTCTAAGTTAGAATGGCCGATCATGTCTTGTTAAAAAGGCTTAGTCTATCACATCAATCAAAAGCGATATGATCTATCACGTCGATCTAAGTTAGAGTGGTCGGTTATATCTTATCAAAAAAAATGTGATCTATCACCTCATGCCAAACCAATTTGGTTTGTCTCATCCTTCCAAATCAATGTGCTCTATCACATCCCTCAAATTCAACATGGTCTATCGTGTCTCACCAAGTTAAACCGGTCTATCACATCCTGCAAGGTTAGAGTGGTCTATCACATCTTGTAGAGTTAAAATGTTCTATCATGTCTTACAAGATTAGAGTGGTCTATCACGTCCAACAAGTCGAGTGGTTTATCATGTCCCGTAAGAATAAACCGGTCTATCATGTCTTGCAAGATTAGAGTGCTCTATCAAGTCTTGTAAAAATCAAAGTGGTTTGTCATATCCTGCAAGATCGAGTGTTCTATCACATCCTAAAAGATTAGTGTGGTCTATCACGTCTTGAAAAAATTCGAGTGGTCTATCACCTTATAAAAATTAGAGTCGTCTATTACATCCTGCAAGGTTAAAGTGATCTTTCACATCTTGTAAAATTAGAATGTTTGTCACGTCCTACAAGATTAGAGTGGTTTGTCATGTCCTACAAAATTAGAGTGGTCTATCACGTCTTACAAAAATCGAGTAGTCCGTCACGTCCTACAAGGTCAAAGTGGTCCGTCACATCTTACAAAGTTAGAGTGGTCTCGTCATATCTTGCAAAATCGAGTGGTCTATCATATCATTCTAAATCATAGTGGTCTATCACATCATGCCAAACCAATTAGGTTTATCACATCCTTCTAGGTCATAATGTTTGATGTGCCCAAAAGTGTATTAGAAATTAATAAGCAAATTACTCACACGTGCATGAGGTGATTACGAGTACAATTGAGTTAACCAAGGTCGTATTCTCAAGGAGATGTAATTAGCATAAATAATTCAATTGCAATTGCAAACAATGACAATCAAATAAAACTCTAAACACTCTAAACCAATTTGCGTTTGATGATTATGAATTAAATTGAGAACATAAAACAACTACAGAGTAATCGTAACAAAACCGAAAATAAAGATCAAAGTGACGAGAATTCTTGAGAATATAACTTCAATGATTAAATCCTATATTTAATCAAAATAACTTAAATGATTATTCATGTAAATCTCTTCACCAAGTTACTCGGATCTCTCATTCATAACCTAGTGTCTATGATTCTTTAGTCTAATATTGAGTTATATTTGATCAATATCAACCCAATATCACATATATATAATTATTGGCCGGACATTTATATATAAACAATCCCAAAATCATAGATGCAAGACAAGAATAATCAAATTAACTATTCAATTAAACATATTCAAATAACGGATCCATTAATTCTCAAGACATAAACTAGTTCATAGTTGATAGATAAACATTCACCGAATTAATCACAATAAATTCCATGTCTTCACAATCAAGAATTGAAAGCAATAAAATCGCAGTTTAGGAAGAAATCTGATTTTTCTTTTGCTCCAGACTGAAGTTGATCTCTTTCTCGCTTCGGCCCCCGTTTTCCCTCGATCTCCTCCCCGTCTTTAATGGCTATCCGTAGAGAAAAAAAGCTACTCGAACTCTACTCTCTACTTTTTTGCCCTCCCCTCTTTTGGTCCCGCTTGGGATTTTTAAATTCGAGAGAGCGACGAAATATCCTCCTTCAAATCCTTCTCAATCTCTCCTTTTTCCTCTTTATGTGTCGATCCTTAAACGTTAATCCCCGAAAATTTGCTCACTGAGTCTGTGGGCTTTTCTTCCTTTTGAAACTCACGATCGTGGGCTTTCTTCCCTTTTTCAGCTCACGGGCGTGGGCCTTTTTCTTCTTTTGAAACTCACGGCCGTGAGCTTCCTTCTTCCGGATCACGACCGTGAGGCCTTCTTCTTCTTTTGAAACTCACGGCCGTGAGCTTCCTTCTTCCGGATCACGGTCGTGAGGCCTTCTTCACTTTGGGGAGTCACGGCTATGACTCTTCTACTTTTGCTAAGTCACGACCATGACCCAAAAAGCCATGGCCGTGAAATTCTCAAATTTTTTTCTTTTCTATTTTTACCTTTGAACCTAATTCAAACAAACACTCACAATCTATTAAAAACATCCTAAAAATAACAATATTCATAACCTAAAAATAATAAACAAATCACATAAAAACTTACTAAAAACCTAGAATTATTTTATAGAATTTAATATAAAAACTATTAAAATAATATATAAATAATAAACACAACAAAATTCCCCACACTTAAACGTTGCTTGCCCTCAAGCAAAGTGACAATAAAGAGCAAAGGCTACACACATAAATATACATACTTCTCATATAAAACGAAAAGAATCCTCTAATCTTGGCATAAATAAAAATGAGCTTCAAGTACAATAAAACTTCATGAATGAACAATCGATACAAACTCGTACTCTAGAAATAAAACCGTTCAACTCACAGAGCAATCAATTATCCGTACAAGAAGGTCACTCATCTCTTAGTTCACTCAAGTGTTTAAGGGATAATGAAATTTCACTCAACGTTCAATTTATGTGAAAATGCTACCATATGCTTGCTTATTCATCCAATCACTACCACCGTTATCACTTACATGCAAAAATCAAAATATCTTTATTCAGTGGTTGTAATGAGGCTGGGCTAAAGGTATGAAATTTAGGAAAGAAGAGCTAAACCAAGAACTAACAGAGCAATTAAAACTTAAACAAATAAATTTATTCCCAATGATGCACAATTCCCTCTAGATCGTGGGTCCTCTCGCAAACTATGGTTTTTTTTTTCTCTTTTTTTAAATAAAGGTAACTAGCTTGCTTTTATCCTCCATCTCCACTCAACCACTTTGATTCTTACCTACCACCATAGTTTAACTTTTAGATTTCTTCACATTTCCCCACACTTTGTTATGTGCATATTTTTCCAAACACGAATAAATCATATTTCAATTGCTCCATTAGCCCTACGGTTGGTCAAACGGATAATTTTAAGAAAAAGGTTAAGGCTAATATTTGGGTCTTCAAAGAAAAGGATTTATCAAGCTCAAAGAGGTTCTCTACGATGTTAAAATAAGGTTGGCTTTTTAAGTCACGTGGTTAATTCCTAATGTGCCTTCATCATATTTAAGCATGCATGTGAACAGCTTTATTTATCTTTTGAAAGGTATTAATAAGCAAATTCTAGAGCATCCTAAGCATAAATGAACTCTCTCTTATAAGTAACTAGAGATTGTCAAGATACAATAAAAAGATATGGCTCAAAAGCTCACAATTGATTTTTTTTTCTAGTACAAAAAATTGATGCTCATAGAATTAAAAGTCAAAGCTCTAAAAATTTAAGCATGCAAGACATTCATTCAATTATTTTATAATCCCTTTTTTTCTCAATTTTATTTATCACAAGTCCTAAGGAACTTAACATTATATATAAGAAGTACGAACAAAATGAGTGCAACCAACAAAGAAATTTTTTTTTAAATCAAATTAATCAAATTCCCTCCCCACACATAAAAACACACATTGTCCTCAATGTAAGCAATAAATAAGAAACAAAAAGGAAAAGCACAACTCCCCGAAATGGATGAGCTTCAAGATGTAGGTGGTTGTTATGAAGGGCCGGAAAGAACCGGCCAAGGCGAGCATCCAAATTAGCCATGAAAGTTTGCAGTTGGTCCATACCGATTTCCAAGTGTTGAAACCGAGAATCCATGATTTGTCAAAACTCCCGAAAATGGGTCTCATGCTCCCTATATCGTCTTTTAGAATGGTTTTCATGCTCTATAAATTTTCTTTCAAAGGAATCAAGCGGCGCCATGATGGATGAGTTGGCAAAACGAGCAATAGGAGCATTCTCATCATGCACGTCCTCCTCCTCACCTACAGCAGAGTCATGAGAAGCACCGGCCTCTCCGATGCGTGGGTGTTTGCTCGGTCGTGTCAGCAACTCGTAGGGCCAAGTGTGACATATCTACCATCCCGCTTTTTAATGATCTTGGTAGATAATAGAAAACGTAAATCTAAAAAACAATTACTTTTTACCCGATGCAATAGAAGGTGACGCCTGTAAAGTAGTCCTAAAAATTCTACAATGGTAGTAACAAAAGCACCGACTACAATCATACCCGATTTGGCTTTCGCAACTTCGTTCAAATGTAAGCCTAACCAAACTCCCGCATTCATAAGGATTGCATTAACCATACACCATAAAAAGAATAATTCGATTCTAGAAACAAAACCATTACTTTGCCCTCTACCAAAGATAGTAAATGATAAAAAAAACGATGAATATATCTAATGGCGGGGTCAATGAAATGACTAGATTTGGATTTACTAGCGACGAAATCAGCCTCACCATCGCTTATCTCTTTCCAAAAATCTCATGCATGAAAATTCTCATGGAACTCATGTAAATCATCGTGTGTAAAACCAAAAATAGAATTAAGTTGCCGCAAAGAAATTAAGTGAGATTTTGTAGACAACCTAAAAGCTATACTCCCTAATTCAGTATTTGCAGTGTTAGTGGTGAAAAATCAAGTATGGACAAAAATTCTAGTATAAGTTCTATATATGAATTTTTTCCGAATGCAACAAATTTAGTCCACCCTATCACATGCAATAATTCATTCACTCTTTGGGTAATACCTAATTCATTCATAGCTTTAATATCCAAGAAACGATTAGGAATAATTTTACGTTAAGAAAGAACCGCATACCGTTCCATATAAGGAGCGTGAGAAAACCGCAAGGCCACACTCGTTTGGATGAGCACTTATCACCGGTGGGGGAGCTGATAGGGAGTCCGAGATTGTTGCCCTTGCACTTTAGAGGAACGGCGGGCCGAGAGGATGAACCCACTTGTGGATTTCTTGTTCGCGGAGGCATGATTACGAAGATAATAAACCCGCAAACTCTTAAATACGTTTGGAAGAGAAAACAGTTTAAATGAGAAAGAAAAACAAAATAACTAAACCTCCAGAATATTTATAAAACAAATCTAAGAAACAAAAAAACAATAATCACAAGCGTGTTTCCTAGTCAAAAGTTATCCGAATTATACAGCTTTGCTCGACCTTTGACCATGGCTATTTGTCTTCTTGCTTAAAGAAAAATTCAGCCATCTTTTTCGGCCACCCCATATTATATTTATATTATATTATATATATATATATATATATATATATATATATATATATTCCATAAAGCCAAGACGCCCGTGACTTTCTTAGTCATGGGCGTGACTTCCTTTGTCACGAGTGTGACTTTATTTGTCATGGGCGTGACGCCCCGTGAGATCACGCTAGTGACTAGATTAGTCACATGCGTGACTTGCCCGTTTCCTTATCTCATGCCCGTGACTAACTTAGTCACGGGCGTGACTTTCCCGTGCTTCCAATTCATGGGCGTAAAATTTTTATTTATTTTTTTTAACAAACTAAAATAAAAAACAAGAAACATCATAATTAACATTGAAAATCTTAGTAACGAGTTGCCTCATGTCTAGCGCTTCTTTAAAGTCATTAGTCGGACGTAAAGAACCTTAGTTTTGATGTGGTTCAAGCAATAGCACAGTCTCCGCCATTTTCCGAGCAATTACTCCCTCTAAATATGGCTTTACTCTGTGTCCATTTACCTTAAAGGTTTCTTATGTTTTTGAATTCAATAATTCAACCACTCCGAAGGGAAACACTTTCACAATTTCAAAAGGACCCATCCATCTTGATTTCAACTTCCCTAGATACAAACGTAATCGAGAATTAAATAAAAGAACTTTCATACCGGGATAAAGAGTTTTACCAACAAGATTTTTGTCGTAGAGGTACTTCGTCCGCTCCTTATAAATTTTTGAATTCTCATAAGCCTCATTCCGAAGTTCATCCATTTCCGACATTTGAAGTAATCTCTCTTCACCAGCTTTCCGAAAGTCCCAATTTATTTCTTTAATTGCCCAGTAGGATTTATGCTCAACTTCCACTGGCAGATGACAAGCCTTCCCATACACAAGTCTATACGAACTCATTCCCAAAAGGTACTTGTAAGCAATTTTGTATGCCCATAAGGCATCATTTAGCTTTAACGCCCAATCCTTTCTTGAAGGTCGTACAATCTTTTCCAAAATCTCCTTGATTTGTTTGTTACTTGTCTCAACTTGTCCCGACGTTTGTGGATGATACGGAGTAGCCACCTTGTGAGTTATACCAAATTTCGTCATAAGCTTTTTGAAAAGCTTATTACAAAAATGACTACCTCCATCGCCGATTATTGTTCGCGGAATCCCAAACCTGCGAAAAATATTTTCCTTCACAAATTTAAGCACAACATTAGCATCATTGGTTTGAGTGGGTATTGCTTCTACCCACTTTGACAAGTAATCCATAGCAACATGTATTGACAATTGAGGGATTTAGGAAAAGGGCCCATGAAATCTATGCCCCAAACATCAAACAATTCAATGGCTAAGTTATTAGTCAACGGCATTTCATTTCTTTTACCGATATTACCACTCCATTGACACTTATCACAACTTAAACAAAATTGATGAGCATTCTTAAATAAGGTGGGCCAATACAAACCACATTTGAGCACCTTAGCCTCCGTCTTCCTTCCTCCAAAATGTCCTCCACAATGGAGTTCATGGCAAAATGCTAACACACTCAATTGCTCCTCTTCTAGCACACATCGACGTATTATCTCATCCTTACGGATGCGGAAGAGATAAGGACCATCCCAAAAATAGTACTCGCTCAAATGGAGAAATCTTTTCTTTTCTTGAAAGGAAATGTTAGGCCGTAAAATACCACAAGCAAGATAATTCACAAAATCAGCATATCATGGTACTTTACTAACAACAAACAATTGCTCCTCGGGAAAAGTTTCGAAATGAGTTCCTTATCATGTTACTTAAGCAATTCAATATTAGGGGTAAGTCTTGACAAATGATCCACTACAAGATTCTCACTCCCTTTTTATCTTTGATCTCTATATCAAATTCTTGCAACTTAATAACCCACCGAATGAGTCATGGTTTTGCATTAGCCTTAGTTAAAAGGTATCTTAATGCAAGCATGATCGGAATGAATGATGACCTTTGAACCCAACAAATATGATCTAAATTTTTCCAATGCAAAGATCGTAGCTAAAAACTCCTTTTCGATGGTTGTGTAATTTATTTGTGAATCATGTAATGTGAGACTAGCATAATAAATTACACGCAAGGATTTCTCAACTTTTTGCCCTAAAACCGCCCCATAGCATAATCGGAGGCATCACACATAATCTCAAATGGCAACGACCAATCGAGTATAACAACAACAGGTGTTGTGATCAATTTCTTTTTAAGGGTATTAAAAGCAATAAGGCATTCTTCATTAAAATCAAAAGGGACATCCTTACCTAACAATCGACTTAAAGGAAGACTTATTTTGGAAAAATCTTTTATAAATCTCCTATAGAATCCAACATGCCCAAGAAAACTCCTAATCCCTTTTACGAAGTCGGTGGTGGTAGTTTTTCAATGGACCTCAATTTTTGCTTTATCCACTTCAATACCCTTACTAAAGACAACATGACCTAAAACAATACCTTGTTTTACCATAAAATGACTCTTTTCCTAACTTAATGTCGATTACATTCAATACATCTTCCAAGCACACGAGTCAATTTAAGTAAACAATCATCAAAAGAGTTGCCAAAGACAAAGAAATTATCCATAAATACCTCTATGAAGTCGTCGATCATATTAGAAAAAATGGACATCGTGCACCTTTGAAAAGTAGCTGGCGCATTACAAAGTCCAAATGGCATTCGTCGAAACGCAAATGTCCCAAAAGAACATGTAAGCGTCCTCTTTGCTTAATCTTCGGGAGCTATGGCCACTTGGTAGTAACCCGAAAGACCATCTAGAAAACAATAAAATTCATGTCCAAGCAAGTTTATCTAACATTTGATCAATAAACGAGAGAGGAAAATGGTCCTTTTTCATAGCCGCATTCAATTTTCTATAGTCAATGCACATCCTCCAACTCCGTGGTAGTTCGGGTAGGTACTAACTCATTTTTCTCATTTCTTACCACAAGTAATTCCCGACTTCTTAAGAACTACATGCACGTGGCTTACCCACTTACTATCGGACACCGGGTATATTACTCATTCATCAAGGAGCTTAAAGACCTTCTTTTTTACTACTTCCATCATGTTGGGGTTAAGTCTCCGTTAGGCCTCCCTTACGGGTTTTGCTCCCTCCTTCTAAGGTGATCGTGTGCATGCATGTAGAAGGGCTAATTCCCTTAATGTAACTCAATCCCCAACCTATGGCCTTCCTTAACTATTTAAGCTCCCTCACGGTTTTCTCTTCCTCTACCTCACTCAAGTTGGCGTAAATAATTACAGGAAATGTGTCCCCCTCTCCTAAAAACACATATTTGAGATGCCGAGGCAACTCCTTTAGCTCTAGTATAGGTGGGGCAACTTCTTCTCTTTCAAGTCTCGATGTCAACTCCACGGGTTCAACAACTTCCTCACTCTCTATGCTATTATCAAGTAATGTGTGGCACTCCTCAATATCTCCATCAATAATCTCAACAGTATCATCAAGTGTGAGTGCCAATTTTATTTTGTCATTTACACTATCCCGGAGAAACACATCAAAAATTACAGAATCAATACAGTCAACAAAAGAGCAATCTTCGTATAAAGTAGTAGTTGGAATAAGTGCAGTGTCAAAAATAAAAAATTCTATTGTTTCACCTAAAACAATCATGGTCAACTTTCCATTTTTTACATCAATAAGAGTATTGGTGGTGGCCATGAAGGGTCGACCAAGAAGTATAGTGTGCTCTTTCTCTTATGCATTAACCTCACCCATGTCCAAAACCATAAAATCTACTGGAACAATTAATCCTCCAACTCTCACCAAAACATCTTCAATTATTCCTTTAGGATATCGTATTGACCTATCTCGCTAATTGCAAACACATTTTAGTAAGTTGTAATCTTTCCAAGTCTAGTTGCAAATAAACGGAATAAGGCATCAAATTAATACCGGCTCTTAAATCCAACATACCTCGAACTTCATTACCATTACCCATAGAAACAGCTTAGGATGAAACTACTCGGATCCTTCATTTTTTGTGGTAGTTTATGCTCGTAGAATTGCACCGGCCACCTCCGAGACAATAACCTTTTCATTGGGTTCAAATTTTATTTTCTTTGTGCTCGAGATCCTTGAAAAATTTTACATATGCAGGTATATGTTTGATAACATCTAGCAAAGGTAAATTAATGTTTACCTTAGATAGCATAAGCATATAAATCGAAAACCGCTCATCCCGTTTAGTGTCTCCGAGCCGGCTTGGATATGAAATTGGTGGCCCGTAAGGATCTACTCGCTCCGTGGAGTCTAGGGGCGGAAGCTTCTCTGTCACGGTGGGGAGAAACATCATCACGGGCGTGACTTGTGGATGTGTCACGGTGGTGACCATTTTGGTCATGGCCGTGACTTTTTGTTAAGTCATGACCATGACCATTTTGGTCATGGCCATAACCACCATTTTGATCCCGCCCGAGTTGATTTCCTTCTCTGGATGATGTGACCTCGCTCAAATTCTACTTCATATTCCTTTTTTTTTTTGCTTTTTCCCGCATCGATATAATTTCATCGGCTTTAATATCTTTCAATTTTTTATTAATCACCTTACCACTTCTTAGGAGTGTGATGGACTTGGCTTGCTTCGGTCGGCTAAGCAATTTGCCTTTTTGTCGAGTTTGCAATTGTGTCGCCAATTGCCCAACTTGGGTCTCAACCCTCCTCAAGGATGCTTTCAAAGAATCAAATCTTTTATTATTTATCTCTTGATTCTAGGTGCTTGCTTGGATAAATGCATGCAAAGTATCCTCCAATGGAGACTTTTTCATTATATTTTGATTTGATGATTGTCCTTGGAAATGGTTAGGTTTTTGGAAACCTTGGTAGTGTGGTCGTTGTCTGTGCCGATGGGTTGTTCTTCCATGAAAAGTTTGGATGATTTCTCCATCCAGGGTTATAACTATTAGAGAAAGGGTCATTCCTAACCCTTTGTTGGAAACCATCCATTCCAAAGGCTTGTTCTTCATCACCCGTATATGAGTCACTAGAGAAAGAACAGATGTTAGCTCAATGACCATATACCCCACATAAACCACATATTTCTTGATTTGGTGTGACTTGAGATCCTCGCGTGGCAAGCAACTTTACTTGCTTAGTTAATTCCACCAATTGGTTGGCCATATCATGATTTGCACCAACCTCATGGGTAGCTACTTTTTTTCCCCTAATACTCTTTTGTTGAGAATTAGCTCTCAACATTTCAAATAGCTCATAAGTGTCTTCATGTTGTCTTTTCTTTCATTACACCTCCCGTCGCATTATCCACGGTGTATTGACATTGCTATGTCAATCCATCATAGAAAAATTGATTCAAGAGTTGTAATGGATAATGATGGTGTGGGCATTGGATCAACAAAAGCTTGAATCGCTCCCAAGTTTCATGGAATGGCTCTCCCTCCATTTGCATAAATGTGACAATCTTAGTTCTTAATTCGAAGTCTTCCGATGGGAGTAGAATTTACCCATGAACTTGTCATACACTTCTTCCCACGTGGCAAGTAAATTAGGTGGAAGAGTCATGAGCCATGCCTTGGCTCTATCTTTCGACGTGTAAGGAAAACATCTCATCCGAAGCCGATTCTCATTCAAGCCTTGCAGTGGAAAAGTCTCAAGTGTAGAATAAAATTCCCTTATGAAGTTTAAGGGATCCTCGTTAGGGACTCCATAGAATGATGGCAACATGTTATAGTGGATGTTCTTGAGCTCATAATTCTTGTCGCCTCACCCAAACGAATGCACGAAGTAGTCGCTCCAATGATTGGTCTAGCATACTCCTTCATCACTATTCGTCGGTCCCCCATCACTTTGTTTCCCACTTGTTCGTCCTCTACTCGCTTCCTTGTTAATTTGCTCTTCTAGATCACTCTCTTCCTCTTCAAATCCTTGGTCTCTCTCGGGCTCTTTGAATATTATCAATGAAAGGAGCCAACAAGTTTCCTTGAGACCGTCTACCGTGCATGCAAAGGAAGAAAAGGAAATAAAGAAATCAGCAACTAAAACTAGATTAAGCAACGAAGCTTAAGACACAAATCTTGATTTTTTTTTTAATTATAACAACAAAACAACACGAAAAATTAAATAAAACACCACAATAATTAGAATTAAACTAAAATATAGCACGTTACACCTCCCCGCAACGACGCCAAAAACTTGATGTGCCCAAAAGTGTATTAGAAATTGATAAGCAAATTACTCATAAGTGCATGAGGTGATTACAAGTACAATTGAGTTAACCAAGGTCGTATTCTCTAGGAGATGTAATTGGCATAAAATAATTCAATTCCAATTGCAAACAATGACAATCAAATAAAATTCTAAACACTCTAAACCAATTTGTGTTTGATGATTATGAATTAAATTGAGAACATAAAACAACTATAGAGTAATCGTAACGAACCGAAAATAAAGATCAAAGTGAGAGAATTCTTGAGAATATAACTTCACCGATTAAATCCTATATTTAATCAAAAATAACTTAAATGTTTATTCATGCAAATCTCTTCACCAAGTTACTCGGAGCTCTTATTCATAACCTAGTGTCTATGATTCTTTAGTCTAATATTGAGTTATATTTGATCAATATCAACCCAATATCACGGATATATAATTATTGGCCGTACATTTATATATAAATAATCCCAAAATCATAGATGTAAGATAAGAATAATCAAATTAACTATTCAATTAAACATATTCAAATAACGGATCCATTAATTCTCAAGATAGAAACTAGTTCATAGTTGACGGATAAACATTCACCGAATTAATCACAATAAATTCCATGTCTTCACAATCAAGAATTGAAAGCAATAAAATTGGAGTTTAGGAAGAAATCTTATTTTTCTTTTGCTCCAACTCGAAGTTGATCTCTTTCTCGCTTCGACCCCGTTTGCCCTCGATCTCTCCATGTCTTCAATAGCTATCCGTAGAGAACAAAAGCTACTCAAACTCTACTCTCTATTTTTTCGCCCTCCCCTCTTTTTGGTCCCGCGTGGGATTTTTAAATTCGAGAGAGCCGCGAAATATCCACCTTCAAATCCTCCTCAATCTCTCCCTTTTCCTCTTTATGCGCCGATCCTTAAACGTTAATCCCCGAAAATTTGCTCACCGAAAATTTGCTCACGGTCGTGGGCTTTTCTTCCTTTTGAAACTCACGATCGTGGGCTTTCTTTCCTTTTTCAGCTCACGGGCGTGGGCCTTTTTCTTCTTTTGAAACTCACGGCCGTGAGCTTCCTTTTGTTGGATCACGACCGCGAGGCCTTCTTCTTCTTTTGAAACTCACGGCCGTGAGCTTCCTTCTTCCGGATCATGGCCGTGAGGCCTTCTTCACTTCGGGGAGTCACAGCCGTGACTCTTCTCGTTTGCTAAGTCACGGCCACGACCCAAAAATTCATGGCCGTGACATTCTCAAATTTTTTTCTTTTCTCGTTTTTACCTTTAAACATAATTCAAACAAACACTCACAATATATTAAAAGCATAATAAAAATAATAATATTCATAACCTAAAAATAATAAATAAATCACATAAAAACTTACTAAAAACCTAGAATTATTTTATAGAATTTAATATAAAAACTATTAAAATAATATATAAATAATAAACACAACAATGGTCTATCACATCTTGCTAAATAAACATGGTCCGTCACACCCCCTAGGTTACGGTAATAAGTCAAGTCTTACCAAATCAATGTGGTTTGTCACACCCTTATAAGTTATAGTGATTTATCACGTCCTAGCATCCTCTTAAACCAATGAGGCATGTCATGTCGTTCTAAATTAATATGGCCTATCACATAGTTTAAGTCATTTCAATATGCATCCATTTCAAGCCATGTCGGTATGCATTCATTTTAAGACATGTTAGTATGCATCTCGTTTTAAGACATGTCGGTATGCATCTACTTTAAGTCATGTCAATATATATCCATTTTAAGCCATGTTAGTGTGCATCCAATTTAAGCCATGTCAACATACACTCATTTCAAGCCATGTCGGTATGCATTCAAATCAAGCCATGTTAACATGCATCCATTTTAAGCCATGTCGGATGCATCCAATTTAAGCCATGTCGACATGCATCCAATTTAAGTCATGTCAATATGCATCTTCTTTTCATCTAGTCACATGTTTTTTATTTTAATTTATGTGATAGAATAGTCGATTGTCATTCAAATTGAATGATTATCTCTTTTGCTTGATTATTGTTGGTATTTTACATGTTTCATTTTAGTTTTGAATTTTTTACAAGTTTACTACACAAAGCCAAAGAAAAATGTTCTTCAATAACTTTACACCATAAGTATTGTAAAGATGGAGCAAGTTGTTAACACCTAATTTCCATCTCAAGTAATTTAATTAAATATGTGAGTTTAAAAGAAAATAAAAAAGAAAGAGAATTATTTAAAAAATAATATTTTGAGAGTTCAATTAAAAAACTAAAAGGTGTGGGTATTAAAGAAAACACAATTAACAATGTAATTGAAAGGATTAAAATTCAATATATTAATTGGAAGAAGGAAAGGGTATTATTGAGGAAACAACCAAGCAAATCAATATCAAAATTAAAAATTAAGAAAAAAATAAAGGTAAAAAATAATGTTTGCATAAAACCCTAAATTTTTCCTATAAATACCAAACCTTTTCAACCATTTAAGGAGGATACAAATCCTAAAAAAAGAAGAGAAAAACTTTAAAAAATAGCCAATTAGCCCCTATAAAAACCTAAAACATTAATCGAGTTACCCGCTATACTTATTGAATTTCTTCTCTTCAATCAGCCTACCCTTTAGTCAATTTTGACTTTAATTACCACCACCAACGAATAGTCCATCTCCAGATTGACCCATCCCCACCAGTTAAAAGAGGAAAGGGCATCAAAGAAGAGAGAAATCGAAGCTAAAACCATCTCAACCCGACCCATTTGGTAAATTGATCGTATCTTATGATTTTGGCAAAACCACTAACCGTCATAACCATAAACATGGTCATTTGAATCTTATGAGTAATTCCTTTTTGGAATCACAATCAAAAGTCATCGAAAAATGGACTAATTGACAATGACTTATTTTATGCAACCTAAAAATATTAGCCGATCAAAGTCAAATTGGACCCTCTAACCATCACAAAAATACTTCTCTCAACCTCTCAAGTTAATTTTTGTTCTCAAAATCCTATAACATCATCAAAATCATCATCAAGAAGAGGAGAAGGTTCAACCAAAACTTTAAACCCTCCGATCTCCCTCCTCCAATGTCAACGGCGATTGCCACCACCATCGTTGAGTTTTTGAGGACCTCCTCTATAACATGAGGTAGGTCACGTACTAGAAGGACCACCGAATGATGATTGAGTAGTTAGTAATGACTGTTTTGTTTTTTAAGGGCATTTTTGGTAATTTTATATGTTGGAGTACTTTGGTCATTTCATAACTAACCAAGTGGCATTCTAGTCACCATATAGCAGACCTCTTCAATACCTATAAATATTTTCTTTCTCGTTCTCGATTGATCGAAATAATCGGTCTTCCTTGGGATTAAATGAAGTAAAACTAATCCAAAGAAAAGACTTCTAGCATTCTCACTATATTTAGGTAGTTCCTAAACTTATTTAAATTATTTAGAATGATGAATGGATGGTAGAAATGTTATATTGTGAATGATTATTTTGTTAAATACTTTGTCCGACTATGCTTGAGATTCGTGTGCATGTTGCCTATTTGTAGAAACAAAACTATCGGCGATTTCTTACTTATGTGATCGAAGTCGCTCGTGGCTTTTAATCAATTTTTTATTTCCTTTTTTTTTGTTAGAAATGAAGCTAACGATAGCTTTTCACTTATGTGTATGAAGCTATCTACGGCTTCCATATCATCTTACTTGTCTTTTTGTTGGTTAGAAATGAAGTTGTTGATGGCTTCCCACCTATATAAAGAAAACTACTTATGGCTTTCAAATTACCTTACTTATCTTTTTATTTGTCGAAATGAGGCTTTAGGCGACTTTTTACTAATGTAGATGAAACTACATGTGGATTCTAAATTATCTTACTCGCTTTTTGTTTGTCAAAAATAAAGTTGTTAGTGGTTTTTTACTTATGTGAGCGAAGCCGCATGCGACTTTCAAATCATCTTACCTACTTTTTTATTTATCAAGCATGAAGTTATTGATGTATTACCAACTATATGGATAAAGTTGCTTGCAACTTCCAAATCATCTTGCCTATCTCTTTGTTTATAAGAAATTAAGCTATCGGTGGCTTCTTACATATATGAAAGAAGTTGTTTGCAGCTTTCAAATCATCTAATCTGTCTTTTTATTTGTCGAAATAAAGTTATCGATGGCTTTTCACCTACGTGGATGAAGCCGCTCGCACCTTCCAAATCATCTTACCTCGCCTTTTATTTGTCAAAAATAAAGTTATTAGTGGCTTCCCACTTATGTGGATGAACCTACATGTGGCTTTTAAATCATCTTACTCGTTTTTTTATTTATAAAAAATGAAGATGTTAGCGACTTCTCATCTATATGGATGAAGGTTCTTATGGCTTCTAAATCAATTTACCTACCTTTTTGTTTGTCCGAAATAAAGTTATCGGTGGTTTCCCATTAATGTGGATGAAGTTACATATAGCTTTTGAATCATTTGACTCGCCTTTTTGCTTGTCCGAAACAAAGCCATTGATAGATTCTCATTTATGTGATGAAGTCATTAATGGCTTTTAAACTATTTATCCGTTCCTTAGTCGAGCAAAATGAAGTTGTCGGTGACTTTTTACTTATGTGATGAGGTTGTCGGTAACTTTCTAAACTTATGAATCAAAGTTGTCCGGTCACTTCCCACTTGTGTGAGTGAGGTGCCAGTGATAAAGGGGTATCAATCTTTATAAACTCACCTACTTGTTGATATAGATCATGCTTGCTAAATATTAGCCAAAATTCTAACCTCCCCTATCTTTTTCCTCCGAGTATGGTATTGACCTAGAACCATCTAAACTTCGAATTACTCTACTATTCCATCCCAATAAAAAAATTCATTCAAATATGCATAGAAACATGATATAGTAAAATCATATTTTTATTTTCACATGTAAACAATATAGCCTATCTCAAGTAAAATAAGATAACGGTTAAAAAGAGATGATGATGATGTTATATCTTCTCCACACGTAATCGACCCCTTACCTAGATATCTTTAGAAGACTAAGTGTATTTCGAGTTTTCTAATTCTTCTTGATTAGTTAGGTGGAGACTCCTTGTTCTCACGCATCCTTTAAAGATCCACATTGACAAATCAAATATGTATCAATAAATTAAAAAGAAAAACTTAATTGAAAAAAAAAAAGGTAAAGATACTTGATTGAAAAAAAGAAAAAGAAAAAAGAAGTTAAAAAATCAAAATAAACACCCGATTAAAAAAAATTGAATATTTAGAGGCAATAAATTTTTTTAGCTCATTATGAATGCAAACCCAATAGATATTTGTCATAACATACATATTTTTTATTTATGAATTTTATATTAAAAAATTATCTCAAAAATAAAAAAACATATATATTAAAAAATATATTCAATTCAATTAAAACACTATATTTCTATGAGAATCAATTTTAAAAAAAAACATTAAAATTAAGTCGTAAAATGGTTTAAAGAGGCAAATAAAGATCCCAAAATATTTTGAATTTTTAAATTTGATTTTGTGTGTGTGTATGTGTGTGCGCGTGCGCATTAAGCTTTTAAAATTTTAAACATGTTTTTCTTATTCTATTTAAGGTGTTTTGGAATAAAAATGATGCACGAACCGGCATTATAAAAAAAGGTAAATAATGATGTTTATTCATCGCTAAATAGCAAGTAAATAGTAACAAAATAATGTCCGTTGGAAACGGTGATGGTTTAATAGTGATGGACACTAATTTGTTGCTAAATTTGATGAAAAATCTTCCTTGGAGTTTTAAAGACGGTTTAGTGACGAAATTACTAAGAAAATAGGGACAAAATAGCAAATACATTGATAATTTCAATGTCTCAATTTAGCAATCGAATATTTCTTGTTAAAAGACAATTCTCTCATAATTTAGTGATAGAAACACCTATCTCTAAAGGTGAAAATTAGGCAAAATTAAGCGGAATTTTTGAAAGTCAAAATTTGTGATGGATTAGCAATGGAAAGTTACTTCCATCATTATATGTGAAAAAACTAGGATTGGCCACCCATTTTGAGATAGATTAGTGACGTACACTTACGTCCATTGCTTAATAATAATGGATCGGCGAGGTGATCGCGTCGCTTGTTATTTTTCAATCCCCAATTAAGCCGTCTTCTTCTTCCTCCCTCCCATTTTCTTCTCCCTCTCCTTTTCTAGCCACCGCGAATCGGACTCCCCTCCTTCCAAACCACCCCCAAACTTCACTCCTCCACTCTCAATCAATTCACACCCACTTCAAGGTCATTTCTCTAAAAAAAAAAAATAAATCATTTTTTCTTCCTTACTCTTGGTTTAATTCCACCCGAATTAGATAAGTTTTTTCTCCCTTTTATTTTCTTAATTAAAGTTGGTAATTTTTTATAATTATTAGGTTAATTTTATGTTTAATTACTTGATTTATAATTATGTATATTTCTAATTGTTATTTTTTTATTTATTTTTTAAATTGTAAATTTTTGTTAATTGTAGGTCAATCTGTTCATTAATTATAATTTAAATTGAATCAAAATTTATTTTTAATTAATTAAGTTAATTTTTTTCATGTTTAATTAATTAATTATGCTAATTATGCTTAATTGGGTTGAATTGGAATAAATTTGTTCATTAATTATAATTTTGTTGATTAATTGTTTAATTTATCTTAATTAAGCTAATTTAATTGTTATTTTAAATTTAATTTGGTTAGAATTATAATTAATTAAGTTAATTTCATTTATATTTAATTAGGTTAATTAGGTTAAATGTTTTTTATTAGTTGAATTATAATTTTATTTATATAAGAAATTGTTAATTAATTGTTATTTTAAATTTAATTTGGTTAGAATTAGAATTGATTAAGTTAATTTGATTTAGTTTTAATCAAATAATTAATTAGGTTAATCATGTTTAATTGGTTTGATTAAAAATTTATTTATATTAATACTTGTTAATTTATTGCTATTTTAAATTTAATTTGGTTAGAATTAGAATTAATTAAGTTAATTTCATTTATATTTAATTAAGTAATTAGGTTAATCATGTTTAATTGATTGAATTAAAATTTTATTTATATTAAAATTGTTAATTTGTTTTTATTTTAAATTTAATTTGGTTAGAATTAATTAAGTTAATTTAATTTATATTTAATTAATTATGTTTGATTGGTTGAATTAAAATTTTATTTGTATTAAAGCTTCTTAATTTATTGTTATTTTAAACTTAATTTGGTAAGGATTAGAATTAAATAAGTTAATTTGATTTATATTTAATTGATTAATTAGGTTGATTATGTTTAATTAATTGGTTGAATTATAATTTTATATATATATTAAAAATTATTAATTTATTGTTATTTTAAACTTAATTAAGTTAGAATTAGAATTAATAAGTTTAATTATTCCGTATGTAATTATTAAAGTGTACTAAGATACGTCATGGTGTATCGAACCCGAAGGACCGTAGACTCTGTAAAATAAGGTTGGTTCAATACTTTGAGATGGAGCTGGAAGAAAGAGTTTGTGATTTAACTTCAATGGAGTATCCGAAATAATTGTCGATCTTGATGTGAGCAAATTGATTGTTAGTTGATTTAATTTATTGTTTGTGTGATCATTTAGAGTATTTGTTAATTGGGAAAGGTGAAATTTATAAGAGAGACTCGTCAAAATTTTATTAGATGTTTAAAAAAATATTAATTAAATAAATATATATATATTATGTATTTTTTATGTTTTTTGTGCATTTTAGACGTGTTGAATTTTATGCCGATTGCATTTTCGAGTAACAAAGAAATATCAAATTTATAGATTTTTATTTTTTTTAATTCATAATAATTTATAAATATTTTTTAGTTGAATTGTTATTCATTTATTAAACTGTTTTAGGTGTTATTCTTGAGTTATGTCTCATGAATTAGGTAGATCTAGTCGTGTTGTCGGTGGTCGTGGCTTTGGTGTTGATCGTGTGAATGATAATGATGGTGTGCGTGGCCATGATGCTGCTAGTGCAACTATCTATAGTCGTACACTTGATAGCGGTGTCAGCACATTTGCATCCCATCCGAGTAGTGCTCTTGCCGCTTATAGCCCTATTGATAATGCCCTCTGCTATGGATGATTCCACTATGGTTTCATCAACTCAAAGAAGTTCTACTAGATCCGATAATGGATGGATCATTTGGGTCATGAATAATTGGTAACTAATACATTTTATATGTGATAATTAGTTTTATATTTTCATATATTATATTGGAATCATTGATTAACTTATTTATTATTTATTTATTTTATTCGACAATTCCATTAAGCAATTGCTCCATAAAAATCATTGTAATTTTAATGAGCGAATGGACATTGTTAGCTTCATATGGAAGTTTGTCTCCTTAGAGACAAAAGACTTCTACTTTAATGAGTTTATGATAACATATTAATTATTGATTATATTTTATTTAAAGTGTTAATTTAATATGAAAAATACTAATATTATTTTTTTCTCATATAAAAGTATTTTTTATGAATTGTGGTCATCGACGCACCGATTAAGGATGCATCGTAGAATTTGGCATGGAGGCGATACAATGACATGCTTAACAAGCTAAAGGATAAGAGTAATAGACTTGTGTTTGTTAACCGGGAGGTATGGGAAGTATGGCGTCGTGTTCTCGGCAGGCATCTCTCGAACCATATGTTGGAGAAGGGTGATGTCGATGTTAGCTCATCCAAGCATACCTGGAAGATCCATCTTTTTTATCGAACACGTTGAGTGTTTGATAAATCCTATATTACCCATCATGTTATAAATAAATTTTTGCATTTATTTTGTTTATTTTTTTCAACAAATTAAATTGGATCGTCACCCAAATCCCTATGAGCTATTCATGATCACTCACAAGTAGAAGGATAGGACATTCATCGATAGACGATCGTAAAAAGTAATGATAAGGTTTTATATTTTTTAAAAATATATATACATCTATCAATATAATTTAAAATATATATTTATGATTTAATATTGTAATTATTTTTATGACATAGGAGCACTTGTAGTCAATGCAAGAAGCACCTAGTAAGGAGCGACATGAAAGTGATTCATCATCTCTAGATATCAATATGTCCAAGATATATTTAGATGTTGTCAAAAGGAAGAAGAAGCAAAGAGTGTATGACATCGGAACTTATGCGTCTCGGTGTTACTTACATTCCGATGCTAGCTCCTCCTCTCGTCACTTTACGGTATCCCGATGGTAATATCCGGGAAGTTTTTGTCTAGTACGAAATAGGATTAAGAGGATGAAGGCTACCAACCAAGCAACGGACCAGCCAAGTTAGTAGTATATGAACTCGGTTGTAGAGAGTGATAGGGTTGTTACATAACCTCAAGCAAACTAACATCCCTCTCCAACCTAACCCTTCCATAACCCGGAGACAGATCGTTTCACTTAACACCCGATAATGTAAATATGATGTAGGAAATGATGCTAATGAGAGCTAGATTTCTTGATTTGTTTTAAAAGTTTTTAATGTTTTTGTACACCTTAAAACATTGATATATTTATTTTATTTTAATTTTATTAAATAATATATCATGTTTTAATAAGGTGTTTATAGTTGTATGTTATTACAATTAACAATATACGACTATTGGTTTAAAAAATAAATAAAAATTCATTCATTTAGCGATGGATTTAGTGATGGAATTGTGAGGACATTTAGTGACGGATACATATACGAGCTGCTAAATAGCAACGAATTTAGCGACAAAATTATAAGTATTTTTATGATTATTATTTAGCAACGAGTCATTCCATTGCTATTTAGTGACGGATATAAGTGAAAATAGCGATGATATGACAACGAATGTGAGACCGGACAAATGACTCGTTTTAGATCGATTTAGTAACAAAAATTCAATAAAATAGAAATGAATTGTCAATAGCTAATCGGGGACAAAAAAAAATTGACCGTTAAGGAAATAATGATCACCACATTAGCAACAGAATTAAAACTGTCTCTAATCTATCACTAAGGTTATATAGCAATGGATCTTTGATATATAGAGATTGAAAAATCGTCGCTATATGTTGGATTTTTTATAGTGTGGGTTTTAAGGGGCAAAAATTGAAAATTTTAGTTTTTCAACAAAGTGAACTCAAATTCATCGAAAGTTGCAGCAGATGGACAATAGTTCATCTATTACAATGTCACGAGCAACGCGTTGTTTATTGTTTATTTATTTTTATTTTAAAAAACATGTGGTCGAGTTGCACAGGCCTACTTCTCAATTACATTACTAAATACTGAGTCTAGTGATGAAGCATCCAAAGTACTTTTAACTCTGATCAAATCGGATAAAAATCTGATTGAATTGGATTGGATGATACATATGTTCGGTACATGGATAAAATTGCCATCCCTAATATTGTAGTGTCTATAACGGTTAGTGTCTTTTAAGAAATTAATGTTTTTATTTTTCTTAGTAGTTTTATCATAATAAAATAATTATATTATTTAATTTATACTGTTTTTAAAACATTTGAATTTTAATATGTTACACGTATTATAGTTGTTTATGACTGTGATAACATAATGATCTCATCTAAAATTATTATCAGACTTGAAAATTAAAGATTCCAGCAAAGCAAATGATTTCATCTACAAAGCCAATGATCTTCATCTAAAATTATTATGAGACTTAAAAATTAAAGATTTCAACAAAGCAAATGATCTCATGTATAATTATTATAGGACTTGAAAATTAAATATTCTAGCAAAGCAAATGATCTCGTCTAAAACTATTACAAGACTTAAAAAATAAAGATTCCAGCAAAGCAAACGATCTCATCTAAAATTAAGACTTAAAAATTAAATATTCCAGCAAAGCAAATGATCCCATATGCAAAGCCAATGATCTTCATCTAAAATTATTATGAGATTTAAAAATTAAAGATTTCAGCAAAGCCAATGATCCCTCTCATAGGCATTCTTCATCTTTTTGAGAAACCCAAAAAAGCAAGCCAGTGACCTATGCCCATGACTAACAGGATGCTACTATCCAGCACGTCCCAACCTCAAGTCTTCCACAGCATCCTTACACGAAAACCCATTTCTCACCTCCACAAATATCGCACGTGTCTTGCTCCACCACAAAGTCATTCCCGGATGACAAATTGTCCGACATCAACCTCGAGGAGTGCTGATATTCGAGAGCTTAATCAACGCATTGCTGATCTTTACGACCAGTCATTTGTTACCTGGGAGGATACATGGGGAGACCACATGCATCACAGTTTCTACGACCCGGATGAAATAGTTTTCGGGTCGGATACGGATCACCGGGCTTCCCAGATTCGAATGGTACAAGAGGCCCTCGGTTTTGCTGGTTCCCTTTAAATTTACCATATCTCAACTTCCCAAAAAAGACATACTTACTATAAATAGAAACTTACGTGGCTTACTATTACTCTTACCGCCTACATTTTTTTCTTTTAGGTTAATTGGATATAAACTATTTTGAATTATAGGGTAAAAGTTTTCGATTTAGATCTGCAATCTTTCTTTGTTAATAATTAAAATTTTTATCTTGTTGACTAATTTCACGTCACATTGATGGTACGTGAGACACATGAAACTATAAAATAATTGACATTTGTCACGTGTTTAAAGATTTCAAGATATGTGCTGCTATTTTAATAACTCAACATATTTTTTATGTCACTTGAGATTGATTAACAAAATAAAAGAACTTAATTATGGATTAAAAAAAATAGAGAGATTGGAGATCTAAATCAACAAAAAAAAAATTATGTGTTACGAAATAATGAATGTTCATTCACTTTTTCTATCCCTATTACTCATGATTCTTAATATGATTCAATTCATCATTCAATATGAGAAATTGAAAGGGTGATGCAATTGATTATTCATAGTCCCTTTCAATTCTCTCCTCAATTTTGAAGCCTATAAATAGGCTTGATTGTTCATTAGTTGGTGTACAAGTTTCCTAAAGAGAATAAGAGAAACTTTAAAGTTCTTATCACTTATATTCACATTATAGTGATTTCATTTTCTTGTCATCCTTTTCTTCAATTCTCCTATCATTTCTATTTATTTTATAACACGTTATCGGCATGAATTTTATATATCAAAGTAACAATAATTGAAATTAATTACTTGTTAGTTTTTATATTTATAAATAAAATGTTTTATATTTCTTATAATTTATGTTGTATATTGATGGTTACAAATTTATTTTACTATTTATTTGTTTGTTTATGTTTATGAGGCATATATTGATTTATTTATTTTATTTTATTTTATTTTATTTTATTTTATTTTATATTAATATTATATATGATAATATCAATCTAATAGAAAGCTCTAGAAGAGCGACTATATTATTATCTAAAGAGATAGATCTTAAAGGCTCTAGAAGAGCGATTATATCATGACTTAAAGAGATAAATTTTTGAAGCTCTAAAAAAGTGAATAAATTATTACTTGAAGAGAAAATTTTTAAAGGCTATAGAAGAGTCGATATATTATTACTTAAAGTGACTAATTTAAAAGGCTCAAGAAGAGCAAATATGTTATTATCCGAAAGGATAAATTTATTATGAATGATGTACCATTCTCTTCAAAGTCTCATAGAAATTTATTGTGTTTCAAAGATATTCATCCGAATTGATATCATATCAAGATAGCAAATGTAAATACTTATATGTTATAATCATTATATCGGGTAGAAAATATCTATCAAAAAATTTATTTGTTTTCTTTTCTAGTCTTTATTACAAACATTGAAATGATTGAAACAAATATTGTAGTAAACCGAAGTTTACTAATTCAAATACTTTTATTATGTGACATGACCAGCTTGTGCTATCTTGGGTCTTTCATGATGCGAAAAATTATTAAAAATTCATATAGACATCTATTGAAGAGCCGAAGATTCTTCAATTTAATGAACTTTCATATGCTGCATGTTGCCAAGGCAAATTGATGATTAAGTCATCATCAAGTAAAATTGAAATTGAATCTCCAATATTTTAGAATGTATTCAAAGTGATATATGCGGATCAATTCATCCACCATATGGACCATTTAAATATTTTATGATTTTGATAAATGCATCCATAAGATGGTCACATATATACTTATTATCTACTTGAAACCCGATGTTTTCGAGATTGCTAGCAAATAATTTGATTTCAAGCATAATTTTCAAATTATGCCATTAAAACAAGTCACCTTGATAATGCCGATGAATTTACTTCTCAAGCATTAAATTATTATTGATTGGCTATTAAAATAAAGGTTGAACATCCTGTTGCTCATGTTCATACTCAAAAAAGGTTTAGCAAAATCATTTATCAAAAGGCTCCAATTGATAGCTAAACAATTATTTAAAAATAAAACTCTCTATTTGTGTTTGAGGACATGAATCTTACATGCAAGCAACACTTATTTGCATATGACCCATAAGTTATCGAAATTCTCTCCTCTTTAATTGATTTATGGTCATGAGCCAATTATTTCTTATTTAAGAATTTTTAGCATTGCAATGTATATCCTTAGTGCTCCTCCATAATGAAATAAAATGGGCACTTAAAAGAGATTGAGAATATATGAATCCTCTTCGATAATTCAATCTCTTGATTCATGAACAAGAGAAAATTTTTATAGCTCGATTTATCGATCGTCATTTTGATGAAATAGTTTTTTCAACATTAGGGGAGAGAATAAACAAAATAAGCAATTGGAAATGTTGAAAAAAAAAGAGATTACATGGAGTACTCTATCTTATATCACCTTGATTCTTGTAGAAGATAATGTGAACTAGAAGTTCAAAAGATAATTCATTTACAAGGTATTGAAACCAACCGCCAGATGCATTCTCGCATCTTAAATGAGTAACTAAAATGCATGTCCCCGCTAAGAATGCTCCTATTAGAATTAATGTCCCGTAAGGATAATCTATTAATATTACGGTTAACGAATTTAAAGCACACCCGAAGTGTGAAAGATCGATCAATTCTAAAGATAAAAATCCCTAAAAGAAAAGGGCAAGATGAAAATATTCATAAAATGGTCCAATATATTTTTGATAATAGGCTTCCGAAGAAGTCCAAATACTTGAGAAAAATCAAGAGATTTTGATAAATTACATTAATGCAAGGAGAAAATAGGATTGAAAAGAAACATCTATTGATAAGATTTTTACATATAATATTGCAATTGATATTATGGATGAAAATAAGAATCCCGAGCCTAAATTATTGAAAAATGTTGACATAAAGATGATTGGCCTAAATGAAAAAAGCAATCCGGATAGAATTATGTTCTCCTACAAAAGAGTAGTTTTTTGAACCCATAGCTAAAACACCTAAAGATGTTAAGCTAGTGGAATACAAATATATATTTATGCGAAAATGAAATAAGAAAGATGAGATTATAAGATACAAAGCAAAACTTTTAACGTAAAAGTTTTCGTAAAGAATTAACATTGACTATGAGGAAACATATTCTCCTATATTGGATGCAATTGTCTCGTTGTTATCTCATTGGCATGGAAAAATATATGAAAAACATTCATATGCATGCATTTAATGAATGTGATCACATTTTATTTATTTAATTGAAATGATATCGTATGAAAGTCCTAGAAGGACTTAACATGCCGAAGCATGTAATATATATTCTTGAGAAAAGAATTCAATTAAATTATAGAGATCTCCATTAGGATTATTTTAGTATTTGTTTTATTATTTTGGTTTTTAGAAATTCAATTTATACTTTTTATATTTTATTTTTATATCTACCGTTTATTACTAACCCGTGTGCATGTGATATAATCACTTCAATGATTATTTGTTGAAAGAAAGTTATAAAAAATAACCATATTTGTACATATGTTTTTATTTGAAAAGGGATTTGTTTTATATGTTGATAATTTAAATATTATTGAAACTCCCGAAGAGATTTCAAGTGTCATAAGTTATCTAAAAGGAGAATTTGATGTGAATACCTTGGAAAAACAAAATCTTATCTCGACTTGTAGTTCGAGCACTCGGAGAAAGAGATTTTTATTCATCAATCAATTTATATAAAAAAAAGTTCAACAATGATTCTATATAAAGATCATTCATTGACTAGCCCAATGATATTTCATTCACTTGATATCCAAAAAGACCCTTTTCGACCTCGAGAAGATAACGAAGAACTACTTGGTCCTAAAGTACCATATTTTAGTGCCATCGGTGCATTAATGTATCTTGCTAATAATACTTGACTTGATATAGTCTTTTCTATAAATTTGTTAGCAAGTTATAGTTCTGTTTCAATATAGAGATATTGAAATAAAGTTAAATATATACTACGTTATCTTCAAGGAATAATTGATATTGGCTTATATTACTCCAATAAATCAAAGATAAGATTAATTGGTTATGCGGATGTAGGTTATTTATCTAATATACACAAAGCTCGATTACAACCGGTTATATATTTACATATGGACATCCAGCTATATGTTTGTGTTCTATAAAGCAAATTATAGTTACCACATCTTCAAATCATGCAGAAAAATCAATTCACAAGGCAAATCGAGAATGTGTTTAGTTAAGATCAACAATCCATCATATCCGCGAGACATGCAATTTATCTACCAACAAAAGAAGTTTCAACAATATCATATGAGGATAATGTTGCTTGCATATTTCCATTGAAGGAAAAATATATCAAAGTGATAATCTAGCAGATTTATTCACTAAATCATTACCTATCACAACTTTTGAGAAGATGATTCACAAGATTGGAATGCATCATCTTAGAGATCTTAAAATGTCTTCAACAGGGGAGACAAAAATGGGGATTAATTTGTACGAGGAATATTGTACTATTTTTCCTTCACTAGGATTTTTTTCCCACTAGGTTTTTTCCTAGTAAGGTTTTAATGAGGCATGTTCTTAAAATAGATATTCAAGGGGACTCGTTATGAAATAATGAATGTCCTTCATCATGTTCATCCACTTTTCATATCCCCACTACTCATGATTCTTAATATGATTTAATTCATCATTCAATATGAGAAATTGAAAGGGTGATGCAATTGATTATTCATATTCCCTTTCAATTCTCTCCTCAATTTTGAAGCCTATAAATAGGCTTGATTGTTCATTAGTTGGTGTATAAGTTTCCTAGAGAGAATAAAAGAAACTTCGAAATTCTTATCACTTATATTCACATTATAGTGATTTCATTTTCTTGTCATCCTTTTCTTCAATTCTCCTATCATTTTTATTTATTTTATAACATTATGGATATTTTTTATTATTATTATGCTAATAAATGTTGTATGTGTTGATGAGTGATTTTGGGAATTTGTAATTTTAATTGCCCATCGAACACTAAAGATTCTACAATTAGCCTTTCTTTGTCATTATGCTTTTATTGCTAACCTACTTGCCTACACTCGACAAACCGAACCCTCCAATGTTTTATTTGTAAATGAGTTTTGTGTATATTGAGATTTCGTACAATTTAAATTTTTTTGATTGAGACCTTAGATTTTTTTTCTATCCAATTTAAGTGTTATACTCTTAATATTTTATTATTTCGGACCCTAATGTGCTACGTAGGTACACGTGACAAGATCTACCTAATGACAAATTGATACGTAGAAAAACGAGCCCAAAATGATTTTTAACAAAAATTAAAAAAAAATTGATGGATTTTTAATTATTTAAGTAATAATAAACCTAAAAATAGGTTGTGAAAATGCTAATATACCTTTACCCACTAAACCCAAAAATTCCCCAAATTCCCCCTCTCTCCCCATTCGTTTTAGTTTTTTCTACTCATTGCTTCTCTCTTTCCTCTACCTTCAATTGCAATCAACCCAATTTCTCCTTCTCCTTTCCTAATTTTGCAAAAAGACTAAATTCTCTCCTCTTTAAAGCCTACAGCTTCCTTGGCTTAGCCACCACATCAATCTTCGCCGCATCCTTCTCCACCACCACCACTCCAAAACTAACCACAAGCATCATCAATAGCCATGGAAGAACTTAAGACCCGTGTCCGTATAATCAAAAGCAAACCCATGACACACTACAGCAATCTATGTCGCTCGAGCGAGCTAAAGACCGTCTTGTTTGAAGGGTGGATGGCAAATGATATCGCCTTTGGAGGCCAGCTTATGACCACAACTAATGTGGAAAACTTCCTTGGTTTCCCCGAAGGAATAATGGGTGGTGAGTTGATTAATAAGTTTGAAGCTCAATTTGCTCATTTTGGGACCTAAATCTTTACTAAAATGGTTTCGAAAGTGAATTTTTTGAGAACCTCATTTGAGATTTTCACTTATTCTAAACTATGTTGTTGCTAATTTGGTTATTATTGTTACTAGGGCGGTGGCAAAGAAGCTGAATTTTGAAGGGTCGAAAAATTTTTGGAATAGAGAGATTTTGATTTGTGCGGTATGTGATGAGGCTACTCCTATTCTTAGGGAGAAGCCATTGGCTATGATTGGAGGAGGGGATTCAACAATGGAGGAAGCTAATTTTTTTACTAAGTATGGATTGAAAGTTTATATTATTTATAGGTGGGATACATTTAGGGCATTTAAGATAATGCAAAGTAAGGCATTGTCGAATCCAAAGATTGAGGTTATTTGGAATTTTGTATTGGAGGAGGCTTATGGAGAGAGGGTTTTAGGAGGGCTTAAAGTGAAGAATGTTATTACTCGGAGAGGTTTCGAATTTGAAGGCTAGTAAGTCGTTTTTGCTATTGGACATGAGCTCGCTACAATGTTTTTGGATGGGCGATTGGAGTTGGATTCGATGCGTATATTATGACTAAAACGGGATTACGAAGACTAGTGTTCATGGGGTTTTTGCTATTGGTTATGTTTAGGATAAGAAGTATAGACATGACTATTATCGCTACTCGGAACAAGTTTTTTGGGAAAGGAGAAGGAGAAATTAGGGTTAATTACAATTGAAGGTAGGAAAGAAAGAAGAAATAAGCGGGAAAAAAATTTGAAACAAATAGGGAGAGGAGGGGGAATTTTGAGAATTTTTTACTTTAGTGGGTAAGGGTAGATTGGTGTTTTTATAACCTATTTTTAGGTTTATTATTACTTAAATAATTAAAAATCCATTATAATTTTTTTAATTTTCGTTAAAAATCAATTTGGGCCTACTTTGCCATATGTCAATCTGTCATTGGATAAATCTTGCCATGTGTTTTTATGTGATACATGAAGGTCTAAAACAAAAAAAAATTAAAAGTATAACACTTAAATTCGATAGAAAAAAATTTAAGATCTCAATAAAAAAAAAATTGAATTGTATGGGATCTCGATATGTGCAAGACTCATTTGTAAATTGTTTAACAAAGGGAGAATTAGCATGTATTCTTGCAGTTCATGCTTTAGTGTTTCTTTAAAAGTGGGATCCATTATGATAATTATTTAGGGTAAGTATCTTTTTTATCTAAAAACTACAAATATATATATATATATATATATATATATATATATATATATATATATATATATTGTTTTTGTTTTTTGTTTATGTAAAAATAAAGTCTTGGTCCATTAATTTTATATGTGAATTGGTCTCTAGAGGACTCGGAAAAAGGCCAAAGAATTTGGTTGATGTTAGGTGTAGGATGGGAGGAAGCTCCAGGTCCATAGCAAGGAAGTATGGAGCCAAATGCCAAGGCATCACACTTAGTCCCTTCCAAGCTCGGAGGGCAATGCTCTTGCAGCAGTCGAAGGATCAGTCGACAAGGTGTGTGTTCCAACTTTGAAATATTTTACATTAATCTAAGCATTAGCTCCGTAGTAAAATAACTTTAGCATCTCTTTCTTTGGCCAAAGACAAACATAGTCGATATCTAAAGTATAATCTTGTTATCTTTCGTTTCGTTTATTATTTTTTTTTATATTGATGGAACCAAATTGAAACAATTGGATCCGCATCCGTAGCATTATTACCCATTCTTGCATCATCATTCATCATAACAATGTCAACATTTAGCGAGCTTCCTTTCAAGTTGCGGATGCATTAGAGCGACCATTTTTAGATGGGCAGCTTGATCCGGTTTGGTCAATGAAGAGTGGAGAGCATATGCCCGACAAAAGAAAGGTTTTGCTTCTTTCTTACACCTACTAGGTTATCTCAAGTCCGCCTCCCTACTTCCTCAAACTGGCAGTTGTTGGTGAGTTGGGTAGAGTTACAGCCCCAAGAGCCATAATTTTTATAACAAAATGTTGTCACGAGGTACTCGACCCTTCCGAAGAAGCTCTGCAGCCATGGGAGCCGAAGCATCTTAAAAAGATAGGTGATGCTTCCTATCTTCCGGAATGGTGTTCTAGTGCTGATTATGTCAACTTACTTCGAGTCCTCTCTCTTCGAGTAATTACTATAAGAAATATGGTCCGATGTTATGGCTCATATTTTTGTAAGCCCACATTAAATTGGTTTAGGGTTTTCTTAATTTAATAGTATGTTAAATCTGGATCTTTAATTTAGTACTTGATGGACGTATAAGATTTAATGTTAACGAGTATATAAACTAGTCCTCTCTCTACCCTAAAAAGTATGCGAGAAAAAACATAAAAAATACGTAACGTACGCATTTTGGCTATCCATCAAGCCACCTACTACATAAAAGAAGGTTAAGGGAGAGAAACTAATTTATAAGGTTGGTGATTGTCGAAAGCTCTCTCTACATCATGTTGAATTTCGCTCAAGGTAAGTAATTTATTCGCTTCATCTATGTGATTATTATTTTATTCAATATCCCGAATAGGCATAAATGATTTATGTCTTGATCATTGCATGGTATGATTTATGTTTTGATCTTTAAATAGAAAGTTATTACATGTGGTATCGAGCATAGGTTTTGAATAGATAATAATCCTTAGATTATTGATTAAAAAAAAAGGCTACTGTCGTCGTCAACAACTGGCAAGAAGCAAATCATTGATAAGTGGAATCACTATCAATGATATTTAGGAATTAGGGTAGCGTCTAGATCGGTTGCACAATGCGCGAACGCGCAACTCGCCGTGCGGGGCCTCTAAGCGTGCGGCCAATGCGCGATCGGCCTTGCGCAAGGCTCGTAGTAGCGAGCCATGCGAGCCGCCGAAAAAAATTATATATATATATATATATATATATATATATATATATATATATATATATATATATGTATGTATGTATGTATGTATGTATGTATGTATGTATGTATGTATGTATGTATGTATGATTGAATTATGTATGCATTTTTCCTTTATATATATATATATGATAGTATGATTAAATTTATTTGTTAGTCACCAAAGTGGCCAAATTAATTTTGAATGTGTGGTCATATAATTTATGTATTTTATAAAATGCTAATAAAAAATTAGAAATTTATTAGTTGATAGAAATTAAGGAATTTACCCAAAGGTAAATCAATGTTCTATAACTAATAAATATAAAGGAAGAAATTGATATACTCATGTTACATATATATAGTTATCCAAAGATGTTATGTGTATTTAAAAAATATTTATTTAATGTCTTATAAAGTCTAAATGGCATTTTAATGATAGTGATGATATGTATTATTGTGTTTACCCAAAGAAAAGCTGCAATATATTTAATGTATGTGCTTTCATGTCCGAATCTATTAATTAATGAGTGTTTATATGTTTGCAGCCTATTAGCCTTTATTCTCATACATCTTCTCGTTACCTTGTTTATCGGTGTGGATTTCTCCGAATGAAGCGGACAAGTCCCTTTTCATTTAGGTGCTTTGGATCTTGACTTGGCGCTCGTTAGAGGATAAGCCCGCTGACCTTAATGCTACTAATATAGAGGCTGAAAAAGCACACCATAAGGCGTGGGTAAGGTCTAACAGATTATGTTTGAATTTTATGCGAATGTCGATTGCCAACAACATTAAGTCTACTCTTCCTAGCACTAAAAATCAGAATGCTAAAGATTTTCTTAAACTTGTGGAAGAAAAGTTTCGTTCTGCCGATAAGGCACTTACAGGGACACTTATGATCGAACTCACGACCATGAAGTTTGATGGGTCAAAGAGTATGCGAGCAACATATCCTTGATATGACTAACATTGCAGCAAGACTTAAGACACTAAGCATGATCGTGGGAGACTCCTTCTTAGTGCGATTTATCATGAACTCACTTCCTACCGAATATGGACCATTCCACATCAATTATAACACATTAAAGGATAACTGAAATATTGATGAACTGTCTAGTAAGCTTATTTAGGAGGAAGCGAGATTAAAAAACAAGGAGTTCATTCTATTAACCTAGTAGGTCAAAGAGCTGGAAAGAGATTCAAACCAAAGTCCAAGAATTTCAAAAGGAAAGAACCCGCTAAAGTTTTACGGAGTTGCCGATGATGGAAGAAAGGGACAAAAGTTAGATAAACGTCATTTCGTAAGAAAGAAAGACATTATCGAAGGATCGCCCAAAACGTAAGGCTTGGTTCGAAAAGAAAGGTATGCATTATGTTTCGTATGCTTTGAATCAAACTTATCCGAAGTTCCTTCTAATACTTGGTGGTTTGATTCCGGTGCCACTACTCATGTTTTCAATATTATACATGGATTTCTTAGAATCCAAACCATAAGCCCAACTAATAACTTTCCGTTTATGGGGAACCGAATGAAGGCCCTAATTGAAGGTGTGGGGACTTACAGAGCTAACATTAGATACTGGCCATCACTTGGATCTAATGAACACTCTCTATGTACCTTCAATTTCTAGAAATTTAGTTTCTGTTTCTAGACTTGATGCTAGTGGTTATACTTTTGAGGTTGGACATGGTCGTTTCAATTTGTATAAGAATAATTGCTTTATTAGTTATGCAATGCTTATGGATGGTTTATATAAATTGAAACTTGATGTTGGTTTTTCTGAATCCCTATTTATTGTTAATCATAATGTTAGAATGAAATAGAGTTTGGCGAATGAACATTCCGCTTACTTGTGGCATAAACGTTTGGGTCATATATCCAAAGAAAGGTTAGAAAGATTGGTAAAGAATGAGATTCTACAAAATCTAGATTTTATTGATCTTGGCTTATGTGTGGAATGCATTAAGGCAAGCAAACCAAACATAGCAAGAAAGGAGCCACAATAAGCGATCGACTTCGAAAATAATACACACCGATATTTGTAGACCTTTAGACACTCCATCCTTTAATGCGGAAAAATACTTCATCACCTTTATAGATGACTTTTCATGGTATGGATATATCTATTTGCTGAATGAAAAATCTCAAGCTATAAATGCCCTTAAGGTGTTTGTAAAAGAGGTTGAGAGGTAATTAGATAGAAAAGTGAAGATTATAAGATCCGATAGAGGTGGTGAGTATTATGGAAAATATGATGAATCCGGACAGTTGTCCTAGTCTATTTGCTAAGTTCCTCGAATGTCATGGCATATGTGCACAGTATACTATGCCCGGCACACCGCAACGGAATGGTGTGGCGTAAAGGCGATATACAACATTAATGGATATGGTTAGGAGTATGATAAGTAATTCCTCATTACCCAAAAGTTTGTGGACGTATGTACTTAGAACTACTATGTATCCGTTATACAGGGTTCCTAGCAAGCAGTTCCTAAAACTCCTTTCAAGTTATGGACTGGAAGGAAACCTAGTTTAAGACACCTACATGTTTGGGGTTGTCCATCATAAGCACGAATTTATAATCCACATGAAAGAAAACTGGATTCTCAAACAGGTTAGTGGTTACTTTATTGGTTATCTAAAGAAATCCAAAGGGTATAGGTTTTACTCGTCCGAACCATAGTTCTAGAATTGTTGAAACGACCAATGTTAAATTTTTAGAGAATGGTGAGGTTAGTGGGAGTACTGAAAAACAAGTTGTGGATATAAATGAAATAAGGGTTAATATTCCATTATCCATAAATGTTCCTAAATACACAACCACAACAAATGTTGTTCCTGTTTTGGAAGATCAAAATAATCAACAACAACATTTGGATAATGAAGAAGCACCCTATGAAGAACCTAACTTACCATTAGCTCATGCAAATGAACCAATTGGTATAGCTTTAAATAGACCTATAAGGGTTAGAAGGTCGGCTATTTCTGATGATTATGTGGTTTATTTACAAGAGTCGATTTTGATTGTGGCATTGATAATCATCCCGTTTCGTTTTCACAAGCTATAGGTAGTGATAAGTCTAAGAGATGGATTGATGCTATGAAAGAAGAGTTGAAATCAATGGCTCAAAACAATGTCCGGGATCTTGTAGACTTGCCAAAAGTTCTAAACGAGTTGGTTGTAAATGGGTTTTTAAGACCAAACACGACTCGAATGGTAATGTTGAAAGATATAAAGCTAGAATTATTGCTAAAGGCTACACTCGGAAAGATGGCATTGATTATAAGGAGACCTTTTCACCTGTCTCAAAGAAAGATTCATTGAGAATAATTTTAGCATTAGTGCTCAATTTGATTTAGAGCTACATCGGATGGATGTGGAAACAACCTTTCTAAATAGGGATCTTGAGGAGGAAGTTTATATGGATCAACCTGAAGGTTTTTCCATTGAAGGTAAAGAAAGTATGGTGTGTAAATTGAAGAAGTCAATATATGGACTTAAACAAGCTTCTAGGCAATGGTATATTAAGTTCAATAATACCATTACCTCTTTCGGTTTTGAGAAAATCACTCGTTGATCGATGTATTTACCGAAAGATTAGTGGGAATAAGTTTATATTTCTAGTTCTATATGTTGATGACATTTTGCTTGCTGCTAATGACTTGGGTTTATTGCATAAGACTAAAGAATTTCTTTCTAAGAGTTTTGAAATGAAAGATATTGGAGAGGCATCCTATGTGATTGGAATTTCAATATTCCGTAAGAGATCGAAGGTTTATTAGGATTGTCTCAAAAAGCTTATATTGAGAAAATTCTTGAGAAATTTAACATGAGCAAGTGCTTAGCAGGTATAATCCCTATTCAAAAGGGAGATAAATTTAATCTTATGCAGTGTCCAAAGAATGATGTGGAACGTAAAGAAATGGAAACAATTCCATATGCTTCGTTGTGGGCGGTTTGATGCACCTACCAACTCGTACTAGACCCGACATCGGCTTTACGGTAGAGATGTTGGGTAGATATCAAAGTAATCCCGGTATTGATCATTGGAAAGCTGCAAATAAAGTGTTGAGATACCTTCGGGGAACAAAGGATTATATGCTCACTTATAAGAGGTCCGATCACTTAGAAGAGATTGGATATTCGGATTTAGATTTTGCTTGGGTGTGTTGATAGTAGAAAGTCAACGTTTAGCTATTTATTCCTATTAGCGAAGGAGCAATCTCATGGAAAAGTGCCAAACAGTCTATCATTGCTTCATCCACTATGGAAGCAGAATTTGCAGCTTGTTATGAGGCTACAATTCATGCATTATGGTTGCCAAACTTTATTTCGGGGCTTAGGGTTGTCGACACGGTAAGCAAGCCGCCGAGAATTTATTATGATAATTCTGCGGTAGTTTTCTTCTCTAAAAATGATAAATACTCTAGAGGTGCAAAACACATGGAATTAAAGTATTTTGTTGTTAAAGAGGTGATTCGAAACAAAGAGTGTATATATAACATATTAGAACGGATCTCATGGTTGCAGATCCTTTAACTAAGGGTTTACAACCAAAGACTTTCAAAGAACATGTGCTTAGGATGGGTCTTGGTTGTATCAATGATTGATGATGATGTTTTAACACTCTTGAGCTCAATAATGATATGTTTCTGAATTTTATATTTCTTATTCATTATGTTTATATATACATGATTGTTTGAAGAAGAAATTTGTATGTATTTTCATAACAAGTATGTGGATCGTATGTTGTTTATATGCAACTTATGAACCTAACATAATAAGTTCTTAATGTAGTGGTATATGGAAGGGAGTATACGACTATACCGTGTATGATCGCCATAACCCACATTATGTGATTTGTTTTGTTGAGGTACTTATGATGTTAATGGTTTATAAGATTTAATTTTGCTAGCCTTATGTTATACTATTAAATGTAATGATGAAACATCCAGCCAAGTGGGAGAATGTAAGAAATATGGCTCGATGTTATGGCCCATATTTTTGTAAGCCCACATTAAGTTGGTTTAGGGTTTTCTTAATTTAATATTATGTTAAATCTGGATCGTTAATTTAGTACTTGATGGACGTACAAGATTTATTGTTAACGAGTATATAAACTAGTCCTCTCTCTACCCTAAAAAGTATGCGGACAAAAACACAAAAAATACGAACGTATGTATTTTGGCTATCCATTAAGCCAACTGCTACATAAAAGAAGGCTAAGGGAGAGAAACTAATTTATAAGGTTCGTGATTGTTGAAAGCTCTCTCTACATCATGTTGAATTTCGCTTCGGGTAAGTAATTTATTCGCTTCATCTATGTGATTATTATTTTATTTAATATCCCGAATAGGCATAAATGATTTATGTCTTGATCATTACATAGTATGATTTATGTTTTGATCTTTCGGTAGAAAGTTATTACAATTACTTCCATAATTTTTTGCCGAAACTCACTTAAATCACTCTCTCATCATCCCCCACCAGACCTTTGAACATTGAGTTGAAGGATTGAACATTTTTCACAAAATGAATGAGCTAGAACAAAAGCCGATAATTAAACCGAACCACTCATCAACGTTTCAAGTGTATCCCTTCCCGATATATGGTAAAAGCTTGTATTCCGTAAAAAATAAAATAAATGGAAAAGAATGATGAACTCGAAAGCTACTCTGAATTTTTTCTTCCATTTCATTACCCATTAACCAACATGCTCAGTGGAAAGGCAAAGAATTTGCAATTTACTAGTTCCTCCGAAAAATCGTTATACTTTCTATTTTTATTTGATTTAATGGTAAAAATTATTTCCGTTTTATTACAATTTGGTAATTTCATATTTTTATTATTAATTTGTATAATTTGAATCCCAAAAATATCTTTTTTTTTTTTTTTGCAAATCCTATCCATATCGTATTTTCTTCGTTGCTATTAATTTTTTTAAAAAAAATTAAATTGCTTTTCCTCTATTTTTCGAGATTTTTTTTTCATCCGTTTACCTATAAATAAATAAAATTATTAAATTTATTACTAAACTTTTTTTTTGTTCTCCCAAAAAAAGAACTTTCACTTTTTGAACATATTTTTAAAAAAATTAAAAATAAAATAAAATTAGAAAAGTTTAAAAAAAAATTCTAACTCGTAACAATTTTAAATGCATATCATATATTTGAATCAATTGTGATGATATAAAATCCTATAAAAACATGTGAAGATAAAAAAATAAATAAATTCAGTTATATTTAAAATTTAATAATTGACAATGACAAGAATAAATTTATTGGCATGATAAAAAAATTAAATTAATTTTTTGATAATTTTAATTGATCAAATTCAACCAATAGATATTTTTATTTTATTAATTATAGAATTTGATCGTTTTAATGGATAATAATACTACATAAAAATTATTTTTTTAAAATCGAAAAAAATTATATACCAATAACAATTTGATTGACTATGAAAAATCAAAAGGATTAATATGTAAAAATTTTAAATAGAAAGAATCTCTCTTGAAAAATAGAGAAAAATCATTTTTAATATTTTTTTAAGTAATAGCATAAAATAATTAACAACAGAAAAAAAAATTAACGAATCAATCCACGTTACAAATAACAAAAAAATATGATTTGGATAAAATTTATCCAAAAACTAATATTTTAGGGTACAAATTACCAAATTGATAATAAATTTTTGAAATTATCAAATTGGAATAGAATTGGAGTAATTTTTGTCATTAAACCATTTTTATTTATGCTAAAATAATTGTCCGGTCAAAACATTTAAGTCATATATGTTATTACAATATCCCTATTCCGATCTCATTAGTACAGAATCTACAATTAATTTTTTGAAAAATATAAATAAAAAATAGTTACATGACTTTCTTAATTTGTGTGAAAATTTAAACATGACAATTTCTTTGCAAAAGAGATCATATTTTTTCGGGACTCTAGAATAGGACTTGCGCCGAAATCTGTTTTTTCTGTGCGATTGTTATCATAACGTATTTGTTACCTCTAGATATACATTCTTACTCACAACATAGAATTATTGTGCTGCTCTCATTGCATTACAGGATATTAAGACAGCAGATTGGTCTCAATATGTTGCCCCATTTTGGCCGCCAGTAATTCGCTCGTCATTCACATAGAAGAGCCTGTCGTATCTGCTGCGCGGTGGTAAGCTTAGCCTTCATTAGTAGCAATCACTGTTCATTGTATTTCGTTCCCTATTTTTGTTTCATTTGTTTCCATATATAGAAATATTTCTTAAATGCTTTCATAGTTTGATGTTTTTCTTGATTTTTTTATTAAAAAAAAAAATGCATACTTGGTTATGAATCTTTATGTTCAAGGATGTACTTTATATGTCATCATGCAAGGATGCTTCTAAAGGCTTTCTATTCGAGTAATGCTATCGATCTAAATAAATAAATAATACAAATTTGGTATAAATTGTTGCCACAGTTATTTGTTTGACTACCATTCAATTTATTACTTGACACATCAGTTTGTATTAAGTTTTCTAATGACTAGTTTTTTTTTTTTTGGCACGAGCATTATTTAATTAGTTTATAACATTTTTTCCTAAATTCTAATAAATTGTTTAGGATTATTTATAAATGAATAGATTTGAAATTTTTATTAACCTCCTTCGGCTTCATTCCTTTGTTCTCCAATCTCCACTCTCCAGCTTCTCCTTCAATTCTTATGTCCCTCGTTCCCTCTAAGCTCCTCTATTGACGGAGAATTCATTAGTAGTTTTGATTCATTCTACTTGACGTTGTCTAAGGAACTTCTCTACTTCTTTTGCTGCAAAAAACAAATGACTCGAGTCGAACCTAACTCAACAACAAACCTAACGACATCCACAAGTGGCTTTGCCGGCTTCGCAGATGGCACGGATGCGTTGGTGGAGGAGATGTTGAAGTTACAAGGGATGTAGGGAACATCGAGAGTTTTGTTTGCTATTAAGGAAGAGTATAGGGAGGAGCTGGAGGTAACCGAGAACGACGCATCGTCTATAGAGAACGAACTTGTTAAAAGTAAGAAGATAAAAATGAGTAACGATGATGTTTGTTTTGAAAAGGTAGTTGTTGCTAATGATGTGGTTGTCGATGTCGAGGTTGATGGTGTAACGACGTCATTTTGGACACCATGTGCATCTCCTCGGCATTATTATATTCCTTCACCGTCTCCTTTTCGTGATGGAAATCAATCACGCAAGAATTCAAAGACCGAAAATGAAGACAATGTCGTTTTAGGTGATTCTAGTGAGAATACGATGTCCTTTGTTACCATAGAAATTCATAGTTAGTATTTTGAACCACAAAAAAATAGAGAAAATGTTATCGGCCGATTGTCGAGTAATTAATATAAAATAGTTTTTGTCGGTATTCTATTACAACGACTCTTTTTTATTTATGTGTATTTTATTCTTGAGGTGTAGCAAATGCTTCGATCTTGCCATGTTAGTTGAAAGCAAATAAAATGGGAAGGCAATATGACGTGCCAAGATCAAAAAGGATGCTCGGACAACATTGTCGTTATTGCACTTTCTACTAGACGATGAGATGGAGGAGGCGACGACGTTGGTGAATTTAGTGGTCATTTAATTTTTTTGGTACTAAATGCCTAAATGGGTCTGTAAAGCAAAAGATGGGAAGTAAATTTTGAGGACCGTTAAGGTAAGAAAAAAAGTGTCGAGTGTAATTAATTGGGATACGAGTGTGCTTGAATGATAAAATCAATTACACTTGGACCGGTTTTTATTAAAGCCTAGTTAAAATCTTCAAGGGTCTATAAAAAGGATTAATTGATAACAAGATGTTACTTCATTGGCTAGTGGACTAAGTGCTATTACAAAACATCTCTCTATAATGATTTTTTTTACAGCAAAATATTTCGGTTAAAATCAAATATTTCGAAATCAAACCGAAATAATTCGGTTACAAACCGAATTTACCGAATTTATTTCGGTTCGGTTTTGATTTTTATTTTTCTTAATTCGGTTAACCGAAAATCGAATCGAATCGTTCAAAATCGAACCATTTAACCGAATGATCACCCCTACCTGTCGGCCTATTCAAGCGACTCACGCTTAGCCTTTTTTTTTTTTCCTTTGGTTCAATTTTTTTTAAAAAAAATTAACAATCAATTAAAAACTCACAAGTTTTATATTCTTTTATATATATATTAATTCAAAATTTAATAGAACCAATTTTTTTGTAGTTTTTATTTTAATCTATTGACTTCAATATATTTCATACAATTTAGGTTGTTTTTTTCATATATTTTTCTATTTATTCTATATACTCTACTTTTATATATATTTATTCAAAATGTATCGAACCCATTTTATTGTAGTTTTTATTTTAATCTATTGACTTCAATATATTTCATACTATTCATTAGTTTTATTAGAAATTAACTACATATCTACATACATAATATCAATTATTTATTATTTCTTTTTCTATATTCTAATTTTTTTAAATAAAATAAGTTAGATAATGTTTTGAAAGAACCTCTTAATTATTCAAATACAAATTTTTATGCTAATATTATTAAATATTTTTTTAATAAATATACATAAATCGAACGACTTCGTTCAATATATATATATATTCGATTTTCATTAATCATCAAAAATAAAACTTCTATTCGTACTATACCATACGAATCGTTAATCGTACGTATGTAACGGTTGTTTGACCGTAGTATAACGTTAGTATCTAACTAGTAAAGAAAACTAAAACAACTAGGATATTTCAATAGTGATCATATTTATTTATTGTAATCGCAAACTCATCAACATCGCGAACGTAGTCCGTCTTTTGTGATTTTTTCGAATTTTTCAAGCAATGATAAGAAAATTATATAATTTTTTACACTTTAATCCTTGATATTTTTTAAGTTTTTATTTCTATCTATATATTCATTTGTGATGCATTTTGATTCCTAGGTGTAGGGAGGACGAGAGGAAAAAAAGAGAGAGATTGGAGGAGAGAGAAAGAGAGCGTCGGATAAGCTTATTTCAACCACTTTGACTAGCAATATTCCATTAGATTTTTTCCCTTTAGGAGAGATGAGTTTATCCATATTGGTTTTAAGTCATCAAATGATTAGAGGAGATAGATTGGAGCTAAAAAAAATTTCAATTTGATTATGTTTTTTTAATGTGAATTAAAATAATTTTTAAGTTTTAAAAATGTTTATTGACTTTATTTTGGTCATTTAGAAGTATTTTAGAAAAAAATAATATCAAAAATAAGTTTCGGGGACTTGAAACTTGGCTCGTGACTTTTCAATCGAGCATGAGTTCATTGGAAGTTGCAGCTTTTTTTTTTTTTTTTAAGGCCGATCAATAGCACGAGCTCGGCCAAAACAAACCCGAATGGCGTGCGACTTGCACATGCGAGCCCAAGCAAACGGGGCTAGCTCGACCGTACAAGCTCGACCAACCAAGCCCAAGCAAGCTTAAATCGGCTCGACACATAGGCCTACACAAGCGACCCAAACGGACGAGCCTAACCCTTTTTTTTTCTTCCAACAATTTTTTTTTATAATTTTTTATTATAAAATTGAGCGTGAAAATTATAGAAAATATATTGTTATTTTTTGAAGTTTTATGTACGGTTATCGGGTAATGAAATATATATGATATGTTTTTAGATTTTAGATTAAACATATATATATAATTGTATTTCTCTTATTGTTTAGAATTTATTTTTTCAATTATTCATTTCTTATCAAAATTCTCGTCAAATTAATTTTTTAATTTTTTAATATGATTTTATTTGTTAATATATATATGTGTGTGTGTGGATTTTAGAATAAAATTTTAAAACGTAATTATTTTATTTTTTAAAATATAATATAATTTATATGATGAATTATTTTTATGATTTTTAAATAAGAGTAGCTTGCGCACACACATATATACATAGATTATCTATGGTTTATTCAAATTGTTAACAATCTCTATACACCTATTTTATCAAAAAAAAAAAACCCTATGTGCTAACTGACGAGGCTATGAACCTTGGAATAATGCGATGATTACGTGGTTTTTTTTTATGGTTGAAGAAACAATTGAGGTTTACTGTGGATGATAATCCAGCTCTTTAAAATACCTATACAATAAAACAATTTAGTTGATTGAGAAATTTTTTGATGATTAAATTAGTACATGGAGAGAAATGTAAAGCCGCTCAGACTGTAATAGAATTATGTAGGTGTATTAAAATGACGAATATTAGTAATAAAAATTGAGTAAAACCCGTAATTTCTGATCAACAACACCTTTATATAACTAATGACTCCTGGTGGCTTCTATCACCAATTTCAAAGTACAGATATAAAATATCGTTGATATTGACAGATCGTTGTTTGGTGGTTAAAAGAAACTTCATGATCAGCATTGATCGAAGAGTGAGATACTTTCATTAAATGAAAATAGTTTACGTCCTCTTGGTCAACAGAGATTCCGGATTATCCCTTAACAGAGGTGGACAGTTCAGGGTTTCGCCCGAGAAGGACTGGAACCAGAGGGAAATCATTCTTCCACGTCAAGACTTAGTTGGGCCTACTGTTTTCTCGGGTATATCCCTAACAATCTCTTGTGTCTTAATTAATGATATGGAGATACTCAGGTGCCCATCTTGATAGCTAGGTAAATTAAATATACCGTCAAGGAGAAATATCCCCACTAGTCTTCAACGTCCCAACAAAACCATTAATTGTCATAAATGCAAATTTCAAGAAGCTGAAGCTAGTTGTGCATTCTTGATGTGTTCATAAATTGCCTTCTTGACTCGTTTATTGATACCCCCAAACGCAGAGACAAATCGGGAAAAATATGGATGCACTCGAGCTTGAGAAAAGGGTAGCTGAGTTCTACGATGAGAGTTCAGGTTTATGGGGAGACCACATGCATCATGGCTTTTACAACCTCAATGCTGAAGTTTCCAATTCTCGTTCTCACCACAGGGCAGCCCAAATTCGAATGATCGAAGAGGCTCTCAGTTTTGCTGGCATTTCAGGTCTCTTGTTGTTACCACTATTTTTTAGTATTCTTAATGAGTGTACTTATATTATTATTATTATTATTTAATAACTCACACACTTAACATAAACACATAAGATTACTAATAGAGTTTGTTATAATTTAAATTTGTGATATCTTGTAAGAGACTATTGCCACTCAACTACAAATTCTTTGGTGTGTACTTATATTATTAAGTATTGTCTATTTTAAATTTTTACCTATCTACTCATAGTAAAAAACAAATTTTTTATAACTTAAAATTAAAATAAATCAGTTTTTTTTTTTAACTATATATGATCATATGATTGATCAAACACTAGATAATAAATACTTTGTTTTAATTTTAAATAATTCAGAATTTATTTTATACTTTAATTAGATAAAATAAAAAATAAAATGGACAAAACTAAATATAAAAGACACAATATATATACTTCACCTTATTTCTATATCCATCTCATTCTATTTATGTCCTACTTTCCATATAAAGTTTTACTATAAATATAAGCTTCATAGGTTCCATCTGTAGTTTTTTTTTTTTTCCTCATTCGGTTCCACTGTGTCTTAATTGTGTTTTTAACTTCTAAAGTAGATCTGTTACTTATAGCCAATCCAAACAAAACTAATAAGTTGATTTTTAATCTTTTCTATTCCTGCTCACTATAAGATAATTATAAGTTGTTCTCTATAGTTTAACAAAACTAAATAATAAGGGCTGGTAGATTCAGAAACTATATATTTAATTTTATATTTTGTAATATAAAAAAAATCTTTATACTCTCATATCCATTTATAACTTAATTCTTTAGTAATTTATTTTCTTTTCTAATAATTTTTTTCTTATATTTAAAAAATTATGAAAAAAAAGATAAATTGAAAAAAAATTATGAAAAAGAATATATATAAAAATAAAAACTACTAAATTAAAGATGATCAATACTGTCATGTTTTTTTATAAAAAAACTAACGATATTAATTATTTGATTTATCAAATTTTACGAATGCAAATATTCATGTAGAATAAAAAAATAAGTATAAGTACTCAAATAGGAAATTAAAAAAAAAAAAAAAAACATGAATCTTCAAATGCCTTGCTTCGCAAATTAAACTAATTTGTTGTTGATTTTTGTTTTTATACCCGATTTTTACTTCTTCTTTTTTTCACAAATAATATACACACATCAAATTAAGAGTTAGTTATAGCTTACTCTTAGTAGTTTATCAAAATTAGTTAATTAGTCCTTATGGTATAAAACATGATTAAATAGTCTCTTGATTGATCAAACATTAATAGTTTTTTATTCTAAAATTAATTTTTTTCATAAAAATGTGTGCTTTCTTCATGTGGACTTCTGACATACGAAAGAGAGACGTACCCAGAAAAGTGGCCTAAGAACATGGTTGACTATGGGCGTGCGCGATTAGAGGCAGCTCTGGGTACATAGCCAGGAAATATGGTGCTAAATGCCAAGGCATGACTGTAAGTCCTTAAAAAGCCCGGGAGCCACTACTCTTGCAGCTACTGAAGGATTAACTGACAAGGTGCCTCTCAATTTTTTAAATTTAATTTTAAGCTTGTTGTATAATTTAAGCTCTAAGGTCTCTAGTGCAATTCTTGTATCCATTTAAAGTTTCTGATATATATATACTCTTTTTCTAATTTTCACATTGCAACATAGTTGATGGACACCGAAGCCAATATATTTTATTTAATGGACCATGTTAAATTAAGAATATGTTGTACGTCTAATAAATACAAAAATAAAAAGTACTATAATAATTATGGAATAAATGAAGTTTAATTTTTTTTTAATTAGATAAAACTCAATTTCAACTATCAAACTCAATATAGTATTAAAGCCTCAAAGATCCGACAATCCAATAAAAATTTTAAAATTCAAGCCACTTACATATTCAATAAGATTTTGGAGTCAAAGTCACTTGAAAAATTAAAAAATAAATAAAAATCAACAATTAAATAAAAATCTTAGAGTGCAAACCATTTGACAAATTCAAAAAGATCATAAAGCCAAAATTACTTGAGAATTTCGAAAAATAAACGAGGTTTAACTGTCTAATAAGATGTTAGAATTCAAACCACTCCACAAATAAAAAAGATCTTCGAGTTAAAGTCATTGGACAGATCCAAAAATATAAACTAAAAACAAATAAAAGTATTAAAAAATACATCTCACATTGAATAAATATAAAAATATAAAAGTTATGTAATGTACGGCTCATATATTTTTGAATTTGTAGATTTGAAGCATGATAAACAGGCTTACATTTTTGGGCAGAACAGTGTGATCAACATTAATCAATTAACAGGTTTACTTCCAAGTTGCAGAAGCAATAGAGCAGCCATTCCGGATGGACAATTTGATCTGGTTTGGTCGATGGAGTGACCAGAACATTTCCCCGATAAAAGAAAGGTTTCTTGTTTCTTTATATCTCACAGGTAGAAAGTTTCTTGGGAAAAACCCTAGTTGTTTTAAGATAATGTTTTTGTATTAAATCATGTGTAAATCATTTGACAAATTGGATGAAATGTTTGCTATATTTAGACAATTCAATTCAATTGCTTTCAATTCTTATTTCTTACCAGACATAAAACAAATTTGTTGATGTAAAAATTTTCAACCACATGGCATAGAATTTTGACTAAAATGTCCTACTCTATTTTTTAAATCATTTAAAAAATTTTAATATAACTTAAGTTTCATACCTCATATGTTGCATATTTTAAAAAAAATAAAAATACAAAAAACCTAATTTTAACTTAGACTTCTTATTTAATAAAGCTACTTTCCTGTGTACTCCTCTTTTTTTTTTTTTCTTTTTTAAGAATGGATAATAGTTGGATGAAATTGTCTAAATGTAATGAATATAAAATTAAATTTGTTAAATTATTTACAGATGCTTTTATTCGTGGATTTGATACAAACACAAGATCTTAAAATAGGATTTTTCTAAGTTTCTAGCAAAAGTTTTTTTTTTCTTTTTTTAGAAAAGTTCTTTGGAATTTTTTAAAAACGATAGAAAAGAGAAATAATATCAAGAGTACGCAGTGTTTTGTGAAATTAATTTTCAATTTGAAATCTTACTCTTATTAATTACTACTTCATAAAACAAACAATTATTAACTATGGCAATGAACTTTTGTAAATTGCTTTAAGTAGGTTTTATTTTTAATTAAAATAAAAATTATAAATATGTTTAGTAAAAAATAATTCTGGACTTAAATTATAACGTCGCTACGCAATCTAGTCCAAAATTTTCAATTTTTAACACTTTAACTTATATCTTCTTAAAAAAAATAATAAAACAAATTATTTTGAATTTTTTTTTTTTTAGCAATTACACTTCTAACTTACCTCATTTTTTATCATAAATTATTTATAAATATAATTTAAAATAAAAAAATATTTTTAACAAATCATGTCAAACGAAATCTTAATTTAAAGATATGTGAAATGAAATACTTTTAGGCTCAAATATTGTTGTACATTGCTTCCTCCAAAGATGGTAGCGTTGGCTTAAGTTTGTTAAGATGTGCATGGCTATTATATATACCTGAAATTTTCTGATCTCCCTTCCACAAATTTGCAGTTCATGAATGAGTTGGCTAGAGTTGCAGCCCCTGGAGCTACCATAATCATACTAAATTCTTGTCACAGAATTCTCAGTCCTTCTGAAGAATCTTTGCAGACATGGGAAAAAGAACATCCGAAAAAGATCTCCTATCGATGCTTACTATCTTGCATAATGGTGTTCTACTGTCGACTACGTCAGTTTACTGAATTCCCTTTCTTTTAAGGTCATTTACTGCCTTGAAGTTGAATCTCTGCAAAGCAAACTCTCAGCGAGTTAAATTAACTAAACTACTTTAAAAATTAATTTAAAATACAAGTTTTGGTTTAAAACAAATTTAGGTGGTGTTTGATAAAAATGAAATTTAAGTGCTGAATTTGTTAAGTATTGAATTTTAAATGTTGAATAATTAAATACCGAATATGTTGCCGATGTTTGTTATTTACTGAAAATTAAGTGCTGAATATAATAATATTGTTTAATAAGTATCGTTGCTAATCATATTAAGACTATATACATGACAATTTTAACCTCACAATTATAACATGATATTTTTTAATGTAAATAAAAATATATACATAAATGTGTTTATATGTATAAATAAATAATATTCAATAAAAATAATTATTAATAAAAAATTAAGCACCTTCTAACATAACATTAATTGTCGTATCATCCACAAAATAAATAAAATCTCAAGTACTAATCAATTCATTTGTAATTTAATTTCGTAAATTAATCATAAATGTTTGATCGACTCATACTTGCGCTCCTCCTCCGGTTAATGATAAATTCATATAATCATCATCAAATTGTTCGAAAAAGTTATCGGTAATAATTATTTTTCAAAGATAATTATGTATTACAACACATGCAACAATAGTATCTATTGAAACTATAAATTTTAATATCATCTCTCTTTTTTTCTTTTTACATATTAAAAGAACAGATTATAACCTTAATAATCTATACGAGATGTGTCTTGAGTTCTAAACATTGAAGGGTATGACAATCCACCCTAAACATTGGAAAGCCAATGCTTTGAGAAGGTATAACTAGGGGTGAGCAAACGGTTCGGTTAACCGAAAATCGAATAAAATCGGACCGAATTAAGAAATTTGGTTTGATTTTAAATTAAAAATTATACAATTTAAAACCGAAACGAAAAACCAAAATTATTTCGATTCGGTTCGGTTTTTGAAAAAAAAATTTGGTTTGAACCGAAAACCGAATTGAAGAGTAAAAATTGAAAATTTCCTAATTTGATTTTAAATCCCTAACCCCGAGTACAGAGTACCTGATTGCCAAACACAAACTTCGGTCTCTTCTCTCACGATCTCACACTCTCACTCTCTCTTTCGACTTTGTTAACACTCGAAACCCTCACTGTCACCGACTCACGCGATCATCATCCATCAACTCATCTAATCGTCCACCTACCACCGCCTAATGGTTCTCCTTCCGTGAGTCCGTCTTGTCTTCTTCCCTAATCTCCTTCGGCTTTGAGCTTCATTCCCTTCTTCTCCACTCTCAACTCTAGTCTTTCGGGCTCTAGTTTGCTCCAGTCTGTCTTGTGACTTGTGAGTTCAACTCACCGAGTTGTCTTGAACAAGTCATTTTCAACTAGGATTGTCCGCAAATGTGAAATGTTAAGATTCCTTTTCTTCTTCTGTTTGGTTCTATGGATTTGATTGTGTATATTTCAGATTTGATTAGGTATATTTCATATAAGGAAACCCATTTTGTGTTTTCTTGAATGATGCTCATTTCATTGCTTAATTTTAAAACTTTGTGCATATGTTTTGCCATTACATAGTTGTTGTTAATGTTGATTAGTTAAGTTTTGTCTTGATTTTGTTTTGCTTTGATTAGCTACTCGATAAATCAATAAAGATCCCAATATTTTCAATGAAGGTAGAACTTAGGAGGTTGTATATTTGATAGAATTTTAGAAAGGTAATTCAGAATTTTTCTTGATCAAGATTCTAAAGTTCTTGAATTGAAGAATGTAATCATCGCAAATGAAGTAAATGGGTTGAATTTTGGCTGTATATTTAGTGTTATCGGCTATCCGGCTTATTGCCCGAACCAAAAGGTTATATATTTGGTGACAACATTACTCTTCCGAATTATAATGCCGGTGTTTCACTATTGTGATTAGGATCGGTCTCCTACCTTAGGTTGTTACCATATTTTTTGGCTCCGAATTGGAACGTGTCTTGGTAGGCGGTAAGCTAGCATGTCACATTCTTAAAATGCTGAAAGGTTAGACTCGACCCTTAGACCTTATGTGATTTGAAAATTATGATGGTTATATGGATTTGCATTCTTCGAAATATAAATATTTAAATGTAAGATTCTCCCCTGCTGGAAGTAGTTTTCCACGAGAATAACTTCATGTTGGAGATATAGATGCGACTTTTCTTGCCATTGAATTTTTCTTATTCAATGTTTACTCGTAACATTTAATTGAGGGCATCGGATATATTTGCTGTTGGAAGTTGACATTCATTTTAGGTTTTCGAAGGCTCGTTTTCATTTTCAACTTTTGTTTTATGATTAAAATTGAATTCTTGAATTAGTCTATCCTTTTTAAGGAAATTTTGTATTCTTTCATGTCAAAGAATTTTGATGACTATATCCTACGAAGGCATACTCTAGAGAACATTCTTAGAACTGCTATTATAGGTCATTTTCATTTCGGATGGGAATTTTTTCTCGTCAAAGTAGGTATAGCACACGAAGAAAAGATTGTACTCGCATCATTTTTTTTCTAAGGCAAAAAATTCGGTTAAACCGAATTATTTCGAAACCGAACCGAAATAATTCGGTTTCGAACCGAATTAACGGAATTAATTTTGGTTCGGTTTTGGTTTGCATTTTTCCTAATTCGATTAACCGAAAACCGAATCGAATTTTACCTAACCGAACCGTTTAACCGAATGCTCACCCCTAAGTACAACGTAAAGTGAAACTTTAACTACTTTTTGGAAGCAGTAAGAGCTTTAGTCTTGCTTTGGTGCTCCTTCTCTTGCTTCCCTATCATAAGACAAGCAGCCTCTCATTATCTCTCCTTTAACCAGAAAATTTATGCTTTTGCACTCCAAATCTTTTCATTCTAATGGTCTACCTCTCATCTATGACAGCCACCAGCAGTGACCGAAACGACACCCCAATCCAAACCGATATCTATGACGAGTACGTTTCCTTCTCCATTAGCTCCTCTCGTTGGTGGAAAACAACAATCGACGAGGACAAATGGTTGGTTGTTTCATCGCTACAAGAGAAACCATTTCAAGCAGAAGAGAAAAATCCAGTTCGTGAAAAAAATAAAACCTTTGACAGCAAAAAATAAATTGTTTGCTTCGAGAAAACTAATGTTGCTGCCAATGTTGATGAAGCGGTGAAAAATCTAGTTAGTGATCTTACCGTGTTGAAATAGGAGAGGGCTTTTAGGAGGACGCGATCAGAGAGGCATGGGAAAGAGAAAAGAGATTATTTAAAAAAGTTTTGAAGATCGGAGACGGAAATTGGAAGGGAAACGTCAGCTCTGGTCAGCACTGGTAGCTTTAATTATAATTGAGATGCTTACTTTTTGTTTCATAAGTAAGTAGCTTGTTGACAATTAGAAGGATCCGATAATAAATAAGGTCTATTTTATTTTAATAATTGAGATAGTAGAAATTATTTTTCAATCGAATTGTATAACTAGGGTTACAAGAATATATGAAAATTATATAGTTATATTTAAAAAGTTTTAAAAATCTTTCAACTGAACGTGTTAATAAAAAAATTTTAAATTAAAATTTAATTTATCCAATTAAGTAGATTTTAAATAAATTTAAATTTTAAATATGAAATTATTTAAATTATCAAATAAATTTTTGGAATTACTTAGTGAACCAGTCCGAGAAATTTAGTCTGTTGTGGTTAGCTTCTTGTTCGGCAATAACCATAACCTTAGGCTTGAGATCCTTTAGTTTGGACAACACTTTCTGGATTGCACCTGGAAGTGCAAGCAATTTGTGGAGTTCGAAATCCCATTTCACAATAATAGTCTCGTCCTCACTTGTCCTTTTGAGTTTGAGAGCAGACGCAACGATATCAGACGGACTATTAGCCCCCAATGCTCTCACCTTGAAATCAATGTGAAGCTTCCGAGCTTGATCAACAGCTAGCTTGCTTATAACTTCATGGAAGGATCACTAGTGACCATTTTAGATACAAAGCGTTGGGTTGAATGATTCTTTTCTTGGTATATGGCTTTTCCTCAAGTATTAATTGGCTGGGAATCATTCCGGTTAACTACTATCGGACCAATACTGTCAAAACATGTTTCGAGACGATTATTGTGAAATGGGATTTCGAGCTCCACAAATTGCTTGCACTTCCAGGTGCAATCGGGAAAGTGCTGTCCAAACTAAAGGATCTCAAGCTTGAGGTTATGGTTATTGCCGAACAAGAAGCTAACCACAACGGACTAAATTTCTCAGACTGGTTCACCAAGTCATTTCAAGAACTAGGTTAGGGCTTTGGTTTTATCAAATTTTCAAATAGATCCAGCTTGAATCTTGAAAAAATATGTAGTATAATTGTTGGAACCTATCTAACTCGAACATATGTACTATAATTTTTCTTCCTTAATTTAAAGAAACATAAAGCAAACATTTGATCAGAATCGAACTGATGATTCAAAAAACTTACTTTCAAAAAAATTATTCTCTTTTGAATGCATAATGTTCATACCAAATATGCACAATAGCAGAGGCCCGACGATAAAGAGAGGGTTATTGCCTCCTTTAAACCTAAAGTTTTTTCATAACAAAGCCTAGAGATTAATCTACTACTATTTAACCCCTCATTTTTTTCGGCTATTACATGAGACTTATGAGGAAAAAATAAGAGCAACCCTAGAAAATCTTCTTGACAAATCTTCCACCTTCTTTTTCTTTTTAAATGTTCTTTTTGGGGTTTTCCCTCCTATTATTTGCTTCTTTCATGAGCAATCAACAATTTATAGCATAACCTAAGACATATGTCGACTAATTTTGTCTTTGCATTGCTAGAGTTCTTTTCGAGACAATTTTTTTATTTCCACTCCTTTTGTCTTTGCTTTTTAGTTATTCATTGTTCTCTCCTTTTTTTTTTTCTTTATGGTCTTTTATGTACTCATTAGGGGCATTTTGTGTGTTCATTTTCCTATCTACATAATAATAATTGAAATATATATATATATACTTCTAAATCTTTTTTTTTCAAATTTGATTTTTCTTTAAATTCAAATATATAAAATTGGCATTAATCTTTTAACCAATCACCAACTTATGTTAAATATACTATATGTTTTTGTATATAAAAATATTATATGTATTGTGATAAATTTGGCTTTCCTTGAAATTTAAAATCATAGTAGAATGAGACTCAATTTCAATTATATACAAATTTAATGTAAAAATGGTCCTAAATATCTTAGGCTCGAACCAAAAGAAAACCTTTCATGGGCATTTTTATCAAAACTCTTTAACTTAATGATTTCACCAACCTTCTTTCATTTTCCTTTATTCCAAGTTGATATGAATTATAAAACGGAGTGATGACTTTAACCATGCATTTTGTCCATTTGCTTTTTTGATTTGGAAAGTAGTATTCTTACTAATAATAATATGTGTTTTAATCTTGTATTACCAAAAGAGATGAGGAAAACATTGTAGACAAATTGTGTAATCTATTTTTCCCTATCTAACAAAACACTATAGATATACACACAAAATTAATGAGCATTTTACAACATGGTGGTGTTTTTTTTAATTTTAAAAGCTATTTTTAGTCATTTTATATGCAAGTTTCACCAAATATTGCACTTTCTTTTCTAATTTTTCATACAATTTTATTTCAATTCGAACTTTATTTGTATCACGACTTAGTCCCCGGTTGTGGGGAGGAGAGAGAAACGATAGCAAAAGAGAGAAAGTAATAACGAGACTCATTTTAGCCACTTTGACTCTCGATGATGACTTTAATTTTTTTCCTTTTGAAGAGAAGAGTTTGTTTGTAGTGGTCACAAGTCATGAAATAATTAAAAAAAGGTAGATTGAAATTTTGAAATATTTTGAATTTTTTTTAGTTTGATTTGGATTTTTGTATGTTTTGTGTGTAATAAATAGATTTTGATATTCTAAATGAATTTGTTGGCCTTGTTTATGTGATTTTGATGTCTTTTTTAACATAAAAAGAATTGAATTTGGCTTTAGAGAAGCCATAAACTAAAAATCCATTTTTTTGATGATTTTCTAGGAAATTGCGGATGAACGACACTTTGGGCCCCAACTCGGTTTTTTTTTTAATTATGAATTTTTGGAAAAATATTATGGAAGATCGATTGCTATTTTTTGGATTTCACACGTAGCTTGGCTAGAAAGAAATATATAGGATATGTTTTTATATTTTAAAATAAACATATATTTCATATTATATTACTCTTATTATTTAAAATTTATTCCTTTAATTTGTCATTTCTTATGGATATTGTCATCCAATTAATTTTTTTATGTAAATTTTATTTACTCGATAAATATGATTTTTTTCTCTATGTGTGAATTATTGAATTAAATTTTAGAATATAATTATTTCAACAAATTGATATAATTTATATGATGAATTCTTTGAAATGATATTAGCATGATTGTGTCTATATATAAATTTAATCTAAAGATTAAACGTGTTTTTTAGATTTATCTTAGATTTTTACAAAAATATATATATATATATATATATATAATTTACAAAATAATTTTTTAATTAAGAAACCTTAGATTTTAATTTTTTTAGATTATTATAATTTTTTAGTTAATAATTTGGATTAAAAAAATAAATCATAGTTTTTAGCGAGAAAATTTATGAAAACATAATGAATAATTAGTCGAACACAAAATTTTGATAAAATAAATCATAAAATTGAATGATTTTTTTTTATTTTTTATTTGATATATTTTGGTAGATCCATAGTATAGCATAGACTATCAAATTGAAAAAAACAATTCACATGATATTACATATTTCGTCTAACCCCGCAATGTAATGCGGGAAAAAACTTATAGCACTATGTGTGTTTGTGTCACTATTTGCATTTCTTTACATATAATGAAGTGAAAAACTAAGAGCATGCCAAGTGTGTGTGTGTGTGTGTGTGTGTTGTGATAGTTAAAACACTAAGGTAAATTCGGGAACAAAAATAAGGCAAAATAGGGGATTAAAGATAAGGACCCCAATAGATAAGAAAATAAAATGATAAGAGAAAGCATAGAAAGAGAAAATATCAAAAGAGCATTGAGAACCCGGTGTTATAAAGCCTTTTGGTTTGGAGCAAGAAATCTAATCATAATGATCCCTTAGTAATGTCATAATTTATTTTTTATCATAACAAAATTCATAAACAATGATTTCAAAAATTTTAAAAAATATATGAGGGAAAATGAAATAAACAAAAGGAAAAAGAAAAAAACTAAGACCAAAATGAAAAAGATAAAGAAATTGAGGAACAAAGAATCATTAACTAAACCAAACAACGTTGTTTTGAATCAATCGAAATGAAAAATAATAATAAGTCTCGCGAGGTAAAACAACGATATTTCTCCTTATGTTGCTCATCATCTTTCATAATGCATTTTATCTTACTTTTTTCCAACCATGTTGTTATCCCATAAAACACCCCTTTAAAGCTCTCTCTAACGCATCCTATCCCAAAACATGCCATACACTCTCTTTGTCATGGTACTTTATGTTTTTTTTATTCTTCAAGGTATCCCATACTCAAAGACCCGAGTCTCGTTGTTTTGTCGGATGCATAAGACGAAGACAACTATTTATAGAGTTTTTTGTATACAAGGACTCGAATCCAAAACTACTTGTTTAAACGACTAGAGTCACTTTTACTCAAGCCAACCCTTTTAGGTACTATGGTACTCTATTTTCAACACAAAAAGTATTGTCCTTCACTAACAAAAATCAATGTAAAGTTAAGTTAAATACCTATAAAATTAAGTCAAAATCTCTTCCAAAACACACACCATTTGAACCACCGTCGCAACTAAAGAAAAGAGCAACTTCTAGCTAGAGATGTGAAGGATGTAGATTAATCTTGCGAAATCAAAAGTCAAAACTTGATTAAAAAGCTTTGAAAAAAACTATCCCCAAAAGGTTATAAGAAGTTAGTTTCATGCAAGCATTTAAAAGAGGATATTTGGACGAGTTTTGAGTGAGTTTAAACCCTAAGTTTAAAGGAAAAGACAAGAATACACTAAACACAAAAAATAAAAATAAAAATAAAAATAATAAAATAATAAAATTACATGAAAGAAAACAAAAAGGAGGAAAGGGGAGTAAGGAATTTGGCAAAAAACTCCATCCCCATGTGACTATAAAAGAAACACTATAGTTCTTTTATAGATGTGGAGTAGCCTAATAAACAAAAAGAAAAAGAGAGAAAAGACTTTGAGAGAGAGAGAGAAGAAAGAGTAATGTGTTCTTCACCTTTAATCCTTGATCAAACAATAAATACAAATTCAATGAAAATTAATTTTTTATATGTTGTCTTCGGTGACAAACTCTTCAATTTGAATGGTGTTTATTATTAAAAAGTTTCTAGCTTTAGGTATTTTTTAAAATTCTAATTGGTGAGATCTAACCATTTTCTTTGTTTTTGTTGTTAGAATCTATCTTTTGAGTACTAAATTCAATGTTTTAATTTGCATCCTCTAGTTAAATTAGAAAAAACCTTATATCTCATTATTTAATATGGTGAAAGAGTTTAACTAGACTTCGATCGAACTTTTTCACATAAAAATTCATGTTTTGATTATGATTGTGTTTATTTATTTCTGCATTAATTATTATCAATTGATTGATATTAGTTTTAATTGCATAAAAAGAAAAAAGAATTGAAACTTGTAGTTTGTGATTTTAATTTGTACAAATATCTTTTTTTAATAAAGTTAGACATGATCTAATACTGATTTAATTTAAGAAGTAATAGATTGAATGTTGATTAATGTGAAAATTGATCCAAAGATATATATATATGGATTCTTTACAAAAACAAATATAAGATTTGAATTTGAATTGAAAATGCTACGGAGAGTGAGATAAGTACACATAGATAATTCTAATTATTGAGTGAGATAAGTACACATGGATGATTCTAATTATTTAGCATTCTTTGGAAGCTATCTAAAATTGGTAGTGGAGTAATAATGGCTTTGAACATGTATTAAAAAGTTTGCCAACGTGACCCATCATACTCTTCCAATCAACTCCTTTCCCTTTGCCCTTTTCAAACGAAACAAAATCAAGTCACATCTAGATGTTGGCCCTTTCTTTTTTCCCCCTGGTAAACCTTTCCTTTCCATCGAAAATCAATCATTAACTCGGCAAAGAGAGAAACTAAACCAACCAAAAACGAAACAGATATCCTATCTATATTACCCAAAAAAGTTAATTACTTTAATGCTCCCCTGTGTTTCATTTTTTATCAATTTTTCTGCAGAGTGAGAAAAATGTTCTAAATCAGGACAATTCATAAAGGCCGCCAATTTCCATCAATTTTATGTTAGGCCAATTTTTCATTAACAAAGATAGAGGCTGTTATTGATTTTTCTCCATTATAAGGGAAATTAATTAAAAAAAGAAGAAGGAAATTTACAAATTTTTTTATCTTATAACTAATAATACTTGTTCATAAATAAAAAAGGCACAACAAAAATAGAAAAGTAGGAGGAAAATTAAAAAAAAAAAACGAGATGAAAATATTTTTATTATTTTTAGTAATTCAATGTAATTTTTATTTTTTTCTCAAAATGTATCGATTTTAAATATTTTAAAATTTATGGAAATGAAATTAATATATTTAACATAAACGCAAGTGACAAAATAGAAATTATATCAAAAGAAAAAACAAAAAGTCTCTAAATTTTTTTATCGAAGGAAAAAATGAAGAAAAAAAGAGAGAGAGAGAAAGGGCAACGTTAATCGATGACGTGGCAAGGGTAAACCTTGGAAAATTGCCGAAAGCCCCTTGTAAAATAATATTATTAATTGCTTAGAAAAGAAATGAAGAATAAAAAAAGGCGAAATCCCAAAAGCCGCCAAATCAAAAACCCCCTCTCTCTCTTCTTTTTCTTTTTTGTGTTCAGGTATTTTAGTGTGGGCGTTAGGTTTTAGAGAGAGAGGAGAAATGGTAAAAGAAGTTAAAAACGGCGGTTTCAGCGGAGTTTTAGAGAAATGACTACACCTTAATAATCGATTGTATTGAATGAGGTAGGTTTGTCTTTCAGTTTGAGTTTGGGATTATCGATTTTGAAGCAGCAGATTCATTGCGTCTTCATTTGACTAAACCCTGTCTCCTTTCTCTTTTTTGTGTTTGCTTTTGGGTTTAAGAATGTGAGTAAATGAATTGTTTAGCTGTTTACTATTGTTTTTTTAAGGTACTGATGGTTCTAATTTCGAAATTTCTTAGGCTTGCTTTTGTTTGGATTTGGATTGAGATGGGTTTATTGCGTATCAACCCTATTTTTCAAAATGAAGTGACTGCGGAATCAATTTCTTCATTAATGTTTACTGTATTATTTTTTGTTGAGGAAAACTGTGTGTGAATCTGACAGACTCTGTCTGTTATTTGCTTGTTTTGATAGCCAGTTGAAGGTAATACAATTTTTTTTTTTTTATATGCCAATTTTGGATACGAAGAGTGGTTCAAACAATGTAAATATGAGTATCCTTTTGGATTTTACTTTTGGAAGTTGGAAAATCGCTAGCTTCTCAGGTAATTGATGTGTTTTATGTGTAGTAATTTGTATGTTTCTTGATAGGTAAGCAAGAGGTCAGTCTATATGCTCCATTTACTCATGTGTATTATTGCGTGCTTAGCCCGTGGTACTTTGATAGAGCATGCAAGATGGGACAAGTTTAAAGCTTTAGCTCAGCCCTTTCCAGAATAACAGGAAAATATATAAACAAACATTTAATATGTTTGGAACTGTAGATGCGGTTGGGTTTTTGGATGCCCATGTCGTGGACATGTGCTCTGTAGGCTAGTGCTGATTGCATTTACCTTAACTTGGTTCTTTGATTTCGGCATTGTTTGTATTGGACTGCAACTATCATTTAATAGATGGACATGTTGTCTTTGTTATATTTGATTTGCTGTTCTCGCTTGCTTTTGTTGAATTACGTATATACAAGCACACACCTTTATATGTGTATGTAATTTTGTATGCACATGTGTCTGTAGGAAATGCTGAAATCTAGGAATCTTGTTGCTTCCTGATGTGTTTTCACCTAGTATGTCTATGCGATGGAATTTTGATGCATTGCTTATGTAGGTCATATTTGGATGATCCAGTGTGTTCTCAGGCTCCTTACTTGCTCTTAAAATGAAACCAAGAACTAATGGGACTTCTAGAGGTCAGAAGGCACAAAATTTTCAGGGTGAGAGACCAAATTGGATTCTTATTGCAGGTGGTGCCTTGTTAAGTACATTGTCAATTCGCCTTGGTTACAAGCTCAAGCAGACACTTGACTCAAAACAACAGGCAAATGCTAGTAATGGCCTGAAAGGTGTAGTACTGTTTTCTTCATCAGCTAGATGTCTTTAATACGAACTTGGCCATAACTTATGGAGTTCGAACAATACAGGGAACGTGAAATCATCTGACAGGAGGAGGTCACCAGGTTGCAATATGCATTCGAACTTGTATTCCTTTACACAAGATGATGATGGTTGCTTCAACTGCATTTCAGGTATGGCAATCTTTCTTATTCTTGCTGCCAAATGGTTAGAGAGAGAATGCTGATACTTCAATTCAAATGTTTGATAGCCTGTTTTTGGATATCTTGTGATATATATTCTGGAAGGTAGTGGTTAGTTGTAATTACATGACATCATCACTTTGCATTGCATCTACATTTCAGTGCAATTCCTCAGCCTCTGAATATATGTTCATTTCTTACTTGTGGCACTACCTTGGGTTGGGGGGAGGGGAGGGATTGTGAGAGGCGGTAATGTTACTATTAGGTGAGAGGAAATGATGAATGGTAAATTTCTGTTGTTGTATGTACATATAAATCCTATGCAGACCTGTCCCGGATGTACGAACCCAACCTTTTTTCTCTGTTTAATTGACACTTGTTTGTCTTGCATTTCTTTTCCTTTTCCCCTACAAATAGGGATAAGCATGATATGTTTCATGGTCAATGCTTCTCTTCCTATAATTTGACATTTATTCCCCTAATTTTGCAATGCTTTATCACAACCCATCTATGTGATTTTCGTAATTATCAGTACGAGGGAAAGATGAATGAACAGTGGAATTAAGTCCTGATGAAATTGACAGTAGATTGGAATAGGGGATAGCATTTGCAGATATGAAACTCCTACCCCACGAAAAAAAAGAAAAGAAAAAACATAATAGCTGCATCTTTTCCATGTCACAGATCCAGGGCAAAGAAGTGCCATAAGCAGAAACTTATGGGAAAAAAACAGATCCATGTACCCAATCCAGCTAGTTTGGATTTTGAAACATAGTTGAGTTATGTATTTGCTTTATTAGACAATCATAGAACATGTTATTTTACAATGTTATCCATGTTACCAGAAGACTTTTTCCCACTCTTTCATATGTAAATTTGGGTTTGAAACAGGGACTGAAGGCATTCCAGATGTGAAGCACCAGTCCAATGACCAGATAATATCTGAATCAGACGTTGCTCTACCTTTGGTGACGGTTCCTGCTGCAGAATTCACCAAGGACAATGGTGTTATGTGGATATCATCTCCTGATCGCCTTGAGTTGCCTCCAAAGCCATTCCACCATTCAAACTGCTCTGACTCACCATGTGTCTCAGACTCTGGTTCTGACATCTTCAGCAAACGAGAAGTTATACAGAAGCTGAGGCAGCAATTGAAGAGGAGAGACGATATGATACTGGAGATGCAGGATCAGATTCTGGAATTACAGAATTCACTCAATGCTCAGCTGACACTTTCTTCAAATTTGCAATCACAGGTTGATGCAGCCAACAGGGATTTGTTTGATTCTGAAAGGGAAATCCAGAGGCTGAGGAAGGCAATTGCTGATCACTGTGTGAATCATGTGGGCGCCAGTGACAAACCATCAGCAGCTACAACATGGCCATCTGAGGCAAGAAATGGTCATGCAAATGGGTATCTTGAGAGGGACAGCAATTTTGAGTCATTGGAAAAGGGAAGGGGAGATGGCGAGAGGATTGAGATGCTGAAGAGGGAAGTAGGTGAGTTGAAGGAAGTGATAGAAGGGAAAGAGTACTTGTTGCAGAGCTACAAGGAGCATAAGTCAGAGCTTTCCTTGAAGATTAAGGAACTGCAGCACAGATTGGATTCGCAGCTCCCTAATATTTTGTAGGCAATGTTAGGATATGTGTATTCTTGCTCGTTTTCCTCATTCTTTTCTTTGATTCTACGTTCCAAAGTTTCGGAGAAGCTTCTTTTTCTCCTTTCTTATAAAATTTCTTGTGGCTTAGCTTAGAATGTTTGATGCATTTTCTTTGCTTGTTCAAAAGTGTGCGTGTTGGAGATGAGAAAGAAAGAGGCAGAAGTAAATCTTCTTTGTAATTGACTATCTTTTGGTTGGCAAGTATCTAAATTACCTTTATACAAAATCTGAAAACAAGTTTCCACTGGCAGTCGGCAGATTTGCTTCTTACTTTTTTTATTTTTTATTGTAAAAACAGCCCTCGTTCATTGAGGACGTGAAGTGGACTGTGCAAAGTGTCATTGTAAATTATTTATTCCGTGCTCGCGTTACAGCCAACATGAATCCTTGCGAGAGGTAGAAAGTTTTTGGTAAAATAACTATGGCATTTAATTTGAGAGACAAATGCAAAATTTGATCATTTAATCTCTAAGGAATTGATTGGTGGTTAATAAAGAGTTTTTATTTTTTTAAAAAAAAAAAGATTTAGGACCAGCATCTAGGACAATTTATTAATTTTTTCTTAATGCACTGAATAGCTTGGAGAGTGATTTAGTCTCTTTTAACATGTAACCTGACCTGAAAATAACTTTAATGTTAGAAGAAAAAAATCGAAGCGCTTAAGACCATTTGTTTTAATTATCCATAAATAGAAAGAATGTGCAATAAAGAAATTACTTCAGGTTGAGGCAAATCGCGATTATCTCGTCAATAAAGAATGGAATAAGACAAACCCATACAATAAAAACTAAGGAATCAACGAAATAAATATATTGAAGCCTTACGAAGGCGGTGCATTGTTTTGAGGAGAGAGAAGAAATTAAGTTAGGTCAAGCTTTTTTTAGTGAGACAAGTCAAAAACGGCAGAGTGAATGGATTTTTCAAAAAAAAAAAATGGAGGAAAATAGTTTTATACATGCACGTCACATGCTGCTTAACGAAGTAAATGTGTGGAAGCCTTCCGAAGGCAGTGTATTGTTTTGACCTAACAGATTGAAAAACCAAAATTTAAAAATCGAAAGATCAAAGATTAAGTTGGATTATTTCCACAGTTATCCTTTGTACAATTGGCATCTGATATATACAGAAAACCAGCTACTACTGAAAACGAGTCCGAGGAGCTTCGGAGTGCATGCAAGAATACAATGTGTATGGCTAGTTTCCATGCAAGTTTACATTCAGACACACTTTAAAATCAATCCTCCTCTTTCATCGAAGCATATGAACTATACTGGAGATGCATGTAAGATTTCATATCCCATAATTTCCCTTTAATTGATGAATAGCACATCTGCAGGCGGGAAAAAATGAAAAAAAAAAAAAAAAAAAACCCAAAATAAACAGAAACACTTATCTTTTCCATTAGAATGACTGAAATTATTGGAAACCTTCTGCTTGTTGCTGAAATTAGCATAGCATGGAAATAGCGTTGAACCCTTACATATACATGAGGTTACTTCAAGGTTTACCTACAAGGAAGTCTTGCACATCTCACATGTGCTTTGAGCAAGCTTGCCTAACAAAGCCATGGGAGAACATTAGCATTTAGAAATTACAACATTGTATTACCCAGCTGCCTTGGAGCTGGTTCTTCGTACTTTCCAGAAAGAGAATCACAATCAGATGCCATTTGGTCATTATCATGCCATGAAGATAGAAATCAACCATCACCATTCTTTCCTGCTGATAACTCTGCATGGTTCATCTGGTGTTCAGATCAAATTCTCCCACTTCTCTCCAGTCACCATGTACTGCTGTGTCCCCATTTTCAGTCTCCTCATCATTCAAGAAATCTTCAGAAGGCTCTTTCTCATCTCTCTGAGCATTGCCTACCCACCCATTCATCATCTCATCTGGGTTAACACCATGTTCCTGCTCTCCCATGTCATGACCAATTGGAACACTGTTGCCTTGAGATCCGAGTGCACTTGCCCTTATTGGGGCCCGAGACATCATTTCAGCACGAGCATGTGACTCTGCCCGAGCTTGCTCGGCCTGAACCAAGGCTGCCATTCGTAACTGAGCCTCCCGACCAGCCTTCTCCCTGGCATCCATTTCAGCTTTCAAATCGAGCAGCAGTCGCTTCTCCTCTTGGAGAAGAGCCTGCTCAATCATCAATCTCTCTTCAGATCGGAATTCTCCCAAGGCACGCTTGCGGGTTATTATGTTGAAGGCCAAAGCCTGTTTCTCAAATGTGCCTGTGAACTCTGCAACTTTGGCAGCAATGTTATGATCCCACTGCTGTGAACGAGATGGCATCTGGCCTGTTGTGTCAGAATCAAGAATTCTATCATCCTCCTCAGCTTCATAGTCTGCCACTACATGGTAGGGCAGTAATCTGCGTACATTTTGCAAGAGGAAAGGAGAAATGAATTAAGAGCAAAATTTGTAAAAGTCATGGTGGAAGTTATTCATCCAACCAGTGGTGCTCAACTATACTACTTTATATCCCAATTAAATTCAGTGTTGTGTAGGAGAAGTACCATCTACAAGTAATGGAGGGCACTATATCCCATCACTCCCTTAATTATTTTCCTCTTTAATTGAAGAAAGAAATTCAATTTGCCAAACAAAATTTTGAAATCACAAAGTAAATCCTCAAATACAAGTGCTCACTAATATATCTCTGAGGTAACACAACAAATCTAGTTTCATGTCACAAGGAAAAATAAAAGTGCAAGACATGAAGGTTGCAGGTGTATGTATTTCATAAGATGGAAAACTATCGGCATGCTTTTTGCTTCCGTCGACTATAATAATTTAGAATAAGAAAAATTTCACATCGTAACAAAGAGTGCTGGAATAGCATAAATGAGAAGGTTCCAAGGGGCTAACACCCATTTATTGAGTTGAAAAACTATCTACCTAAAACTCCTAACCTGTATTAGACACAAAATTGCAAAGCAAAAAATCAACAAAAAGGTAAAAACTGGTGTGCATTATCAACTGTCTTCTCTTGCACATCCCCTCCCCCCACTTGATTTTAGGTTTTAACAAACTAAACCTGTATGTGGTTGGCAGCTCAAGTAGCACAAAACATATGCAGAAGGAACTGTATCCAACTCAAAAAAGTATTAGACATTGATACTTCTTGGATACTTCAAGGTAAATACATGAATACACATATACAAAGCAAACTTTGCTCATGCTGGCCACTTAGTATTGCTTACAAAAAAGGCACACCACTTTCTACTGCCAAAACAGCACAAAAAGAATGACTGCTATGTAAGACTTTATTGAAATATGAAGTTGTTACACTGGATTCCAATAACCGAAGAGCAAGAAATCACAAAAAAAGAGAAGAATTACAGGATGCAGGTGGATTCCACAAACTACAATTAAATAAGAAGACCAAATTTTGTTTCTGTTGATAATGAAATACATCCCCTGCTTTGACAAACTGATGTCAAATATATATGAATACAGGATAACACAAGTTATGTGCACGGAACAGATTGAGGAACCACAAATCACCACATAGAATTTCTCATATTGAGTTTCCATAATTTGCAGAGTATGTGCAAACCTTTTCATTTGATATATAATGTTTTAGCTTTTTTTTTTTTGGTGCATAAATGTGGGTTGAGAGGAAGTGTTAGGAAGTGCATCATTGTGTACTGCATATAAGTTGAAAAGTTGTGTATAAATAAACATGAATATGAATGTCGTTTACGATAGCATTCGCTTTTCAAGTTTTTCTTTTTTTTATTCCTTTGCCTTTACCAGCAAAACCTTTCAGCTTGTGCTTCCAAATTCCACTACAGAAGCTACATACACACTATGCACATTAGATGATGAGCCGCACACATCATGCATATTAAATGATGCTATACCGATACATCCTACAGAAACCAGGAGACACAGAGGCATGCATCAATCAATAGTTTCTAGTAAAAAACAAACTGAAAATTTTCAGAGTTGGTATTTGTTTCGAAAGACAGGAATGTTTCACAGTTTTTGCCATAGCAGACAGTATAGTTTCAACTGTTGCATTCAGTGAAAGAGAAAATAACCATCTCTTACAACAAATGTTTTCTGTTTTTTTCCATGTTATTTTAATTTTCTAGCTATGCTAGAAAAAGGGGGGGGGGGGGGGGGGGGTGGAAAAAAAGATCACAAGCATGTGAAAAAGAAAATAACTAGCCAGAGTTCTACACGCCATTTGGCAAAAACATAAATCCAGACACCATAGATCACAATTTAACTTGTATCCAATTCTATCTCCAATTTGTGGGGAAAACATAACAAAGAATTACATCTCTTTCTATGCCACATGTAATGAAGTGTGAATAAGCAAAAAGCACCCTAATCATCAAGACAAAAGCGCCACATGGCAACTCCCATCAAATTGTTCCGTCTACATGCATTTAAAGTTTATCAGTCTCTAATCAATCATACGATGAAGAACTGATCTCCTACAAAAACATATGCATTTTTTAACAATAAAACCAAATAACAATTCTCATAATACCAAACAACAGTAAACTTCAAAGTAGTATAGGTGATCTTGCTCAAATAAAGCGGGTTCTTTACCACATGATGCCAAATAAAATGTGATCAAACTCCAATGATAGTCATACACGGATCCCAACATAACTAGTTGCAGTACAGAAAAATCCAACCCCACAAAAGCAACTACGCCATTACCGCATATCAAATGTTACGAATCACAATCTCCATGCCATTTCACGTCATTCAATATTCCATTCCACAAAAATAAAGAAATGAATAAATAAATTCCCATATTTCACAAAAATCAAACAGAAAATGCAATACCCACATGCAAACCACCCCTGGAAATACGAAATTGAGTTATATAAAAACAAAAAATTAGAGAGGGAATTGAAAAAACCTCTCGCAAGCATCATCAAGAGAAGAGAATGGCCTCTTGAAATCTGGATGGCAAACACGCCAAGCATCCTGGTAAGCCATTTGGAGCTCCACCTGGTTCACCTGAGGCCGAATCCCCTTTTGCTGCTGCGGCTGCTGCTGCTGTTGCGGCTGTTGCTGCTGCGAATGCTGCGCATTTTGACCCAAATTGGCCCCTTGCTGTTGCTGCAAATTGGGGCTGGGGTTGGGGTTGGGGTTGGGGCTAGGGTTAGGGCTAGGACTGGGGTTTTGTTGTTGAAGAGTGAGTGGGCGCTGAATGGGTGGTGGACGCAGGTGGGCATCAATATTGGAAGGGAATCGTGAAATTGCAGCAGCTTGTTGTTGTTGTTGGGCTTGTTTCGTTAATTGCTGTAACAAGAGGAATTGTTGTTGATGTTGATGTTGCTGCTGCTGCTGGTGCTGCTGTTGCACCTGTTGTTGTTGCTGTTGTAAGAGCAATTGCTGCTGATGATGATGATCCATTTCTGCTTTTTCTGGAGCTGGAGGTTAATGATACGTAGAGGGAGTACTGAGTCGAAGGAGAGGGAGGAAAACAGGTTTAGGGAGTTGATTTTATTTGGGGAAACCTAATGTAGTCCCAAATGTATGAACCTATTACCAATTAAGTCTCAAACCGTCTAATATTATCAATTTCATCCCGAACATAATGAGTTAAAGGCTCATGATATCCCTCTACTGTGTGAAATAGTTTAATCATATCCCTCTATTAAATATTTTAATAATCACATCCCTCTATTCTTAATTTGCATCTGCTCATTTGATCATTTCGATTATTTTTTTCAAACAACAACGACAATTTTCGACTTAAGAGTGTGTAACATTAATTTTTTTTCCTTCCAATTTCAAATATTAGTAAAAAATAAATTAAATGAAAATAAAATCTCAAATTGCCCCACTTAAAAAACCATCACCTTCATATCTATGTTGTTCCCTCACACGTGAAGAAAAGAGGGCGTGTTACTGTCAGATTGCTTTGGGAGGAGTAATAGCAGCTGGGGCCGCATCTTCTTTTCCTGTAAAATCAAAATTAAAGCCTCCTCGTGTTCTCAAAGCAGATCATCCCAATCCCATGGCTTTTGATCTCTCTCCTGACCCTTCGATCTTCCACGATGGCTCTTCCTCCTTCTCCTCTCCCTGCCGTGACCTCCTTTTCATCGTCAACCTCCTAGGTTTTTCTTTTTAAAATTTCTCTTTCTTTTGTTCTTTGTTTGTTTCCAATGAAAATTGAGATTAGAATAAGCAATTATTGTTCGCAACAGGGGCTAATGGGAGGACAAGCAAGGAATGGAAGAAACTGCTTCCTTATCTCCGGTCTCGCCTCGATAAAATCTGTAATGTGAACGTCCTTTTTTATTGTTTTTAATGCCAATTCCAGTGTCAAATAAAATAGAGCAGAATTAACTTCTTCTTTTTTTTTTTAATATATATACACACGCTATTGGCAGATATGTGAATATCTGACTTAAAGTCCATATCATACAGAGCTTCCCTCACAAATTAACGAAGAAGAAGAACTTGTAGGTTTCCTGATCAAAAAATGAAGAATAAGAACTAACGGCTGTGTTCTGACTTTTGATTGTTAATTGAGGGAAGAAGGAGAAAGAAATTTAGCTTTAGGTTAGAATTGGGATGAAACATTGGGGATATAAGGGTTTTTTAGGTGGGGGTAATTTTGCTTTTTTTTTTTTTCATTTCATTTACCTCTTTACTGTTATTCGAAATTGAGAGTGAAAAAAAATTAATATCACGTGTGAGCGTCATGTTACTCTTAAATCAGAAATCGTCTCCGTTGCTTAAAAAAGTGACCGAAGGAACTAAATACAAATGTAAATTAAGAATAAAGAGACACGATTATTGAAAAATTTAATAGAGAGATACGATTAAGATATTTACAACAGTATAAGAATATTTTGGATTTTTAACCACAAACATAATCTGCCTTAGGCAATGTCATCCTTTCGTCCCTTTGATTTTTGTGATGATTGAACGTTAAATACATCAATTTTTTTTTCTCAATTATGTATATGAATTTTATATTTTTATTTGAATATATTAATATTTTTAAATTATCAATTAAATACTATTATCAATTTTTTTATTAACTAATGATGTGTCTGTTAATTTGAGAATATTAAATTGAAAAATTCGCACAATCTAATAGCAAAACTAAAATGCGAGACGTTGAAATAAAAAATTCACACTTCAAATATTTAATAATAACTTTGCAGAGAGATCATCATTCAGGCCTCTTTTCTTTTTTCAGAAAGTTGAAGCACCAAATTGTTATTGTAATATATCGATTTGGTTCTATTTGTTCCTATGTTATGATTTTTTATTACTAGTTCGCATCTTATGATATATTATGGATTGAATAAAATATATTTATTTTACTTTAATAACTTACACTATGCAATGGGTTAGTTATGATATATAAATTAAAGATAAAAGAAAAAATTTATCTAATTTCCTAATTTTTAATCAAAATTTTGTATTTAATTTATTTTTAGGTTTTTCATAAATTTTATACTTAAAAAAACATGATCTCTTCTTCCTTGAGTATTTATTTTCGAATAAAAATCTACAATAATCTAAATAGAATTTTAATATAATTTTTTTTTTTAAATCTTAATAATTATTTTCATAAGATTGTATCGAACAAATAAAACAACTATTAATATAAATTTTTTTATAAAATTTAACAAGTGAATTTTTTTTTAATTGTTGTTTAATGCTGATAAGAAGAATAACTTTTTAAAAATATGTACATTTAATATATATATTAAAATAAAATATTTGAATTATTAGGTGGTTTTTCTAAAATATTATTTTATGTATTTCATTTGACATAAACTAATTTTAGAATATCAACAAAAAGAATTAATAACAAACGAGTTGATGTTATGTGTATAGATGCATAATTAATATTTAATAAAACTAATGATTTTTTTTTTAATACATCATGGCCATACTGCACAATCTTATGTGTAGCATAATTTTTTTTTTTTTTTTGGGGGGGGGAAACAGGGGCGGTACCCTGATAAATTTTATTAATAAGGAAAAAAAATAATAATAATGGATACAAGGGGGGAACAGTCTGGCCTAGCCCATAAATTTGGGAAGACAAGGAGGTCTAACCCCTGAAAGAAAATAAGACTTTGTTGCTATATCAGCAAATCCAAATTACACACAACCTAAAGACAAATTTTGACAGCTATACTATTTACCTAATTCTCAAGGGAGGATTACTTTCGATAATTGTGTAGACCTAATCTGTCATCTGATATGGCATTCCTGCAATGAGTAGGCAAATATGAGAAGTTACGGATGACCTTTTGAGAGATGTGTTGATACGCCCAATCTGTTAGTCGATCTGTTACCATATTGCCTTCCCTATACGTATGTCAAATGGTCATTTGAGGATGTATAAGATTCCTACATTCCCTTATTGTATATACCAACTCCCACGGGCATGCATGTTTAGCATTAAGGCACACTAGAATTAAAGCAGAATTTGCCTCTATTATGTCCATGATAAGGTTTAGGTTGGCATAGATTTTTACTCCTTGCAACAGAGCCAACGCTTCTCCTTTAGAGCTTGAACCGAGACCATAATGACTAAAAAATGCCATGATCATATTCCCCTTGTCATCTCTCAAAATTCCCCCTCCACTGCATTGACTATTCCTGGAGGATCCATCTGTGTTGAGCTTAAATTTTCCTCTTGGAGGATGCTTCCATCTGATCTAACATCCTTGCTTAATTATTGGTTGGCTTACTTTCACACTCAAAGCCTCTAAGCTTATTTTATCAAGGAAGCATAGCCTAACCGAAGGTCTAAAAAGAGAAGATAAGTCGGATAACCATTTAATAACCTTGCACCTTATGCCATGTTTATGCATACATACTTCCTCAAAAACTGATTTATTCCTTGCTAGCCATATTTCCCAAAGCAGACAATTGCATATTACCATTCTCGCAAACTGTTTCTGTGATTGAGGTTTACCTCTTGTGAACCAACTTCCTACCAATTGATGAAAAGTGTTTACTTCTCCTGTTGCATCCAGTAATCTCCCAAAAAATTCCACACTCCGTTGATTACCCCCCATGCAGGAAGAGATGTGCAACTGTTTCTTCTTTCGGCTTACTGCAGCAGGAGCATTTTGAGGCCAAGGATATGCCACATGTTTGTATGTTTTTCTCAACTGCTAAAGCATTATGAAATATTTTCCATACTAACACTCCAATCTTCTTTGGTATCCAGTTATTCCATAAGCTGCGCCACCATTGGAAGTGATGGTTCTTGCTTCTTCTTTCCTCGTGGTAGACTTTGGAAGAGAATTTCCCTGATTTGGATCCAGTGTAGATTCTCATATCTTCTTCATCCTCCTGAATAACGACGCTGCTTAATTCATTTTGAATCACAATAGGGAGGTTTAAGAATACATGCTTATTGAGCTTTGCCTCATCTAGCGTGACATTCAAGTTTTCTGTAGGCATAAGGAGATCTGATACTGTCCATTTATCTCTCTATAGGCTGATATTTCCTGCTCCTACTTTCCATAATGAGTACTCTATCAGATAGCAAATGTCAAGAATTAACATTCTCCATACCAGTGAGCCTTTCCTTTGATTAAGCTGCATTGTTGAATTTGGGTTTCCATACTTTGCCCTCATGTAAGAACTCCACAGTGATGAAGATGATAGGAAAGACCATGCCAGTTTCCCTTTTAGAGAATGTAGTACCTTATGTAGATTCCTAATTCCAAGACGCTCTTCTTGAACTAGATAGGAGATAGATTTTCAATTCACCCAATGGTGCCTGCTATCATCACCATTATTCCAAAAAAAATTGGAGATATGTGATTGAATTCTATTGATTATTGTCTTTGGAACTGGTAAAACTCCCATGATGTATGCGAGAATGGAAGAAAGAACACTTTGAATTAGAGTGATTCTTCCCCCTATTGAAAGCAATCTTCCTCTCCAGCCTGCCACTTTGTCTTTGATCATGTCTTCGATTTTTGAGAAATAAGCAATTCATGGCCTGCCCTTGAATTGAGGCATCCCCAGGTAATTCATCACCCCTGTTACCATTGAAAATCCAGTCCACCTCGCAATCATAGCCTTTCTGTTTGCAAGAAGTTTGTTACTGCATATAAAGGAACTTTTACTGATAATTATCTTTTGTCCACTGGCCCTAAAATACTCCTGCAGAAGAGCTAGTAACCTGTCTATGTTCCTTTTCCAACCATTACCAAAAAGTAGCATATCATCAGCAAAAAACAAGTGCGAGATCACCACATTTGTTCTACCCGTGTGATAAGGTATAAGATGCCTTTCCTCTGTCAGTTTGTGGAGCTGTCTAGAAAGGGTTTCTTGAGCTAGGATGAACAATGCAGGAGATAGAGGATCTCCTTGCCTTACCCCTCATTCTGACTTGAAAAACCCATGTGAAGTGGAATTGAGAATTATGGAGTACCAACAATTTGATACACATTTAGAAATGAGTTCTCTCCACCTGAGTGAGAAGCCAAATCTGCTTAATAACCTATTTAGGAATCTCCCAACCAATCTATCATATGCCTTGGACATATCAACTTTGAGAATGATATTTCCTCCATGAGATTTTTTATCCAGATCATTAAATAGTTCTTGAGCTAATGCTATACTCTCATGTATTAACCTTCCCTTGACAAATCTTGTTTGCTCTTTGGATATCAACTTCAGAAGAACTTCACTTAGCCTATTTGTGATAATTCTGGACAAAATCTTGTAGGAGAAGTTACAGAGGCTAATCGGCCTTAGATCTTCAAATCTGGTTGGGTTTGGACATTTTGGAATGAGGATTAGGCTAGTTGCAGTAGCAGCTTTCGGAATTTCCCCTCCTCTGAACACCTTTTGAATAGCAAGTGTAACCTCCTTAGCTATTATATTCCAGTAGCTCTTATAGAAAACTCCAGTGAAACCGTATGGTCCTAGGGCACTCCCCTCATCCATTTCGAACACTGCCGATTTGATTTCATCCTCAAAAGGGATTGACATAAGTTTCTCATTCTGATCCTCACTGACTAGGGTAGGCAGAATGTCTAGATAGTTGTCCTCCATGGTTATGGTTTCTTTTCTGAATATGTTTTGAAAGTACTCTACTACAGCCTTGCCTATTTCTTCATCATTTTGGAACTCTGAACCATCCTCTCCTTTGATTGATATTTTGCCGTTAACCTTTCTTTTCTCTATGCAGGCATGAAAATAGGCTGAGTTTCAGTCCCCTGCCTGAAGCCACCTTACTCTTGATTATTCCTGCAGTAACAGTTCTTCCTGCTCTACCACTCTGGCCAACTTTGATTTAGCGCCCACACACTTCTCATAGTTTGTCTGACTCCACTGGGACTGAAGAGAGGCTTCTGATTGAATGACTAGATCTGAGGCTTCATTAATCTTCTTTTTGATGTCCCTAAATACACTTCACTTCCATTTTTTGAGTTCTATTCATAGGACCTTCAGTTTCATCTGTCACTGCATGAAGGCATTAGTATGGGAGTTTTCTGATGAAATACTATTCCATTTGTTATGGACAATGTTTGAAAGTCTGCATGTGTTATCCATATCTTCTTAAAAGAGAACCCTGCAATTCGCTTAATCTCATTATCTCAATTCAGCAAAAGTCGACAGTGATCTGAGAAAGTTCTGGGAAGACGATTGCAAGCAATTTTGTGAAAATATGAAATCATAGCAGTGTTGGCCAGTACCCTGTCTAATCTTTTCTACACCCTTGCAGTACCTTGTTGATTGTTACTCCACATGAACTTACTTTCAGTATACCCAAGATCATGTAAGCCCAGCTGATTGATGCCACTATTGAATTCAAAGATTGAGCTCAGTCTTTGTTGTGTTATTCTAACCCCAGCTTTTTCTGCTACATTTGTTATGGCATTGAAATCTCCCCCTAAAAGCCATGGCTCAGAGATGTTAAGACCTTGAAGATTATCCCACATCGTTCTTCTCTCTATCATATCACAGCTAGCATATATAGCAGAGAACACTATTTTTATTTGCCCCAATCTCCTTAATACCACAAGTGATTGACTGTGAGCATACTGCCTGCAAGCTCACATCTAGACAGTCTTTCCACAATATCCATATATGCGTATTTATAGGATTTCCATGCATGTATCCTGTGAAATTCAAATATCTTGCTAGTTTTGTGAGCTTCAATCCTGATTGTTTAGGTTCTAGCAAGACTAAAAACGATACCTTATTATGGTTAACTAGCCTTTTTAAATATCTCCTCTTGTCTGAGGCAGAAATACCCCTTATATTCCAAATCAGACTATACATTTGGTAGGGCAATAAAAGGTTCCCCATTGTGATCAATAGATGATCTTGTTACCTTTTTGTCACTTCTCTGTAAAAGACTTTTAATGAGCTTCTTTTTCTGCTTCTTTGTCATAATTTTCCCTTCGTTTTCCATATTCTGTCTGCTCTCTTCTAGAAACTGTGCCACCCATTTTTTGTTTTTCATAGTTGCCGTCAGATACTGAATGGGGAGAAAGTTCTATATCCAAACCATTTGTTGTAACACTGTCCTCTAAGCCACTGACTGATAAGCTATCTAATGGAGTCTCAGTAGCAAGGTTCTGAATCAGCATATTCTCTGCATTTCTATCGGAGTTGTGATTGCCTGATCATATTGAGCTGTTCTGCAATCTCCACCATCTAATCTCTGTTCTAGCAAACTGCAATTTTCATCTCCAATATCTGATTATTTTTTTGCAAAATTCTTATCTCTGGGCTGCCTAGGTTGGGATTCATAATTGTTGTCTTCCTCATCTCCATTTGTTGTTTCTCTATGTGATCTGACGGTTCACCTGATGTGGAAGTGGTGATGAGGTCATGCTCCTGAGTTGCACTCATCAAGATACTCTTTTCCTTGTTCAGGTTGAGGTAATTTGATTGTTCTCCAAATCTCCCCTATTGCTATCCCGGATTACAATCGCGTTATTACTCTTCTTATTAGTTACTGCTTGCCAAATCTGTGGTTAGTGGGAAAGAGTTGTCTGTTTGATTTGGAAACGCCTAGCAGTTTCACTTTCCTCTGTGTTTCCATTATATTGCATCTTTTTCCTGCACATATTTTCCTCATGACCCTGAAGTCTACACTGTCTACAGTAGCTTATCTTTGATTCTACTACAACTGGTTGCCAGAAACCTTTTTTTATATTTGTTCCTGTGGAGATCCATATCCTATTCGGAATGACCTCTGTTAAATCTACTACCACACAAAGTCTTACATGAATGGGATGATATCCATTCATTGTGTGACCATCTGGCCTAATGAATGTACCAAAAGGCCTCACAATTTCTCCCAGGAAAGCTGAGGGAAAAAAAGGAAGCGGCAATCTAGGAAGTTTAATCCATATTGCAGATTTCTTAGATTCATACTTAGTGCTGAACTCTGCATCCCACTTGAATAACCGAAATCTCATGTTGTCTATTAGCTTTGTTTCAATGGACCAAGCTTTAGCAAAATCTTCCGCAGATAGTAGTCTGATCAGAAAATGTCTGGGATCCATCAGTCCTATTATTGGATCGTCAGTGAGATCCCATTGTCGTTGAATTGCAGTTCTGATGTTGTTGATAGGAGGTCTCCCTCTCGAGAATTTTGCAACAAGGGAGTATTGGAAGATCTGTTCTGACTGTTGTAACTCCTTCATTGTGAATGTCACCGCAGGGTCTCCCTCATATTCAGAAGGACACTTCGGATCTATAGAGATCGAAGGAAAATTGTGTGCTAGACGTTTTTTTTTAATTATGGCTGTTGCATATGAAACGCGTGTGTGATGAGTTGGTTTTGTTGTTAGGGTAGGAGTTTGCTGTTCTGAAATAGGCGAGGTGATATTGATTTGTCTTGGAATTATAGGTAAAGAAGGAAAATTGTCAGGGTAAAGGTTTTGGGGCACATGGTGTTTTACGTGTATCAACGATTATGTCGTGACTGTAAAGGCCGTTTGCATGGCTTCTTTTTTTGGTTTTGTGGGAGATACCGTTGGAAATGTAGGTGGACAGTTTGGTATGGGTGTTGTTCCCTCCATCGGGGACATCCTCTAGTAGCTTGGCTACCTAGGCGGCCATAGTTGAGGAGAAGCGACTGCAAAACTAGTGTGCAGCATAAATCAAAAAATATTTTTTAAGAAAAAATTTAAGCTGTAAGTAATATATTGAAGTTAATAGACTGATAAAAATAAATATAAAATTGATTTTAGTAAATTTTGATTTATAAAGAATTAGCATATAAAACATATGAATTATATTTTTTTAATAGAAAACTTATTCAAAAGTTCATATATAGAAGAAATAAATCATATTTATTAATAAATAAAATTTCATAAAAAAGAATAAAAATTAATTTGATAATTTTTTTCATAAAAATGACAAATTTAAGAGATTAATTTTCAACAATAAGAGTGTATATATATGTATATATATATATTCGAAAATCTAAAAACATATCATATATATTTCATAATTGTTATTTTGTATGAAAAACTACAAAAAATAATTAGTTTTTCATAATTTTTGGACTCAATTCAACAAAAAGGAAATTGCTTGAAAAAAAAAAGGCAAGCATTTACACATGGTCCATCTAGGAACCAAAAATATATTTTAGAATCATCGGGGATCAAAATAAAACACAATGTTAAATTTGTATACGAATGCCAAAAAAAAAAAAAAAAAAACTCAAAAATCACAAAAATGCTGCTGCATTGTAAAAATAAATAGTGTACAAGAGTTTGAGTGAATAGTACACATGAGTTTTAAGTGAATAGTATCATAACGAGTAATCCATCCTAAATCTTCTAGTTTTTTTTTTTACTAGTTTATTGTCTACGCAACGCTGTGAATTGGTCATAACTAAATTATTTTAATTTGATACCTCATATTATACTACGGATCGACTAAAATATATCAAATCAAAGGTAAAAATATTTTTAAAAATAAAATCTAATCACTTTTTAATCAAAATCTTGTATTTAATTTATTATTTCTTATGTTTTCCATAAATTTTCAATTGAAAGAACATGATTTTTTATTTTGTATGCATTGATTTTCAAATAAAAACCGAGTAGCAATCTAAAAAGTATATCGAATCCATTTTTTTTAAAAAAAAAACCTTAATATTTATAAGAGTATTAAAAAATAAATCAACAATTAATATAAAAACTTGTTTAAAAATTAACAAATAAAAAAATATTTTTTTATTCGATATAATGCTAATGAGAAGATTATGTTTTTTAAAACACGTGCATTTAATATATATATATATATATTCAACCAATAATATAGCATTTAAAAATGTATTTGAATTGTTGGGTAATTTTTTAAAATACCATTTTAATTATTTTATTCAAAGAAACCAAATTTAAAATATCAAAAATAAAAAATAATAGTAAATTATTAGTTTTATGTGTGTAGATGCATTGTTAATTTTCGGTAAAATCAATGATCTAATTATTTTTTTACATTATGACTATCTTCAATAGGTTCGAGTATGTTGTGTGTGTGTGTGTGTGTGTGTGTGTGTGTGTGTGAATTTGAAATTAATGGGCTAAAATAAAAATTACTATTTAGGGTGAAGTTAATAGATTGAAACAATAAAAATTACTATTTAATTTATATATATGTATTCTCAAAATAATAAATATTATTAAAATAAAAGATTTGAATTATTAGGTGATTTTTCTAAAATATTATTTTATGTATTTTATTTGACAAAAATTAATTTTAGAATATCAAAATAAATTAATAGCAAACGGTTGGCATTATGTGTATATATACATAATTAATTTCTAATAAAAATAATGATTTTTTTATGCATCATGACCATACTAAATAATCTGGTGTGTGGCAAGTTAAAAATATTTTTTGTAAGAAAAAACTTAAGTCGTAAGTAATATATTAAAGTTAATAGAATATAATAAAAACAAGTACAAAATTGATTTTGACAAATTTTGATTTATAAAGAATTAGTAAATAAAACACATGAATTATATTTTTTAAAAGAAAACTTATTCAAAAGTTCACAAATAGAAGAAAATAAATCATATTTATTAAGAAATAAAATTACATAAAAAAGAATAAAAATTAATTTGATAATTTTTTCATAAAAATTACAAATTTAAGAGATCAAATTTAAACAATAAGAGTAATACACACACACACATACACACACTTATTCAAAAATCCGAAAATATATTGTATATATTTCATATTCGTTAATCTGTATGAAAATACTAATAAAAAAAAAATAGTTTTTCATAATTTTTGCACTATGTTCATTAAAAAAAAAAAAAACTCGCTTGAAAAAAAAAAGCTTCAAAAAAGGAGCAAGCATTGACACCTGGTCTATCTAGGAACCAAAAATATATTTTTAGAATCATCAAGGACCAAAATAAAATACAATGTTAAATTTGCATATAAATGCTAAAAAAAACTTGAAAATGATAAAAATGCTACTACATTGTAAAAATAAATAGTATACTAGAGTTTAAGTGAATAGTGCATATGAGTGTGAGTGAATAGTATGATAATAGTAACCCATCTCAAATCTTTTAGTTTTTTACTAATTTGTTGTCCGTGCTATGCTTGCAAATCATTAGTTATAACTAAATTATTTTAATTTAATACCCAACGTTATACTCGCATATCTACTAAAACGTATCGAATAAAAGGTTAAAATATTTTTAAAAATAAAATCTAATCACTTTTTAATCAAAATCTTGTATTTAATTGATTATTTCTTACATTTTCCATAAATTTTCAATTAAAAGAACATGATTTTTTATTTTGTACATATTGATTTTTAGATAAAAACCAGCAACAATCTAAAAAGTATATCGAATCCATTTTTTTTTTAAAAAAAAAAACCTTAATATTTATAAGTGTATTAAAAAATAATCAACAATTAATATAAAAACTTGTTTAAAAATTAACAAATAAAAAAGTATTTTTTATTCTAATTTAATGCCAATGAGAGAGGATCATGTTTTTTAAAACACATGCATTTAATATAAAAATGAATAGTTCATATAGATTTGAAAAGGTAAATTAATTGGGTAAAAGACTTAAAAGAAAAGTCTAGTATAGAGAAGTTGAAGGGTGGTAATACATAAGATTCATCTCATATATAATACAAATAGAATTCGATCTCCTTTGATTTCTTTGTTTTTTCTTTCATATTTTATTTCTTTATTGACTTTATATAGCTCATCTAAGGGATATGCACAAGTACAAGGTTCATGATGCAAAATTCGTTTAGTTCATCCTATTAGCTTAGCTCGTCCGCAATAAATCCATAATAATATGAATGAGACTTCAATGACTCTCTTGATCTAAATGACTCTCTTGATCTATAAGAGAACAAACAAATATTCCTTGAATATCCGGAATTGTACTACCGAAGATTAGTTTCTTATTATTCAATAAGCATCTTGTATTCCATAAAACTTGGGAGCAATATGACGTAAAGGCAACCTTATCTAACTTTTCGGCATTAAGATACGTTTCAAACACGGATTGATTATCATAAGAGATTCCCAACATATCATAAGATTCTGTTTCTTGAAAATGCACACTTTTGCAAACCTAGAATATAGATAGAATTCTAGGATTCTTCCTAAGGGCAAATACTTTTATACATACTTCTTCAGAGTTAATCTAGAATACCATATTCTATTTTTGTAAGATGATATATACTAGCCAATAGCCCATCCGGTGCTACATCATAGGCACATTGGGAACATAGATAGTTGTAACCATATACATATAAAAATGACGGCAATGGAATGCCAATCATCGGGCTTTATTTGTAAAGTCTCTTTTCCTTGGTATTTGTCATCTAAGGAGAGGCATTTTATAAAAACTTTTTCAGATTTCGAAGAAAAGAAAAGGATTAGTAAACCTTGCCAATTTTCAGTCTTTGAATAATGATATGAAATGAGTCAAGTTAATAAAGTATAGCATAAATCGAATTTCTAAAACCAAAATAATAAAATAAATATTAAACTAAGCACTAAGTGCGCAACATGTGATTTCTCTAAGAAAATATCTTAGAATGCATAGTATCCCATTAGAGAACCACTATGTCTATTTTATTTCTGTGGAAAACCACTTAATTTAATTAAATTTTAAATAACTAAAAAAAGAATGACTTATTGTTGCCTTTTAACTAGAAAAAGGCAAACAAATAAAAAACAAAAAAGGTTCTGATGTTCCTTATTGTCCTTATATAACTCTAATAAGAACCAGTTTATTAAAATAGAGAATTTAGGAAGAATTTAGTTGGAATAACTTTCCTATCATTTGTATTCTTTTTACTTTTGAAATATGAACACAAGAATCATTCAAATATTTATTTGATTATATGATTAAAAGGGTATTATTTAGATATTATTCATAGAATAAATTACTCCACTCGAATCAAATAGAATTTGGAAAAAAAAAAAAAGAAGATATATTTAATTCAATTTCTTTGGAATGCTAAAAAAAGATTTCTTGATTTTCTTTTATTAATGCATACATCGACTATTCTTTTTTTCTTTTCACCGATTTGATTATTTCAATGGATTTTGAGATTCATGTTGAAAATAATCAAAAATTCAGGAATTAAAATCATAAGAATAAGAGGCGCCTTTCAACTATTCCAGATTAATTGGAACCAAATTTTGAGGGGTCGGTATCAATTTATGCCTAATAGCTCCACATATAGTTCCTCTAACCATTTTTTTAAATGAATCGAGCCAATCCGAATTGATCTTGTAAAAGATCTACTATAGAGCGAATACACTTATTTTTTAAATGATTCATGTCATCAAGTGTATCCATTCCAAATTTCATTCCAATCAAATGATTCGCAACTGCCAATATATCTTATGGTAACAAAAATGTATTGTTATGAGGTATATCAAGATTCAGTCTCTAATTCATATTTAGTTGACCAATCCTTCCAAATTCACATCTTTGTTGAAAAAATTTCTTTTGTAATTATTTACATAAGGATTCGGAAAATACTAGACCTCCGCCTATACAAGTAAATTGTTGATAAAACTCCAAAATGGTATTTTCCTTTGATCCAATTTTCTTTTCCTTACCATTCGGGAAAGACAAAAAAATCTCAAGGTAGCACACATTCTCTAGAATTTCTCTTAGATTCGAATCCATAGCCGATGATAGAACTAGAATAGATATTTTATGTTTCCTACTCATATGAGCCCATATCCATGCTTTTTTTCTTATCAATCTCTAATTCAACTCTCCTCCCCAATATGATATTATAGTGCCGATATAAACCAAAATTCCATTATGGTCCAATTCGATCGATAATAGATACTAGGGCTTTGTAATATTTAATTTATCACAATTATGTATATTCCATTTACTATAGAAGTTCCCGTGGAATTCGTTAAAGGAATGTTTCTAATAAAAATTGTTTGTTCTTGCATATCCTTACTGTTTTTCCAAATTAATATATGGATACATATAATTCAAAAGAATATATGAGTGATTCATATACAACATCTCTTTCATTTATTGATCGTTCTACTAATTGATATGTTTCCGCAAATAATTTAAATTCAATTTCTTGATCTCTATCTTTAAATTTTGGAAACTTATAAAGTTCTTCTACTAAGCCCCGATCAATAAACCTACAAAATCCTTCAAATTGTATCTGATTAAATCCAAGTATTATAGACATTCCCCCATTTCCATCCCCAAGCATTTTTAATTTCCCATTTATTGAAAAAGAAATCCCATTATTGGATCGTTTTTCATCCAATTATATGGATCGATCCAGCACTGATGGAATTGATATTCTGTTTACAAAATCACATAAAATTTTATCTAACTCCATATATGAATATGGAATGGATGAAATAGGTATGAACGAAGGAATAAAGAGAATTTTTATTTTCTACTCAAATTGGAATTTGCAACAGGAAAAGAATTGAGAAATTCCACTTAACTTGGACTTATGAAACTTTTTATTTAGATGGGAATCAAGAAAAATCAAAGTTAAAAATCTTTTTAGATAAAAAAAGATAAAGATCTTCGTTTGGTTTGAAAAAACTCGTGTAACTATTCTTTTCGACTATGAACGCTAGAATCATCCATTTTGATATATAAAAAAATGATCAATTTAAGAAATGTTACAATATTTTTTTCTACATGTCGAAGTGATGGAAAAGAAAGAATATCCTTTACGTATCCACCTAGTTTGTCAACTTTTTTAAAAATGATAGAAAGATAGATGTCTCTATTCATAATAGAAAAACTATCCTCCGAGGAATTGTATTATCATTGGAATTATAACAATGAATAAAAAAAAAAAACCTAAGTAACGAGTTTATAAATAGATTGAAATTCTAGATAAGGGATTTCCTATTTTGAATATACTTAAAAAAAAAAAAAGACTACGTTGTGTAATTAACTAAATAAATTAAAACAAAACGTCGGTTCTATCGTTCCAAACACTCGTTCACGCACTCACAATTCACTATTCATTAGTTTTTTACACATTGGTCCTCGTTCTTTGCTAACTAATCTTTCGGTCCACATCTTCATTTGCTTATCCATTTTGATCCCTAGATGAGAGAGAAGGGAGGAGGGAAGAGAGAGACGAGAGGAGAGAGATAATCATCGGCCAAGCTTATTTAGGTCGGTTTGGTCGGCGAAAATCCACTATATTTGTTTATCTTTGAAAGATGAGTTTGTCCATGATTTTTTCAAGCCATTAAACCATTAGAGAAGGTAGATTGGAGCCAAAAAAGGAAACAAAGTTCGATTTAATTGTGTAATTTGTTTTTGTTTTTCTATGCATTAAAATGATTTTTAAGGTTTTAGATATATTTATTAGCTTTATTCCTGTCATTTAGAGGTGTTTGGGGAAAAAAATAATGCCGAAATTCAATTTCTAGGGGTCCGAAACTTGAACCCCAACTTTCCGGTGAAGATTCCAACAACCTCGATAGTCGGAAGTTGTAGCTCCTTTTTTTTTTTTTTTTTTTTTTTACAGCAGCAGCCCAAGCTTGACTCGCGAGCCTAGCTGTTTTTTTTCTTTTTTTTTCCTTCCGTTTCGGCTTAGGAAATTGTTATTTATTTTGGTCCCTTCATTCTTTTTTTTTTTTTTAATTTTGGTCATTCATCTTTTCCGATCTTTGATTTTTATCTCTATCAAAAATATTAAAATTTTATTATATGTGATTTTAATCCTTATAATAAAAATTTTTTTTCTCGTTTTTTAATATATTTTTATTTTAGTTATGAAAATTTTCTTATATTTAATTTTTATCCTTACTATGCTAAAACTAAATAAAATTTACTATCCTAAGGTTTTTTTTTTTTTGTTTACCGAAATTTTCTTTCTATTCTAATTTCTATTTTTTAATTTTTCTTTCTTTTCGTCATTAAATTTAGTAAAAAAACAAAAATTAGTCTTTTTTTTGTAATTTTTTTATAATTAAATTTTTTTCCTACAATGAACTATTTTTTACTTTTAATAAAACTTTTTGTTATATTTTGGTTTTTGTTTTATGATCTTTCATTTATTTTGACCATTTAACTTTTATTATATTTAATTATTAATCATTTTACATTAAAATTAAATAAATTTTAACTATCCTTTTTTTTTTTTTAGTGAAAATTTTTCTGTTTTGATTCTTATTTTATTAATTTTTTTATTTTAGTTATTAAAATTCTATAATATTTACTTTTGTTCCTACCTTATGCATAATGAAAATTTTTTAGTCTTATTATTTATAAGTATTTTTTGTATGCTTTTAGTAAATTTTTTTATTTTTATTTTTATCCTTTTATAATCTTTACTTTGTTTTAATCATTTAATTTTTATCATGTGTAATTTTTATCTCTATTTTCTTTGCCAAGTTCTCAATTTGACAGAGTTTTTTTATCTTTTGTTTTGAGTGGTCTCTTTATCTCATTAATAAATTACAAATGAATAATATATGGTAAAAATTAATCATTGAAAATTCAAAAAACTACCACATTATTATTTTAATTATCAGCTATTAATAAAATACATGTTTATATAAAAAATATCTAATTAAAAATATTATATTACTCAACGTTACGGATTTTTCATTAGCTAACCCTATAGCAAATTATGAAATATATGTTTTAGTTTTTTTTTAAATTATTTTTGCATGATATTGTCAAATAAGGATTTATAAATGTTAAATTTTATATTAATAAATGCATAAGAATGATATATAATTCATCCCGCAACAACGCGCGGGATATATGTTAGTTATGAAACTAAAAAAGAATTACTAAGACTTTAAAAGAATTGGGTTTTAATTGTTTATGACTCTGTTCACTTTTTACTTTAGTTATATATAAATTATTGTTGCACTTGTGTAATTCAAGTGCAAGAAAGCATTTACAGTCCAATGGTTAAGCTAAGTACCTTTCAAACAAAGGACTCAGGTGCGAACTTGACTCTCGACAGCACATTTATGCTTTAATTTTTTTTTCCTTCATTTAGTGGTCGCGACCCTTAACCCTTTTTCATCTTTGTTGTTCCCAAAAAAATCACTAACCTCACGAACCTTAACAGCTACCCAGTTATCCACTTTACTTTCAAACCTTACTGCCTCCTCTTGTACAATTTCACCAAACAAAGACTTCAATTTCTACTTGAATTCAAACTCTCATTCAAGAAATCACAAAGTCGTTAATTCTCTGCTCGAATCAATCGAGTTTTCCTCAAGATCACCCAAGCCATGGTTGTAAAAACTAGCAAAGATCAAGACTTATCACCAATTTTTTTAGAAATAGTGGAAGAAATCATGAGAATCTTCAAATCACTTCCATCAAGACCTCAACTGAGGAAGTTGAAGTAGCCATTTTTTTTATCAAGACTACCAACAATGAAGAGCATGCAAGTCTAGATGATATTTCAGAGTAAGAATGTCCTCAAGATGTCCCACATAAGCTCTTCTTTGTGTTATAACAAGCGAGAGTTAAAGATGTTTAAGACCTTCGATGGGTTGATATAAAGAGTTTCTATGATGGTTTATGAGGATGCCCTGATGGAGAAACTGATTTCTATCAATTAATTAGTTGAGAAAATTGAGAAATAAAGTATGGTTAGTCATGAGAATTTAATCAAAAAAAGAGAACATGGATAGTCAAAGAAAGATGGCTTCAAGGGTTTAATGAAGAGCTCTTCCTCAAAGGCTGTTTTTTTTTTTTTTTTTCAGGTAAAGATATGGACTTTTTTCATCTTTATTTGTGTTTGGTTTCTTTGGAATTTGTATATGCAAATACTTGAAGATCGTAAAATCTTGGTATTCAAAACCAACTATATTAATCGCTTTAATTCTTGAAATGCTTACATGTTCAAAATATTTAAATGGGACAATAAATTAAAGTTGTCTTAATTTCAGTTATATGCTTGAAAGGTTAAGAATTTCTTGGTTGTTCTCGACTCGTAAATTGAAATTCAGAAATGAAGTTTTGTTGTCAGTTTTATGTTTTGGATTGCCTTTTCTCTTCAAATATGTGATGTTGAGTACTTTTATTAAATTTTTGTTGAATAGTTCTCTTTATTGTTAATTCTATGGATAGTTAAAAGAGATGCCTGGATTGCTTGGAGTATCTTAAATGTTGATTTTAGTAGTAGGTTAAGTATTAGTACTAAGACATGAGAAGGAACAATTGTAGGCTTGGGCGATTATACAGATCCTTAAGAATCGCCTCGAGTCCCAGGCTGAATCTTGTTATCCAATTGTTGTTAGGGATCACTTTCAATATGCCATGTTTTTTCTTTTGTGCATAATGTGTTATGGTGATAATGTTGATGAAATTAAGATAAAAGTGATCAAGGAAGTTCGGGACCGAGCGTTGTTTAATTCCCATGAGTTTGATATACTCAATTTCTGGCCAACACTCACCAAGATCTTGCTGCGTAGACGTTAGAACTTATAAGGAATTCTTGCAGGTCCATAAAAGCCGACAGGATGTATAAATTCCACTAATACGAGCATGAAAGAAGTTGCGAGAGGGAGAACAAGCAAAAGTAGTAAAAGCACCAAAAGAATATGAGCATGTTGTATCCTATATTGATACATTATTGGCTCTGGAATTTCCTGACGAGAAAAGAAAACTAAACAGAAGATGAAATTGCTAATTTATGCAACGAGTTTCTTAGTGCAGGAACTGATCGATACTACTTGAACTGCCTTGGAATGGATCATGGCTAATTTGGTTAAGTACCCACAAATACAAGAAAAGTTATTCATGGAGATTAAAGGGGTTGTGGGAAATAGAAAGGAAGAGGTAAAAGAAAGTGATTTAATTGCAAAAGATGTCGTATCTGAAAGCAGTGATTTTGGAAGGCCTGAGGAGGTATCCTCCTGGGCATTTTGTGGCTCCGCATGCAGTGACGCAAGATGTTGTTTTGGACAAATATTTGATACCCAAGAATGCAAGCATAAATTTTAGGGTTGCTGAGATGGGGTTGGATCCAAAGATATGGGAGGGTCCTATGGCATTCAAGCCTAATAGAATTTTGAATATTAGAAGCCAAGAACTTGAAATTACAGGCAGTAGAGAGGTTAAAATGATGCCATTTAGTGCAGGGAGGAGAATTTGTCATAATTCCAGCAAACTCACAATATTTTGTAGAATATTTTGGTTTGGAAATACAAGTGGAAAGCTGTAGATGGAGATGACGTTGATTTGGCTGAGAAGTTAGAGCATTCAGTGGTACCGATGAAGAATCCATTGCAGGTCCATATATCCCGAAGGTTTTAGATTCCAAATATTTGTTAGTTTAATTTCGTTGTGCTTTCTTTTTAAACCTACTTCCTCTGTATGTGGACAATATACATAATTTTTGTAAGTATGGGTCGTTCAATGTCTTTCGGCGCCTGCACTACGTTGGTACAATAGATGCCTTTCAATTTCTTTGTCTGGATTGCTTCCTCTGCTGATGGTGTCCTTGGAAACCTGCTTGGTGGTGCTGCCATTAACAGATATGCTACCCAAGCTATGTTTATCTTTCTTTTTTTTTTTTTGCCTTACCGTTGCTCTGCAATTGTTTATTACAATTACTGTCGCTGAAAGCTCACTTAACCCCCTAAAAGTTCACCCAGAGTTGGGATTCGAAAACAGCTCTCAGTTGCATTACAGAAACCTGAGATTGCTTGCTCAATAGCATGTTTGGTAGCATCTAATGCCATAATTCCAGCAATAACAGGAACCATTTTCTTTTGGAGGTGCTATTCTTCTTTAAGATTCTGCCATTCAATATTTGAATAGCACAGCTCTGCCCTTCAGGATGTGAAGGATCTCTGATCGCACTTGTGGCTTCTGCGACTGCCCTTTCATTCATAGTGAGTGGATGGATACCTTAGAGTTGCCCTTTCATCATTTCTTGGAGTAACTGGTAGTGATTTTTCAGGATTTCCTCAGGCCCCTCTGATACAGGCTGTCTGCACACTCCTGCCAATTTATTGGTCATCTTGCATTCCAGACGATGGGTAAGAAGTCGAAAACCAGTACGAAAAATGAGTAGGATTTTAGTTGTGGTGATTCGATTGATTTTCTACAGCATATTCTTTCATACCTTATCTCCTACAATGTTTGGTTATAATTTTACTTGGCGGAAGTCGCGATCTTACAGCAATTTCTTCATTATATCTTTAAACCCATATATTGTGACATAATTCAATTATTATCGGCTGAAATTCCATATCAAATAGTGCAACGCTGGTCTTTCTTCTCCTCTTACATTCCTAACGTAGCATTCAAATGTCAAGTAGGTAGATTGGCAGCGTTTTCTTCCATGACTAAACTTGACGAAACAACCTTGAGGGTTTTGACCTAACGGAGATTGTTCGAAATTTTGAATGCCAATAACAGATTGAAAAGCTCTAACAAGTATCCTTGTCTCGAGTAAACTTACAATACCAGACAATTCGATTCCTTTTCCTGCGCAAATAATGTTCCTTTGTGTTGCTTGTTTGCTTCGTATGGGATTCCCATTAAAAAATGAAAAAACTGAAATTGGGGGCAAGGAACTTTGAATATCCTGCCCTTGCCCCACAATAAATTCTTGTCTTTGTGCCCATGGAATTTTGATAAAAAATAAAAAAGGAAAAAAAGGGGAAGGACTGAAATCGGGGCAAAGAACTTCGAATATCCTGTCCTTGTCACACGATGGGAACCAATAGCCTGACCAGTCAAGCAAAAAATCGGAATACCAGTTTCTCGTTCAAAACCAATAGGAATAACATGAAGCAGAGGTTATTAATAGACGATTAATGTTGACAACCCATTTTCACTGCTGCAAGTCTGCTAGTAGACACGCAACTCCATTAAATGTTTCATATAGTCATTTCCCATTTTAGAAGAGATTGGCTCAATGATCTCAACGTGTAGTTTAAACACAACAACGCTTAATCCTTATCAATAGCATAAGAATAAAAAGAAATCTTTGCTTCCTACACATTACACACCGGAATCTATACTAACATCAACAACCAACACTCTGAAAAAGCTGAAATGTCTCATGAATATTGCTTGCAGAAAATACATTGAACAATCAAAAGGAAAAATCAATCATTTAATAATAGTACCAGCACTTTTCCAACAAGTTAGCAACATGCAGACGAGTTCTTAAGGTCTCCTCCATCATCTGCTGATAAGCATGCTCATTTAAGTAGAAACTACAGCATTCAATCATGATATTCCAAACTAAAACAAAAAATATAGAACAACATCCACCTTCTTGTTACATTCCAATCACAATGCAGTCTCCAACAAGCTAAAGCAGAATACTTAGCTGCATGTTTGTGATTAAAAAATCATAGATGCAAACACACCATAGTTGGAACAGCAAATTGAGCCATAATCTCATAATCTACAAAGAGGGCTGCTGCTCAAATTTTTGCAGAAAACAATGTTCATGTCAAGAAAAGCTTCTGATTAAAATCAGCAAACTCACTGCTGCATACTAACAGAACATACAAACAGAGACTAACAACACAGCCAAAGGCTGAGCAGAACACTTGACAAATTAAAAACAAAAAATATAGAACAACATCCACTTTTTTGTTAAATTCTGATCACAATGCACTACTCTCCGACATGATAAAGCAGAATACTTAGCCACATATTTGTGATTAAAAAAGTCATAGATGCAAACACGCCATAGTTAGAACAGCGAACAACAAATTGAGCCATAATCTCATAATCCACAAAGAGGGCTGCTGCTCAAATTTTTGCAACACACAATGTTCATGTCAAGAAAAGTGTCTGATTAAAATCAGCAAACTCACTGGTGCACACTAACCAAACATATAAGCAGAAACTAACAACACAACCAGAGACTGAGCGGAACAACAAATTAAAAACAAAAAATTAACAACATCCACCTTTTTGTTAAATTCTGATCACACTACTCTCCAGCATGTTTAAGCAGAATAATTAGCCACATATTTGTGATTAAAAAAAAAAAAAAACATAGATGCGAACACGCCATAGTTAGAACAGTCAACAACAAATGGAGAGAGTCATAATCCCAAAAAGAGGGCTACTGCTCACATTTTCGCAACACACAAAGTTCACATCAATAAAAGCTTCTGATTAAAATCAGCAAACACACTTGTGCTCCCTAACAGAACATATAAACAGAAACTAAAAGCACAGCCAGAGGCTGAACGGAACACTACAGATTAAAAACACAACTTCCAGTCATACATTAACTTCTAATGATACACCAAAGCATAGTATTAGTAGCAACTTCTATATGTGACCATCCCACAAGCATGCGGATTGAACCTTTTCCCCCTTCAACAGGCCCTCAATTTCTTTAGGTGGGTTTAGACCTAAACCCTGAGCACGGTCCCAACGTGCAAGCCGAGACATCCCAAGACACGGCCCATATGCCATGTTCATGTCAAATTGCCTTAACAGTTCCTCGTGTTTGTCATAGTCATCTATTAAACATAAAACAAAAAAACAAAACACCAACAAAACACTATAAGCTACATGAAGTTCGATATTTTACAACAAATTTACCACGTTAAAGAATAAACCCAGATAAAATCTTCCAATTTGAGTACAAGTTAACGAAAACATGCGATTAAAACACCAAAGAATTATGTTCTTGGAATTAAAAAAAAAATTTGAAAGTCTGAGAGGATAGATGGGAAACAAAAACCTTTGAGATCAGGAGAGCCATGGGAAATCAGGGCGGATGGTTGAGTGATATCAGAGCCAAGAGTAGCCTCGCGATGAAGGGATGATTTCTTGGACTTGGTAGATGTTGGTTTCGTGATACCACTCTTCCTTTGCCTGTAGAAACCCTTCATGTTGCTTGATGCTGTTGCCATCTCTCTCTCTCTCTCTCTCTCAAAATTTCAAATTTTCGAATTTGTATTTCTATTTCTATCTGGGTAGTAATTATTTAATACGGACAGACAGGGTCGTGACTCACGAGGGGCAATGTGGTAATTACGGTTTGGGTTTCCGGCCTGTGTTCACCTTTAACACACGTTTCAAATATTTGAAAACAAGGCCCTTTCTTGCATTAAACCTTCAAATTTTGGATTTGCATATAATTTTAGGCTAATTAGTTATAAAAGGACTTTGAACTAGTGGTTAAAAACGAAAGAGTTTTTTTTTTAGGTCTTTAATTTTTTTTATTCATAATTAAGTTCTTTTAAATGACATAAAAAAATACATAGAGTCACTAAAAACGACACGTGTTCTTTAGTTTTAAACATTAAATACACGTCGTCATTATTATATGATTCTTAAAAAAAATAGCATTAAACTTCAATGAATTTTATTTTATTTTAAATAAATTATTAAACTTCTAATTTCTATTTTAACCTTCCCGAACTCTCTTTTTTCTTTAGTTTTTCTTATGATTTTCGACTATCATTACTATCTTGTAAAAAAAAAAAATTAATATTTTGAGTTGAATTTTTGCACATATGTTGAAAAAAAATTCAATCTATTTTTTTGGTAGATGCTATTTTGGAGGCTGAAAAAATTAGTCCTCCATAAGAAAACTAACAAATAAAATTTTGTTACGTTTAGCCACTTTGGACCATTCGTTTTAGCAACATCGGAATGAAAAAACCAAAATGTAGGGACCAAATATATCATTAACTAGCTCTATCTCCTACTTATTTATATATTGTAAATCCATCCACTTCGATCGCCTATAATCACCCGCTTTCTCCATTCCAACATGGGAATGCGGTTCCTTATCTTTATTTCTACCTTCCTACCCCTCTCCATCTTCGACCTCCTCAAATTCATTTTCGAGCACTTGTGCTTTATCAACAAGAATCCCCCTCACCACAAAATTCCTCCAAGCCCTCGACCTTTTCCAATAATCAGCAATTTCGTATGGCTCCAGAATGTCTTCCTCTAGTATGTTGTCCATCCTCTCGTGAGAAGAAAAAATGGTCTACTTCTCTTATTCCAATCAAGAAAAATAGTTACAAAGTTTTTATGTGAATCTCTCACCACTATACAAGAGTTATATCTAGATCTATTTATATTACAAGAAGCAAAAAAAGTTTTCTTCTAGTTTAACTAGCTAGCTGACTAACTAACTATTCAACTACATACATAATTAGTTACCTAATAAGGCTGATGTGGCGACCATGTATTTAAAACGTTTCCTCTAATACAAATGTAGTTAAGGTTGGTTTTGCACCCAACGATCCATGCTCAATCAATCGATCAATCATATACTTTCTTTGATATAGAGAAATCCCTTTCTCGGACCTTGCTATCTCAATACCCAAAAAGTACTTCAACTTTCCCAAATCCTTCATTCCGAATTGAGAATGTAAGTACTTCTTGAACTTTTCAACATCCGCATCATAATTACCTACAATAATGATGTTATCAACATAGACAAGTAATGTAAGAAATGTATCAAGCATATACTCTTTTAGTGAACAAAAAGTAATCAACTTTAGATTGAGAGAAACCAAAAAATAGTAAAGCTTGAGTAAGCTTAGAGTTCCATTGTCTTGATGCTTGTTTCGATCCATATAAGGACTTTTTAAGCTTGCAAATTGTTTGTATATACTTCCTCTAGACTTTATCCCAATGGAAGGTCCATATAACCTCGTCTCCTTCAAATCACCATCGAGAAAGGCATTATTTACATCTATTTATGATAAAGACTACCCCCGAGATGCTACAAGAGCTAGAAAGACACGAATTATATTTTTTTTTACCATATGACTAAAAGTCTCCCGAAAGTCATGCCACGGTCGCTAACTATAACCCTTAGCCACTAGCCTAGCTTTATACTTGTCTATAGAACCTTATGTATGGAGTTTAATTTTATAAACGCATTTACAATAAACATTGTGATGCCTAAGAGGAAGAGAAACAATAGTCTAGGTATTATTATGCTCGAAAGCATTAAGCCCAACTTTCATAGCATCTTTCTAGTGAACATATTGCACTACTTGGTGAATGTTTATGGTTCATCAAGGTTAGACAATGAAGCAATAAAAGCTATATGTGAATGAGATAACCTAGCGAGATGAGATCAAATGATGAATGAGATATACAATAGAAAAATAAATAGACTATGTGACAAGGACAATAGGCAAACCTGGTTTGATAGTCGGAAAAATAAGAAGGAGGTTTACTAACTCTACTATTTTTCTAATAGAAACACCTAAGGATGAAGTATTATTTGGTGAAGAGGCAAGCATATTATGTAATGTGGAGTCTTGCACTTCATATGAGACAATAGTTAGGTCAAAACTAGGAGAAGGAATAAGACCTTCCGGAAAACAATCAATAACTAGAGTATGAAAATTTGATGAAGCGTTTGATGTATGAGGAAAAATATTTAGGAAAAGATGTAAAAGAGTGGGGGAAACAACATTTGGTATTGAAGAAAAACCAGTCTTAAAGAAAAATAAAAAAATACACTCATGAAAAACAACATCCTTGGATACAAAAACAGATTTGGAAGCTAGATCATACAGACTTGTAAACCTTCATACCATTAGGATAATCAATGAAAATGTATTGTTTGGATATAGGATCAAACTTATTTCTCCAATGAGTTAGAATAGAGGCAAAACAAAGAGAACCAAAGACTTAGATAGTTATAGGAAAGAAATTTATTGAATAACAGTTCAGTAAAGTGTTCTATTTTATGGTATAGGAGAAGGAATTTTATTGATCAAGTAAGTTACGATTAAAACCGCATCTCCTCAAAAGGAAATAGGTCGGTGAGAGTGAAAAAGTAAAGCCCTAGCTGTAAAAAATAAGTGTTGATATTTCCTCTCAATAAGACCATTTTCTTAAGGAGTTTTCATACAGGACAATTGATGTAGAACAGCCTTTTTCAAAATAAAAATGCGATAAATTAAACACCGGATCATTGTTTGACCTTACTTGTTTAATATGAAAACCAAACTAGATTTGAATAAGGTTGAAGAAAATAGGTACGATGGAACTAACATCTAATTTGGTTTTCATAAAAAAAAAAAAAAAGATCTAAGTGATTGGAGTAAAATCATCAATTATTATTAAATAATAGTGATACTTACAATGGGTAGATTAAGAATAGCAACCTCTAGATATCAACATGAATAAATTAAAATGGAATTATATTGAGTATGAACAAGAAATGAGAGATGTTTATGTTTAGCCATGGTATAAACAATACATGGAATTTTATTTGACTTTATTACAACATGAACTTCAATACAAGTTTGATGAATGACTCTTAATTTGTTAGGAGATAAATTTCCTAACCAAAAATGCCAAAGATCAAAACAATCTTTGACATCAAGAACAAGATAAACTTTATTTGAAAAAATACAAGAACAACCAAAATTATGTAGAAGAGGAATCATCATATGAAGATGACTAAAGTAGAGCATTAGAGACTTGCAACATGTAAAAACCTCCTTTAGCCTTAGCAAATCCAATCACTATCCATCAAGGGATTGCCTCAATAAAACAAAAGTCACCATTGAAATTAAGAACTCTCTTGTTATTTGTAAGTTGAATGAGCCTTAGATTCATCTAAGCATATAACAAAGATTTGATTAATGGTATGATAGGAAATAAAAAAAATTTAAGTTGCATTCTATGTGATCCGAAGCTCCTATATCTATGATCTAGAATATATTACTCATAAAATTTGTCAAAGACTCGTGAAATTTATGTGTAGCAATGATATGAAGAATAAGGTGGATATTGTTTTATTAGAAGTGAAAAGTTAATGCTCATATTATTAGGAGGATTGAAAGAAACCTCGACTAAAGCATTCCGCGAATTGAGAATAGCCATCAAATACTAAATTTGATGTTGAGATAATGATACATGTGTTTTTGTCTCTACGAGTAGTACTAGCCAAGGATGAGTCGTACCGATTAGTTATTGTATTTGCGGATGAAAAGATGCCTTCATCTATTTGCTTAAGTACATAATTGATTCCTATTAAAGTAGCTTTCTCTCTAGCAAATTTAGAATTAATTTAGCTCTTCTTATAATAAGCATTGGATTGTTTGGAAAACCAATCAATCGAAAACACCTATCCTTGGTACGACCTATGTTTTCCACAATGCATGCATATAATAACATTTCAAGGCTTATTTTGAAAAGTACCTCTAGCTACTATTGTTGAAGATTCTACATATGGTTGTAATTGATAAGTGCATGCGTTTATGAGATTCCTTCCTAATTACCGGATTATAAACCTCATTAAGATAGGGGATAGGCTTCATAATGATCACATAAGACCTCAATGCAAGCATAGGACTCATTTAAGTCATTCAAAAATCAAAATACATAGTCCTTTTAATATAGATCAATGTATTTCTTAAAACACTCAACACTACACATGCTACATTTACGGTGTAGCAGTGGCATATAATTTCTTAATTGTTCATAAACTGAATTCAACTCAATGAAATACTCATTAATACTATGATTTTCTTGAGTAATTACACACAAAGCATGCGATAAGTTATAAATTTTAGAGTCGTCTACTTGTGAAAAGCATTTCGTGGCACTTTTTAAATTTCTACTACCGAATCCATATAGAAAATAGTTATAGCAATTAGAGGTGTAATAAACCCAAGAAGCCAAGACATAATGAGATTATTGCATCTCAACCATGATCCAAATTGAAAGATCATGAATCCTATGAAGATGCAAAATAAAACAAATTTTTTTCTTCATCTAAGACTCTCAATATCAAATCGTTGAATCAACTAATCATACATACATGAATTAAAGCATAGGTAAAAGATTACCTCTAGTAGTGTAGATTTTAATCTTTACGTAAAAGGAGTCATCCAAGTGTCCAGCCTCTATCGATAATCCACACATTCCAAGCACCCACACAAAAAGCACTTAAAAGTTATAGAGTATAACTCCACCTTTTACTAACTTGTTTAATGTTTTCTTTTTAAAAATCTATTCGGGGATATTTTGCGACAACCCTAAGAGAGTGGGAGAGAGGTGGCATGTGTATGAGAAGGAGAAAACTATTTTTTCTTTGTTTTTTCTTTTTACCATGTATGCCCTACTTTTTTTTCCTTTTTGCCGCACCTCCCCTTCTATTTGTAGGGAGAGTGTCTTCCTTATCCTCAAAAGATAAAGAAGTGGCAGTATTAAGTCCCAAAAAGGACTCTTAGTTGTTGCTTCCTAATCTTCAAAGGATTAGGAGTTATAATTCATGTGAGCTTTTGATCTTATCCTTTTAAAATTTGATCCTTATCCAATAAGATTCATATTTATCTTCTCATAAAAATATCTTACGAGCTTTTAAATTAAATCTATTGGTCCAATTAATTACTAATTAATTTAGACTATCCAAATGAATTAGGTTAGATATTTTTAGGAGGCCCATATTAGAAAATAATTTCTTAAATTACCCTTAAACATAAATTAGGAAAATAATTTCCTTTTTAGGTAACTTACTTTAAAATTTGGAATTAACTTTCAAATTATGAAACCGATTTCTAAAATTAGAAACCTTTTTTCAAAATCTTTGTTTCTCTTTCATTATATCAATACTTAAACTTATGCGTGTGACTCAATAAGCTCCTAGATATATTGGCAATGTATCAAGAATAAAAGACACTTCTTTTATCTCTTGATATATAAATCAAGACTAGCCTCTATCAAGACATCATGACTATCTAATTCTCTATGACGATTAATTAATTCGTAATTATCTTTCACTAGCATGGTTATCATACAATTCAGTCTTCATATTAATTTATCATAATGTGATCTCGAACTTGATTACGATCACATAATTTTTCTTCAATTCTCAAATATCTTAGCTCTTAGAATAAACCAACTATGCTCTATCGATTGTACTCCTACTATGAACACTTATTCTTGAGTAAAAATTTATCGAAGTACAATGTGATACCTCCTTTAGTATATAAGAAATGACATGTCCTGTCTTAGTCATCAACCTATCTCCATTACATTCCTAATGCACCCAAAAAATCATCCATGTACAATCTTTTACCGAATCCATCAAAACGAATGTCAAGATACATAAATCTTCTAATGACATAACCGGGATAACTTTAAGTCAAAGGATCAATTGTACCTATCTCTATAAGATTCCCATAAACGAAACAAATTGGGTTCTTATGACGAGTCAAGTCTAGTGATATCTTCTCTAACATTAATCACCTACGTGCTTATCTTGACATCACCATGTCAATAGGTATGAGATCTCCTACTACTATCGTATACCATGAGCATAGCACTCACAAGTCTAACCGCATATAGTCAATGTTCATTCTTGACAATGTTATGACTTGGAATATTTAATGATATCATCTAAGTGCATTAATATTTGTCTCACTTTTTTTAATCAATTATTAATACAATGCATATCATATGGACTTACGTCTAATTCTATTCATAAACATAAATAATAAGAAGTAATAGAAAGACTTCTTTATAATAAAGAATACAATATTATAATAAGTCAAACCCATTCAAATAAGGTTGGATGTAGAGCACCTAAATCAATAATCTCTCATTTACACTAAAGACAACAAGCCATATCCCTTATTCTCGATGATCAAGTAAGGATATCATGTTTTAGTTGTGAAAAAAGCTTGGTTAAGAGGTCGACCATTTAGTCATTAGTGTGGACCTTTTCTATCCTTATATTGCCATGACTCGATAATCTCTCTAATCAAGTGGTAGTGTCATATATATGCTTATACCTTTGATGAGATCTTAGTTCCTTAGCTTGTGCTATGACTTTGTTATTATTGTAGTACAATACTATAAGATCAACAACGCTAGGAACTTTTATAGTCGGCCATCAAGCCATGTGACATTGAAAGAAATCCTTTCTTTGATTCTTCCATACTAAACATTTTAATATCATGTCAATGTATCCGCCTTAGGAGACCCCTCACATTCTAAGTGATTTATCTCTATAGATCTCGAATCTTAAAATATAAGCTTCCCTCCCATGTCATATATAGAGAAATTCTTGAATACCTAATCTTTTATAGATTGCAACATGATAATGTTATAATCGAGAAGTAGTTTATTTAAATTTTCATGTAAAATAACCATGACTAATAGGATTCCACTAATCTTTTATATACACAAGGTTCATCTTTGTTTTTATAAAAAATTAACCTCTTTGATCATTTTATTAAAATATTGACTATAATTCCTACGAGCATGCTCAAGCCTATAAATAGATCTTTGTAATTTTTAAATCTTATTTGCATGTTCTTTGGTGACAAAACCATCAAGCCATGTCACGTATACATCCTCGTTTAATTTTTCATTAAGGAAAGTAGTTTTGACTTTCATCTACCATATCTCATGATCATAGTATGTAACAATAAAAAACATAATTTGACTTTCATCTACTAGTGAAAAAGTTTCATCATAATCAACATCTTATTTATGATGATACCCTTTCATCAAGATTTCTTGCTAGGGTTTTAGGAGAAAACTATTTTCTCTTTTTTCTCTCTTAGCCATGTGCCCTAAATTATTTTAGGGATTAGTCGAATTTTTTTCTTATATTTTTACTTGGTCGAAAATACTCTTTTTGGTCATGTACTCCATCTTTGTCGCATCTCTCTTCCTATATATAAGGGGAAAGTTTCCTTGTTCTTCAAGGACAAGGAGAGTGGTAGCTTTTGAGTCCATAGAAGACTTTAGGTTGTTACTTCTTTATCCTCTAAGGATGAGGAGCTATTTTATATATAGACTATTTGATTATTACTTTTAAAACATTCAACCTTATCTAATAAGGTTAATGTTTATCTTTAAAACATTCATCCTTATCCAATAAGATTGATGTTTATCCTCCCATCAAAATTATCTTTAAGCCTTTTAATTAAATCTAATGGGCCAAAACTATCTTAGGCCAATTAATTTATTTGGACTATCTAAATAAATATTCTTAGATTATTTTAGCGTGGTCCATATGAGGAAACAATTTTTTAAAATACCCTTTAACCTAAATTAGGAAACTCCTTTTCTTTTAGGTTCTTTATTTTCAAATTTTAAACTAACTTTCAAATTAGGAAACCGATTTCTAAAATAGAAAACTTTCCATTTTAGGAAACTTTTCATTTTGAAAACTCTTTCCAAAATAGAAAACTTTCATAATTAGAAACTTTTTCCAATATATTTGCTTCTCATTTGTAATGTGAATACTTGAACTTATACGTGTGACTCAATAGGCTCCTAGATATGTTAGTAATGTATTAAGAATAAAATACTCATCTTTCATCTCTTGATAAATAAATCAAGATTGGCCTCTAGCAAGGCATCATGACTATCTAATTCTCTATGAGGATTAGTTAATCTATTATTACCTTTCATGAGCATGGTTACTATACAATTCAGATCCTCATGTCAACTTATCATAGTATGATCTCAAACTTGGTTATTAGTCTTGTTTGATTATAATCACATAAGTTTTCTTTGATTCTCAAATGCCTTAGCTCTTAGATTAAACCAACTATGTTCTATTGGTGTACTCCTACCGTGGCCACAGATTTCTTGAGCGGACATTTATCGAAGTGCAATGTGATAACGCCTTTAGTATACAAGAAATGACATGTCCTATCTTATTCATACACCTATTTTCATTGGATTCCTAGTGCACCCAACGAATTGCCCATGTGTAACCCATTAATGGGTCAATCGAAATGAGTGTCAAAGTACATAAGTCCTCCAATGAGATAACCGTGATGAATTCAAGTCTAAGAATCATTTATACCCATCTTGTATGAGATTATCATAGACTAAAATCAAATGGGTTGTCACGGTGAGTCAAAACCAGCAATATGTTCTCTAACATAAATCACCTAAGTGTTTGCTTTGGCATCACCATGCCAATAGGTGTGAGATCTCCTACTCGTTGCCATATAGTATGAGCATAGCGCTCATAAGTCTATCCACATATTTTCAATGTCCATTCTTGACAATACTATAAATTGGGACATTAAATGATATCATTTTTGTGCGGTAGTGTTTGTCTCACATCTTTCGATCGATCACTATTGCAAATGCATATAATAAGAACTTATATCTAATTCTATTAAATTTATCAATATGTAAACATAAGAATTAATATAATGACTTCTTTATTATTTATTAAAGTAAATGATGCAATAATATATTAACATAAGCTCATCCAAATATGGTTGGATCTTGGGCACCAACACTAACAACACTTAATAAGTTTGACACCTTCGGGTAGATCAACCAATGTCTATATTTGGTTAATGTATATGGATTCCATTTCGGATTGTATGGATTCATGCCATTTTTTAAAGTCAATATCTAACATTGCCTCTTCATAGGCATTAGATTCGTCATCTCATATAGTAGACACATCTCCATATGTAGAGACAAAAAGGCCATATCTTTCTAGTTCTTAAAAAATCCCCTTAAACCTAAGAAGTTCTTGTATATTTGTTTGTGAGATAGCTATAATGCTTCATAACCTATCTACTTGGGTTCCTTAAGTGAAGTGTCAATTTATTAGTCTTCTCGAGTCTCATCTAATTCAACTTTCCTCCTATTGGTTCTAGTATCTATAAATTCCTTCTCAAAGAATACAACATGCCTAGCCACGAACGCTTTTTATTCATGTGATTCGTAAAAGTAGTATCTATTTTTTTTATATATCCCATAAATTTATACTTTATTGATTTGGGCTCTACCTTGTCTCCGTTCAAACGTTTGAGATATGCTTTACGACTCTCAAATTTTAAAAAAAGATAAATTTATTTATTTTTTTATATATTTCATATAGAGTCCGATCAATAGACTTTGTTGGAGCCTTGTTTAAAATAAATTTCACAATAAGGAAAGCATATCCCTAAAATGAAATAAGGATATCGGTTTGACTTATCATAGATCGAACCATGTCTAACAACATCTTGTTTCTCCTTTCGTACATACCATTCTTTTGTGGTGTTTCGGTGGAGTCCATTATGAAATAATCTCATTCTCTTTTAAATGATCTAAAAATTCAATGCTTAAGTATTCTCCACCTCAATCTAATCGAAGTGCCTTAATACTTTTGCTTATTTTTTTCTCGACTTCAAATATAAACTTTTTGAACATTTCTAACGCTTCGATTTGTGTCTCATCAAATATACATAACCAAAACATAATCTATCATTGGTAAAGGTTATAAAATAATCATATCCTTATCTTGTTTGGGTGGACATGCGGTTTGGATATGTGATTCTCGTTTATATTACCAAATCGACAATGCCACGGATAAATTTTATTTAAATCATTTGTTTTGAGTCTTTTTGCATTTATGTTATATACGGGTATGTCTATGTTCAGAACATATAAACCATTATTTATATTAGTTTTTTCATATAAAATATCATATTTATAAAAAGAACAATCTTTGTTCCTAAATAAAAACAAAAAACCATCTTGGTATAAACAAGAAATGAAAATGATATTCCTAGTTATACTAAAAATTTAATAATAGTTTCGAGTGTCGAACAAGTCTTGATGGTAGTGCTAACTCATAGGTTTCTATCGCTAATGGTATAAATCTTGAAACATTATCCACACATAGGTCAACCTCACTCGAATCAGTTTTTCTTAATTCTTTTAGTCCTTTTAAATTCATACAAATGTATGCACCACATCTAGTATCAAATACCCATGATGTGAGACTAAAAGTAAAAAAGTTAATTCAATAACATAAATACTTGAGGTGCTTATTAGAACTCTTCTTTTGCATCTCTTCATGGTACTCCTTATAGTTTATCACATAGATCATTTTCTCATGTTGGAGGACATTCCTCTTATTGATTTTTCAATCAAGAAAGTTTATCGCATAGATCATTTTCTCATGTTGGAGGACATTCCTTTTGCATCTTATAGTTTATCGTATAGATCATTTTCTCATGTTGGAGGACATTCCTCTTATTGATTTTTCAATCAAGAAAGTTTATACCGGTTAAGGCATTACTTTCATTAATCATTGATCATATCGATGTATTGCTAGTCATACTATACAACAACCTTGATAGGATATAAATGCATACGGTTTGGTTACTTGAATTGTAAAAATAAAACAAAACATAAATTAAAGAAGTAAAATTTATGTTGTTTTCTTCAAGTTCTATAACCTTCAATATAGGATTCGAAAAAACTTTTTGATTCATTTTTCTTAGTGGGTTTAGGATCTCATTTTCTAACATGCATTAACCTTAAGTTATCTCAACAAGTCATACATGAAGAATTAGGTAGGTAACTCTTTACTAATTGCATCCAATGTAATTCCTAATTTTATTGACATGGTAACTCCTTATCATCTCACATTTTATGTGAATACCAATTTTTGCCTATAAATTTATTAGACCTTGAGCTATTTCAATAAATCCAATAATTCATTTCAAGTTAGACCTAAACATTCGGGGTCATCGCATGGCCCATGATTTGATTTTCTTGAGAAAGAAGTGGCCTTGAGTTATCTCAACAAGCCAACAATGAAAAAGAGAGTTCTCTCCTTAATTTAAAGGATTTAATATGGTAAGTCTCATCCTAACATGCATACTAGTCATCAATCACATTAATCGTATCTTGCATACTAACAATCATAAAACAAAAACATACATCTCATGTATGACTCAAAGACCGATGAATCATAATGGATCTCTACTACTAGCCTTCTCGATCCACAAGAAGACTAGTGGATCAAATACCTTGATGAAAAATTATTACAAAATCTTTAAGATTGTCTTCACTTTTGTGGTATCTATTTTAATATCCTATCTTCTATTTTTACATTTATTTGAATAAGAAACCTTGAGTTACATTTGAGGAGAGTAAGATGAGAAGAGAAATACAATAGAATGATAGAGAATGTAGGACACGTAGGCCCTATTTATTAAAAAATTACAAACGAGTCATTTTCATAAACTAAGTCGACTCATCCATACCATTCACCCATACTTCAATCATATTAATAATTGGCATACTAATGAAACATATTTAATTATAATTATAATTATAAATCTATGTTTTAGTTATTTTATAAATTATTAAAATTTTTCTAAATTTAAATTTTAAGATTTTTTTAGCCTTTGTCCCATAGGTCGCCTTGCCCTAGCCATCGGCTTAGCACGCTCACTCACGCATGGCTTGCTCGCTTGGTTTACATGCATGTTTAACCTATGTAGGCCTCGCCCATTAGCGCACCTAGTGAGCACTTGACATACGTAATGCATGTCTTGCCCTAGCCTTTAGGCTTGGCGGTTGCTCAATGCTTGACTATCATGTCACATACCCGACTCATAATTGGCTTGCCCAATAGGCTCGGCATGTGCAAGGCATGATTGGCATGTTGTGTGCATTACGTGTGAATAGCCTTGGCCGAAGGCTTGAACCGTACAAGACACGTCTAGCCTATCGCGCCCCTAACGTACGACCGACTCGGCTTGGAGGCCTAGCATGCGTCGATCACACCCGAGTTGTCATATACCCGGAATGTTGATTGGCCTCGCCTCCGTTTGGCCTATCGTGCACCTAGTATGTGATTGACATGCTAAGAGGCCCGGTGTGCTCTAAGCATGCTTGGTCCGTTGAGCATCAACGTCTAATGTTGGCCTCGAGCGATCTACTCTTTTGAAGCCCAAAAATCAATTTAAAAACATATATAAAATATCAAAATATCAAATTTACAATCAAGAATTAATAATTTATGCGGTTAATCATAATTAACAAAGCATATAATTAAAAATTCAATTGAGGCTCGATACCAATTGAAGGATAATGCATCCTATAAAACTACGAAATAAAACATAAATATTTCCTCCATCTAAGACTCCTAAGATCAAGCTATTGAATTAACTAATTATACATACATGAATTAAACACAAGTAAATGTAGCAAAGATTTTAATCTTTATATAAAAAGAGCCATCTAAGTGTTTAGCCTTTATCGATAATCTACACGATCTAAGAATCCACACAAAAAACGCTCGAAGTTGTAAAGTGCTAGCTCTATCTTTTCTCGACTTGTTTAATATTCTCTTTTAGAAATATATTCGGAGATATTTTACAACAACCTTAAGAAAGAGGGAGGGAGGTGACGTTCGTATAGGAGGGAGAAAACTATTTTCTCCTAGTTTTTTCTTTTTGTCATGTATGCCCTACTATTTTTCCTCTTTGATTCACCTCCCCTTCTATTTATAGGGAAAATGTCTTCCTTGTCCTCTAAGGATAAGGAAGTGGTAGCATTAAGTTTCAAAAATGACCATTGGTTGTTACTTCCTAATCCTCTAAGGATTAAGAGTTGTAATGCATGTGGGCTCTTGATCTTATCATATTAAAACTTAATCCTTATCCAATAACGTTCATATTTATCCTCCCATCAAAATATCTTACAGTGCTTTTAAATTAAACCTATTGACCTAAACTCTTTTGGCCTAATTAATTACTAATTAATTCGGATTATTAAAATAAATTAGGTTACATATTTTTAGGAGGCTCACATTAGAAAATAATTTCTCAAATTACCCTTAAACTTAAATTAGGAAACTAATATCCTTTTTAGGTAACTTACTTCTAAATTTAGAACCGACTTCCAAAATAGAAAACTTTCCATTCATGAAAACTTTTTCCAAAATTAGAAACATTTTCCAAAATTTTTTCTTTTCTTTTATTATGTGAATGCTTAAACTTATACGTGTGACTTAATAGACTCCTAGATATGTTATAATATATCAAGAATAAAAGACACTTCTTTTATTTCTTGATACATAAATCAAGATTGGCATCTAGTAAGGCATCATGACTACCTAATTCTCTATGGAGGATTAATTAATGTAAAATTACCTTTCACGAGTATAGTTACCATACAATTCGGTCTTCATATCAATTTATTATAGTATGATCTCAAACTTGGTTATTAGTCCGTTTGATTATGATCACATAAGTTTTATTCGATTCCCAAATGTCTTAGCTCTTAGAGTAAACCAACTATGCTCTATTGATGTACTCCTACTACGGTCATAGATTTCTTGAGCGTAAATTTATCAAAGTGCAATGTGATAACTCATTTAGCATGTAAGACATGACATATCCTATCTTAGTCATCCATCTATCTTCATTAAATGTCTAGTGCACCCAACAAATCACCCATGTGCAATCCTTTATTGGGGTCCATTGAAACAAATATCAAAGTACATAAATCCTCTAATGAGATAACTATGACAACTTCAAGTAAAAGAACGAGTTGTACCTATCTCATATGAGATTTTCATAGACTAAACTAATGGGTTCTCAAGGCGAGTCAAATCTAGTGATATGTTCTCTAACATTAATCACCTAAGTGCTTACTTTGGCATCACTATGCCAATAGGTGTGAGATCGCCTACTCGCTATCTTATAGCACGAGCATAACATTCACAAGTTTAACCGCATATAGTTAATGTACATTCTTGACAATGTTATGACTTGAGACATTTAATGATATCATTTAAATGCATTAATCTTTGTCTCATATCCTTCGATTAATCATTAATGTAATGCATATTAGATGGACTTCTATCTAATTTTATTCATAAACATAAACAATAAGAATTAATATAAAGAATTTTTTAAAATAAAGAATGCAATATTACAATAATTCAAACTCATCCAAATAAGATTGTATCTAAAACACCTACACTAACACAAAAGAGGATCATCTCTAGTTGGAGTAGCAATTGAATCATCAACAAAATCGAGTCTTGTTGTGAATTGACAATGTAAGCAAGAAGGAGCGACTCCGGGAAACATAATTGCTCGAAACAAGCTCGGGAGAAACTATTACAGCAGCTATGATTTTCAATGTGATGAAGATGAAAAGGTGATTAAGGATTTTCCGTGAAAGAAATCAAAGAAGAAGACTTCGTTGACGAAGAAGATGTCATTGATGTACCAAAAATTGCGTGAAAAAAGTAAGAAGTGAAATCTAACTTGTTGTAGGCTTTTTGATACCATGGGAAAAGAAAAAATGCTCTACTTCTCTTATTCCAATTTAAAAAAATAGTTACAGAGTTTTTGTATGAATTTCTCACCATTATACAAGAATTGTATACAAATCTATTTATACTACAGTAAGCAAAAGCAAAGTTTTTTTCTAATTTAACTAGCTAGCTAACTAATATTTAACTATTCAACTAACTGCATAATTAGTTACTTGATAAGGTTGATGTGATAGCCATGTATTTAAAGCTTTTCCTCTATCCTCAAATCCCCTGCATGCCCAAGTTAGACCCAATTGTCACCATCTACTTTGGCACTCGCCCTGCTACCTATATAGCTGACCGTTCCCTCGCTCACAAGGTCTTAATCCAAATGGTGCCATTTTTTCTGACCGCCCACCAACTTCTGCTACTCAAAATATTGTTAGTAGCAATCAGAGAAATGTTAGTCTTCTTAATATGGTCCGACTGCCCGACTGGGCGTCTCCTACGGTATAACTTTACAAAAAAGATGTTGTACCCTTCCTGTGCTAAATCTTCCTCTCATTCGAGCCGGAGGGTGCTACAGATTCTTAAGAATCGCCTCGAGTCCCAGGCTGGATCTGGTCATCCAGTTGGTGTTAGGGATTACTTTCAATATGCCTTGTTTTTTTCTTTTGAGCATAATGTGTTATGGTGACAGTGCTGATGAAATTCAGATAAAACTAATCAAGGAAGTTCAGCAACGAGTGTTTTATAACTCCCATAAGTTTAATATACTCAATTTCTGGCCAAGACTGACAAAGATCGAGCTGTGTAGACGTTGGGAGGAATTCTTGCAGCTCCATAAAAGCCGACAGGATGTATCGATTCCATTGATACGAACAAGAAAGAGGGTGCGAGAGGAGCAAATTAACAAGCAAAAGCACCAAAGAATATGAACAGGTTGTGTCCTATATTGATGCATTATTGGCTCTGGAATTTCCTGACGAGAAACGAGAACTAAATGAGGATGGAAATTGCTCATTTATGCATCAAGTTTCTTATAGCAGGAACTGATACTATTCCAACTGCCTTGGAATGGATCATGGCTAATCTGGGTAAGTACCCACAAATACAAGAAAAGTTATTCATTGAGATTAAAGGGGTTGTGGGAAATGGAAAGGAAGATGTAAAAGAAAGTGATTTAATTGCAAAAGATGAAAGCAGTGATTTTGGAAGGCCTGAGGAGGCACATTTTGTGGCACCGAATGCAGTGGCGCAAGATGTTGTTTTGGATGAATATTTGATACCCAAGAATGCAAGCATCAATTTTATTGTTGCTGACATGGGGTTGGATCCAAAGGTATGGGAGGATCCTATGGCATTCAAGCCTGATAGAATTTTGAATACTGGAAGCCAAGAAATTGATATTACAGGCAGTAGAGAGATTAAAATGATGCCATTTGGTGCAGGGATGATGTTGATTTGGCTAAGAAGTTAGAGCGAGCAGGGGTACGGATAAAGAATCCATTGCAGGTCCGCATATCCCCAGGTTATGTGGTAGTTTAGTTTCGTTTGTGCAATTTCTTATTTATTATTATTTTTTGAACATATCTTTTATGTACGTGGACAATATGCGTAACTTATTTAAGAAGTACGGGTCGTTCTATAGGTCTGCACTACGTCGGTACAATCGATGCCTTTCCATGTCTTTGTCTCTCTCCCAACAAACATGACACGGGAAAAAAAGAAAAAAAGGAAAAACTGAAATGAGGGAAGGGATATGTTTCATACCATCATGGGATTAGTCTCATGTCTCTTCGTTCTTGATATTTTTTTATATCATTGTTTTTTTGCATCCTTCAATTCTTTAAATTTTTTTAATGTAACTTTTCTTATGGTTTTTCAGTTAATTTTTCTAACAAATATGATATGTGATAAAAAAAAATTTAATACGTATGATATTATATTAAACAAAATTGACACATGATAATTAAATAATTAAAAAACAAAAAAATTACCTAAAACTACTCCGGAATCTGGATCGTCTTTCATATTTATAATAAGCACGTATGGATTAATAGAAAGATCAAAACATATGTGGCGCATAAGCATCAATAATTTTTAATTTTTTTGGGAAAAAGTCAATACAATCCTTTAATTTTATGCATGCTTTCATCTTAAATCCTTAGAAATTATGACTAGCCTCACTCCCAACCCAAAAGAATAAAAAAATCCAGAATATCTCTTAATAATTCTAAAGCCTCATGATAATTCTAATATGGCCCTTCTAAGAATTTAGTTCACCTTTTACCATTGATTAAAAGAACACAATTACTCTCTCTTTTACCCGTTCTCTTTGTTAAAAAAAAAAAAAAGCTTTTTTAAGAAAAAGAAAAAAAATTCTTAATTAATTTCTGTAAATAAGTTGAGCATATAAAATTACAAATTCAAACTTACAAGTAAAGTATATTAGAAACAACCCTTGTCCCTTGCTTTAGTGAAAACAATGCCTAGAAATAATATTTAGTCATAATTTTCTTACATGTCCATTTTATGAACAATAGAATACCTTTAATTCTAATGGCAGGGAAAGAGAGAAGTGACAGGAATAAGAGAAATCCGCGAATCAATTGATGCCTTTTTTCTCGGTCACCAGCCTCGTGTTTTGAAATTGGAGAGAGAGAGAGAGAGAGAGAGAGTAGTCCTCTGGTTTAGGAGTAGAACTAGGACCTAGGTGCTAGGTGATGTAAATCTATTAACAAAATCAAAAAGTAACACGTAGGCCCATTTGCCGTATATGTTTGATTTGAATCCATCATATAAGATAAAAATAAAAAATAAAAAAATCAAGTGCAATAATTGGGGATCAAGGACCACTTCGGCAATCAACTTGAACGGAGGAAACAGCCAAGTCAAGCGGTCTAGCAATAAAAAAATTATTTAAGTTTATTTAAAATTAAAGTTTAATTTTTATCATTTTAAATAATTAGTCATAATAATAATGATATGGTATTGGATTTGGATTGATTTAGTTTAAAACATAGTTTCAAAATACCAAAAAAACAAGGCTTGTTTATTTCAAAATACTCATAAAGTAATTAATCACTTTTATTCTATGAATTCAATTTAAAAATGGAAAATTAATCATATTTATTTTATAAAACAACTTTTAAAAAAGATATATAAAAAATAAAAAATCATATGAAAGGCTATCAACAAATAATAAAAAAATTTCTATAAACTAATTTTTTTAAAATTTTCACTTTTTTTGTGCCCATTTCTCCTTTTTTTTTTTTTTTTGTTCCCCTATCTACCATAAATTTTATTTGGTCGAGAGGGAGTAAATTATAAATTAGTCCCTTTTGTTTCGAAAAACCAATCAATTAATTTTATTTTATTTTAAAAACTAATTATTTAGTTATATTTTAAATCTATGATGTAACTTAGTTCTATTTTACTTTTTTCAACTTATTTTGATTTAAAAATATAGAAAAAATAAAAAGATTGATAAAAAAATTATTTTGTGAAATAAAAATAATATTAAATTAAATACGATCAATATTAGTTAGAAAATTAAATAATAATTTTTTTTAAAAAAAATAATTAATTTTTTAAAAAAAAACTAAAAAGACTAATTTATAATATAGTCAGTCCGGAGGTGCAAAAGGTCCTCCTCTGCCACCCGGTCCACCTCTATCGATGTTTAGAAGTATCTCAGTTTTGATTTCAATATATATAGGCATGGTCTAAATATTCTTAGATCAGATAAGATACATATGTCTATAAATCTATTTTATGGGAAAAAAGGTATATCCCTTCTAGAAATTTTGACCAATCTGAATAAGACATTTATTTTTAGTTAATTGAACTTGTTTGGTTATATAATTGTAGTTTGAAAATTGTGAGCTCATAATCTTGTCTTGTTATAAATTTTTCTTCGGCACTTGTTCATCCTAGCCGTTCAAACCACATGTTTCGTGTTACAAGAATAAGAACCTTCGATCCAAGTCCAACCACGACCATTAGTGACGGCATAGGACGGAAACAGCCCTTTTAGATCCCAAAGACGACAAAAACATGGTCGTTTTTACTTTTGAGCGTGCAAATAATTGACTAAATTATGACTTAGTACATGAAAATAATCAATTAATCCTCATGGTTATGGAAATTAAATATTTACTACCTTTATTTTTAAATCTGTTTGATGATAATTCTTTTTAATATTTGGATCAATTCTTTAAATGTGTATGAAAATTAGTAATAAGAGAAAACATTCCCAATGTCTTTAATACACATGATTATTTGCAATTCAATTAAGTAAGAAGTACAAGCGAAATGATTAGACAAATTGATTGGTTAAAGTGATACTTAAAATTCCCAAAATCTGAAGGAACTATGAACTCTCATTATCCAAATCATTCATAAAACAACGTTACTTTAACTCTCTTTATTATTATTATTTTCATTTTATTTAATATCTCAGTACTTTGGAAACAACTACAAGCCCTTCATCAAACACACCACATGTAGTGACAGTAAACAGAAATAGGTCGCTAAAAACCCTAACTTTTGCTTTTCAACCTGCGAGATATGTGGACCTGCAAGGGATTCTTCATTACCATGGTAAGCTCCTGCTTCTCAGACAAATCAATATCATCTCCATCCACAGCCTTCCACTCGAAACTCCAGACCAAATTAGCCACATAATACTCCAAATGAAGCATCGCTAAACCATAACCAGGGCAAATCCTCCTTCCTGCCCCAAATGGCATCATCTTAATCTCTCTGCTTCCTGTTATATCAAATACTTTCCCTTCACTACTCAGAAACCTTTCAGGCTTGAACGCCATGGGATCCTCCCATACCTTTGGATCCCACCCAATATCAGCTACCATGAAATTTACTGTCCCATTTTTAGGAACAACAAATTCACCCAGCACTGTTTCCTCAGTCACAGCATGCGGCAAAACCAAATGTGCAGGAGGGTGCCTCCTTAAACCTTCTAAAATTATTGCTTTTAGATAAGGCATCTTTTGTAAATCATCTTCTTCTACCTCTTCCTCTCCTTCTCTAACAACCTCTTTGATTTCCAGGAATAGCTTCTCTTGAATTTCTGGATACTTTACCAAATTTGCCATGATCCAATGCAAGGCCGTGGCAGTAGTATCCGTGCCTCCATTAAGGAACTCGTTGCACAAACTAACAACTTCAAGCTCATCAAGCTTTCTTTTCTCATCGGGAAGCTGCAAATCCAACAGTGTATCAACATAAGACAAGACATGCTCATCCGTACAGCCCTCCATATTTGATTTACTCAATCTCTCTTCCTTCGACTTCTTTCTTGCTCTTATCAATGGAATCAATACATCTTCTTGGCCTTTACGAAGCTGCAAGAACTCTGCCCATCGTTTACGAAGCACTATCTTGCTCAATCTTGGCCAGATATTAAGTATATTGAATCTTCTTAAATTCACCATCATGCGACGCTCAACTTGTTTGATCTCTCTAATCTGTTTCTCCTCTAATTTGTCACCGAAACACATGAATACTAATAGACAGAACATAGCAAACTGTAGATGATCCACCACACGAACAGGATCTCCAGACTTGGACAACAACTCAAATTGAATCTTCAAGATTTGCAGCACCCATTTACGAGCATGGCCAAACGTCTTAACCCGCGAAGGATGGAGGATTTCTGCTGTGAGGTTTCGACGGAGAAGCCGCCAAGTGGGACCGTAAAATGCAGAGCTGATGTTTTGCTGATTGCAACTAAGCAGTCTGCTTGTAGCAAGAGCAGGTGGGCGGTCACCAAAAACTGCCCCGTTTTGGATCAAGGCTTGGTAAGCAAGGGAACGATCGGCTATAAATATAGAGGGGCGAGAGCCGATGTGGAGGGTGACCACCGGGCCGAGCTTTTGGTTGAGGGAGCGGATGACACGCACCAGCTCAGAGGCGGATTTGGTGAGCCATAAGATGTTGCCAATAACAGGAAAGGTAAGAGGGCCTGGAGGGAGGTTGTGGGTATTGGAAAGAGAAACAAGGTTAAACAGGACTTTAAGGAAGACAGAGAGGGAAAGAGAAAGCAGGATGAGGAGCCAGACCTCCATGATTGCAAAATAAGAGACTCTACTCTGCTGTGGATGAGGGTATTTATTTCTGATTTGTGGGTACTATTCAAGGAGATAGATTTTTTTCATTATATAATTATAAAATATATTAAAATAATTAGAAGACGAAATTATTATGTAAAAAAAAGCTATTAATACAAAAGGGTTCGTTTAATCGAAAAATCTCTGATCATTTACTTATTTAATCATTTAAGTGAATAGTTTTAGTTTTGAATCTTTATATATGCAAATACATCTTACATGTTCGATGAAAAATTGAATAATTAATCTGAGTTTTTAAATTTAAAATATCTTAAAAAAAACTATTAAATACATAATCCTTGGTCTACATTTAAGGAATAAGGATTGCATTTTCTTTTATGCACTTACCTCCATTATTATTTGTGAAAATTAATTAATTAATCCTTTTTTATGAGAAATACTTTATTAATTTTTTGACTCGGTCTTGTGGTTTGATGATAGTGTTTAAGTTCCAAACACATGCAAAAAAGGTTCAATTATTGGTATCACCAAAAGCAGAAGCAATAAATAATGTTTAGTAAATAAATTAGTACTTGTAGTTTTACAAAATAAATTAAATAATCAGTATTAATTATAGTTAATTTAATATTATTTTATTTTAAAAAAAATATCATCAATTTTAATTTTAATTTTTTTACTTTTTCTATTGATTAAAATAAAATAAATCGTAAAATATCGAAAATGATTAAGTTACACATAGATTTATAAATATAGGGACCAATTAATCAGTTATTGAAACTAGATGAATTATTTAATTTCTTTTAAAAAAATAAAGGGACTAATTTATAATTTAATCTTATTATTTTGATTTTTTTCTTTTTAGTTTTAAAATTTATTTTCAAAACCTAATTAATTATTCTGTCACCTAAGCACTAAATCGGCGAACCAATTCTAATAGATGCGAGATGGAACCAATTACAACAGATGCGAGATGGCAAATATTTTTCCCATGGGACAACAAAATCTCAATTTTCTTAAAAGACAAATTTTGAATTTTTTTGTTACATGAAAAGTATTTATTATTGTAGGAACTTTACTATATATCAAAATTTTGAAAGTAAAATGTTTTTATTGTATTTTTTTTCATAATTATTTTAAATTTGATTGTTAATTAACTTAATTATTTTTTATTTACTATCTTAATTTTGAATAGATTTTATTTTTAAATTAATATTGATTTCGTGTAATATATGATCAAAATTGATAATTAATAATTTTAATAAAACAGTATTTAAAAAAATATTGATATAGCATAATAAATTAATAACATTTTTAAACAGTATAAAAAGTTTTTTTTTAAAAAAAGATTCCTTTAGGTCCGAGAGAGAGAGTTTTATTATTTTTTTTTTGGCTCATTATGTTATTTGGTTAAATAGACAGTAAATCATGATTAATGTAGAACATATGAATAGGGTGACATGTGATTAAAAAAATGTTAATTTTGATCTGATTTTTCTTTCTGTAATTGAACAAATTATATATATAATTGACGTTTGTTTATTTTTATTTTTTTTTGTTATTATCATCTTTTTTTGTTTATAATTTGTTTTGCTAAAAAATGTAAATAACGCGTGAACATAAATATACTCTATTTGGGGTATTTATAAATGATGCGTACACATAAATGTAATCGACACTTTTTTTTTTATACTGTTATTTTTTATATAATTTTTTCCATTACCAGAAAAAGATATATCAAAATTAATTTTTTAACACGTGCCACCATACTAGTATGAAATGTGTCTTACACTAACGATGATTTGGTGTCCGCTTAATCCCAGGATATAATGGGTAAAAAATACATAGTATATAACTATTTTACAAACAAAACTAAAAAGATGAAGGAGAGTTACTGTAGTTTTAAAACATAAAATGATTGAAGAAGGAGGTTTCAAATCTAAAAATATTATAAATTATTAAATTTAATTTATTTTTTATATGTATTATAATCAATTTTAAGATTACAAATATGTTTCTTGACCTCATTTCGAAGTTATTAAAGTGTTTTGGAGAAAAAAATAATGCATGGATTTAATTTTGGATTCGAAAATTGTAAAAACCCATTTTTCAACACGAGCTTTCTAGCAAACTCAATTTCGTCGAAAGTTGCAAGTTAAAAACGCATCATCTATTGCCGTCTTTTTTCTTTTCTTTTCTTTTCTTTTTTTCTTTAAATGTAGCCAGCCCAGTCCAACCGAGCTTGTTCCTTAGGCTTGCAGGCATAGAGGTTCAAGCCTGCTCTGCAGGCTCGAGGCGCAGTCCTAGGTTGTTTTTTTTTTTTTTCCCCTTTATTTTATTTTATTTTGAATTTTTATTGATTTTGTGCTAATTTTAAGAAAAAATAATCTTTTTTTCCATATTACCTGTCGATGAAAAAATATAATTTTTTTGATTTGTCATTTCTGGTTTTTTTGTTCTTTCAAAATTTAAGATTATGTGTTCGATTTGCCCTTTTTTATGGAAACATCCAATTGATTTGTTAATTTATTTTTTATATAATTTTATTTGTTAAAAAATAATGATTTATTTTTTCTTGATGTATGGATTTCTAAATCAAAATTTAGAATGTGGATATATATATAATTAAAAATGTATTCTGAATACTTTGTCTTAAATTAAAAAAATATTTTTTTATAATAATCAATTAAATAATAGATTTTATATGTGTTATTTACTTCTTCTTTATGGAATAAAAATTTATCAAAGTCAGTTTTATATTAGTTTTTGTTACAATATTAACTTCATACTAAATAGTAATTTTTATTTTAGTTTATTAACTTCTAATTCATATATATATACTTCTTTTTTATGCAATCAAAATTTATCAAAGTCAATTTTATATTAGTTTTTGTTTCAACCTATTAACTTCCCACTAAATAGTAATTTTTATTTTAGTCTATTAATTTTAAATTCATATATATACCACTAGACACTGCTAACTATAGTCATGATGTAAAACAATAATCAAATCATCGATTTTATTGAAAATTAACAATGCATATACACGCATAAAATCAATAATTTACTATTATTTTTTTCTTTTTGATATTTTAAATTTTATTTTTTAAATAAAATAATTAAAATAATATTTTAAAATAATTACCAACGATTCAAATACATTTTTAAATGTTATATTATTGATTATTTTGTGATTGAATATATATATATATATATATGCTATGAATGACCCAATATCGAATACTAGTAATAATATCAACAAAAGAACGTTCTCCTATGCTTCCAAACATGTGAGCAAAAGGGATTGATTCCGTACAATATGAGATTAGTTAATGAAAATTCACCGAAATTAAAATCTTTGTGAGATCTTCAATATCGTATCGGGGTTTCTTTAAAGTATACCAAATCGGTATAGCTATCCTTCTTCCGATGCAGCAACGCAACTCCAATTAGTATCAAAACGATGCGGACAAAAGTGGTGCATGGCTATCGTCGGCTCGTGTTGTAAGGTGTTAGGTTAAGTCCTACAACATGCGCAACTCTCATGTTTAGTTGCCACCGTTGAGTTTGGAACCCTGAGCAAACTACCGAGTGATAAGCCGGAGGAAGGTAAGGATGACGTCAAGTCATCATGCCCCTTATGCCCTAGGCAACACACGTGCTACAATGATCGGGACAAAGGGTCGCGATCTCATAAGGGTGTTGATTTTATTAAGATTCTCCTTTTCTTCGAAAAGAGGGAAGAAGAAGGATCTTCTTCGATGGATCCCTTTTGTTCCTGTTTAGTCTCCTTCGTTTCGAAAGTTGTTTCTATTTATACATTTGTTTCTTCTCCCCTGTCCTCTCTTTCTTTCATTTTTGAGGCTTCTTTCATTTTCTTAGTAAAAATGGGTGATGGTATTTTTCCTAAAGAGTATACACAAGTAATAAATAAGAGAATACTAAAGATTTGAGCCATCGAATTTCTCAATTCGACACAAGGTACTTATTAGATCAAATGTACTTATTCGATCTAAGAGAATTATTTTGTTGTATGCAAACTAATATCAATTCAACCCATTTCATGAATAAAATGTGACCAATTAACCAACCAACAAAAATAGTTGTTACAAATAACATCTTGTTGTTACATCGAAACATATAAATATTGACTAATCTGACTAACATTGAACTTGGTAAAATAAAATGGTTCAATAATTGAAAAATGAGATTATTCAGGAATAAAAATTGAATGCTAAGATTACGCATTGAATTTTTGGTAGTAGATCCATAATCAAAAAAGTGTTTATGATTGTTCTAGAAGAAATGAAACAAAAGATACGATAGAGATAACATAATTATTGTATGAGGTTTACCCAATGCTAGATGCGAGAGGCACATAATAGATTGATATGAACATCATGAGCTACCTCATAATAAAACTTGTTGTTAATCGATACCTTCTTTTTGGTTCCTTCTTCTCCTTCTTCTATAACCCGAGCTCGGAGAATGAAGAGATAAGAGGGCCTTATGGAGAATGTGATCGAAATCTATAATAGAGTTCGACCAGAATGATTGAATTGATTATCTTCATGCATAAGAATACTAGATTACCTAGTATAAAAGATTTAAAAATCATCACAAACCTCATTTTTTTCTTTTCTATTGCAATTTTCTGGATTATTATATGATGATTTTGAAACTTTTCATATATATAGAAATAGAAACGAAACAAATAGACTAGAATGACATATTTACAACATCTTCTTTATATAAACCAGTTTATTCGTCCTTACCAAATTTAAAGTTCTTTAATTTGGTTGCTAAAAATCGTCCTAATAGAAGTCTTTAGGACAAAATAATAAATGTGACATATGATTGGTCCTATAATCATGGTTACATAGATGTCTTCTATGCAATATCTTTAACATAAGGTATAAGAAGACTGGCGAAATTAACTTATTTTTTTGATAGATGAGTAATTGATGGAATTACCAATAAAGTCGACTTTGCGAGTTTCTTTACAAGGGAACGTATAAAATATGTAAGGGGCGGCCACATCTCTTTTTATCTCTCATTATATTTATTTATGTATTAATTTTCTATTTTCGAAATTTTTTTTTGTTAGAAAGAGTCTTTTAAAATTGAAACTTAATTTTCCAAAAAATTCGTTAATTAAGTTCAATAAAAATTTTAAAATTTTTATTTGATCCTCTAAATCCAATTTTAGTTCAAATTCTTGATAATTAGAAATAATAAGGATAAGATAAATTTTATTTATCCAAAGTATTTCTATGTAATTTTTTATGTAATTTCATTTATGATTGAGGGTGAAAAAAAGGACTTTTCCAAAATAAAGCCTATAACGCCCCCGCCCAGTCATATTTCTACTACCCAAGTAAGGTATCGGACGAAGCGCGTTACGCTGACATACCCTAAACTCTAAGTAGTTTTTTATGATATTCTTAGAACTTTAACGAGTACATTATGTATATAACTCCTTAAGATAAAATTTACATAACATAATTAAATACATGAATAAAACATTACGAGCAATATTCAATTTCTCACGAACTCCATACCTCAAATTTATAGACAAAATAAAAACTAATATATGGTGCCTCACATGAGCTAGTTAGGAGGAGCCAGCCGCATCCGCACCAACTTGTCCTTTTTCCGTCAAGACATAAAAAAAATAACAACAAGGTGAGCCGAAACTCGGTAAGCGAGGTGATGCACGTGATATGTAATGTTGTTTTGACTTTCCACCATACTCATAAATTTTAATCTCGGGTACCACGGGTATTAGCCAGTCTACTCTATTTATCATCCGAGTGGTCCGCAGATCATCTTCTCGCTACAACGGAATTATCCCTCGTTATAACTAATGTTAGCGAGAATCCATCGTCTAACGAGTGCAAACACACAACTTGATTTCATCCAGATGATCCTCGAATCATCTTCTCGCTACAACAGAATTATCCTTCGTTGTAACTACTATTAGCGAAAATCCATCGTCTAATAGTACAAGCACACAACCTAGAGTACCGGACTACTAATACCCATTTATTCTAGTTATGTTATCAAACCTAGATGTATAAACCATTTCTCAATCAATTGACTTGTCTTAAACCACCCACTATGCACATGATGCACGTGATGACATATTTAATCACATTCAATCAAATTCGGTTACCAACCCTTCATTCTCATGTCATACTCACGGTCCAACCCACACTCGAAATTTATCCATTGCTCACATACCAATCATGATACCCACAAGCGGGAACACAATCTCCGCTCATTAATATTGTTCATTAGTTTCATTAATATTTAAAAGAAGGTCCAAGTCCATTTACTTTAATCCGAGCCCATTAACTTTATCCTAGGTCCATTAACTCTATTTAATTCCATTTTATTTAGTCCAAGCTCATTTAGTTTATTCCAAACCTATTAATTTTGTCCAAGTCTAATTTTTTTTGTTTTAGGGTTTATTACCGGGCAACTCCTAATCGAGTAAATAATTTTTTAATTTCAGAAAATAATTAAATCTTACTCATTTTATTTTAGATACTACACATATTTATTTATAACATATCCAAAAATTAGGTCTAAATACCAAGTACACAATTAATTACAAATTTTTGAAACTTAGGGAGCAATCTGCCTAATAGTAGTTTGTCTAGAGCTATCCATACTAAATCGGGTATAACTCTTTGTACACGAATCCAATAACCAAGAAATTTTAAAGGGAGTTATTTGAAACATAGATGAACAACTCTTATGCTTTAAGTATCACCTAGAAATCGATCTAAAATCCTTGAACATACACCCCAAAATTCTGACAGAATTTACTCCTTATCAACACTAATTTATTAGTTCATTCCAAGCCAACTTTAAACATGTTTTAGTTTACTTAAATTTAGTCCAAGTTCAATCCAACCCATCACCACATACTTGGACATTTTTCAAAACATCATAACATCATAAATCATCACAACAAGGCATCCATACATAGATTTATCCTAAGCATCAAGCATATAACCATTGAAAATTATTACAACCCATGAAATAAACACTAACAAAATAACTTAAAAAAATTAATTTAAGACATTAATCAGCCAAAAAAAATGAAACCTACTTACCTCTTTTAGGTTTGATTAGAATTTGCTTAGCTCTTTTTCTTTCCTTTTTCTCTTTCTCTTTTCTTTCTTTCTCTCTTTTTGCTGTTTTTCTCTCTTGAATTTGGCTTCTCTTTTAATTCTGGATGGCTATGGTTTTTGGCCTAAAAATGGCATCCATTTAACCATCTCTTTCCCTTGTATACTCACCTTTTATCCTCTCATTTATTTATATCAAAAGTGTTAAAATTTAATTAGGCCAAATGTAAAGTGGAGGAACCTTGGAAGGCAAAGCTGGCATGTGTTTGGAAGTCAAAGGTGATGATTTGGCTTCCAAGCATTTAATTCAAGTGCTTAGGTGGCTAAAGAAAACTTAGGCTAAATAAACACATTAATAAGCTGGTTCATGTAATTAGATATAATTTCTTTCATAAAAAATTCGAAAATTTCCATTTTTAAAATTCGAAATTTCTTTTTCCTCAAAATTTCAGCAGTGTTACCTCCTAACCCATCTATACTAAAATGTGCATAACTCTTTCTATATATATCCAAAAATTATAAACTTTTATAGAGAGCTATTAAACACATAGAAAAACAACTTTGATTCTTTAAGTTTTTCTCAAAAATCAATCTAATAGCATCAAATAAATCTCACAAGATTCGGGCAGATTCTTCTCCCAAAATTCCAGCAGAATGCATTTCGAAACAACCCTCACTATAATTGGTATAACTCTTAATTTATAGGTCCAAATATTATAAAATGTTATACAGTCCTATTCAACACATAGATGAACAACTTTCATTCTTTAAAGTTGACCCAAAAATTACCCTAAAGTCCTCAAATAATTCACACAAAACTCGAGCAGAATATAGTCCTTAAAAAATGGATTTTGCATATTTGATTTCTTTAATAATTAAACCATTAATCTTAAGCACAATAACTTTAATTTAACATAAATCACATATTTCAAGCATTTATTTCTCATGATGAAATGAGAATTATACTTACTCTTAATATACATATATATAGAATTATTCTAATACACGTCGCGTTACGGATAAGGGTTTTTACGGCGGTTACAGAGCCTACTCAAAAAAGGATCATATATTTTAGGTAAGTGCTAGTCAATTGCTCGTGCTATGTTGCGAGTCTAATAGAATAAAATCATTTAAAATTTAAAAAATTTTTAATTATAATTTTTTATATTTTTTTTATAAATTTTTTTGCTTAAAAAAACATAAATCGTTCTTTTTTATAGATTGATTTTAACTAAAATATTAATCAAGAATTAAAAAAAATTTAAAATATATTTTTCATAATATTGTATTCCAAAAAATTAGGTTATAATTAATAAATATACTTTTATAAAAACTAATAAATGGGAAAAAATTTTCTTATTTAATGCCGATGAGAAGATTAATTTTTGAAATTATCTGCGCAATGCTACAAGTAGATAAAAAAAATTATTTCAAAATTTTATAATTTTTCATTAATTTTTTATTTAACCATTAATGTTTTATGTTTTTCATAAAATTGTTGTTAAAAAAGAACATGATTTATTTTTTCTTATTCAGGAACTGGTAATATATAATTTAAATCTAAAATATTAATTAAGAATTTAAAAATAAATACTTTAAAAATATATTTTTTATAAGAATATATCCAAAAAAATAAACTTGCAATTAATGTATAGACTTGCATAAAAATTAACCAATGAAAAAATAAAATTTTATTCTTATTTAATTTTGATGAGAAGATTATTTTTTTAAAGTACAAACATTCTCTCTCTCTCTCTCTCTCTCTCTCTCTCTCTCTCTCTATCGTCTATATATATATATATATATATATATAATCGTCAGTTTGTGTGAAAAAAAATAATGATTGATTTTTAAAAATTTTAACACCCAATTAAATAAGAAAAGGGCATAAATTGATGGGAAAAATCAAAGAAAAAAACCAAAGAAAAAAAAAAGAAAAGGCATGTAGTGCATCATCTAGGGATTAAAATTTTTATTTTAAAATTTCAATGATCAAATGAAATAATTTGAAAGTTGCAAAAGAAAAAAAGAACACCTAAGGGTGAATAGTATACTGTGAGGGTAAAAAAAGCGATGAATAGTACAAAAAAAGTTTAGGATAGTAAATTTTATTTAGTGTTAATATAGCAAGGATAAAAATCAAATATGATAAAACTTTAATAACTAAAATAAAAACATATCACAAAATAAGAATAAAAAAAGAACATAAATTTTTACTAAAAGCAAATAAAAAAATTATTATAGGGATGAAAATCAAATATAATAAAATATTTTGTTTTAGTATAGTAAGGATAAAAATCAAACATAATAAAACTTTAATGACTAAAATAAAAACATATCAAAAAATAAAAACCAAAAAAGAACATAAATTTTTACTAAAATCCAAGAAAAAAATATTTATTATAGGGATAAATATAAAAAATAATAAAATTTTAATATTTATTATTGGAAAAAAAATCAAATATAATAAATTTTTAATGACCAAAATTAAAAAAAAAACAAAATTACAAATAGGGACCAAAATAAAAAAAAAATCTAAAAGCATGGCTAAGAAATCGAAAAAAAGAAGAAGAGGTAAACGAGTGAATGAATAGGGAAATTTTTCCATTTTCTTTTAGTATTTCTTGTAATAAAATTTTAGGGATCAAAACGAAATAATTTAAAAATTACAAAAAAAAAAAAAAAAAACTCCTAAAAGTGAATAGTACATTGTAAGGGTATAAAAAAAAGGAAAGTGAATAGTATAACAAAAAGTTTAGGATGGTAAACTTTATTTAGTTTTGGTATAGTAAGATAAAAATTAAAAATGATAAAACTTCAATAACTAAAATAAAAACATATTATAAAATAAGAATGAAAAAAGAACATAAGTTTTTACTAAAAACCAAAAAAAAAAAATTATTATAGGGACAAAAATCAAATATAATAAAATATTTTGTTTTAGTATAGTAAGGATAAAAATCAAATATGATAAAACTTTAATGACTAAAATAAAAACATATAACAAAATAAGAACAAAAAAAGAACATAAATATTTACTAAGAGCCAAGAAAAAAAATTTATTATAGAGATAAAAATCAAATATAATAAATTTTTAATTACCAAAATAAAAAAATGACAACATAGAGACCCAAAAAATAATAATCAATTTTAATATTTATTATTAGGATAAAAATCAAATATAATAGATTTTTATGACCAAAATAAAAAAAAATATTACAAAATAGGGACTAAAAATAAATTCCTAAAAGCTTCCTAAGATCTTGGCTAAGCAACCCTTAAAAAAAAAAAAAAAAAAGGGGCAAACACTAACCCCTTGTTTGGATATTTCCTCCTAGGAAGAAAGAAAAGAGAGGAAAGAAAGTGAGAGAGGAAAGAAAACTATTTTCCACTTGTTGTTTGGATAAGAATAGAAATGAAAAGAAAGAAAGTATATTTTCCTTGTTTAGATAATTGTAAAAAGAGAAAGAAAAGAAAATGTTTTATTGTATATTTACTATAATACCCATATGATTATATTTCTATATTTAAATACTTATAATAAATTTGTATGAATATTTTTTTTTATGAAAATAACACAAAGGATAATAAAATAAAAATCTAACATGTAGCATTTATCCGAAATGATAAGATGTAGCAACTATCCGAAATGATAAGATGGATAATGAATCATCTCCATAGAATAATTGATAATCGTTAATTAATTAATTAATTCAATAGCTAATTTAGATTAATTATCAACATAAATGCTAACTATAGTCAATTTTACATTAGTTTTTGTTTCAATCTATTAACTTCACACTAAATAGTAATTTTTATTTTAGTCTATTAATTTTAAATTCATATATATACCACTAGACTCGCTAACTATAGTCATGATGTAAAACAATAATCAAATCATCGATTTTATTAAAAATTAACAATGCATATACATGCATAAAATCAATAATTTACTATTATTTTTTTCTTTTTGATATTTTAAATTTCATTTTTTAAATAAAATAATTAAAATTATATTTTAAAATTATTTCCCAACGATTCAAATACATTTTTAAATGTTATATTATTGATTATTTTGTGATTGAATATATATATATATATATGCTATGAATGATCCAATATCGAATACTAGTAATAATATCAATAAAAGAACGTTCTCCTATGCTTCCAAACATGTGAGCTCCACATATTCTTGTACGGCCAAAAGGGATTGATTCCGTACAATATGAGATTAGTTAATGAAAATTCACCGAAATTAAAATCTTTGTGAGATCTTCAATATCGTATCGAGGTTTCTTTAAAGTATACCAAATCAGTATAGCTATCCTTCTTCCGATGCAGCAACGCAACTCCAATTAGTATCAAGACGATGCGGACACAAGTGGTGCATGGCTATCGTCGGCTCATGTTGTAAGGTGTTAGGTTAAGTCCTACAACAAGCGTAACTCTCATGTTTAGTTGCCACCGTTGAGTTTGGAACCCCGAGCAAACTACCATTGATAAGCCGGAGGAAGGTAAGGATGACGTCAAGTCATCATGCCCCTTATGCCCTAGGCAACACACGTGCTACAATGATTAGGACAAAGGGTTGCGATCTCATAAGGGTGTTGATTTTGTTAAGATTCTCCTTTTCTTCTGAAAAGAGGGAAGAAGAAGGATCTTCTTCGATGGATCCCTCTTGTTCCTGTTTAGTCTCCTTCGATTCGAAAGTTGTTTCTATTTCTACATTTGTTTCTTCTCCCCTGTCCTCTCTTTCTTTCATTTTTGAGGCTTCTTTCATTTTCTTAGTAAAAATGGGTGATGGTATTTTTCCTAAAGAGTATACACAAGTAATAAATAAGAGAATACTAAAGATTTGAGCCATCGAATTTCTCAATTCTGACACAAGGTACTTATTAGATCAAATGTACTTATTCGATCTAAGAGAATTATTTTGCTGTATCCAGACTAATATCAATTCAACCCATTTCATGAATAAAATGTGACCAATTAACCAACCAACAAAACTACTTGTTACAAATAACATCTTGTTGTTGCATCGAAACATATAAATGTTGACTAATCTGACTAACATTGAACTTGGTAAAATAAAATGGTTGAATAATTGAAAAATGAGATTATTCAGGAATAAACATTGAATGCTAAGATTACGCATTGAATTTCTGGTAGTAGATCCATAATCAAAAAAGTGTTTGTGATTGTTCTAGAAGAAATGAAACAAAAGTTACGATAGAGATAACATAATTATTGTATAAGGTTTACTCAATGCTAGATGGAGAGGCACATAATAGATTGATATGAACATCATGAGCTACCTCATAATAAAACTTGTTGTTAATCGATACCTTCTTCTTGGTTCCTTCTTCTCCTTCTTCTATAACCCGAGCTCGGAGAATGAGGAGATAAGAGGGCCTTATGGAGAATGTGATCGGAAATCTATAATAGAGTCCGACCGGAATGATTGAATTGATTATCTTCATGCATAAAAATACTAGATTACCTAGTATAAAAGATTTAAAAATCATCACAAACCTCATTTTTTTCTTTTTTATTGCAATTTTCTGGATTATTATATGATGATTTTGAAACTTTTCATATATATAGAAATAGAAACAGAAACAAATAGACTAGAATGACATATTTACAACATCTTCTTTATATAAACCGAGTTTATTCGTCCTTACCAAATTTAAAGTTCTTTAATTTGGTTGCTAAAAATCATCCTAATAGAAGTTTTTAGGACAAAATAATAAATGTGACATATGATTGGTCCTATAATCATAGTTACATAGATGTTTTCTATGCAATATCTTTAATAGAAGGTATAAGAAGACTGGCGTAATTAACTTATTTTTTTGATAGATGAGTAATTGATGGAATTACCAATAAAGTCGACTTTGCGAGTTTCTTTACAAGGGAACGTATAAAATATGTAAGGGGCGGCCACATCTCTTTTTATCTCTCATTATATTTATTTATGTATTAATTTCTATTTTGGAATTTTTTTTTGTTAGAAAGAGTCTTTTAAAATTGAAACTTAATTTTCCAAAAAATTCGTTAATTAAGTTCAATAAAAATTTTAAAATTTTTATTTGATCCTCTAAATCCAATTTTAGTTCAAATTCTTGATAATTAGAAATAATAAGGATAAGATAAATTTTATTTATCCAAAGTATTTCTATGTAATTTTTTTATGTAATTTCATTTATGATTGAGGGTGAAAAAAAGGACGTTTCCACGATAGAGCCTACTCAAAAAAGGATCATATATTTTACGTACGTACTAGTCGATTGCTCGTGCTATGTTGCGAGTCTAATAGAATAAAATCATTTTAAAATTTTAAACATTTTTAATTATAATTTTTTATTTAATTAATTTTTATATTTGTTTTATAAATTTTTTTGCTTAAAAAAACATAAATCATTCTTTTTTTATAGATTGATTTTAACTAAAATATTAATCAAGCATTAAAATAACTTTTAAAATGTATTTTTCATAATATTGTTTTCCAAAAAATTAAGTTATAATTAATAAATAGGCTTTTATAAAAACTAATAAATGGGAAAAAATTTTCTTATTTAATGCTGATGAGAAGATTAATTTTTGAAATTATCCGCGCAATGCTACAAGTAGATAGAAAAAAGTTATTTCAAAATTTTATAATTTTTCTTTAATTTTTTATTTAAACATTAATTTTTTATGTTTTTCATAAAATTTTTGTTTAAAAAAACATGATTTATTTTTTCTTATTCAGGAACTTGTAATATATAAAATTAAATCTAAAATATTAATTAAGAATTTAAAAATAAATACTTTAAAAATATATATTTTTTATAAGAATATATCCAAAAAATAAAGTTACAATTAATGTATAGACTTGCATAAAAATTAACCAATGATAAAATAAAATTTTATTCTTATTTAATTTTGATGAGAAGATTATTTTTTAAAGTACAAACATTTCTCTCTCTCTCTCTCTCTCTCTCTCTCTCTCTCTCTCTATATATATATATATATATATATATATATATTATATATATAATCGTCGGTTTGTGTGAAAAAAAATAATGATTGATTTGTAAAAATTTTAACACCCAATTAAAATAAGAAAAGGGCATAATTTGATGGGAAAAATCAAAGAAAAAAAACCAAAGTAAAAAAAGAAGAAGAAAAGGCATGTAGTGCATCGGTTAGGGATTAAAAGTTTTATTTTAAAATTTCAGTGATCAAATGAAATAATTTGAAAATTACAAAAGAAAAAAAAACACATAAGGGTGAATAGTACATTGTGAGGGTAAACAAAAAGCGAGTGAATAGTATAAAAAAGTTTAGGATAGTAAATTTTATTTAGTTTTAATATAGCAAGGATAAAAATCAAATAAGAATAAAAAAAAGAACATAAAGTTTTACTAAAAGCAAAGAAAAAAATTATTATAGGGATAAAAATCAAATATAATAAAATATTTTGTTTTAGCATAGTAAGAATAAAAATCAAACATGATAAAACTCTATTGACTAAAATAAAAACATATCACAAAATAAAAACCAGAAAAGAACATAAATTTTTACTAAAATCCAAGAAAAAAATATTTATTATAGGGATAAAAATAAAAAATAATAAAATTTTAAAATTTATTATCGGGAAAAAAATCACATATAATAAATTTTTAATTACCAAAATTAAAAAACAAAATTACAAATAGGGACCAAAATAAAAAAAAAAATTCTAAAAGCATGGCTAAGAAATCGAAAAAAAAGAAGAGGTAAACGAGTGAATGAATAGGGAAAGTTTTCCATTTTCTTTTAGTATTTCTTGTAATAAAATTTCAGAGATCAAAATGAAATAATTTAAAAATTACAAAAAGAAAAATAATTCCTAAAAGTGAATAGTACGTTGTAAGGGTAAAAAAAAAGAGGGAGTGAATAGTATAAAAAAAGTTTAGGATGATAAACTTTATTTAGTTTTAGTATAGTAGGATAAAAATTAAGCTTGATAAAACTTCAATAACTAAAATAAAAACATATCATAAAATAAGAATGAAAAAAGAACATAAGTTTTTACTAAAAACCAAAAAAAAAAAAATTATTATAGGGACAAAAATCAAATATAATAAAATATTTTATTTTAGTATAGTAAGGATAAAAATCAAATATGATAAAACTTTATTGACTAAAATAAAAACATATAACAAAATAAGAACAAAAAAAGAACATAAATTTTTAATAAGAGCCAAGAAAAAAAATTATTATATGGATAAAAATCAAATATAATAAATTTTTAATTACCAAAATAAAAAAATTACAACATAGGGATCAAAAATAAAAAAATCAATTTTAATATTTATTATTAGGATAAAAATAAAATATAATAGATTTTTATGACAAAAAAAATATATTACAGAATAGGGACTAAAAAAAATTCCTAAAAGCTTCCTAAGATCTTGGCTAAGCAACCCTTAAAAAAAAAAAAAAAAAAAAAAAAAAAAAAAAAAAACCTCTTGTTTGGATATTTCCTATTGGGAAGAAAGAAAGTGAGAGGAAAGAAAAGAGATAGGAAAGAAAACTATTTTCCACTTGTTGTTTGGATAAGAATAGAAATGAATGGAAAGAAAGTATACTTGGCAACTTGAAAATACGTTAAGAACACAAAAAACGATCATAAATATTAACATTAAACACTTTATTAACTTGAATTAGTGTCATAATTCATATATAATTGTATAATATACATAGCAAAAACGCAACAATACTTGTTAAAACTAAGAACATCATCAACTTGCAGTAAAGTCATAACACGTACATATTATTCTAATTCACATCAAAATATATTAATAAGAGGAAAAGCATTCAACTAATTGGTTTAGACCACTTCTACAAATTTTGTTCATAGGCATTCCACATTTCCATCGCTATAGAATCTCACAAAAGTGCCCCTTGTCTTGCTTCATGATCGGCATTACGTCCACCACATATTTCTTGTTTATCTTGACTATCACTTTCAAGCAGCTCTCTATCAACTTTAGCAAGGATAACATCATCAGGATCTACTCCAATTAAATAGTTATGAAATATAAAATAGGCCAGCACTATGTCTATAATTGTATGAAATGAGTAATGTGGTTCCGTTCCACTTGCGATGATGGAAAATCTCTTTTTCATTACCCCGAATGCTCTTTCAATGACATTTTGAAGGGAGGCGTGATGATGGTTGAATAACTCTTTATAATTCGAGGGCCACGTATAGAATATTCTTTCAAATGGTACCACACACCTCTATATGGGGTGAGTAGTGTACTTTTTAGCATGTAACCCATATCCACCAAATAATATTTTCCTATGAAAAATGATTACATACGGTTAGAAGATATATAGTTATATTCATAAACATGGGAGTAGAACTCTACACTAATTAAACCGACCTCAAGGAATTATCATTTTGTCTTCCCTATCTAGAGCATTTTTTAAAATTCTTGAATCGGATGTTGTTCCCTCCCATCCATCTAAAACACATGTAAACTTCATGTCAAAGTCACAAGCAGACTAATATATTTTGTGTTGGCCAATCTTTTCGACCTCGATATCCGATTGCAATATCATTTGGTATCTTAACACGAATATGTGTTTCATTTATTGCTCCAATACAATCCTGTATAAATGTATATGTATGAATACTTTCATATATTATATAATAGTTAAATAAATAAATATCTTAGAAAAGTTGCATTTGTAAAATAGAATGAAGGTTTCTTACCTTGAAAAAAGGAAAAAATCTACTACTATTTCTAATATGTGGTGGAACCTCCGAACCAAGTGTTTGTTTAAGGAGTTCGCTTTCTAGGGAAATCATTGCTCGTAACACATTATGAAAATGTCGACTGATAGTTTCACTCGACCGATGAAAATAAAATACGAGCTCTCGATTTTTCCAGTTGTTACCTAAAATGTGGAGGAACTTAGCAACTTGCTCCTCTATAGTTGCTCGCCTATAGTCCTTCGGATGATCGCTTCCTCTCAACATCCGACATATGTGGGAGAAAGCTTGAGGACTCATCCGTACAATATCTCGACAAGATGTCTCACTTGAAGTTAACCTATTTAGTAATTCTTGGTGTAGATGATCTCTTGCAACACTTCCTTTCGGTATAGGTTTACGAAATACAAATGTTTAAGCATTAATTAGGTGTAATGCATGCACAAGATAACAAATTAGTTATAGAATGGCCATTCGGCATCTTCTTTCCCAATTCTCCAAGATCCGTCGATGCCGTTCTTAACATTCATTAATTTTTTTTGAATGTTTTGCAACTTTCTTAGGATCGAAATAACACCACTAGTTGATTGCATCAAGTTCTCATTCAGTGTATTACATCTTTGTTCTTCATCATGCATGTTCTCAATGACATTCATTTCCATCTATGTTAAATGCAAAATATTGTAATATTACTATGTAAACTAATGTCATAAAAACATAAATTCCTTGAAAGTAAAAAGTGCACATATGTAGCATTACATAATATAGAAACATAGATCAAATGATATATGTAGATAGATTCAGGAAAACATATAGTTTTATAATAGCCAAGGATATAAAAAACTTATCTCTCTTGATTGCAAAAGATATGTCGTATCGTAAATCAAAACCAGTTGACAACCCTCTACTCGCTATTCTCCTATCTAGCATTGCATGTTCATAAAACCAAATGAATCACCAATTCAAATGAATTTTAAAAAACTAATCCAAAGCAATCTATATTCCAAATCAAATTGACATTTACAAAACTAAATAGACAAATTGATTGTAGCTAAAATAACAACCTAAACTATGAACCAATACCATATAGAAAAAGGAAAAAAAAAACATACAAGTAAGAACCGAACAAAGAACATTAAATACTTTCAATGCAAATGCAATAATAGTATTTGAATGTGTTATTTAATAGAAAAAAAATCTTAATGACATAGCAGGTAGCTAGCTAGTGTTGGAGATGGGTGGTAATAGAATTAGGCCTTGAGATTAGAGCTAGCTAGTGTTTTGATACACATTTGCATGGAGCTAGCATCTACCAAGCATTGAAAGGAGATAGTCCAAGCTTCAATTTTACATTAATTACATTTCATCTTCTCTCTTTGAAAAAAACATCAATTACATGTTGAGGAAGAAATTATAAAGTTTTTTTCCCCATTTTTTGTGGAAAAAAAATAAATGAAGGTGCACGTGTGAGACATTGTGAATATATATTAATATCGACGGGTTGAATTGATGATTATCATTTTTAGTAATTTGGGTGGGATGTCAAAAGTATCGCTAAGTGTATTAATTAAATGGTTATTTCTATAACTTTTTTTATACAATTATCAATATATTTTTCATCAATTATAAAAAAAATTGTTAAGAATCATAATTTATTTGATGAATTTAGGAGTATCCCATATCAAATAGTATAACTGTTTAAGTTGCAAAAAATTACATGTACTGCCGCAACATGCACATCACATAAAATGACAATTCCGAATCATGTTTCTTGATAACAATAGGAAATTTCAACAAGCAAGTTACTATATCTAAGTGAGACCCATCAAGGAAGTATCACAATACAACAAAAATCATTATGTTGCTGTAACTATTGATTTCAAAATATTTTTCGAGAATGGCTTCCTTTCGCTTTGTACTCTCCTCCTTCATTCTATTGAGATCTTCCTCCTCTTGTTCAACTAATTTCATTGCAATCCTTTCTTCAAAATCATCTTGTTCATCTTCATCTCCGAAACCACATATTAAAAACATAGAAGTTAGGTCAAAAAACATGTTGGCCAAATATATATTTTCTTGAAGTTAAAAGACGTTTTGAATTGAAGTAAGCATTTCAATTATTGCATTACAGCCAACCATTTAGTTATTCATATTTTGTCCCTTTAAAAGCCTCATACACAGTTAAGCACCTTATACTTAGATGTAAAACAGGTAAATAATGAAGAGGCCAATACAATTCAACGTCGGCATATTAGAAAATCAAGTTAACACGCTATGCATTTTCTCCAGGAAAACAAAAATAAAATAAAGGAACACTTCAATGTTCCCAACACAAAACACATATATGTATTCTTGTACTCTGAAATGTGATCCAAAGAATATGTGGTAGTTCACACAAATCCAAAATTATATGTATACCGGTCATCTACCATGTACTTCCAGATTTGAATAAAAATAAGAACATTGCCTAAAGACAGGTACTTATCATTTAAATACTAAGATGAGAAACCAGAAAACTGTTGTAGAAGCATAGCATGAGACTTGGTTGGTAAGAAAATTTCGAACTTAATGCCGGTAGCTAATGCTAATGCCTAAAGACAGTACTTATCATTTAAATACTAAGATGAGGTGCCGGTAGTCGTTGTAGAAACACATATATGATTTTTGTTGTATTGTGATACTTCCTTGATGGGTCTCACTTAGATATAGTAACTTGCTTGTTGAAATTTCCTATTGTTATCAAGAAACATGATTCGGAATTGTCATTTTATGTGATGTGCATGTTGCGACGAGTACATGTAATTTTTTGCAACTTAAACAGTTATACGATTTGATATGGGATACTCCTAAATTCATCAAATAAATTATGATTCTTAACAATTTTTTTTATAATTGATGAAAAATATATTGATAATTGTATAAAAAAAGTTATAGAAATAACCATTTAATTAATACACTTAGCGATACTTTTGACATCCCACCCAAATTACTAAAAATGATAATCATCAATTCAACCCGTCGATATTAATATATATTCACAATGTCTCACACGTGCACCTTCATTTATTTTTTGTTCCATAAAAAATGAGGAAAAAAAACTTTATAATTTCTTCCTCAACATGTAATTGATGTTTTTTCAAAGAGAGAAGATGAAATGTAATTAATGTAAAATTGAAGCTTGGACTATCTCCTTTCAATGCTTGGTAGATGCTAGCTCCATGTAAATGTGTATCAAAACACTAGCTAGCTCTAATCTCAAGGCCTAATTCTATTACCACCCATCTCCAACACTAGCTAGCTACCGGCTATGTCATTATGATTTTTTTCCGTCAATAACACATTCAAATACTATTATTGCATTTGCATTGAAAGTATATAATGTTCTTTGTTCGGTTTTTGTTGTAAGTTTTTGTTTTTTTTCCTTTTTCTGTGTGGTATTTGTCAGCCAAGTATATATATATATATATATATATTTTGGTTCATAGTTTAGGTTGTTATTTTAGCTACAATCAATTTGTCTGTTTAGTTTTGTAAATGTCAATTTGATTTGTAATATAGATTGCTTTGGATTAGTTTTTTAAAATTCATTTGAATTGGTGATTCATTTGGTTTTATGAACATGTAATGCTAGATAGGAGAATAGCGAGTAGAGTGTTGTCAACTGGTTTTGATTTATGATAAGACATATCTTTTGCAATCAAGAGAGGTAAGTTTTTTATATCCTTGGCTATTATAAAACCATATGTTTTCTCGGAATCTATCTACATATATCATTTGATCTATGTTTCTATATTATGTAATGCTACATATTTGCACTTTTTACTTTCAAGCGAGTTTATGTTTTTATGACATTAGTTTAGATAATAACATTACAATATTTTGCATTTAACATAGATGGAAATGAATGTCATTGAGAACATGCATGATGAAGAACAAAGATGTAATACACTAAATGAGAACTTGATGCAATCAAATGGTAGTGTTATTTCGATCCTGAGAAAGTTGCAAAACATTCGAAAAAAATTAAGGAATGTCAAGAACGGCATCGACGGATCTTGGAGAATTGGGAAAGAAGACGCCGAATGGCCATTCTACAACTAATTTGTCATCTTGTGCATGCATTACACCTAATTAATGCTTAAGCATTTGTTGTTTGTAAACCTATACCCAAAGGAAGTGTTGCAAGAGATCATTTACGCCAAGAATTACTAAATAGGTTAACTTCAAGTGAGACGTCTCGTTGAGATATTGTACGGATGAGTCCTCAAGCTTTCTTCCACTTATGTCGGATGTTGAGAGGAAGTAGTCATCCGAAGGACTATAAGCGAGCAAGCTGTAGAGGAGCAAGTTGCTAAGTTCCTCCACATTTTAGGTCACAACTAGAAAAATCGAGAGCTCGTATTTTATTTTCATCGATCGAGTGAAACTATCAGTCGACATTTTCATAATGTGTTACGGGTAGTGATTTCCCTAGAAAGTGAACTCCTTAAACAACCACTTGGTTCGGAGGTTCCACCACATATTAGAAATAGTAGTAGATTTTTTCCTTTTTTCAAGATAAGAAAACTTCGTTCTATTTTACAAACGTAACTTTTCTAAGATATTTATTTATTTAACTATTATATAATATATGAAAGCATTCATACATATACATTTATACAGGATTGTATTGGAGCAATACATGGAACACATATTCGTGTTAAGGTACCAAATGATATTGCAATCGGATATCGAGGTCGAAAAGATTGGCCAACACAAAATGTATTAGCTGTTTGTGACTTTGACACGAAGTTTACATATGTTTTAGCTGGATGGGAGGGAACAACATATGCTTCAAGAATTTAAAAAATGCTCTAGATAGGGAAGACAAATTGATAATTCCTCGAGGTCAGTTTAATTAGTGTAGAGTTCTACTCCCGTGTTTATGAATGTAACTACATATCTTCTAATCATATGTAATCATTTTTCATAGGAAAATATTATTTGGTGGATGTGGGTTACATGCTAAAAAGTACACTACTCACCCCATATAGAGGTGTGCGGTACCATTTGAAAGAATATTCTATACGTGGCCCTCGAATTATAAGGATTTATTCAACCATCGTCACGCCTCCCTTCGAAATGTCATTGAATGAGCATTCGGGATAATGAAAAAGAGATTTCCCATCATCGCAAATGGAATGAAACCACATTACTCATTTCATACAATGACAGACATAGTGCTGGCCTGTTTTATATTGCATAACTATTTGATTGGAGTAGATCCCGATGATGCTATCCTTGCTGAAGTTGATAGAGTGCTACTTGAAAATGATAGTCAAGATAACCAAGAAATATATGGTGGATGCAATGCCGATCACGAAGCAAGAAAAGGGGCACTTTTGTGAGATTCTATAGCGATGGAAATGTGGAATGACTATGAACAAAATTTGTAGAAGTGGTCTAAACCAATTAGTTGAATGCTTTTCCTCTTATTAATATATTTTGATGTGAATTAGAATAATATGTACGTGTTATGACTTTACTGCAAGTTGATGATGTTCTTAGTTTTAACGTGTATTGTTGTGTTTTTGCTATGTATATTATACAATTATGTATGAATTATGACACTAATTCAAGTTAATAAAGTGTTTAATGTTAACATTTATGATTGTTTTTTGTGTTCTTAACGTATTTTCAAGTTGCCAAGTATATTACAAATTTGTTTAATTAAAATAGATGCTTTGTAGTATAGAAGATACGTAGGGGAAGCAACAAAAGAGTTCATAGGACGATGGTTCTACCGTAAGCAATATCTATTGGAGCACTCGAAATGGATAATGTATTAATTGATTGCATGCTTGAAGAGAAAGTCAAAGGTAATCGACCGAAGGATATTGGACAACAACGACCTTATATAACATGTTGCGGGTTCTCAAGGCTAAATTTGGGAATCACATCCAAAAGAACCATATTAAGAATGGACAAAAGACATTGAAGACAACTTTTAATGAGGTGAAAGACTTATTTCATGGTGCAAGTGGATTTGGTTGGAATCCCGAGACAAAGGCTTTTGAAGCAAGTACCGAGGTTTGGAGAGAGCTAATTCGGGTGACTATCATATATAACTTTTATGAATATATTACTTTCAAAGTATATGATAAATTACTCTTAATGTGTAGGCAAAACCGAAGCGCGAAAGTGGATGCATCATCCAATCAACAACTATGATAAATTGTATCGGATATATGGCCAAGATAGAGCTACTGGAGAGGGTTTTGCAAGTGCTAGAGAGAGGGTGATGATGTGAGAAAGGGAAGATTCATGGAGCCAATTTGATCTCAATGAGGACAATAACGTAACATCGGATAGCGAACCAAATTGGGAGAATCAAGTGCCAAGCTACAATGCAAATGTTAACTTCTATACTCTCGAGTATGTTGCTTCACCCAATTTCGAAGAAACAAACTCATCTAGAGGCACTAAACGTAAATCTCATATGGTGGAAGCAATTCAAAGTCAATATGAAATTATGTGTTTAGGAATGAAAGAAGTATCCAAAGTAATGAAGGAAGGAAATGCAATTGCGAGAGAAGTCGTTGGAAATTTTAGAAAAGGGCAATGCAATATTGGAAGAAGGAAACTTCATTGCACAAAGGTCATTGACCATTTTAGAGAGGGGACGTCAAAATGTTTTTCATGAGGATGAGATATTTACCGAGCTTGAAGCGATAGGATTGCAATGTAGCTTCCAAATGAGTGCATATCGCTTTTTGGCTCATAATGCGTCACAAGACAATTCTTTAGGTTGCGTTGTCATATAAGACTTGAATTTCTAACACGAGTGATGGCCGAAAGAAGTAGTCGATGAAAGTAAGTTAATCATACACAAGTTAGAGTATAATTTATTGCTTTTTTCAATTGGTTTAAATTTATTGAATTTGCAAACTATTCCCTTATTATTACTCAATATACACTTCGCTTCCTTGTTTTTTTTTTTTTTATTTTGCAGCTGAGCTACTTGTGTGCGTAATGAATTGGAGAAGTATAATGCAAGGGAACTTATTCGAATCACACTTGAATTTTTGTTGTATTGTGATGTTCAAGTGTATTTAGTGGCTATTATATGTGGATGTTGTCTTAAATTGTAATGACTTAACTAGAAACTCATGTAACTTGATTGTGGTAGCTGAATAAATTGATGTTAAGACTTTCATAATTATTTGTAATGTGTATGTACAACTTGATCCTATAACTTACCTAATTATATGTAGTACTTGGGATATTGGATGTAAACTTGTATTATGATGTTCATATCCTTTCTTTGTCAAATAATTTAGAGTTTCCATTTATCCATCTTTTGATCTAAGAGTTATTACTCACGTAGATGAAATGAATTTGTAATTAATTTTTTTTATCAAGCTTAATTGATAGGATTGTGGATAGTGCTTGTGAATGCATCAATTTTCATCTAAAATTTGACATCTACTAGGATTTATAATCACATAAGAAAATCAAACCCACAACTTGAGGGTGATAAACAAAAATCCAAGCTAAAAATTAGGGGCCATGATTTATTTTTGCATATTAGCCTATGACTATACATAAGAAATTGTCATCATTTCAATCCTTAACCCTTTCATATTTTCCGATATGGAACTTGGAAGACCCAACACCTCCCCTAAAGCACCAAAATTAGCTTTCAAACAGCTATAAACAAGCCTCAAAACACCAAAAACAAAGCCTCAAAACAGATCCAACACCTACCTAAAACCCCTAAACTCGGCCTTGAAACTTTCACCAATGAACTCCAAAAACTCTTACAGAGCAACCCTTTTGGATAGGTCATTTGAACCATCAAAGTAGCTCTAAAAAACACCCCCAAACGAGCTTCAAAACCACCCAAAAAACCCTAAAAAAATAGGCCTAAAACCAACCCCAAAACAAACCCAACACCTACCCAAAGCCCTCAAACTCAACCACGAAACTATTACCAACGACCCCCAAAACCCTTATAGAGCAACCCTTTTGGACGAGTCATTTGAGCCACTGAAGCAGCTCCAAAAAAAACCCCAAAATAGACCCAACACCTACCCAAAGCCCCCAAACTTAGCCACGAAACCGTTACCAATAGCCCCCAAAACCCTTACAGAGCAACCCTTGTGGACGAGTCATTTGAGCCACCGAAGTAGCTCCAAAAACACCCCCAAACCAGCTTCAAAAAAACCCCAAAAAACCCTAAAAAATAGGCCTAAAACCAACCCCAAAACAGACCCAACACCTACCCAAAGCCCCCAAACTCAGCCACGAAACTATTACCAATAGCCCCCAAAACCCTTATAGAGCAACCCCAGTGGACGAGCCATTTGAGCCACCGAAATAGTTCCAAAAACACCCCCAAACCAGCTTCAAAAATACCCAAAAAAAACCCCCAAAAACCCTAAAACAAATAGGCCTAAAACCAACCCCAAACTCAACCCTAAAGCTGTTACCAACGACCCCTAAAACCCTTACAGAGCAACCCCTTTGGACGGAGTCGTTTGAGCCATCGAAGCGACTCCAAAACATCCTCAAACCAGCTTCAAAAATACCCAAAAAAACCCCCCAAAAAAACCCTCAAACAATAGGCCTAAAACCAACCCCAAAATAGACCCAACACCTACCCAAAGCCCCCAAACTTAGCCCCGAAATTGTCACCAACGACCCCAAAAACCTTACAGAGCAACCCATTTAGACGAGTCATTTGAGCCATCGAAGTAGCTCCAAAAACATCCCCAAACCAGCTTCAAAAGCACCCCAAAAACCCTCAAATAATAGGCCTAAAACTAACCCCAAAATAGACCCAACACCTACCCAAAGCTCCCAAACTCAGCCACGAAACTATTGCCAACAACCTCCCAAAACTCTTACGGAGCAACTCCTTTGGACGAGTCATTTGAGCCACTCGAAGCAGCTCCAAAAATAGCCCCAAACAAGCTTCAAAAATACCCAAAAAAACCTTAAAAAATAAGCCTAAAACCAACCCCAAAACAGACCCAACACCTATCCAGAGCCCTTAAACTCAACCTTGAAACCGTTACCAACCGCCCCTTAAAACCCTTACAGAACAACCTCTTTGGACAAGTCATTTGAGCCACCAAAGCAGATCCAAAAACACCCCCAAACCAGCTTCAAAACCACCCAAAAAAACCCCAAAAATCCTCAAATAATAGGCCTAAAACCAACCCCAAAACAGACCCAACACCTACCCAAAGCCCTCAAACTCAGCCACGAAATTGTTACCAACAACCCCCAAAACCCTTACAGAGCAACCCTTTTGGATAGGTCATTTGAACCACCAAAGCAGCTCCAAAAACACCCCCAAACCAGCTTCAAAAAGACCCAAAAAACCCCCCCAAAAAACCCAACAAAATAGATACAAAACATCTCCGAAAACAGCCCCTCGAACACTTTTTGGAGTTACAGACAAAAGAAGAAATAAAAATTATTATTAAAAAACAAAAAAGGCTAAACATATTTTCGTCCGTTGGATTGTTGGCATCCACAACATAATGTTGTAGGTTGCATTTCATTGCGTCTTTTTTTACAGGAAAATAAGAAATAAAAGCTACTTCGGGCCTTCAAGAACTCTGCAAATTTTACAATAACTTTGGAGTGCTCACCCGAGTAATGAGTTATGCCTATCTATCCAAATATGCAATTTATCTCATTGTTTGTGATTCAATTGACTTTTCATGATTGTTCGCAATGCCACAATATATTCTTTGTTTTTTAATTGCTATATAGTGATTTTTTTATAAAAAAAACGGAGAAAATGATGGGTAAAAGCAACTAACTTATTATATGCATAGATAATAATACATGTTATACATATTTAAATTAATTTTATGTTGATAATTAATATAAATTGGCTATTGAATTAATTAATTAATAAACAATTATCGATTATTCTATGGAGATGATTCATTATCCATCTTATCATTTCGATAGATGCTACATGGTAGATTTTTATTTTATTATCATTTGTGCTATTTTCATGAAAAAAATATTCATACAAATTTATTATATGTATTTAAATATAGAAATATAATCATAGGGGTATTATAGTGAATATATAATAATACATTTTTTTCCTTCCTCTTTTTACAATTAACCAAACAAGAAAATATACTTTCTTTCCTTTCATTTATACTCTTATCTAAACAACAAATGGAAAATAATTTTCTTTCCTCTCCTTTTTCTTTCCTCTCACTTTCTTTCCTCTCTTTTCTTTCCTCCCAAGAGGAAATATCCAAACAAGGGGTAAATGTTTTGCTAGACAAAAGCATACAATGATTGAAAAGGCATAAAGAATAAAAAAGAAATAGACAAAATAAGAGTAAAGATGTATTTATACAAAACCACTAACAAAAGAAAAATGATAACATAAAATAAATTAAAGGTCAAGAAGCAAGCCACCCCATTAAATCAAGCCAAGATTGCCTAAACATTCCTGCTTGAACATGCAAAAAGGCTTTAAAAAATTGGGAAAAAAAACGCAAAAGCAACAATTGGAAAATAGCAATCCAATCCAACAACTTGTGGAAAACAACAATCCATCCAACGACTCTAGCATAAAAAGAAAAGAACATAGTGAAACAAACAATACAATTAGGAATGAATCCACAATAAGATTGGATCTTCGACTAAAGTTAAATGCACAATAACATATCATTCTCTTTTAGTGTTTTTGTTAATTTTTATTTTTTGTATTTTAATGCACTAATATTTAATTTTTTCTAATTGAATTATTATATTAACCGTCATTGACTCAATGTTGATGTGGTCTGAAATTATTAACATGGCACCGTTTTCTATACCTTTTTTGTCATCACATTAGGGAAAAAAATCAAAAAAATAAAAGCAATAATAAATAATAATAATAATAATAAATACAAATAGAAAATGAAGAGTCTCATTGAGTGGTAGATGTAGGGTAATTACAATATAAGCATATCAACTTTCAACATTTTCTCAATCATGTATATTAATTTTTTCAAAAATGTCAATCAAGTACTTCCATCAATTTTTTCGTTAAACGATGATGTGTTCGTTATCTTCAAAATATCAAATTATAAATTTTTTTCTTTTTCTCACAATAGAGTATATGAACTTTAATTTATTTTTTTTTAGATTGAGATCTTTTGTTGTAAGGAACTTTCTCCTTAAATTATTCTATCATTTTAAAATTTGACAAAGAATTAAAAAAAATTATTTTTAGTTATAAAATCTTGAACCAAACTAGTAAGGCTTGCTATTAAAAAAAAAAAATTAGGTTTTGGACGTGAAAATTAAAGGAAACACAAACATAAGATTTTTCATCGAGAAGATTCATTTGTATATTTCTTCAAATTTTACTTTTAAACCTAAATGATTTTTTTTTTAATAGCAAGCTAATTGAGTTTAGTTTGGAATTTTGGAGATAAAAAATAATTTTTTTAATCATTTTTCAAATACTAAAATAGTAAAATAATTTGAGAAGTTTCTTTTAATAAAAACGAGGATAAAATTATAATTTCATATTCAAATATGTCATCAATTAACGAAAAAAGTGATGAAAATACTTGATTGATAATTTTGAAAAAAACAATGATGTACTCGTTAACGAAAAAAAAAAATTGAAGTTCAAGTACTTGATTAAGAAAAATGATATGAAAATACTTGATTGATAATTTTAAAAAAAACAATGATGTACTCGTTAACAGAAAAAAAAATTGAGGTTCAAGTACTTGATTAAGAAAAATGATAAAATTATAATTTGATATTTTGAAGGTACTAGACACATTATCGGTTAATGAAAAAATTGATATAAATACTTGGTTGATAATTTTTAAAAAATCAATGCATTCAAATGAAAAAAAAATTAAATTTAATATATTTGATTGAGTGAAAGCTAAAAGGTTAGTATACTTATAATATAATTATTCCAACATAAATTAATGGATCTTCATATCTTTTAATGAAAATTTTATAAGGAGAGTGATTAAGCACGTGCATAACACACACAGCACCATAACTAGCTACTAATCCAATAGGAAGATACTTATTGTTGCTGGAGAGAGCAGAAAAAGAGGGGATTGAGGTGACGATGGTTATGGAGCTATTGTGTTCTTCTTTGAAGAAAATGATGATCTGCGGTGGGTACAATTTCTACTGGTGGTTTGAATGAAGGTGGGTTTTAAAAGGGTGTGGATGGTGACAGTGTTACTTGGGAAGTGGAGAGAGAAGATAGAGACAATGAAAAAAAAAAAAAAAAAACTAATGGAGGGCAGAAGAGAGATCGACTTTTTCGGTTTTGATTTTCTCTCTTAAGTAGCAATCAATTTGGGAGAAAAGAGAACCATAGTGTTAAATCTGTGACATTAGTTGTAAAAACGATTGCAATTCAAATTTATGATATCGTAAATATATTGACAAATTAATAACTACTAATAAATTTATTTTAAATTTTTAAGCTTTTAGTATTAATCAGAACATCTATATGTTGCAATTGCACATCTAGAATTGCACTATTTGTTTTCACTATATAATGATATATTTATTTTTGAAATTTTTTTGGACATACATAGGAAAATTTGACATTGTATTTCATTTTAGTCCATGATATTTCTAAAAGAAATTTTTGGTTCCTAGATGACCAAGCCCTCATGCTTGCTTCTTCTTTTTTTTTTCTTTTTCCAAATAATTTATTTTATTTCTATTATTATTAAAATGGGTGCCTCTTTTTTGTGTAATTTTATTTGTTAATAAATATAATTTATTTTTCTCTATGTGTGGTTTTTTGAATAAGCTTTTTTTTTTAATAAATAACTAATTAAAAAATAAAATTCATGTGCTTTATTTATTTATTCTTTATATAATAAAAATTATCAAAATCAATTTTATATTTGTTTTATTGTAATTTATTAACTTCAATATATTTTTTATAATTTAAGTATTTTTTATTTGACGTTGCACACTCTAATCCAATGTACAAAGTATAGTCTAGATATATATATATATATAAAAAATTAGGATTGTTGGTTTCATAAAAAATTAATTATGCATATACACACATAACACTAACTATTTACTATTATTCTTTTTAATATTCTAAAATTAGTTTCTTTCAAATAAAATATGGAAAATAATATTTTAGAAAAACCACCAAACAATTAAAATATAATTTTTTAAATAATATTATTGATTATTTTTAAATAAAATATATTTAAATTAAATGTACATATTTTTGAAAAATTAATCTTTTCATTAGCATAAAGTTTTTATATTAATTATTTTTTTATTTCTTTGATGCAATCTTATGAAAAAAATATAAAGATTTTTTAAAATTTTATATTATTTTTTATATAGATTATTACAAGTTTTTATTTAAAAATGAATACATAAGGAAGAAAAAATCGTGTTTTTTGCATATAAAATTTGTGACAAGCATAAAGAAAATAAAAAATTTTGATTGAAAATTTTGAAATTAATTTTAGAATATTATAAAAAATAGTAAATGGGATTATGTTATATATATATAGTTAATTTTCAATGAAACCAATGATCCAATTACATATATATACATATATATATATATATATATATATATATATATATATATATATATAATGACTATACATAATGGATCGAGTATTTAGTATAAATAAATAAAACATTCAAAAAAAAATTAAATTGTAAGGAATATATTGAAGTTAGTAGATCTGTGATAAAAATAATTATAAAATTGATTTTGATATATTTTGATTATATAAAAAAATAATATAATATAAGTTATCAAACTGAAATAAATATATCACTATAAGAAAATAAACAATTAGCGACATATTTGATTCCATCTCTAAACAACTATTAATTAACGACGGATTAGCGAGGAATGAGAAGAAGGTTATTTTGGCGACTATTCAATGTCAAAATAGCAAGGGACATTAATGGGAAACATAATTCCATCGCTAAAAAAGGAGGCAAAAAACACGTCACATTCGAGTGATGGATTGCGAGGAAATATCATCGTTGATGTAGCAACGAACACAACAATCCGTCGCTATTTTCATCATGGGTAAGAAACATCAACTATCTATCACTAACCATCGCAGTCCATTGCTAATTAATGACAAAATCATAGTTGGGGAATTCTCGGGGACAAAACTATATGTAGATTTGAAATTCAAATTAGCAACGGACAAAGGTATATGTCGCTAATTAGCAACAAATTAGCGATGGATTCCTCAATCCATCGCTAGTCAAGCGCATTTCTCAAACTTTCTAGAAAATTTGATGCTCATTTGAAATTCAAATCAATGATGGACATAAGTGTATGTCGCTAAGTAACGATGAAAATACTTCTATCGTTACTCTTTAAACCATATAATACTACTCGTTTCTCTTCTTCTTTCCCATTTCTCCCTTTCTCTCTCCTCCCTCTCATTGCTACCGTGCCCAACCCCCCATCACACCGTCGCATGCCACCCACTCCCTCCCCAGGCCATTCAATCGACGAGAAGTATCTTTCTCCCCAAACTCCGTCCACAGGCAATTCCTCCTCACCCTCCTTCATCTCTTTGGTAAGTTTTTCTCTCTCTAGATCTAAAATTTTTTTTTCCTTATTTACATTAATATAATTAGATATTATCTTAATTTTGTGAATTATTAGTTAGTTAATTTTTTTTTAATTTCGTTATTTATCAATTTATGTTTTTTTAATTATTAGTGTAATGTTGTTAATTGTTAGTGTTAATTTTTATGTTAATTATTAGTTTAAATTTGCTAATTATTTATTTAATTTTGTTAATTATTAGATTAATTTTATTAAGTGTTGCGGTGTGTTTGATAACCTATTTAAGTAGCTTAAAAAATTAAGTTGCAGTACTTAGTATAAAAAGTTTGTTTGATAATCTAAATAATCTCATATTTAAAATTTAAATTCAGTCAAAATCTACTTAATTAGATAAATTAAAATTTTTAATTTATTACTTTTTGATTAACACACTCAGTTGAAAGATTTTTAAATTTTTTTAAATATGACTATATAGCTCTCATATATTATTATCACCTTAGTTATACAAATCGATTGAGAAACGATCTCTACTATCCCCATTGTTGAAACAAAGAAGACCTTGAAAATGTAAAATTTTCATTTGTAATATATTTATGGACTTCAAAATTGTAGTTGGAAGGTAAGAGGGAGATGGCAACGTTGAGAGATGGTTCGTTGAGGATTGAGTCTAGGATTTGGGATTTTATGAAACATTTCGGTGTTAGTTTGGGTTGCTTGTTTTGATTCACTTGGATTGCTTGCATGTTTTTTCCTATTTAATTTTTTTTATTACATGTATTTGTGCTAGTGTTGCGCCGAGAAAGGAGAAAGGGATTTTTATAGGTTCCGAATTGGGAACATAGGGTTTTGGTGATGAAAGAGAAAAGATAGTTTTTTTTTTTACTTACACAAGCATGGTTAGGGAGAAATTTTATTTATTTATTTTCTTAACTTTACTTTCTTTTAATTTTTTTAAACTTATATATATATATATATATATATATATATGTATGTATGTATGTATGTATGTAACCTTGATTAATGATGTTAACTCACGAATGTTTTTAAAAATCATTCATGTTAAACTATTTGTTTAAAAATATGTTATGTATAAGTATAGTTTTTTGCTAATTAATTATTTTTTCTTTTAATTTTTTATTTTTCAGTTAATTTTTTTTCCACGTGGAAAATTAAAATCTAACATAGCATGCCATCCGGATTTTTTTTAACCTGCATTTAAGTCAAGTTCAACATCATGGTCAACTTCACCAAGTGTCATATTACAATTACAAGGTTAAAGTTGTCATATATGTAGTCCTAATATATTCGAGCAACAATACTTATCAAATAACCTTATTATATTCGGTACTTAATTTTCAGTAAATACCAAATAGCTTGTTAGTAACATATTCAGTTCTTAAAATTCAATACTTAACAGATTCATCATTTAATATTCACCTTTATCAAACACCACCTTAGTGATAGGTTAAATTTTATATATTTAATTTAGTTAAGATTGATTAATTGTTAAGTTATTTGTTATTAACATTTGTTAAAATTAAAATTTAGTTATGTAATTGTTATTTTAAATTTGTTAATTATTAGTTGAATTTTGTTACTTGTTAATGCTAGATTAAATTTTAATATGTAATTTTTAGGTAATGTATCTAAATTAGTTGATTAAATGTTAAGATATTTTTTATTAATTGGTTGGTTAAATTTTTTTTTAATTTATTGTTAATTTGTTATTTTTTTATTAGTTGTTAGGTTAATATTTTTAATTTGTTTGTTGTTATTTTTAAATTTAAATAATATTTAAATTCATATTAATTTGATTAGTTAGGATTAATTTAATTTAATTAATTTGACTTATGGTTAGTTAGAATATAAATACTAAAAGTAATTGTTATAGCTTAATTATTAAAAATGATGAACATTCAATTAAAAAAAGAATCCATTGTTTTTCTTTCTTTCAATTTATTTAATTTTTTAAGAAAAAATAGAAAAGAAAAATAATTTTTTTAACAAAGTAAAGTATAAACCAACATTATAGCTCTATGTGAACAAAATCAAACAAACATAAACAATTCGTCATTTTTCTTTCTTTAAATTTTTTTGTGAACCAACATTGAATTTTTTATTAACATTTTTTGACAAATAAAAAATTACAATCGTTCTTTAATCGAGCATGTTATAAATAAATATTTAATCGAACAAAAAACCTAATTTTGGTATACAAATATGAACTCCACTGAAATAAAGTTAAAATTTAATAAACATTTTATTTAGGATTAATTTAATTACATTTAGTTTAATTTATTATGAAATTAAATGGAAAAAAATAATAAACATTATATGATAAAAGGGTAAAATAATGATGACTTTTTCCAATATTAGTTGATGGGTTGTTAAATGATGACTTTTTCAAAGGATAAAATAATTTTTAGCTTTTGCTATTGAGCATCTTGAATGTATGGATAGAACTAAAATTAGGTGTCCTTATAATTATAGTAAATGTCAAAATATAAATTATGATCAGAGTTGAAATAGTAAAATATCATTTGTGTTGTAAGGTTTTTGTGCCGAGATATTATAATTGGATACATCATGGAGAATTTGAGTCCTACATGGTACTATTGATTCTAGAAGTCATTATGTTTTTAGAAATTATTATGTAGGTGAAGGTAGTTCTAGTGAACTCCAAAACCCATATCAAACTATGGTAATGGATGCATCCGGTTCATCCTTCGATTCGTCTAGCATGGAGGAGGTTCCAAATTCTAGTGCCTAGTAATTTTATGATATGATGAATGCATCATGTAAAGAGATTTGGCCTTCTTGTGATGAGCATTTGCAATTATTAATAGTTGCTCAAATGCTAAATCTAAAAGCCAAATATCATTTTTCAGAAAATCATTTTAATTATTTATGTGAGCTATTGAAAGAGTGGATGTCGACCGATAACCGTATGACAAATAACTTTTACCAAAACAAAGAAGTTGGTTAAGAGGATGGGTTTATCGGTGGAAAAAATTCCTCGTTGTCGAACGGTAGCATGATTTATTAGAAAGAAGATAGTGAATTAGATAAATACAAGTTCGTCAACATCCTCAATATCAAAGTTTCCATCAAAGATCGACAAGAGCAAAAAATTTTCTAATTAAAAAAAATACTATTTTTCCTTAACCTTACGCTTGCGGCGATTGTATACATCGAATGCCACAATTGAGCAAATGATGTGACATGACGAACATGAAGTAGATGATGTAAGAGTAATGCATCATCCCTTTGATTCTGTTACATAGAGAAGTTTCAATCGATTAATCTTCCTTTTACGGTTAAAAAAAGGAACATCGGATTAAGAGTGTATACTAATGGGTTTCAATCATTTGGTCAATTCGGTGTGCAATATTCTTTATGGTAGGTAATTGTGACTCCATATAATTTGCCACCCCGGATGTGTATGAAGGAGGAATATATGTTTCTAACATTGATTATCTTAGGTCTAACAAATCCAAAACATAAATTAGACATTTACTTATAGCCTTTCATATTTGAGTTTATATAGTTATTGAAAATGAGTGTGGTAACCTACGATGTATATCATATGTAGAATTTTTTTATTGAGAGCTATAGTTATATGGACAATTAATGACTTTCCTATATATTCAATGCTTGTTTGGTTGGAGTATTGCAAGAAAACAAGCTTATCCTTACTCGTATGAAAATTCAGGAGCTTTTTCCCTTCCAAATGAAAGGAAGACCTCGTGGTTTGACAATCACCAAAAGTTTCTTAAATTTTGTCCTCATGATCATCCATATAGAAGAAACAACAAAGCATTCATTGTGAATAAAAAGGTTGTTAGATCTAGCCCTCCTCTAATCCGATTTGGAACAAAGATGTTACATCTGATGGAACAATGGAGATTATTAAAGGTGACAAAAAATGGTGTAGATGATCATAACATTAGAATCTCTCGGATGTGTAGATGGAGGAAATGGAGTTTTTTTTGGAATTTGCCTTACTAGAGTACAAATTTAATTCGGCATAATTTAAATGTCATGAATAATAAGAAAAATGTGTTTGATAATGTTTTTAATACAATCATGAATGTGTCGGGTAAGACTAAAGACAATGCCAACTGTAGAGAAGACTTGAAACTTTTTTATAAAAGGATAGAATTAGCAAAGGATGATGCGTCTAGGAAGTATCCTAAAGCTATCTTTCCCGTATCTAACTAATAGAAAATAAAATTGCTTGACTAGATCAAACAACTCAAGTTTTCCAATGGATACATGTCCAACCTAGCTAGATGTGTTAATATGTGATATGACAAACTTTATGGGATTAAAAGTCATGATCTGTCACATGTTCATGTAAAGGTTAGTTCCAATTACATTTTAGGAGTTTTTGTTGAGAATTGTTTGGCAAGCACTTACAGAGTTGGGTTTGTTCTTTAAGTAATTGACTTTTACGAGTAATAAAGAAAGAAGATATGTTGCGACTTAATGATGCAATACCCATCATTTTATACAAACTATAACATATATTCCCACCTAGTTTTTTTGACTCCATGAAATATCTTTCAATCCATCTTTCATATGAGGCATCTATATCGGGACCTATACAATATCGATATATGTATCTATTTGAAATGTATTGAAATTGAATTTAAATATAAAATTAAATAAATTTTCAACAATCGAAGATTAAAATAATTTATATTGCAAGTATCTACGAAGCTAAAAAAAATAATGTCAAGAATAAGGTTAAAATAGAACGAATCAATATGGAATGCATATTTGATTGAAGAAGCCTTTTTGTTTTGCTCGTACTATTTCGAGCCTTGTATGCATAGTAGGCATCGAAAAGTGCCACGTCATGTTAAGTGTGATGGAGAAGAAAGTAACCACATTGAAGGGATACTATCTATATTCAAACCACAAGGTCGACTAATTGGTTGACACATAATATGAAAATTGATGCAAGTTGACCACAAAGCAACCCATCAATATATATTATTGAATTGTGAAGAAGTAAAATCTTACATTGAGTGATTTTGTCAAAATTCAATTTCTAGATCATAAATATTTAATTACCTATAATAATATTAGCAATCATAATAAACACCGACTCACGTTTGTCATTATTTTTCTTTAGTGGATTTCTTATCAAAATGCGAATGAACAATCCCTTCATGTTCGAGAATGAGCTTGATAGTCTAACCGAAACCGAGTTTACCTCCTAGTTTAGTCAATATGTAAATATTATCATTTTATTCATATTTAGTAAGTTGGTATTATTAATTAAAAGGTAACTAAACTTTTATGGGATTTGATGTTGAATTTACGGACATAAAATGCATAAGCAATTTCTATGAAAGACCAATTCTTGAAAGATCTTACACAAGGCCCATTGCTTACTATCGAGATCATACATGGGTTACTTTGTTAACGGTTATAGGTTTCAAAAACTTAAGGGATCTTTGAAAATATGATCTTTCAATAGTGGTGTCCGTATTAAAGGAATCAATTATAATACGACTAAAAATGACTATTACGGGATATTGACAAAAATTCTTGAAGTAGAATATCCTATATTACCAATCAAGATATTAGTATTGTTGAAATGTGATTGGTTCGATCCTAAATGGCAGGAAACAAAGGTTCATCCATAGTACAAACTTGTGGATGTTAACCGTATGAGAACCTTGAACAATTACAAATCATTTGTCATAGCATCATAGTCGACTCAAGTGTATTATGTTGAGTGCCCTAGCTTAATGTGCAAGAATAGAGATTGGTGGGTTGTTTGTAAAATCAAAGCTAGGTCTATGTTTGAGTTGCCTAATTCATCGATTGTCTGTCCAATAAAATGCTAAACCATTTCAACGAACGATCCAAAAATTCGACATGAATTGATAGAAGAAGTTGAGGATATTATTTTGTTAAATAATCCAACTGGATCGTTTATAGATATAGAAGTACTTATGGTTGATGAAGATGATAAGAATGAGTGTGAAAATGCATCGGATGATGAAGATGATAACTTAAATAGTGATTATGATAGTTCTAATTAAATATATGTTTATTTATTGTATTAGTAACAAATGATGCATTTTTTATTTGTTTATTTGTTACATATGGTAAATAATATCAATTTTCATAAATCTTTAAAATATTGGTCATGTATTTTGATTTTGTTGTATTTAAAATTGGTTGTTTATCAAGTAATTAAGAAATATCTAATTTTTGTGTTTTTTTATTGCTTCATACCGATAATATATTTGTTATATGTTATTTATTTGTTTAAATTTATATATTTCAATAATGACTTGTGGTTTGGGCCAACCCCTCTCACTCACTACGAGATCATGTTTCGACGATTGTGGATAAACATCACCATCCGATGGCGATCCACTAGGATCCTTTATAAGCATCGATCGAGGATCTCCGACTATAAGGCTTTTACGTGGCTCCCGTAGCCATGGAGCCAACACATCTATAGCAGCTTACGTCCATACAGGATACCTTTTTTGGATAGGTACCCTCACCGACACTAGAGGTTTCTATACCTACATTGAAGATTCTCACACCGCACCAAAGCTTCTAGCATCGACCTCATAGAGTACCTCATTCACCAGACTTATCTAACGTTCCAAATAGTTCCTAGAGCTCTTTCAATCAATGATGTATTTCGTCGCTCAAGGATGATGTGTAATTAGTTAAATTCGATGGATTAATTTTTTCATTAAATGAAATTGTTAAAATTATTTTTTTACTTATGTAGAAATATTTTGACTGGGATTCGACAATTGTAAAAAAATTTATCTAAAGAAAATTAATATTAACAATTACAAATCCTAGGAGATGCTTGTCGGAAAAGCATGGGAGCCTCGGCAAGAAAGCGCTTCCGCCACTTTATTTAAAAGTGTGTTTTGCTAGCCGAATGGCTTGCTTTTATTAGATAGGAGGTTTAAGATGCGTGAAAACAAGATTTTATGAAACCTAATCGCATGGTTCATTTAAAACAAGATTTTATGAAACCTAATCGCATGGGTCATTTAGACAAAGCATCGCAGAATCGATTATCGAAGATCGATGGCTCGGTATTGGTTCTTCTAAGCATACGAGAGGGCTCCATATTTTTGAAAGAGCACGCCCGTTGTTTGGTAAATTGCACGCTTTTTATTATTAATTACATGTTTTAGAAAATTTAAATTTTCATCTCATATTGTTTGTGATTCATTTTTTCAGGAGGCAAGATTAGGCTATGAGCCAAAGAGTTTTAAGTTGTTTCGGACGACTCACAAGCAAGCAAGATGGTTCTTTTATTGATCTCCTATCCCAACAAACAATGGTAAGTGTTTTTAAATTTTAAATTTTGTATATGCAAAGATAATCTAAAATTTATTTTAATCGTATAACGATAGGAGCTTTTTAAAGAGCTCATACAGGATGTTGTTATGATCCAACAAGCGGAAGGCATCCTAGAGCTGAGAGGTTGACAAGAATGCCATATACCTCAATGTTGTTGGGGAGAAAAAAGACGGTATATATGGTGTAGGCACGCAGGTGGTGCATTATATGTCCTAGTCTAGTAGTAGCAACTCCTCTACGTCATCGCATTATACCGACAACATAACTAACAAGAAGATTCAAAGGTAGTACAAAGAGACAAAAGAAGTGATGAAAGGGATGCAAGTCAAATAACACAAGATTCAAAACCTTGACATGGAGCAACAGAGTACCATACATAAGCTCAATTCTCAATACAAGACAATGGCCTCCATGTTGATCAAGTTGGCATAGACATCCGGGTTGCCTATAGATTCATCGATCGATCAAGACTTCATTGTTTCTCCTACCCGACCTCTTGCCCAACTTCCCACCAAGCCCCCCACCCGAGTCTTAGGAGGAGGATAGGGGCGTAGACGATCAAGATGACACTCGAGAGTGACAATTTATTTTTTTACTTGGTTTTTTTTTTCCATACATACTACTCGAATATTTTTTGTTAATATTAATTTATATTTAATTTATAATACTAAAATTATACTTTTTTTCTAATTGTTAATTAATAACTACTAAATGTTTTTTTCTAACTAGAATATTATTAATTTAAAAAAAATACAAAATGCAAAACATATTAATTTTTTTAAAAAAATAATTAGCGACGAACTAGCGATGATTTAACGGCGGCTACAATTAGCTTTGGATTTTAGCGATGGCATGTCGGTTATTAATCAACAACAGATATAACGATGAAATAGCGATGCGTAATACGATGGTTTTTGGTGACCAATATAGCAACGGAAGTTTTACTTTTAGAGATGAAAGTTTCGTCGCTATAGTGGTGACGGAATGCTTTTCGTTGTCGCTAGGTTTAGCGATGGTCATAATTTCCATCGCTATGTCATCACTAAGCTGATTTAGCAACGGATTTTTCCTAATTAGTGACAAAAAAATCCGTCGCTAATTATCTATATTTCTTGTAGTGTATTTTGTTTGGCCCGCAACATAGTGCAAGAAGTCAACTAGTTTTATCCGATTGTATGTGTTAATGTTTTTACCAAATGTCATGTTTACTTTTAAAAAAATGATTGGAAAATCATTAGAGGAGTTGAATTTAAACAATTTTTTTAAAAAATAGAAGAATGTGATAAAAAAAATTTTAAAAATATATAAAAAATGTTAAGAATAAAGACTTTCATGGGATTAATTCCATGATAGTATGAAACATCTATCCTTTATTTCTTTTTTCTTTGCTTTGCACTGGTTATGCTGGAAGAGACAAAGACATCGAAAGGCATTTATTGTTCCAACGCAGTGCAGGCACTCTAGAATGACCCATTCTTCTCAGATAAATTAAGTATATATTGTCCACATACAGAGAAGGTGAAGGAAATTAAACTACCATATTTTTGGAATCTAAAACCTTGGAGTTATATGGACTTGCAACGGATTCTTCATCAGTACCACTGCCCGCTCTAACTTCTCAGCCAAATCAACATCATCTCCATCTACAGCTTTCCACTTGTATTTCCAAATCAAATTAGCCACAAAATATTCCAAATGAAACATTGCTAAACGATAAGCAGGACAAATTCTCCTCCCTGCACCAAATGGCATCATTTTAATCTCTCTACTGCCTGTAATATCAAGTTCTTGGCTTCCAATATTCAAAATCCTATCAGGCTTGAATGCCATAGGATCCTCCCATACCTTTGGATCCAACCCCATCTCAGCAACCATAAAATTGATGCTTCCATTCTTGGGCATCAAATATTCATCCAAAACAACATCTTGCGTCACTGCATGCGGTGCCACAAAATGCCCAGGAGGATGCCGCCTCAGGCCTTCCGAAATCACTGCTTTCAGATACGAAATCTTTTGCAAATCACTTTCTTCTACCTCTTCCTTTCCATTTCCCACAACCCCTTTAATCTCCATGAATAACTTTTCTTGTATTTGTGGGTACTTAACCAAATTAGCCACGATCCATTCCAAGGCAGTTGAAGTAGTATCAGTTCCTGCATTAAGAAACTCGTTGCATAAATTAGCAATTTCATCCTCATTTAGTTCTCTTTTCTCGTCAGGAAATTCCAGAGCCAATAATGTATCAATGTAGGATACAGCATGCTCATATTCTTTGGTGCTTTTACTACTTTTGCTTGTTTGCTCCTCTCGCACCTTCTTTCTTGCTCGTATCAATGGAATCGATACATCCTGTCGGCTTTTATTGAGCTGAAAGAATTCCTCCCAGCGTCTACGCAGCACGATCTTTGTCAGTCTTGGCCAAAAATTGAGTATATTAAACTTATGGGAATTATAAAACGCTCGCTGCTGAACTTCCTTTATTAGTTTTATCTGAATATCATTAACACTATCACCATAACACATTACGCTCAAAAGAAAAAACATGGCATATTGAAAGTGATCCCTAACATGAACTGGATGACCAGATCCAGCCTGGGACTCGAGGCGATTCCTAAGAATCTGTAGCACCCTCCAGCGCGAATGAGAGTAAGATTTCACACTGGAAGGGTGGAGCATATTTTCTGTAAGGTTACGGCCGTAGGAGACGCCAAGTCGGGCCATAGAAAGAAAGACTAACATTTCTCTGATTGCTACTAACAACATTTTGAGTAGCAGAAGTTGGTGGACGGTCTGCAAAAATGGCACCATTTTTTATTAAGGCCTTGTGAGCGAGCGAACGATCACCTATAAAGATGGCAGGGCGAGTGCCAAAGTAGATCGTTACAATTGGACCTAACTTGGCATGGAGGGATTTGAGGATGGATAGCATACTAGAGGAAGACATCCGGAGCCATACGAAGCTGCTGATTATTGGAAAGGGTCGAGGACCTGGAGGAAGTTTGTGGTGAGGGGGGTTCTTGTTGATAAAGCACAGCCGCCTGAAAATGAATTTGATGAGGGCAGAGATGGAGAGGGATAGGAAGGTAGAAATGAGGATGAGGAACCAGGTCCCCATGTTGAAATGGAGAAAGTGGGTGATTATAGGCAATCCGAAGAGGGTAGATTTGCAGTATATAAACAAGCAGGATATGGCGCTAGTTAATGATGTATTTGGTCCCTATATTTTTCTTTTTTCATTCCTATTTTGCTAAAGCGTGACTCGTGAGGAAGGCTTTTATTTTTTAGAAAAATAAGAAACAAGAAGAAGAAAACAACAAAAATACGACATAAACAAAATACAACGAGATAATCGAAATGACAACACGTGATCAACACCAATTTCAATACAAAATTAATTTATTATAACTATAACAATTCCTATATTGCTATTTCCAAACGCAGTTTTAACTCCTATTGTTAGTACGTAATTTTTCTAAAACTCTTACAGCAGGTATAGCATGATTTTAAGCGGTTTGTTCATAATAATATAAATTATATATAATCTTATTGAGAGATTTTATTAAATAGTTTAAATTTTAGAATTAAGACGGTCATTTAATATAATATTAAAATTTTAATGATTAAATAGTCATAAATTTGAATCTTATTATTTTTATTTTTTAATTAAAATTAAAAAATTAATTATAAAATAGTTGTGGGTCTGTATAATTTTCAAACTGAAAAACTTTTTATCTAAAGAAATGTATTAGAAAGTAATATAAATAGTTTAAATTTTTTAGTTAAGATGAATTTTTGAAAGTTGCTTTATTATTTAGAGATGGAATTGCAGGAGAGACATCAAAAAATTATATTATTCATTATAAATATAACAAGAATTGATCCATTTTGGGAATACCTTGTTGTCTGCACTCTAATGATCGGATACCGTTGACATCATAATTAAGTTCAAAGCAATGTGATTAGGTGCTTAATTTTTTATAATTTTATTTTTTTATGGTTTAAATAGATAATTAGCTATTAAAAAAAATTCTCATCACATCCGTGATTCTGTATTAACAATTTTTTCTTGATTATTAAAGGCAAATGAGCCTTATTCCAGCCACATTCTATTTCTAACATCTTACTATATTATTATGTTGTATTGTGCGACTCTTTTGATTTCATGGTTCTTATGATGACATGCCATTCAAAAAAATAATATTCAGACGCATTTCCAAACAAAAAAGTCAAGCATTTTTCATCACAAAATCAATGGTACGAATATTAAGTGTCATGATCTATTTATAACCTTTTGTTTTATAAAATTCTCTTAAAAAATCTAAAAAAGAAAAAAAAATAGTTTGCAGTTTCTATGATTTTTGTAAATTTTAGTTATTTTTATAATTTTTATTTAATTTATGTTTTTACTATTTTTAAAAACACTAAAAATTTTAATTTTAATTTTTTTCATATTTTTTTGGTATTTTTATAATATGAAAGTTTACATTATTAGTTAACAACGTTTTTTAAATTCATTTAATTTATTTTTTATGTTAAAGAAAATACTAAAAACATCTTTAGAATATATATTAAAAAACATAAAGCAATAAAATCAATATAAAAGAATTCAAATATAAAAGTTAGATAGTTTTGTGACCACTATCTAACCAATTAATTTTTATTTTTTTATTTTTTGCTAAAAAGTCTTTAATAATTAAAAGAGAAAATCATTTCCTCTTTTTTTATCCAACCATTGATTTCCGACTATTTGCTACTCAATTTTTAATTTTTTGTTTATTTTGGTGCTCGAACTCACCCGAGATCCAATTTTACCGATGTGTTCGGCGAAACCTGTCACATGGCAATCAAAAAATATCATGTGACAATTAACTTTAGACACGCTAGCAATCCATACTCTTGATTGCTTGTGGACACTAAAATAGAAAAAAAAATATTAAAGATTGAGCACCTAAATAAATAAAAAAATTAATGGTTGGGCATCCAAAACATAGTTTTCTCATACTAAATGTCTCTCCTTTTACTCTAATCTATCCTTTCTTCATTATAAATAAATTTCATGCATTTTTTTTTCATAATCTTTATATTTGTGCGATCTCTCAAAACTTTTCTTTAAACATTGAAAATCATATAATTCTAATTCTCAAGAAAATCAGTAATTACATGCAAGCATATTTTATTATTATGCTAATTGCACAAACAATGTTAACAATGCATTCATTTCTTATCCCGCTTCATATTTTACTTATTAATTCTATTATTATCGTTATTGCTACTAAAAATATTGCACTTGTAACACCCAAATAAAAAAGCTTGATCATTAAATTTATTTATATTGATTTTATTCCATCCGAGCCTACTATAGATTTATTCATATTGCTCAACAAGTTATTGGCCACCAAAAAGCTTAATTATGTCATCCATGATATGTTAGTCAATCTTCTCTTTAGATGTAGGGAAAAAAATTTATTCTTCATAAATTTCTCCATTGATCAACCATTTGTTTCACAAATAACAATCATAATTGGACCTTATATGTCTTTTGTTTTTCTAAATTATATATATAACGCTAAATTTATTTAGACAGACTAAAAGGATTTCAAATTTTCAAAACATAATTTTTAACTAATACTAAAAAAATGTCTTCGATAAGTAGAAAACACCATGAGCATTATATAGACAATATTTATTGGTAATGCAATAAATATTAAGTGAAAATTGTTGGACAAATTTTGCGATCTCGAGATGATAAAAATTTTTAGAAAAATACATTTCATATGCCTAACCATTGATTTTTTTTCGTTTAGGTGTCCAATCTTTAATTTTTTTTTTCCTAATTGAGAGACCGCAAGCACCAAAGAATATGGAATGTTAACGTGTCCGGAGCTAACTACCACATGACGAGTCTCATCGAATATGTCAATAAAATTAGATCTCGGATGACTTTAGATATCAAAATAAACAAAAAAAAAAAATTTAAAGTTTGGGTAGTAAATCATTAGAAATCAATGGTTTGACTCTAAAACAAAAAACAATCAAAAGTTGGGCATAAAAAATAGTTTTTTTCTAATTAAAACAAGTACAAAAGAACCCATAACATATGATGTATGGCTTTGATTCCATCCAGCTCAAATTCAAAATAAATGAAAAGGATTTCATAAGTTGTTGTTTTGTCAATTGGGATTTTATCAATTTGTTTTTTTTTTTTTTTCCTGTCTTTAACTATGTATGCAAGGAATGGGAATGGGAATTTGAGTAATCCAAATGGAACAGTACTGTGATTTTCACTATCATGGTTAAAGGATTGCCATTGGTAATCGAATATGACTTCCCAAATTCCATTGGATGGTGTTCCTTTTCTCGGCCATTTCCATGAAATTAGAAGACAACTTTCAACTATTTTGTACTAGTAGATTTTTCAAGTTTTTGCAGGAGCATCCATACAGTCATGGAGGAATTTGCATTTCATACATACTCTGTGTAACCTTTTCCCCGTTTGGTTTTATGTTCATAAAAAAGAAAATCCTTTCTTGACTTTATAGTTATTTTTAATTTAAAAAAACATTCATTTTTTCAGATAATAATTTGATGTTTTAAGAAATTCTTTATTTTTTTATTATAGATTTAACTAGCTGGATACTTGCGTTACTCTGCTATCGAGTAATCATTATATGCGTAGAGTCAACAATTCACATGATACAATGTGGATAGAAGTCTTGTTTAAGGTGATTAACATAAGTCAAATCTATTTATTGAGTGAAATAGTTTAATTTATATATATTTATTAACAAAATAATCAATAATATTAGCATAAAAAGCTGTATTTCAATAATTGAGAGGTATTTTCAAAATATTATTTTAATTATTTTATTTGAAAAATATTGAATTTAGAACATGAAAAATAAAATAAAATAAAAACAAATAATTGGTATTATGTGTGCAATACATATTTAACTTTCAACAAAACTAATGATTCAATCCGAATGCTTTTGGGATGGTGGCATTTAGAAGTTGCTCCTAATATTATGCTTTGGTGTATCATAAGAAGTTAATGCATGACTGCAAGTTGTGTTTTTAATCTGTAGTGTTCTGTTCAGCCTCTAGCTATGCCTTTAATCTCTATTTATATGTTCTGTTAGTGTGCGCTAGTGAGTTTGCTGATTTTAATCAGAAGCTTTTATTGACGCGAACTTTGTGTGTTGCAAAAAATTTGAGCAGCAGCCCTCTTTGTGGGATTATGAGATTATGACTCCATTTGCTGTTCACTATTCTAACTATGGTGTGTTTGCGTCTCTGTTTTTTTCAATCACAAATATTTGGCTAATTTTTCTGCTTTAGCATGTCAGAGAGTAGTGCATTGTAATCAGAATTTAGCAAAAAGGTGGATGTTGTTCTTTATTTTTTTTGTTTTTAATTTGTTAGTGTTCCGCTCAGTCTCTGGTTGTGTTGTTAGTTTCTGCTTATATGTTCTGTTAGTGTGCACCATTGAGTTTGCTGATTTTAATCAGAAGCTTTTCTTGTTAAATTTGAGCAGCACCCCTCTTTGCGTATTATGAGATTATGGCTCAATTTGCTTTTCCAACTAAGGCGTGTTCGCATCTATGATTTTTTAATCACAAATATGTGGCTAGTTATTCTGCTTTAGCGAGTGGAGAGTGCATTGTGATTGGAATTTAACAAGAAGGTTGATGTTGTTGTATATTTTTTGTTTTAGTTTGGAATGCCATGATTGAATGCTGTAGTTTCTACTTAAATGAGCATGCTTATCAGCAGATGATGGAGGAGACCTTGTGAACTAGTCAGCATGTTGCTAACTTGTTGGTACTGTTATTGAAGGATCGATATTTCCTTTTGATTGTTCAATGGATTGTCTGCAAGCAATATTCATGAGATATTTCAGCTTTTTCAGAGTGTTAGTTGTTTGATGTTGGTATGGATTCCAGTATGTATATATGCGCAGGAAGCAAGACTTCTTCTTTTTATTCCTATGCTATTGATAAGGGATAAAGCGTTGTTGTGTTTAAACCGCACATTAAGATCATTGAGCCAATCTCTTCTAAAATGGGAAATAACTAAATGAAAAATTTATTGGATTTCGTGTGTCTTTTATCAGATTTGCAGCAGTAAAAATGGGTTGTCGACACTAATCATTTGTGAATGTCTGTTGATAACTGAAGAACTGACATGCTTAAGATCCAACTATTTTTAAGCTCTGCTTCATGTTATTCCTATTTGTTTTGAACGAGAAACTGGTATTCCGATTTATTTGCTTGACTGGTCAGGCTATTGGCCTCGTTTGACAAATGGACAAAATTCCATCAGATCAAAACCCATAAGGTTGTTTCGTCAAGTTTAGTCATGGAAGAAAACACTGCTAATCTACCTACTTGACATTTGAATGCTACATTAGGAATGCAAGAGGAGAAGAAAGACCAACATTGCACTATTTGATGTGGAATTTCAGCCGATAATAATTGAATTATGTTACAATATATAGGTTCATAGATATAATGAAGAAATTCCTGTGAGGTCGCAACTACCACTTACGTAAAATTATAACCAAACATCGTGGGAGATAAGGTATAAAAGAATATGCTGTAGAAAATCAATCGAATCACCACAACTAAAACCTACTCATATTTTGTACTGGTTTCCGACTTCTTATCGTCTGGAATGCAAGACGACCAATAAATTGGCAAGAGTGTGCAGACAGCCTGTATTAGAAGGGCCTGAGGAAATCCTGAAAAATCACTACCAGTTACTCCAAGAAATGATGAAAGGGCAACTCCAAGGTATCCACTCACTATGAATGAAAGGGCAGTAGCAGAAGCCACAAGTGCCATCAGGGATCCTTCGCATCCTGAAGGGCAGAGCTGTGCTATTAAAATATTGAATGGTAGGATCTTAAAGAAGAATAGCACCTCCAAAAGGCCTGAGAAGACTGTAACATACAATGAATCTGGCACACCCATACTCTGATAAACTCCCTTCACAAACAGCACATCAGAGAGCATGAATACTGCCATCACTCCCTGAATGGCTGCAATTAATTTTTTTGATGGAACTGACTTTAAATAACAGTTGTAGATGACGCTCCACAGAAGCATTGCTGCCTGCCCAAAAACTTTAGAGATCCCCAACACAGATGAATCGATGTTCAGATGTTGTGTTTGGTAAAAGAACATGGTTCCTGTTAGTGCTGGAATTATGGCATTTGATGCTGCCAACCATGCTATTGAGTAAGCAATCTCAGGTTTCTGTAATGCAACTGAGAGCTCTGAGAGCTGTTTTCGAATTCCAACTCTGGATGAACTTTTGGGGAGGTTAAGTGAGCTTTCACGGACGGTAATTGTAATAAAAAATTGCAGAGCAACAGTAAGGCCAAAAAAGAGGAACATAGCTTGGGGAGCATATCTGGTAATGGCAACACCACCAAGCAGGTTTCCCAGGACACCACCAGCAGAGGAAGCAATCCAGACAAATGATTGAAGCTCGCCTGAGGAAGATGACGGAGAATTTTTAGGAGACGTAGCGGGCAGCTTTCCTATCTCTGCAACGATGGCATCATTTGCAACCTCGGCTAATGAAGCACCAAGATTACTAAGGAGGAGACATAGGCTCAAGGTGAAGATTGAGATGCCTGATGAAGAGAGGATTGCTATAGCTAGCCATGAAACTGCCTGCAGAAAAGCTGCAATAACAGGTGAGTGAACATGTTATGGAGCAATTTGAGTTATATCATAAAAGAGATAAAACAGAACCATGCATATTTTTACAGAATCATATCCATCAGTTCTCCATGCTATCAAACTTTTTCCTTACAGGCAAATTAGAGAGAGATTTTAGATCCAATTCATAATTTCTCTGTTTCCAAGCTATCTTTGTCAAACGATATATAATTTGTGTCATGAGCAAATGTGTCAGGATAAATTATTGTGAAGGTGGCAGCTGGAATGATTCAAATAGATAAACATGCGTAGAAGGAATATTACAAGCTGATACAATTTGAAGAAGCGATGAGATAATATCCCTGAAAGTCAAAAACAGATTCAAGCAGTATCATCCTGCATAACTGATTTAGAAATCCAAATGACACCAAGAAGGGTTGTTTATTGAAACTTAAGATAAATATGTGCTTTGCCCGTCTGCCCTTACTGACAAGAAAAGTAGTTCAAGGTAATAAGATCCAACCATCATTTCTCGACACGCAAGTCATCTTTATCGAGGAATATAGAACTTATCCAATGAGTGAAAGACACAGGATAAAGTCATCATGACAGCAGTTTCGTTACAATGAAAACATCTCGTACACATTGAACTAAACCTAGGAAACATCCTTAATTCTTTTTATATTTTAAATATAAAGAAGGAAATTTGCCAATTAAATTCTGAAAACAACCACCATTGGAACTCCTTTTACAATCCCGGATAAATCCTGCATTGGACCTCCAAAAACCTTTCGTTCATCAAAAGACTCAAACTTTAACATATTTTAATCAGATCAAGAAAAGGCTGAAAAATATTAACTGCACACGTGCTGCCTTTACTTTGATCCCAGGTAAGTTCTGGAAGCAAATAAAATAAAACCAAAAAAGTGAAACACAATTCAATTCAGCAAATCCATGAACAGGAAAAGGAACAAGAAAAAAGAAGCTTGAGTGGTTGTGATTAATTCACTTACCACCGATGGCAATATAAGGAATGCGGTGCTGGCCAGAAATGTAAACAGCATCAGAAACGACACCATAGATAGGCTTACCAACCATGGGAAGATTAGCAGAGTTTTGAAGGAGCTGAAGAGTAGAAGGGTCCACATTAAGGCCATCTTTCAAGAAAAAGTTTATGGCCAGCCATGGAAAACACCTGAACCCTTGTACCCAAAATCCCAAACCCAGTATCCTCCTCATCAGGTTCGGGTCCATGCCACTAGTGAAGAAGAAAATGGAGAAGATATTTATTCTTTTCTTTCTTTTCTTTCTATTTTGAAATTTTGAGTTCAAGAAAGCTGTAATTTTTGGAGGTTTTTCTTTTCCGTTCTTAGAATTTTGTGGGTTATCTATGTGTTTATAAAGCACGCAAAGAGGTTTGGGAGGGACACGTGTGACTGTGTCTGTCTCTCTCTTTTTTTTTTTCTTTTTTCTTTTTTGTCTTAAGAATAATATAATAAAAAACATTTGATCTTGCTGCCGGGTGTCACTGCTCATTGGGATGTGGATCTGTCAGGAATATCGTCAAAAGAAAAGGGTTTCTTTCGGCAAAAAGTCATGGAAATGATCCGGCCGGTGTCATGAGGCCCTTTTCCTTCCAACCTTTATTACTACTTGAAAATTTCATTAGATAAAAGATGGAGTAAATTATAAATTAATCCCCTCATTTTGAGGAATGAATTAACGAAAATTTTTTATTTTAAAAATTAATTATTTAATTTTTTATTATTAAATTTTTATTAGATCTATCAAATTAACACCTAATATGTATAATACTCTTTAACATATATGAATTCATTTATGAGGATATATTTTGATATTTGGGAGAGAAAAGAAATGAAAATTAATAATGTGAGAAGTAGAAGTTTGAGCAGGTAAATGAAGGTTTGTTTTTGTGTCTGAGAAGAGAAAAAAAATAATAATAAAAAATTGTGTGAAGTAGAGAAATAATGCATAAAAAATAATAACTTAGAAAAATTGTAGTTGTGAGGACACTGTATCACAACTCTAGTTGAAAACTAATGAAAAGATTAAATTTTTGACATAATTAAAACGTTAATGATTAAATAGTAAGTTTTTAAAACGAAAAGAACTAATTAATTGATTTCTTAAAATGAGATGAACTAATTTATAATTTACTCTTAAAAGATATTACTCCATAAAAACTACATTAACAAATGTGCAAAAATAAGATGTACTAGCATTTGATTCAGAATAAATTACAATAATAATTTCAAGGGAATGATTTTACAAGAACCATCCAAAAATAAAAAAAATAAAAAATTACAAAGTCAATCTTCTTAAGGGAATCAAAAAACTTATAAAACATCTAATCTTATTGAAACTTTGTTTTTGTAAGTAATTGGATATTTAAGAAATTAATAAAATTTTCTTAAAAAATAAAATAATTGATTATAATCTTCGATATTTATCCTAAATTGTTAGGCCCTTTGATATAAAAACCATGTCAACCACGGGCAAATATACACATATATCTTGATTTATTAAAAAATAATGGTTGTGTGCAAAGTCATTTGAATTAACAGATATTCAATTTCTTAACCCTTTCAATCTCTATAGGACTTGAGATTAGAATCCTTATAGTTAATTTTATTTTATTTTTTCATAAGGAGTAAATTATAAATTATTCCCTCTCATTTTGAGAAACCAATCAATAAATCCTTTTTGTTTTAAAAACTAATCATTTACTCTCACACATTTAATTATATGAATAATTTAGTTTTTTCATTAGTTTTTTATTAAATTAATAATTTTTTCTCAAATTATTATTCTTTTATTGCCTTATTTCTCTCATCAAGACAATTTGAAAATAAAAAATACTAGTCTCCCTAAAAACTAATAAAATGATTAAGTTATTCAAAAATTAAAACGTAAAAGGTTAAATAATTATTTTTTTAAAAAAGGACTAATTAACTTGTTTCTCTAAACAAGAGGGACTAATTTATAATTTACCGTATAAAAGGGAGGACGGTAGAATATCCTTCACGTGGTCACGCGAGGCCAGATCTAAGTCAGGAATTTTCTAGCACTTTATTTTTATTATAAAAGGAGGAAAGTTGAATATTCTTGTGATGTAGAAATCGGATATTCAGTTACAAACTTAGTTTATAATTTCCTGTTTAGAAGTTAGGATCATTTTCTTTTTAAAATGATTATTGAAACTATTTATATCGTTATTAACGAAGAAAATGTTATAAAATTGGAATTTAACAAACATTAATAAAGATGCACATTAATAAACATTTTTGCAAAAATTATAAGGGTAAACAACTAAATCATATATATATATTAAAAGTAAATTAAGCATGTTATACGACTTAAAGCTTTTTGTTTTTCAATCAAACGCATTTTGCTAACAAACTTTATCAATAATCGAAAAAATTGATTGAAATAATAAATAAAAATCCAAAACATTATTTATGAAATATAATATATACAATTATAAAAATAAAGATAAATTAAAAACTCATGTTATTATATAAGAACACATTGACTTATTCACTCAAACTATGAATTATTATGTTATATCAGTATCTTTTATTTATATTTTCAAAAATACCTTTTTTAAAAAATAAAAAAAATGCATTTAGACAATCATGTATAAAATAAATTTTAATTAAAAGTATTTAAAAAAATACACCAGTGCAGCACTTTGAAACAAATATAAATAGAATTGTAAAAGAACTCTTTAAGACGGAGGGGTAATTTTTTTTTCTTTCTTTTTTTGAATTTGTTTGATAATTTCAATAAATATTTTCTATACTAAAAAATAGGGCGAAAAAAACTGCAGAAAGTATAGAAAATCAAAAAACATATATTACTTGATTATACAATTTACTTAATATTGTTAGTAAAATTATTAAAAAATCCAATTAAACAAATTGATTCAATACAAGAACTCTAATTAACACTTAAATCAATACAGGAATATGATTAATCAATTGCTTGTAATTCCAGTATGGTACGGATCAAACATAACTTTCATTCCAAAGAAGAAAAGCACGTTTCTGACAAATTAATTATCCAACATCTAATGGTAACATTCAGAAGATGCCATATACAGTAAAGGCAGTAGCAAATGCATCAACCATCAAGATGGAAAAAAGAACAAAATGGGACACAAAAAACTTTCAAAAATCTTCATCTAATGTATTGTTCTTTTATTGCAAAATCAACGACAATCTAACACCGAGCTATCATAGCAAATATTTCTCAACAACAGTCCGGCCAAACTTCTCTTGAACATCCTTTGGAGTTTCAATCTGGAAATAGCAAAAGATAAAACAGTGAACACAAACCCAGAGAGAGAGAGAGAGAGAGAGGTCAATGATCTAGGCAGAATGGATTACTTACTGCATTCAGAGCTTTAAAAAGAGCCTTAACGGTGTTATGAGGATTCCTAGAGCCAATAACCTACAAAAACGGTCGAGCTTTCAATTAAAACTCCAGAGTATAGGAGGTGTGATAGTGACTCAGATTTGGCTACTGAGCTCTTTACCTTAGATTTAACATTTTTGAAACCAGCTAAATTCAAAATAGCTTTGACAGTTTTTCCTGCTTTCATGCCTGAGCTAGTTGAGGCTGGCCACAGATACACCTACGGGACAGATAAAAAAAATAATAATAATAATAAAAAGAGGAAAAGGGACCAACTTGAGAGAGGGTAGGAAAAATGAGAGAGACGGGGAAAAGCAAACCTTGGTTTTCTTGTACTCTGTTTTTACTGCATGTGCAACTGTGTGCTCCTCATGGCGCTCTACATAATGGAGATTCTGGAAGCATTTCTCATGTGCCTGTTTGTTCAATAAAATTAGTTCATTGTTCAAAATATCTCAGACACATAATGGAATGCATTGACAACTCAGGCTAGTAAAACTAAATAGAAAACACTCGCAATTTGCAACAGAAAGTCAATTTCTAAAATGCAGTGCAACAAATTTCCACATACTGTGAGACAATGGGAAGAAAATACAGCAACTACCAAAAACAAATTCAGACAGAAGAAAATGAGAAAAAAGAACTGGCAGTAGTTACCACCCTTACATAATGAAATCGATGACTCCTTGCACAATTTTTGGAAACCAGCCACAACTTGTGGTTTAAAAAGAGGACACTTGAGAAATATCGGATCCATATCCCTAGTCACCAGGTTAGATAAATGACTATAGCCTTTTGAAGAGGGTTAAAGGGGCAACAAAATAAAATGGAATCAGAACTGCATGATTTCCTCAGCAGCCAGGTTTAATGGCAGAATGAGGGGCCAAGGTGAAAAGAAACCATAAAAAATGGTTAGGCCACACAAGATGAATGAGTTCAATACAAGATAACCTCAATGAAAGGATAGCTAGATGGGTGAAATATTGAAGCATATTACTCAGTCAAGGGAAAAGAGAATAAATTACTTCACCATTAAAAAACAATATTATTAAAGGCCAAAAGAATCTTTTCTTAGGCAAGTAAAAGAAAAATACAGATCAAATTTATCAACAAGAACTGATAACTAAAAAGTGCTATGGTACGTGGAGAATTGGAGATCTTCATTGCCATTTACTGGCAGAGGCTTACTCCCTCGGAGAGCTTATCCAAATTTTCATTACTAAACAAAAATAACAGGAATTCCAAAACAGACACAAATTAACAAGAAATTTTGAAGAAAGAGGAGGGCAGATCAAAGTAACACTCCTGCCTGATTGACAATGACTCACGAACACAACCAAGAGTATCAATGTTAAGATAGAAAAGGTAAACCTCGTGACAATCCTGAAATGCTAAAATATGAATACTGTGGCAATGAGAATAGCACGCAACTGTCTAACTAAAACACATTTTGGCTGTACACACGCACGCATGCACACAGAGAATATTCTGTTTGATTGCTCAAAAAATGAGTTGCAACAGTAATCCTCCACAATGGACAGCAAGCATCTTTAATCTATCATCAACAGAGAAGGCATTGTCACAACAAAAGGACTAAAAATGTATGCTACAGATACTTTTTATGTTTCTCATACAATTATACCCCTCTTCTATGCCAATGTCAGTGGTGAGAGAAAGAAAGCCTAGGAGTAGCCAAGAGGCATCATATATTACTCCACAATGAAAAATATTGTACATGTCAAGGAGCATCCAAGCTCATAAGTATATCAAAAACATCCGTCATTACACCACCTTCATGGACATCAATTATTCTATGTTTTGTGTCATAATGATGCAGAAGCTCGCAATCATAGCAACATTTAAAGTATTCAGATCAAAATCTGATTTATGATAAGTACACAGAATGTGCTGGGAAAAAAGATAGCATGCAGAGTCTAGCAATAATGTGTGCCATGTAACAATAATAATAATAATAATAATCGCTTTAAATAAAATAACAACAGTATGAATTACCTTCCGCATAGCAACAGGGACTTTTGGACCTTTAGCTTTAGCAAAACCAACAACACCATTATAGTTCCCACAAGCTAATATAGCAGTGAACTTGACCACTCGCCCTCCCTGGGTCATACAAAAATTTCAGTAATAATTCTACATAGACTGCTCATAAATCAAAGGACTACAACGCTAAGGCAGTGATACCTTGGTAGCTTTACAAGTTCGATTCACATCTATCACTTTGACATCAAAACCCTGTCAATATTCAATAACAACTCAGGTCACATATGGTGTATAAAACTGACAACAGTACCAAATAAATACAGAAAGATGCAAACACAAAATTAGTGTCGTGAAGCATGATCAATACGATGCCAAAAGAGGTAAAGCAACAGACATAGAAATCTCATTGCAAATAAATCAGCCTAGATACTCAAGGACAAGGCAACCACGATGCACGATGTACATAAATATGAACTTATACTCGCAGGGCTGCCATCTTCATGCAAAAACCTAAACACACAATCTCTGACGCATTCACAACCAAAGAGGTTAATGGTTAAAATTGATGGAGACATAGCTCAAGAAGCAAGAAAAAGGGGCACCTAGCAGTAGAAAGCAAGTACTTACTTTCCTGTACATTGGTGTTCTTTTCTTTTCTGTCAAAGAATTTCTCTCCTCCGCAAGATTTTTGATCTCCTGCTCAAGAACCTTTCCCTTCTTTCCAAAAGTATGATCCAAGTCCGCTAACTTCTCTTCCAGTAACTTGTCTATCTCATTCAGCTTCTGCAGCAGTATATCATCCCTCTCCTTCATGTCATCAAACTCCTCCTCGTCGCCATCATCCTCATGTTGTCCTTTTTTATGTTGCTTTCCAAATCCAGCATGTTTTACAGCACGATTATTTGGTCTCCAACCTGCATCAATAACTCCAAAATTGGCAGGATTATTAGGATCGTAAGCTTCCTTCCACTTCAGCAATCTCATTGCCCTGTTTAATTTCTGTTGAAGGATAAATTTATCCTTTCCTTCTGCTACCTTCAAACGATTAATCAAATCCCCCATCACCCTATGCTCCGGAAGAATTCGCAAATGTTTTTGCTCATAATTGTCAACTTTCTCCATCCATTTGAATGCCTCATCAAGTGTCTCTGTCAATTAAAAAACATTAATCAAAACCATCAAAACAACACTTAACAACCAACATAACAACAGCCCATTTTATATCCACAATAGCATCATTTAAATAACAAATCGAATATCAAAAGCAACAATTTTATCACATACCAGCTCCAACAAATTTCTTGAGTAACTCTTCATGTCCTTTTAACTTCTTCTGAAAAGCTCTCTGTCTTTTTTCAGCATCATCATCATCATCATCACTGTCAGAATCAGTAGGTTCATACTCATAAATTTCCGGCTGACCTACATCCTTCAGTATCTTTTTCTCTAATTTTTCTATCAATGGACCCACACCCAAGTAATCTTCTTCATCTTCTGCGTCAATGTCTTTAGTGTCGAGTCCCAATCGCTTTCTAGCCTCTCTTTCCTTCTGTTTCTCGCGCTCTAGTTCAACCAGAAGATCCTTGACTACATTGAAGGAGGCAGAAGCGGAAGTTGAGAAATAGGCTTTGGAGAAATGGAAGAATGAGGGTGTTTGGGTACTGGGAAAGTTAGGGAAAGTCAAGATTTTCCGGGAAAATTGGGGTATCTTAGGTTTCCTAGGTTTTTTAAGGGACTGATAGAGGAGTAAGCGAGACCATGACTTGGGGTTCATTTGTTTTTCCTTTTAGGTGTTCGTTATTGAATCATTTGAAAGAGCAAGAAGAGAACGAGAGAGAAACGGAGAGGGAACAAGAGAAAATTCTCTCTGCTAGGGTTTTACTACTTTATTTCTAAACCCTTAGAGGGCCAAGGCCCAATAGGGTCCATAAGGGTAAGTGATCTTTCTTCCTTAGACCATAGTGGGCCAAGTCTTTTGGAGGTAAAGAATTTTCTATCTGGAAATAAGAGGGCTTTAGCTAGCATTTGTCCCTCCCAATATTCTTCAAATTGTTTCAATCAAATCCCTATATTTTATTTTTTTATTCTGTGACGCCCATATGACAATGAGAGGTTTCTTTTTTTCTTTTTTCTTTTTTTACTATGAGAGGAATTTTTTTCAATAAAATTGAAGAATAAATGATTGGAAATTGTCCATATCTAGTAAAAAATATATAAATAATAAAAATAATTCTAAATTTTAGTAAATAGAAAAAAAATAGTTCTTTGATTTTCATAGAATGAAATAAAAAACTATCAAACACAACTATAAGACAAAAATAAAATAAAACCCAAAATTTTATTCATGATTAGTACATCACACCAATTTTATTTAGCCTAAAGATTAATATATATTAGGATTTATTTTTTCTTTTCATGAAATATTATACGTTAAATATAGTAAAATAACACAAATTTTGTATTTTTGTATATTTAACATAATAAAAGCAACACAATAATAAATACTTAACATAATAAATAAAAAAGTTATTTTTTATTATCTTTTCCTTTTAATTTATTTTTAAGATTATTCTATTAATATTTTTACATATTTTAATTATAAATAGATTTATGTCAATCATTTATTGGATTAATATTATTGATTAACGATCAATTCGAATTAAAGAATCATATTATAAACAGTGCACAATATATCCAGACTCAATCAAATCAAAATAATTCTAAAAATGCACAAAGAAATGTAGATAAAATTCGAATTAGTATTGATAGTTACTTTTCGAATATTATAAAAAAAAATTTATATTGTTACTCTATTGAAAAAGTTGGTGCAACTTTGTATTGACAGTAACATTTGAAAATTTTCAACCGAGGGGTAAGTGGAACACTTTTGAAACTATAAGGGTAGAAATCTAGTTTACAAAACCAAAAAAAAAAAAAAAAATATGAAAAGGTAAAATTAGGACCTAAGGAGATAATGACTTGTAACGGTGTCGTTTTTTGGCTTCCTCAAGTTCTTCTTCCTGCTGAGATTTCTCAGTCTCCCAGTCAAAACTCAAAACAGAGAGACATGAAAGCTCTCTGACACAACAAGAAGAAAGCAAACACTCCAAACCTTTCAGTTTCCTTAAAATCCTCGAAGACAAGAAGATTCTTCTTCAATTATGGTAAAACATTTCAAGTACTATCAAACAAGAGCTTTCCTCTCAAAATCTTTCACTTTCCTACCAACCAAACACTCAAAACCTCTCCCCAAAATCCTTCCCTTTCACCATATTCACACAGCTTCCTTCTCACCAACAAAAGCCCATCTTCATGCTTCCTTTTTTTGCACTCTTATACACCTGTACTTGACTTGTGGCAGACTTTCCAAAGCAACAGAAAGTTTCTTTGACATGAGAAGAATTCACCATATCGTTCCCACTCTGCCCTTATGGAACCACCTTATATACCAGTTCAATGCCACTGGCTTGGTTTCTCAGGTATGGGACCTTTATACTGAGATGTTATCTTCTGGGGTTTTGCCTAATGTTTTCACTCATAATGTATTGGTACATGCTTGGTGCAAAATGGGTCATTTGAATCTGGCTTTAAATTTGATTAGAAATGTTGATATTGATGTTGATACTGTAACATATAATACTGTTATTTGGGGGTTTTGTCAGCAAGATTTGCCTAATCAGGGTTTTGGGTTTTTGTCAATAATGGTAAAGAAAGACACATTCTTTGATTCTTTCACTTGTAATATATTGGTTAAAGGTTTCTGTAGAATTGGGTTGGTTAAGTATGGAGAGTGGGTTATGGATAATTTGGTTAATGGTGGGATTTGTAAGGATGTTGTAAGTTTTAATACATTGATTGATGGATATTGCAAAGTTGGTGAAATAAGTTATGCATTTGAGTTGATGGAAAGAATGAGGAAAGAAGGTGTGTTTCCTGATATTGTTACTTACAATACTTTGATCAATGGGTGCTGCAAAAGAGGTGATTTTGACAAAGCTAAGAGTCTAATTGATGAGATTTTGAGGTTTAGGAAGAAGAAAGATAGTTCTTTTGGAAAAATGGATGATGTCAATGACGACAATGGTAACATGAATTTGGAACCAAATCTTGTTACACACACCACAGTTATAAGTGCTTACTGTAAGCAGCATGGACTCAGCGAAGGGCTTGCACTGTACGAAGAAATGATTTCGGATGGATTCTTGCCTGATGTAGTTACTTATAGTTCCATTATAAATGGTCTTTGCAAACGTGAAATGTTGACAGAAGCAAAGGCACTTTTAAGGGAGATGGACAAGATGGGTGTGAATCCCAATCATGTTGTTTATGCTACTCTCATTGATTCATTATTTAAAGCAGGGAGTGCTTGGGAAGCTTTTATCTATCAAAGTCAAATGATAGTCCGTGGAGTTGCGGTTGATTTGATGGTGTGCACCACACTGATTGATGGACTTTTCAAGGCTGGCAAGTCTGATGAGGCTGAGGCCATGTTTTGTACGCTTTCAAAGTTCAATTTTATTCCAAATAACATTACATATACAGCAATGATTGATGGGCGCTGCAAGCTAGAAGACATGGATGGTGCAGAGTCTCTGTTGCAAGAAATGGAGGAGAAACACATTGCTCCAAACATCATCACCTATTCTTCTATAATAAATGGCTATACAAAGAAAGGAATGTTTGATGAAGCTGTTCATATTATGAAAAAGATGGAGGATCAAAATATCATGCCAAATGCTTATATTTATGCTACACTAATAGATGGCCATTTTAAGGCCGGTAAACCAGGGGCTGCTGTTGATCTTTATAATGAAATGAAATTGAACGGATTGGAGGGGAACAGTTTTATAGTTGATGCCTTTGTGAACAACTTGAAAAGGGGTAGAAAGATGGAGGAAGCTGAGGGATTATGTAAAGATATGATGTCCAAGGGCTTGTTGCTTGACCGTGTTAACTACACATCTCTGATGGATGGTTTCTTCAAGGTAGGAAGGGAGTCAGCTGCACTGAGCATGGTTGAAGAAATGAGCAAGACAGGCATTACACTTGATGTTGTTGCATATAATGTGCTAATTAATGGTCTCTTGAGGCTTGGCAAATATGATGCACAATCTGTTTATTCTGGAATGAGAGGGTTGGGTTTGGCTCCTAATTGTGCTACATACAACACCATGATTAATGCATATTGCAAGCAGAGAAAACTGGAAAATGCCATTAAGCTTTGGAATGAGATGAAGGCTCATTCAGTAATGCCAAATTCAATTACTTTTAATATTCTGGTCATAGGGCTTTCTAAAGCTGGTGAGACTGAAAGAGCAATGGATGTGTTGAATGAAATGTTGCTTTGGGGAATTCACCCTAATGCAACCATTCACAGAGCTCTACTAAATGCCTGTTCAAAATGTAAAAGGGCTGACACAATTTTGCAAATGCATAAGCGACTTGTTGGGATGGGACTCAAAGCCAATCAAGAAGTTTATAATAGCCTCATCACAGTTTTATGCAGCCTTGGTATGACAAAAAGGGCCACTTCAATATTAAACGACATGACTAAAGAGGGAATCTCCGCAGATACCATTACTTACAATGCCTTCATACATGGACATTTTATAAGCAGTCACATTGAGAAGGCTCTTGCCACATACACTCAGATGTTAAATGAAGGACTTTCCCCGGGTATGGGAACTTACAATCTCCTTCTGGGTGGTCTCTTAGCAGCAGGTTTGATGGGTAAGGTAGATGAAATACTTGGTAAAATGAAGGAAGGAGGCTTAGATCCTGATGCTTCTCTATATGATACTCTAATCTCCGGCCATGGTAAGATTGGAAAGAAGAAGGAAGCTATAAAATTTTACTGTGAAATGGTTGCTAAAGGCCTTGTTCCCAAGACTAGCACCTATAATGTGCTTATTAAGGATTTTTCCAAGGCAGGAAAGATGGATCAGGCTAGAGAGCTTCTGAATGAGATGCAAGTGAGAAGGGTGCCTCCTAATTCTTCCACTTACAACATACTAATATGTGGCTGCTGCAATTTATCAACACGACCAGGACTGAACAGGATAGCAAAGAAGACATGCAGGACTGAGGCAAGAACATTATTTGCAGAGATGAATGAGAAAGGGTTCATCCCATGTGATAATACTCTAGCTTGTATCAGCTCTACTTTTGCTAGACCTGGAATGGTGGCTGATGCGGAGAATATGTTGAAGGACATGTACAAAAGAAAAAAAAGTTAGTATTGGGGTGAAAGTAAAAGACAGGAAAGGCCACGTTCTGGGATAGCCAGCTTTGCAATACCATTGAAAATCTTTAGTACTGCTGCTATTGCAACACAGAATCATGGATTGCTCTCGCTTAAATCTTCAGATGAAGAACTGGTATTGATTTCTCATAATGACTTGTAGTTATTTCTATTTTCTTGATTAAAAATCCTGCTTTTTTGCAACGGGGTTGTGGTATTGACCATGAACAATCGTCTCTTCACTTTTCCTGGTCTGTTTTTTTCTTGATGGAGACAAAAGATGGGTGAATGGTGTTAAGGATTCATTTTCAGAAGTTGACTTGTTTTTACGAATTGGAAAATACTTTGGATACATCAATCAAAAGTCAATTTGCAGCACATGAGAGAACAATGAGCTTTCTTTTATGTGTTTTCTTCCACTCCCAGTGCATCATAATTTATTTTGATAGATTGTTAATTTTAGCCTTTTTGTGATTGGACTTTGATATTTTCTTCTCTTCATGTCTATGAATAAATTTTTTTTTTTTTTTTTACTCATTGACAATATTTAGGAAGTCATTAATTCTGGATCTGACAAAAATCAGAGTATGCTGTGTATTTTGTCTGTTTTAGGCAATCAATTCCCATGGACACGCTTTTAATAATATTTCTTTTAAACCATGGCTCACATTCAGTGATATTATTCCTGAAATTGCAGAATTGGTATGCTAATATCGTAGTTCGTGGCATCTGAAGAGTTGGAGCTGACAGATGAAGAGAGAAAGGCATTACACTACCAGTTTGCACTTGAAAGCAAACAAAGAAGTCAGTGCATCCTTCTGAAATGGGAAAATATTCATGCTATGCATGGGCGATGGATGAGCAATATCATCATTCTACGCATGGGCGATGGATGCTTTGCTAGATTATAAGAGCTTCTGGGTGGATCTCTCAATGCAGCTTCCAGGTGACAAAGGATTAATTTTGTTGCTTCATCATTCAGAAAATGCTCCCCGTGTTCTCTTAAATCTTAATATTAACCTGAGCAGCATGCCTGACTGATAGCACGATGACGCCAAAGGTATAATTTGCAAAAGCAAGATTTTTTTAGTTTCTGATGTGAAAGCGTTTATATCAGTCTTGCATGTGAAATTACTGCTGTTATCATCTTATAATATAACTTTTCTTTCTTCAGGTATCATCAACAAGTTCACAAAGAAGTTCTGTGCATTGTAATTATCAATTGGGCTAACTATCATCTTAATGTGTAACTTTTCTTTCTTCAGGTATCATCGGCAAGCTCAAAGACAAGTTTCGTGTGTTGTAATTATCACTTGTGCACCATTCGATCTCATGTAGAGTTCTTGAGAACATGCAATAAGATGGGAGGTGGTTTGATCTTTTCACGTAAGAAGCAGAAACTCTGTTGTTCGTTTGGTTTCTTTATATTCTGAAAGTGGAACGTGATGGTGCATCTGAGATATGATACTTTAATGCCATATCTTATTTATTATTCTTCTTTGCAATCTCTCCATTTTTAGGTTGATGCCTCTTCTTTAGACAGTTTTTGCAACTTTATGAGTCATCACAATGAGAACGTTTAACTTCTAGTTATTTGTAACGCACAAGGATTCATCTGGTAAATAGAAACCCATAAATTTTGACTCCAAAGTTGAATAGGATTACATATAAAGACCCAAAAATATTACCAGACCCATTTCACATCGGATACTAAAGTTTAGCCCTATACCTATAGGGATGCAAATTAATAAAATAAAATTGATTTGTGTAATTAAAGAAAACCTTATTAAAGTACACCGCTACATTCTAAGTTGTCACCCAAATGACTGTAAATATATGTCTTGATGATTACTCAATAAGACTCCAAAACATGCTAAATTATTGCTGCCTCGTTTTGTTATTGACTCCTTGTTACGGAGCTGCTTGGTCATGTCATTTTTTGCAAGATATGGAAATTGTGCTGTTTAACTGCTATAAGTACCTTTCTATTTGAACCCAGTAGTTGAAAAGAATATCTTCTTTTTTTCTTTTTTTTTTAAATCAGGCAACATAGTTGGTTACTGGGTGCTCGAGTCAAATGGTTTTTATTGAGGATCATAAAGATAATTCATTGAAAGAAAAAAAAAAACATGCTTCACTCCTAACTCCCAAATTGACTAGCTATATTACAAATAAATGAATAGCAACTCCAACTCTTCTATTTTGTGGGCTGCATCAAGGCCATCAAAATCTCATTGTTGGCAATTCTTTTCTTTTATTCAGCTATTTGTCTACCATGCTGATAATCTCCTATACAATGTACTGTCGCAATTATACGATAATGTTCAACAGCTTCGTTTGCAAAGTTGAAGTAAGCGGTGCATCAGAATAAAGCAACTTGAAAGAAAAGCACTTGCCTGGACCTGTCAAGGTTTACCTTTTACCCTCCTTTCCATTGAAGTTTTTGCGTCATGCCCTTTATACGATGATGGCTTATCTTTCATTCCACGTAAGAATATAGCAGGCTCCTTCTAATGCCAATGAACTAGAACCCTCCTTGAATATGTTAATATGTTTGTATGAATAAATTAATTAATAAATGAATATTAAATTGAAGCAAGGAATGAAAATGAATACTTATTTAAAGTAATGAATTGAAAATTATGCTTATGCAGAGAATGAATTAATGCATACATAATTATTATAGAAGATTAAGCAATTAATTGAAAAATGAATGAATGAATGAATTAGAGGTTTAAGACATTAATTGTTATGGTTATGTAATAACCTAGGAGTGTAATTGTAACAATTAAAAGTTTGGGTACTTAATTGAAATAATTAAGAAACTTTAGGGATCATAATTACTCTAGAAAATGTCTAGAATAAGGGCTAGATTGTGAGAAATTGAAATGTTACATATTGAAATTAGAGGGATTGATTGTATTGATTAAAAGTTTAGGAGTCAAAATGTAAATTTTGATAAATTAAGGAACCAACTAAATTCAGGTGGAAATGATCATTTCCAGCCAGAATTAGGCTGGAAAATGAAAAGGAAGAAAGGTCAAATAAATTTGGCAATGTGAGGAAATAAGTAGGAGAAGTTAAAAAGGAAAGAAAAATGGAGAAAAGTCTAGAAAAAGGCATCAAATACATGAACTTAGGATGAAGCCAAGTGTACTACACTTGGTCGAATCCCAAGGAAATTCTTGTCTATAAATATGGCAAGAAGGGAAGGAACACGAGGATAGAAAAATAGAGAATTCAAGGAAACACTAAGGAAATTCAAGCTCCTCCAAGTAAAACTACACCAAACCACCACCCAAAATCATTTAAACTAAACATCCTAAAATCAACCTAAAACAATCTAGGAGAATCAAATAAAAAATGAGGAAAAACTTGGAATTGGGTCGAAAGTTGGAGAGGAAAAGAGGAGGAAGAAGTTCAAGCCAAAAAGGATGAGAATTTGGCTAGCAACAAGTGAAGTAAATGTAGTCCTCACTACACCACAAGAATAAGTTATTTTGGTGCTTAATTGTTGATGGTTTAAAGTTTTATTGATTATGGATTGATGTTTGATTATTGAAGTTGTTATGAAATTGTTTGATTGTTAGTTTAGGTATCCAAGATCCAACTCTGTTTGGATGATTTGATGTATTATATTATTGCATTTCAAATTAATAAAAAAAATCTTTCTATCAACTCTTTTTATTTATAATTTGATAGAATTAGATAAAAATCCATATGATATGCATTACATTCATAATTGATCAACAAATATGAGACAAATATCAATGCACATAAATAATATCATTAAATACCTCAAATCATAGCATTGTCAAGATTGGATATTGATAATATGCGGTAAAAGTTATGAGTGTCATGCTCTTGCTAAAAGATATAGTAGTAGAAGATCTCACACTTATCGAGCATGGTGATACCAAAGCAAGCACGCAAGTGAATAATGTTAGAGAACATATCACCTGGATGTGACTCACCATAAGAATCCATTTGGTATAATCTATGAGAATCTCATACGAAATAGGTACAAGTAGTCATTTGACTTGAAGTCATTACGGTTATCTCATTAAAGGATTGATGTACTTTGACATTTGTTTCGATGGGCTCGGTAAAGAGCTGCATGTGAGCGATTCATTTGGTGTATCGAAATCTAATAGAGATGGGTGGATAACTAAGATAGGGCATATCATTTCTTATATGCTAAAGGAGTTTTCATATTGTACTTTGATGAATGTCCGTTTAAGAATCTATGGCCACGGTGGAAGTATACCAATAGAGCATAGTTGATTTAATTGAGAGCTAAAATATTTGGAGATTGAAGAAAACTTATGTGATCATAATCAAACCGAGAATAAACCAAGTTTGAGATCACACTATGATAAATTAAAATTAGGACTAAATTATATGAAAACCATTCTTGTGAAAGGTTATTATGAATTAAGTAATCCTTATAGATAATTGAATAATTCCTAAGATCGATGAATTAAGATATTTGTATGCCTAATTATTGATTCATGCATACTTTGATTGTTTGGAACATGTTTATGGTTGAAATTATGTGTTACATATTCTTTTGACTTGTTAAGTATGGATGAGTAAAGTAAAGGAATGAATTTGAATGAAAGGAAAGGTGATGAATTAATTTATATTTATATGTTTATAAATGAATGAATGATGTTATGATTGATTTATGCCTGTTTAGTTGTCATTGTTTGAATTGCTATATTCTATTAAGTATATGTTTTTCATGATGAATAATGTTTGTTTGATGCATTATTGTACTTATGCATGCTTTAGTTAATTTGTACATATCATGTTTAAAAGGATTGTTTACAAGTACTTTCATTTACTAAGCATGCATATTTGAGGCAAAAGGTAAGGCAATGCATTTCATTTAAATGCATTTGCACATCATTATCATGAAAAGGAAAAAAGATTTTTTTACTTCGTGATTTTGATGAAAAGAAAAAAAAATGGATTTTTTTAAAAAGGAAATGGCTAGACATCTTCGAGAGGAAAAGAAAAAGAAAAAGGAAATGACATTATTATGCGAAAGGAATGATCAACCTCTCAGTGAGGAAAAAAAATAGAAAAAAAAAGGAAAAGGGAAAGGAAATGTCATTTAAATTTATTCTTTTCAAAAGGAAAGAATGAGAAAAAAAGAAAGATGTCTAGTGCTTTTTATGATTTTTTACAAATTGCATATTTTAAAAAAGGACCGATTATTTATACAATCGAGTAGAATGTGCTTAAAAAGGAAAATGAATTTCAAAAGACAAGAAAAGGATTTTTAAATGCATCACATACATTGCATGCATGGATTACACTTACCGAGCATCACTCATATTTCTTGTATGTAGGTATATAAAATGCTAGGTGAATATCGTTGCTTGAGGAGGAGAAACTACTTGCCGATATGTGTACTTAATTATTAGTAGTGAGTGAGAGACCTTTCTTTCTCTTTTGTTATGTTTTGGGGCTTGAATATGATATGTAAAATATGGTATAACTTACCTTAAATATTAGACGGAATATGTATATTTAATCTTAGTCAATTGGTAACTCTGATGATATTCATGAATTGATAAACAAGTTTAAAATGAAGTAGGTAGAGTAATGAATTAAGGAATTGATTGGAAGTCAACTGGATGTAATAATTGAAGAATTGAATTGATTTAATAAGTAAGAAACTAATTGGCAAGAAGTACTGCAAGTTAAATGGTAAGGAATAAATTCAATGGTTAAGAAATGAATTTGATGGTTAAAGGAATAAATTGAATTTAATAGATAAAGATTAATTGAATTTAATGGAATAGAATTAATCATTGTTGACGTCGACCATTGTGAGGAGCGGACAAGGAGTCACCACCTAGCTAATTGGGGAGAATTAGAAAACCCTAAATATACTTGGTCTACATAGATATCCGGATAAGGGTTCGGTTACATATGGGAAAGATATGACATCACCACATCCCGTCCTACCTAAGGTAGGTTGCGTTGTTTGCCTATGAACATAAAAATATAGTTTTTATTATGTTATGCTTCTATAACTTTTTAAATGATTTTATTTTATAAAAATATGAAACATGATAGTTCGGATGTAAAATATGATAGTTTAGGAGTTCGAGTCGGTCCAGAGGCCAATACCTCTACCTAAAGAGGAAAAACGGAGGAGGTTGAAATTTCAACCAAACATTAGTGAACATGACCTATTATCAATAAACATGTGAGTTTCTAAAGATGGATAACCTTTTATTGACATGAGTAGTAAGTCGTCGATGACTTTATTCATATAAGTGGAAAGTCATTGACGACTTTGAGTCATGGATTTAAGAAGTTACGACAACTTCATCACGAAGTGAAAAGCCATCGACAACTTTATGTCACTCGAGCGAGTAACAAATGATCAATTTAGAAGCCATCGATGACTTCATCACACAAATGGAAAGCCTTTGACGGCTTTGTTCCAAGCAAGCATGCAATAAATAAAGTAATTTCGAGACTGTTGATGGCTTACTTCACATAAATAGAAAGCCACCAACAACTTTATTTAAATAGAATAAACACATTTTAGATAAGTACATGGTAACTAAGTTAATTTTCAAAACCATTGACGACTTTCTCACATAGGCAAGAAGCGGTGACATCTTTTATTTAAATGGAACATACGACGGACAATAATTACAACCATTCACAATGCAACATATTCATAATTATTTCAACATGACCCATATGAATTTAGAGGTTACCCGAGCGTCAAGATGTTCTCTTTTGAATCAATTTATTTTCTTCGATCTTGATGAATACCGATTGTTTTAATCGATCAAGAATGAGAAAATAACTACGCAAACATTAAGAAGGTCTGTTATATAGTGACTAAAATGCTATTAATCAATTATAAAATGACCAAAATGCCTTTGAAAGTGAAATGACCAAAGCTGCTTATGTGTTATAAAATTATAAAAATGCCACTTAAATGTCAAAAGTCGATTGCCAGTGATTGTTCATCTTTCGATGGTCCTTCGATCATATGGACCACCCCGGGTTGTAAAGGAGGTTTGCTACAAGTTCAATGGTGGTGGTGGATGTCGGTAACGACATTGGAGGAAGAAGATCGGAGCCCTCGAAGTTTCGAGTTGAATCTTCCTTATTTCGACCAAATCTTCCTTTCTATGGATGATGATTTCGGACATTTTTCTAGGTTTTAAGGATGTCGAGCAACTCATGAGACCATGAGGAGGATTTCTATAATGGTTAGGACTTTGGATTTGTTTTAGATCGATCAATTTTTAAAGGTTCTTCTCAACGGGTCTTTTTCAATTAGCTCATTTTTCGATGATGTTAGGTCGAGACTTCAAAATGGAAATGCTCATGGGAGTTGGAGGACCAAGTACGTGGTGGTGGAGCTTGGAGACTCAATCAGAATTAAGAGATATAAAAAGGGCTTTTAACGGGTCGAGTCGTGATGGTTTAAGCTTTAATTTCTTTTTCTTCGTCATCGATTCCTCCTCTAGCCGAGTGGGGATAGGTCAATCTAATGACGAGCTATATGTGGGTGATGGTGATTGGGGTCAAAACCAATCAAAAAGTGGTCAATTTGAAGGAGAAACATTCGGCTACACAAACGGTTAAACGAGTCTAGTACTTGGATTAGGTCATGTTTGGTCGCTTTTTTTTTTAGTTTTCAATTTTTTTTTTTTTGACTTTTTGTATGGTGTTTTTTTTTTTTTTTTTGTGGGTGGAGGAGGGTGGTTAGATGGTATGGAGAGTTTTGTGTTGGTTGGTTTGATTAAAGAAGAGGGTGATGATGTTTTTTGATGGAGGAAGATGGCTTGAATGATGGAAAAATGAGAGTTTATAGGTTTTTGTGTAAGAAAACTTACACGACCAGCTAGAGAGTGGAGAGAAAGTTGTTGGAAATTTGAGAGAGGTGAAGGCTTTCTTTATGTGGAGAGAAAAGTAAGGTTTTATAGGTAGGAGTTAGGGTTTTTGCAATAAAAATTTATTCTAGTTTTCGATTTCTCCTATAATTTGTCGGATTGAGCATAATTTCGGTGTTTGACATTTAACGGCACCCAAATTATGATTAATCAAGTCCTTTTCTAAAATTTTCTCTCTAATTACGTCCTTTTTAAAAAAAATTTAAGGCTTTTATTATATGTGTGTGTGTGTATATATATATTTTGTCTTTAACCGAGGCTTATCTCCAAACTTTTTTAATTATTTTTTTAATTAGCCCTCCCTTATTCTTAAAATTAATCGATCTAATTATTTCGATTGTTTTGATTTTTTTTTTTTGGTTTTATTTTGGTTTTATCATTTTTTATATTTTTGTAATAAACAAATAAAGAAGTAAAATGAGAGCAAAAATTGGATGCTAACAATTGCTATGTTTTCAATTAATTGGAACCAAATAATCTTTTAAATGGTCTAATCCATAATTAAAGGTCTAGATAGACTTAATTGGTTTATTTGAATTAATTAATTGTATTTTCAATCTAGGAATTTTTTTTATATTAAAATGCAAGTATTAATAATTCAAGGTACATGTGATCTTAATTGTTTAAGATTAAATGAATATTTCCAATTAAATTGATTATATTATAATTAGAATGCTTTGAAAATGGAAATAATGGGTATTTATTTTACTAAATTAAATTGATTATTTTTTATATTGAATATTTCTATTTTTAAATTTAATCTGAATTTTTAGGATTATTTCGGAAAAATAAAAAACATAGAATAGTTTAATTTAACCTAAGATATTTTAATTAATTGACTAAAATGAATTTTATGAGTGTGAGTTTGGCTTAAATTTAGAACCTAATATGCCTACATATTTCACTTATGCGGTAATATTATTATGTTGTATTGAATTTATTTTGAGAATTTTTATACCTAAGTTTTAATTAATGTAGGACCTAATAAATCTTAATTATGAGGGATCTTTTTTGAAATTTTTCATTTTGTTAGTTGATTTGTAATGTTAAGGAATGAGGTTTGTTGTCTTGCATTTATTACACTTAGAATAAGGTTTTACACATATCAAGATCCTATACAATTCGAATTTTTTTAATTGACACCTCAATTTTTTTCTCTACAATTTAAGTGTTATACTCTTAATTTTTTATTTTTTAGAACCTAATATACCATAGCAACACACGACAAGGTTTACCCAATGATAGATTAACATGTGGCAAAATGGACCCAAATTGATTTTTAACAAAAATTAAAAAAATTGATGGATTTTTAACCATTTAAGAAATAATAAACCTAAAAATAGTTTATGAAAATAGCAATCTACCCTTACCCACTAAACCTAAAAAATCCCCAAATTCCCCACTCTCATTCGTTTCAGTTTTTTTGCTCGTTGCTTCTCTCTTTCCTCTACCTCGATTGCAATCAACCCTAATTTCTCTTTCTTCTTTCCTAATTTTGCAAAACCTAAACCTTAATCGTCATTCCCCATCATTTTCGAATCCTTAATCTCTCAATTATAAACCTTAATCCTCATTCCCTCTTAACCTTTCCACTCTCTTTCTCCTTCATTGCATTTTCTAATCCCTAATTCTTAAATCACAATTCTAGAATAGAATGACTTTATCATCAACATCATCTTTACGTTCCAAGCATTCATTGATTAGTGCTCTTAGTGATGAAGAATTACATCAAAATGAGAAAGAACCTACAATTTTGTGTTGTTGTGGCATGAAAACAAGTAAGACAATGTATTGGAGTGATAGGCACCTAGGTGTAGAGTATTATGTTTGTACACTTCAATTCAAAGCTAAAGGCGAGAAAAGATGTTGGGTGTGATTTTAAAGTGTAGTTCTAGGATGAGTTAGATGGCGAGCTAAAAATATTGTTTTGGGTTTGTAAAATTGCCAACAAGAAATACATTGAGAACTTAAAATTAATTTCGAGAGAATGTCAAATTGAATGAAGAAATTACTATATTAGAAGTGAATGAAATATTGTTGATTGAATTGGAGGCCAGTAAGAACTAAGAACAATACTTACAATGAGCAAACATAGAAGGAGAAAGATGTTCTACTACCGAAGATTAAAGATTTGAAGTTAAGTTATGTTGATTTAATGTTGTTTAAATCTAGAATTAGTAGAGTTCTCAAGCTATATTATACGATGATTGTCATTATGATTGTAAAATTTTAGGTTTGATTATATGAAAAAGACAACGAGTTCTTTTCCTTATGAATTTATTTTGAAAAGTAGTACTGTAAGTTTTAGATAGAGGCAACGTTGGAACTCTTTTTATATTTTAAGGGTGTTTAACTAGTGATGGTGTTATTATAGTTAAAGCGCATTCTTCATGTCATTGCTTTTTGCCTTTATGCATCTCAACTATCTTGATGATCGGTTACAAGTAATCCATTGTATGAAAAAGACCTCGAGCGAGTCTTTCTTTAAGGCTAGAAATCTCCGTAACTTGAAGCTTTTTCTCTACATCCTTTCTTGTTTTTTCATGGACAAGGTAAATAACTTATCATTTCTCCTGTTCTTTGGTCTATTTTTAAGTCACTATATGATAATATAAAGTTTGTAGTATGCAAGTTTGTAATGTCACATTCCCTTTGTGTATAAAAATTCCTCATTTTCTATTGCCCATACAATGAAATAGACAATAACATTGATTATCTAGCTTGAAAATAACATATCATTTCTCTTTTCTTGGCGGTAACACTCGAAAGAACTCTAGCTTGAAGCATGATTTCAAATTTTATGTCATCTGAATAATTTTCAATCTTACATAGAACATCATAAGCTGAAAAATTGCATTTCATTATCAACTCATGACATATTACATGTTCTTTAGCAACATCTAAAAAGTTATGACACATTACATGTTTTTTAACAACATCCAAAAAGTTAATGATACTAGCTAATATTAGATGCTCTTTTTCCTAATACTTGCTCTTGTGATTCTCATGCATTAGGAATTTTATCTAGTGACCATCTTTTTTTTTTTCAAAACTTCCAGCAACCTTCTTCTTGTTATTCTACCATGTTTTATTAGCATCATTCTTTTTCTTCTTTTGACTTTGTACATCCTCCTCTTTCTTCTAAATGCCCTTGTTATTAATAGGTCCATCATCATTTTTTTTCATATTCGAAGATGCAACTCCAATATTTTGCTTTTCCTTCCTCTAAAACCAAACAAAAAATTTTAAATAAACAAATAATTGGCTCCACCATAACATAATCAATTCCAAAATCAATTTGATTTTTAATTAAAAAAATGAAATTATCATTTATACCGACCAATAGTGACGACTTCTACCATAATAGAACCAATTTCATCAAAAGCGAGCTCCAACATTCGCTTTCCTTTCCTCTAATACCAAATAAACAATAAATATAAACAATTTTTGGAATTAAATTGAAGCAAAAAAACTATAAAAACTTAGAAAAATAATTATTTATACCCGACCAATAGTGATAGGCTTCATTAGAACAAAAGTAATTCCAAAAACAAATTCACCAACCTTTTCTTTCTTCCTCGCCCTTATTACTCACAAACATATCCTCATTCCTTTTCCTCTTGTCGGATGAAGCAACTCCAGCCTTCTCGCTTTCCTTTCTTCCAATACCATACAAACAAACAAATATAAAAAATGCACCATAATTAAATTAAAGCAAAAAGACAATAAAAATAATATGTGTACCTAAATACTTATGATAGTTTCTACCATAAAAGAACCGAAGTCCGAAATAGGATGATTTATACCTTCTTCAACCTTAACATTTGCAAAACCACCATCATCAACCTTCACATGATAATAACAAATGTAAACCATCTTATTTTGAGATTTTTAAGACATGTATACCTATTGTGTCCTTTCTTGAAACAGATTTTATAAGTCATCCTTCTTCCTCTTCTTGACATTTTAATCCCATTCGGGTGATTCACATAATTTTAAACATCTCTTCTTCTTTTTTCTTCTAGGTTGTTTCACTATCTTTGAAGGCGATACCTTTGTTTTTTTATGTCTTAAGCCAATATTTTTCATCGTTTGTTGGCTTAATTAACCTTTGGTATGCGAGATAAGAACATGTTTTAGAATACCAATAGACACGATAATTATCAAAATTTTACTTTCAAGCTACATCAACAACTATAGCATGTGGACATGGTATCTCATTCATCTCAAACAACCTACAAGTGTATGTTTTCCTCTCTATATGCACTATATATTTATCATTAAAATTGTATATGTTTATGGCCTCATATCCATCATCACCATTATGCAATACTCTAAACTTTGAACTTAGATCTCTAAATTCTTTTATCTTTTCCTAAATCTTAAGCCCAAAATTCTTCGTATACCTAAATACAAACAATCTCCTAGCAGCGAGTTCTTTTCACAATAAGAATCCTAATCTCCTCCAACAAAGACAAAATACTTTTGTGTCTTCTATGTAAAATAAATCCATTCCATGTTTCACCCAACTTATTATCAATTACATCATATTTAACATATGTTTGAAAGTAAGTCTTACACCATTTTTGTGGACACTCTTTCATGAAATCTTCAAGTGTTATCTTGTTATACTTCCTTAACTACTCAAGATTTTCTTCTAAATCTAGTATGGTACTTGATTTTACACAAATCCAAAACTCGCTTCTCAATATCTTCATTATTATGTGCCTTCCTCCATTTAGCAAAAATATGTCCGACACACCACCTATATTCTACTCTAGGTATTAATTTCTTTAGAGCAACACATAATCCATGTACACTTAAAAAATTAACTAGATTAAGAAGACTAATTAAAATTAAAGAAATACCAATGAATCATGCACATTTAGTAACCTTTTACCTATCCGTTGTGAAAGTCCATCCATATCCATTTCCATCTAAAACCCTAACATCTTCCATTAAAATTTGGATGAACTAGATCTAGTTATCTTTGTTTTCCTACTTCACAACAGTCTAACACAAAGGATACATTTGATTGTTTGCATCCCCGTTAAAAGCCGACAACACGTCCCCTTTCAATTGACCCTTTTAAAAATACATCATCTAACCTTATAATTGACTTATACCTTTCCTTAAAGCCTTCTTTCATAGTATGAAAACACACATACATTCTTTTAAACCTATTTAAACCCTCCTCATCCTCTTTTTTTTTAAGAATGATAGTATTATTGTCATTGCATCTTCTCAATTCAACTGCATAATCTTCAAGCCTCCTAAATTCACCCTTCATATCTTCAAAATAAATCAACCGCATCAAATCCTTTACATGTTTGGCTTATGATAGTGTAATATGTACTTTCATATCGGACATACTATCTTCTACAATCTCATGCAGCTTTTAGTTAATGCATTTCTTCTAAGCTTCTTCATAAAATACTGAATAATATATCTATAAGTAACCTTAGAATTTTTGAATAACCAATCACATATGTGTTACGCATCATATGTCTTCACTATCCATTTTTTGGTCCTCCCATCAATAGAAACTAGCGAGCTTTTAAGGACGACGATCATTTTTACAAACAAATCTATACCTATATTTATCATTCCTAATCGGCTTTAAATCTCTCCTACTATTGATGGCACATTTAATCACAACAGACTCTAACTTCTTTCTTATTCTTAAAAATCATACAAAGCTGGAAATGAGAAGGATCCGAAGTTGGGTAAAACCCGATCATTTTGGTTCCTTTTCTTATGCCTAACTCTTCATCACTATTATTGTAGTAGTTATCCTCCTCTTTATTTGAATTATAGTACTCCTCATTCAATTCCTTTTTTAGCAGTTTCAACTCTTTTATTAATTTCCTTCTCTCCTCATTCCTCTTCACATTTCCCTCTAAATTTTCTTTTGCATTTCCTTTTAAGTTTTCCTTCACATTTTTCTCCAGGTTTCTCTTTAACATTTCTCCTTAAGTTTTTCCCTACATTTCTATCTAAGTTTGCCTCTAAATTTCTATCTAACTTAACCTCTAAATTTCCATCTAATTTTCCTTCTAAATTTTCATCTAAGTTTCCCTTCAAAATGACCTTACTTTTACCATCCGACACCGACTTTATCTTTTTCAAACCTTCTCTAATTTCTCTACCTTCCTCATCATCTAACAACATTATACATCCACCTAATATTTTGCATCTTCCACATCATCATATGGATCATTATCAACATCTAAATCATGGACCATCCCACTCTTTATTAACTTTCCCACTCGCCCACCGGACACTCTTTATTTAAAGTCCCATTACCCTTCAAACACACTTTATTTAAAGTCTCTCTGCCCTCACTTATTCTTACCCACTTAACTTACCCATAGTGACTTACATTGATACTATTACCCTCACCAATATTAGCAACACCATGGTCATCTATATGGACGAGTGCTACCTACAACACTAACCATATTTTTTTCATTTACTTCTCGTCCAAAACTACCCTCACCAATCCACTCGTCCATGTTCATTTAGTCCTAGCCTTTTACATACAATTTTGGATTATCATAACCAAGCAATAGGTGGATTGGATCACTTCTCTCATAATATATGTTAAGCACCAACCCTTTACATAACATATTATATATATGCAAACAACTTTTATCATCATTAACTTTTACAAGACTTTATTCAAAATTCAATTATGAGTTTAACTTCCTATAATAAATAGCTTAGCATTTTTCATATCCATAATCCTTAACATATTCTAAAAGCCCTCTAAATTGTATTAAATCAAGAGCTACATTACTTTTCTCAATAACCTTAACTTCACTAAAAAAACAAACTTTTTCGTTTCCTCTTTTGTAATTTAACCCCAAAGCAAGTCCTACAATCTTTGAAGATTCATAAAGGAAAAAGATAAAAAACACATTGTCAAAGACAAATGTAAAGGCAAATACAAAATTTCAAATAATAAACGAGCATAAAACAAAACCCATACAAACACAAATGATGACCACCAAACAAATTTATATAATTTGTTCGAAAATTAAAATTGTTCCCTAAACTGTCGACAAAAACTTCAAAGACCACAAATACATATTTAAATAATAAATAAACATAACAAAATATTAAACTCATATAATAACAACCTATTTTGACAAAACCCATAATGAAATTCCACCCAATATACAAAAGAATTAAAAAAATAAAAAGAAAACATATTACTTACCCTATTTCGAGAGTCGCAATTTGTTTTAATTAAAGATGAAAGTTAAATAAAACAAAAAGTTAAAGGAGAAAGAGAGAGGAAAGATTAAGGGGGAATGATGATTAGCGTTTAGGTTTCTTGAAATTGAGAGAATGAGAATTAGGGTTTGGGTTTTGTGAAATTGGGGAAATGAGGATTAGGGTTTGTGTTTTGCGAAATTGGGAAAGGAGAAGCGAGAAATTAGGGTTGATTGCAATCGAAGGTAGGAAAGAGAGAAGAAATGAGTAGAAAAAGCTGAAGCGAATGGGAGGAGAGGGGGAATTTGGGGGTTTTTTGGGTTTAATAGGTAAAGATAAATTGGTATTTTCATAACCTATTTTTAGGTTTATTATTACTTAAATAATTAAAAATCCCTCGAAATTTTTTTAATTTTCCTTAAAAATCAATTTGGGCTCGCTTTGCCATGTGTCAACTCGTCATTGGGTAAATCTTACAATGTGTGCCTACGTGGCACATTAAGGTTTAAAACAACAAAAAAATAAAAGTATAACACTTAAATTGGATAGAAAAAAATTTTAATTCTCAATTAAAAAAAATTCAAATTGTATGAGTCTCGATATATGTAAAATCTCTTAAAATATCGAGTCAATGTCGATAATATTTTTAACCTATCTAAATCTTAGGTCTATAGCGTTTCTCTAATGTAGTGCCTTTACTGACAGGAGGAAGCACTTAGGCTGGTGTCCTTTATGGACTCTCTACTTTCGGTTTCTTAAATTTGTTAGTATTATATTTAATGTGGTGTAGCAGCCAAGACAACAAAGGATACAACGTAAAACGAGTACCAACAGTTGTTTAATCCATTACACTTTGAGACCACAGTTCTAAATGTTGGCATTTCAATATGTCCAATTTCATAACTTGGTTCGAAACATACCAGTTGCTACTCTGAATTTGGCCCATGTTTCTTGGGGCACTAATCTTGACTTCTGTGTGTTTTGTAAAAGTGCATTGGACTGAAAAAAAAGTATCAAATTGATGCTTTCCTGAGTTCTTTCAATTTGATGCTTTTTCAACCCGAAAAATACTTTCAAATTTGCAGCGGTGCAAATGTAGACTAAAAAAAGCATCAAATTGATGCCTTTCAAGGTTTTTCAATTTGATGCTTTTTCAACTCACATATTTTGAGGAGTACTTCTAAAACGCAGCACAAACGCATTACTAATTTAGATTGATTTCTTAGTAGGTATACCATCCATGGCATAAAGCATGTATAGAATTTACTCTGCTATCGCCTTTGAAGGAACAATAACATCACAAATATATGTAAGAAAAGATCTTTGATAGAACGCTCAACCAGCAATAATTTGAAATCAATTGTACATTTTATTGAAGATTAAAAAATAATTGTATATAACTTACAAGAATTATTTGTTCCCCTCTAGCAACTTCAATGCCCTTTCGTATTGGTCAACCAATAATCCTGTATCATTGCAGTATCAATTACAACATACTCATCCTATTTTTTCTCTCCAAGTGCAAAAGAAAGTGATTGCCATGCAGCATCCTCTCCAGCAGAAACTTTCATAGACAGGCTGTGTATTAGCAATCTTAACCGTGCTGGCATCTCAATGGGTGATTGGTGAAGATGAGTTTTCATAATGCTTGAGAAATAAGATTTGGACCAGGTTGTTCTATCTCATTTACGGGGCCATTGCAGCATGCCTTTGGAACTCAAGAGCCAAAAACCAACTCTTTCAAAGACCTCAGAGGTGAGCTGTATCCATATACTACAGTGTCTCTCCATAGAGCCATACCTGTAATGAAGGGAAACTCTAATGTTCAGGGCTATCAACAGCAGGAGCATAAGCGTAGAATATTGCTAATTTGCCCTCTTTTTATGGGCGTGTTGGGATAGGCCGGAGGCTGGGTGAGGGGTTTATCTATGCTAAATTCCAAATGTGAACTATATAGGGATAGAAGGGCTACCTATCCATGAAACCAAACCAGCTGTTGCTGCCAAAAGGAATTTCCCACTGATGCTGTTGAAACTGAAATCATAATTGAAGTTGTTCAGTTGATAAGACTGAGCAAGGAACAATACAAAGTAGCAATTGCAGATGGAGATTCGCTGATAGAAGATAACTTACTAGTACATGCATAAAATATTCCCATAACCATAGAAAAGTGCAGCCCATGTCGCACCAGTGAACCTGCAATAATTGGCAGATGGATCATCTAATGCATTGAAATATCACACAAGCCATTCTAAAAATGGTTGCAACTTTAGACAGGCTGTGTAGTAGCAATCTTAACCGTGCTGGCATCTCAATGGTGATCGGTGAAGATGAGTTTTCATAATGCTTGAGAAATAAGATATCCTCAGCTTGCTTTGTTGCACATGATGGACTGTATCGCTTAAACTCCAACCACTAGGCATTACTTGATTATTTGCAAAATAATCAATATCCTTATGGCTCATTCAGGTCGTTCATGATTTAGACAAATGGAAAAAAATTGGCTTTTGTTCACAAAGCTCCTATGCACAAAAACACGGATGCTATTTAGAAGATGAAGGCCTCCTGATACTGTTAGACCTAATAAAATGTCAAGAGAGTGCTATAGGGAATCCAATAAACTAAAGCCACGTAATGTGGCTATCCACGCGATGTAGCTAACCTCCAAAAGTCCACAATGGTTCAATAAGAAGATACACAATGGAATTTCTAGTATGTTCTATGTATATTCAATATGCTATGACTCACAATTGAATCTAGGGAGTTGGTTTATGGTGATACTCATTCTTCCAGACAATGCTCCCGAAAAACCCTCTTAGTGTCACACCAGAAAAGAAGAGGGAGGGGGAGGTAAAAGCAAGTTGTTACCAAAAAAGTTATCTGATTTCCACCAACAAGAAGAAACTTGGAAGACTAATATCCAACATAAAAGCAATCATATCGAGAATTCTCAAGAGTTGAGATTATAAAAATGAAGCAAATCAACATTAGCTGTTCTAGGAAAAAGGTGTTAGCATGGGAGATGATTACAGTGACGAACTAAGGATGCATAGAACTTCGGAATTTTATAAAGTTTAGCAAAAAAATGGGTATATCTTAAATGTAGAAGAATAAAGGGGAAAAAGCAGTACCACATGAAGTCGCGAATAAAAAGGGCACGTGGGATCATAAGTCCATTTCCAATCATAGCAAGCAGCATTGAGAAAGCCGATAAGCCTTTAATATTATCAGGATTCAGAAAATTTGTCCACTGAATAAGAAGCATGAATCTTGGTCAGGGATACAAAGATTAAGTGCCTGATACGATAAGCCAAAATTCTCAGAGAAAGACCATATATATTACCATTTGTGACACTGGCATCCACATGAAGAGAAGTGTTGCTGTCCATCCAGATATTGCTCCAACAAATTTTACACCTTTTTCAGAAAGTTTCCCTGTTCGTGCCTGCAAATCTTAGCAGTTAAGTCTAAAGAAGTGCTGAATCAAAAGGAAGATTTCCTGTGAAAAACAAAGAAAGGAGAGGGGAATTGCAAAATCATAAATCTCAACACGCATTTCAAACAGGTTTGCTAGGCATCGAGCGGTATTACTTTAGTACAATCTCATTGCGATTACTCATTAAACACCCACAATCTGAAACACAATATTATAATAATGAAGGATGCCGGTACTCAATCAGTTCACATATTTGCTATCAGCTACGAAATGCCCTCTTTGTGAGTGCTTACAACTTCTCCCTTCATGTGATCTCAAGTTAGTAATCTTAGAAGCAAATTCCATTTGAACAGAATAATGTTCTCTCTTTGTTAATCTTTAAGAGTCACAGATGACATCTGATTAGATCAATATGACCAAAGACGGAATAAAATTCCAAATACAGAATAAAACCCGAAAAGCTTACCATGATAACAGCAGCAACTGCCGCAACAAATGACATCGCCCCTGGCAAAATGGAGTTTGGTATATATGGAACAAATGTAGACCACATAACCTGAACTCAAATTCACAAAAACAATAAGAGAATATTCCTTAAATATATAAAGTATATCAATGTAAAACATTTACTCCCACAACAGCCAAGATGAATGCACAAAGAGACAGACTCTACATTAAGACGAGAAAAAGAATAGATGCAGAGGTATTTAGTGGTGTGTGGAACTGAGTCAGAAAATGGAATACCTGAGGAAGGGCCGATAATCCACAAACAGTGATAAAATCTTCCCAAAAACGCCAGATTCCAGTATTGAGCATTCCAAAGTAATTCAAGAAATTTAATACCAAACCAGCTGCTACAACAACTGAAGTGACCACAAAGTAAGGCAGAGGCATGGCCTCTGCCATTGCAAGCTGAGCAATTACAATGTAAATCGAAATCACTCCCAGCGTCTGGACCACAATAGCCTCGGTTTCCCTCTTCTTGGCGAAGTAGGAAAGCAATGAAAGGTTTCCAAGCAAACCAGTTAACATCCCCTGCATTTCAGGATGTGGGACAACAATCATATCACTTGTGGGCGAAGAAGGTGCGAGTGAGTAAAAATAAAAATATAAGGAAAAAAGGGGGAAAAAATAGTGAGAAAATTACCAGCCATGGTACAGCCCAAAGGGCAGTTTTATTTCCAGACATAAGATTGTTTGCATTGAGAATGATTTGTGGCATTTGTAGTAACAAAAAAGGGAAATTTGCTCCTCCAGAGAATTTGGCTGTCCAAAAATCCCATTCTTCAAATCTCTTACTATTATCATTCTTTACCTTCACTGATGGCCCCTTTTCAAACCACAAACAATAAAATCCTTAATTTATCATCATAACATAAAATTTACCAGTAGAATTAATCAAGATTAGTAAATTACCTGGTTAAGAGGGTGAGGGACGTCAGAGTCAAGAGCAGGAACTGGACTGAGTCGGCCATGAAGTGAAGTTAGAGAGTATTGTGCGTTAACATGGACGGAGGGCTTGGGTAGAAAAGAATGAGAATGGAGACGAGGGCAACTTGGGTACGGTGAAAGGGAGTAGCAGGGAAATGGTGCTGCTAGTAGTGACTTGTTAGCAGCAGCAGCAGCAGCAGCAGCTAGGATCAGAGAATTTGCCATTTTAGCTTTGAAAGGAGAGTCACATAATCAGAGGGGGCAAACGACGGAGGTCATTTTTATATCAAAAAAAAAAAAAAGGGAAAAAAAATCATCAAGGTGGAGACAGTAGATTGGGCGGTCAGGGTGTAAGATCTCGAGGTGGTGACGTGGAATGGTGATGGGTATTTAGCTCATTTCGTAGGGGGTTTCATGTCATATTATGTCTCTCGAAGCTATAGCAAAATAAGACCTGCACTGTCCATTTCATTTATTTTATTTTTAATTATTATTTTTCGAGTAAATTATGTTATTTCATTGATTGGACCAATCAAGCTTAACCATTAATTAAAAAGCTCCAAACAAAATCATTTTGCACAATGTATTTATTTTTACATATAAATCATTTTTGAATATATCTAACCTAAAACAAATTATCATTGAACACTTCATAACACATCTTTCATCATTTATCTTCTTTTTAAAAAATAAAATTATGTTTGAAAAAATTCAAATTGTGCAAAACGATATTGTTTAAAATATCCAATTAATGATTAAAGTTTAATCGTCAATCGTAACAACTGACTTGTAACTTAATTAAAAAAAAATTTATTATCGATGAAAAACAATACGTAAAACAGAATTATCATAATATTTTTTATGGAATGTATTCTTAGTTTATTTGTAAATTTATTTTCATTAATAAAAGGTAAAATTTGTTAGATATGAAGTTTTGTTCAGGTTATATAATTGATTGTTTGAAGAAAGAATATTTTCGAACAAATTAGTAGGTCAATTAAAATTAATTTTTTTAAAATAATTTTAGAAAACGCATATTTCATATCAACCAAATACATTTAACAAAATTTAGATTAAAAAAAATAATTATTAGACCAACTCCTAAAAAGCACACTGTGTTTGTCCTGGAACATGAAAGGAGCACACCGTGACCCATTTAAATAAATAAAAGGGCAGAAGCAACGGTGGATCTGATCCTGTTCCCGTACTAGGACCAGGACCGGAGGGGCCGAGGTGAGGAAACTTAGTACGCACTTCTCGTTGAGTTGACTTGGTACTATGTTGATGGATCCCAAGGAAGACACGATGGGCTTTTACGGGATCACGCGAACACGTAATGGCCATGCATGGGTGTTGCTGCATTCAGTCACTCAACTCACATGGGCCCTGGCATTTTGACCTTTTATTTAGGGCAAATAACTTAATTTATTTATATAATGTTCAAAATTATCATTCTGTTTTTAATTATATTTATGAATGATGTTTAAGTATTGAATCTATTTCTCTGATGATGATGAATAAAGTTTTTAATTAAAATACTCTCTGTTGGAATACTAACAAAAAAAAATTTAAGAATTTCATAAATGAAATATGCAAATCGTATCACTTTAAGTGAGATTTTTTATAGCATTTCAGTCAGAGATATTTTAATAAAAATTTTGATCTGGTTAAAAAAATTTATTAAAAAGATATATTGAACACTTCAAAATTATTAAAAAAATGATAAATATAATTGAAAACGGTATATTAACAAGAAAACTAAAGTAAAATTATCTCATTCTTGTTCATTTACTCGTTTGAAACACTATAGATTGTGAGGTATTTAACTATTCATGCTGACTCAAACTCCCCGTTACTTCTACTCGTTCTCTTTATCCTACTTGCTCTTTGTCATTCATTCTTTCCTCAACCATTCTCTACCGCTGGATCCTTCATTGTTCTTTGAACAGCTTTTTCCGTTTTGATCTTTCTTTCTATTCTTGCAAAATTACTCGTTCAAATTTATTGTTTTGTACATTTTTTTTCAACCGTCCGATTCAAATTGATTACTTTGGAACCATCCGATTAAACATTGCTCTTTTTCAATCTCGATCATCCATTTAAAAAACCCTAATAATCTCAATCATTAAATCATCATGCTATATAAGTTCATTTTATTCTATTCTCACGATGCCCCTATCTTCCTAGACATCATTGTGCACCATTCTCCTCTTCACCCCGGATCCGCAATCGCTCCCACCACCACCACGGCCCGACGTTGACCGTCGCCCACCCATCACCACCACATCATTTTATCCCGATCTCACCAATCCAACTTCCTCTATTTTGACTCATTCTCTCTTGCCTTTAGTCGACTCTATGCGAACTTCCACTATTTTAAAGTGAGTTATTCAATAATCATTTATGCTTGCAAAGCTTTATTTTTTATTGGTTTTTAAATTTTTCTCTTGATGTTTGCTTTGATGTTGTCTCTCTCGCTACTCCTCCACTTTTTTAGAGATGACCAATTTTTTATGGACTTTTTGCTTTGTTTGCTTTGGGTGTTTGATTGAGCGAGTGTCGCCTTGAAATTTAGTTTTGGTGGATTTTTGGTATTTTGGTTTATATTGTTTTTGAGAAATTCAAATGGGTTTTCCTACTTGATGATGAAGGTTGATGGGGGTTTGGAAAAAAAGTGATTTGATCACTAATTCACACTTTTAATTTCTCACCAAGTGCACGAGGTAGTGCACAAGACTCATATGAATCACCGATTTTTCCTCTTATTTTTCCTACTTGGTGATTCATTGTTGTTCACTTGCCTATGCAATATTGGAGAACTAACCCTAGCAAAATTAGATTCCCCAGTGTAGTGCACGATACTCTTGTGAATCACCGGATTAAGATGATTCAAACCCATAGCTTCGGAAGTGATCTTGATGGGGACCTCTACTTTGTCACACGGGATGAAAACCTTATTCCTCCAAGCAAAAGGAGCTAGACACCCATGCAATATGATGCTTGTAGAAGCCAAACTCCTTTCTTGCCTCGTCAATCATAAGGTAGCTATGTGCTTTATTCAAATATCACTTCTAAATTTTATGGAATATTATGGTGTTTGCTATGTTATCCGTATGTATTTTGTTATTCCTTTTTTATTTGATCCACTTTCTACACCTCCTTGCTTTATAAAATGAAGCCTAGCTCGAATATCAACCCTTGTGATGGATCTTGATATGAGTTTTTATTGTATTTAACACACTTGAATGCCCTCTCGTATTTTTTTTCTTTTAATCCAGGATCTACAAATACAATTCTCGGGTTCAATATCATCTAACTTTCCGAACTACAAGTCCTTTGACTGTACCTTAGATGGGACAACACTTTTTTTCTTAACCAATAGCATGCATCAATCATAGGGGCCATTAGCTCATGCAATGTTAGAAGTTTACGGCAGTATAGGTGTAACCCCAGTGAAAATTCTTAACCGTAAAATGACGCATATTAGAATATTTAGATAGATATATATATTAAGAGTAAGTATAATTCTCATTACACCATGAGAAATTAATTCTTGAAATGTGTGATTTATGTTAAATTAATGTTATTGTGCTTGAGATTAATGGTTTAATTATTAAAGAAATCAAATATGCAAAATCGGTGTTTTGAGGACTATATTCTACTCGAATTTTATGTGATCTATTTAAGGACTTTAGAGTGATTTATGAGTAATATTTAAAGAATAAAAGTTGTTCTTCTATGTGTCTACTAGCTTTCTATAAAATTTCGTGATTTTTAGACCTATATATAAAGAGTTATGGCCATTTTAGTATAAGCTAATCTTGAAGCATCACCGCTGGAACATTTTTGGGGAAGAAAATTCCAAGTTTAGGGAGAGGGATTTCTGAACTTTAATGGAAAGAAATGTGTTTAGTTACTTTATTTACTCTAATCAATTAATTAGGACATCTAAACCCACTAATTAATGAATTAAGTCTAGATCACCCTAAATCTCTCAAATCCGCCACCCTCTCTCTTATAACTTACCAATAACTTTCCACTCACCCAAATTAAATTAAGCCATTTGTACACCTATTTAGCTATAAAGAAATGAAGAATATATATATATATATATATATATATATATATAGAAATGGAGTACATGGATGTCATTTTGTTAGTTCAAAACCGTAGCTCACAAATAAGAGAGAAAATAAAAGTGAGAAAGAGTGAAACGACAAAAGAGGAAAGGAAAAGAAAAGGAAAGAAAAAAAGAAAAGAAAGAAGGCAAAACAAAGGATATTATAACCATACCTAAGCTAAGTAAGTGGGTTTCTTTGGTTTATTTATGCTTTTACATGCTCATTTTTGTGTGTATAAGTTAGGTATTCGTTGAGTTGTTTGCGTATTGTTAAGCTTAGTTTATGTTGGTGGTCGTTTGATGTCTTGGCTTGCTCTACTTATGGATGTTTTGTAGATGATGAATTGTGACGTTTATAATGCCTAGTACATGTCCAAGTGTGTGAAAATGATTTGAATTGGACTTGGACTAAGATTTAATTGAACTAAAACATGATTAATGTGGGTTAGAATGAATGGCCAAACCGAGTGTTATTAAGGAGTAATTTCTATCCGACTTTGATATTGCCTATTCAATGACTTTAGAATGATTTATGGGTGAACCTCAAAGAATAAAATTTTTTTTATCTATGTCTTGAATAATTTCCTGTAAAATATTTTACTTATTAGGTTTATATAAAAAACGTTATACTCATTTTAGTACGACTTGTCTTTGGTGAACTCTGCTAGATAGATTGAATCTTAAACTTCAAAATTATGTTGTGAATTGTGTATTTGTTATTTAAATCTAATTTTTGGATATGTTATGAATCAATATGTCTACTTTCTAAGAAAAAAAGGATAGAATTTAATTATGCTCATAAATTAGTACGTCTCCTACTTGATTATAGGTTGTCCTACAATAAACCGGAAATTGGATAGGAGGGGAAAATGAATTCCTATGGTTTTCACTAAAGAATCCTTTCAGCCTAAGTAAGAAAATGAATAAGATTGAACCCATTTTATGTAATTAAGGGCATAGGACTCAATTATAATTTAATTAGGTATACATTAATAAGTTGGGATGAAAAAGTAATCTTTGGCCATTTTAAGGACCTATTCGGCTTAAACCCTAAACTCGTGAGGATTTGGATTTCAATCCTTCATTTCCATAATTAATGGTTTGAGTACACCCTAATAAGTATAAGAGGACATTTAGATAGGAAAAATTGCTAGGTAAATCAAAATTTTGACCAAGAACATTAAAAGCCTAATTCATCCCAAAATGCCCCAATTTGGGTTCGGAGAAAAAAAATGTCACCTTAGTATGTTTTAAACTGGTGTATGAACTATATGGGGAAACCAGCTTAGGTTGGATATCGAGAATGAAATAATGATGTAGATGGGTTGGATATTGAGGACCAAATAACGGTGTAGGGTTTGATATCTAATATCCTTGGTACTCGTAATTGTGGTATCACGTGCATCAATGGGAAAGAAATGGAAACAGAATCAATTAATTGAGAATGGAGTTGTATGAATAGGTTTGGTAACCTAATCAAATAAAAAGGGGTTAGCGAGTTCAACTGTGTTCTTACTCTAAACCGTGTGCTCGTACTTGTTAGGCAATCGATTTTCGCTAGCGATGGTTACAATGAGGGATAATTTCGTTGTTAGCATTCGATGATTCGATAATAACCTATAGAGTAGACCGCTAATACCCAAGGTATCCAAAATTAAAAATTGATGAGAATGATGAAAAGTCGGAAAAGTATTGCATATCACGTGCATCACCCCACTTACCGAGCTTTGGCTCACCTCGTTATTATTTGCATGTTATGACGAGTAGTGGTGATTGTAATACCAACAAGGACGTTGTCGGATCCTCCAAAAGGGCTCGGGGGTGACATAAACCTTAGAAGATTTTATTTTGTTTGTAAATTTTAGGGTTGGGGTGTCAAAGAACATTTTGATGGTGTTGTAAATAAATTTTATAATTTCTTCCACTCGTATTGTTAATATTATGTAAATTATTTTGTACGTGTTTCATGGTATGATAAATCCTTAACATATGAGCACATATGTGTCTAAGGTTAATTCGAAGATCGATCATGTCGGCGTGACATGCCTCTCCTAGTTACTCCTATTTAGGTAATAGAGAGTGAACCGGGGTGGAGGCGTCACAATAGGGGTACAGGTTCAAATTTTAATAGTAACTACATTGTGCAAAGATGTCGAAGGATGGGACTTCCCAAACTCGTTTCCCCGGATTTCACATAAAACTAGGCATCCACATTTTTCTATTAAAAAAAAGAAAAATAAATTTTTTTACATTGCCGTATTGGTTTATCCAATAGCACAAAATTTTGTTTCTAAAATTCTTAAACAACTTTTCCTCTTAATTAAATTTGCTTTTAAAATAAAATACCTTTTTTTCTTAGAATCTCGGAGTTGCGTAGCATTTTTTGTTAGAAGTAACTCGTTGGCTAATGACTCGAAATGTGTAGATATTGGCCCATACATCTGGATTTTACCCCAGTGGTCAATACATGGTAGTTACTTGGTTGCAAGGGCCACTTGGTTATTGATGAAATGAAGAATATGAGCTTAATTAAAGAGATGAAGGTGTTTCCTGGTGTTGTCGAGCTTAATGACATGCAATTGGGTTTTAGATGAGACCTATTATATAAATTGCAATAATGGATATTTATATGGGAGTGTCATTTTGTGTATGCTTTATTGGTATTTATCTTTGCCAAGCCATTTACATCGAAACTAGAAATCGGACTAATGTACCGATTAATTTTATTTTTTCAAGTTATAGAAACGAGTGCCTAATGTTATGTTTTTGCACAATGATGTCTTTTTTGCTACTTGTTTAGAAAAAGTATAGCTATTTTCCGTAGAAAAAAATGATAAAAACATGTATTATGACTATTAGTGTGGCGCCCCAAGCACTCTTGCCGATTACTTAAAAGGCATGGTCGGGTGCACCACGGTTTAAAGATCGAAGTCTCAAATTTAATCCCATACACATACACAATGTACTGAATATCATTACAAAAATTACAAAATATAATTTATAATTAAAGGTAGATCCTATAATTGTCGTGTCACACAAGAGCCTTTTTCTAGGAGGAACTAGTAGCTTCCTTATCGGCATTAGTATCATCTTTATCTCGTCATGGCATGAAATAGACATAGAGTGAGCCAAAGCTCGGTAAGTAGGGTGATGCACGTGATATACAATGATTTTTTGACTTTCTCCACTTCGACTCATTAAATTTTATTTTCGAGTACCTTAGGTATTAGTAAGTCTACTCTATATTTAATCCGGGTGAACCGCGACTCACCTTCTGCTACAACGAAATTATTCCTCGTTGTAGCCACTTGATACGGGAATCCATTGTCTAACGAGTGCATGCACACGACTTAGAGTATGCACACAGTTGGACTGCTAATACCTCTTTTATCTAGTAGGTTACCAAACCTATCCAATTTTCATTCGATTCGATCACCAAACCTCATCATTTTTGACTCAATGGTTTTTCTCAATTTAATCCATTCCCATATGCATATGATGCACATGATATATCATGAATTACATTCCATTAAGTCATGGGTACTAAACCCGTCGATTCCGTACTATTGAGTTCACACAAGGAATTCAAGACACTGTCTAATAAGGTTAATCCATTTCATGTATCATGAACCACATTCCATATCTCATAGGCACCAAACTATTTATGTCTATACCATTTTAGAAATTCAATCCACACTTGGGTCTTCATCAATATTTTTATGTTATGACCCAACTTGACCATTTTAGTACCAAGGTCCACTAAGTGTTCTTAAGATATCCAAGTCCATTTACTTTCATCCAAACTCATTTTGTTTTAGTCCAAGCCCATTTATTTTAATCCAATCCCAATTCCATTTATTGTAATTCAATTCCATTTTATTTTAATCCAAACCCATTTTATTTTAACTCAAGCCCATTGATTGTAATCCAAACCCCTTTTTATTTTAGTCCAAGCCCAAATTTGTTTTAGACCAAGTCCATGTGTTTTATTCTAAGTCTATTTTATTTTAAATCCAAGTTCAATCATACATATCTTTCAAACCCATACGGTTATATTAGGGTGGCTTAGGTGTCTAACTAAATACTTAGACTAACTAAACACCTTAACTAATCAAGTTTAAGTACCTAAACTCATTTCTTCTCATTAAATTTCAGAAATCCCTCTCCCTAAACTCAAAATTTTTCTCTGTACCAAATCAATCATAACTTTTTATATATGATCTAAACATCACAAACCTTTATAGAGAGCTAGTAGAAACATAGAGGAACAACTTTTATTCTTTGAGGTTTACCTAAAAATCACTCTAAGATCCCTAAATAAATCACACAAAGTTCAAAACTAAAAATTTTCAGCATGTGGTACATCCAAATGATCTGTACCAAATTGGCCATAACGCTTTATGTATAGATTTAAAAATCACAAAATTTTACAGAGAGCTAGTAGACACATAGAAGAAAAACTTTTATTCTTTGAGTTTTACCCAAAAAGCACTCTAAGATCCCTAAATAAATCACAAAATGTTTGAAATTTTCCACCCTAAAAAATTTGAAAAATTCTCTTTTAAAATTTTTTAAAACACATTTCTCATCACATATAATTATCACCAAACCAACCCATCATACATGTATAACTATCCATCATCATACATATACATGGTATACTTACACATTCTAATCTAAAATTTACCATGAAATACACATCCAATATTTAAAGTAAATCCATCATCATCAAAACATCATAAATCCATCACTAAACATCAAATTTTTAACAACACAAACTACCATAACTACGTATTACATGGCTTAAAATAAAAACTCATAAATTAAACATGTAAAAGAGAACTTAAAGTATAAATAAAACAAAAATGAAACCAAAAGAAACCTACTTACTATGATGTGTGTTTGGTTAAGATTTCCTAGCCTTTTTCTTCTCTTTCTCTTTCCTTTCTTTCCTTTCCTTTTCTCCTTTTTTTCTTCCCTTTCATTTTCTCCTTTCTTTCCCTCAAACTCACGTTTTTCTCTCCTCTTTTTGAAGGGCATGAATTTTTGACTAAAAAGAATGGCAAGGTTTCATCTTTTCATCCAATTTTGATACTACACTTTTCTTTTTATTTCTTTTATGTTTAATATGCCAAGTATCCAATGTTTGTGGTAAGAGAGGTCAATTGATGGAGACAAAAAGAGAGACAAGTTGGAGTGTTTAACATTCCAAAATTAAGTAAGAAAGTGCAAATGGAAGTATGGTGGAAGATTTTATGTCACATCACTAACTAAAGAGAGAAACTAAAAGGTAACTAAACTAACCAACTTCCTAACCTTATTTGGTTCATAAAATTTGACCATGACTCTTAAGTGGAACATATTTTTTACTTGTATGGCCATTTTAAATATACATTATGGAAAAATAAATAATAGTTAATTAATTTTTTAAAAAGGTATTCCTACGAACAAGTCTATAAACCTTAAATATTCTCACACCACAATTATAAAAGAAATGGCACATAATTTATGCTTACATAATTATGGATATTTCAAGAGATATTTGGGCTTGAAAATTAAATTTTGGTATATTGAAAATAAATTAAGAATTTGTTTTTTAAACCTAAGCATCTTAAACTCATCAAACATAAACATGACACAAAAATCACAATTCCAACTTAATAGATGTAGATAAAATTATTTTCGTACGTATAGCTACTTTAAGCAAATTCATGGGAGTTACAACTAGCTCGAACAAGTATGAGCATTTTAACATACTTTTTATGTAGCTCTATGTAGTTAATAATTTCAAGTTATGATAGGTATCCATACATTTATAATAGATATGGTGTCAAAATTCATTGTTTAAAGGTCAATGCTTTATCTATTGATGAATTTTATATTTGTTTAAGCTCTCGAACCTTTTTTATAGCATTAGCTTTGTCCGACCCACTTAAATATTAAACATGATATAATACAACTTTACGGTATTATTTCTTAATGAATTTGATCTCTTTGTCCAACCTTTTCTATGGCAGCGAGCTTTGCCTCACCTAGTTAGATATTTAACATGATATAGTAAAACTTTGTAGTATCATTTCTTGAAGTCGCGATCCATCAACTTTGCCTTATATATCACGATTTCGGGTAAGTTAAATTTGAATCAACCTTAGATTTTCAAAGGTGTTGATTTGTTTTAAAGTAATATTTAAGGTTAATTGAATTAGTATGATTGTTAATTTTACTTCAATTTCTTAATTTATTCATGTTGCTTCCACTATTACATATTAATGTTTCATTTTTGGGTTACTTTGATAGTTTATGGAGTTTACATGCACAAGGTTAATTGAATTCATTACAAGGGTTAATTAATTTTTTTCCATGATCTATAGGTGAACATGATATTGGAAAACTCGACTTTCATGCATTTATATCAATGAAGCTCGAAAGTTTGGTCCGATCTCGGTAAGAATTTTTTTTCTAATTTAAATTTTCTAATGTATTTTTTTTCATCCCTCTTTTGCTTTTGTTTGCTTAAAATTAACTTGAGAACTTTTAAAGTCCATATATGAAGTTTTGACTTTATTATTAAGTCTTTTGATCAACATTTTTATGTTGATCTTTGAAATTTTTTTATGCTTTTTGTTTCAACTCTGTGTATTTTTTGCATGTTGTTAAACGAGGGAGTTATGAATTAATAAAGTTTCTAGTTAGTTTTCATGGGTCTAGAGGTTGAATATGAAAGCTTCGTCGATTTTATGTATTTTTATACCGATTTTAAATTTCGGATTCTTTAATAAATATACATTATTAAGTGTTTTAAGACCTCAAAATATTTGTTTCTATTAATTTTTATCAAATGCTCTTTTTTTTTTTTGACTTATGGTTAAAAAATGCAAAAAAGGCAAAGGTTGGGGATAGAAATTCTTAGATTTTGTGGATGCTAAGTTGCTTGGTTAGTCTAACATATTGGTATGCTCCACGACGGTTAAATACTATCCTTTTGCTTTATAATATTTAATTTGTAGATCGGTGTCCGAATAAAATATCCTACCATGACAACGATAAGCATTTCAATGCCATGCACATGAATACGTTGTTTTGTTTGATAGTTAATTACGTACTCATGAATAAGTTATCCTTTTAAGAGATGCCCAATGGCTAAAGACTTAATTTTTCAGTTTAGTCTTAGGTTTTAAATCTATACATGATTGGATTTTGTTAGATTACAAATTAATATCTAAAATATACGGTTTCATGATTCATATGACATCTAGAACTTTGGTCTAGACATGAGAAATATACTTATTTTTTTACCCATTTCAATTTTTTTGAACAACAATTTAGTTTGTAGGAGTTTAATTTTGTGTTTTTCTACACAGTAAATGCAACACAACAATAATCAATATTAAGACACTTTGAGGCTGTTGTGGTCACAACAACATGGCAAACATTTGATTAGGCTTGGAGCTAATGTTTCTATAGGTACCATGCTGAATTGGGAACAGTTTAAGGAAAAATGATTCGCTATACTTTGATTTCAAGTTTTAGATGCTCTATGTCGTTTTTCTTCCTTCACTCATTCTTGCTATTATGGATCTATGATTTGTTTATCTATACAATTGGGGCAAATGGAATTATATTTTGAAGAATTTGTTGTAGTAGCTGGTTGCTATTAACTCATTAGTGGTGTTGTCAGAGACCATAGACTAATCTGCATCATACTTCAAAACTTATGCAGCTACGCTGATGGGTAATTAATGAAGAAATAAATATTTTTTCTGTATTGGGACTGTCTCTCCAACTAATTTCACTTCATTCAGTCATTTATTGCCTATAGCATCTTATAATTTACAGGGCTGATCATCGGAGAAGCAAATAATTTTTTATTTTAATCATAAAAATTCTTTGTTTCTGCAATAAGGGTTAAAAATAGATTGAGATATATATATATATATATATATATATATATATATATATATATATATATATTGGTAATAATAAGGATAAACTAATCATTAAAAAGTGATAGAAAGACGGGTTTGACTTTGGAAGGCATGGTACTTATACATTGGTGTTGGGAGATATATAATCTAAAGATTAAAAGTGCTTTTGAGATCATTTGCCTTATATTTTTTTGAAAAAAATTATAAGAAAAGTTTTTCAGTTAGGAATCAATGAATCTTTAAATTTTCTCATAAGGTTTTAGTTAAGAATCCATATATGAAAGAATAAATCATGTCTTTTTTAGTAAACAAAATAAAAAATAAAAAACATAATGAATAATTAGTTAAACGCAAAAATAAAAAAAAATTTTGATTTTACTTTTGATTTGATATATTTTAGTAGATTAAAAATATAATACATATCATATAACTAAAATTATTTTTTAAAATAATTTTATATGTTATATCCGACCCGCAGCGTAACGTGAGTAAAAATCTAGTTTGAACTATTTATTTTTATCTTTCTTCTTCTAAAACCCATAAAAAATTATTAAATTTCATTAATATTTATCTAATACAAAGATCAAGATTCAACGCCAATTCTAGAGTGTTTTCCATGCATTTCAATGCCTTCATCCTCTATACATGACATAAGGGAAAATTGTGTCACGGGTACTATAAGACATAATTATTTCCTCAATTTGGTTATCAAAATCAATTACTCTGTTGCCTTATTTTAAAAGAAAAGGACATTTTCGGCAACCACTTGTACTAGGCACGGACAAAAAAAAAAAAAAAAAAAAAAAACCGGTCATTATATTTTTCAAATAACATTAAATGAAAGAATAAATTTATAGGCATTTAAATTAGATAATTTCGTTTTCAAAATTCGAAAATATGTGGATTTAAAGACATGTTTTTGTAAATAACACAACTAATTTGTTCATAACAGCTCTGCCAAGCTCATCCATGTCGCCACCCAATCCATTACAAACATCATGACTCTCTTGAACAGCAAAATATTGGGATAGTTGCGCTATGAGTATACTAAAATTATTATTTTTTCAATATTTTAATTCTTTTTAGTATTTTTTTTTCAAGACTATCAACAAGTACTTTAGTCTAAAATACACTTATTTTTTAAAAAAAACTATAAAGCAAATACTTTCATCAAATTTCTGTCGATTGATATTTTATTTGATGATGTGTCTACTATATATATAAAATAAAATAAAATAAAAACTTCTTAAACTTCCTTTTTTTTATTTTTTAATAAATAACAAAATAATTTGAGAGAAAAAGTTTTCCTTAAAGAAAAAAATTCTCAAAATCATAATTTAATATTTTAAGTCGGATGACACGTCATTAGATAACAAAACAATTGATAAAAGTTAGACAAAAAAAATTGATTGATAGTTTTGAAAAAAACTATATACTAAAAAAATTCAAAACTCATCTATTCTATTGATAGAAAGTTAAAAGTGACGATTATCTTGTAAAATATTTGTTAGCCCCACCCAATCACATTAAAAAAAAAAAAAAAACAAACAAACCTAGAAGGCATGAGGATTTCACTATTGTTAGACTATTTATATGCCTTAATTCACTATTCATTGAGTAGCAATTTGTATAATATTTAGGTATGGTTTTTTCGTTATTTTTCCTGTGTTTTTGGATAGTTATATGCAAATTTAGCAATTTTTTTTTCGTCCCTCATGTTGTAACTTTTTTTTAGTCCATAATTTTATTTTTCTTTCATTTTGGTCTTGCATACTTGGAGGAGAGAGAGGAATGGCAAGGCCGGCTACAATCGCTTCGATGGTCGAACTTACCGAGCATTTTGTTTAGCTCAATAAGTAAAATCCGTTTGTGGTGGTGAATAGGGCCGGCTTTATAATATATGTGGCCCTAGGGAAAATAATATTTTAGAGACTCTTTCTTAAAATAAATAAATATTAAACATTATTTCAAATTGATCTTTTTGCTTTCCGAGATGCAAAATCTCTAATTAAATTTTTGTATTCAAGTTTACAAAGCAAATCTTTTTCAATTGATACTATAGTCAAATTACTTAATTTTTCTTATGACATAGTTGAACGTAAATAAGATTTTATTAATTTTAATTTTGAAAAACCTCTTTCAGTTGAAGCTACGGTAACATGGATAGTTAATAGTATTCTATATGTTATCCATGCATTTAGAAAAGAATTTACCTTTTTTATAAAATTTAGTATGGCAAGTGGTGTTTTCATTTCCATAGTTATAATTTCTTTTAAAACTTTTAATTCGAAAATGAATATAAACCATCAATATCGGAAAGCATATCGTGCTTTAGAAAATTTTCAAGATTTAAACAATTTTTTATCTCTTGGAAAATCTAAAATTTCTCTAATTGGACATTTCTCAACTAATAAATCAATCGAGTTTTGAGTCTAAATTTTTCTATTGTGCTTGGATCGTAAATATTTTTAATTATTGTTGCATATTCATCATTAATATTTTCACTTTTATTGATTGAAATATCATCTTCTAAATTTTCATCATGTTCTTCATTACTTTTTGGTGAATTTGAATTGTTATCTTCAAAATTTTCTTCACAATTTTCAATTATATTTTCATTTAAATCTTTATCTTGTTCTTCTAGTATTTGAGATTTAATATTAGTAACAAATCTACCAAGTGCACCTTTTTGGGATTGAATTAGTTCTTCTACCTTTCTTTTTTTCTTACGTTTTTCATATCCAGATTCATACTTTCTAGTAGACATTTTATCCAAATAATAAAATTAAAATATAATTATAAAAAGAATAAGAAACTTTGGCACTCGATTATATTTGCTTGCCACGTCTAATCAAGTAAACCTGGAGAGCCGAGAAAATAAAAAGAAATTTTAGAAAAAAATAAAATATTATATGATTTATATATAAAATTTTCTTTGCATAAATTAAAAAATTACTTTCGATTTTTCCGTCAAGCTAATTAGAAAAGGTTTTATAAGAGATCCCTAATTGGTTGGAGAAAGAAAGGAATATAATAAAAAAATTTGGAGACCTAAAAATTGTTTCACTCATAAATATTTTTCCGAAACTTTTCCGTAAATAAAAGTGGAGGTCGTAGACTTTTAATTTATCTCATTCTTCTAGGATGTAGGTTTAGGGTAAAATTTTAATTGGGGCCCTCCTTTCTATGAGGCCCTAGGCATAGGCCTTAATGGCCTATGCCTTTAGCTAGCACTCGGTGGTGAATAATGATGAAATGATTAGAAGAGGTAGATTGAGATTCAAAAATTTTTGATTTTTTTTATTTTGGTTTGATTTTTTTGTGTGTTTTTTATGAATTAAAATAGATTTTGATGTTCTAAATGAGTTTTTTTATATGTTATTTCTATGATTTTGAGGTATTTTTAGATAAAAAATGAGGCTAATTTTGGTTTAGGGAGGCTGGAATTAGAAAACTCGAGTTTTTGGCGATATTTTCGACAAAATCAAAGTAGCTCAAAATTACAGAGGTCGCCCAAATTCATACATTTTTTTTTCTTTGCTCCAGCCCACTCGGGCTCGATCCTCTTGGCCCAAGCGTGCGACTTCATCCTCCAGGAGAGCAGCCTGGTCCCCCACCTGGTTGGCACTTGCAAATCCAAATATCTCCATTTCTTTTTTCAGGTACTATTTCTTCTTTTTTCCATATTTGTTCAAATAATCTTAGACTAAAAAAAATTGGAACGCAGACATCTGTTTTTCATGATTTTTCCTACTTTTAAAAGGAAGAATTTTATTTTTATACTGAAATGTAAATTAATTTGAAGATTTTTTTAATAAAAAAATACAGTAAGTCTATTTTTTACTTTTCCGATCACACACACACACACACATATATATAACAAGTGTTGAAAAATAGTGTAAATTATATTTTAAAATCTCATCTAGCAACATAAGTTTTTAAATTGAGATGGTTCTCCGACATGATATTTTAGAATTATCGTTTTTATTAAAAATTAATTATACATCTTCGCATATAATACAAATTATTTACTATGAATATTTTACATTATAGAACCAATTTATTTGAAATAAAATAATTAATTTTCTTAAAGGAATCAACCAATTGTTCAAATACAGTTTTTTATGCTAAAATTATATATATATATCAAATGCATGCATATGCTTTCAAAAAAATAATCTTTCCATCAACATTAAATAAGAATAAAATTTAATTTTTTTATTAGGTAATTTTTATACACGTCTCTACATTAATTGTAACTTTATTTTTTAGACACATTCTTATAAAAAAATATTTTAAAGTATGTGTTTTTGGATTCTTAATTAATATTTTAGTTTAAATAATTATAAGGTTTTATTTAAGAATCAATAAATAAAGAGGAATAAATAATGTTCTTTTAACAAGAAATTATGAAAAAAATACAAAAATAATAATAATTAAATAAATAATTAAATGAAAAAATTATAAAAATTATCGATCCAAAGCTTTGAGTGGATAACTTCAAAAATTAATCTTTTTATTGGCATTAAATGAGAATAAAAATTTATTTATTTTTTGTTTGTTAATTTTTATACAAGTTCTGTCTATTAATTATAAATTTATTTTTGGGATACAATATTATAAACAATGTATTTTTAAAGTTTTTTTTTAATTCATGAGTAATATTTCAGTTTGAATTATTACAAGTTTTTATTTAAAATTCAATCCATAAATAAAAGTGAATTTTATTTTTTAAATAAAAAATTAATTAAATAATAATTTTTAAAATGATTTTATTTTGCGAAACTCGCAGCGTAGCTGGTACATATGAAACCTCTAACCAATAGGCGACTATTCTTATTTGAAGAGCGCAATTTATAAGTATCCACTCTTTGGCACATGTTAATGCAAATTTACCGTGTTAGAATGGACTTAAGCTGCCGCCGGCAAGTCATAGGTTCTTTACAATCTCGGGCTTAAGAAAGCCCTTCAAGGCCCATCTTTTCAACCGCTTTCCTGATTTCCCATCATCATCTTAAAAAATTCCACGTACAAGATTTTGTACTACAGTATCGGTCGTTAGGGTTTGGTGTTTTTTGCTTCAATCTTCCAGCTTAAGCTAGGAATTTGGATTTGGAGCAAAACCCTGGAGATTATTCCATAGGTAAGCAATTATTCATTCCTGTTTTTGTTTTTTCAGATCCAAAATATTTATATTCCGTAGTCACTTAGAGAGGATTATTGATAGATTTGGTATAACATATTGCAGGAGTCATAAAAGAAAAAAAAGATGGATGATTACCAGGAGAGAGAAAGATTTGGAATGGAGAATGATTTCGAAGACGGCCAATTTATAGATGGAGAGTTCTACTTCAGGAAACAGAGAGAAAAACGCAAACAGTCCAAAGACGAAGTTCTTTATGGTATCTTTGCGGATTATGACTCTGATGATGATGATTCATCCTCGAGAAAGAGAAGAAAAGAAGGCCGAAAAGCTGACCTCACTAAGCCCGTCAATTTTGTTTCCACAGGTAAGGTAGAGATGTCTGGCTGACAATTCAATAGCAAAAGTAGCAATGCTAATATTTGTTGGTTAGACTCGTGTTCACGTAAGTTGCTTGTTTGCAGGTACTGTGATGCCGAACCAAGAAATCGATAAGAATTTGAAAGACCAGAACGGTGATGATATGTTTGCTGCTGATGATGATAACACACCTGGATTAGGGTCTGGGTTTAACACAGGGTTAGGGTTTAATTCAGGGTTTGTTGACCGTAATGGGGTTAAAAAGAGTGAGGGTTTTGAGGATGATGGTCATGACGAGGCTGAGGATAACTTTTTGCCAACGGAGTTTGGGAGGAGGATAAAGGAGGCGGCAGAAAGAAGAGAGCGGGAGAGAATGATGGAGAAGAAAGCAAAAGGAGGTGGGAAAAGCAAGGAAGTGAAAGCTGGGGATGTTGGGGAGTTTGAGAAGCATACCAAAGGAATTGGGTTGAAGTTGTTGGAGAAAATGGGTTATAAGGGAGGTGGATTGGGGAGAAATCAGCAAGGAATTGTAGCCCCAATTGAAGCAAAGATGAGGCCAAAAAATATGGGGATGGGGTTCAATGATTTTAAAGAAACATCTGCTAAGTTGCCTCAATTAGAGGAGAAGGATACTGTGAGCCAAAGCCAGAGTCAGACAGTGGGGAGAACAAAGGAGAGGTTATGGATGAAGGGCAAGAAGAAGAAGAAGCAGGAGAAGTATATAACAGCAGATGAGCTATTGGCAAAGAATGAAGAACCAGGTTGTGGGGTCTTTCAGAAGGTGATTGATATGCGGGGGCCGCAGGTGAGGGTGTTGACAAATTTGGAGAATCTGAATGCAGAAGAGAAGGCAAAGGAGAATGATGTTCCGATGCCAGAGCTTCAGCATAACGTGAGGTTGATTGTAGATTTGGCAGAGCTTGATATACAGAAGATCGATAGAGATTTGAGGAACGAAAGGGAGACTGCTATGAGCTTGAAGCAGGAGAAGGAGAGGTTGGAAACAGAGGCTGCACGCCAGAAGAAGCAATTGGATAACGTGGAGGAGATCATGCGTGTTCTGAGCCACATCGAGGAACAGAAGTCTTCAGGAACTCTGACCTTGGATTCGCTAGCAAAGTATTTCTCAGACATAAAGAGGAAATTTGCAGAAGATTATAAGCTTTGCAACTTGTCTTGCATTGCTTGTTCATATGCCTTACCTTTGTTTATTAGAGTATTTCAGGGTTGGGATTCTCTTAGAAATCCAATGCATGGATTGGAAGTAGTAGAATTATGGAAGAATGTGCTGCAAGGTGAGGAAAGTAGTGATATATGGGATGAAGCCACACCTTATGCACAGTTAGTATCAGAAGTAGTTTTGCCTGCTGTAAGAATATCTGGGATTAATACTTGGGAGCCTAGGGACCCTGATCCCATGCTTACTTTTTGGAGTCTTGGGAAAATTTGTTACCTGCAGCAGTTGTTCAGAGCATCTTGGATAACATAGTTATGCCAAAATTATCTAGTGCTGTGGACTCATGGGACCCTCGTCGGGAAACTGTTCCCATACATTTTTGGGTACACCCATGGTTGCCACTGTTGGGACCGAAATTGGAGGGTTTGTACCAGATGATACGTATGAAGTTAAGTATGGTTCTTGATGCTTGGCACCCAAGTGACGCATCTGCCTACACTATCTTATCACCGTGGAAAACGGTGTTTGATTCAGCCAGTTGGGAAAATCTCATGCGCAGATTTATAGTTCCTAAGTTGCAGGTTGCATTGCAAGAGTTCCAAATAAACCCGGCTAGTCAGAAGCTTGATCAGTTCTATTGGGTTATGTCATGGGCTTCTGCTATTCCAATTCATCTCATGGTTGACTTGATGGAGAGGTTTTTCTTTTCAAAGTGGCTGCAGGTTTTGTATCACTGGCTCTGTTCAAATCCTAACTTACAAGAGGTTCACAAATGGTACATTGGTTGGAAGGGACTCCTTCCACAGGAGCTTCAGGCACATGAAAATATTCGGTACCAGTTTACTCTTGGACTCAACATGATCGATCGGGCTATTGAAGGTATGGAAGTGGTCCAACCTGGTTTGAGGGAGAACCTCAGTTATATTAGGGCGCAGGAGCAGAGGCAGTTTGAGGCCCAGCAAAGAGCTGCAATGCATGCTCAATATCAAACTGCAGCTGGCATGGGTAGCACAACACAAATGGATGGTTTTGGTGGTGGTCCAGTTGAGATGACTTTGAAAGAAGTTGTTGAGGCCCATGCACAACATCACGGCTTGCTCTTTAAGCCAAAACCTGGCAGGATGCATGATGGTCACCAGATATATGGTTATGGTAATGTAAGCATATATGTGGACCCGATACATGAAAGGTTATATGTCCAGAAGGAGGAAGATTGGTTATTGACAAACCTCGATAATTTGCTTGAGATGCATAATAGTTCTCTTAAAAAGAGACGCTGAGTATTAGAGCCTCTAAGAGGTGTTAGGGTGTGGGGATTAATGCTGGTCTCGGCAGCCATTCCTTCAGTTCATACAGATTGTAATGTTTTATGCATAAAAAGCATTGAAGAGGTTAGCTATGTTGTAAGAAATTTATCATTTTTTTCCTCACATTACTGTGATGCTATACTGCTAACTTATTTTAACTGTTGCATTTTCCTGTTAGCCGGTCTTGTAAATATCTTGTGCCATGATATTATTGGTCTCTTTGATTCATCTAGCTTGCGGTTGATGTTCTTTGTTTCTATTACTTTTTAAGCCCCTCTTACCTTTTTCCCAAGGATTTCTTTGTCATTCCCTTTTTTTTTTTGGGAAGGGTGAGGGGAATGTTGTATTCATCTTTTTAATCCTGAATTGACATTAATAGTTGTAAAGATGGAAGATATCGTTCTTGTATATTAACATATTTTTTACTCATTTCTGAGTTTCAATAGTGTTGTGGTGAACATATATTTGAAGTTTTGGCTTGATAAAATTATTTAGAGATGAAATTCTACTGTTTGAGCAGTCATGTTTTCCTTAGCCAGAAAGGAGGACCATTTAGTAGCAGTCAAAATATTTAACATTCTAGGTCTCATGTCAACATGCTTGTTGATGTTAGATTTACCGTATTTATTTTTTCTGTTCTATGTGGAATTCTCATTGGAATAAAAAAGGAAATCCTTCTCTGGTGACTGAATTGGGATTCAGCTCAAGCTATAAAACATGGGATGAAGTATATGTGAACGCTTCATCTGAGGTGCTGCTGTTGTTTTTCTGGAAAAAATGGAGAAAGAATAAGGAGCAGCTATTGCTTTGGTCTCTATAAGGTACATTGTTCTTGTCTCAGTGCATGAACCTTGGATAGTTTTGAGGGAAATGATATGAACCAAGTAACTTCCAATGATCTCAAAAACATGCTTAGCTGGTTTCTTTGTCTCTCCTCTCTGGTTATATTTTCTTCCTGGAGATTGCAACTGCTTTTCATTATTTACTTCAATTATTTGGCATTTCTTATGGACTTGGTTGCAGAACTTGAGATATACTTACAATTTGATGAACATGTCTTTTAGAATGTATGTAGTTTGACTCTCTAGAGGTTTTTCTGAGGAATGGGCAGTTGAAGATATGATGCAGGAATTTGATGACAGGGTTTACAATGTGGTGTGTATGGAGTGGAAGGAGCGAAGGGGTTTTAAAGCTCAGTAGATTAATGAAATATGTTTCTTCTTTATTGAGATCTTAACTGGAACAAAGATTTATTCGTAAAGCTTCACGACTCAAGGGCAATTCCAAGTTTAAATCACTTGAATCGTCGTTGTATTTATACTGGTTTTCTCTTCCTTTATTTTAGTTTGTATCTCTCTCTTCCTTCTTATATATACTTGTCAGGTGCCAGTTTCAGACTGACTTGACTCAGACAACAAAAGTGCATGACAGACTATCGGACTACGGAGGGTAGAAGAGAGTGAGATGAGAAAGCAACAGTCAATTTGTTACTCATGCTCTGCATTCTCCACATTCATGAGGTTTGTCTAACTCCAGGAAATAGTGGGCACTAGGATGATCAAAATAGTTTTGTCTATTGAAGAATCCTTTACCTGCATGTTAGAACTGTGATTGTTGGAAAATCGATGGATTCCTGATGCTGCTGCGGAGAATTTCCAGGCGTGTTAACAGACCCAATCTGTCACTGTCTCTGTTAACATACTTTTCACCAGCAAAACCGTGCTCGTCAGTATGAAGGCAGGTCAAAAACTTGTTGCAGATCAGAAATAAAGTGTTATATTTAAGGATTTGCAATCCAAATTTCTGACCATTCCTTCCTCCATTAAAATACATATGAAACCATTTTTGTAATGCATACCAGTTCCTTTACATTCTACAAAACTTTATAAGCCAATTCTCTAGTGCTGCTGTTATAGATCACTTGTTTGTAGGGTTTTTCTCTTCAATTACTAACTCAACACTTTGGCAAGTAACATATAATTTGTGAGGAGTTTCATGTTCTGTAAACTGTCGTAGATAACCTTATAAAATCAGTTTAATATTTTACTAAATTTTGATAACATACGTGAAATCAGTCAGCATTAATTTTGGAAATCTTTCAACAGAATACAAGACATTTTATATATATATATATATATATAAAATAGGGACAGTACTTTGACAATCTATAAATAGAAGTGGGGAAGTACTTTGACAATCTATAAATAGAAGTGGGAAAGATACCGGGGGGACACCCAAAGGGTGGGAGGGAAAGGAAGCTTATACCCTAGAAAAAAAAATCCTCTAAAACAAAATAACCTAGGTATAGGTGTATTGAGGAGCATAAAATATGCTGTATGAGAGTAAACTAAAATTGAGAAAAAGGAAACCAATTGGTGACACAGTCAATTAAAATCAAAGTTTATAGGCAACAAGATTTGATGATATAATTAAGATGCCAATGCATGTCAATGAGCGGGAGATGCAACCAATGACTAGAGAAGAGTCTAACTCTACAATATCAACGTGTAGATTTCGATCAGAGCATAATCTAATTCCTTGTAAAAGAGCCAAAGCTTCCCTCCTAGAATTAGTCCTTGGATCATAAAGACTAGAAAAGGCCATTAGAAGGTTCTCTGCATCATCTCTCAAAAAACTCCAACCGTATTAAGTTTTCACTTTTTTCCGAAGGAGGAAAGAGCCATTTAATCCACATCCCTTTAGAAACAGTCATCAGTTTTTGTTGAATACCCAAAGCTTTCAAACATATCCCCATCATGGAAGGAGATAAAGGCTTTCTTGGGCTAAAGAGCGAATTCAGATCCCTTAGCCAAATGAGAACTTTATGCTTGATGGAGATCCAATTCATGTGGGCATCCTCCAGGATTGTTTTATTTCTGGCTAGCCACAATTACCATAAAATGTAATTAAAAACAATCATTTTGGAAAAGGTTTTTTGGGTGGTGAAAGTACCTTGTCGAAGCCATGATCTCATTAGATTTAGCAAAGCACCAGAAGCTGGAATTACATCTAGAACATTAGCAAAATACTCCCATAATTGTCTTGCAGAAAAGCCATGTAATAAGAGATGGTCTCTAGTCTCCCTCTTCGATGATAAGCAACGATGACACTTAGAAGCCAAAGAGATACCATAGTGCTGAATATTGGTCTCAACTGCCTCATGCAAAAACACCCATCTTCTTTGGTAACCATTTATTCCAGAGGTAACGCCACCACTCAAACTGAGGAGCTACAAGTCTGTTGGCCTCGTGACAGACCTTAGAGCTGAAGGTACCATTAGCCAAATCTATATAAGTAAGTCTATCATCTATATTCTCATCTAAAACAATCTGATCCAGTTCATCTCTTATCAACTGGGATGGCGACACATAGATGGAATCATCCCGTTTCGCCTGAAGTAGAGAAATATTGGTAATTGTTGTAGGGGTGGGCAGGACAGCAGTTGTCTACTTGTCAAACTAGATTTGAATATTGCCTCGGCCAGCTATCCAAGTAGAGTGATCCATTAAAGTCAATATATGAGGAATAAGAGTTCTCCAAACAAGAGAGCCTGTTCTGCGAAATATGGGATCTAGAACCGAAGGCATTCCATATTTGGACTTGACAAAAAGACTCCAAAGAGAGGAACCAGTGAGATAAAACCAAGCAAGTTTGCCTTTCATGGCATTCATGACCTCCTCCAGATTCCTAACGCCCAAACCACCCTTGTTCAAAGGGAAGGAAGTTGTCCTCTGATTAACCCAGTAGTGCCGATTTTCCCCTTCGCTACTCTAGAAGAAGTTGGAGATATAGCTCTGCATACGGGCTAGGGAAGTCTTGGGGATCGACAGAACACCCATAATGTAGACATGGCTAAAGGTCAAAGCACTTTGGATTAAGGTGAGTTTGCCACCTGCTGAAAGTAATTTTCTTTTCCAACCTGCAAGTTTGTTCTCATCTTGATTTCCAAAGGGACAAAGCATTCAATCTTTGATCTACCTTTAAACAGTGGCATATGTACCCAGGTAAGAAATAACGTTATTGGATAAAGAGAAGCTAGTCAAAGCTGAAAGCAACTGTTTCCTATGCAGCGTTCATTTAGTGTTGCCGAGAAAGGAACTATGTAAGGGAGTTAAATGAAAATGGAGAATTCAAAATGTTTTATAGATAGTCACTAGCCGGTTGCATCCTCTAGCATAACAAAATTATTTTAAAATTTTAAAATTTTAATTTTTTTAATGTTTTTCATTAATTTTTTGTTAAAAAAAACATAAATCATTCTTCTTTATGGATTCATTTTAAAATAAAAAATTATAATAATTTTAACTAAAATATTAATCAAGAATTAAAAAAAAACTTTTAAAATATATTTTTCATAATATTTAATTAAAAACTAAAATTATAATTAATAGATAAACTTTTATAAAAATTGACAAATGAAAAAAAATTCTTGTTTAATGTTGATGAGAAGATTAATTTTTGAAATTATCTCGAAATGTCGTGGGCATATAGAACAAAATCATTTTAAAATTTTATAATTTTTCATTAATTTTTTATTTAATTATTACTATTTTTTGTGTTTTTCATAAAATTTTTGCTTAAAAAACATGATTTATTCTTCTTTATTCAGGGATTCTTAAATAAAACTAATAATAATTTAAACCTAAAATATTAATTAGGAATTCAAAAAAAAAACTTTATATATATATATATATATATATATATATATATTCAAAGAATGTATCAAAAAAATAAAGTTACAATTAATGTATAAACTTGCATAAAAATTAACTAATGAAAAAATAAAATTTTATTCTTAGTTAATATTGGTGAGAAGATTATTTTTTTAAAGTATATACATTTGATCTTTATATATTTATTTACAAAATAATCAATAAAATTAGCATAAAAAACTATATTTGAATAATTGGTTTGGTTCCTTTAAAAAATTATTTTAATTATTTTATTTGAAATAAATTGGTTCTATAATGTTGAAAAAATATTCATAGTAAATAATTATTATTATGTTAGAAGATGTATAGTTAATTTTTAATAAAAATAATGATTCAATAGTTCTTTTATATGTCTTAACCATATCTAGTGAATTGAGATAGACTATTTAAAATATACTTTTAAGCTTTGAGAATAATATATATATATATATATATATATATATATATATATATATGCAACTATCATTTAAAAATTTTAAGAATTCATTATGTATATTATGCCAATTTATTTTTTAAAAAAAGAAAAAACAATCATGTTTTAAAATTTTATTCTAAAATTCAAAATTCAAAATAGAAAAAAAATTATATTTATCAGTAAATAAATTTTTATAGAAAAAATATTAATTGAACGAGAATTTTCATAAAAAAATGATAAATTTAAAGAATGAAATTTAAATAATAAGAGTAATATATACGTTGAGTGCAACTAAAAGAAAAAAGAAAGCTAAGAATTGAAAAAAAATGCTACAACATGAGGGATGAAAATAGGAAAAAGTGTTAAATTTGCTTATTAATGCGCAAAACACAAAAAAATTACTTAAATTGTCATCAAGCAAATAATAATTTTATGCATATGAAGAATAAAGGAATAGGAATTTAAAGCATATAAATAGTTCGGATTCCTATGCTATGTTGTGGGCCAAACTAAATATATTTATTTTAGTTTGATAATTTATACTATATTGTTGGTTAATTAAAATATATTAAATTAAGCATAAATGATACAATTTTATCTAATTTTATAATTTTTAATCAAAATTTTGTATCTATATTGTTAGAGCACATATCCCAAATTGAATAGTTAAATAAAAAATGATTGACATATAAGGTTGAGAAAGAACCACCCATGATAAGGTTTAATTTTTTTGGATGGAACCCAATCTCAAGCTGTTTAATTTTATCTAATTTTATAATTTTTAATCAAAATTTTGTATCTATATTGTTAGAGCACATATCCCAAATTGAATAGTTAAATAAAAAATGATTGACATATAAGGTTGAGAAAGAACCACCCATGATAAGGTTTAATTTTTTTGGATGGAACCCAATCTCAACTGTTTAATTTTATATGATATCGGATCCTCAAATAGGTCTAACGACCTAATAAAGATCGTGGAGTCTAAACCATTTGCCATATCCTAAAAAGATGGACTGCAAGTGAGGAAGAGTGTTAAAATACATATCTCACGTTGAATGGTTAAACAAAAAATTACTAACATATAAGGTTGAGAAGGAGTAATCGACCACAATACTTATATTTTTTGGATGAAACCTAATTTCAATTATCTCTCTCTCTCTCTCTCTCTCTCTATATATATATATATATATATATTATGCTTTGAATAAAATTTGAAGTAAGAAAAAAAGATGATTTGTTCTTTCTTATGCATTTATTCTTAAATAAAAACCCATAATAAAAAAAAATTTAATATAAATATTTTAAAAAAACGTCTTAATATTTTTTTTTCATAACATTGCATTGAATAAATAAAGTAATAATTATTATAAAAACTTGTATGAAAATTTAAAAAATGAAGCTTTTTTTATTGATGAGAATATTATTTTTTAAAATATGTACATTTGATTTATATATATTTATTTACAAAATAATAAATAATATTAGTATAAAAAATTATATTTGAATTATTAGATGGTTATTCTAAAATATTATTTTAATTATTTTATTTGAAAAAATATTTAAAAAATATTTAAAAAAATAATTGCAAATAGTTGGTATTGTGTGTGTAGATACATAGTTGATTTCTAATAAAATCAATAATTTTTTTGTTTTTTTATATATCATGATCGTACTCAATGGATGAAAATATATAGCATAAATTGAAAAATATTTTAAAAAATTAAATTGTAAAATATATATTGAAGTTAATGGGGTGCAAAAGAAAAAATATAATTGATTTCGATAAAATAAAATTTGATTATATAAGAGTTAAGCAAATAAAAAAAGGTATAAAAAAAACTTATTCAAATCCATATATAGATAAAATAAATCATATTTATTATTAAATAAAATTATATAGAAAAATAAGAATAAAAATTAACTTGATGGGAATTTTTATAATAAATTGAAAAGATTAATTTTAAACAATAATAGTAGCATATATTTATTCTAAAATCTAAAAAATATCGTATATATTATAAATTGTTAATTTGTGTGGAAAAAAATAATGATTGATTTTTCAAAATTTTAACACCCTATTAAATAATAACAAAACATAAATTGATGAAAAAAAAAACATGTGTAATGCATCAACTATGGGATTGAAATTTATATTTTAAAATTTTAGAGACCAAAATGAAGCCACTTGAAAATTATATATATAAAAAAAACATAAGTCATAGTAAATAAATAATGAATTGTGAGGAGATTAAGAGTGGAAATCACTATCGAAAAGCCTCACTTCTTTTAGTTTCTTTGTTATGTCATTTTTTACTCTTGAAGTATCGTACTTGTGACATATTAGGGGCTGTACTAATTTTATCTTTAAACTATTATTACTGGCAATTAATAGCCATTAAAAAAAATCAATTTTTGATATTTTGAGATGAAAATTTTCAAAATGCTAATGAAAATTCAATCTATATTGAAAAATAATTTCAATTTTTTTAAAATCATCAAACATTTTTTCATTATTGTTAAAAATTAAATATTTACATAACTATAAAAATTTAGAAATAATTTGGAATGATTCTCAAAGTTTTTGGAGGTCTTTAAAAAACTATATACATTTATATTAATCATATTATGATTCTCGAAATATTTGAATGGTCGAATGCATAATACCTATAATCAAATCTTTATATATTAATTTTAGAAACAGCATGCAAATATTTTGAAAACTACGCCAAAATATATATGTAAGTTTAAAAATTTGAGATAATTCGAGTTTATTTTTATTTTCATAATTTATTAAACTTTTATTACTCAATTTGTATCTATCTGTCACTGTCAGTTATTAATAACATTTTCTTTCAACTCACAAACATGTATCTTCTTATTCTTCTTCTTTTAATGAATGAACTCACAAACATTGAGTAAATTATAAATTAGTCCCTCTAATTTTAATAAACAGATTAATTAGTTTCTTTTGTTTTAAAAATTATTGTTTAGTCTTTTGACTTGTGTTGACTATGCTTAATTTAATATTATTTTTATTTTACAAAATATCTTATTTTCTTATCAATCTTTTCATGTATATATATCTTGAAAAAAAAAAAGATTAAGTTACAAATAAATTTAAAAACATGAAGACTAAATAATTTATTTTTAAAACAAAAGAGATTAATTAATTTATTTTTTAAAACTAGAGGGACTAATTTATAATTTACTCATCAAATAGGATGGTGCGATTTTATTTAGCACAAGTGAAAAAAAAACAAAAAAGCTACTTAAATGAAAATCCTAGCATATATAACAAATTCATAATTGAAAAAATTATCTGAAAGACAAATTAAAAACTTAAATATTATTCAAAAATATTATAAAAACAATTAAAAACGAAACAGATTGAAAACTCAAATTATTATATAAAATCACATTAAGCTATTTAGCCAACAATTTCCAGCATGCCTAGATTCTCCTTAGAAAAACAAACAAAAAGAAAATGACATGTTCCTACAGAAATTTTTCATGGAGAAGTGATTTCAAGAAAATAAGAAAATAGAGTGCAAGTTTTTAGTGAACAAAAATTATATCTAAATGTCGAAGAAAATTATTTTGATTCCAGATACAGAATTTTCTCTCCTTAAATGATAAATACATAAAAATAAAAACAAAAAATCTGCACCAGCTTACGAGCTCTTAATCAGTGTTTAAACTCTACAGAAAGTTTAGGGTAATAGGCACTTCAACATGACCTCCTATACTTCCGATTTATAAAGAAAAGAAAAGAAAAAGGTATGAAATGGAAGATAGAGTTTTCCTTTTCTGTATATATACAAACAATTAATTCCCATTGAAGAAAACACAAAACTTAATGTTTGACTAACATGGCCTCCATCTTCCTCTTCCTCGCAGCATGTTTTAGTTTCTCTAGTGCAACAAGTCCCACCTGTCTCACTCTTTCTCTGGATAACCCCATGCTGAAAAAGATAGCACAAATCATCAATCTATAAGTCCGAAGTTAACAATAATAACATATAGTAAGTGATGCCATAGTTTCAAATGACGGCCATTGTGTAATGTAACAGTCGTTATATAACGGATTCATGCATGTTTGTTACCATTATATAACAGATTTAAAACTATGAGCGGTGCAAAATGGAACCGAAAATTTCAAGATACTCAAGTCTAGTTCTGATTGATATGAAGTCTAAGATGCATTAAGAACAGGTATTAGAAAAAGGTTAGTTGAATTACTTGATCAGACTTGGCCATTTAACAATGTCATTTCTAGTATGCAATGATGTCTTTTGCTATAATTCAGCAAGCAGAAGCAATACAAAAATTTACTCACCGCTTGCTAATGTCCTCCCATGTAAGGCATTCCTTATCCAGGCCATGGTATAGACGTATAATCTCTCTTTCTCGTTCTTGAAGAGTAGAATATATAAGCTTGTTTACTTCCTCCTGTCAATTCATTACTCAACCAATCAATATTTTTCCTCTTAGAATAGTTTAGAAAAAGAATACAAGAGGATGAGTTACACACACACACACACACATATAGTATTATATTCGTAACTGTGCCTCATGGCAGACTTAAAACTGTATCAGTTAATTGCTGGTTTGTTCTTCCATTAAAGTTTTTCCTTCTCACTGATAATTCTTGCGTTCTTGTTCTTTTTACCTTGAGTGCCCACTCATCTACTCCATGCCACGGATTGTTCTCGAGGCGATTATCTGCAATGTACTTTTAGAAAAAGAGAGGAAAGAAAATGAGTCCATGATGGACAAGAAAGACACATGAGAAGGTGAACGATAGTTTCCTCCAAAGGATCTGCAGAACCAGAGTTGAGCTTCACTTACGCTATGGTGTGTTTCTCCTGGAAGACCATTCAAAGAGGGGAATGCTTCCCTATCGAGCGAGAAGACCTTACTAATAGCCTGTGCATTATGACATTGTTTGGTAAGCATAAAGAGAGAGCATAAGGCAATAGAAGTAGAACAAGTAGATTCATAAATTTAGTACCTCAGTAGCATTCCTAACTTTCCTTTGGGACATATTCAAGCTTTCTGCAATTCTCTGAAAATAACAGCGAAATGAGAAGATTCATATGGGGAACAATATCGAAACACAATAGAACAAAATTTAAAATTAACTATCTCCTCATGGAGAGATGAATGAAGCAACTGCACTCTATTCTTAAACACAGGATAAATTGAGAAACTAAATTGCTGTCATTTTGAACCTGGAAAATAATGCACTTACATCAATTGATGGAGTTACTCCTTTATCTGCTAGTCTAATCTTTGCATTCCGAATCAGGCCTAACCTTTCATGTAAATGATTAGGCAATCGTAAGGTTCTTGAATTCTCGACTAAAGCTCTAGAGACACCCTGTGTCGAAACAAAGATGTAAAAAGCATTAATTTCGTAGTATCACTAATGAACATGATGGTACTATAATCATAGCATGAATAACATACAACTAAGGATTTCAGGTAGGAGAAACACGACAAACTCATTTTGCAGTTTAGAATTGCTGTGGGTAGAAACAGAAGTGTCATGAATGCTAAAAATCTTCATAGGAAGATATGTTATCGAATATAGGTTACTGGAATGTCATGATACAAAAGATTTGTGTGGTTATCCATTGTGGGATATGCAAACAACTGCTGGTGGTAATGTCTGCTGTTCCAATATATGAAGTCATTTAAACTTGAAAAGGAAAAATCAGCCTTACCTGACGTATCCACCAATAGACATAAGTTGAGATTTTGAACCCTTTGGAAGAATCAAATTTCTCGATACCTCGTAGTAGTCCAATCAAACCTCCCTGCGTGAGAAATATACAAACATAGCACATATATAAGAGGACGGACACAACTCTAACCAAGTTACAGTGATTCATGAATATCATCATTTCATACTTGAAGTGAAGCAAAAGAAAGTAACCTGAACAAGGTCAGCCATTTCAGCACCCATGTTATCATATTTTTGAGCAATAGACATAACCAGACGAACATTACTCATTGCCAGCTTCTCTCTTGCCAAAGAACATTTAATCAACTTTGACTGCAAGTCGGCACGAGAAATCCTCAAGGAATCCGCAAGTTGTTCATCTGAGGGCTCACAACCTAATCTCTCCTTCAGCCTGAAATTTCCAAATTCAAATTTATAGATCATACAGCAATTCAATGAAACACAAGTGGAAGACATTGATTTTATTCATTAAAAAGAAGGGTTTATCACATTAAAGAAACTAAATCATGATTTCTCTTCACATAAAATTGTCCAAAGTTTCGAGAACTTGGAGCAAGGTGTAAGTAATCAGGAAAGAAAAACTTCTTGCCATCCATACCGTTGCCTCGATTATATGGGCCGTTGTCATGTTCAAAATCTATCTTACCTCAGAAAAATGCTGTAGAGCTACTCATCATAGAATCAACAAAGTGTGCAAACGAATAACTACACTGAACCACAAAACTTCTCTTATCATCAATATTGCATTCTCACCTGGACTTATGGTCCTCCAAGGAAAGACCAGCTCTAATTATCCTTGACAGCCGCACAACTTCTGTATGGGGGAGCACCTCATCACTTACTACACCCTTCACATAACCTTTCAAACGATTCTGCAACAGATCTGGACTAATAACTGACCTTAGCAGCTTAAAGTCACTACTTTGAGACATCAATTTACTCTGGTTCTGATTTTTTCTCCTGTTATTCATCCTTCGTTGTCTAGCAGACACCCCAGAACAAGTGACAGGTATCTTCTTGTTACTTTTTTTACTTGTTAAGTCACTTGAGTTTGTCCTCTCAAAAGAAAGACTCCATTGCTTTTCCAGCATAGACTTCTGCAGCAAAAGGAGAGCTTCTACTGAATAGTCAAGATCAGAACTTTCTTCCTCAAAGTCATCAAAGGCCTTGCCCCATGTTGCCACAGTTGGAGAAGCAGAAGCAGTATCCACATGTTCTTTAAGGGCTTTAATGGATTGTGAATTTCGATTGGACGGGGGGAAGCCAGGACCATAATTTGATGACTTTTTTGCAACAACCACATTCTTTGTTGTAGTAATTTGATAATGGGTTATTCCATGATCATTGACATTGGAAAGCTTTTCTGTGAGGTCTGAGTAATAGAAGGATGAACTCAAGAGCCTCTTTCCTGTGCTAAGTCCAATAACTGCAGCAGTGGCCATCATATGGATACTCTTCAGGTTTGTACAATAACCATCAAAAGCTTTTAGAAAACTGATGAACAAGTCTGCCGCTCTTCAAGTTTACTCTTTCACTAGGTTCAGTCCATGTAGATGTTCTTTAGGATAAATCTCCCTTGGCTCACTTCGGTAGCCTTCTGGAATTAAAAGCAAAGAGAATTGGAAAAAAATATATATATATATATCAGGCTCCTGGAGAGGTTAGAAACAGTAACTATTTGTTTGACAGAATGCGATTACAATGTAACGGAGGGACAATAATGATCCTTACTGCATCACATTCCATAACAATCTACCAAATTTGTTTTAAGTTCATCATATTCGAACTATCCAAACCAAAGAAATAAATAAAGAAGTTCAAGTTCAAGCAGACCCCAGCTAAAAAAATGGTGCATGAGAAACTTATATACAACAGATATATATACTGCACAAGAGTAATAAGCAGAGGGTTAGTATCCAGCAACCAATTGAATACATCTATAGAGTTCAACTTTAAATTTCTAGAAACATCAATCTCCAATCCTATAGGAAATGAAAAGAAATATATGAGATAAGAACAAAGGTCCCATCAAAACTGAATATGATACTAATAAAATCTTAAAACCATACTATAATTTTGGGTTGAGCTATATTACCAAGCCTTAAAACTGTCTCAATGATTCTGTTCAAGATCCAAACAAAGTGACCAAGAAGAACAACACAAGTAACGAGTGAAAAGAATGAAAGAAAGAGACAATTCAACCCGAATTCAGTTAACAGCAGAAGAAAAGGAGAAACATAGGCAAATTTAAAGGGTTTTAGGAAAAAAGAAAAAAAAAGGGAAGGACAAGAACTGCTGTCCAAGGTTCAAGAGTTGCATACCTGAAGGACAACAGTTCTTAGGAAAGCAAAAGCAGAAGGTGATAGGGAAGAGTTGAGGATTCCAAAGTGAAGCAATAAACGGTTAGGGGAGGAGTGGTTGTAAACCCAAACCAACCTTGTTACAACCTTATTTGTCTGAGTGAAAGATTTTTTTAAGTTTTTATTTTTAATTATTATTACTATTATTAAAAACGGGAAAAAAGAAAAAGAAAAAGAAAAAAACTAATCCTGTTTTGATTCCCTTACTACTAGGATGATTTCAGTAAAGAAAATGGAGGGTTATAGCTTCAAAAAGGGTATAAGAGATATGGAAAGGAGAGTTGCTATTGGCCAGAAGAGATATTGGGTCCTTGTTTGAGTGGTGCAGAGACTGCCATTTTTCCACTTCTATATTTCTTTCCTCTCTTCTCATGATCTCTTTCTCCTTTTCTTTCTGTTTTGTTCTTTTCTACCTTTTTTTTTTTCTATTTTAATTCTCCTTATTTTTATAACAACATTATTATTGCATGTTTGAGAAATGAATAATAAATTAGTCCCTCTTGTTTCAAAAAATGAATTGATTAATCTTGTTTTAAAAATTAATTATTTAATCCTTTATTGTTTATTTATTTATTTTATTTTATTTGTCTTTCTTGTTTATTTTTTTCAGATCTATCAAATTAACACCTAATATCTAAAATATTCTTTAATATATATATCAATTTATGGAAATATATTTTGATAAGAAGAGAGAAAATGAATGGAGATTAATAGAATAAAAATTGAAGATTTGAAAAGAAAAATGAGGATTTATTTTGATTCTGGAAGATAAAAAAAAAAAAAAAAAGAAGAAATATATGTAAATGAGAGAATAATATATAAAAGATAATAATTTAAGAATAAAAAACATTATGCTAAGAATCTTCGTCATCATTTTAATAAAAAAATTGATTAAAAAAACCAAGTTAATAACCAAATTAAAACATGAAAAACTAAATTTTTAGTTTTTAAAACAAAATAGACTAATAAATTCACTTCTAGAAACAAGAGGGGCTAGTGTATAATTTACTCCTTGGTAGCCATATAACACCAAAATAATGACTGCATCTGTGCCAAAAAACTATGGCTGTAGGCCAAACCTTTGCGTCCCCATTTCAACTAACTATGTGCTTCACACACGCATTCTCTTTCTCCATTGACCCCATCCTTAACATTTGAATCTTATCACATTCTTCAGATTTTTTTTTTTTTTTTTTCTTTTGGGGCTTCTAAAACCAAACTGGCCATTTCCAACAAACATTATTCAATTTCAAAAAAGTTGAAATATATGTAAGAAAAACAAAAATGAATATTGGACCAAAAAATTAATAAGATAATGTGCAAAGATAATCCTACTCTTGTCATCCTTTTTTTTTTTTTTTTTTTTTTTTTTGGAAGCAGCATGATTTCTTCTCTTCAGAATTTTGCCAGGCAAGAAAATGAAACCCTAAATATTACATGCAGTAAGCTGAAAAAACACAGCATCATCTTGTATTCGAAAAATCCAATCTACACCAACAATGTTAAACTGTTTACTGCCAAGTGAGCTTGAAATCATAAAATACTAGCGAAAAAAATAATAAAGAAGACAATCCACCGAATTCTATTACAGTTTACAACAATTCAAGTAAATAATATACAATTTACACTTGGAAACACGAAAAGCAAATGGGTAACTCTATGACCTATGCAATACCTCCAGTCATCACCCTTGGCGTCTGACTCTCAGCTGAATTCTTCCTAGAAGCTAAAGTTGAACTTCCTGGATAAGCTTAATCCTTCAAATACATAAAATGCAATCAGAGTAAAATGCCTAAATTGAAAACTTGATATAGGGGTGCCAGTGACGCAGAATTGTTGGAACCAAGAAACAAAAAGATTGCATGTCAAATGATCAGAATATGAAAGAAACCACAATCATGAATTATATTTTATGCAAGCAGAATGAATGAGCATGTCTCAGATGATGATTTTCGAAGCAACAGCCCACTAAGCATGTGAACTCTTGTGTACAACTTTCTTCCAACATTCAATAACAAAACCATCACAGTAAAAAATTAAGGTGACTACGAAACTAGGCAATCCTTCCAAAGTCTTTTCTTCCCCGGGATGGTGGTGGAATGCTATTGAAATTGGCCCTACGCCCTACAAAAGATATTCAGTAACAGTTAATACACTTCAATTCACGTGGCTCAAACAAAGAATTAAGCAAAAAAGTCAGGAAGTACCCCATGGCATGCTGTTGTTCAATGAACTGCTTCCTGGAGAACGTTGCCCCCAGAATTGAAGCTGGAAGAAGGGGCTGGACCTTGATATGATTCCATTCACTACCCCGACCAGCAGGCCTTCCATGACTGAAACGCTGAAGGGGTTGCTGTCCTAAGCGGCTTGGAGAATTTTGTGAGACATGAGGCGTAAAGTAAGAAGGCTTTGACATTGAACGGCCATATCCAACATGGAGATCATGTGCTGAAGGCGGACTGCCAACGTCATCATGTGAAAATGAATGAATAGGCCCATTTTGTCTGACATAATCATGATACAGCCACAAAGGAGTCAAGAATAGTAAGAAAAATATTTAAAAGTAAAAACATAATGCCCACTGGTACCTTCTCAAAAAATTAGAAGGAAAAAGAGAAATAAATGATAGAAAACATGAATTATCAAAGAAAATATGATAGAAAAAATGAAGCAACAATTTCAACATTCAATTTTCAAAATTTGAAGTTTCATAGAAGCACTCAGTCAATCAACAGTTTCTATATTCGAATTTGGTTTGCTTGAGTAGTGAAAGTTTTTGCTGCCTGCACAATATTTTTGATTTATGCTAGGCTCCACCAATTGCACAATAGTTAAATAATAATTATTATTATTATCACTTGAAGTTGGTAAAAAATTTCAGGCAGCCAAGTAAATTGAGAGAAATTGTATGCTTTTTGCTCAACACAAAGCATACCTTAGGTTTGATGAACTAGAGCTCGCATTTGAGGCATGGTTGGATCTTCCAACACCTGCCATTGGAACACCAGAACCAAGATGCATGCTATTGCTAAACTCAGTGCTCAAGGAACTCACATCTGAACCATCCTCTTGCAGAAGAAGTTCATCACTGGAACACGAATAACAGATGCCACACTAAAAGATTAAACAAGCACGTGGTAGAGACTACAATTGATAATAATCATGCTATTTTAAATTGCCCCTGAAATTTTTCTTTGGAGATGTGCCGGCATTGCCACCCACTGCTCCACCAATTAGTGTTAAGAAAAGAGAAGCAGCCAGTGAAAAAGTCATATAGCCAAAGCAACTGTTATCTGATGTTTTTTTTTTTTTATGCTTTTCAAATGTGCTTATTATTACTAGATGAAATAAATAGCCTTCAACTTTTCACATGCAATATTTATATCAGCATATTGTAACCTAATGTAAGCAAGATATTTATGGAAATTTTAATAACTGATTACGAACACTTATACCAAAGTCAATATGCTTTCAGCTTACGTCCCAATCAAACCTTGAATTAAGCAAATATAATCATGTGCTAAAGAAAAAGACAGCTAAAAAATTAGAGCTGGTTTACTCCTAAATGAGTCACATTCTGAAATGCGGATGAGAATAAACCTATCAATAAAGGATGAAGTTATATATGTGACTGAATCCCAACATACAAGCAAACAGGCACCAACAGCCAAAAGATGGTTTAACAGAGGCAGCTTGCTCCACGGGCTGATAAAAACCTAGGGATGACTGCTGCTTTTTTTCATCTAAGGTTGACAGCTTAAGAAAACCCTGAGGTTCTATTTAATGGAAAGACTTGTATCTAAAAGTAATTGTGGTAAGAAAAAAAAAAGGGACAACCATGAATTTTGTTTTTATCAGCTTATGCAGTGTTAATATCTCATAAAACCAATGGCGGGAATCATAGTCAGATCTTGCTAAATCACACGATACAAATTGAACTTTTAAAACATGTCAATACATACAAGTTAAACTTTTAACATATTTGATTCAATAAATTCTTCTTTTTATTCAAAAAGAAGAAGAAGAAGAAGAAGAAGAAAATATCCTAAGGATTGCATGGATCAACAACTCTATTTTATGCTAAGTTCAATAAACCCATCAAAATCTGTCCCTTCCAATGTCATTTTGTTTGCGAGTAAATGTGAACGTAATATGCAAGGTATCAATGTACTCTGCAAGAAAATATGATAGAAATTAACAATATAAAAAACTCTCATTTCTTACCTGTAATTGGGATCCCAATCCCCTGGATCTGGCAGTGAAAGGCTAGCATCAGGCTTATCATGAATAGGACCCGCACTTTGAGAGCAGTTCATTTTAGGACTAGGCTTAAAAGAGCCTGGAATACTCTGAATGGCTGAGGGACCTGGTACACTTCCACTGCCTCCTTGTTGCTGCATCCAGCTTGACTGCCGATGTGAGGGTGAATTACCAAGTACCGCAGGATTTTCCTCAGCTTGGTTAGAGAAAGTACCATCAGTTGATTGTCCTTGCCAATTTGAAGATGTACACTCTTGAGACTGAGAACTTCCAGAATACCCCCAACTTTTTCTTCTATTGAATTGAGTAACTGCAGCCATTTTTCCTAAAGGGGATCCATGACTGCAGCCTCTTGCAGGGGAAGTTGGACCATAATGTCCAGGAGAACCAGCTGAAGCTTGACTGTAGGAGCTTGGTGGAGTAAACTGTGAGGGACTGGTTCCAAGGGGCAGTGGTGCGAAGTTTCCTGCTGATGGACTCATACCAAGACCATTTCCATGTGAATATTGAACAAACCTCCATCTTGCATCTGGACTACTTCCAAACATTGACAGACCAGCCTGTGGATGCATGTTCATGCCAGAGGGAGCAACTGGTGAATAATATGCAAACATATTACTGCTATCTCCATAGCTTCCATAGCTGCTTCCAAGGCCAATGCCATCATTATAGCTGCCATGACTTCCTACACTACCATAACTAGTACCATGACCATATGGAACTGCCAGGAAATGTGGGCTAGTGTGCAAGGAAACTCTGGTCCTTCCAGGATTCTACATAAAAAAGACAGAGTGATGGTTATATATTTTTTCCCCTTTTCTTCCTATTCCACATTGACCTTTCTTCTACCTTTCTATTTCCCCCCCCCCTTTTCCTGATGTTGAAACAAAAACATAATATAGTAACATCCATTTGTTTGCTCCCGATCCAGTAGAGAGACATACTGTATTTTAATGACCTAATTTGGAATTCTTCTAATATCAATTTACTCCTAGCAACTTCAAGAAAGTAATTTTAGTAGTAAATGAGGTTTTCATTTTTTATATTGATTTCCTAAGTTTTTGAATTTTAGGACTAACATTAACTATTTTAAAATCAATCAAAAAGAAAATAGAAATGTAATGTATCTTTATTTATTTATTATTATTATTATTTTGGTGGAGGTAAGTTTTGGAGGAATGTGTTCAATCCTGGCTAGTTAAGAAATAATGGAAAATTGAAAAAAAGACATGAGCTCACATTAGGAGAGAGACCAGCTGCAAACCAATGCCCTCCACCTGGGTGATGGTCCACCTTAAAATTTTGGGAAACAGGCTACAACCACAGAGAAAGATGAGTAAAATTTCAAAAGAATAACAACCATTAAATGTGCCTTAACTCCCAAAAAAAACTATTAGTCCAACATATAATAGTAATAAAACAAGAAGCCTAACCTATAGAAGGAAGAAATAGGTAAAGAAGGAGAAATGGACAGGCGTTCACAGACAGATAATAAAATCAACATTTTTTTATGGAGCATTAATTCCTCTTCCTTCCCATCATGTTAAATAATTTCCTGGCCCATTACGCAAGAACGAGGTTTGTGAGGAGGAACCAACTACTTAAATAGTACAGATAGTTCTCTTGAACTTCAAAATTATTTATAAAACAGAAACATATATGAGCTACAAGTTGAAGTACCAGATATACGGGCAGGATGGAGAAAACCAGGCAATAAATGAATCCCGTAAATTAATAAAAGAATTATTGAGCAAATTACAAATAAGTCCCTCTAGAATTCTATTTTGTCAAAAAGAATTAAATAATCCCTCTAGTTTCAATACCTAATTAATTAGCATGTATGTTTCTAAATCTATTTGTAACTTTTTTCTTTCATTCTTTTTCAAATTTTTTTTTTTTAAAAAAAATTAAATTAAACATGGTTAAGACTGGTCAAGGAACTAATTAATTAGTTTTTGAAACAAGAGGGACTATTAATTCATTTTCCAAAGCTAGATGGACTAATTTATAATATACTCAAGAATCAATCCAGAAGAACAATAAGCTGAATCAAAATAGATTTTCAAAAACTACTTTGCATGCCCATCCCTGTATCGGGAGTTACTCTTTAAGGAAGATCACAATCTCACAGTACAAACCCAGATTAAATCTTAGAAAGTCAATTTAACAGCTCCTACTCTACTTACCATACGAGGGGTCTCCAGAGGAGGCTTATATGGGCATGTGAAAGGTTCCCCAGTTACAAAAGGGTGTTTTGAAGCCTGCACATGAATGAATTATACCTCCATTTAGCCACAAATACATAAATTTAATTGTGACAGCAATTGCTAAAAACTGGGAAAAACTTAAATTACCTGAAAAGGGGACCAACGTTTTGCAGGATCGAACTCAACAAGTCCCCTCAAGAAATCAATCAAAGCTAATCGTATTTGACTTTCTGCAATGTGTTTAACAACAGCAATCAGTAGCTTCTAGAAATGATAGCAACATATTAAGCAAAATTATTTTATAGAATCAGATTCTTTGGATATAAGAACAACCTTTCTTTATATCTTCCTGAGGCAAATTCTTTCTGTAAGGATAGTTTGTAACAATTTCCTCAAGGTTCCTATGATGGAAATACTCCTTCCCAATAGATGGTTTTTTCCGCTCTCTCTGGAAACACAACCAAAATCGTCACAATGAGGAAGAGAATAAAATGTAGCAAGCAATAGAAAAGAAAGATATACCCTTGTCTATTGATATTAGCACTTGGCGAAAAAATAAAAGAAAATTCTGTTCACTTAGGAAGCTCTTTACTTTTTTCTTCTATTAATTGATTTTCTGCTTACTACCAAAACTACCACATGAACACTTACAGATTCATATTCTTCCACAGTTAATGCTTGGTATGCACTTCTTTCTCCCAAGGAAACTTCGACATTCTCTAGATTCTGGACACTCCCAATGCACTTGAAGAACTTATTTGCATTCTTCGCCTCTTTTAGCACATAATCAGGAGGTTGTCCTCTACAACATTTCAACCAGAAATAAGCTATCCTTCAAATCAATAGTGAATACAAGCAATAAACAACAAATCAAAGTATAAAATACCACCCCTACTAGTTCCAGTGCACTTCTGAGCATAAACAAATCACATGCAAAATAGATCAATTCCCAACCACATTCGTTGCACCCCCTGCTCATGCATGCCTTTGAACTTTCATAAACTAGCTTACTATAACTTTGGGGAAAAGCAATTACAATTACTTATATGTGCATATATGCTTCTTCAAAATAATTTACCCATACATGTCTGTCTTGACTGAGTTGGTGATGAAAATGGACCTTATAGTAATCACATGAGCCCACTAGTTAACTTGCTCAAGGCTTGCTTATAATAGTAACAGATGTCACTATATTTTAAAGTCTCATAAAGGTTTAATCGAATTGCAAATCGCAAATCCATCTTTGATAAATGAGTTTAAAGAACTCTCAAAGAAAACGAAAAAGGTTTCCTCAAAACACTTTAAAACAATAAAGAGTAAGTAATAACAGAAGCAACCAAATGATACAAAAAAGGGCATAGCAAACCAATAAATCAGCCATCAATGGCACATGGCACTGGAAGAAGGAGAAAAGCTGACTCAAGATTGAAAAATGTCCAAAACAACCCTCAAATACTGATAGCAAATCATTCCCTTTTCTTTTGTTTTCTTCTCTTTATGGAAGGATTCTTAGAAAGCAGATTGAACTATAACATCACTAACTCTCCAGAGAGAGAAAAAAAAAAAAAAGAAGCAATGCATAAAATGTAAACATAGGCAAACCAAAAGGACAGCTAGGATCTATGTTTCAGAGGCAATGCTTCTGACTGGAGAAGTCCATCGTTCACCAGGAAGAGGCAGCTCACATGAGGACCAGTATATTTAAAAGGAATAGATGTAAATGTGTTAAGGGTGGCGTAGGCCCCTCTTATATATGCTGAATCATTGAGAAATTCATGGAATTTTATATTCCCCCACGGGAACTGTCTACTAAGCTGAATCATTGAAATTTTCTTTGGGTTATTCTAGAAGCTCCATTCTATTTCCCCTCTGTGGTCGTACATCTGTTCTGCCTTGTGCAACTGAAGAACTAGTTAATTATGTTTCAAAACCTACTGTGATGCCTTCATGCACCGAGCCTTGAACTTAATTTTCAATTGATCTTCTCCAACAAATATACCTTCACAGGCCTTTCAGAAACAATAGTATCTGTAGAGATTGGTCCAGCAAAGCATTTCACATTTCTTCCATTATATAGTCATAGACATTTTAGGTCTGCATCAACTAGTATCTATAAGTAAAGTTTGTCCAATAAAGAGATTAAGGTGTAATTAGCACGTATATCTACAAAACAACCTGACTCCCAATTAAGGAAACATGTAGTGAAGCTTGCCAATATGAATTCTAACATTCAGCAACAATTTGATCGGAGAAATTATTTAATTTGGAACAGGCTTCAAGCAAATGAGAAAAGAATTTCCCAACCTCAGGGAACAGGCATCTTATGAGTTCAGTTCAACTAAGAGTTAGATTAGTTTTACAGTTGACTTGTTTCCTAAGCCAAGCAAGTTCATAAGTAAAGATTACATCAGCTTTTGCGACCCTTCACTTGGTGCAGGAAGGCCAAATTCTGTCAATTGACTATGCACCATTGCTTCATCGTTACCAGTCAAAGTTCAACAAAATTTTTGTTCTACATTTCGTGTCATGAAATGATTCTAACTATAGCTTCAGGAGTCTTATTTAAAAATAAAAAATATGATGAGAGTATCAATATACTTATTTAAAGCTATTTCTTCACTTACATACAAATGCTGATAATAACCATGAAACCCAAAGACTGGTGCACCCACTCGAAAAGGTGGAAAAAGGGCGATAACCTGTCACCCACATATGGTCCCACTGAAAAGGAGTCGTGACAAAGGAGATACTTAAGATGGTCCGAAGCCTACCCTTCATTTTTCCTTGAAGTGGCTGTTATCAAGAGCCAAACATGCACCCTTGTGGTTATAAGGTTACCATTGCACCGACCAATGGCCCCTTACTACATTGAAGAAATATATATATATATAGAGACTGTTCCCCAGTAGATCTACCAATAATCATGCTGTTCTAGTTTAATGGCAATTTTGTATCTCAAGGAAATGCAAACAAAACAGAAAAGACATCAAATTCATATTCTTAAACAGCTCGCTTAAAACACTTGCAAATATGTTTCACCCCTATATTGCTGATAGAGACGAGACTTACCCAAGTATTTCAATCATTCTCCTTAAAAGATCAAATTCTGAAGCACCAGGAAAAAGTGGCAATCCTAGAAATAATTCTGCAACTATGCAACCGAAGGACCACATGTCAATAGCTGTAGAATATCTAGAATGGATTAAGGTCCCAACTAAAACCCCCATGATTTGAGGATGAAGCATGAATGTACATAGATGATATACTATAATCAAGAAGCTATAATTTTATTGAAAAGGATACTGATAACCTAGAAGAACTTCAGGAGATCTATAGTAACGGCTCTGCAGAATAAAAAAAAATGCCATTATAAGGACTTCGCAAGTTGATAGAAATAAAATGAACAAGATAGAAATAAAATGAACACATGGAGTAGAAATAAAGATAACCTGAATGTAGGAGTAAACCGTGCGATCTTCCATGCATGCTGATCCAAAGTCAATTATTTTAATTTCTGCTGGCTTCACACTGTTTTTCAAGATAGAAAATTGTCAGTTGAATAGAAATGAAACTTGTTAAACGTTTGAGGCAAAACACATCATGAATAATAATTTACCTTGTGCACAAGAGAATGTTTTCTGGCTTCAGATCACAATGGATTATCCCAGCATCTTTTAATAGAGCCAACCCACGTAAAATCTTTTTAAGAGCAAATTAAACAAGGAATGAGAACAAATTCAATTCAGATATAATGCAACATGGCAGCAATTTTAAAGTTGCCACACCTGCTTAGAGAACAATTGGACAATGTTCAATGATAACCCCCTAAATTGATTTATCTTGATAAGCTCATACCTGAATAACATTAAAAGTCAAGTATATGCTGCTAAAAAGAAATAAAACAATAAATTCACATGACCAAGGATTTAAAGAAAAGGCAAGTCAGGAAAAAATAGCTTTTGCAACAAAATGTTACTGCTCACTAAATGTAACTATGCAAGTAGCCATTAACTTACAGATTTGTGTCAAGAAGTTCAAAGCAGATGCATAAATGCCGCTGGTATACAAAGTAATCATAAATACGAACAATGTGATGCTTATCCTCAGGATCATACTTCTTGTTTAACTGTGATAGGAAAGCATGGAGCAAACATAGAGAAATGTCATTGCTAATATCACAGCATGTGGCACAAGGAGTTGAAGAGCTTTTTAATTACCATTGTCAAAATAGATACTTCAACCAGAGCTTGCTGATAGTAAGCAGGCTGGTTTTTTATAATCTTCACAGCAACAAAACTGTTAGTTTCTGCAACCCAGCATTTAGCAACCTGACCAAAAGTCCCATGACCAAGGACATCTTTGACTATGTATCTGCAGATATGATGTGATAAATGAGTCATAGATCTCATATTTACTACCGTGACATCAAAATTGTGAGCTTTTGCTCCTGTTCCCTACTGAAAGGAAGGAACTTCAAAGAAGGAAAGGAAATCAGTGAAAGTAAATAATGTACCATACTTTCAAAGACTGGAGTGTATTCATTCACATCGGAGGAAGACCGAACAAAGAATTTAATGGATGTGCTAAATTTGATTTTTTTTCCGGATTGTCTTAGGATCTACTTAGATTTCTGAACTTCTATCAAACTGCATATTTCTTTCTTCTTTTTATTTTATTTTTTATTTTTATTTTCTTTTCTAAATTGAATTTTGCTAATTTAAACTTTTTATTTTGTAGGTCTCAAGCAAACATGAACAGCACAAGGCTCCTGATGATTGTAGGAAAGTAATGTTATAATGAGAGAAAAAACTGTAAATATTGCAATTCAAATGCACCTAGGACATTCAGTCCTCTGAAAGGTTCTCTCCATCAGAATAATTTAATTCAATTGCCAGGGAGTACCTTCTTTTTTTCTTTTTTTTTTTTTTTTTTTTGAGAATTCAAGGGAAAAACAGTTACTTTATACACAGGTGTGCATGCACAAAATAGCCAGAATATTTTGATCAAGAAAAACTGAAACATCACACATTCAGAGAAAGAGAGAGGCTATATACATGAACAAACAATTGGAGTCTTCGTATCTAGGAATTGCAGAGAATATCCAATTGGAACAACTACTTGGAATTTAAACTAGAATTTGTTTAATCAAAATCCCAACTAATTGAAAAATGGAATAAAAGCAGTTTATTTTTACAAAGATGTCAAACAGGAATCGAACATGTAAATAGCAAATTACACATGTGAGTCAAATGACTCGAGGTAATAAGAGATTATATGAGTATTATTTTTTGATCAAACACCAAATTCACTCAAAACATAATGCATAACATTTTTTGTTCAAAACCAAGTAAATAGCAAATTACACGTGAGTCAAGGACTCGAGGTAATAAGAGATTATATGAGTATTATTTTTTGATCAAACACCAAATTCACTCAAAACATAATGCATAACATTGTTTGTTCAAAACCAAGTACAAGAAAAAAAAAAAAAGAAAAGAGTTCCAGAAAAATAAATGCAGAGGAACCAAAACAACAAACATAAACAAACCTTCTCTGTGTGTCTAAATTGACCAAAGCAAAGTTTGCAGTCAGAATAAGGTCTGAGTTCACATTATCATGGCCATCGTTGAGGACTCCAGCTGATGGGCTGGTCAAATATCTTTTTGGATTAAATTCTTCTGAATAACTAAATTGCGGATTGCATGTTTGATACGTTTCGACTATGTCTTTGGTTAGCCTTGCAACCAACTGCACCAATAAAAGCTTACAGTCAGCACAAAGGTCTGCCTCGTATAATTTTAAAACAACAGTACCCGCTATTTAAAACAAAATTTTGGTCAATAAAACAATAATGATGCTCACTTGGCCAAGCTAGAAAATAAAATGGCAGTTCAAATGGACTCTTGCACGAAGATCAGTAGATGGAAGGTGAGAGATGAGACAGCAGTAGTCAACGTGGTCATTTAACCATTAGCATTATAATATGCATCCCTATAGCCAATGTTAACAAAAAAAAAAGTGTGCATCCTTAACCAGTTCACACTGAGACTTCAAATGCTGATATGATGTCTGAATAATATCAGACATGTTCATGTGCTTGCATATAGGTTATACGTTATCTTTCCGTGGATGTGACATTTGGTGGCTTACTCTTAAAGCTTTACAGTTTAATTTGACACTGTTCCCTTTATTGAGTATCGGTGCAAGGGGAGAGTTTCTTATGAAATGTGCCATGCATGGAAAAATATAAACCAGTCCTTATAAAAGTCTCTTTATAACCCTCTAAATTAAATACATGACTCTTCCCTTTACTTGCTCTATTGTGCATGGAATTCAAGCGATCCAAAAGGATATGAAGAAATGTAGGGAATGATCATGAATTTTGGATAGTGGATTGTGGCAAATACTCTTTCAAAGTAAGCAGTTCAAAACCAGCTGTTTAGGAATTAAATCAGGATTTAACATAAGTCCTGCTAGATAGACAGTTGTGGCAGTTTATTGTGAAGAAAATAGATCATTGATATCAGCTCCTCTTAACTCTTGAGACCAAAATCCCTATAATTCGCAGGCTTCTACAGAAATAACATAGTTGGGGTAATCATACATAAAGGAGTATGTTATAAAACAAGGCTTTTAATAGGAGTTAAGTAGGAAGTTTAGGTTTTTTTAGTTTTTATTTTTTTTAAAAAAAAACAGCAGTTTAGGGATTAAATCAGGATTTTAACAAATTACTGCTAGGTAGATACTTGAAGTTCATTGTGAAATCAAATAGTATCAGCAATGATAATTGGTGTTATATATACAAAGGATCAAAAGAGTGGATAACTATAGGAGCTAGGGATTCGCATGCTGCCAATCTTTAGAAGTTTATAAGAATTTAGAGGATAGGTTAGGAGTTCTTCTCTTCATGGGTTTTGACACAGAAAAGGACTATAATGCATTTATTTACCAGAGAGATATTTGATGCCAGTTCCTCTTAATTCTTGAGACCAAAATCTCCTAATTTTCATGCTTCTTGGGAATCAAGATAGTTCGGACACGCATACTTAAAAGGAGTGTGTTATGGAACATGGATGGAACATGGTTGTTGATAGGAGATCCAAAGATTGGTAGATTGGATAGTAGGAGGACTAAAGTTGGGGAAGATGGTAAGGCTAACCAGAAACCTAATGAAAAATGTTGTGCTCACAGTTTAATCTCTTTATGAGGCCCCATTAAAGAATAGGCGTAAAGTGCAAAAAACTCAGTTCCCCAGGAGAGAGCTACACAGAGTCTACCCCTCGTCCCTCCTAGATTTCTTCTTTTGCATGGAAGGCAGATTGGGGAATGATTTAAACCATCAACGATCTTCAAATGAAAGAAATTTCAGTCAATTAGTGTTTTTTGTTCAAAACAGTTGCTGAATCTAATCAATCATTTACTTGCATGGGCAAGGAGTTCATGGAGGTTGGTAAACAAAGCTGTGGGTTTCTCTTGGCCATGGCCAGTTCAGGACAGGAGGGGTTAAATTTTTGGGAGAGGGTTTCCCTATTATTTGAGGCTATAAAGCACTAGCAATCTTCAGTGTTTTCCTTAGGGAATGCAAGAAAAGAGCATTTCAAAGTAGAAGAACCTTTGCTCTTCTCGTTGGAGGTTCTTTTTTTCCTTTTTGGGTTAAGACAATACATCACTGGCCTACAGGGACACTTTTTTCCCCTCTCATTTCTTAAACTTCATTAACAATTTATTTGCAGTAGCTTATCTGTAGCACAGTTATAGTTTGTATTCCTTTTTCTATTTCACAGAAGGGCAGTAACACTACCCTTTTGATGTCTACATTAACAGATTTCAATTTTTTTTTCTTTTAAGAGAGCATGATGACTCGTATACACATCTGCAAAAGACTAATTCTCTATATTTCGGCGTCTAACTGAAAAATCCCAAAAAGCTGATGTCCAGCTGAGTGCAGGTCATACACCACTTCCTGTTCGGTACAATTTCCTGCCCATCACATATTTTCACACTTAAAATTTTGTAATCCACTCATACTTCTGGGCTAAGACAGCAAAAAACTCTAAGCAAATCTTACAATGAGTTGATAAGCACAAAGGAAATCATGTCCAGACAACGTAAATGAGAAGAGTGTAGGAAATATCGAGATATAATTAGATAGGAAATATTTTGTATATTCTTTATAGGGATCCTATTCTATTTTCCTATTCTTTAGGAATTCTTTCCTATCTTAGGACTCTTATGTATATATATATATATCTTTAGTTGTGTAATTAATATACTGAAATTATTTTCCCAAATATTATTTTCTTCATGGTATCAAAGCCTTAGGGTTTCTTTGCTGAAATCTGCCACTGTACAGCCTTCATTGCTGTCAGTTTTCTTCAGTTTTTTCCACAGCCTTAATTGCTGTAATTTTTCATAGTTTTTTAAACCTTTGGTCCCTTCACTATGTCTACAACCGAAACTTCCATCTTAGAGGAAGTAAATTCTGTCCAAAAACCCTGGCATACCAAGGAGGAGTGCTGGAAATTATATGGCAAGCCGTCAACTCACAACCGAGAATGGGGTCAAAGAGGTGGGCAGCAAAGACAGTCACAGAGGCAAGCCTATGTGACAACACAAAACGCACCGAAGGGATTAGAAGGACTCAGTATGGAAGATCTGGAAAAACTCAAGAGCTTGTTAGGATCCGTGGAAAAACCTGCTACACCTCCTAACCAATCTCAAGGTTTGTGTTCATTAACGCTCTTAGGTAAAACTTCCTTCTCCTTTGGATTAAATTTTTTAGATAATGAGTTTCGGAATGCATGGATTTTAGACTCGAGTGCTACGGACCATATGACCCACACATCCAATTTTTTCAAAACCTATACACCTTGTCCCGAGTAGTCGGAAAATAACCGTAGCCGATGGTACAACAACCACAGTAGCCGGTATTGGAGATATCCAAATTGGTCAAAACATGATGCTAAAAAATGTTCTTCATGTTCCTCGATTATCCACCAATCTTATTTCGTTCATAAACTTATCCAAGACTTGAATTGTCATATTACCTTTTTTGTTGGTTGTTGTGAATTTCAAGATCGGGAGTCGGGGAAGAAGATTGGTCTTGCTAAAGAGCACAATGGCCTTTACTACTTCGATACACCAAGTTAGCAAAGCCCGATTAATTTATCTTCTCCAGTCTCATGTTTTTCACGATCAAATAAAGATACCATTTGGTTGCATCATAGGCGTCTAGGTCATTTGTCGTTTTTTACCTTAAAAATAATGTTCCCGAGACTTGTTTAAGGGAGTCGATGTTAAAGTTTTTCGAGTGTGACATTTGTGAATTTGCCAAACACACACGTGTATCGTTTCCAATAAGCAATAAAAAATCAAGTTTTCCTTTTTCTTTAATTCATAGTGACATTAAGGGCCCTTCGTCCATCCAAAACATTACTTGGATCAAAACGGTTTGTTACTTTTATTGATGATTGCACTAGAACTTCCTAGGTTTATCTTCTTAAACAAAAGTCCGATGTCGGTCATATTGTTCCCATCTTTATCTCTATGATAAAAAATCAATTTGGGGTACCGAGTCAAACGTATCCGGTCGGATAATACTTGTGACTACTTTAATCGGACTTTGTCTTTCTATTTTAAAAAAGAAGGTATTATTCACGAGTCATCTTGTGTCATCACTCCACAACAAAACGGAGTCGTTGAACAAAAAAACCGTCATCTTCTTGAATGTACTAGGGCATTTTTGTTCCAACGGAATGTTCCTAAAACGTTTTGGGGAGAGGCGGTTTTAACATCGGCCTATGTCATAAATAGGATGCCCTCTAAAGGCTTAGATTTCAAAAGTCCACTGGAAATTTTATCTCGGTTCTTCCCCGATGTTCGGTCTTCCTTTAGCGTTACCCCTCGTATTTTTAGGTGTACATCCTTTGTTCATGTCCATAATACCACTCGGGGAAAGTTAAATCCTAGAGCCCTTAAATGCATTTTTTTGGGGTATTCGATCACTCAAAAAGGATACAAGTGTTATCATCCACCTACTCGGAAGCTCTATGTCTCGAGTCGATGTCACTTTTGTTGAAAATAAATCATATTTTTCTACACCTTACATTCCGGAGGAGCTTCCTACAATTGTCGATTCCGATATTGATCCGTCTCTTGATATTTCTTCATCAAGAGATGTAGCTCCTCGTGAACGACCTCTTGATGATCATGTTTACCAATCCACCATTCTCTTGCCCGCGAAGAAATAGAGGACGAGTGGTAGATTGATTGATCGGTTTCGGTTTGATAAGGTGTATACAAGGAAAAAGGACGCCATTCCCGCTTCTGCAAGCAAGATCAATCACTTGTACCGAGTTCGAACCCGAGGTAACAATTTCTAACATTTTTTCTCCCTCATCCGATTCTACACAACCCGAGACCGATCTTGACAAACCTATAGCCTTAAGGAAAGGAACCCGCAACCGCACAAAAACACCTTTATACCCACCGGCCAATTTTGTGTCTTTCACTAATTTTTCTCAAAATCGCCGTAGCTATCTGTCCACATTAAATTCAATTGCTATTCCTAACTCTTTGTCCGAAGCTTTATCTAAAGAAGAATGGAGACTTGCTATGACTGCAGAGATGGAAGCACTGGAAAAGAATGATACTTGGGAATTGGTGCCGCTGCCTCAAGGCAAGAAAACAGTTGGCTATAAGTGAGTGTTTAAGGTGAAACTTAAGGCGGATGGGTCTTTAGAACGATACAAGGCCGGATCGGTTGCCAAGGGTTATACTCAAACATATGAGGTCGATTATCAAGAGACGTTTGCTCCGATAGCGAGAGATGAATACGAGTGCGAATTTTGTTGTCATTGGTAGTCCACTTTGATTGGGAGTTACAGCAATATGATGTGAAGAATGCATTTTTACATGGTAACTTGGAGGAAGATATTTACATGAGCATTCCACTCGGTTTCGGTGGCGGTGATGGGAATCAAGTTTGTAAACTCAAGAAGGCATTGTATGGCCTCAAACAATCACCCCGTGCTTGGTTTGGTCGGTTTACTCATGTGATGCTTGCGAATGGATATAAACAAAGCCAAGGAGACCACACTTTATTTATCAAACACACTCGCTTCAAGGGGTTCACGGTTCGATTGTCTACGTTGATGATATCATTGTAACCGGGAACGATGAAACAGAGAAAGGAGTGTTGAAGCAGCGTTTGAACCAAGAGTTTGAAATTAAAGACCTTGGGAGATTGAAATATTTTCTTGGCATAGAGGTGGCTCGATCTAAGCAAGGAATATACATCTCACAGCAAAAATATGTTACTGATTTACTCATGGAAACCGGGATGACAGCAAGCAAACCTGCAGCAACTCCAATCGAACAAAATCATCGATTAGGAGAAGCTTTAGGTGATAAGAAGGTGGAGAAGGAAAGGTATCAACGTCTCGTAGGAAAACTCATCTATCTTGCTCATACTAGACCGGACATAGCTTATTCCGTGAGTGTTATTAGTCGGTTTATGCATGATCCAAGAGAAATTCATCTACAAGCTGTTTACGAGTTCTTCATTATTTGAAAGCTCACCCGAGCAAAGGAATTCTATTTAAGAAAAAATAGAATATTGATCTAGCAGTTTACACAGATGCTGACTTTGCAAGTTCTCCGAGTTGACAAAAGATCGATTACGGGATACTGTACTTTTGTTGGAGGAAACTTGATATCTTGGAGGAGTAAACAACGGGATGTGGTTGCACGATCAAGTGCAGAGGTTGAATTTAGACCAATGGCAGCAGGTATATGTGAACTATTGTGGGTGAAAATCATCTTGGAAGATATGAAAGTTGAATGGTGTGGTCCAATGAAGCTCTACTGTGATAATAAATCTACCATCAGTATAGCGCACAATCCGAGTGCAGCATGACCGAACTAAACACGTAGAGGTGGACAAACATTTTATTAAGGAAAATCTTGACAGTGGCTTAATTTGTACTCCATATGTTCCTACGGATCTTCGGTTGGCGGATGTTCTAACAAAAGGATTAAACAGATCATGCATTTCAAGAAAATATATGCAAGCTGGGAATGGAAGACCTATATTCACCAGCTTGAGGGAGAGTGTAGGAAATATCGGGATATAATTAGATAAGAAATATTTTGTATATTCTTTCCTACTCTGTAGGGATCCTATTCTATTTTCCTATTCTTTAGGAATTCTTTCCTATCTTAGGACTATATATATATATATATATCTGTAGTTGTGTAATTAATATACTGAAATTATTTTCCCAAATATTATTTTCTTCGAAGAGATTGAATTTTCCCAATCTATCTGCTTTGCTTATGGCTTCTGCACTAAAACAGAAGCCAATTAGGAGTATAGGATACTGCTTCTTAACATTTGTAGAAAGTTGTAAGTAGCCCGTTATCAAATGTTTTGACCCAAATAAGTCACTTCAACAAAGCATGAATTGAACTACTTGTAATAATAAATAAACTTTTTCACCTCTTTCTTTCATTTCCCTAAATGTCACTTAAAACCGACCAAGTCATGAAGCATGGAAATCTAAGTTGCTCAACTTTAGTATCTTGAAAATATCACTAAGTATGAGACATGTGAACTATATAGCTCCAAGAGTTCCAACATAAGAACTCAAAAGGCATACAACCCTTTGACCCATCTCTAATCATCATCGTTAATCTTCTGTCTTGTAATAAAAAAATATGGGTCGATCAGAGTCTCCCTGTCCTCACAAGAACTAAGAACATGATAGGATATGTATTGACATGATCATACGGTTTTACATTGTTAAAGTTAAAAGTGTTGCAAGAGATACTCCAATCTGGTAACACCAGCAAATTTCACAATGGAATGCTTTTAGGATAAGTGTGCTAGACAAAGTCAAAAGAAAGGATTTCTCCTGTCCCCTCAAAAGTCAGGATAAGGATCCTCTAGGCTCTAACATCTGCAATGGAACCGTCAATCCCCAGAGTACCCTTTCCATTTTTAATCCAGAAATGCTTGCAACTCATAAGCTTTCGCAGTTCAAGGTCCAGAAAATTTTCTTTATAGCTCCTCTTTGGGGATTATAACATTGTGTTATACTTTACAAAGGAAAATACTACTATGTAAACAGAATAATGCTTTAGATATTTCTGGAATGTCATATGATATCAGAACCGCAAAAAGCCTACACACTTCCAACCATAAGCATTCCAAGGAAGATATTCTTGCAGTTGTGTATAGAACTTTCTTTCTTGTCCAATTTTCCCATAAATTAGCAAAAGAAACATCTGCCTTTCAATTAATAATCTCCAAGACAACACAAAATAGATTCCATACACAGCTACTATTACACCTTCATAGGATTCTGTTTTTGTTTCATACTTTGAAATGCAAAAGCGATAGCAGTTAGAAAAATCTCAATTCTATACATGTAGGCTAGTGCATTCCAGCTATCACTCAATCTAAACCACTTAATTTTCAAATGCTAAACTTTTTACTTCAACAATTTGTATCAAACCCAAAATCCTCATAATTCAACATGCAAACTCAAACCCAGATAAATCAACAACAAAATCAATCCAATCAACCAAAAAAAAAAAAAACAGAGAGAGACAAAAGTAAAGGAACAAAACACTTACAGGTCTTCTTACAACAACACGCAAAGTTTGCTCCTTGTTGGCAGGTTCACTCTCCTGCCTGTACTGTCCAAATGCAAGCTGCCTCGGCCGCCATGGAACTGATGGCCCATCCAATTCCTGGGTTTCATTTGGACCAACCTCGTCCATTGACTCCACAACAATAACTAAAACACCCACAACAATCAAACTTGTATACCCAATTTCTCCATTGATACAACAAAACAAAAGCAACCGGAAATTGATAGATGATCAGCAATCAAACCATCCCATTTGAGCCTGTTTAGTTGAGAAATCCAAGAACCCACCAGCAGATTGTAATCCCATTATCTCTCATTCACTCCAAAAGAAAGTCAAGAATCAAGAGACTGCAAATTTACATGATCCATTGAAGAGATCAAGATGTTATATTTGATTGGATTACAAGAGATTATTGCTATTACTACTATCGATTCTTGGTAAATATATATTTGGTGAAAACATGCAAAGATTGTAAGAAACAAAAGAACCAAAAAAAAAAAAAAGTAAAAAGCAAAACTAAAAAGCTGAGCAGATTAAAAAAAAAAAACCCAAAATAAATATGAAGATAAGTTAGTGTATATTTTCTATTATTTAATAGTAAGAACAAAAGGGATTAATTGATGTATAGAGACAGGATTGCGGCTGACAGAGAAAGAGTTTTAGAGAGTGAAATTCTTTTGTTTGTTTGTTTTTATGGAGTAATAGAGAGAAACAAAGAAAGAAATAATATCGTTCCTTGGTGTTTGCTTTGTTGCTCAAAAAATGACGAGAGAGCTGCTGTTTTTTTAGATTTTTGTTTGTTTATGGAACAAAAACGGAGTAAATTATAAACTAGTCCTTATCGTTTACAGAAACGAATTAATTAATTCTTCTCTTTTCAAAAATCAATCATTTAGTTTTTTATATTTTAATTTCACCAATAACTTTATCTTTTTATCAGTTTTTTTATTAAATTACTGATTTTTATTTTCAAATTATTCTTTGTTTGATTGTAGTTAAGAAAAAAATAAAAAGAGGAATAAAACATCATAAGAAGAGGAATTTGAGAAAAAAAACCACCCACTAATTTAGCAAAAACAAACAAATGAAAAAAATAAATAATTGATGAAATTGAAATATAAAAACAAATTAAATATTTAGCTTTTAAAAAAAAACAATACTAATTTATTTATTTTTCAAAATAAAAAAGATTAATTTATAATTTACTCAGCCAAAACCTGAATTTACTTTCTTCTTTATTTATTTAGTACAAGTATATTATATTATTATTACTCTTAGGAGTAAATTGTAAATTAGTACTTTTAGTTTAGACCTGAGTTTACTTTCTTCTTTATTTATTTAGTACAAGTATGTTATATTATTATTACTCTTTGGAGTAAATTGTAAATTAGTACTTTTAGTTTAGAGAAATGAATTAATCAATCATATTTATTTCAAAAACTAATTATTTAGTCTAATATTTTTAAATTTTCTTGTAGTTTAATTTTTTTATTTTTTTAATTTATTTTGACCTTTTTAAAAAAATAATAAAAAAGTAAAAAATATAGAATGATTTATGAGGAAAAAAAAGAAGATATTTTTTGAAAGAAAATACTATTAAATTAAGTAAACAACATTGGTTAAATGATTAAATAATTATTTTTTAAAACAAATAAGACTAATAAATTCATTTCTCAAAACTAGAAGTACTAATTTGTAATTTACTCTTACTCTTTGGGGCTTTTTTTTTTATTACTTATTTCTTCTTCTCTCGGCTTGCTTGCAAATTGGAGTAAATTATAAATTAAACCCCGTAGTTTTGAACTAATTATATAGCCATTTTTATTCATTTTATATCATTTTCTAATTTATTTTGTTTTAAAAATAAAAAAATAAATAGATGTTATGAACAAATTGATGAAAAAAATATATTTTTTAAATAAAATGATTTTAAATTAAACATGATAAACGTTAGGTAAAAAATTAAATAATTAATTTTTAAAATAAAAAATTATTTATTTATCAAAACTGGAGAGACTAATTTATAATTTACTTTTGCAAATTACAATGAATGTTTCCATTCTATTTCTATGCAATTTTCTTGGCACGTCAGATTTATTCGTAGTTCGATTAACTTCAAACGTGCTATAAATTAATTCGATCCTTTCAATCTAGTCATTGTCATTTACATCCTCTAATTGTTTATATTTATAATATATTCGTGGGATCCTTTCGATCTAGCATGGAAGTGCTGGGTGGGCTGTTTGTGTCAAGATTTTAACCTATTTTATGGAAATTAGATTTTGTAAATAAATAGTTAAATTAAACATACACAAGTATAAGAATATGAAATAAATCAATTATAAGATTATAAGACTACAAAAACTATAAAAATAATAAATCTATGTTTAAAAAATTCTTTTTATCATAGAAAAACTAAAAAATCAATTTTGAAATAATTCACTATAATAAAATAAAATACAATCACTCAAGTTTTCATACTTTTGATTTAAAAACATTACCTATTTAAATTTTCTTTTGCTTTGAAACTAAAGTTAGTGTCTGCTTTAAAAAAATTGTTGTGGTTTTAAAATAAAGCAAAAGATGAAAAATTTTATAGTACTTAATATTTAATTTATAAGTGAGATATAGACAAAAAAAAAAAAAAAAGTCGAAAGTGAAAATATTTTTATTATTTTTTATAAGTTCTAATGTGATTTATCTCTTGTTTTTTATTTGTCTCTCATCTCAAAGTTCACTCATAAAATAAGTATTAGTAGTTAATTTTTAAGTATTTTACAAATTTTCAACACAATATTATACTTTTAACTTGTTTTAAGCTTTTATTTGGTGTTACGTATTCGACTATGCAAATAATTTGAAAATCATATTAAGACTAAATAGATAAATGTATATGAGTTTTTCAAGATGTGCACGAAAGATTCAGATAATTAAATATTATTTTTAGAATTTTATAAATAGTTAATGTTTAAGAAAAAATAAAAAATCTTCCTATTTAAAAATTTTTTGAAATTATTTTTGAAAGTCGTTGATTTTTTATTATTATATGTAAAAAATTGAGCAGATTATAAATTAGTCTCTCTTGTTTAAAAAACTAATGAATTAGTTTCCTTTTAAAAAAAACAAATAATTTAGTCTTTTATGTTTTAATTTTATTAATACTTAATCTTTCGGTTAGTTTTTCGCTAAATTAGTAGTTTTTGCTTTTAAATTGTCATTCTTTTGAATTTTGGTTAAGAAGAGAAAAAAAAAAAAGCGAGAGAGAAATAAATCACGAAAGGAAGCGCAATTTGAAAAAAAAATTCATTAATCTAATAAAAAAATTAATGAAAAAACCGAGCTATTGACAAAATTAAAATGGAACGAAAGAGACTAATTTATAATTTATCTATGAAAAAATTCAATGCAAAATATAAAAAATTAATTTTTTTTATTTTAAAGAGGTTTTTGCTCAATAATAATTATCAAATCAAATGAAGTGAAAATTACTAATAAGCTAAAAGAAGTGGTCTTTTTAATAATAGATTATTATTTTTAAACTGTTCATTTACTATTCACAAGTGGGTTTTTTTTTTTTTTTTTTTTTGCCGAGCTTTGAGCCAACCCAACCCAACCCAACCCCTCCATGTTATAACCTTTTCTAATTTTAATTATTAAAATTTTATTATATTTAATTTTTATCTCTATAATAAATTAATTTTTTCTCTCTTGCTGCATTTTTAAGTCTCTCATTTGGTTTTTAGTTAATTTTATTTTTATTTTGGTTATTAATTTTTTTTTTTTTTGTGGTTTGGTTGATGTAGTCAAGCTCTCTCTCTCTCTCTCTCTCTGCTTTAAGCCCTCTTTTGTGTTTTAATAATTTTATATTTTATTCCTTATTTTGTAATTTTTTCTAGTATTTATCTAAAATGAGATAGTTAAAGGATAAAATTACCAAAATTAATACTAGGAATCTCAATATACCATAACTCAAATATTTTAAGGGTAAAAAAAATGCTATTAAACCATTCCTAATACTTAGAGTAGTTTTTTTTTTTTTTTTTTTTTTTTTTTTTTTTTTTGGGTACAAGAGCTCAAGTTCAACACAAAATAATAATAATAAATAAATAAATAAAGGAAATATTCCTCTCTGATTTTCTGGCATGGCAGCACCACCCAACCCACTGGTGTTCAAGGTGTCTAGATGTGAACCAGAGCTGGTCACCCCAATCGACCCAACCCCACATGAATTCAAACCACTTTCAGACATAGATGACCAAGATGGTTTTAGAGTCCAGATTCCAGTCATTCTTTTTTACCCTTACCATCCTTCAATGCAAACGAGGGATCCTGTTAAGGTCATTAAAGAAGCACTTGCTAAAACACTAGTGTTCTACTATCCATTTGCTGGTAGGCTTAGAGAAGGGCCAAACCGCAAGCTCACAGTGGAATGTACAGCTGAAGGTATCTTGTTTATCGAGGCTGATGCTGATGTTACACTTGAGCAGTTTGGTGATGCACTTCATCCTCCAATTCCTTGCTTGGAAGAACTCCTCTTTGACGTCCCTGGCTCCGCTGGGATCATAAACTGCCCTTTGTTGCTTATTCAGGTATTCATAATCTTCCACTCCCTCTATGTTGCTTATAACTTTGGGATCATCGCTTCTTTATTATTTTATCCTTATATTTCTGCACAAGGATAATCAAAGACATGGTAGCTTGTTTGATTTTACTGTTTTCATAGGTAAAAAGTGGGTTTTATTTTTTGTATTTGTACAAGGTAAAATGATGTTTTGTACCAACAAAGGCACCGAAAGGAGGTGTCATTTAGGAGGAAAAGGAAACAAGACAAAGAAACCTAATCAGCACTTCTATTTAAAAGAGGAACATTTGAAAGAAGAGAATAATTAGTTATATCACATAGAAGACTCCAAAATGTCTGTTCTAGTAATGCCAGCCAACCGAAGTGAGTTAATTTTTTCAATTGGTACAAAATTGGAACCTTCAATTTTGGAGTCTAAATGCTTTAAATTAGTTTGTGATGCGTAGTCAAGTAGCAATTAGATGTTTTGGTTGTTTTTGCAGTAGGGTAATTAGCACCGGCAGTTCTCATAGTTTTGATTAATACATTGTATGGGGTGCCTCAAATGATTCATGGTGCCATTTATTGGACAATAGAAACATATGGTTTTTCGATGCTATAAGGTTTACTTGGTAAAGCTTAGCCATTGAAACAGATTTAGAGAGATCAGAGGTTTCATTCCTGGTGAAGTTGGACCTTGTAACATCATCTTTTGACTTGGGTTTTTTTAAGTGAAGCTTACATGCATGCATTATATATTTCCAATAGAATGTGTAGGGAAGGGGAGGTCTGCACATCCTTGAATGGCAGGCTAGCTATAGAACATTTGGAAAAGAGTTTGTTTTATAATCACCATTTGTGTGATGAGAAACAATAGCACTTGATTTAAGCTTGTACAATATTTTTAATCTTAGCAAAGAAATGCATCGACAGAAGAGAATTTTTTTTCATCTAAGCAAACAAACACACTGACAGAAGAGAAACTTTTTTCTTCAAAATTCATAAAAATCTGTTCATCAATGATATAATGAGGATTGATTCAAAAATATGTTTGATTCAAATGAATTCAAGGGGATTAGTGATCTCCATGGCTTTAAGAGGATTTTGGCAAATTAGAGCACAAAGAAAGAAAGACCATTGGCAGTAAGAATCACAATGCATAAAAACTCTTGTATCCATTGCAATACTTTTGATTCCAGGACAGGAAAGAAAATGGCCAAACACAGACTAGACTACAACCTACTGTCTGGTTTTAGGAATAAACAATCCCACATGTCTGGAAGCTGCTACAAGTTATTTCATAGTTCTTGCTCTAACCCTGAAGTTTTAGATGAAAAACTTCTACTGGAACTTACTAAACTTCACTCAAGTCCTTGGAAGATAACTGCTGCGCGGATTTGATTCCTTCTCGATGTGCACAAATTCTCATTGATGACAAGGTGATCCACCCCCTCCCACGTCCTCACCCATGTACCGACACACGCATAAGCCCTTGCACATGCACACACACATGAAAAGATATGAATGCTGAGTGATGAGCTTGGGAGCAGACAGTGTAGCAGTAGTGCGATACCAGTTGGTTTTTGCTACAACCCAGTAATGCAATTCCTTGGAGTAGCTACTTGATGCTTAGGATATTGAACTAATGAACTACATAGCATTAGGGATGATAAAAGAAAAACAGATACAAGAAGAGAAATTGTTGCTGTAAAATTACTCTCGTCGTTGATGTTATTGATTTGATATTTGATTGATTCTATACAAATTAGAATTTCATGTATCCAGGTTATTTGTTCATTTTAGTTTTAGATAGACAGCCAAACTTGGAGATAATACTGTTCAAAAATATGTTTTGATTGGCTCAACTATTTATCCACTTTTCTTTCATTCTGCCACTGCAAAGCATCGTTGCTTGGAAGCAGTTTAGTTGAAGAAGCTCCTATACAGCATTCTGAAGTCAAATTTAATATGCAACTTGTTTTTTGTCATATTCATACTAGTGCTCCAACATAAGCTTAGACACTCAGCAATGCACAAATAAAATCTCTCTGATTAGATGAACAACAAAGAGTCTGATTAGTTTTTAAGAAATAGAAGCTAGCTACTGTAGTTGGATGATTGATATAAGATTGAAATAGAAATGTTATTTGTTGTGATAAGAAGTGATTATTGCACGTAGACTATCTAAAGGCTAAATGTGTCTAATCATTCTTGAACTTTAACTCATTTTGAGGTTGAGTCTCTGAACTTCAAACTTGGTTTTGAAGATTCCTGAACTTTAAACTTTTTGAGATCTAGTACATCCGTTAGTTTTCTTTTTAAAATAACAGAAAACCCAGAAAAAAAATTCCAGAATTAAAATTCCTAGTATTCAGCAGTCGAAGTCTCTCTCTCTCTCTCTTTTCTTATAAAATACTTGGAAAAACAAAATTAATTTTGCAGTTCTAAAATAAAATTGCAATTATTCCTAGATTACTAATTAATTTTGTCACCAGAAGAGCAGCAATATCAATTCATCAACACCATTGGTCTATTTCAAAATCTTTAATAACATTCTAATTGACGAGCGGCTGAAATTCCAAAAGTGAAGCTGGAGGGGGGAAAAAAACAAAAGAAGAAGAAGAAGCCCAAGTCCAAATAACTAAAAACTCAGTAGACCTTAAGTCCTATTTTATGAAAATATCATTTCCTTGAATAGTACATTGCGCCATCAGCACTGAATATCCTTCATTTTCATCTCGTACAATCACAAAAATTTTGAAGTATAAATTGAAGAGGAAATTTGAAAATCATAATACCAAACCTTGGCATAACTTGTTGTAGAGTTGCTGGCATGGACTGGAGGTCTTGCTGTGACTGGGCTACGGACTCCTCTAAGTCAAAATGCAAAATGTGCAGAGAGGAAATGGTTTTTATTTCTGAGAGATGGAGATATTAAAGGAGAGCTTCTTGTGAGAAATGATGAAAGAGGAAGAAGATAAGGGGAAAGCCATGACTTTGGGAGAGAGATATTTTTTAATATGAGGATTTTAATCATAATTTTTTTTTTCTCTCTTTTTTTGGGTTTTCCGTTATCTATGAACTAGATCTCAAAAAATCTAAAGGTCACACATCCTCAAAACTAATTTTGAAGTTTAGGAACTCAATCTCAAATGAGTTAAAGTTCAAGGGTGGTTAGACCTATTTACTTCTATCTAAATTGATGCAACACATGGGGTTGCATGTTAAGATAACTGTAAAGTTGTATTAACAGAGATGATTAAACTAACAGTTGGTTTGTCATGAAAAATGACAGGTAACGCGTCTCAAGTGTGGTGGAATTGTCTTTGCCATCCGTCTAAACCATACAATCACCGATGCCGCTGGCCTAAACCAATTCCTATCAGCTATGTGTGAGATAGCACATGGAGCACATACTCCCTCCATCCGACCAGTGTGGGAAAGGCACATACTAAATGCACGGAACCCGCCTCACGTAACCTGCTCACTCCACGAGTTTGATAGACTGGTTGACACCAATGATGAAGTTCCGCGTACTAACAGGACCCATACTTCATTCTTTTTCGGACCTGCTAGCATATCTGCTATTCGTAGCTTTGCTCCATTCCACCTTCGCCATTGCTCTACCTTTGAAGTTTTGACGGCATTTTTGTGGAGGTGTCGAACTATTGCGCTTCAACCAAACCCGAACGACGAAATGCGGATAATATGCATTGTTAATGCTTCCAACAGATTCAACCCTCCGTTGCCTAGAGGTTATTATGGCAATTGCTCAGCATACTCAGTGGCAATGGCAACGGCAGGAGAAATTTCTCAAAATTCTTTAGGCTTTACATTGGAATTAGTCAGGAAGGCCAAGGCAAATGTGACTGAAGAGTACATGCGATCGGTGGCTGATCTAATGGTGATTAAGGGTAGGCCTTGGTATACAATGGTGCGGTCTTACCTCGTGTCAGATGTGACACGTTCAAGGTTTGCAGAGAGGGACTTAGGTTGGGGGAAGGCAATGTATGGTGGGCCTGCCAAGGGTAATGTGGCAAGCTTTCAGATATCATATAGGAATAAGAAAGGAGAAAATGGTATTCTTGTGACTCTTTGCTTACCTACTCCAGCTATGGAAAGATTTGCAAAGGAGCTGGATTGCATTTTTAAGAAGCACTCAAATGGTGATGGCAATGCTAAATCCCCCTCATCTGCCTTATAAGGGAAATTGCTGCTCTTTCGAATGATATAAATTACTTTTACTATGTTTATTTGCTTTGAATTTATATTAAAATACATCTGGATCTGTTTATGGATCATGCTATTGGAGAAACTGAATACCATCTTGGCATTGCTGTTTTATTGCAATAAAATGACAATCCAATAATATCGGCACCTCCCGATGGCAGCATAATTTTGCAGTGATAGTTTTAAAAAACCGCCATTACGTAGTGTAACGGCCGTTATATAACGGTAACAGGATATTCCGTTATTGTTTTTTGGTGTTACAAGTGCCTCGATGTCGTTTCACACATATAATGATAAATAACGGCATTACCGTTATATAATGGCATTATGGAAAAAAAAAAAAAAGCCAGAATTTCAGCTGAAATTTTCAGCCATTTTAGCTACTGAAATTCAAGCAATGACGAGGGGCAGAGAGGGAGAGATGAGAAGCAAGCAGAGAGGTAAATTGACTGAGACGAGAGGCAGTGAGAAGCTTTGGGTGGTGATAACCGGTAGAGAAAGAGAAGAACTTGAAAAAAAGTACTTTTATTTTGAAAGGGCGCAAACCCACGTGCAATTTAATATCAAAAACCTGCTTTTGCAGGTTTTGATTGAACAAATTATAAATTAGTCCTCTTATTTTGAAACAATAATTTAGTTAATCCTTTTATTTCAAAAATCAATAATTTATTTATTTTGTTCATTTTATATTTTTAATTTATTTTTATTTTTATATTAAAAAATAGAAAAATGAAAAAATAAATTTAAAACATAAAAAAGATTGATGAAAAAATATTTTATAGAATAAAATATTAAACTTTAATTAAGATCAATACTCGTTAAAAGATTAAATAATTAGTTTTTAAAATATTAAAAGCTAATTTATTCATTTATCAAAATTAGAAGGATTAATGTATGATTTAACCTTTCATTATTCTACTTTGGTTCTCTTGCATGTACATATTTAAATGTTGGAAAGTAAATATTGCTTTAATTAAATAAATTATAAATTAGTCCTTTTAGTTTGAGAAAATAAATGAGGTGATCTTTATTGTTTTAAAAACTTATTTTTTTTTTAATTTTATATTATTTTGTAATTTGCTTTTCAAAACTAGTTATTGTTGTAACTTTGATAGACAAGAATCACAAAATCAATAACAGAATAATAACTATTATTATAATTTTTTTATTATGATTATTTTAAAGATGAATATTTTGTAATGTGTTTATTAATTGTAATGTTTTTTTTTTTTTGTGATATTTATCTATCGAAGTGTTATTAACTATTTTTTGTAATAAATTTAACTATTATTATATGATATTAAACTATTAGAGATGTTATTACCTATTAGTATACTTAATTAATGAAACTATTAAAAATATATAAATTAGAATAACTTTATTAAAAGTCGCTAATATATTCACGACATCGGTAGTCGCAATCGTTATTTTACGACTGCGATGAGCCACTATCTCGCAATCACGATTATTTTTTTAATCGCAATCGTTATTTAAAACTATGATTGCAATAGCATGTAGTAGTTATTAAAGTAGTTTATGTTGCTTATATGGATGATGTTTTTATATAGGAAATGATAGAGTTACTGCTTATAGAAGAAGTTATTCTTGGCATTTCCATGCTTCAATTGTGGAGAATTTTTTTTTTTTTTTTTAATGAAAAAAGAGCTGGATTGTGAGTATCATTACAAGAATTACTAAAGGAAAAACTTTACAGACTGAGAAGCAGAAACTGAGCAGCAAAATATTAACAATTGTTCTGTTGGATCCATGGCATAGTGGAAGAGCATTTCAAAGTGCGAGCTTAGAAAATAGCAGTAAGCTCAAGTACAGAATTTGTGGTTCTAAATTTTCACATCAGCTTGAAGGCGTGAGAAATGACAGAGGAGGTATCCTGCAAGTTTCAAACTAGCTAGATCCCCTTTTATATGACTTTTGTCTCCTTGTAACGAGGGAAAGATCTGTATATGCTCCAACAATCTGGTCTACAAGGACAAACCAGTTAGATGAGGAATATATAAGTTAAAAATTACTATTATAAGCAATGCTAGCAAAGATTTTTCCAGCAAAATCTCATGGTTTAGGATGAAAAAATTGTTTTGATTTGATTAAAATCAAAATTCAATTCTCATGATTCACACATAACTAGCTGTAATTATTCATCTGAAAAACAACCTAATAGTCAAGACAAAAAATTAGGTGTTTTAGTATTAGTTTAGTCGTAAAAGTAATCAAAAGACTATAAATATCATTCAAAAGTGTAAAAATTATCTAAAACTCTCTTGATATTAAAAAAATCCTATAAATATTTTATTTTATATTCAATATTTGATTACTATGATATAGATAAATTTAAACCCATAAAAGAATCTTTTTAATATTTTATCCAAAAATATTTTTATCTTGACTTTTTTTTCCAATTTTTTTTATTTTTAATAAAAAATTAGAGGGATACAAAAAAAAAAAATAATAATAACATGTGGTACAATCATATGAAACTAAAAGTAAAATTAAAAACTTAACTGAACTTAAAACAGGCAAAAAAAAAAAGTAACGAAGGATACTATTAAGACAAAAGAAAAAAATAGATCAATTTTAACTATAAGGTAATAATTCGATGATGATAAATAAGTGTTAACTTATAAACCGGATCCGACGAGGCTATTACTGTTAATAAAAAAACCCTTTAACCCATATTATATAATCCTGGAAATATATATGGAGAGAGAGACGGCTGCTTCCAACGCCCGGCTCTACCACCATGTGCGCTTGAAGCTGACTGCAAGATACCCGGTCAACCTTATCCTGTCTCTATCGATAATATGAATGCGTCTTCCAGAGAATGGTAAAGTCCAACAAAGAACTACTCCATAAAACTAAATAAAGAAAAGCACAGAACAAGTTAAACATATGGTTGTTGAAGGTATATTAAAAGAGACAAACGCATATATATATATATATATATACGATTGAGTAAATTGCAAATCAATCCATCTGGGTTTGAGAATAAATTAATTAGTTTTTCTTGTTTTAAAATTATTTAGTTTTTATATTTAAAAAAAATAACCTGATTATTTGATTTTTTGTTTTGAGAAATAAAAAAGTAAAAAAAAAATAATGAGAAAAAAAATGACATTTTATTAAATATAATAATATTAAATTAGGACATAATCAATACTAATTAATTTACTTCTCAAAAATAAAAGGTCTAATTTATAATTTACGCCTATACGATTCCACAAATAAATTAATACCCATCAGTCCAAGTCAACACCTTGGATCTACCAACAATTTTTAGCAACCAAATCTTGTCTTGGCATATTCTTAAGAAGTTGTTTTGCCCTCTATTTATCTAAAGATAAAAAGTTTTTTTTTTTCGTTTTCTTCTTTTTCTGCACCCTTTCTCTCTTTGTCCCCTTGTTTTCTCCTTTACAAAATTTTGTTAATTAATTAATATATATAATTTTTACCAAGTAATCAATATTCTCATATTCTCACTGATTTTCTATCCACATGATGACAAAGAGGGCCAGAGTTTCGTTCGGAAGTACATGCATGATGCTTGGGTCCAAATCTTCTCATTATTAAACTGTATCATTACAAGCTGCCAAAAAAATCCCTTTTTTTTTAATATTTACATACAATAAAAATATTTTTAGATTAGTTTTTCCATTAATTAAAATTAAATTCATTATTTTTCTGTCTAAATCAGAGAACATGCATAGTATAACACTCCGGAACTAATTGAATCCGAAAATATTGCCGATAATGTCTCACACTCAAAGCACAATGAATGTGAGACACTAAGTCTCATATCCTTCACTTCAATTATAAATTTATTTGAAAAATATTATGCAATGGAATACTATTTTATTTGAAAACAAAAACAATTCAATAAACAACATTTATTATTCTTAATATGAAAATCAATTTAAATCAAGTATCATTTATGGTCATTGAAACCATTTTAAACATTATAACTAGAAAACCATTTTATTGAACTTCATCGATCATTTCTCGTTTAACTATTTTATTAAATTATTAGGAACCATCTTAATTAAGTTATTTTACTTAACCATTTAATTAAACCTCGCCAAACCATTAAACTAATTTATAAACATCTCAAAATCATTCATTTATTTATTAATAAACTAAATTAACATATAGTACCAAAACATTAAAGATAGAAAATATCTAAACCTATAACATTTTAACATATGGTTCTAGTACACATTCGACAACCTCGACTCATGCATCATCATCAACTTCACATCAAATCTTCATACCTCATTAATTCACCTACATCGTAAGATAACTAATAAGCTAATGCTCGGTAGGTGTAATCATGCATGCATGATGCAAAAAAATACATTTTTCGTGACTTTGGAAAAACAATTTTTGCGATTAGACGTATCTCGCCGAATGTGTATATATTTAGCCATCCATAAAAACTATATTTGTGGAAAATCATTTGAAGATCGTCCGATATTGGTAGAGCCATGATCAATTCCTCTACTAATACATTCATGAACCATGATCCTCTTAAAAGGGTGATCATTCTTTTTGTAAGCTCGTAATAATCCTATGATAAGCTTGTGAACATATAGTATTAGTGAGGTTATTACCAATTCCCCCACTAATAGCCATATGGTATTAATAGAGTCATTGCCAAGCTTTTTATCAATACTCATTTTCATGAAAAACATGCACATTTCTTTCTCTTTGAATGCATAAAACATGATGAAAATATTTCGTAGTGTGAATGCAATCAAATAACATAATACATAACCCATGAACTTCAATTAACCATATAAGCTGAATTCACCTACCAATGGAACACATAATATTTATCCGTGTAGCATTGAACAATACATACTAGTGGCATCAAATAACATCACCAACATTCAATCATCAAAGAACCAATAATTAAATATCAAAGAATCCTTTATTCCTTGCATTTAGATTTTGGCCGAATGATCATCAACATGAATACAAGTATCAATTAAACATGTATCATTAAATAACATAACAATCGATTACATAATCATATTATATGAACAAGCATCAAAGAACATCAAAATCTTGAAAAGGTCGAAACATATCAAGAACAATTTAAAAAACAATCCAAGCATATAATCATTTAACTACCATATAAACACATCTCCAAATAATTACATAACCTAAAACTAACATGATTTTCAATGCACATATGAAGATTACTTCAGCTCACACCAAATTAATATTTGGCCAAATGTTATCAACAATTCCCACAATTATATAACAACTCATTCACTTCATGAATTTGACATTCTAAAGACTTTAAAAATTATGTTTTAAGATAATTTTATCTTTTAATCATCAATAAACCTCATGATCAATCACTAATTAAACACAAACTAGATCAATCATCAATTAAATCAATAATCATACCATCACATATAATGAATCATTGATTATGCACACCAACACAATAAATCTTACAATTCATATGTCTTGTGATATAGGCTGAGCTTGATTTCACTTATATAGAGTCTATGTAATACCTCGATTTTGGAACATCTATATGTATACGTGTGTGTTAGTTTGGCTTTAAATATTTTCATGTATTTGCATGTGTATGTTTAATGTATATATAAAATATATGTTTAGACTTATGTGAAATTATGCTTATGTTTGTTTTATTAATTATTTAATTTTTGCTTGATTAAGTTGTTAAATGTTAGTAGTAAGTAGGAGAATTAGAGGCTTAATTGAAACATTTAAAAGTTTAAGGACTTAATTAAATAAAGCAATAAAGCTAAGTGACTAAAATATAAAGTAAATCAACTTAGAGGACTTATTAAATTCGGCTACAATCGATGAATTAAGCATGAAATAAGTATAAATTAACATCGAATAACATAAGTACATGTTAGACTAAGAATTGACTTTAGGAAATTTCATGGAAAGTCATGAATTTTCTAGAAAAAGATAACCAAGTCAACGAAATAAAATTAGTCATACAAGTTTATGGCAACTTGGAAAAATCTCATCCATTTATCTAGATTTAATGTAGTTAAGACAAGGAAAATATTCAAACTAATTAGATGATTTAATGTTAATAAAATTAGAATAATATAGAAAATAAAATTTAGCCTAAATAATTCTTACACTTGACAAAAAAATTTCACCCATTTTTCCTTGACATATTCGACCATGAAAGGGAGAAATAAGAGTGGAAATTCTAGAGTAACATTACACAACTAAGGACTAGAAAATTCAATAAGTAAAAGAAGAAAAGGCGACCATATAAGTGGCCTAAATAGTTGGCACATTCCCGACTATTAAGCTATTTCATTTGACCAAGTGGAAAAAAGAAAAAAACGAGGAAATTTCCAGCATCATTTGCCCAAAAGAGAGGAGAAAATTATAGGCTCCTATTTTGGAAATTTAGGCATAAAAGGGGGAAGAAAAGACAAAGCTATGTTTGGGAAAAATTAGCCAAGCAACACACACACAAAAACTAATTTAGGTATGAGAAAGAAAGGAACACGTGATATAGGAAAGAAGAGTAAGAAGAGAGAAGAAGAAAAGATAAAGTTCTAACCTTTCAATCCTAAGGTTATAATCTTGAAAACCTTAAGAAAAAAGAGAGAAAACAAGGAAGGAAACTGATTTGGTGAGCACACCAAATTTGGACATACATGGCCAAAAGTGATAGGAGAGAAAGAGGGGAAGAAATCTAGATAGCTTAGGCCAAATCTTACAAGGAAGAAGGAGGAGTTTTGGTGAGGAATTAAAGAAGTTTTAATCCTAACTCAAAATCAAGTAAGTATAATCTTCTCATCTACATTAAAAGAAATAGGAATTAGATGCTTGATTATGTGTATTTGCTTGATTAAAGATTGTTTATGTTTATATGGTTGATCATTGGTTGAGATGGTGATTGATTGTTGGATGGGTGATGTTAACCAATGTTTGATTATGATGGGTTATGAGTTTAATTGATGATTAAAAGGTAAAATTAGGTTAGAATATGATTTAGGAACCTTAAAGTTGTTGAATTCTTAAAGTTATCGAGTTGTTAATATGTCTTGGATAAATCTAGATTTTGGTGGATTGATATTCTAAATCTGAATTTTTAGTAAATCGATATAATTTTCATGTGTTTAATGATAGCCATGTTAATTCTAGTCTAATTAGTTGTATGATAGTAAGTTTAGGTGGAATATTTATTGATTCCATACTTAGATATACCTTAGTTTCTTCTTGATAGAATTCAACCTAATGACTAAATTGGTGTTCCTTGCTATTTATTTATGAATCATGTCTACATAAGTGATTTGTTAGGCCATTAGTTGATGTGATATGGTTAGTTCAAAGGCAAAATAATACATTTTTCATGACAATGGTTAATTCAGCCAAGCTTGGATTTTTAATGAATCAATGGGATTTTTGGGGTGTATATGATAATCATGCTAGTTATAGGTTACGTGATTATTTGAGAATAAGTTTATGTGGTATTTATTTGATTATATGTTTGATTTGGATGTTGATTTTGTTCTTGGTTGGTTTGGCCTAATGGCCATCTAGTTGATCTTGATGTTTGTAGGTCGAATCTTGCAAGGAAGAATGAGGAGTTTTGGTAAGGAATTAGATAAGTTTTAATCCTAACCCAAAATCAAGTAAGTATAATCTTCTCATCTACATCACAAGACATGGGAATTAGATGTTTGATTGTGTGTATTTGCTTGATGAAAGACTGCTCATGTTTACATGGTTGATCCTTGGTTAAGATGATGATTGATTTTTGGATGGGTGATGTTAACCAATGTTTGATTATGATGGATGATGAGTTTAATTTATGATTAAAGGGTAAAATTAGGTAAGAATATGATTTAGGAACTTAAAGTTGTTAAATTCTTAAAGTTATCGATTGTTGATGTGTCTTGGATAAATTTAGATTTTGGTGGATTGATATTCTAAATCTGAATTTTTAGCAAATTGATATAATTTTCATGTGTTTAATGATAACCATGTTAATTCTAGTCCAATTAGTTGTATGATAGTAAGTTTAGGTGAAAAATTTATTGATTCCATACTTAGATATACCTTAGTTTCTTCTTGATAGAATTCGACTTAATGACTAAATTGGTATTCCTTGCTATTTGTTTATGAATCATGCCTATATAAGTGATTGTTAGGCCATTAGTTGATGTGATATAGTTAGTTTGAAGGCAAAATAATACTTTTTTCATGGCAATGATCAATTCGGCCAAGCTTGGATTTTGAATGAATTAATAGGATTTTTGCGGTGTATATGATAATCATGCTAGTTATAGGTTATGTGATTATTTGAGAATAAGTTTGTGTGGTATTTATTTGATTATATGTTTGAGTTGGATGTTGATTTTGTCCTTGGTTGGTTTAGCCTAATGGCCATTTAGTTGATCTTAATGTTTGTTCATATAAAATATTTATGAAAGTAAATATTAAGTGATTATTTGACGATTCATGTTTAGTCGAAGCTTGTGTGTATGTTGTGATTATTCGACTAATATCGGTTACAATGGTTTAATGTTGTTTTTGTTAGTGTAGGTGCCCAAGATCCAATCATGTTTGGATGAGTTTGAGTTATTGTATTATTACATTCTTTATATTCTTTATAATAAAAAAAATTTTTCTATTAACTCTTATCATTTACATTTATTGATTAAATAGAATTAGATAGAAGTTCATATGATATGCATTTGCATTAGTGATTGATCGAAAGATATGAGACAAACACTAATGCATATAAATAATATCATTAAATATCACAAGTCGTAGTATTGTCGAAAATGGATATTGAATATATGCGGTTAAACTTGTGAGTGCTATGCTTATGCTATATGATAGTAGTATGAGATCTCACACCTATTGACATGATGATGCCAAAGCAAGCACTTAGGTGATTTATGTTAGAGAACATATCACTAGACTTGACTCGCCATGAGAATCCATTTTGTTTAGCTTATGAGAATCTCATATGAGATAGGTACAACTAGTCTTTAGACTTGAAGTCATCACGGTTATCTCATTAGGAGATTTATTCACTTTGACATTCGTTTTGATACACCCGAGTAAATGGTTGCACATGGGTGATTCATTAGGTACACTAAGAATCTAATGGAGGTAGGTGGATGACTAAGATAGGACATATCATTCGTTGTATATTAAAGGAGTTATCACATTGCACTTCGATGAATATACTGCTCAAGAAATCTATGGTCATAGTAAGAGTACACCAATAAACCATAGTTGGTTTACTCTAGGAGCTAAAATATTTATGAATCGAAGAAAACTTATGTAATCATAATCGAACAAGACTTATAACGAAGTTCAAGATCACACTTGTGATAAGTTGATATGAGGATCTGAATTATATGGTAACCATACTTATGAAAGGTAATAACGGATTAATTAAATCCTCCTAGAGAATTGGATAATCAAGATGCCTTGCTAGAGGCCAATCTTGACTTATGTATCAAAAGATAAAAGATGTGTCTTTTGTTCTTGATACATTGTCAACATATCTATGAGCTTATTGAGTCACACTCATAAGTCTAAGCATTCACATGATTAAAGAGAAGCAAAGATATTGAAAAAAAATTTCAATTACAAAAGTTTTCTATTTTGGAAAGGGTTTCCAAAATGGAAAGTTTCCTAAAATAAAAGTTTTCTAAAATGGAACGTTTTTTATTTTAGAAATCAGTTTTCTAATTTAGAATTTAGTTCCAAATTTGAAAGTAAATAACCTAAAATGGAAATGATTTTGCTAATTTAGGTTAAAGGTTATTTTCAAAAATTATTTTCTAATGTGGAACACCTAAAATTATCTAAGTTTATTTATTTGGATAGTCCAAATTAATTAATTGAGACAAAATGATTTTAGGTCAATAGGTTTAATTAAAAGCCTAAAAGATAATTTAGTGGGAGGATAAACATGGATAAGGATGAATGATTTATAGATAAAAATCAAAAGCCCACATGTTAAAAAATTTCTAATCCTTAGAGGATTAGGAAGCAATAATCAAGAGTCCAATAAGGATTATAACCGACCCCTCTCTTTGTCCTTAGAGGATAAGGAAACTCCCCTATAAATAAGAGGAGAGGTGCGGCAAAAGGCAAGAAATTAAGAGAGAGAGAATTCGGTAAAAAGCAATAGAAGCTGGGCACATGACCAAGAACAAAAAAAAAGGAAAAATAGTTTTCTCCCACAAACTCCTAGAATGCCATTTTCTCTCCCTCTCTCTTGGGTTGTCACAAAATTATCCGGATTAGATTTCTCTAGGAAACACCAAACAAATCGAGAAAAGATAGAGCTACCAATCTATCAATTTTGAGTGCTTCTTTATGATTGCTTGGACTACGTGGATAATCAATAGAGGCTAGATGATTAGACGACTCCCTTTTTTACTAAAGAATTTAGATTTGCACTACAAGAGATAAATTCTTTATTCATCGATTTAATTCATGAATATATGATTAGTTGATTCAACGGCATAATCTTGGGCTCTTTAGATAGAGAAAATTTTTTGTTTTATTTCACACCTCCATAGGATGCATGATCCTTTAGTTGTCATGAGTTATGCGGTTGATCATGTGCAAGATTATGTGTTTGCATGCATGACATGATATGAAATAGTTTTCATCATGTTTTCAAAGACAAAATCAAGTACAAGGTTTTCAAAAAATGACTAGACGTGTCTAGAATCATCGGCTTAATCATGTCACATAAAGTGAATGATAACCTCTTTGTATTCATCGCGAGGCTTCATAAGAAAATCACAAGCTTCACATGGTGCATGTCTAGTGCTATTCACGATTTTTATAGACATAGTTTTCATAGATAACCGAATATATATAAATATATTAGGTAGGGTTCGCTTAATTACGGAAAACATTTTCCAAAGTCACAAATTGTATTTCTTTGCATACATGATTATATTTATTAAGCGTTACCTCATCAAGTTGTCTTGTGATGTAGAAAATCATGGACATACAAAGACTCGATACGAAGTTAATGATGAAGTTGGAAGAAAAGGAGTTTGTCAAAGTTTATTGTAAATTTAGTACATACTTAACCCATTCTATTCTTAATGGTTTAGGTACTTTGTTAATTTAGAACATGAATGAATAAACAAATATTTTGAGATGTTTATAAATTAATTTGATGGTTTGGCGGGGTAGTTTATGGTTAGACAAAAAATTAATTTAATCAAATGGAAGTTAGAAGTTCGATTAATTAAAAAGTTAAAGGTTAAAATAAATAAATGATTTTTAATTGATATGCATTAATTAAATAATTGGTGTTTTCTAAATTAAAGTTAGCTTCCAAAAGGCTTAACAAGTTAATTAGCTCCCAATAAGTTAAATTGAAGTTTTAATCAAGTTAACTAATTGAAATTGATATTTTGAATAATGGTTAATCAATAAAGGTCAAATGATTTATTTTCCAAATAAATTCAAATTTCCAAGAAAATAATAGGATTTAGGTTTAAGTAGTTTTGTTAAATGAACAAAAGCAAAGATTGATTATCTCATATTGATGGCTAATTTAATTAATCCGAATTATATATAATAATTAAAGAAAATTAAAGTGATAAATTATCATATTTTTATCCAAACTATTATTTTAAAATGTTTTAATTGAGTTTTACGTAAGTAAGATTTTGAGCATATTTTGGAAGAATATATTCATTACATTTATTGAAATAAATTGTCAAGTTATAGTGAATATTTTTATTAAATGAATTTAAGTTGGAAAAAGAATTTCATATCTAGTTTTAAATAAAGGATAAATTGAATAAGTTTCGGCGACGAACGTTAATTATTTTGACGGATAATGACACAAGGCTTAGTGTCTCACCTTTATTGCACTAAGAATGTGAGGTACTATTGATAATACTCTCAACCTACTTAGGTTCTAGGCCAAGGGTGTTAGAGTCTAGTTAGAGTTGAGAACACCTTAATTGCTCACAAAGATGTCACCCATTTTTCCTTGTAAAGTTTCAACCAAATTTGCTCAATTTCTTCTCCAACCTTTCGGCCAACTTCTCCTTCTTTCGACCTTTCGGCCACTTTTGGTTCTCCGTAACCAAATTAGTTTTGTTTCCTATGTTTTGGTGTTTAATTAGCCTAATTTTTTCCAAACTTAACTTAGTTAATCCTCCCCTTATTTATGGTGCTTGTTGCCGACTTAGGAAGCTTCATTGGAACTTAGAAATTTTCTTGCGTTAAGTAATTAATTTGGGTAAGCTTTCTAGAAAGTTCCTTGCTTGATATTTCTCTAGATTAAGCTAGAATTTTGTTCCTTATTCCTTCTTTCTTGGCCAAATTAATGGGTGGAAGGAAGCTTATAAATTTGTCACATGTATAAATTATTTAAGCGAATATATTTATCTAAATTATTCTATGTCAAAATGTTACCAAGTTAGCTTAGCTATTTTTCTCCTTTCATTCTTGTTTTGGTTGAATTAATCCATATAATGAGTTCGGATTTTTGCCACTTAAACGTCATTTAGATGGTCATCTTTAATTGCTTAACTTGGTTAATTTTATAGAATTCTAGGTAGTTTTCATGAAGTTTTCTAAGTTTGCTTACCATGTAATTTCTATGAAGTTTTCTAAGTTCTCATTTACTTACAGCATTATTAATATTTTTATCTTAATTTTAATTCATGCTTAACTCATGCATAATTCATTCAACCTAATTGAATTATTTAAGTCGGTTCATTTTACATTTTAGTCACTTAACTTTACATCTTAATTCGATTAAGTCTCTAAACTTTGGTCCTTAACTTTTATTGTCACAATTAAGTCCTTATTCTTAGGTTTTCTAAGTTTACATAATAGTCACTCAACTTTATCCCTTGATTCAATTGAATACCTAAATTTTTAATTATTTCAATTAAGTCCTTAGGTGATTGCAATTAATTCTCTAGGTTATTCACACATGTATAACATTTAACAATTTAAATTGGCAAAGCTCAATACTTATGCAAACACAATGCACAGTATCAATGCAAGCATAAATATAATTTTCCATGCGAACATAAAATAAAAATTTCACATACTTAAAGATATTTAAGGTTTAGTAGTGTTACTCATAGTATTTGATCCATTATTGGACTGTTTGTTAAACCAAACCAAACCAATCATAATTAATAAATAATCATAATTAATTATTTGTAAATAATAAAAATTAAGTTTTAATTTTTATCAAATTAAAGCATCCCACCACATCTCTTTGCGGCGTTGTCAGAAAAATCTTAATAGAGTATTACTTATAAAAGTGATTTTTAACTTATATATTCCTTATCTATCTAGTTTTTCCATGTAGACCACATTGTTGGAGGAGGAGCAAGAGCACCGATCTTTCCTTTGTTATAAGGAGACAAAAGTCATGTGCATTCCTGTTCTCTGATGTTGAACTCTGTCGCGGAACCATTTCCTTATGTTCCTTTCCAAAAAATATCAGGCAAATTGTAGCTAGAGTGGACCATTAATTAGATAGTGATGATTCATGGGATTGTGTACATCGCAAAAGGGCCTGGTGATTAAATGTTGGTAGTAAGTTATTTGAGGCAGGGATCTGTAAATTAATACCATAAAATTTACTGGAAAACCTAGTTGGTGGAATTTTCCATGCAATTCCGAGAGTGTCATGTCAAGACGGGAAGACACCATAGTCAAAGTTTTTGATCACGTCATTTCATATTATCTTTTCCATCAGTGCTTGGACCATATACTTTTTGTCACACTTGTTTACGAGTGAAATTAATCTTTTACCAACCGGCATGTTGCATGCTGCTTGGAAGATCCCTTTTTTTTTTTTTTTTTGTTCCTTTGGAGTTGATTGGCAACTTATCAGGAAATTGCATCGCGAGAAAGTAAACAATTGGGATGTGATGTTGAGGTCTCCACGATACTTGTTGGAGCAGAAAGGTTGTTGTATTGGCTAAACTGGAGCTTTAATCGGCTGTAGCCGTATGACCTAGCAGCCATGAAGTTTTCTGGATTAGAAGACCTCACATGATGCTACAGATAGATGCAAGTTGGGGACTTCAATAAAACTTTATAGGTTCATAAAGTTAAATTCATCCACCTAATTAAAGTTAGGGATAAAAAAAAAACTCCACCTTTAAAATTTCGAGTGGATGAGAGTGAGAGTTTAATAAGTCATTATTGGAAATTTTTGAAAAAAAATTCCATTGATGAAATTTTAATTTGATTGGGTTAATTAATAAAAAAATTAGTTAATTTTTTTACTCATTAATTGTACCTAAAAGTCTTTTTTTTTTTTACTATATTCATTTTTTATAATAGAAACTGAAATATTTTTTAATCAAATTTTATATCAATTCAGAATAAATTTATCATGTTTAAATTAGATCAACACCCAATAGAATATTAGTTACTCTAGAAAGAATCAATGTTAAAACCAAGAACATATTTTCTAAGCCAATCTCAACATCAAGTAGACCCCCACTCGGTAGTTGCATTCTATATTATATGCACACTATAAGAAAACAAGAAGTTAGCACGCAATTTACCAATAAATTTTATTTATTATTAATTAAATACTGAATAGCTATCGAACAATGATAGAATAAAAAATACAACAATTTACGATGGATTTGTGATAAAAAATATGCAACGAAAACAATTCCATCGGTAAAAATCTGTGTTAATTTCAACAATGAAATTATGATAGATTAATGAGGAAATATCATTTACATCGCTAAAAACCATCTTTAGATCAACAATGGATTATATCCGACGCTATATTATTTATTTAATTACTAATTAGTGCTGGAATGTAATCAAATAATAAATCTCTATATATAAATAAAAAAGATGAGCATTTGAAAAAGATCGTATGCCTGCTGCTGCATCAATGAGAACAAAATAATTGTTATTTTGTGCTACATCATATAAATACACAAAATTATTATTACTCTGGATGTTGTTGGAATTAAGGAGAGTTGGTTTGATTTCAAACTAAATGGTAATTGCAAATGTAGCATAAAATTGATATAATGATTAGTAAACCGCGTTATTACGTGTAATTAGAAACAGCAGATTGTTTGTTTCAATGGAAAAGCATATTCTCTTCAAAGAAAAAGAAAATAAAAACCGCGTGTAAGATATAAGTCTGTCATAGACTTTACAGTGGTTTGTTCACGAATTGAGGACGGCGAGGATTGGACTTACTCTAGAATGAATGCATCTAATAATAATAATAATAATAATAGTATATTCTTGAATGTATTTCGGGGCAACAATCGAAACAAACATCAATGAATTCATATTAGAATTTGGGTCCCACGATCAGGACACGACAATTAAATCAAGTAGAGATCCATCGCAGGTTGCGATCTCTCGGCTTCAATTTATGTTGCATGTCTTTTACTTGAAAAGAACTACTTAACGTGTTCCTCGTTATATTTCCTCCATTAATGATCTATATACAGATGGATTCAATAAATTTCATAACGTCTTCGCATTGACTAATGAAAAGAAGACGGCATGTAAAAAATGCAGTCCAGTGGTAAACAGGAAGTAACCAAAATTCAATTTTCATTATAAAAAATAAAAATAAAAAATTAATTATAATTATCTTTTAGTGATATACCAAACTTAGATTGAATTATCTCAAGAAGCAACTCAATGATCTATAGAAGATTAGGCCCTTTAATGGTATCAAACTCAATGATCGATAAATAATTAGATATGGTTTGACGTTACTTTAACTCGGATAGAAGTAAATTTAGTTTCGATTGATTCAAAAATATTATGCTACTTATAAATGTCTAAAAATAAAAAATAAAATTCACCGCATGTCCTTGTAGTATCTGGTATTTCCGCCTATGTCTTGTTACGTGAATGACTAGATGCCAATTATTCTAGTTTGGCACACTTAATTTCAATCAAAATTGTGATAGTTATAGTCAAGCAAGTCATTCTTCATGTATGCTCCAAATTTGATTCATCTAACAAATGTGTGAAACATTAAATTCAGATTTATTTTGCATGCCTTTTAATTGAAACGAATTACTTAAAGTGTTCTTTATTTACGAATATATTAAATACATCTCATAACATATTCATATTCATGGATGAAATATAGAAAGAAATTATACAAATTTTTTTCTATCAGAAGAAGATTGCATGTATTTTCAAGAATTGTGTTCCATCAGTAAATATGTTGTTTTGATTTGGTCAAATCTAATTTTTAATTTCTATTAACTATGAATAATTAATTATAATAACTTTTTTGTGATAAAAAGTTTAGAACCTAATCTAGTGATAACAAGTTTAGATTAATTATGCGTAATCTAGTTATAATTTAGTGATCAACCAAAGATGCATCCTAATGATCGATCAAAGACTAATGTTTTAGTATTAACTTATCTTGAAAAATAATGATTTTAATCTCAATTACTTCGGAAGTTATCTTTTTTAGTATTAACTTCTTTTGAAAAATAATGATTTTAATCTCAATTAATTCTGAAGTTATCTTTTATATATATAAAGGTTGAAAATTTGAAACGATTTTGAAGAAGAACATAATTAAGTAGTGCTTAATTGCATGCGAGAAAATACCTCGGACGGTCCTTAAGGTGATTATTGCTCTCACTATAATGTTGCGAGAGATTTTATTAATCACCTCTAAGATACAATGTACGCACACAAAGAACTGCAAGACTCCGAAATTCCTTCAAGAGAATGTCTCTTGAGGTTGTAGAGTTTTAGAAGGAAATGAATTTTGAGAGGAGAGGAGGATTGCGAGAGAAAATAAATTGATTTTGTCCTGTGCGGTAGTCTCCTATTTATAGATTACTAAAACTTTTTCATAACATATGTGAATGTTGAAATTAACTTATTAACAATTAAATTTCAACGGTCATAATCCAACAATCATAATACAACTGTTATATTTGTTTAAAAAAATCGTTAATAACTAACTATAATAGAAAATTAAAAACATAATTAATTAAAATAATTACGAATTTAATTATATTAAGAAATAAAAATAAATTTCTTAATCACACACACACACATATATAATTTTAACCAATTAGCTTAGTTTTCCTTCTAATTCCATCAACCAAATATTTGAAAGTTTTATGACAAGTCCATTTTACAAGGTAACTCTTCTTTTCATTTCTTTTTAATGTGGAATAAAAATCCTAATTAAAACATTTTTGTTATAAAATAAATAGAAATAATAGGAAAATTGAAGAAAAGGATGACAAGAAAATAAAATCACTATAATGTGAATATAAGTGATAAGAACTTTAAAGTTTCTCTTATTCTTTCTAGGAAACTTGTACACCGACTAATGAACAATCAAGCCTATTTATAGGTTTTAAAATTGAGGAGAGAATTAGAAGGGGCTATGAATAATCAATTGCATCACCCTTTCAATTTCTCATAGTGAATGATGAATTGAATCATATTAAGAATTATGAGCGGTGAGGATATGAAAAATGGATGAACATGATGATGGACATTCATTATTTCATAACACTCCCCTCGAATGTCCATTGTACAAGGAACATGCCTCGTTAAAACCTTACTAGGAAAAAACTTAGGGGGAAAAAATCCTAGTGAAGAAAAAAGAATACAATATTCCTTGTACACATTAATTCCTATTTTGGTCTCCCCTGTTGAAGGCATTATTTAATATCTTTAAGACGACGCATTCCAATATTGTGAATTATCTTTTCAAAAGTTATGGTAGGTAATGCTTTAGTGAATAAATCTGCTTGGATTGTCACTTTGATGTATTCTTCCTTCAATGGAATTATGCAAGTAGCATTATCCTCATATGATATTATTGCAACTTCTTTTACCGATAAATAAATTGCATGTCTCTCGGATACGATAGATCGTTGATCTTAGCCAAACACAATCTCGACTTGCCTCGTGAATTGATATTTACGCATTATTTGAAGATGTGGCGGCTATAGTTTGCTTTATAGAACACAAAGATATAGCTGGATCTCCATATGTAAATATATAACAAGTTGTGATCGAGCTTTGTGTAGATCGGATAAATAACTCTGCATTTGTATAACCAATTAATATTGTCTTTAATTTATTAGAGTAATATAAACCCATATCAATTATTCCTCGAAGATAACATAGTATATATTTAACTTTTTTTCAATGTCTCTATATTGAAACAGAACTATGACTTGCTAACAAATTTATAGAAAAGACTATATCGAGTTGAGTGTTATTAGCAAGATACATCAATGCACCGGTGGCACTAAAATATAGTACTTCGGGACTAAATAGTTCTTCTTTATCTTCTTGAGGTCAAAAAAGGTCTTTTTGGGTATCGAGTGAATGAACTACCCACTGGGCTAGTCAATGAATGATCTTTATATAAAATCATTGTAGAACCTTTTTCGATATAAATTAAGCGATGAATGAAAATCTCATTCTCCGAGTGCTCAAGCTGCGAGTCGAGATAACACTTTGTTTTCTCAAGATATTCACATCAAATTCTCTTTTTAGGTAACTTATGACACTTGGAATCTCTTTGGGAGTTTCAATAATATTTAAGTTATCAATATATACTACAAACCCCTTTTCAAATAAAAACATATGAACAAATAGGGCTATTTTTTATAACTCTTTTTCAACAAATAATCATTGAAGTGATTATATCACATGCACGTAGGTTAGTAATAAACAGTAGATATAAAAATAAAATATAAAAAGTATAAATTAAATTTCTAAAAACCAAAATAATAAAAAAAATACTAAAATAATCCTAATAGAGATCTCTATAATTTAATTAAATTCTTTTCTCGAGAATATGTATTACATGCTTCGGCATGTTAAGTCCTTTTAGGACTTTCATACCGATACCATTTCAAATGAACAAATAAACTATGATCACATTCATTAAATGCATGCATATGAATGTTTTTCATATATTTTTCTAAGCTAATGAGATAAAAAAAAAAAGACAATTGCATCTATTATAGGACAACATGTCTCCTCATATTCAATGTCAATTCTTTACAAAAACTTTTATGTTAAAAGTTTTGCTTTGTATCTTACAATCTCATCTTTCTTATTTCATTTTCACATAAATACATATTTGTATCTCACTAGCTTAACATCTTCGGGTGTTTTGGCTATGGGTTCAAAAAACTACTCTTTTGTAGGAGAATATAATTCTATTTGGATTGCTCTTTTCATTTAGGCTAATCATATTTATGTCGACATTCTTTAATAATTTAGGCTCATGATCCTTATTTTCATCCATAATATCAATTGCAATATTATATGTAAAAATCTTATCAATAAATGTTTCTTTTCGATCCTATTTTCTTCTTGCATTGATGTAATTTATCAAAATCTCTTGATTTTTCTCAAGTATTTGGACTTCTTCGGAAGCCTATTATCGAAATATCTTTGATCATTTTATAAATATTTTCATCATTTATATTTTCATCTTAACATTTTCTTTTAGGAATTTTTATATTTAGAACCGATCGATCTTCCATGCTTCGGACGTGCTTTAGATTCATTTGCTATAACGGTAATAGATGATCATTCTAGGACATCAATTCTAATAGGAGCATTCTCAACGAGGACATGCATTTTAGTTACTCTATTAAGATATGAGAATGCATCTATCGGTTGGTTTATAATACCTTGTAAATGAATTATCTTCGAACTTCTAGTTCACATTGTTTTGTACTAAATTGATATAAAGATAGAGTACTTTATGTCATCTCTTTTTTCCAACATTTCCAACTGCTTATTTTGTTAATTATCTCCCCCTAATGTTGGAAAAACTATTTCATCAAAATGACGAGTCGATAAATCAAGTCTGTAAAAATATCACTTATTCATGATTCAAGATATTTAATTATCAAAAAGGATTCAAATCCAATATATATTCTCAATCTCCTTTAAGTGCCCATTTTATTTTCTTATGAAGGAGAACTAAGGATATACACTGCAATGTCAAAAAAAATTTTAAATAAGAAATATTTGACTCATGACCATAAATCAAGCGAAGAGGAGAGAATTTCTAATAACTTATGGGTCATATGCGAATAAGTGTTGTTACATGTAAGATTGCATATCCCCAAACATAAACAGGGAGTTTTATTTTCAAATAATGGTTTAGCTATCAATTGGAGCCTTTTGATAAATGATTTTGCTAAACCTTTTTTAGTATGAACATGAGCAACGGGATGTTCAACCTTTATTTTTATAGCCAATCAATAATAATTTAATGCTTGAGAAGTAAATTCATCGGCATTATCAAGGTGACTTGTTTTAATGGCATGATTTGAAAATTATGCTCGAAATCAAATTATTTGCTAGCAATCTAAAAAATATCGGGTTTCGAGTAGATAATAAGCATATATGTGACTATCTTGTTGATGCATTTATCAAAATCATAAAATATTTAAATGGTCCATATGGTGGATGAATTAATACACATATATCACATTGAATACATTCTAAAATTATGAGAGATTCAATCTCAATATTACTTGGTGATGGCTTCATAATTAATTTGTTTTGACAACATATAGAACTTGAAAATTCATTAAATTGAAGAATCTTTTGACTTTTCAATAGATGTCCATACAAATTTTTAATAATTTTTCGCATCATGAAGTCCTAAGATGACACAATTGGTCATGTCACATAATATAAGTATTTGAATTAGTAAACTTCGGTTTACTTGTAGCATTTTTTTCAATCATTTCAATTTTGTAATAAAAACTAGAAGAGAAAATACATAAATTTTTTGATGGATATTTTCTACCCGATATAATGATTATAACATATAAGTATTCGCATTTGTTGTCTTGATATGATATCAATTCGGATGAATATCTTTGAAACTCAATAAATTTCTATAAGACTTTGAAAAGAATAGTACATCATTCATAATAAATTTATCCTTTTAGATAATAACATATTTTCTCTTCTGGAGCCTTTAAATTATGTCACTTCAAACAATAATATATCGACTCTTCTAGAGCCTTTAAAAGTTATTTCTTCCGAGTAATAATATATTCACTCTTCTAGAGTATTTAAAAGTTATCCCTTCATGTAATAATGTATTTGCTCTTTTAAAGTCTTCAAAATTTATCTCTTCAAGTCATGATATAATCGCTCTTTAGAGCCTTCAAAATCTATCTCTTTAGATAATAATATAGTCGTTATTCTAGAACTTTCTATTATATTGATATTATCATATATAATATTAACAATAAATAATCAAATAAATCAATACAAAATAAATAAATCAATATATTCCTCATAAACACAAACAAATAAATAAATAGAAAATAAATTTGTAACCATCAATATACGACATAAATTATAAGAAATATAAAATATTTTATTTATAAATAGAAAAACTAACAAGTAATTAATTTTAATTACTATTATTTTGATATATAAAAATGGTCTTCATATTTTACTATTTATTTTTCAATAAGGCTTGACAAGGCTCAATGAGGTGCTTGAGTTTACGACGGATACACAACCAATATTCATTCATTCCACATCTATAATATTTATTTTTCATAATACTGACTTTATCTATTTTTATTTCTTTTTTTCATAGTTATCCATTTCTTATGGTGAAATGTAATATTATGGTCATTACAATTATAATGATAATTATTTTGACCATATCTATGGCTATGACCACATCTTTATCTATGTCTAAAATTATTATAAATTGTCACATTCACTTCGGAGAATTGGGTAGATCCAATTGGATGAGATTTATTTTTTTTCATTTTATTTAGCCACTAACAAGTATAAAATCAATCCAAAATATTTCTTAAACTCTTTTTCTCAATATGTTACTACGGGAACATATCCAAGACATAAAAAGGAGAGAATATTTTTTCAAAATCAAGCACTCATAATCAATAATTCTTATTCAAAATATCAAGAGTCACCAAATCAAGTTTATGAGGTTTGATATGATAAAAATTCTATAATACAATATATAATAATAATATTACAAAATAAGAACAAATATAATAATAAAATTAAAGCTTTTCAAATAACATATATTAGATCATTAGTAGATCATTTAAGTTTTTCAAATATATATTTCATGTATCAATAGATTTAAAGTACATGAATAAATTAGATACATACCTCTTAATGTTCTAAATAATTTAGATCTTTTGGTAGAGCACTTGTGTAGAAGAAATCCAATTGTTGAAATAATTGATTAAATCTTTTGGTAGATACATACCTCATGGTCTATTGTCTCGATTGGTTAGAACTTCATGCTAATAACGTGTTATAAAATAAATAGAAATAATAAGAGAATTGAAGAAAAGGATGATAAGAAAATAAAATCACTATAATGGGAATATAAGTGATAAGAACTTCAAAGTTTCTCTTATTCTCTCTAGGAAACTTGTACACCAACTAATGAACAATCAAGCCTATTTATAGGCTTTAAAATTAAGGACAGAATTGGAAGGGACTATGAATAATCAATTGTATCACCCTTTCAATTTCTCATATTGAATGATGAATTGAATCATATTAAGAATCATGAGTAGTGAGGATATGAAAAGTGGATGAATATTATGATGGACATTCATTATTTCATAACAATTTTCAAATTTTCTTCACAAGCACACTTGATTTATTGTCTACCAATATATATGCACACATACACACAAGTTTCCCAAAAAAGTGCATCATAAAGTTCCACTTTTCCACCTGTCTTTTTACTTGGATGACTAGATGTTTCAATCAAAATTATGAATTTTGATGCTCACGCACCGCCCAAATTCGGTTCCTCTAACAACGTGTGAAAAACCAAGATCCACATCCCGTTTGGTATAACCAACTAAAGAGATTTAGAAATTAATAATACAAAAAAACAAGAAAATATTATCATATATGTGTACTTATATATCAATAAAAATAATATGATAAAAATATAACAAATATAGATAATGATAAAATATTATTAAAAAATCATTTTACCTAATAGAAGTAGTGTTTAAGTCTCGAGTCATACCTCTAGGTGCTGTTTGGTAATCAAGAATAGAGTGGTGAGAATGAAAATGAAAGTTTTATTCCCACATTGTAGGTGTTTGGTTAAAAGAAATGAAATGAGAATAAGAATGAAGAGTGTGAATGGAAATGAAAATTTACACATAACTTCATTTCCATATAAGATGTGGGAATAAAAACAAGTAATGGGAATGAATTTTTTTTTCAAAAAAATAATATATTTTATTTATTTATTGTCTATTAACTAATTTTACCACCACCACCACCACTAGAACCATCACTCGTCATAACCATGCACAATCACCATCATCACCTTTATTATTTTTACAACCATTATAGTTTAATAAAATTATTTTTTTAATCATTATTTTTATTTGTTTAAAAAATCAGATATTAAAAAATTTAAATTGTATTTTGATTTTTCATTAGTATTCCAAATACGGTATGAAAATACAAATACTATTCGATTCCTTAATTTTCATTCGATTCCCGCATTCTTATTCTCATAACTCTATTCCCGATTACCAAACAATACCTTAATGCTTTGTGTTTCGAATTGTGTGTAAATACATGTTGGTTTCCATAAGCAAGTAAGTAATTATTATTAGGCAAAAGCGGACGGATGTCTTCCATTAAGTACTATTTAAATACATGTATCAAATTTCTTTTTATTGGAAACAATTACAAAAAATAAAAAAAGAAAAATTTAAATAAAAATCAATGATATTAATTAAATATATCAAATAACTGCTATTCTAAATGATATTTGTGTAAGTATTTATAATAAATTTATTTTGAAAACAAGAAAAAAATAGATTTAAAAATGATATTTATAATAAATTGTAAGTATTTATAATAGATTTACGAGCTATCCCCTCTTTTTATACCCAATCCGTTTTTTTTAAACTTAAACATTATTTTTAGGTCGAGTTATTACATATATGCTCATTAATATATATATATATATATATATATCTCTCTCACTCGGGTTGTTTGAGAAGCTCAAAAAATAATGATCGATAATTCATAATTTTCACCCAATAATCTATAGTAGTTAAAATTAAAATAAATTGATGAAAAAAAAATAAAAGTAAAAAATAAGGCCGCACTGGCAAGACTTTAGAAAAGAAGAAGAAATAATTGGAGACAATAAAAAGTAATTCCTGGCATTAAAAGAAAAGCTAAGGCCAGAACAAATTCATCTGTATTTAACTAAGCAATAACTCCAAACAATATTTTTTTTCCTTTTTGTATTTTTTTTCTTCCTTTTCCTAACCAATCTATTAAAAAAATAGTAAAGTTTAGACGAAATAAATGAAACCCAATCAATGTAATTTCAATTAAAAAAAAGTAAGGTATTTTCAATTTAAACATGATTGCAAGGTCTAAAGCTACCGATTGACTCTTTGACACTATATTAAAAGATTCCTTAATTATTCTCGCATTTTTTTTTATTATAATTTTTTTTTATTTGGCCATAGATAATATTTTATAAATCAAATCAGTTGTTAGACCATACGAGATAAATGCTAATAATTAGTGGTTAGTAGAGCTGAATAGAGGATCGTATTATTACAGTAGACCAATTGGTTATCACTACAAAAACGAAGGGTTACTCCAGCCTCTTTTTATAATGATTTTTTTTTGTTACATCTTTTATATATATATATATATATATTTGCATTGAAAGCTCGTTCAGCAATTTTAAAGGGTACAAAATAAACAATAATTTTTTATATTATAACGAAAAAAAAGATTATAATGGAACTCGAATTTTATTTTACTAGAAAAACCTCATAATCAAAATTAAAATAAATTGATGAAAAAAGGCAAAAATGAAAAAAAAAAATAACGACGTGTTGCAAGACTTTAGGAAAAAAGAAAGAAATAATTTAAGACAATGAAAAATAATTCTTGGCATTAAAAAAAACTAAGGTCAGAACAAGTTTATCTGTATTTAACCAAACAATAACTCATATATAATCTATTAAAAAAAACCGTAAAGTTTAAAAGAAAAAAAATGGTGCCTGATCAATGCAATTTATTTACCAAAGGAGTGAAAGGAAATTTGTAGGGTATTAAAAATATTAATAGCTTTTTTATTCTAATTCTAGGCATTTGTCGGGTATTAAAAATATTAACTGATTTTTTATTCTAATTCGGGGTATTTATCCATCAAAGAGCTCAATTTGATGGTTTAATGGCGAAAATTATTACCAAATTATTGGATTGTAGCAATTCAAGATCTATGCTATAAATTTAGGCTATTTAGACTCTAAATTATTAGTTTTGGATAAAATTTATCATTCTCTATTATTATCGAGTGTTATTGTTTTTAATTAAAATTAATTTCAATTTTTTTAATAATACTTAGTTTTGAAGAAGTTTAGATTATTTTGTTATTTATAAATTTGACTTTTGTTGTTGGATGATTAATGATGTGTAATGGATCTATCTAGTAAAAACATTATTTTTTTAGAATTTAATATTTAATAATAATTAGCTTTAAGTTAGCTTAGACGATTTTTTTTTTAATTTATGAATCTTACTTTTTTTTTGTAATATAATTAATGATGTGCAATGGATCTATGTAGTCTTAAAAAAAAATTGAATTATGATTATTTTTTAAATCAACTTTAATTCTAAAATAAATCTGAAATGCTTAAAACTACATCGCTTTAAATATTTTAATTAACAATCAATACTTTGATAATCAGAAATAATGGAGAAGATTAAATTTGTAAAAAAATTAATAGTTTGGCATTGAAATAATCTAAATTAATAGTAGACCTTATTTTGCTACAACTTTATAGTTTTAAGATAAATTTGGTCATTAAACCATTATAGTTAAGGATCAACGTTTTGACCATTAGAGAAAAAAATAATAAGAATAACATTTTTTAATTTAAATACTCCCCATAATAGATAAAAAAGGCTTGAGAGTGCAAATAGGTAAAAAACCGGGTGGGGGAGGGGGAATGACAGAGCCATTTAATGGCATAAAAGATAAATAAGAAAAAACAATATAAAAGTGAAAGAAAAAGGGCTCTCTTAATGGATTTGAAAAGTTATGAAAAAGGATATAAGGCTGTGTTTGTTTAGGAAAAAAATATTTTTCAGGAACTTGTTTTTTTTTTATTTTTTAATGTTTGTTTTGCGTTTAGAAAAAAAGTCAACGAGAAAATGATTTTTAGTCAACCAAAAAATGATAGAGTATTTTTGGAAAAATATTTTCTCGGTTTAAAAAGAGGAAAACATTTTTCTTCTCACGACATGTCTCGTTCTTGCGTTACTTACTTTTCTCTCGATATATTTTAACAATTTTTTTCTATTTTCTTTTTATCTAAAATATATCAAATTAATTTTTAATTATTTCTTATCAATTATTATTTCTTATTTAATTTTTTTTCTCTATTTCCACTCGATATTTAATTTTTTGATTTATAAATACATTAAATATTCTTAAAAACCATTTTTACATCTTAAAATTATTTTTATAATAAATATTTCAATAATTTATCTTTTTTTTTTTTTTTTACTATTATCTCAAACACCACTTACACTATACTTAAATGATTAAAAATGATAATTACAAGACTACAATTTTTTGTAAAAAAAATTAAAATTAATTAATTCGTTAATAAATATATTATTTTCTCAACACTATTCATTTGCAACTAAATCAATAATTTGTAATTTTAATTAGTTGCAATAGTTTTTTGATAATTGCGGTGAATAATTAGTTACAAATTATTCCAACATTAATCTTTTGAAACCAAATGAATAATTATTTACAAATGATAACTAATCATTTATAAAATTATTTTTTAGACTGAATTATTAGTTCAATTTCTAAAAAAAAAAAAAAAGAATTCTTAATTGAGTTACCAATAGGATTACTTAGAAATTGTTTTTAGTTAAATGTGAATATTGACTTGATTTTGTCTTAAATAATTTTGATGAATTGGTTTGATGGTTAAAAAAATACATTTTATTTTTTTGAATTAAAATTTTAGAGTCGGTGTTTATGAAAATTTATTAAATTTTTCTAAATGTATCTTATATTGTGAAATTATGAATATGCATTTTTTATGTTTTATCAAAACTTATTGATGTAACAATCATATACTTGTTTTTGTATTTTAATTTCCTATATCAAACAAAATGCTTGGAATATATTTTTCAGCAGTTTTTTTATGTAATTGCCAAACGGAAAAAAAATATTTTTTGAAAAACAATTTCCTGAAAAATAGCTTCTTCGGGAATTGATTTTTCTATAAAAGTTGTTTTTTACCAAACAAACGGAGCCTAAAAGTGTAGAAAAAAAATTAATAAAAAGAGGGTGATAAAGTAATAACATAGCCACTTAATGACAATCTAATGTAAATAAAGAGAAAAGAGAATGACGAAAGAAATGACTCATAGGAATAAAAAATAAAGGTGCAAAAAATACGAGGATGAAAAGCGATGTTTGTAGAGACCAAAAAAATTGCTATAAATTGTGAAAACCACAAATGGGAGATCCAACAACCAAGAGAATTCAAGAGAGAGAGAAAAAAAAAAAAAAGAATAGTAGAATGTACAGTGTCAATGAATCTGGAGGAACAGTTAAAACTACAGTTTTTTTTCTTTTTGGACATCCTTTGAGCTTCCCACTCACCAAACCATGATTTTAGGCATTGGTCTATCTAGAGTTGAGCCTTAAGCCGACCAAGTCAACAATTGATTGGCAGGAGCCAAGAAACTCACTTTTTTATTATTATTATTTCCACAAATTCACAGCCACCCAATCCCTTAATGAAGAAAGGAAGAAAAGATGGTGACAAGGCACATCCTTTCCGATACTATACACGACGAAAAAAAATGATTTATACACACTATAAAGTCTACAACAACCAAATAATTGTCCCATATGCTCTCACTCTTGCTTATATATAACTTGTTAGTGGAAATCATTTCTCACAAAAATCATTATACTCTACAATGGCATCACCACCCACCTCTCTAGTGTTCAAAGTTCACAGACGTGAACCTGAACTAATCAAACCGGCTAAGCCCACTCCACATGAGTTCAAACTATTGTCCGACATTGATGACCAAGAGGGTCTTCGATTCCACATTCCAGTCATGCAATTTTATCGCAATAATCCTTCTATGCAAGGGAAAGACCCAGTTAAGTTCATTAGGGAGGCACTTGCTAAAACATTAGTGTTTTACTATCCATTTGCTGGCAGGCTCAGGGAAGGGCCTAACCGTAAGCTTATGGTGGAATGCACCGGCGAGGGTATCTTGTTCATTGAAGCTGATGCTGATGTTACACTTGAACAGTTTGGCGATGCACTTCAACCTCCATTCCCCTGCTTGGAGGAGCTACTCTTTGATGTCCCTGGCTCTAGTGGGGTCTTAAACTGCCCTTTGTTGCTTATTCAGGTATTTTTCCTTTCCTACATGAAAATATTAATGACTTTGGTAGATATATATAATTCTCAAAAAGATCACTCTTAATTACATAAGGTTTGTATTTGTTGATTTACGAGGAAAAAAATGCCCCCTTTTTTTGTTTTTAGAAATAAGGTAATATTAAATTAATACTGATTAAATAATTAATTTTTTTGAAACAATCAAAACTATAAGGACAACAATCGAAACTATAAGGACTAAGTTATAATTTAATGGTATGGGGACTGATGCTAACTTTTTCCATGACTTTTTGGAGCCAATTAACATTGACTCGCCTGATTCTTGTAATTACAAAACTGGTGGATCGGCTGGCTTTATTCGTGTGGAGATATACTAACAAGTCATGTATAATAATTAAGGTTGGACAATTAATTAATTAAATCAACAAAAAGACTAAACTGGTAGATCAATTGATTTCGGTAGTATTTCACAAGAAAAAATAAAAAATAAAAAATAAAAACAGATGATAAGAATATTAATAAGTCATTGGATCAAGTAACCATGAAGAAATATCACGTTAATTGTGTGATTCAATGGTTTTTGACTTTTCTTTTACTCTGTCTTTGTCTTTTTCTTCTTCTTCCCTTCTTCTTTTTAATATCATTATTCATGACAGTTGCTCGTGTTTGATTAGGGTCCATATTGAATTTTTCTCTGTGTGCCCCCATCTTTATTATTATTATTTTACATTATGAAATTTAAATCTCGAGATTTGTAGCTCCATATATATTATATATACTAAGGACTGAAGTAATTATTTGGTTTTATAATGGCCATAATAGAACATTAAAAATTGTGATATTATTGTCTTATTAAAAGTCTTAATCAATGAAGATTATTAGATACACTTATATATTTCAATTAAATAAATAAATAAATATACACACATAACTTGGCCCATGAAACTTTAAAGAAAATCTAGATTTTCAATACGATATCAGCTAGTCAACAGAGAAAAAAATCTCTATTTTTTATTTTGTTTTGATTTTAACTTTGAATTTTTTTTTAGATCTGCAATTAATTCATTTTGATCCTTTAATTAATTTAAAATAACGACAAGTGTTTTGAAAAATATACATTCAAGCATGTGAATTATTAAAATATTCTGAAAATTCTAAAAAACAACACATATATTTTTATTTTAATAATCAACATTACAGAAGCATTTAATTGCAAATAAAAAAAAAGTTCGGGATTAAAATTAATGCGAAAAAGGTTAGAGACTTAATTCAGGGTAATTTATAACTATTCCAAAATTTATCAGTAGAGATTTAGTAGTACTTTTAAACCATAGGTGGTCGATGCTTGCCCCAGGCACAGTCCAATTCATGGTGTCTGATATATTATGCAAATTGGCAGGTGACACGCCTCAAGTGCGGTGGTTTTCTCTTTGGCCTCCGCCTCAATCACACCATGAGCGATGCCCCAGGACTAGTCCAATTCATGTCAGCGGTTGGTGAGATGGCACGCGGAGCCACCGCCCCCTCCGTCCCAGCTGTGTGGGAAAGACATGTTCTGAATGCAAGTAACCCACCACGGGTTACATGCACCCACCGTGAGTACGAGGAGGTAGCAGACCCCAAGGGTACAATTATTCCACTTGATGATATGGCTCATCGTTCCTTCTTCTTTGGCCCTTCAGAAATATCTGCTCTTCGAAAATTTGTCCCACCTCACCTTAGCGACTGTTCTACTTTCGAAATATTAACAGCATGTCTTTGGAAATGTCGTACCATTGCCCTCCAACCAGACCCTACGGAAGAGATGCGCATAATATGCATCGTCAATGCCCGTGACAAATTTAACCCTCCATTGCCCAGAGGATACTATGGCAATGGCTTTGCTTTTCCAGTAGCAGTGGCAACTGCAGGAGAACTCTCGAAAAACCCATTTGGGTATGCCTTGGAATTGGTAAGAAAGGCCAAGGCTGACGTGACTGAGGAATACATGCGATCAATAGCATCTTTGATGGTAACTAAGGGAAGGCCTCATTTTGCAGTGGTAAGGGCATACCTGGTATCGGACTTAAGGCGTGCAGGATTCGAAGAGGTAGATTTCGGATGGGGTAACGCTGTGTACGGTGGCGCTGCCAAAGGTGGGGTTGGGGCAATCCCTGGAGTTGCAAGCTTTTATATTCCATTTACAAATAAGAAAGGAGAAAGTGGGGTTGTGATCCCATTTTGCTTGCCAGCTCCTGCAATGGAAAAATTTGTCAAGGAGCTTGATGGAATGTTGAAGGGCCCGAGTGGGGAAAAAGCTAAATCCCAACTTATCATATCTTCCTTGTAAGTTAAATTGTTACTATTTGTAAAAGTGTGTGCCAAAGTGATGATGAGTGCTGATAAATGAGAGAGGGGAAAGAAAAAAGTGAGGATGCAATATATGTACAATCATATCTTATGCCAGTTTGTTTGAAATTTTCTTCAAAAATTCAGTAAAATATTTACTTTTTCTGTAGATTTAGCTTCTGCTCTGACTATAAATTATTGTTAATAAACAGTATTGACGACAACTTGTGTAAGGACTGAAAATTGGAAAAATCTCCACTTGATTGGAGGTGCTGTGTCAAAAAATAAGTTGTTACGTTATATCCATTTCTTTACTTAAGATCAGTACTCTTCAGTCTTCACCTTTCGATTCCTTATCTATATGTACCGGCGGGGTCCAAGGGGGCAGGTGGGGGACTGGCCACCCTTAGGTCTAGAGGAGTTTTTCTTTTTTAAAGGTTAGGTGATAAGAGTGTCTCGAGCTAATTTTACATGTTTTAAAATTAATCCCTTTCTAAACATGACTAAATAATATTTATCAATATATAATTTTAAATATTTTAAAAATAAATTATTAAAAATATTGATTATAAAATTGAAAATTTAAACTTAATTTATAAATTGATGCTTATTTATCAGTATATTAGCACTTCGTGGTTATTTTTTTAGAAAAATCATTTGTTTCTTTTACTGTTTTTGGACTCATTGTTCGCTCGTTTGATAAAATTTTATTTGCCAGATCACTAATGACTCAACTGCTCTCCGTTCTTCTGTGAAATCAAGTACTACCTATGACCCCATACAATATTGAAATTTCAACATGACCGTTCTTCAAAACGATTCTATGTATCTCGTTTGTTAATTATTTCAATAGGTGGTTTTCTTTTTTCTATTCCTTTCCTCTCTATCCCCTTTCCATATATATATATATTTTTATCTCTCTTTGTTTTTTTTCCATGTTTTTTTTAACTCCATCGTTATTATCTCTATATTTATTAGGTGTTTTGTTCTATATATATATATATATATATCACCATCCCTGCTTTAATAATGAATTATATGTTTTTTTTTCTTCGCTAAATGGGTCCAACCTCTCATAACCTTTAGTTTATTTAAAAATCAATATTTGAACTATATATATATATATATATATATATATCACCATCCCTGCTTTAATGAATGAATTATATGTTTTTCTTTCTTTGCTAAATGGGTCCAACCTCTCATAACCTTTAATTTATTTAAAAATCAATATTTGAACTTCTAATTTCAGAGTTGACCTTTTATGAATTCTTTTAAAGATTTTATCAATTTTTTATTCTTTTTTTTTTTAAAAAAATAACGATCACATAAAATAGTTATATGATAAAAATCATTTAATAAAATTTATTTATAGCCTAAAAAAAAGATTATTCTAAGTTATTTTCTAATTTTTCCAATATGTTAACATTTTTAATATTCAAACAAATATACTTTATGATCTTGAAAAATAATAATTTTTTTTTAAAAAAACTAGATTGCATTTTTATGTATGTACGTGCAAAATATTAGTTCAAAATATCAAGAATTAATTTTTTTGAAATAGAGAATGATAGCTGAAAATTATAAGGTGGCCTAAATCTTAAAAAAAAAAGAAAAAATTCAAGGAATGCAAAACATAAAATTACAAGTTTAGGAATTGGTTTTCTAATAAACAAAAGTTCAAGGAAGTTTAAGGTAATTTAACATTTTTTTCTCTTTTCTTTAGTATCTCTTAACACATAGAATGTCATATCATCAATAAGATTGTGAATGACGAGTTGTTCAATACAAGGTTATGGATGGAGAGGGAGCTTCTTCAATCCAAACACTAGAAAAAAAAATAGTAAAATGGCAACGAAAATCAATAACGGATATAAAATTATCAATATACACCGACGGATCAACAAATGAGTATTGATTGTTATCAATTTTTAGACATTTTAGGTTGATAGTGATAGAGATCGATAAATTTACAATGAAAATTCAACTACATAGCACTTTCATCATTGAATTACGTAATAAATTTTTTATGATTAAATCAACGACAGATTACCAACTAATTTGAAACGATATTTAGCGACGGATGACATTGGTCGTCCCTAAATACCAGATTTAGGGTATTTTATGATGAATGACATATGTCATCGCTAAATACCGATTATAGGTTTCTTTTTAGCGACGGATGATAGTGGTTGTAACTAAATAGTAGATTTAGAGCTTTTTTAGCGACGAATGGTATTGGGCGTCACTAAATATCGGATTTAGGATTTTTTTAGTAACGGATAATATTTGTCATCGCTAAATACTAGATTTAGCTTCTTTTTTTTTCTTTTTTTTTTTTAGCAACGGGATGTGATTATGTCACTAATAAGAGGGAAAAGGGTGTAATTTGGTAAACTCAAACAACGACGAACATATATGAATAGTGATGAAATCAAGTCCGTCATTAAAAAGAAAAACCTAAATCCCATAGTAGTCCTCTTCTTCCTCCATTTTCTTCTCTCTCACTAAAACACCCTTACCGCTCTTTCACTCTTCCTCCGACGACCTAGCATGGTCGATGACGATGCCTTTTCCTCCTTTGTCATAAAATAAATATAGATAACAAATAAATAAAAGAAAATACAAAAAAAGGAAAAAAATATGATTTTTTAAGGAAAGGTTCTAATTAATTATAATTTGGGGTGTTATTGAAGTTTAGACAACACAAATTAAGTTTAATTGGATGAATGAAGAGGAATTAGGGACCAAAACTAATTTTTACCTAAAAACCGTAATTTCCACCTATAAAAGCCCATTTTTCTCTCTACATATACAAGCCTCCATTCCCTCCAAAAATTTTCTAGCACCCATTTTTCCTATCTAGCTGATTTTCAAGCTCCTCCGTCATCCAAACCCATAAAACACTACCATTCTCCTATTACCCAAGCCATCACCACCTATTAAACCACCATCAACCTTCCCTCTTTCACTTGACCAACCATCACGAGCATCCCTACAAATCTAGCCACCCTTCATCACCCAAAAAACCCACAAAACCACCACAAAAAACCTCTATACAAAAAAATACTAATAAAAACAAGCCAAACACGTCTTTACTCGAATAGTGAACTCGTTTACCCATCATATTCGATCGAAACTCCTTTTTCCAAATCAATCATCTTTCGACCAATATTACTTCCAATCACCACCACTAATTGATAGCCCAACTCCGGATCCACCTATCTCTATTGGTTACAGGAGAAGAAGACGTCGAAGAAGGGAGAAATCGAAGGTAGAACCATCTCGACTCGACCTCGCTTAGCAACCTAATTGTATCTCATGATTCTTGCCAAATATCGATTGCCACCACCACAAAATCGATCGCCCACCTCCTAGGAGTAGCTCCTCCTTGAAATCATGGTCAAAATTGATGATAATAAAGAAAGTTAAGAGTCTGTATTAATGGAAACCAAGTGATGTGAACTCTACGTATAAAGATGAGAGACCCAAACATCTTTGTCGCTAGACAACCCCAAGAACGCACCCAATCAAGTTATAATAAGCGGAACCCAACTCGTTGCCTATAAGGAGGTAAGAACCGAAGCTATGTTACAATTGAGTGAAGAACGCCACACCCTATGGAGGATGATAATTTTAGAGAAGCCATAAGAGTTACAATCCTTGATAAGTCGATTTAGTTCTTAAAAGAATACAGGAAGAAAATCATCTCAAATTTATTAACTCTCAAAATTATTATGTAAGTCCGAAACAAATCTAAATCAGCCTTTAAATAGGATAAACACACCACTCATAACCCTAAAAGGACTTTACACGTCCTTGCCACCTAAGGAGAACATAAACAAACTCTAATGGACTTAAAAGAATATGAAAATAATAGAGCTTAAAACATTACGCCCAAATCGACTTAATTAATTAGTTCTAATTATAATTAAGTGAGATGCTCGATGATTAGGAGAAAGATAAGATGTTTACTGAATTTGAAGTAAAAAAACTCATTGCTTATTGAAGAGTGACTCGGAGCTATTGAGGGCGTAGACATATATGATCCTTTTTCGATAATGGAAATGTTTTTCGAATCGAATATGGTGATCCCAAAGAAGTTCAAGTTATTCAAGTTTTTTAAGTATACCGATAGTCGGTGATCGAGAACCTACCTAAGTGTATATTTGAACAAAATGACCAAAGTAGCCAATGGTGAATCATTGCTGATTCACTTTTTTCTCAAAAGTCTAGAAGGGTTTGCTCTCACTTGGTTTATCGATCTAGATTGAAAAAAGTAAAAAAAAAAAAAAAGACATTTAGTCAAAACTTTTATGAGGGAGTATAAATTTAACTTGAAAATGAATTCGAATTGATCCAGTTTACAATCGATGGAGAAAAGAGTTAAAGAATATGCTAGAGAGTATGCTTAGAGGTGGTGAGAAACTATTTCAAGAATTCGATCACTATTGCTAGATAAAGAGATGGTTACACTTTTCATAAATACTTTTAGGCCTCTTTATATGATCATCTATTGAGTAATACATCTAACAATTTTATTAAGATAGTATTTATGACTAATCATATCGAGCAAGCCATTAAGATAGATAGAGTGGCTGATTCTACTAAATCAATCTTTAAGAGGAACAACTTTGAAAAAAAAAAAAGATATAGGTGTGCACTAAGTTGAAGCATCGATCTTTCATCTAAAAAGAAATTAGGAGACTCTATGAAAGGCTAATAGTCAATTGTGCCACGAAGTGACATGGCTAATCCTGTCGCTCAATTCATAACACTAAGGAGTATTATACCTAAAACATCATTGGTTTGACAACTCGGTCTCAAACCTTCATGCAACCTCAAATGCAAACCATTTTTAAGAACTCGTCGGCATTTAGATAGTTTAATAACTAGTGAGTCCCATTCAACTAGAATGATCGGAGGAGTATTTGATAAGTAGAATATATAAATATCTTACCAACTCTCTCAATCTCTCGAGGGGATCCGTTTAAGTATATGTTGACCATTTGCATATAGCTTCGGTACACATACCTTCATTACAACCCTCATATCTAAGATGGTATAGGATAAATGAGACTTGTGAATATTACCATAGAGCAACTAAGCATAATATCAAAAATGGTGTTGGCTTTAAGAAGAGGGTTAAGGTGTTAATTAACCAAGGGTGGATTATGTTTAAAGACACATCTAATTCTCCAAATGTTAACTTAAATCCATGGCCAAACCATATTATTGCTAGAGGAATAAATATGCTATCACTCAATGATATGGCATACGATACGAGAGAGATCAAGTTTGAAAATTTCTATGTATAGTCTTTTTAACATAATAAATGCTAGTGGTGTTGATATAAAGCCTTTTAATTCACAAACCTTTATTCATCCAAAACATTTATATAAGTTCGATAAGATAGGGGGTATGATATTGATGGGTGTATCGAATTCTATCACCCGGTTCAAACTATGCTAGTATTAGAGACCCTAAAGGTGAAAAAAGTGTCAAGGTGAATGCATTGTCTTCAAAAAATGATATCAATAATTTTGCACCTTTTAGATATAAGTTGATTGAAGTGAGTCTTATGAATCTAGTTTTGAAAACCCCATATCGATGAGGGTCGACTACCAGTGCTATTCCTTATAAATATGGATCTCTTGCTTAGTTTGGTAAATCATATGTTGTCATGAAAATCTCTTTTGATAGGATAGTAGATGTTAGGAGAGTTACACACATAAAAAGGTGTTTCACCCTCGAGAAAATGAGAGTGGAGAAAGAGAAAAACATCGAACCTACCCTTTTGAATGTAGAGAAAGTTATAAAAAATAGTGGACCTAAGCTATCCTTTACGAATTTTGAGATGAACAAGCCGATAAAGGATGATGAGGTTGTAAAATTTCTGAAACTAATGAAGCATAATGAGTACAATGTGATGGATCAATTAAATAAAACCCATATATCTCTCTCATATCACTAATTTTGAACTCCGAACCTCATCAAATGGCATTTCAAAAAGTCCTCAATAAAATGTATGTTTCATAAAACATCATCTTTGATTTGATATAACATTTGGTAGGGAGGGTACAAGCCATCAATTACTTATACTTTATCGAAGATGAATTAGGACCCGAGGGAAACGATCATAACAAGGCCTTATATAACACCGCTAAGTGATTGCAAAGGTGTTGATTGATAATGGGTCATCTCTTAATTTGTTACCAAATTATGTTTTAGACCGTCTCGCTAGTTAATTTTTCATGCATGAGGCCAAGTAAAATGATGGATCAAGATTATTATGATACCACTTTATCAAGTTATTAGGGATATAGAGATTGATCTAAACATGAGACCATACTAGTTCTAAACTACTCTATAAGTGATTGACATCCATCCTTCCTATAGTATGTTATTAGGAAGGCTATGGATTCATTTTATAGGAGTTGTCATATCTTCACTACCCTAAAGGTTGAAGTACATAACCGACGAAAAACTAATTATTATGAGGGTCGATGAGGCTATGGCCATGGTTAAAAACATGTTAATTTCATACATTGAGGCGGAAGGAGTTGGTAATGGGAATCCATATGCTTTCAAAGTAGTTAATGCTAAATTGTTGCCTAAAAACTCATAAGTTAAGAGCCCTAAGTTGTCCGGTACTCGTGAAAATGGCAATAAAATACATGATAAAGGTTGGGTTATCACTATTTTATATGGATAATGGCCTATCCGATGATTTTAAACTTGTGAGGTAGGGGATGATCAATCAACACTTTAGATTGGGATACAAGCCATCCACGAAGGGCTATTAGAGGATGGTTGAACTAAAAAGAGAGAAAGGTTTGGCCCATATTGAGGCATAAGATCCCTATTACGGAGAAATTAACATATCTCATATCCACACTACATGCCCATGATCTTGACATATGGTGTTTATGGATGATGAAGATCTTAACTTGGACTACATCTTTGATGATATGGCATCAATACTGCGAGGGCATCGGTGATTGATGATAGTAATCGATGTGCACTATTGATAACGATAATCGGTGTGTACCGTTAACATCATCATCAACCATCTTTAATATGGTGACTCTTTCATAACTTAACATCAATATGATGGAGGAAGCCTTTGATTTTGGTTGTCTAAAAAGTATGTTGAAGACGAAGAGTTGACTAACTCTTATAAGAAAGAAGTGTCGATTGTCTACAAAGTCGAGTAAATCTCTTTTTATCATATTTTTGTTTGAACTTCTAGTTGAATTTTGGCTCAAATGCTAGAAGTAGACTTTTAATGAGGAGCTTTATCTTGTTCATTTATAATACTAATACATCAAATTATATAGATTTCATCTTTTAAATTTGTCTTACTTACATCCTTTTTCTCTTTTTTTATTTGCACTTTATTTTATTTCATGAACTTTATGATCACCTTTTTAAAAATAAAAACGATTGCACTAAAAATGATTATTTTTCTAATTTTGATGAAATTTTAATTATAATGAATGAAGAAGAGTGGGGAAAGGATGATATAAAAGAATTTACAAAACTAACAAAATTATCGAATAGTCTATTAAACCACTCCAGAAGAAATAAAAGTGATTATTATGGAAACTGATGAGAGCAGACAAGAGCTAAAGGTTAGGACCTTGATGAAGAATATGAAAAGGAAATTTTGATTTTCCCTTTTAAAGAATCTCTAATGTATTTGCTTAGTTATGTGCTCATATACTAAGGCTAGACATCAAGATTGTAGAACATATATTGCCTTTAAATCCGGGGTGTATGCCTATGAAACAGAGGTTAAGATAAATGAGGCCAAATGTCTTTCTTAAGGTAAAAGAAGATATTAAAAAGCGAGTAGGATGAGGGATTCCCGAAAGTGGTCGAATACCTTCGAGTGGGTGTCAAACATAGTAGTAGTGGGTACGAAGGATGGTAAAATTTGAATGCGTAAGGATTACCGAGATTTAAACGAAGCCGATCCAAAAGATGACTTTTCATTACCATACATTAACATCCTAGTTAATAATATGGTAAAGAACATCTCTTATTTGCTTATGAATAGATTTTTAGGATACAATTTGATCAAAATGGTCACATATGACAAATAGAAGACGACATTTATCATACCTTGGGGAACTTTTTTTTATGAGGTTATGCCTTTCGAATTGAAAAATATTAGGCCTACTTACCAAAAAGCCATGATTATGTTGCTTCATGACATAAGGCTTAAAGAAGTTGAGGTGTATGTGGATGTTATGATAAAAAAAGCCAAGAAAGATGAGGACCATGCTCTAATTATGAAAAAGTTATTTTAAAGACTAAGGAAATATTGATTGAGGTTGAATCTTACAAAGTGTACTTTTGTATAAGGTCTAAGAAATTAATTGGGTTCATAATGAGTAACGAGAGGAATTAAAGTTAAGCTCGACAAAGTTAGAGCCATTCAAAGTATGCCTTTATCATTAATCAAGAAAGAAGTTAGAAGCTTTCCAGGCCATTCAAATTATATTACTCACTTCATTTCTCAATTAACCAGCACATGTGAGCTGATATTTTAACTATTAGAAAAGAAAAATCTTGGTGTATAAGATGAGGACTAGTAAGAGGCCTTTGATAAGATTAAGCAATATCCATAAAATCCACCATTATTGGTGCCATGTTTATGAGGAAGACCTTGGATTCCGTACTTATTAGTGACGAAGTAGTACTAGGAAATGTCTTGGATTGCATGATAAGTCGAAAAGAAAGAAAAAGTTATCTATTACTGGAGCAAAAAGTTCAGTAATAATGAATCAACATACAATATACTTGGAGCGGATGTATTGTGGCTTAGTATGGTGTGCATGATGACTCGGATAGTACATGCTCTAGTACGAGTACTTTGCTTGATTTTGAAAATAAACTTGCTTAAGATGACAAGTCATGTTATTTGAATATGACATCATATACATGATAAGAAAGGTAGTGAAAGGAAGCAACATAGCCGATCATTTGGCGGATAGAGTAATAAATAACTATAAGCTTTTGAGGTTTGATTTTCCCGATGAATCAATTGTGATGGTTGAAAAAAAAAGAGTTTAACCAAAATTATGACATATGGGTCTTGTACTTTGATGGAGCCATCAATGTGTCGGAAAATGGTATCGAGTTGGTCTTGATTTCACTAAAAGAGAAATAGTTTTTGATGGTAGTTAAGTTATAATTTGAATGCTCGAATAGCATTGCTAAGTATAAAGCATATGTTCATGATTTAGAAGCACCGTTATAGATGAATTGACATATGCGATGACTCACTACTCATGATTAGTTAGGTAAAAAAAAATATGAAAGAAGAAAGATAAAAAGCTAAAACCATACCAAGAATACCTAATAAAGTCTGGTTGATCATTTTGAAGAAATCGAGTTCACCCATCTAGATAGAAAGAAGAATCATTTTACCGATACATTATCAACCCTTATTTTTATGACTCGAAATTGAATATAATTTGAAGATTCAGCCCATATACATTGAAACTAGAAACACCACAACATACTATTGTGGTTTTATTGAAAAGGAATTAGATGAGAAACCATAGTATCATGACATTAAACGAGTTCATCAAAAATCATGAATGTCCATCCGATGCAATCAAGAATGATAGAAAGATGATCAAAATGTTGGCTATGGATTTTTATCTTGATAGTGAGATTTTATGCAAAATAAGTTATGATGGCCCTTTGTTGAGATATTTGGATACGGTTAGGCAAAGGTGACTATAAGAGAGGTCTACGAAGGGATTTTTGCTATGCATGCTAGTAGACACATGATGACTTGATAGATTCAATGAAGTTGTTACTTTTGGACCACTTTAAAAAAGTATTACATCAATTATGTTTAGAAATATCATAAGTGTTAAAATCATACTAATCGGATAAATGTCCCACTAGTATCTCTTTTTAAAATGGTGTCGCATTAGCCATTTACGATGTGAGGCATGGATGTCATTAGATTGATAAACCCTAAAGCAAGTAACATGCTTTGTTTCATCTTGATAGCAAATGATTACTTCACCAAGTGGGTGAAAGCTATTTCTTTCACATATGTAACTCAAAACTCGGTATGTTGATTTGTCTAAAAGGATATCATCTTCGGATATGGCTCTTTCAAAACTCTCGTAACGAGATAATGCTCAAAACCTTAATGGTAAAATGATAATATATTTATGATAACGATGGTAGATAAAACATTATATTTTTTCTTCATATAGGCCTAAGATGAATGTGGTCGTGGAAGTAGCAAATAAGAATTTAAAGAAGATCATCCAAAAGATAGTGGTGAGTTATAAAAGTTGGCACAAGATGCTACCATTTGCCTTGTGAGCTTATCGAAGTACAATCAAAACTTTAATAGGAGTAACTCCTTATTGTTTAGTATATGGAATGGAGGTAGTGATGCCTTTAAAAGTTGAAATACCTTTTATAAGGGTTTTGAAAAAAGAAAAATTAGAAGAATCTAAATGGGTAAAGATCTAATATGAACAGTTGAATCCGATAAGAGAAAAGAAACTTGATACCATCTATCATGCCTAATTGTATCGGATAAAAATGGCTAGATCATATGACAAAAATGTACGTTAGTGAAGTTTTCAAGAGAAAAAACTTGTACTAATTAAATTCTTACAAATATCGAAGGCGGATTAGAGTGCATGAGTGTCTAATTATGAAGGTTTACATGTGGTAAATGAATTACAAATATGGATGGTGATGAATTACAAAAGCTAGTGAATTCAAATATTTGTAAATAAGTATTACACATGAATTATAACTCTCTTCATTTAAATTAATAAATAATTATCAAAATTTTGACTAGTCTACTTTATGTGTTAACCTTTCCATTGCTTCTTATTCTCTTTGATTGCCTTTCATCATTAGATATGTGATCTTTTAAGCTTTTTTTTCAAAACCACATTTTTCTAGTATGATCAGTCTCTAAAAATCCATTCCATGGTCCTCTATATAATGATGTATTAATATTATCTATGAAATATGATAAATAATTCAAGTAACAAAAAAATGACATGATAAAGAGGTTTATCAACGTTTTCTAGTACGATGAGGCTTTCTAAATCATGTTTATCAAAAGAAAATGAATTGTGGGACATTATAGATAACTCTAATAAGTCAAACGAAATTTACATAGGTAACAAACTTGACAAAGTAAAGAGAAAAATGTGAAGTTTGGAATGGAAAAATCACCACATCACCAAATACTAAAAAATGATGTTGACATTATCCGATGACTTATAACAAACAACTATGACACAATGAATATATAGGCCAGCCTAAAGGAAAGTAATCGACCTTGTAATTCAATTTCTAACAAGAAAGGTGACCTCAAAGAAAAAGGAGGAAGTGTAGTTTGAATGATTAGGACTTATATTTCTAATAATAAAAATGTATAATTTGTAAGCTAGAAATGTACATTGAATAACAACCTCTTAGTTCCACGTAGCTATCTCACCCAAAGATGGCAAGTCATCCTAACCAATAGGCTTAAAAAGGGTATATGTTTTTCCAATTTGTGTTTTGCTTAAAGTTACCTATGTAAAGTCAAAATTTGAATGGTCCGTTATATCTTGTCAAAAACATGATCCGTCACACCCTTCCAAACCAATATGATCTACATGTAATCTCAAGTTAGATTGGTCTATCACATCTTATAAAATTAGAGTGGTTTGTCATGTCTTGTAAAAATCGAATGATCTATCATGTCTAGCAGAGTTAGAGTTATTTATCATGTTCTACCAAATCAATGTTATCCGTCACACTTTATAAAAATTAGAGTGGTCTCGTTATAAGTTACGAGTCAAAATGGTCTATTATGTCTAGTAAAGTCAAAGTAGTTTATCACGTCCTACGAATTAGAGTGGCTCGTCACGTCTTACAAGATTAGAGTGGTTTATCAAGTTTTATAAAATATGAGTAGTCTCTCACATCTTGTAAAATCGAGTGGTTTATAACATCTTGTAAAAATTAGAGTGGTCCGTCACATCTAGCAAAGTCGAGTGGTCTCTCACATCTAGCAAAGTCGAGTGGTCTCTCACGTTCTATCAAATCAAAGTGGTCAGTCATGCCTTGTCAAAATTAGAGTGGTAAGTCACATATTGTAAAATCAAAATGGTCCGTCATATTTTATAGAGTTAGAGTGGTTTATCATGTCTCGTAAAATTAGAGTAGTTTATCATGTCTTATAGAGTCATAGTGGCCTATCATGACTTACAAAATTAGAGTAGTCCGTCATATCTTATAGAGTCGAGTAGTCCATCACATCTTGATAAGTTAATGTAGTCTTCCATGTCCTTCTAAGCCAAAATGGTCTCGTTACATCTAGTAAAAAAAAAAAAAACATAGTCGTCATGTCCTTCAAAACCATATAGTTTGTCACTATCATGATCTTTCATATCGCCTCGCTTTTATTTCAATCTTTTTAGTCAAGTGGTCAATTGTCATTTGGATTCGATAATCATTTTTGGTTACATCTTATTCACATTGATTGTTTCTTTTTTAATTCTTGCGTTCTTTACAAAGATTTCTATATAAACTCAAAGAATGACCTTTGATGACTATGTAATGAAAGCATTGTAAAGAGGGGGCAATTGTTAATACCCAATTTCTTTCTCTCTTATTTTCTTATTCTAGAAGAAAACTAAAAATAATAAAAGCAATGCAAATAATAAATAAATAAAAACAAATAAAAAAAGATGAAATAATTCAATTTAAATAAATAGTTCAAATTAGTTGAATAAAAAAAGAAGAAATTTTGAGAACCAAAATAAACTCGATGAAGGGAAAAAAAACTACCAAAAAAAGCAAATTCCTTAAATTATATAAAAAAATGAGGGATATAATTTTTTTTTTTGAAGAAAGACCCTAATTAATTATAATTTGAGGTGCCATTAAAGTTCGGACACCCAAAATTACGTTTAATAGGATGAATTAAGAGGAATCGAGGACCAAAACTAATTTTTATCAATAAAACCCTAATTTTCACCTATAGAAAATCATTTTTCTCTCCACACACTAGCCTTCATCTCCTCTAAAATTTTTCCAAAAGCCATTTTTCCTCTCTAACTTATTTTAAAGTTCCCTTATCATTTAAACCCATAAACAAGTACCATTCTTCTATTGCCCAAGCCATCACCACTCATTAAAACCACCATCAACCTTCCTCCTTTCACATGACCAACCACCACGGGACCTCTACACATCCAACCACCCTCCATCATCCAAAAAAACCATAAAAACCACCATTAAAAACCTCAATGGAAAAAAAAAACATAAAAACAAGCCAAACACACCCTTGAATGAATAGTGAACCCATTTACCCATAAAATCCAACCAAAATTTCTTATTCCAAATTGGCTATCTTTCAGCCAATATTGCTTTCAATTGCCACCACCAATTAGTAGCCCACCTCCGGATCCGTCTATCCTCACTAGTTAGAGGAGAAAAGGATATCGAAGAAGGAAGAAATCGAAAGTAGAACCACCACGACCCGACCTACGTAGAAACCCAATTGTATCTTATGATTTTGGCCAAATCACCAACTATCACCACTACGGATAAGTTGATGACAATCTCCTCTATCATACAAGCTGGTTTATGTGCCTCGAAGGACTACTAGATAGTAATTGGGCGATCGATAGTGGCGTTTCATCTTCCGAAAGCATTTTGGTAATTTTACGAGTATAAGGTTATTTTAGTTATTTTTATGTGCGAGTGGCATTTTTATCATTTCATAATTGACTAGTGCCATTCTAGTCACCGTATAGCAGACCACCTTGATACCCATAAACGATCACCTCATCCTTTTTGACTAACTAAAATAATCGGCTTTTATCGAGATTAAATGGAGTAAAGCCGATCTAAAGAGGGTTTCTAACATTCTCATGACATTTGGGTAAGTTTTGAACGTATTTGATTTATTTAAAATGATGAATATGAATGGTGAAAATGCTATGTTATGAATGATTATCGTCGTCAAATGCTCGTCAGATTATGCTTGGGATTTTTACATGCTATCTATTTGCCAAAATGAAGCTGCTAGGTGACTTCTTAATTATGTGATGAAGTCGTTAGTAGCTTCTAAATCAATTTTATCTATCTTATGTTTATAAAAAAAATAGTTGTCAATGGCTTCCCACTTATGTGGTCGAAGTTATGTGTGGCTTCTAATCAATTTATATACTTGTACTGTTTGTCAAAATAAAGCTATCGATGGCTTTTTACTTATATGGATGGAGCTATCGGTTGCTCTCGAGTCAATTTTTTATTTAATTTTTGATATATATATATATATATATGTTTTTTTCTCCAATTGGATCTCCGACGGTCAACCCGTAACTTTAGCCTCTTTTTCTTTAGCAACAACTCATTAGTTACCAAGTACATATAACTTGTCACTATAGAAGAAAAGGCAAGAGCTAGGGGTTGGTCGTAGAAGATCCACCCTAAAAAAACAAAACATTATATATATTTCATTTAATAATTTTTATTATTATTGTTTTCTATTAGTTATTTTTCATAGTTATTGAATGTATGTTATTTGATATTAATTGGTTCCAAATCTAATTGTTATTATAAATTAGTTGTGTTAATGTAAGTTAAAAAGTTGTAATTAGTTGTTGCTTATCATATAGTTATTTATATCAATTTAGTAGTAAATGTAATAATTTAGTTGCAGTTATTATTTTTATTAGTTGTTAATTAGTTATGATTGTTAATTTTATTTTATTTTTCTTAAGAAAGAAAAGAATTGTTATATTAGATTGTTGGTTTTTTAGGCTTATTAATATAATATGGCATATTTAATTTGTTATTTTTATTTTACAAGCATCGATATCTTCTTGTAAAATTTTGGGCACCACAATCTTCTCTTCGGACAAGTACTTCTATCAATCCAGGCTTTTTATTTATCTATTTTTTTAATTTGAATTATCTTGTGGGGTGAATGCATGGAAATGGGACTCACCACCAAGCTAATTGGAAAAAAATTAGGAAACCTAAACATACTAGATTGCAAAAATATCTAAGTACGGGGTCCGTTATGTAAAGGAAAAATGTAACATCATTGCCATCATATCCTACCTAAGGTAGGTTATATTGTTTGCATATGAAAATGAAAATAGGGTTTTTTTGTTATATTTTTATGCCTATTTGAATGAATTTATTTTATCGATATGGAATTGAGTAATTCGAAGTTTAGGCCAATCTAAGGTTGACACCCATACTAAGAGGGTAAAGGTGAAAAAAGACCTATATCGATAAATATGTAAGTTTTTAAAGATCGATAACCTTTTTTTTATATAAGCAACGAGTCTCCAACAACCTCACTCACACAAGTGGCAAGCCACCAATGATTTTGAGTAATGGATTTAAGAAGTTATCAACAACTTCATCATATAAGTGAAAAGTCATCGACAACTTTATTTTTCTCAATCAAGGAGAACATAACTAGTTTGAAAGCCACTAACGACTTTATCACATAAGTGAGAAACCTTGACGACTTTGTTCCGGATAAACTAATAACAAATAAAATAATTTTAAACCTCGCTAACTGGCTTTATCACACAAGTGGAAGCTACTAATAAACTTCATTCGACAATTTAAAAATTAAGTAAATATGGTTTGAGAGCCATTGAAAACTCTATCCACATAAGTGGAAAGTCATCCGTGGCTTTATTTTGACAAACGAGCAATAGGTGATAATTGATTAGAAGCTCGTTGACGACTTTTGAACCATATAAATAAAAAGCTATCGACAACTTTGTTTAAGCAAACAAAAAGTAGGTAACAATCATCATTATTCATATCAAAGCATTTCATATTTATTATTCTAAATAATTAACATAAATTTAGAAGTTACCCAAACATCGTAGAAATGTCAAGATTTTCTTCTTCGGATCAGCTTGCTTCCTTTAATCTTGATGAAGACTAATTATTTTAGCCGATTGAGAAGGAGTAGATAACTATTTTTGAGTGTCAAGAAGGCTGTTATACAATGACTAGAATGCTATTGGTTAGCTATGAAATGACCAAAATGCTTTTGCATATAAAAACGCTAAAATACCCTTGCAGCCGTAAAATTACAAAAATGGTTGTAGAAGATGAACCGTCACTACCGACTATCCATTTAACTTTTGATGGTCTTTTAGGTACATAGACAAGTCTATATGGTAGATGAGGTAGTTGCGAGTTCAATAATGTTGGTGTAAGCTCATTGATGATGTCGGAGGAGGGAGACCGAAGGCCTAAAAGTTTTGACTAGATCTTTAACTATTCTTGATCATGATTTTGGTAAAAATAAGAGATTTTAAAGATACTAATCAACTCGTAAGGTCGAGAGGGGTGTTTTTATAGTGCTCGGGAGGTCCGATTTGGCCTTGATTAGCTAATTGTTTTAGATTTATTAAAACAAATTAGAAATGAATCGTCATAAGTTAGGTTTGTTTTTATAACTTTAGATCACGACTTCGAGGGGAAACATTTAGAGGCGTTGGATGACCAAGTTTGTGTTGTGTTACTCGTAGTGCCCAAGATCCAACCTTATTTAGATGGGTTTAACTTATTATATTATTACATTATTTATATTATAAAAGATGTTTTTTTTAATTAATTCTTATCATTTACATTTATTCATTGAATAGAATTAGATGAAAGTCCATATACTATGCATTTGCATTAGATGTCCCATGTCGTTAAATGTCCTATGTCGTAGCATGGTCAAGAATGAACATTGACTATATGCGGTAAGACTTGTGAGTGTTATGATCATACTATAATATAAGACATGTTATTCTAATAAAATTGGTCCTTAGACTTGGAGTCATCATGATAATCTCATTAGAGGATTTATATACTTTGACGCTCGTTTCTATGGACCCAATGAAGGATTGTATGTGGGTGATTTATTATGTAGACTAGAAATCTAAAGGAGGTAAGTGAATGATTAAGATGGGATATGTCATTACTTGTACGCTAAAAGAGCTATCACATTACACTTCGATGAATGTCTACTCAAGAAATCTCGTGGCTATAGTTAGCTTACTCTAAAAGCTAAGACAAATAACTAAGTTCGAGATCACATCGTGATAAGTTGACATAATGATCGAATTGTATGATAACCATGCTTGTGAAATACAATTACAGATTAATTAATCCTTTTAAAGAATTGGGTAGTCATGATACTTTATTGGAGGCCAATCTTGATTTATGTATCAAGGATAAAAAAATTTCTTTTATTCTTGATACATTGTCAATATATCTAGTGGCCTATTGAGTCATACACATAAATTCAAGCATTCGGATGATCAAGGAGAAGAAAAAATGATGGAAAATGTTTCTAATTTTGAAAGTTTCCTATTTTGGAAAAGCTTTTTGAAAATCAAATGTTTCCTAAAATAGGAAGTTTCCTAAATGAAAGTTTCCTAAAATAAAAATTTTTCTATTTTAGAAATTAATTTTCTAATTTGGAAGTTAGTTCCAAATTTGAAAGTAAATAACCTAAAATAGAAATTAGTTTCGTAATTTAGGTTTGAGGGTAATTTAAAAAATTATTTCCTGATTTAGGCCTCCTAAAATTATCTAACTTAATTTATTTGGATAGTCTAAATTAATTAATTGAGCCAATAGGTTTAATTAAAAGCCCGAAAAAATATTTTGGTGGGAGGATAAACATGAACCTTATGAATTTTTTAAAGATAAACATAAAAAACCCACATATAAAATAACTCTTAATCCTTGAAGGATTAGAAAATAACAACTTAGAGTCCTTTAGGGACTCATTGCCACCCCTCTTTATCCTTAAAGGAAAAAGACGCCTCTCTCGTACATATATGGGAGAGAGATGTGGTAAAGAGAGTAAATTTTTAGGGGAGAGAAAATGGCACAAAGAAAAATAAATTAAGGCATATGACTCAAAATAAAATACGAAGAAAATTATTTTCTCTTTAACCCTAGCACAGACACTTTTTCTTCTCTCTTTTTGGGTTGTCAAAAAATTACCTTCATTAGATTACTATAGGAAACACTAAACAAGAAAAGATAAAGCTAACACTCTAGTAATTTTGAGTGCTTTCTTTTTTGGATGCTTGGACTATGTGGATTATCAATAGAGACCGGACACTTGGATGGATTTTTTCTACAAAAATTTAAATCTATGATACAAAAGATAATTCTTAATTAAAGCTTTAATTCATGAATATATGGTGAGTTGATTCAACGGTATGATCTTAAGCCCTTTAGATGGAGAAATTTTTTTTTATTCCATATCTCCATAGGTGGCGGTAGGTGGTTTGGTCGAAGTTGGAAGATACAACTCGGGTCTATCATGGTGGTTTTAGCTTTGATTTCTTGGTCCTCCTACATCTTTTCCTTCTCTAATCAATAGGGATTGTTTGATTTGGTGATGGGCTATCATGGGTAGTTGTGGCTGGAGGAGATATTGACCAAAGGCTAACCGATTGAAAAGAGGAAGTTTGGCTAGTTTAGCGAGTAAATGGGTTAGGGAATTGGGTCCGGTGGTTTCTTAGGGGATGTTTGGATGGCTTTTTTGTGTTTTCAATGTATTTTCATGTGAAGGTTTTTTATGGTGGTTTTTACGGGTTTTTTGGGTGGCTAGATATGGGTGGGATGCTATAGTGGTTGGTTAAGTGAACGAAGAAGGTCGGTAGTGGTTTTAGTAGAGGATGAAGGCTTGGATAATGAAATGATGTGGTAGTTTGGTGGGTTTTGTAAAGAAAAACCTTTAAAATCAGCTTTAAAAGAGAGATAAGCTACTGGAAAATTTTTTGAGAGGGAGGTTTTCTTTTGTGTAGAGAGAAAAAATGGTTTTTTTAGGTAGGAATTTGGGGTTTAAGGCAAAAATTGATTTTTTCCTCGATTCCTCCTAATTTATCTAATTAAGCATAATTTGTATTGTCCGAACTTCAATGACATCATAAATTACAATTAATTTAGGCATTTCTTAATTAATTTCTTTAAATTATATCCCTTTTTTTTAATTTAAGGATTTGGCTTTTTTTACTTTTAATAATTTTTCTTTTGAGCGGGTTTATTATGGTTCTCAAATTTTCTTCTTTCTTTTTTTTTTTTATTAAATTAGGCTAGTTTGAACTATTAATTTAAATTGATTTCTTTCTTCTTCTTCTTTTTTGTAATTTTATTTATTTTTTTCATTTATTTTTCATTATTCATGTATTTTTTAATAATAATAAAAAGAAAATGATGGGGAAGAAATTAGGTATTAACAATTGTTCGCTCTTTACAATGCTTTCGCTACAAAGTCATTGAATGTCATTGATGGGTCATTCTTTAACTTTATATAGAAAGCTTTGTAAATAAAAGTAAGAATAAAAAAGAATATCAACGTGAATAATAGGCAATCGAAAGCAATTGTCGAATCTAAATGATAAATGACTCCTTGAATAAAAAGGGATATGAAAAACCGTGATAGTGACAAACCACTTGGTTTTAAAAAACATGACAAACCCTATTCCTTGTTTTTACTAGACATGACGGACCATTCTAACTCATCAAGATATGATGGACCATTCTTATTTTTGTTTTGTGGAAAACCACTTTAATTTGGTAAAACGTGACAAATCATTTTGATTCTACAAGATGTGATAAACCATTAATTTTATAAGACGTGACAGAGCTCTCTTACCTCACTCGGACATTACGGATCACTCGATTTTAGAAGTGGTGACACACCACTTTGATTTGATGGAAAGTGACGGACCACCGATTTTGCAAGATGTGATAGATTACTTTGACCTTGTAGTATATGATCGACCACTCTAATTTTATGAGTGGTGACATACCACTCTTGTTTAGCAAACTTGACATATCACATTGATTCTATGAGATGGGATGAACCATTTTAATTTTTCAAGATGTGGCAAACCACTATGACCTTGTAGGATGTGATAGACCATTTTGATCCTAAAGGATGTGACAAACCACTCTAGCCTTGTAGGACATGATAAATCAATCTACCTTTGTATGACAGGACAAACCACTCGACCTTACAGGATGTTATAGACCACTATGAATTTGTAAGACATTGTAGACCACTCTAACCTTGTACGATGGGATATACCATTCTAACTTAGAAAGATGTAAAAGACCAAATTGATTTAAAAGTGACATACCACATTAATAAGACATGATAGATTACTAGGGTTTTGACTCGCATAAATAACTTTGGACAAAACATGTATTAAAGAAAAAACCATATACCATTTTTTAAGCTTATTGTTATGGATGACTAGCCTTTTGTGATTGAGACAACTATGTGGAACTAAGAGGTGGCTATTCAATGTGCATTTTTGACTTACGAATTGTACTTTTTCACCGTTAGAAATATAAGTCCTTATTGTTTGAACCACGCTTCCTCCTTTTCTTTGGTGTCGCTTTTCTTTTCTAAAATCAAAATGCAAGGCTTACTATTTTTTCTTAGGTCGGCCTAGTTGCTCATTATATCATAGTTGTTGGTTATAGGTCATCGGATTGTGTTTATATCATCCAATCAATGTTTAGTGGTATGATGATTTTTCCATTTCAAACTTCAAATTTTGCCCTTCACTTTATCGATTTTGTAGTCTTTACAAATTTTATTTGACTTATTAGAATTTTCTAGAATGTTTCATGATTTTCTTTCTTTCGACAAACAAGATTAGAAGGTCTTGTTGTACTATAAAACTTTGATAAAGCTCTTTATCATATCATTCTTCATTATTTGAATTATTTATCGTATTTTATAGCTAATATTAATACACCATTATACGGAGGACCAAGGAAGTGGGATTTTAGGGATTGATCATATTAGAAAATGTAGTTTTGAAAAAGAGTTACAAAATTACATATATGTTGATGAGAGGCAATCATAAAAGCTAAGAATCCAAGGAAAATACTAACACATAAAGTAGATCGGTCAAACTTTGATAAATTTTTTATTACTTTTGATGAAGAGAGTTATAATTCATGTGTAATACTTCTTCACAATATCTAAATTTTTCAGTTTTGGTAATTCATCACCATTCATATTTGTTAGAATAAGGGCTCCACCTAAGAACGCCTCTTTTACCACATACGGACCTTCTTAATTGGGCACCCATTTACTCCGATCTATCTCCGGTATTTACAAAAATTTCTTTAGCATGAGTTCTTCTTTTTGAAAGCTTCTTCGATGTACCTTTTTGTCAAATGCTCTAGTCATTCTTTTTTGGTATAGTTGGGCATAGTAGAGGGCGGTAAGTTGTTTTTCACTTAATAGATTCAACTATTCATATTGGATCATTTGGATTTCCTAATTTTGCTTCCTTTAGAACTCATAGAGAAGGTATTTTAACTTTCAAAGGAATTATTCCCTCCATTTCATATACTAGATAGTACGGAGTTGCTCTTATTATGATTCGATAGCTATTTGATAAGCATATAAAGCAAATGGTAGTATCTCGTGTAACTTTTATAAGTCACCATCATCTTTGGATAATCTTCGTTAGATTCTTCTTTGTTCCTTCCACAAACCCATTCATATTTGGCTTATATGGAGAACGAGTGTTTTATCTTCCACCACTAGCATAAATCTATTGTTATTTTACCATTAAATTTCTAAGGATTATTTGTTATTAGAGTTTTAGGAGAGATATATCTGCAGAACAATATATTTTTTGACAAACCGATAAACCACTTTTTGAGTTACATATCTAAAAAAAGTAACTTCTACCAATTTGGTAAAATAATCGGTTACTACTAGGATGAAATGATGCTCGTTGCTTGCTTTGGAGTTTATTGATCCAATGAAATTCATGCCCCACACCATAAAAGGCTAGGACGACACCATATTGAAAAGAGGTACTGGTGGGACATTTATCCGATCGTTATGGATTTGATATAAATGACACTTTTAAACATTATAGATGCAATCTTTTCTTAAGGTGGTCCGAAATGGCCACTTCATTGAATTTATTCATCCATCTTATGTCTACTGGTATATATAGCATTGATCCCTTCATAGACCTCTTATATACTCTTCTTTCCCTCAATCGCTAAATTCTCAATAGAGAGCCATCAAAACTTCTTTTGTATAGAATCTCATCATCAAGATAAAAATCCATGGCCACCCTTTTGAGGGTCTTTTTGTCATTCTTTGTTGCATCATTTAGATACTTGCAAATTTTGATAAACTATTTAATGTCAAAATACCATGGCTTCCCATCTAATTCCTCCTTAATAAGACCACAAAAGTATGGTAAAATGTTTTTGGTATCGATGCATATGGGCTGAATCTTCACACTATATTTAATTTTAGTCATAGAAATAATGGTTGCTAATGCATCGATGAAATAGCTCTTCTCTTTTGTTAGCCATAGAAATATGGGATAGACACGATTTCTTCAACCTAAATGGCTAGTTTTGTCGGGTATTTTTGAAATAGTTTTAGCTTTTCATCTTTTGTTAGCCACTCTCCTTTCACATGATTGATTATGAGTAGTGAGTCACCGTATATGTCAAGTTAACTCATCTTTATCTCTAAAGCTACTTCTAGACCATGCACACATTTGTAGGGATGAGCAAACGGTTAAACGGTTCGGTTAAGCTTAATTCGATTCGATTTTCGGTTAACCGAATTAGAAAAAATGAAAATCGAAACCGAACCAAATTAAATTCGATTAATTCGGTTTGTAACCGAATTATTTCGATTTGGTATCAAAATACTTCGGTTTTAACCAAACTTTTATTCATGTGAAAAAAAAAATTGAACCAATGTGTGCTTACTAGTTACTCGCTTTGTAAATATGAAGTGTTTGCAACTATTTCATTTTTCTCGGAACCGAGTGCATGCTTTGATAAACTTGATTGCTTATGATATCTTAAAAGCATCATCACATAATAGTTAAACAAAAACTCAAATTGGTAACTCGTGACATCCACTCAAAGCGACAAACACTATAAAAATGTGAACCGTGATTCGGAATAGTTGGCACGATACACCTGGAGGGAATGATGTGGTAACAAATATGGTGTGTGATTGTAGCAATGGTTTCAATAACAATGACATTACTAATGCCATCACTCATCGGTGGCGATAGTAGCACATAAAGCTACCAACAAGGGCATTACCGACTTGAAATATTATCATATTAGTAAATAAATATTATAATTTAACATGAAAGCACAAAACTCGTAAAAATACAAGGCTAGGAAGTAGCATAAGTGAAATAACTTACTTGAGGACGTCTACGAAGGGGTCTTTGAGATTGATATAACTGCTTTTGCTAATCAATCACATTCTACTCGTTGAAGCAAGGAACCCGATGCTTGAAGCCTTTCGTTGCATATCATGTTGTAATGTTTAAAAGTCAATATTTAAAACAAGAAAAATTTATTTATTTATTTATTAAACCTAGTGGAATTAATTTATAATTTACTCCATGTTCATTCATACAACAAACCTCGTGGATACCAAATCAATAGTTTTTCGGAGAGAAATGTTCAAAGACAAGTGGCGAAATGAGACTTGAGAGTTGAGAGCGATGATCATCAAAGACAAAGAGCTCTCGATTCAAAGAAATATAGGTATATTAAGTCATTTATCTCCATCTTGTTATCGTTGTTTATTTGCGGATGACATCGAAAAAACAATAACCCATCTCTCTTGTTCTCTATCGGTGCGTCTATCGACTCCTTCCCGTATGCCTTTTACATGTTTGCTATAAGTTCCCGGAGAAATCTAAGGACCAAAACATGAGCTCGTCGCTATAGCTATGTTGGTCGCGATTGGATATGTGACATCAATTACTGCCGTGAATGTCGCCATTGATTTGGCAACAAAGTACTTGCATTTTGTTATGCTTGTTCGTTGCGAGTGTAACCTTGGGTTGTTGTAGCATATGTATAGAGTCATCAAACCGTACGCAACGAACCAAAAGGTTGAAAGATTTTACCGACTTGTTGCGCGACTACGTCCGTTTCGAAAGGAAAGGAAAGTTGAAAGAGGCGAGCTTAGGGTTAGATCTTATTCTTATTCTTAGGGATTTAGAAATTAGAATTAGGAATAAAAAACAATGATTTTCGGTTCAAACCGTTTCTTAAAAAAACCGAACCGAATCGAAATTATTTCGGTTTTTTTGGTTCGGTTATAAATTGTACATTTTTTAATTTATACCCGAACCAAATTTCATAATTCGATTCGGTTTGATTCGATTTTCGATTAACCGAACCGTTTGCTCACCCCTACACATTTGTACTCGGTAATATTATTCTCGTAGTCAAATTATAACTTAATTGTTATTAAAATCTATTTTTTTAGTGAAATCAAGACTAACCTAATACCATTTGCCGAGAATTTGAAAGCTCCATCAAAGTATAAGATCCATACATCATCATTCGAACTTAAACTTTTCTTTTTTATGATAATATTTAATTTATCAAGAAAATCTAAATCTCAAGGGCTAGTAGTCATCTATTGCATTATCCCTCAAATGATCGGCTATGTCACTTTCTTTCACTACCTTTCATAACATCTATACATTATTGTATTGAGATAACATGACTTGCCATCTTGTAATTCGACTAGATAGGTATGACTTTTTAAATATGTACTTAAAAGGGTTCATTTTTTAAATTAGCCTAATAGTGTAATAAAGCATTTATATTGTAAGTCATCATGCATGTCATATTAAATCATAACACATCTTCTCAAGTGTACTATATCTTGACTCGTAATCAATAAAATGTTTACTTAAGTAATAGATAGCTTGTTCTTTCTTTCCTAACTTATCATATTGGCTTAAGATACTTATAACGATTACTTCGTCATTGACAAGCACATAATCAAAGATCTTCCTCATACGAGTGGTACCAATAATTATGAATTTTATAAATATTGCTTGATCTAATCAAAGGCTTCCTTGCAGCCTTCATCCCATACATTATGATTTTTATTTCATAATAGTTAGAATATAGGCTCATAGATATTGGTTAATTGAGAAATAAAATGAGTAATGTAATTGAAACGTACCTAAAAAGCTTATAAGTTCTTTTTTAGTTGACGACGAAGGCATACTTTGAATGGCTTTGACTTTGTTAGGATCAACTTCAATTCTTCTATTGCTCATTATGAACCCAAGTAATTTCTTAGATCTCACACCAAAATTGCACTTCACAAGATTTAACCTCGACTATTATTTTCTTAATCTTTTAAAAAAAATTCTCATGATCGAGCATGATCCTCATCTTTTTTGGATTTTACAATCATATCATCCACATACACCTCAACCTCTTTATGCATCATGTTATGGAACAATATAACCATAGCTTTTTAGTAAGTAACCTCAAAATTCTCTAATTTGAATGGCATAACCTTATAAGATAAAGTTCCGTAAGACGTGATAAATGTCATCTTCTCTTTATCATCCTTGGCCATTTTGATCCGATTGTATCCTAAAAACTAGGACGTCAATGTGTTGTAATGGAAAGTCATCTTTTGGACCGACTCTGTTTAGATTTTGATAATCCATATACATTCCAATCCTATCGACTTTCTTATCCACTACTACTATGTTCAATATCCATTGAGAGTATTCAGCCACTTCTAAGAATCTCACATTCCACTCGCCTCCTAATATCTTTTTTCACCTTAAGTAAAACATCTAGCTTCGTCCTTCTTAACTTTTGTTTCATCGACTTACACTTTGGATTCAAAGGCAATTTATGTTTTGTAATTTTGATGTCTAGCCCTAATATGTTAGCATATAACCAAGCAAAAATATTGGAGTACTCTTTTAAGAAGGAAATCGGACTTTCTTTTTTCATATTTTCCATCAAAGTCCTAACCTTCGACTCTTATCTATTCTCGTCGACCTCTATATTTATCACTTCTAGTTCTTTTTGTGCATTTTTATAGACTTTTGTCCTAATTTTACCAATTTTGTGAGCTCTCTTATATTATACTCTCCTCATTGTTCTTCATCCATTACAATTAAAGTTTCATCAAAATTAGGTTAATCATTTTTAATGTAATTTTTTTTATTTTTAATGAGGTGATCATAATGTATATCTTTGAAATGAAATAAAAGTGTAAATAAAAAAAAAGAGAAAAAGAATGCAAATAAGATAATTTCAAAAAGAAAATTTGCATAGTTTGATACATTAGTATTAGATATGAACAAGATAAAGTTCCACATCAATAGTCCATTTCTAAGATTTGAGCTAGAATTTTAGTAGAAAATCAAAGAAAAAATGTGATAAAAAGAGATTTACTCGACCTTATAGATGATCGATACTTCCTCATCGAACTAGTTGGTCAACTCCTTATCTTCGACACACTTTCGTACAACCCTAATGATGTCCAAAGCTTATTTCATCATATTGACATTGAGTTATGAAAAAGTCACCGTATCAAAATTGGTTGATGATGATGTCGATGGTGAACACCAATCACTCGTCTTCAATCACTACTCGCCTTCGAGGTATTGATTACCATGTCATCAAAGATCTAGCTCAAGTTAAGATCCTCATCATCCATAAATGCCATATATGAAGGTCATAAAAATGTAGTACGGATATGAGAGATGTCAATATCTCTATAATTGAGGTCTCATCTCCTAATACAAGCCAATGTCTTTTCTCTCTTTCGGTTCGACCAGCCTCTAATAATCCTTTCTAAATGACTTGTATCCCAACCCAAAGTGTTGATTAGTCATCCCTTACTTCAAGTATTTGCAATCATCGGACGTGCCATTATCCATGTAAAAAGATGGTAATTTAGCCTTTATAATGTATTTTATCGTCATTTTCACGAGCACTAGATAGCTTAGGGCGTTTCACTTGTAAGTTCTTAAGGACCAATTCAACATTAACTAACTTAAAAGTACATAGGTTCCCATCACCAATCGCCTCAATGTACGAACCGATATGTTTATAGCGATGGTTATAGCCTCTATGGCTCTTATAGGGATTAACTTTCCGTCGGCTATATACTTCAACCTTTGATATAGTGAGAATGTGACAACTCATACGAAATGAATCCATGACCTTTCTAGTAATCTCCTATAGAAAGGATGGATGTAAATTACGTATAGGGTGGTTTGGAACTCGTGTGGCCCAATGCCCATAGCAAATTCTATGTCTTTAATAACCTAGCAAAGGGTGCTCGTCATAAGCTTATACCATCATTTTGTTTAGCCTTGTAAGTGAAAAATCAACCGACGGATAATTAAATACTTTAATAGTACATTAAATGCGGACTCTATTAGTGTAGATGCCCAATATCCAATTATGTTTGGATGGACTTGAGTTAATGTATTATTGTATTATTTATTTTAATAATAATAAAGACGTCATTCTATCAATTCTTGTGTTTTATGTTTGCAAATTTAGTATAATTAGATAAAAGTCCTTATGATATGCATTTGCAATAGTGATCGATGAAAAAATATATGACAAACACTAATTCATATAAATGATATCATTAAACATCCCAAGTCATAGCATTATCAATAATGGACATTGACTATATACGGATAGACTTGTAAGTACTATGCTTATGCTATATGATAATAGTAGGAGATCTCACACCTATTAGCATCGTGTGCCAAAGCAAGCACTTAGGTGATTTATATTAGAGAACATATCACTAGACTTGACTCGCCATGAGAACCCATTTGGTTTTAGTCTATGGGAATCTCATACAAGATGGGTACAAATAGTCCTTAGACTTAAAATCATCACGGTTGTCTTATTAGAAGACTTATGCACTTTGACGCTCGTTTTGATAGACCCATTAAAGGGTTGCATGAGGATGATTCGTTGGGTGCACTAGAAATCTAATGGAGATAGCTCGTATGACTAAGATAGGATATGACATTCCTTGTATGCTAAAGGAGTTATCACATTAGACTTTGATAAATGTCCACTCGAAAAATCTATGACCACAATAGAAGTACACCAATAGAGTATAGTTGGTTTACTCTAAGGGCTAAGATATGTAGAAATTAAAGAAAACTTGTGTGATCATAATCGAACAAGACTTATAACCAAGTTCAAGATCACACTATGATAAGTTAACGTGAGGACTAAGTTGTATAGCAACCGTTCTAATGAAAGGTAATAATGGATTAATTAATCCTCCGAGAAAATTAGGTAGTCATGATTCCATACTAGAGGTCAATCTCGATTTATGTATCAAGAGATAAAAGATGAGTCTTTTATTCTTGATATATTGCCAACATATATAGGAGCTTATTGAGTCGTAAACATAAGTTTAAGTATTCACATTATAAATGAGAAGCAAAATATTGAAAAAAATTTCCAATAATGAAAGTTTTCTATTTTGAAAATGGTTTCCAAAATAAAAAGTTTCCTAAAATAGGAAGTTTCTTAAAATGGAAAGTTTCCTTAATTAGGAATTTCCTAAAATAAAAAGTTTCCTATTTTAGAAATTAGTTTCCTAATTTGGAAATTAGTTCTAAATTTGGAAGTAAATAACCAAAAATAGAAATGAGTTTCTTATTTTAGGTTAAAGGGTATTTTAAGAAATTGCTTCCTAATATGGACCTACCTAAAATAATCTAAAATTATTTATTTGGATAGTCTAAATAAATTAATTGGGCTAAAATGATGTTGGCCCATTAGGTTTAATGAAAATCCTTAAGATATTTTAGTGGGAGGATAAACATCAACCTTATTGGATAAGGATGAATGTTTTGAAGATAATGATCAAAAGTCCACATGTAGAAATAACTCCTCATCTTTGGAGGATAAGGAAGCAACAACCTAGAGTTCTAAAGAAGACTTAACATCGCCCTTCTCCTTATCCTTACAAGATAAGAAAACTCTTTTATAAATATAAGGGAGAGAGGTATGACAAATAAGCAAAAAAAGAGAGAAAAAGGAAAAATTTGGCCAACCTTAAAACTAACTAGGGAAAATGGCAAAGTGAAAAAAAGGGAAATTATTTTGCCCAAAAACCTTAGCATAAATATATTATTTCCGTCTCTTTAAAGGTTTTCACAAAATTACGAGGGATTGATTTTTATAAGAAACACTACACAAATCGAAAAGGGTAGAGCTAGCATCCTATCGATTTTGAGTGCTTCTTTGTGGATACGTGGACTGCATGGATCATCAATAGAGGCCGAACAATTGGATAGCTTTTTTGATAAAAGAATTTGGATCTACGCTATAAGAGGTAATTCTTTATTCATTTCCTTAAATTCATGTACATATGGTTAATAGATTCAACGGCTTCATTTTGAGGCCTTAGATGAAAGAAAATTTTTACTTATTCCGCACCTTCATATGATGCATGATCCTTCAAACCCATTATTGATTAACACCTTCGAACCATATGATCCTTATACTTAATGTTTATATACAAGGCCTTATTATGACCGGTTCCCTCACGTCCTAATTCATCATCGGTAAAGTATAAGTAATCGGTGGCTTGTACCTTCCCCATCAAATGTTTCATTGAATGCGAGGTGATACTTTATGGGATGTACGCTTTGGTGTGGAGATTTTGAAGTGTTTTTTGATGAGGTTCAAAGTTCAAGATTAGCGATAAGAGAGAGACATGTGCATGAGTTTTATTCAATTGATCCACCATATTATACTTATTGTGCTTTATCAACTTAAAAAATTCCACAATCTTTTCATCCTCAATCAGCCTTTCAATATCAAAATTCACAAGAGATAGCTCTACTCTTTTGTCTTTAATGGCTTTTTCTACCTTCAAAGGGGTAGGTTCGATGCCCTTCCCTTTCTCCACTCTCGACTCTTCGGAGGTGAAACACCTTCCTGTGCGTGTAACTCTCCCAATATCTTCTATCATATCAAACGAGATTTTTATGATAGCATGTAACTTACCAGTAAGTAAGGGATCCATACTTATAAGGAATAACCTAGTAGTTAGCCTTTATAGGTGTAGGCATTTTCAAAACTAGCTTCATAGGACTCATTCTAATTGACTCATATCTAAAAGGTGTAAAATTATTGGTAACATTATCCGAAGATAACACATTTACCTCGATACTTTCTTCTTTGTTTTCCACCCTTAGGGTTGTTAATACTAACATAGTTTGTACCGGGTGATGGAATTCGAGATAGCCATTGATGTCACGCCTCCTTGTTTTATGGAACTTACAATATTGTTTAGGATCAATGAAAGCCTATGAATAAGAAGGCTTTATATAAACACTATTAACATTCATTATGTTAAATAGACTAGATATGGAAATTTTCAAGCTCGATCCCTCTCTATCATACACCATATCATCGAGTGATACAATGTTTATTCCTTTAACGGTAGTGTGATTGGATAATAGGTTTGAGTTCATATTTGGAGAATTAAGTGTATCTTTAAATGTAATCCCCCCTTGGTCGATTAATGACTTAACTCTCTTCTTGAAACCGACATAATCTCCAATATTATGCCTAGTTACATCGCTATAATATCCATAAGTCTCATTTGACTTGTATCATTTTGGATATGGATATTGTAATGGAGGTATGTGTATTGGGGTTATCCGACCAATGGTCACCAAATACTTGAACGGGTCCCCTAAAGAGATAGGGAGAGGTGGTAAGATATTTTAATATTCTACCCATTTAGTATTTCTTTGATCATTCTAATTGAATGGGGCTTGTTGGTTATTAAACTATTTGAATAGCGAGTAGGTTCTTATAAATAGTGTTCATCTAAGGTTGCATGAAGGTTGGAGATTGAGTTGTCAAACTGATGACATTGATAGGTATAACAAAAATTGATGTTATAAATTGAGCAACATGATTGACTATCTTATCTTGTAGCATAAATTAACTATTGCTCTTTCATAAAGTCTCCTAATGTCCTCTTGAATGAAAGATTGGTGCTTCGACTTGGTGTAGATCTATATCTTTTCATTTCCTAAAATTGCTCCTTTTAGAGCTTGACTTGGCAAAATCGATCACTTTACTCGTTTTAATAGCTTGCTCGATGTGATCGACCATAGATATAATCTTAACAAAACTATTAGACCTATTGCTCAAAAGATATTCATAATAGAGAGGCTTAAAGGTATTTATAAAAAGTGTAACTAATTTTTTCTTTAGCAACAATGGTTCAATTCTTGAACCTATTTCTCGCCACCTTTAAGCACTCTATCCGATAAACTCTTTTGTATTTTTTTCCATTGATCGTAAATTGGACCTATTTGTGACCTTCAAGTTGAATTTATATTGCCTTATTAAATTTTTGGCCAAATCTTTTTTTTTTTTTATGTTGGCTCTGGTTAAGGTTAATAGACCAATTGAAAATGGCTCTTCTAAACTTTCGAGGAGAAAGTGAATCAACAAAGACTCGTCGTTGGCTACTTTGGCCATTTTATTCAAATACACCCTCGGGTGGATTCTCGAGCATGATCTCTAGTATTTTTAGGAAACTCGAGCAGTTCGAGCTTCTTTGGGATCACCAAGTTTAGCACGAAGAACTTATCCATTATCAAGAGAGGATCATATATGTCTACCCCTTCGATAGCTCTAAGTCACTCTTCGATAGTAGTAAACTTTTCTATTTTGGATTTTGCAAACATCTTACCTTTTCCTTGATCATCGATTGTCGGATCAATGGTCGAGTTGTTTAGGTCCAAAATATATGCAACTATAGCAGAGTAAGAGCATGTGTTTTTTGAGAAACTAGTTGATACATGTCCCTAGACATTGATGTATTGGTTGGATTAGCGAGTAGTGGTGTTCTTTCGATGAGGCATTAAGAAATGAGGCATCTAAGCTACGAGTTGAGAAGTCAGCAAAGGGATGGAGAATGGTGCTTTGGGGGTAGTAGAGGAATGAGCTCTTTTGGGATTTGAGGAAGCCCCTACATAATCTTGTGCTTGTATGCTTCGTTTAAGCATGGCAAAAGGCCTTACAGCCTTCCCTTTTCGAGTGCCTCTATCTCTCATTGATGAGCCTCGCTCTAGTTGGACTCTTTTTTGTTCTCCATTTTCACTCATAGTTTAGTTTGATAGAAAACTAATAAAAGTATGGTTTTGGTAATGGGACCTATATTTCTAAATAGATAAAAAGAAATAAAATACAGCATGTAAATATTGTATTAACATAAATGACCACTATTGAGACTAGATCCGGGGTAGGCTTCACGAAGGCCTCACAAGAGAATTCAATCATTAATTCTTCGATCCTCTTAAGTTAAAAGATGAATTTAAACTCAGCAACTTTAAGGATTCCAAGAGGAGGGATTTCCTTAATAGATGATGGAGTTGTGTTTTGTTATTTGGATCCGAATCATGGTGATATTTGATGCATTTTCCTTTTTATCTTTTACATAGTTAGAGTCGTTGTTGTTTTAGAGAGTAAAAATGGACAATTCCAATGACATTTGTATCAATAAAGCCCATCACAAAAATAATTCTATTTCTTAACCATCTAAATTATCTCAAATTTGCTTGATGTATTCGGATGAGATTCTCCATTGCAGATGAGTCGACATAATTTTAAAAAAAATATCAATTTTTTTATTAATTGAATATTTAAAATGATGAGCATGAAGGCTTAAATTATTCAACGTACATATTTCTTTTACATATCAAAAGAGAAAGTTCATGCAACAAAAAATGAAATACAAATAAAAGAAATGAACCGCCTTATAGCTCAATCGGACTCCAAAGACTATCCCTCGTCTAGCCATTTAAAACATTAGGTAATCACATCTCCTCAAGTAGTTGTTCATGGTTTTATAATCATCCGTCACCCCATCTTGACCGATGGCCAAGCTCAATTCTAGCAAGGCTATGGCTGTTTTATAGACCTCTTTTTCTTGGTTATCTAGTATAGCCAAGTGTTGGCTTTGTTCGATCGACTTAAGCTAAATTATTATGTATGGTGTCCTAGTATGAGGATAGCTTAAATAGCTCCCCTCTAGATTTTGATTTTATTTTCCAAGTGTAGTGATTTGGCTTTGTGCCTTGTGCCTATGTCATTTGTTCTATCAATTTTTGATGATTAATGCATTTAGTGTCTAGAGACATTTACCACTTGGTATTACCTTATTTGAGCTTTCATACTTCTATCCTCAAACCTTTCAACTCATGTTTAACTTACAAATGACATGATTATAACTTATCAAAATTAGCATATTTGGCATCTAATTCGCTTGAGCTCGATGGTAGATCGGCTTCCAATATTCTTCTTCGATAGCTATGCTTTGTCAAGTTTCCAAGTCTTATCACAAATCTAGCATCTTTCTTAAGTCTTTCTCTCTCTCTTTTTTTCTTCGGCCATGTCACTAGTCGGCTTTTAATTCTCAATCCTAAGTAACTTAATTTTTGGATAAGATCCTAATGGTCGGGAGGAGTCAATTTTGAGAGATCATCTATTTTCCTTTTTTTTCTTTAAATTGGCTAGATAAAACACTTAGAGCTTGTAGAGGGATTAGCTTACTCCCTTAGGTAGGTTGGCTTGAAGATCTATTTCTTACGACTTGATTAGCTCCAATGAGATGCTTGCAGTCTTTTACCCTATTTGTTTATCAAGTAAGATATTTGTAGGTTACTAATAATTCATGATCAACTCGTTACTCGCCCACCATTCTAAGAGTTAACTAGTCTTACAAAACCTATTTGAGAAACTCAAGAGTGGCATCGTCTTCTAGTTTTTCTTCAAACCAATTTACACCCATAGTTATAAGGACAATTTGCTCATATCTAAATTGCCTTAAACCCATGGAAAGAGCATAACAAGTACACCTAGTTACTCCTATCGGAGGGACCTAGGTAGTGTTTCGAGTAGGATAAATATGGTCTTTGATTCATCCAAACTGTCTTTCATAGAAAATTCTCGGTTAAAAAACTAAAAAATAGTGAAAACCACTCTTGCTTAGAGTTATCTTTCCATTTATTTGTTAGAAATTTCTTTAAATTTTCTTGATTAGTCCACCAAGTATATCTTAAAATCTAATTTGTGGGCTTTAATATGATTGATTATCCATACAAATAGTAGTTAACACAACATCTCATACGTTTTTTTTCAAACCTTTTGCGGTGATTTAATGAGGAAAATGTTTCAACTAGGATGGCAATAAAAGGATTTATAGAGTGTTTCTCTACCTTGATAAAGACATTAGCTGCATCTAGATCGATTATACTTATTGATGAGGGGAATAGCATTAACTTGAAGATCATAAGTCCTAAAATTTTGATCCTTTTAAAACTAGCCCTAGATCGTTCGGATGTTTTTTAACACATCTAACCAATTTTTATAATGTCATCATTCGATATTACCCTTGGTCTTGTCATGACTCATGTTTATGTCTAACCAATCTTCCACCCATTTTTTGACATATGGTTGTCTTCAATACAAATAGACCCTACACGGAGTGCTCGACATGTTCAAGAGTTAATTATACTCCTCTAAGACAAGGATCATGTTTAGTTCTCCTATAGTGAAACATCTATATGAGGGTTTCCATAGGCAAGCCAAAGCCTTGAAAGCCGACTTTTAGATAGGTACCTTAACAAAGACAAGTGAGATTTCCATATTTGATTCAAAACTTGTGCTGATCATCGAACTCAACATCGTCCAACAATCAAGTAACTTTTGAATGTCATTGATCATTGATCGAAAGTATGTGATCTTCTTATGGTTGGTCTAAAATTTTAGCCCCATGCAATCCCTCTCTATTTATTACAAAGCCTCGAAATTTTTATTGAATTTAGACATCGTGTGAGTTTGGATTTGAGTTCTCTTACCACCCATCTTGAAATATTCATGACTAAATTGTTTGGTTAAGGTCTCGACACATCTAACTTGACCGGTGAATTTACATAGAAAAGATGGTCCTACGGTCCGGTTCTAGTCATTACAAGATTGAGTAGGATCTATCTAAGTCTCAATAAGGTCCCTTTTGGCTCGGAAGAACTAAGGATGACCAAATGCAAAGGTGATAATCATGGAGATCATTGTTTACCTATTGTGCTAATGGCGAGCTTTCCAAAAGAGTTGAGGTTTCATAAGTGTTATCCAAGGTGAAACCCATCGAGGCACTAGTACTTTCTCTCTAACTACAAAGACAAGTGTGTGCGATAGATAATATGAGTAGTGTTGTGTGTAAGGACACGAATCCATATCCGAGTCTCAAAAAAACTAAGGATCAATAATTAAATGAATAAAATCTATAAAGTAAAACGCTATATATCCACAACTAAACAAACAAACGAGTTAAAGGCCAATTATTCATTCGAAGTACATAGGCATAGAAGCATAATAAATAATTAGAGATTCATTCACACATGTATTTTAAGCTTAACCCTAGTGTGGTATTGTCTCTAATGGAGTCACCATTCTATCGATGAGGACCCACGGGGTAAATGTATTAGTGTAAGTGCCCTAGATCTAACCTTATTTAGATAGGTTTGACTTATTATAATATTATATCACTTATTTTATTAATAAAAAAGTGTTTCTATTAAATTTTATTCTTCACATGTATTGAATAGAATCGGATAGAAGTTTATATAATATACATTACATTAATGATTGATCAAAAGATGTAAGATAAATATTAATACACTTAAATAATATCATTAAATGTCCCAAGTCATTGCATTGTCAAGAATGGACATTGACTATATATGGTAAGACTTATGAGTTCTATATTCATTCTATAAGATAATAGTATGAGATCTCACACCTATTGGCATGGTGATGCCCGATTAATATTAGGGAATATATCACTGGACTTGACTCGTTATAAGAACCCATTTGGTTTAGTCTATAGGAATCTCATACGAGATGGATACAACTAGTCCTCCAACTTGAAGTCATCACGGTTATTTTATTAGAGGATTTATATACTTTGACACTCATTTCAATGAACCTAGTAAAGGATTACACGTGGGTAATTCATTAGGTGCACTAGAAATATAATAGAGATAGGTGGATGACTAAGATAAGACATGTCATTCCTTGTATGGTAAAGGAGTTATCATATTATGCTTCGATAAAGTCTCGCTAAAAGAATATGTGGCTAAAGTAAGAGTACACCAATAGAACATAGTTGGTGTACTATAAGAGCTAAGACATTTGGTAATCAAAGAAAACTTGTGTGATCATCATCAAACACACAAATAACTAAGTTCGAGATCACACGAGTGATAAATTGACATGAGAATTGAATTATATGATAATCATGCTTATAAAAGATAATTACGGATTAATTAATCCTTCTAGAAAATTAGGCAATCATGATGCCTTATGATATCATATCGTACCACCAACAAATTAGTAATTTATAATTTCCTTACAGAGCTTTCAATCATGGTTATATAATCATGGCTAGTAAGGGTTGAACCTATAAGAAAAGGGAATCAATCGATCGTTTTGGTTGTTTAAGTATTCTTGTAGTGTAAAAGGTAGGTTTGTGTGTTTGAAATGCTTGAAAACAATAAAAAGTAATAAAGAATAATAATATTAAGAAAACCTTGGTTGAACTTTATTATCCACTTTTAGTTTGGTTGTGATGATTGATTAAATAATTAACTTATCTCAAACATGAACATTCACCATAAGACAACAACATATATGTTGATCTCGGTCTTTTCGTACTTAGTCGTTAATTGAAAATACGATAATCAATTAATTCCCTAGCTATTAAACAACCTAATAAATGCTAAATAGATTTAATCCAATAACAACATTAGACGAGAGAAAGATAGATAAGTTAAGCCACCTTTTTAAGCACTAAATAAGATGTAACCTAGTTCTATGTTTTCTAAGAAATTGAACAAAAATGTAAAAAATAATCATCAACCCCTAGTTACTACCACATGTAAGTTTAGACAAGCAATTACATGGATTCGAATACTTAGTTAGCAATAAGTTAATATGACTAAATAATTAATGTGCACTCTAATTAATTTACTCATACAACTATAAACCAATCATGCGAGAAAAACATAAAATACCACCCAATAAAGGTAAGTTTAGAAATAAAACCAATAATCTCACAGCGATTAACCAAAAGCTTTAACTTAATTCAACCAAGAATAGAGTTTAGTTGCTCATAATGAATTATGGAGAGAGTTTTTATGAATGGTGTATGTTAAAGGTTGTGTTAAAAAGACTCGAATAATGCCCTAGCTTTACTATTTATACCTAAAATTAGGGTTACATCACGTGTGCGTCAATCCCAAATGGCCACACGACTTAATACATAAATTTACATGATTTGTTGCTTAATATTACATAGTTTGGAGCCTTAAAAAAGACATGTTACACAATTGGCTAACTAAGGCATATAGTCGGGTGCCTTTATTCTTCATTTCGTGTTGCCAAGCTTCGCCCATGTAGACTTGCTTTGCCTTAGAGACACGGATGTGTGACTTTGCACTGTAAACCATGTACCATATAGGATTTCTTTCTCTAGCCGTGTGGAATGCTTCGCTCATGTGGCTTATGTTGCTTAAGAATCCACACGGTTTCTTCCTTTAAGTCACACGACCGATAGTTGATTCCTTCGTTATTTCACACGATCGTGTGACTCTTCTAAGCCTCTTTGAAGTTTCTCTCTTCCTTGCTTAGGTTTTGGGTTGCCTTATTTCAATTTGTCATTTTTCCTCCAAAACCCAAAAGTGTCATCTTATTCTTAAATAATATAATACAATACAATAATTACTTGAAAGTTCAATATAATGGAGCATAAAAATCATGCTAATTATGCACTTATCAAATACCCTCACACTTAAAATTTTTTAATCTTTGAACAAAATAAATAAAATAAAGCCTAACTTAATTTTGTAGGAATCATGATTGCATTTAGCACTGCAACATGCCTTTAAACCCGTAGGTTACCCATAGTGGACGAAGTGTGTCTCATGAGGGTTTTTAGGTGGTAAACCCATAAAATCGTTCAAACAAAGGTCATGCTAGTATAATTATTCTTCAAACATTGATGCTTGGATTCAAAATTCAATAGTCAACTTGATCATATTCAAGTAATTATTATCATATCAATGCATATCTCTAAATTGATTTATGCATCTTCATAACCAAACATAATTCGGGCATATAACACCAACTTTACTTTTAGCTTTTTTTTCCTAAGTTATCCGTAACATTCCCAACTTATGACCTAATAAGTTGAGAATATTACCGTTGTTAGCCACATTCGAAGTGCAATGAATGTAAACTAACAAGGCACTATGATCTTATTGTAACGTATGTAAGAATATTTAATGACGTTCGAGTCTTATTTCTTACTTCAACTTCGATATAAATTTTTTTGCATTTATGTCGCGTTTATTTATCATGATATTTTATTTTAATTTATTTCATTTTAAATGTTTGCTAAATTTCTAATCATATCAATATGCAATGGATAATTTAAAGTAATTATACTACTACCACGATATTATTATTTTATTATTACCGATTCGATTACACACCTTAACTATTTACATACATGACCGATTCTACGTCAACTACTTTGTGTAATGGGTCTATCCGGAAGCCAAACCCTCATCCAAGCTACATGCATCCGATGCCTACCTCGGTAGTCGGCTTCGTAGAGAAGTGAGTCATAGTATCTTATTTATCTACACTACGAGGATACGTATGAGCTACGACCCGGTAAGTTAACATATGTATGTAGTGTACGTACATGTGTATGTATGCATAAAACACTAATATACATAATGAATCATTTTTCCTTATGTCATAAAAAATTTCATAAATAGTTTGAAAATCCTTTTCTGTCTTTGGACATGTTCCATTTAGGTACTTCGTGGTTTTCATCACATATGTACGAGTGAACCGGACCCATCTATGGACACGCCCTGCGAGCCTCTAAAAGTGCACGTCCGCACTTGTCCGTCCCCGAACCATTACCATTACCATATGAAAAACCCATGAAGCCCATCCTCATAAAAATCCTTGAAGTCATGAAAATTCTCTTCTTTAAAATAATTCCGATCGCTATCGAAAACTCAAAGCATAAAAAACGTTTTCATGACTTAAAACATCATTCATGAGCTTTGGCATGCATATGCATTGTGAATGACAATGTATGCTAACAATGATACCTAAGTGCATGTCCTAAATCATCATGTAACCATGTTATGAAAACACATAACACGTATAAAATCGGACGACATAACGACATAGATAATATCAACCCATATCAAGCGAGTGCAACCAACATTAGCGCATCGGTTACCATAACCGCATTTCTTATCACCAATCATAACTCAAGCATAACCATCATTCATTATTCATTGCATTCCACACATTATTAGGAAGAAAATACAATCATAGCGTAAGAGTGAGTAAATAATTACATTTCATTTTGTTTCATTAGCATACTCTACATTTTAATATTTCTAAATTATTTTTCTTAGGTTTCTAACTACCCTTTTGGATCTAGCCGTTACCAAATTAGGTATTAATCCATGTTCTAATTTAATTAGGTACTATTTCATTAATTAGGTGGTCCAATTTCGGTTTAGGCCTTAATGGGCCTAAAGTCCAATTTTTCCTAAATCCTATTTTCTTTATATTTTCATGAACACTTTTGTTTAAATCATCCCTTTACCTTATTTTGTATTTGAATGAATTAATTTAGGGTTTGCAACTTACTTTAAACTTATTTCTCGAAATTTCTCATTTAGGCCAAATATTTCACCATTTAAATTCCTAAGATTTTCTTCTCATTTGGCCCTACCATTTTAATAACAAATAGCCTAAATATGTACTCACTATAAGGATTAATTTAATTAAAATTTAGAACCCTAATTCCTGCCATAACCCATATTGGGCCCGAATGAGCCAAAATTAAGCCCAAGCCCATATAACCCATTTTCTTCAATTTTTAGCAAATTTTCCATTTCTACTCATCAAAACATGCTTATTCAAGTGTGATTGACCCATCAAACCAGAATTAAATTGCTTTGAACTCATACCCAAATTTGCTTAGTTTAGGCCGAATATAATTCCTAAAATTAGTCAATTTTTCTTCAATTAAAGTATAATTTTTCCTTTCTAAACATTAATTCATGCCCAATTAAATCGAATTAAATGTCAAACTCAATTAAATTAAAGAATTCAAAACCTCCTAATTAGGTTCATCAAAAACCATAACCCTAATTTTTCTTAATAGAGAAATTAAATTAAATCAAGCAATTAAACATGAAATTGACTTGAAATTAAGTATACTTGTGGTGTAGGTGAGGTTAACTTACTTGTTTGAGCTCCGATTAGACTCTAAAAATGTAGATTGGTGAAGGATTTCTCTTACCCCTCTTTTTCTCTAAATTTTGGAATTTGATCTTCGAATTTTTTCCTTGAGAGTTTTGGCTTCCCACTAAAAATTCAAGCTTCTTCCACTGATTAGTGGTGGATAGAATTTATTAAAAATGTTTTGGGTGATTTTTAAGTAAAATTTTGTAAAAGTTTCTTCTTTTTTTTTCAATTTTTCCTCCCCTTTTTATTTTTTCAGCACCCCTATTTATATGAAATTTTGTGAACTTATTGAGCTCATCTCCACCCTTAATGTGGGAAAATTTCAGCCCTTAATTCAATTTCCAATCATTCATTTACACTTGTCCCAATTTTTAGCTATTCATTCACCCTTTTATTTAACCCTTCCACCTTGCTTAGTTTTAGCCATAATTGTTACTGGAAGTCAGAATTAATTAATTCTCTAGGTCACCCAAAGTTGGGAGGAAAATGACAAATTTTGGTCCTTCAAGTTTCTATACTTTTCCATAGCCCATTCTTTCCTAAGTCCCTCTTTTATGCAAAAACTCACTTCTAATCCTTCCTTTTTAGTTTTTAGGACAAATTTTTAACCCTTAACATTATCACATAATTTAATTTGGATTATTAGAGTTTTAAGTTTATGCAATCGAGTCCCTAATTTTATACAATTTAGTCCCTACTTTTAAAATTCCATTCTATACTTTTCAAAAATCAAATTTCTTTTTATAATAAATTCAAAACTTCATTATGGGAGTTTGATTTAAATTATCATAATTTTTTTCCCTAATTTGAGCCTTCAATTTATTTATTTAGTGTGAAATTACACTATTTCCTATAAAAAAAAATATTCTCTATACTTACTAAAATTACTTTAAATTTTCTAGGCACTCTCACATATCCTATATGATTATTCTATTATCTTAAAAAAATTTCTCATACTCTTAAGGTGACTAATTAAATTCTTTACCTTTAAAAACACCATTCCTACACTTATAAAATTCGATAAAATATTCACCATATGTAGAAAAATTCATAAAATCATATAAAATAATCTAACACCTTCTAAAAATTATTCTAAACAAAAAAAAATATTTTTCATACACAAACAACATGCTTTAATTAATTTTCTCATGCAATAACTATTATTCATGTATCGAAAAATCACTAAAATATTCTTTAAGCATGAAAAACTATTTTGACCCTTCTAAATATTCTTTTAAGTTTCTAGTAATTATTTCTCATTCTCAAAAATATTTATTTATTTATTTTCACACATTTTTAATAGTAAACTTTTATTACATTCCTATTTTAGCGAGTACTTGGGCATTACATTAGCACTTGCCTTTTTACACGACTATTGACATTTGTGATGAAGGTAATCAGGTTACTTAGCAAGTCATCAACCTAGAGTGCTTTGCATAATTATAATTGAGATAAACATTTGACATAAAAGTAAATGCTTGTGATGAATACTACTAGTTACTAAGCAACTCAAATTATTATAGTAGAATTTTTAATTGCTTAGGCCAAATTCCTAAGGGAATGCTTTTCACATTTCCTTCTCAAATAAAAATTAAAAAATATTGCTTATTTCAACTATGCTTAGGTCTAGTTTTCAAAGGGTTTTCTTTTCTTTCAAAATCAGTATTTCTACCTAAATTATGTTCCATCATGAAGACACATAAAGTTTTCTAGCATACATGCACTTTTATAACAATAATATCCCAAACATCTTCATTCATCTTATCAAATTTTATTAAATTCAATATTACACATCAATCAAGAAGAACATCATATTAAATATGGCATTTGTTTTATTTTTTTATAGGGTTATAAAATAAACATATAAATTACATAAAATAAAACAAAAATAATAAAAACCTAAATGCTCAACGCACCCCCACACTTGAGCTGCACATTGTCCTCAATGTGCATATAGATCATCAAATTAAAAATAACATAAAAAGTTAAAGATAGGGATAAGAAGGTATATCTGGATGAAGGCCCTCAAAATGGAGGTGGTGGCAATTATGGGAAATGTGCCATAAAGACAATATAGAGGTGGCCAAGCTGGCCATTAACCATTTGAAATGCGGCTACGGTATGGGCATTTGCGGACTAAATTTGCTCATTCGATGCTTCAAATTGACTATTGGCATTGTTTTTCATAGTCTACACTTGTTCTTTCAATATGTCAAAATAGTTGTTGACATTGATTTACAAGTCATGATGCCAATTGCTCCAACTCTTCTGCATATCCACTTGTGGACCCTTTTTGGCTATGGGTTGTTTTTTTATCATTACCATCATTGTCACCTTTGGTCTCTCACCTTCTCTCTTAGTTGGTTAGATAAAGCACCTTTTCCTTCTTCGTTTTTCCAACAACTCAATTTTTTATCAATTGTTCAAGGGTAAATGACTTTAACCCTTTTGCTAAAGTTAAGGCGATGGTGTTCTTATTGAATATCTTCACTTTCTTAGTAATGTGGTTGATGAACCCACCCATAATGATTTCACCATCGTTCGATTTCTTGATCATCAAGAAACGAACAACCAAAATATAGGTAAAATTGACCTTCACCTTTTGAGTGGTAAAGTACACGATTGCTAATTCTATTTTGCTCTCTAGCTCTATTACTTGTTTTTCCTACCATATAAAATCCATGCTAGTACACAATATATGTATCGAAAGACTAGGTTTATGATCGTCGATGCTTTTGATCATAATGGATTATATACCTCCTACTCGTAAACTATTAATCTCTCTCAAACGAGCTTCTCAAACCCCACATGTGGTTGTTTTTCGCCATCAAAAGGCCAACCAAACATATCTACTACTGTGTTCACATCAATATCGCACTTTCTATTCACTTATTCAAAATGTAAAATAATCAAAATTGGTTGATAATCCTCTCTTGTCATTTCCAACTAACATAAACTCAAGATGTTCAATGTTAACTCTTTGTAAGAAGGAGCATCTATCCTCAACAAGCTCATCCATCTCATAATTTCTAGCATCTCCCTTACTTCTCTTAACAAACCCACAATCTCCAAAGCTTGAATATCCATATACCTATTTTTTATAGCTTTTTTAGTCTTCAAGACATTGTAATGGGCTTCTTACTCTTCATTTGCAAACTCAATCCTTAGGTAAGATCTAGAAAGGTAACCTTCCCATTAGGCTAGTTCCTTTCGACGAGTGCTCTTTCCTTATGGTGTTACCACTTGCTTCCCCTTATCTCTTGAAGTAGACATTGGTTTTTTTAGGACGAGCTTTAGGTGAAGAAAGGTTCTTTAATTATGTGGTGCAAATGGGGATCTTTGGTGGTTTGTAATGGAGTGGTGGTGCTGATTTCTAGAGGTTGTGGTTTATAATAGGGGTTTGTTGGTTGGTTAAATATAAGAGAGGTGTATATCCGAAAAAGAGAAAGAATGGAGAAGAATAGGTCTGGTGGCATAATGTGTTTTTGGAGAAGATAAAGTGACACGATTAGGATTTTGATTTATATAGGGCCAAGTTTTGGGGAAAGTAAATCGTGTGATTTTTAGCTTAGAGAGAGACACGTTCGTATGGATTTTACATGCAAAGCATGTGTTTTCTCTTCTTCTCGTATGCCTTTTCTTCTCCCCAATTAGTGCAATATTTTAAATTCCACACGATTGTATAAAAATCCTTCTCCGGACCTTGTAAAACCATTCTTTTTGTGTCCCATAGAATCCGAAAACTTCATTCAACCCATACGATCGTGTCGGATTACTTGCATAAACCATATATAAATCATTCGTCGGTGTTTTCTTTTTTCCTATAGAATTTGAATAGTCCTAATTGAGTCACATGGCCGAGTGCCTATTGCTACATAAATTGTGTAAAACTCTACTGCCTATGCCTTTTTTTCTCTTTTTTCAATTTTCATTCATCTTTTATGCACATGGGCGTACCTTTTAATTACGTAAACCGTGTGTATGGCTACTGCCCATGTTTTCTTTCTCTCTTATTTCAATTTCCAACCTTTTTCTTGGCACATAGGCATGTGACTTTCTTCTTTAAATCGTGTCTTTTGTTACTACTCGTGTGTCTCTCTCTTATTCTCCGAAATTTCAACCATCTATGCCTAATTACCTATGCTTCACATCTTTTCAATCAAGTCAAGTATATGTGAAAATTAAATAATTAACTTAAAACTTAAATCAAAACATAAAATTTACAAGAATCGTCGAGTTGCCTCCCAATAAGCATTTTTGTTTAATATCGTTAACTCAACTTTATCTTTCCTCATCAAGGGAGTCTTTCATTTTTAAGCTTAATCTTGAGCTTTCTTGTATCTTATCATTATCCTCATCAAGTATACTACATCGAATCACCTCACGATCAAACTCCATGGTAAGAGCTTCCTCGTGGACGTTTATGTTTGTTCTTCTTTGTCTTGAGGAATGACCTCCCCAACAAAAGAGGTGTAGGATTATAGGGATATTCATTTCCTATCTTCAAGAAGTAGAAATCTACTAGGAACATAAATCGATTCACCTATACAAAAACATCTTTTAATACCCCTTGGAGTAGGCATTAATGCAATTGACTAGTTGGATGACCACATTGTATTTTTCAAAGGCCTCGGATTTAGTACAACATATATATAGTATGGAATTAAATTAATTGATGCCCCTAAATCTAACATAACCTTATCTATTTTCTTGTTATCAATTTGGCATGGTATAGTAAGTATATTTAGATCCATGCACTTAGGAGGGATTTTTCATTACAATATCTGCAAAAATGTTATCCCATATTCTTACCTTTTTATTCATCTTCAGCATCCTCTTGTTGATGCATAAGTTCTTCAAAAACTAGACATATTAAGGGACTTGCTTTATGGCCTCCAATAGAGGCATGTTCACCTCTATTTTGCTTGAATAGCTCAAAGATTTCTTTCTTTTCTTTCTTTCTTCAACTCCTCTTTTCTAGGCTTCTCTAACCTACTAGGAAAGGATACATGACTAGTTAAAAATAGAGTAGAAGGGTTAAAATTTACTTTAGGGCTTAGTGTAGCCTCATTAATGGTTACGTTCTCCTTTTGTTCCTTTATCTCTACTCGTTCCTTCTTTCGACAATTCGGACATTCTCTTGCTTTGTTACTCCACTCGAGCACCACTCCTCAAGGTCATTGCACTCACATTTTTTTTTAGATTTATCACCATTTAAGATGGTAATTTCCCTCCAACTTGAGCCTTTAGATGACTCATAATAATCGCTAATTGACTCATTTGATTCTTTAGATTTTGAATGTACGATCTAGTCTTTTGTTGAAATTTTTTAGTGCTCAAAGCATGAGACTTCACTATTTTTTCTAGAGAAGTTTTAGAATGTAGTGGGGCTTGTTATTGTAAAAGCACGAGTTGGTACCTTTGTTACCTTTATTGGTAGAAGTTTTGCCAACCTTTCTATTGTCCATATACCTTAAGTTAGGGTGATCTCTCTAACTAGGATTGTAAATGTTGGCATAAGGATCATATGATGGCTTTGGTTAGCCACCCCTAAATTTTTTTATCGTATTTACTTTTCTTTTTGTGCCCCTCTCATAATATTGGGCATGCATTCATCATATGTCCGATAGTAGAGCAAATTTCATAAGCCTTAACTACTTGTAGATTTTTAACCAACATCTGTCTCACCAAAGAAGTTAAATCTAACATTTACCACTTTAAACTCAAATGTTGACCTCATTTACCCTTTTCGATGTGTGATCCATCCTCTCACCAAACTATTATGGGTTGGTAGCCATGTTTGATATAAAAGCCTTTACAACATCGAGCATTTTATCCACTAGTGCTCCTTCACTAGCTACATCTATCATGCTCCTCTCTATATGGAATAAACCACTAATAGAAATAAACAATCAATAGTTGATCGAAATCGATGGTGTGGGCGATTGGAACATAACTTCTTGAATCGCTTCCAATACTTATAAAGTGTTTCTCTAGTAAATTATTGAATCGATAGATTTCTTTCCTTGTACTCATAACCCTTAAAGCAAGAAAGTACTTCATCAAACATGCTTGATTCATTTTATTTCATAAGTAAATTGATATCAAGGGGAGATCATATAACCAATCTTTAATATCCTCATCCAACGAAAAAAGGAATGCCCTTAATTTGATTTGCTCATGTGATATTCTTTATGATCTCATAGTTGAGCTAACTATATGAAATTCTTTAAGGTGTTCGCGAGGGCCTTCTCTAGCTAGATCCTAAAATTTAGAAAGCAAATGTATTAGTCTTGATTTTAGTTTAAATACCACCTCAAGATTAGGGAACTCAATATAAAAGGGCTATTGATTAAGGTCCAAGTAACCAGACTCCTTTAATGTCATATTTTCCTTCTTCATAGCCATATCTTTTTCTTCGAGTCACTTGATGATAAGAATCCAAGAACCGTTGTTATACACGGTGAAACCATTCTTTCAAGCGACTCAATTCTCTCAATCAAAGCTAATCTAACTTCTCTTTTTAACTTACTTAGTTCTTTTTCGATTCGGGATTGAAAATCAACTCTTCGATTGAGCTCTAGTCATATACCAAAAATAATCAAAACACAAGAACAGTCAAAACACTTAAAACAATAAACTTCGACTACAATCCTCGACAACGGTGCTAAAATTTAATGGCATGTCGCACTTGTCAACAAATTAGTAATTTATAGTTTCCGTACGAGCTTTCAATCATGGTTATATAATTAGAGAAAGTAAGAGCCAAACCTATAAGTAAAAGGAATCAATCGATTGTTTTAGTTGTTTGAGTGTTCTTATAGTAATAAAGAATGGCAATATTAAGAAAACCTTGGTTAAATTTTAGTATTCACTTTTAGTTTGGTCATTGATTATTGATTAAATAATTAACTTATCCTAAATATAAATATTCATCGTAAGATAATAACATGTATGTTAACCCCGAGTTTTTTGTACTTAGTCATTAACTGAATATACGATACCCAATTAATTTCCTAGCTATTAAATCACGTACTAAATACTAGATAGATTTAATCCAACAATAGCATTAGACGAGAGATTAACCAAACAACTACAACATGTAGAAAAACATCAACTAGTGTTCACTATAATTAATTTAATCTTATACTAAATACTAGATAGATTTAATCTAATAACAACATTAGATAGAGATTAATCAAACTACCATATGTAGAAAAACATCAACTAACGTGCACTCTAATTAATTTCATCATATAACTATGAACCAATCATGTGAAAAAATATAAAATACCCAATAATGATAAGTTTAGAAATAAAACTAGTAATTTTATAACGATTAACCAAAAGCTTCAACTTGATTCAACCAAGAATAAAGTTTAGTTGTTCGTAATGAATTACGAGTGAGTTTTTATGAATGGTGGTTGTTAAAGGTTGTGTTGAGAAGACTTAAATAATATACTAGATTTACTATTTATATATAAAACTAGGGTTACATCATGTGTCTGCTAACCCCATATGGCCACATGGCTTAATACATAAAGTTACATGGTTTGTTATTGATATTACATGGTTTGGAGCCTTAAAATATACGTGTTACATGGTTTGCTAACTAGAGCACATTGTCATGTGCCTTTGTTCTCTAGTCCTTATTGCCAAGCTTATGCCCATATAAACTTGTTTTGCCTTACGGACACGAGTGTGTGACTTTGCACTGTAAATCGTGTGCAATGTCATGGTCCATGTGGTCTTTTTCTTTTTTGAGTTTTGCAATGTCTATGGTCCATGTGGTCTTCTTCTTTTTTGAGTTTTGCTAGGTTGAGTTACCCACATAGCCACATAGGATTTTTTCATATAGCCGTTTGGAATGCTTACGTCCATATAGCTTATTTTGTTTGAGAATCCACATGGTTTCTTCCTTTAAGCCACATGGGTAGTAACTATGTGGTGCCTCCTCCTTAGCCCACTTGCTTATTACCTAAAAAGGAGTGGCTAGGCGAAGAACGCGTCACGTTGACACGACCAAATCTTGACTTAATCCCTAATTCATTCGTGTTCATACATTAAGGGCATATTATTTAATGAAATACGTATAGTACAAATTACATAACACTAACAAATACTTGCGAAAGAAATTACAATCAAAATAAACTTTGTTACATTTATGTCATGCACGAGCCCTCTTTAGGAGGAACCGGTAGCATTCTTACTACTTTGACCCTTTCTTGTCATAACATGAACATAATAATAAGGTGAGCCGAAGCTCGGTAAGTGAGGTAATGCACGTGATATGCAATGCTTTCCAAACTTCCCCACCATACTCATAAATTTTAATTCGAATACCACAGGTATTAATAATTCTACTCTATTGGTAATTACTTGAATCACCTAACGCTAACAACGAAATTATCTCTCGTTGTAACCACTATTAGAGGGGATCCATCGTCCAATAGTGCGAGTCACATAGATTAAAGCATGCACATAGTTGGACTGCTAATACCCATTTATTCCAGCTAGGTTACCAAACCTAACCATGTAAACCAATTCTCAATCAATTGACTTTTTTCAACCCACCCTACAATGCACATGATGTATGTGATGTTACGTTTACCATATTAAATGTATCCAACATATACAAGGTTCGATTTCATATATTTTCATAAGTCCAACCCACATAGTGTTTGGGGTATTCTCATACCCCTTATCGTAATATTCACCTCGTTAGAGTTAAATACCGACGAATGGTATTGGTCGAGTCGTAGATCTAATTATGCACATGAATACTTCCTTTTTATTTTCTTTAGTAAATCTCATCGTTAAATCTTTCCACACTTGAATTGCATAGTTATTAGCATTGGGATCGATTTTCAACATGTTAAGGTATAATGCTACCTCATAGCACGACTTTAACACTTTTAGGCCGAATTTAGTTCTAAAGTCAAAATCTCGATTTCTTTGGCATGCTTACCTTTCTAATTTCAATTTTATTCTTATTTGGACCTAATTGAACCATTACTTCTCAAATTAATTTAAGGGAACCCAAAACCCCATTTTTCTAAGTTTGGGCCGAATGGGTTTCTTAATTTTGCAAGAAATGTTCTTTAGTTTTATATGAAGTTTCTTTTTTTGTTCAAAATGACTAATTAAACCTAATTTTTTTCATTATTAAAATTTAAGTCCTTAAGTATCAAAAAGGTACCATCTTTCCCATTTTGGCCGAAAGTCACCTTAGGAAAAACCCTAAAATTTAATTTCTCTTCCTTCCTGTTTTACTTTGTCCAAGTTTATATCCATCTTAGTTTACTCCACCAAGGTTTGATCAAGCCCCAATTCTTTCAATCAAACCTATCAATACACAAACATAGCCATGCACAAGGCTTTCCAAACTTAATAAGCAATATATCAATCATGCATTTCATATTCCATAACAACCAACATTTATATGCCAAGCCATCCAACATAACACAACATAATTAAAAGCTTAATCAATTACATAAATTAACATTTAAAAATCAAATAGATGGCATAGATAAAAACACCGCTTACTTAGTTTAGATTTGTTAAGGATTTTCCTAGCTTTTTCCTTCTTTTTCTCCTTTCTTTCATTCCTTTCTTTTTCTCTCTTTCTTTTCCGTGTTTCTCTCCTCTCAATGATGTTTTTTTCTTCTTTCAAGTGAGCTACGAATTTCACTAAAAAAAATGGCTAAATTTCATCTTTTCCTTATATATATACTCCATTTGCCTTCATTATTTAGTATGCCACATGTTCTTAATTAAGTTGTCCAAGTATAAAGTAAAGGGAGACTTTGGAAGGCAATGTGGCAATTTGGAAGTCAAAGGTGTAGAGTTGTCATCAATTACATTAAATGAAGTGCTTAGGTGTCTAGTTAGTTGCTAAAGATGGTCATTAAGCTAACTAAATCCTTAGTTTAGTTTAGTTTAAGGGACATGTCATTTCTTTCATAGAAAAATTCGACCATTCGTCCTAAAGAATTAATTCGGTAATTTGCTTCCTAAAATTTTTCCAACATTCCCCACATTGTAACATACCTTTCTCACTTGTATAATAGGTTCGTGTGTGTGTGTATATATATTTATATATATATATATATATATATATACACACACACGTATGTATATGCTAGAGAAAATGCATGGTAATTAGCTAGCTTACTTGAAAATTCATCCCCTAATTCCTCACATAAACACCAAGCATCATAAAATCACCAAAACATTAAAATGGCACAAAATCACACCCTTGCTCAATGTATTTACGTATGAATATCCTTGTACGTATTTATATGGTTAAGGACTTTACAAGGGTTACATTTCTCTCCCCCTTAAAGGAATTTCGTCCTCAAAATTCACTCATTCGAATAATTTTAGGTATTTATCTCTCACTTTTTCCTCTCGTTCCCAAGTCATCTCTTCGAGGTTATGCTTTTTCCATAAAAAATTAACTAAACTAATCTCTTTATTCCTTAATTGTTTGACTCGTCTATTAAGAATCTAGACCGATCTTTCTTCATATGTTAAATATGAGGTAAGATTTGGTGGCTATGTCTCCAAAATTTGACTCGGCTCTCCTACACACTTTCTTAGTATGGATACATGAAAAAAATTATGTACTTCCACTAACGATGGCGGTAGCAACAAGCGATCCAAGTATTTCAAATTTTCTTATATATCGCAGACTTAACTTTCTTGGATACGTTTTTTAGGGGTTTAGGCCTTCTTGTCCTCCCATCTAGTGGGATAGGCTGGTTTGTCCCTCTTTGTTTTTATTCTATTTTTATCAATAAATTTTTTAAGGTACCGTTCTTGTTTTTCAAAAAACAAAAAAAAATTCATAGTTTTTTTTTCAGTCAAATTTAGGGATGGCAATAAGGCGGGGATAGCCATCCCCATCCCCGCCTCGCTTTAAAAAATTTTACCCCATCCTCATCTCGTGTCCTCATTCGACATGAAATTTTGAGTATCATCTCCGCTTCAAACAAGGTGGAACTCGACGAGGCGAGGCCAAATTATCATCCCTTGTCAAATTGGTAAAACGAGCCTAGACCACTTTAAGCGAAGTTCGGTGTCGTGAAGAGATAGTGCCACACGTGCAAATGACTGAATTGCACATATTTTATAAAATAAAGATTAAATATTTTTATGAAAACTATGAGGACCAAAAAATTATAAATAAAGAATCAAATTTTTTAAAAAAATTTAAAGACCATAAATAAATATTTTGAAACATTTAGAGACTAAAAATGAAAGATTTTGATAAATAATTTTTAACGGATAAACCAAGCATCTGCTGAGTTTATAAATAATTTCTTAACAGATTTATACAAACTATTTTTTTTTACTCCAACAGTTTCAATTGTCTATCTTTCTAAAATATTTGTCTTGTCAAAAAAATTAACATTATACTTTTTAAAATATTCCTATTTTGCAATGCTAGATTAAATTAGATAGATTTTCTTCTTCAACAAAAATTAATATTTTAAGCAACTATTGTTAAAAATATTATAATTAATAAGTTTCTTAAACCGGATGAAAAGTTAAAACAGAATATCAATTTGAGATCGAAATAGTAATAAATAGGGTAAAAATTTGAAATAATAGACCTAGTGCCCGATTTATTACAAAACACTATCCACATGTTTTTTTTTTTTTTTTGTCAAGACGTTCATAAGTTTTGGACTATATAGTAAGAGTAATTTTTTTTTCATTTTATAATAACCCAATAAATAAATAAAATTCTCGAATGTGCTATCTTAAAAAAAAAAATACACAATGATTAAATTATGTATTTTTATTTCCTAGGTGCTAGTTGAACATCAATTCTCACATTGATGTTTTACGTGCTTGGCACGGACCGAAATGTGCTCACCAAACAAGTTGCTTTGCATGTCATAAAGTCTTGCCACTTGCCATGGAATCCATCAGAGGTGGCGGATCTCTTGGAATCTTGAAATCTGATGGTGACAATCCTAACTAATTAAACACCGTCCTAATAAATTTTGCCCCCTGTTTTATTATGATTTGTCAATTTTAAATTTATAACATAAAATTACGTAATTTAGTTACTAACGTATTGAAGATTTATCGAATATTATTTGAATGGCCCAATCTTCCTTACATATAACAAATAATATTCAGATTTGACATAAAATATATTATTAAACTATTTAACTATCATACGCGTCACATTTTAAATAACACAACGCATATGCGAGTTAAACCTGACTTTACACTTTCATGCTTTACATGTTTCACATAAATATGCATACTAACGAGTGACCATGTCTCCGTGTCAGACTATTTATCTATTTATATAAAAGTAAATTAGTTAGATATCGACGTTATGTTGCGATCGGATAACAATTACATATATAACGTTAACGAATCTTATAGTGTGATGCAAGTAGTAGTCCTGTTTTTTGTGATTAATGTAAATTGAATTTATATATTTAACAAAATTATTTGATTTATATATATTTATTAACAAAATAATTAATAATATTAGTATAAGTATTTATATTTGAATAATTTGAAAGTTCTTTCAAAATATTATTTAAATTATTTTATTTAAAAATACAAATTTTATAACATGAAAAAAATAACAAGTAATTGATTTTATGTGTGAATATATATAATTAATTTCTAACAAACTAATGACATATATATACACACACACACACATTAGCATATTCGTAGTATATAAAATAAATAAATAAATAAAAACTACCTAAATTATATGGAATATAGAGAAGTGAATAGATTAAAATAAAAACTACCGCAAAATTGATCCCAATAAATTCTGATTATATATATATATATTAACAAATAAAACCCGAGAATTTTTTTTAACTAAATATTAATTTTTAAAAAATTGAGTCAAATTATCTAAAACACACTCCTCTCTCTCTCTCTCTCTCTCTCTCTCTCTCTCTCTCTCTCTCTCTCTCTATATATATATATATATATATATATATATATATATATGCAACTATACTACTCTTATTTAATAATCATAAAATTAATTCATCGTATAAATTATTATAATATATTTTAAAAAATAAAACACTCACGTCTAAAGTTTTATTCCAAAATCCATATATAAAAGAACCAAATTTATTAACAAATAAAATTATATTAAAAAATTAAAAAACGAATTTGATGAGAATTTTAATAAGAAAAAAATAATTGAAGAAATAGATTTTAAATGATAAAAACAATACAATCAGATATATATAAACTTGGCCGAGTGCTCTCTCGTCTTTTCTTTATCATCTCTACATCTATGGACCAAAATGTATTAATAAATAAAAATATAGATCGAAATAAAATATTTAAAAATATCAAGACTCAAAATGTAAAATATAGTATAATTTTTATATTATTGCCTACGAAAGTCCAAAAGAATCAGGTTTCGGTCCACAATGCAGATGATTCTGCAACTACAGTAAATAGAAAATGATTACTGTTGAAATTTCTCAATTATTTTAGTTTTCTTTATAATTCTTTAAAGCAAGTACTATTTAATTTAAATTAAAAAAATTAAACTCAATTGAAGATTTTGATTTCGTTTTTGTCAATTTTTTTTTCCAAATTGCTTTTTTAAAATTGAATTTGATCTATTTTTTTATTTTATTTTTTATTTTTTTATTTCCTATATATAAGTGCAGTGTACTGTCATTGCAATGCAAACGAGCCAAGTCAAAAATTGAAATCAATTGAGTAATATAAACCATGAATTTAAGTTTAGGACGTTTATCTTTATGTTTGTTTGTTCTTTTTATAAATCACTAAGACAATTCACAACCATACGCCACATAATCAAACATGAATGTGACCAAATTCAGAGTCTCTATGATCACAAGCTAGCCTCTTGTTAATGATAAATACACAACACTCTCAAGAATAATCCCCCAGAACCAAATATTTTTTTCCCACACTCTCTGTCTTGCTTATTATAGCGTGTTGGTGCCATATTGGCTTCATTTCCATCACAAAATCATTTAACTGTAGACACCATGCAATCACTAGCCACCTCCCTCGTAGTTTTAAAGGTTAACAGATGTGAACCCGAATTAATCAAACCGGCCAAGCCCACCCCTCATGAGTTCAAACTATTATCTGACATTGATGATCAAGAAGGTCTCCGATTCCAATTTCCAGTCATGCAATTTTATCGCAACAATCCCTCTATGGAAGGGAAGGACCCAGTTAAGGTCATTAGAGAGGCACTTGCTAAAACACTAGTGTTTTACTATCCATTTGCTGGTAGGCTTAAGGAAGGGCCTAATCGCAAGCTTATGGTGGAGTGCACTGGTGAGGGTATCTTGTTTATTGAGGCTGATGCCGAGGTTACACTTGAGCAGTTAGGCGATGCACTTCCACCTCCATCTTTTTGGTTGGAGGAGCTACTCTTTGATGTCCCTGGTTCCAGTGGGATGTTAGACTGCCCTTTATTGCTTATTCAGGTAATTATCCTCACTAAAAGTTTCCTCATCCATATGTATGATGTGTGGGTAACGGAGTAAATTACAAATTATTCTCTAGAGACACAACGAATTGATTAGTTTTTTTTTAAAAAAAAATTAAAACTAATCATTTAAAATATTATAAATTTTATGAGGTTCGCCAAATTAACGCTTAATATCTAAAATATTTTTAACATTATATATTCATTTTCAGAGACAAGTTTTGTTACTTGAGGAAAAAAAAAAACTAGAGATTAATAAAATAAAAAGTAGAGGTTTGAAAATTTGTTTTAATGTTTGATGGTAAAGAAAAAGTGACTAATTAAGTTTCCAACCAATAAAATTCCATCAGTCACATATGTGGTTCATCTATCCCTTCCGTGTATGTTTCATCCATATCGAGCGTTTAGCTCTAATTAAGTATCCAAAAATACAATATTTTTTTAGAATTTTAATTGTCTAGTCGTTCGATCAAAATGAAGGTTAAATTTCTATTATTTACAAATAAATAATCATTATTATATTTTAATAATATTAAATTTGAACTAATTTGGTCTAAAGGACAACTCAGTGATCTATGAAAGATTAGATATATTTTTACACTAGCTTAGTTCAAGAAGTGATGAAGTTTCATTTCATGCGAAAGCCAATCTATAATATATACCATTACTTGTAAATATTTTTAAAAAATACCTTTCAAATTGAATTAAGCTTAGTTTTCAAAATGTTAGTGAACTGTTGGTATTTTATTCCTCAAACATTTGTTATATTCAATTTTTTTTCTCTCTCTCAAATTCTGAAAAATAAAAATAAAACAAAATCCTAAAATACCCTTCTTTTTCTCTGCTTCTTGCTCTTATTATTATGTTATGAAAAAAATTTCATAAATTTTTTTCTTAGGTTTGGATTTGAAATAAATTTTCAAAAAAAAAAAAATGGTTTGAATTTGAGAGAAAGTAAAAATATATATATTGAGGGATGAAATTAATTATTTATTTATGTACATAAATGTAAAGAAAAAAAGGGGGGAATTTTGGAATTTTTTTTTTCAGATTTTTTAAGAATATTTTTAATTTTTTTCATTATTAAAATTTAAGTCCTTAAGTATCAAAAAGGTACCATCTTTCCCATTTTGGCCGAAAGTCACCTTAGGAAAAACCCTAAAATTTAATTTCTCTTCCTTCCTGTTTTACTTTGTCCAAGTTTATATCCATCTTAGTTTACTCCACCAAGGTTTGATCAAGCCCCAATTCTTTCAATCAAACCTATCAATACACAAACATAGCCATGCACAAGGCTTTCCAAACTTAATAAGCAATATATCAATCATGCATTTCATATTCCATAACAACCAACATTTATATGCCAAGCCATCCAACACAACACAACATAATTAAAAGCTTAATCAATTACATAAATTAACATTTAAAAATCAAATAGATGGCATAGATAAAAACCCGCTTACTTAGTTTAGATTTGTTAAGGATTTTCCTAGCTTTTTCCTTCTTTTTCTCCTTTCTTTCATTCCTTTCTTTTTCTCTCTTTCTTTTCCGTGTTTCTCTCCTCTCAATGATGTTTTTTTCTTCTTTCAAGTGAGCTACGAATTTCACTAAAAAAAATGGCTAAATTTCATCTTTTCCTTATATATATACTCCATTTGCCTTCATTATTTAGTATGCCACATGTTCTTAATTAAGTTGTCCAAGTATAAAGTAAAGGGAGACTTTGGAAGGCAATGTGGCAATTTGGAAGTCAAAGGTGTAGAGTTGTCATCAATTACATTAAATGAAGTGCTTAGGTGTCTAGTTAGTTGCTAAAGATGGTCATTAAGCTAACTAAATCCTTAGTTTAGTTTAGTTTAAGGGACATGTCATTTCTTTCATAGAAAAATTCGACCATTCGTCCTAAAGAATTAATTCGGTAATTTGCTTCCTAAAAATTTTCCAACATTCCCCACATTGTAACATACCTTTCTCACTTGTATAATAGGTTCGTGTGTGTGTGTGTCTATATATATATATATATATATACACACACACACGTATGTATATGCTAGAGAAAATGCATGGTAATTAGCTAGCTTACTTGAAAATTCATCCCCTAATTCCTCACATAAACACCAAGCATCATAAAATCACCAAAACATTAAAATGGCACAAAATCACACCCTTGCTCAATGTATTTACGTATGAATATCCTTGTACGTATTTATATGGTTAAGGACTTTACAAGGGTTACATTTCTCTCCCCCTTAAAGGAATTTCGTCCTCAAAATTCACTCATTCGAATAATTTTAGGTATTTATCTCTCACTTTTTCCTCTCGTTCCCAAGTCATCTCTTCGAGGTTATGCTTTTTCCATAAAAAATTAACTAAACTAATCTCTTTATTCCTTAATTGTTTGACTCGTCTATTAAGAATCTAGACCGATCTTTCTTCATATGTTAAATATGAGGTAAGATTTGGTGGCTATGTCTCCGAAATTTGACTCGGCTCTCCTACACACTTTCTTAGTATGGATACATGAAAAAAATTATGTACTTCCACTAACGATGGCGGTAGCAACAAGCGATCCAAGTATTTCAAATTTTCTTATATATCGCGGACTTAACTTTCTTGGATACGTTTTTTAGGGGTTTAGGCCTTCTTGTCCTCCCATCTAGTGGGATAGGCTGGTTTGTCCCTCTTTGTTTTTATTCTATTTTTATCAATAAATTTTTTAAGGTACCGTTCTTGTTTTTCAAAAAAAAAAAAAAATCATAGTTTTTTTTTCAGTCAAATTTAGGGATGGCAATAAGGCGGGGATAGCCATCCCCATCCCCGCCTCGCTTAAAAAAATTTTACCCCATCCTCATCCCGTGTCCTCATTCGACATGAAATTTTGAGTATCATCTCCGCTTCAAACAAGGTGGAACTCGACGAGGCAGGCCAAAGTATCAACTCCGTGTATGTTTCATCCATATCGAGCGTTTAGCTCTAATTAAGTATCCAAAAATACAATATTTTTTTAGAATTTTAATTGTCTAGTCGTTCGATCAAAATGAAGGTTAAATTTCTATTATTTACAAATAAATAATCATTATTATATTTTAATAATATTAAATTTGAACTAATTTGGTCTAAAGGACAACTCAATGATCTATGAAAGATTAGATATATTTTTACACTAGCTTAGTTCAAGAAGTGATGAAGTTTCATTTCATGCGAAAGCCAATCTATAATATATACCATTACTTATAAATATTTTTAAAAAATACCTTTCAAATTGAATTAAGCTTAGTTTTCAAAATGTTAGTGAACTGTTGGTATTTTATTCCTCAAACATTTCTTATATTCAATTTTTTTCTCTCTCTCAAATTCTGAAAAAATAAAAATAAAACAAAATCCTAAAATACCCTTCTTTTTTTCTGCTTCTTGCTCTTATTATTATGTTATGAAAAAAATTTCATAAATTTTTTTCTTAGGTTTGGATTTGAAATAAATTTTCATAATAAATTTCTGAAAAAAAAATTGCTTATGTTCTTTGATCCTATTCTTAAAAAAAAAAAAAAAAAGAATTTTGGTTTGAATTTGAGAGAAAGTAAAAAAAATATATATATTGAGGGATGAAATTAATTATTTATTTTTGTACATAAATGTAAAGAAAAAAAGGGGGGAATTTTGGATTTTTTTATTTTTTATTTTTTCAGATTTTTTAAGAATATTTTTAATTTTTTTTTTAAATACCATATGTCAACATCATGTGAATTTGTCGTTGGAATTGATATGATTACTGAAAAATTTGACCGGAGAGATGAAATTAAGACGCAAATTAAGAATAAAGAGACATGATTATTAAAAAAAATTAATAGAAAGATATGATTAAAATAAAACAGTAGAGGACCATCTCGATCTTTAATCCATTTAAAAATATATAAAAATATTAATTAGTTTTTAAAATTAGAGAGACTATTCAGTTTGTTTTGAAAAACTAGGACTAATTTATAATTTACTCAACTATAAGATGTTGACATTAATATTAATGCAATTGTTGGTAGGTTACCAGGCTTGAGTGTGGTGGTTTCATCTTCGCCCTCCGCTTCAACCACACGATGAGCGATGCCCAAGGCATAGTCCAATTCCTAACCACCTTGGGCGAAATGGCGTCTGGGGTGTCTGCACCTTCCATTCCACCTGTTTGGGAAAGACATGTCTTCAATGCACGTGACCCTCCACGGATTACATGCTCGCACCCAGAGTACGATGAAGTTCCTGACACCAAGGGTACGATGATCCCACTTCATGAAATGGTCCACCGTTCATTTTTCTTTGGACCTTCAGAAATATCTGCTATTAGAAAATTGGTTCCACCTGACCTAAGCCATGGCTCTACTACTTTTGAAATATTAACTGCATTTCTCTGGAAATATCGAACAATTGCAGTCCAGCCAGAGGCAAGTGAAGAAATGCGTTTAATGTGCACTGTCAATGCACGTGGAAAATATAACCTTGTAGAATTACCAGCAGGGTACTATGGTAACAGTTTTGTTGTACCGGCAGCAGTGGCAGCTGCTGGAGAGCTGTCTCGAAATCCACTAGGTTATGCCCTGGAATTGGTAAGAAAGGCGAAGGAAAATGTAACCGAGGAATACATTCGTTCGGTGGCATCTTTGATGGTGATTAAGGGAAGGCCTCAATTTACAGTGGTAAGGGCCTTGGTGGTATCGGACTTAAGACGTGCAGGGTTCCAAGAGGTTGATTTCGGGTGGGGAAAAGCTGTGTATGCAGGGGTTGCTAGAGGTGGAGGTGGGGCCATCCCTGGAGCGACAAGCTTTTACAACGCATTTACAAATAAGAAAGGAGAAAATGGGGTTATGATCCCATTTTGCTTGCCAGCTCCTGCGATGGACAAATTTGTCGAGGAGCTTGATGGCATGTTAAAGCGCAAGAATGGGGAAACTAAATCCCAACTTATCATATCTTCCTTATAAGTTAAATTGTCCCACACCCCCCCCCCCCCCCCCCCCCACTCTTTTTACATATGCTATATTGTTACTCTTTCATAAAATGTACAAAGGCTAAAAAGACTGTGCGCCAAAGTGACGACGAGTGTTGATAAATGAGAGGGAGGGGAAAAAAAGTAACGATGAGAGAATAAATAATATGTACAATCATCTTTTACGGAAGTTTGCTTGAAATTTTTCTTCAAAAGTTTAATAAAATACAGCAATTATCTATTTTTATTTATATTAATTTTAAAATATCAATGAGATCAAAACGATAAGTATTGTATTTTTAAAAAAAATATATCTTTAATTAAAATCTATTTTATAAAAAAAATCTGAATACAATTTAAAAAAAATATTTTTAGAAAGTATAATTGTTTTAGTGTAATTATTAATAACCTTTTTAATATATATATATATATATATATATATATACATATATATATATATATAAGAGAATTTCTTGAAAAAAATATTTGCTTTTTTACGTAGAATTAGCTTCGGACTATAAATCATTGGGAAAAAAACCTGTTGACAACATGCCGGTATAAAAAGAGATACTTGATTCCAGTGCTGTGTCAAAAAAATAAGTTGTTACATTATACACTTTACATATGTATTGGTGGAGGTCCAAGGAGGCAGGTGGGGGAGCTGGCCACCCTGAGGTCAAGAGGAATCTTTTACTATTTTAGCTAGCTAAGAGTCATTTGTTTTTCACTAGTTTTGGACTCTTTGTTCTCTCATTTCATAAAATTTTAATAAAATTTTCTTTGCTAGATGACTAACGACTCAACTAGCTGTATGTTTTCTTGGGAAATCAAGTCCTACCTATATATGTAAAGTGCTAAAAATTTCAAAACTACCGTTCTTCAAAATGATTCTAAGTATCTCGTTTGTTAATTATTTCAATAGGTCGTTTTCTTTTTTCTATTCCTTTCCTCTTCATCGCCTTTTCATTTTTTTCTCTCTTTGTTTTTTTTTTTTTTAATTCCATCATTATTATCTCTACATTTATTAGGGTTTTGTTGTGTATTTTTTTTTTATAACATAATTTAAGATATATATATATATATATATATATATATATATATATATATATATATATATATTGGCATATCATCATCCCTCCTTTAATGAATGAATTATATGTTTTTTTCCTTTCCTAAATGGGTCAAACTTCTCATGACCTTTAGTCTATTCGAAAATCAATGTCCGAACTTTTAATTTCAGATTTCATATTTTTTGAATTTTTTTTAAATTTAGTCAAATTTTTAGTTTTATTATAAGAAATAATAGTCATATAAATAGTTACATAATCAAAATTATTTAATAAAATTTATTTGGAGTTTTTTTTTAAAAAAATTAAGATTATTTTAGGTTATTTTCTATTTCCGGATTTGTTTACATTTTTAATGTTCGAAAAATAAACACATATACTTTCTAATTTTAAAAATTATGAATTTTTTTAAAATATTGGATTGAATTTTTCTGGATGTGTGTGCAAAAAATTGGTTCAAAATAGCAAGAATTGAATTTTTTAAAGACGAAGTGATAGTTGAAAATCATAACTTGAACTAAATTTTAAAAAAAAAATTAAAAGAGATCAAGCTCAAAATTAGAAGTATAGAAATTGAATTTCAAATGAACTAAAATTCAAAGAAAAATTCAGCTAATTTAACTTTTTTTCTCTTTCATTTAATATCTTTTAACACATAGAATGTCATATCATCAATAAGAATGTGAATGACGAGTTCTTCAATATAAAGTCATGATGGAGGGGGAGCTTCTTCAATCCAAATGTCACTACCCAACGTCGGACGGGACTTTCTAAAAATATCTAAAATTAGATTGGTATTTAGAAGTTTATTTACGGAGTTTGAAGTCATCACCTAGTATTAAAGGAACTAGGAACCTAAAACGGACAATCGGTTCGGAGATTCTATGGTAAGGAGTTGTTTATGCTTTTGGAAAGATATCGACCACCCAAAAGCACCCTTTCCGGACAAAAGGTACCATGTCCGGTTTAACTCTAAATTTATCTCCTAAAATATTTTATTTACGTCAAATTATTTTCTGATTTTTAAACTCTTATTTTTTAAGACAAATTGAACTTTTTAGTTTTGGGCGTGGCATCATATTGAAACAATCGTTGGTCCCCTTCGTCGGGCGACATTTCGATTTAAGCATCGGATCCACTTTAAGCCTTGACACAACCTGTGTGTCGGAGTACATTTTGATTAAACAAATGAATTTTGTTGACGTCAATCCCTATCGGATAGGAGACTTTGTCAAACAAAACAAAATGGACGTTTTTTTGTGACTTCGATCCTTATCGGATATGAGACTTCGTCGAAAAAATATATTTTTTATTTTTTATTTTTTAAAAAAAACTTTAAAATTTTAATTAACTAAAATCAACTAAAAAAATTTAAAAAAATTAAATATATCGAAATCATCGTCCGTCCTTAATAAATAGGAGACTCGTTGATCCAATATTTTAATCATAAAAAAAATCTCATGTTAAAATAAATTTCACAACTATGTATCTTCAAATTTTCTAACATACATATGTTTAAAAAAAAAAAAAAAGGCTACAAAACACATAAAATAAATCAAACAAGTCCAAAATTCACCTATATTATAAAATTACAAAAATGCCCCCGAAATGTCAAGAGTCACCGTCAAGTGATCGTTCGCTTTTCGATGACCGTTCGGGCGCGTGGACCACCTAGCCTTGTAGATCTGGTCATGGCGACTCCAATGGTGGTGGTTTCAACCGGAGATAACGCCGAAGGAGGGAGATCGAAGCCTCCAAAGATCCGACCGAATCTCCTTTCTTCACCGACGATGAATCCGACGTTGTCTCGGGATTTCAAGCACATCGGTTAATTCACAAGGTCGAGAGAAGAAGTTCTATGGTGGTTAGGACCCCAATTCTTCCTAGATTGGCCAATTGTTCCGGGTTTATCAAAACGGGTCGCAAACGGATCTTTTTCAATTTAACCGTTTTTCGATGTTGTTGGGTGGCGATTGTTGAATGCAAACACTTAGGGGAGATGGACGATCGGGTCTCCGGTGGTAGGTCGTGTGTTAGTGACCGGATTTGAGAGAAACAATCGGGTATTGTTTCGGGTCGGGTCGTGGACCTTTCATCTTTGATTTCTCTCTCCTTCGTGATTGTTTCTCTCTCTAACCGGTGTTGATGGATCGATCTTGTGATGGGCTATACGTGACTATGGTGGTTGGGGTCAAAACTCGATCGAAAAATGGTCGGATTGAGAGTGAAAATTTCGATCGGGTGAACGGGTAATCGGGTTTGGATATTGGGTTAAGGTGTGTTTGGCAATTTGTTTTTCGGTTTTCGGTATATATTTTTTGTGTGTTTTTTTTTTTTTGCTTTCTAGTTGCTTTTTTATTTTTTTGTGTCCCCCCGCAAATTGGAATCCGAAAGCTTTTTATAGGCCGAAACCTCCTAAAATTTCTCCTAAAATCAATTCAAATTCAAATTTTAATTGTCAAATCTTAATTTTGAGATTTGATTAGCTAAAAATAAGGAGATTCCAATTCAAAAAGATTTGTGAAAGATTTCAATAGATTTTTGAATGATTTTAGGGAGATTTAATATTTTTTTAATATTTTTTCCTTTTTTATATTTTTTTATATTTTTTATATTTTTGTTTTTGTTTTTTTCTTTAAAGGAATCCAAAATTGGGTTATGACACCAAACCCACTTACGAATTGCAGGATTGGAGAGTTTGCATGGCATGAGCAACCCTATTGTCGTTTCGCGTTGCATGATGACAGGAAGCATTTCAAAATAAAGAAAAAAGTTAAAAAATGTCATCAAAAAGAAAAGCAATACTAACTATTTCCCATATAAATAATTTAATAATAGTTCAACATTTTCAATTGGAAATTTGACAGTTTAGGAATACATTTATCATGCAATACTCGATCTAGATGCACCTTTCCTATTGACCTTGCTCAACAACTCCTCTGGCACCGTGGATGGTTCTCTATGTGTAGCTCGATTTGAATCCTATATGAACTGCAAGAATGTCACTAGTGACTACTTTATATTTTATTAATATTCATTAATGTTTTTAGGAAAAAAAAAAAAAGTTAACATACAAAGGTTGAATTGCACATATTTTATAACATAAAGATTAAATATTTTTATGAAAACTATGAGGACCAAAAAACTATAAATAAAGAATTAAATTGTAAAAAAAAAAGTTTAAAGACCAAAAATAAACGTTTTGAAATATTTAAACACTAAAAATGAAAGATTTTGATAAATTATTTTTAATAGATAAACCATATATATATGTTGAGGTTATAAAATAATTTCTTAATAGATGTCTACAAATTACTTTTTTAACTCCAATGATTTCAAAAAAATTATCTATCTTTCTAAAATGCTAGTCTCGTCAAAAAATTTAATATTATACTTTTTAAAATACTTCTATTTTGTAATACTAAATTAAATTAGATAGATTTTATTCTTAAATAAAAACTAATATTTTAAGAAAATAGTATTAAAAAATATTATAATAATATTATAATTAATAAGTTTTTCAAAAGGTATGAAAAGTTAAAATAGAATATCAATTTGAGACCTAAAGAGTAATAAATAAGATAAAAATTTGAATTAATAGTGCAAGTGCCCAATTCATTACAAAACACTACCCACATGTTTTTTTTTTTTTTTGTCAAGAGGTTCATAAGTTTTGTACTATATAGTAGGAGTTTTTTTTTTCATTTTACAATAACCAAATAAATAAATAAAAATCTCAAATTTTTTATCTTAAAAAAAATTCACACGATTAAATTATGTATTTTTATGTCCTAGGTGCTAGTTGAACATCACTTCCCACATCAATGTTTTACGTGTTTCGCACGGACCGAAATGTGGAGTTTTTTTCCCTAAATAAGGTACTTTTTAATCTTATTTTTTAAAATAGGGTAGTTTTAAACTTATTTATAAAAAAAGGGTAATTTTGCCATGTAAGCATCCATGTCATTTTTTTCTAATTAAGTGTTATAATATATATTTAATATAATAATTTAAAAAAATTAGAAATATAAAAGAAAAAATTAACTGTCCTCTTTGTCTCTCTTTTGTTGTCTTTGCCCTAATTTCTTAAAATTCAAATACTCTCACAATTCTAAAGCACGGTTACTAGAAAAATCAGGTACTTTTCTAAATTCTATTGTTTTTATTTATTTAATTGTAATTAGAATTTTTTTTTTAGTTCTCCAGCGTAGGTTAACGAGATTTACTGATTCTTCTTCACTTCCTTTAGATTATAAAATTGCACAAAACGACTGCATTCTTATGAGAATTAAAAGAAGAATGCAGTCAATCTTGTTTGTAAAATACTATGGCTTCTAAACAGGTATAGGGTGGATACCCCACAGCGGCATGATTATTCCCTGCCGCTGCTTCTTCATCTTCCCTTAGCACTCTCACCTTCCCGTCATAAAACCCAACTTTATTTCTTCTTCTTCTTCTATTTCTGATTCAGCAATAGTCCCACTCGCCATCAGTCTAATACCCACCTAAGAGTTGCCAAAGAATTACAGGAAGAACAGGTCTGTTCCTGCTCTTGAGGGAGTCACCAAGCAAAGTAGCCAACTTCAGTCTCTTTCCTGCTTTTAAATTAGCCCAGCCCCAAAGTGTGGAGTCCAAGATTTCCAAGTTTGTGGCTTGAGCAAAGGAATTTCAGTTCAGAAATTCAGATCAGGCGTCCTCGATAGAGTTCTTTGTTCGCTTTTTCAGTTCCATCCAAGCTCGGTTTTGTATGAATTTTCATAGAAGAAGAAGCAGGGATTCACCGACCACTACTTTGTAGATCCCATCAAATCCTTAAACCTGGTGGCTGCTCAATCTTTGATCTGTGATTCGCCGGCCTCACCCATTTAGTTACACCCATACCCGAACCTATGCCCATACCCATACCCACTCGATACCCGTTTTAAAAACCATGTTGTTGTACAGGCGATTTCCTTGTAATATATGTATATTGTCAATTAGGGAATCGATAGTAATATACAAATCTTGTGGGATTGATTGCTTTCATTCAAAATGACTGTCTCTGATTTGTTTGCTTGTAATATACTATAGCCTACTTTGCCTCCTGGCCATGAAGTTGACTTTGTTTCTTCAAATGATGTCCGTTTGTGTTGATAAAAGCGATGTTTTATCAGCATATAGATAGGATGTGGATGAAGCAAATTAAGTTTTACTGATCTCTGGATGCATCGCTATAGCTTCACTAGGTATTGTGGTTTCTGGACCACAGTTGTGGCCCTTAATTTTCAGTTGTTGTTCATGGACAACGTCAAAGTTGGCCAAGGCATCAGTAGCTCTTCAGCTCTCTCTAACAATGCTAGATTAACTTCTTGCATGTGAATCCCTGAGTAAGCAAATTGCCTTTGTGCTTCTGAAGAAGCAATTTTCTATGGATTTATGCCCCCTCCAATTTGATCCAGTTTCAGAATTTCGAGTTGAACCATCTTCAATTACGGACCAAAGGCAGTTATTACCGTAAATTTTGTTATTTCTAGACGTCCAACATTTGCATCTTTTTTTATCAGGAAAATGATTGAAATAATTTAATATGAATGTATATTTATATTTTAGTAAGATGTGACATACAAATTTAGAGAACAAATTATCATATAATATCTATAAATTATATAATTTTTATATTTTATATTTTTGTTAAATTTAATATAACATTAAATTTTATTTTTTCGGATTGGTTATGGCTAACGAGAGATATACCTATATTTTGCTACTTGGAATGGACATATTATTGATGGAGAAGAAGGACCATGTTATGATAATCCATCAAGAAAGGCTATTAAGGTGACTCGAATGATCAAATATTATGAGTTACTAGATAAACTATATGTTATTACGGGATTTGATAAACAACAAGTTCGATTGAAGATAGTCGCAGATATCCTACGAGTTGTACGAACATCAATGGTCAAGTATACTCGTTTGTGTATTGTTGATGATAGCGACGTAGACATTATGCTTGAAATTCCTTCTATTCATGCTTCAATTAGTAACATTGAGTTGTATGTTGAGACGGAAGCTATACCCATTGAAACGAGTTGAGCGTGATATTCAAGGCATTGGTTCGGATGCATTTAGGCGAGTTGACCACTCAAGAAGATAACAATTTACTTAATTCTCCTCAACATTTTGATAGAAATCATGTTTCTTTTCCGAATCATCCAACTTCTTCAATTGTTGGTGTAGTGCATAGATATGATCATGAAAGTGATGCAAGTGTGGATATGACTACAATACGGTGAATGGTTGAACATGAAAGTATTGGTATATTTAATGGTATGCATGTGAATAATAACTTAATAGAAGAAGAAGCTGATATGGGTGAGGAAAGAGAAGAATATGAAGAATCGGAAGAAGAAGATGAATACAATGAAGTTGAAGATGTAGCTATGAATGTGACATGTGATGATGGTATGGTAAATTCACAAGAGCAACCTTTTTAGAAGATCGTGGCTTAGAGAATGAGCGAGAATCAACCACGACATGAACCGGACACATCTTACTTCAAAAATATAGATTGGGTAGATACTTGCTTTGGTAAGTAATTGGACTTCATTACCCCAAAATTGTAGATGGAATCCTAATGATGAGTTGATTAAGGGGTTAATCTTTCAAAATAAGGAAGAATTACGAAGAGCAATAAAATTGTATTCCATTAAGCGACATCGACAATATAAAGTTCTTGAAACTAAAGAAAAGGTATGGAGTTTGAGATGTAAACGACATAGGGAAAATGGGTGTAAATGGAGACTTCGTGCATTCAAACGGAAGGGTCATGGATTATTTGAGATTACGCAATATGCTTGGTGCCCATACTTGTGTTTATCCAAGTCTTAGTCGAGACCATCGTCAACTAGATGCAAAATTCCTAGCCCAAGAAATAGAAGGTCAAGTGAAGGTACAACCATCTATCTCGATAACGGCTTTACGTGAACAAGTGAAGTCAAAGTTTTACTACGGTGTTTCTTATAAAAAGATGTGGCATGCAAAACGGAAAGCAATCACAAAGGTGTTTGGTGATCGGGATACATCTTATCAAGTGTTGCCAAAATTAATGGAAGCTATTCAAACATACAATGGTGGCACCATTGTAAAATGGCGCTATGATCTTTTACGGGATCCAAATTTAGCTTTGTTTAAACGTGTTTTTTGGAGTTTTTCAGCATCTATTGAGGGGTTTAAGCATTGTCGACTCGTAATTAGTATTGATGGCACACATTTATATGGAAGATATACGGGAAAGATGCCGATTGCAATGGGAGTTGATGCAAATGGACAACTTTTTCCACTTGCATTTGCTATTGTAGAGGAGGAGTCCTTTGATAGTTGGAGTTGGTTTCTAGCTTGCATTAGAGAGAAGGTTACCGATCGTAGAGGTATTTGTTTGATATCGGACCATCATGCTCGGTATTCTTGCTTGTGAGTGAATGAACATGGTTCAAGATGGAAAGAGCCTTATGCGTATCATCGTTTTTGCCTAAGGCATTTATGTAGTAATTTTAATGACGGATTTCATAGCAAGCATTTAAAAAATCTTGTTTACGGAGTCAGGAGTGCACATCAGTCGAGGAAGTTTAATGCTATTATGGATGAAATTGAAAAATCTAATTACGAGGCTCGAAAATGGCTAGAAGAAATTCCTCAAGAGAAATGGACATTAGTATACGATGGAGGTCGACGGTATGGAGTGATGACAACTAATTTATCTGAGGTATTCAATAGTGTATTAAAAGGAGCTCGTAATTTGCCAATCACTCGCTTGTGTACAACCGACATTTTATCGACCGGTAAGTTACTTTAATGATAGACGAAAACCGTCAAAGAAGTCGTTGATGAAGGAAAACTTTATGCTCCTCATATGCTAGCAAAGCTTAATGCAAAGCTAAGCGTGGCTAATGCACATGAACTCATTCCATTTAATGAGAACGAGAGGAATCTTTGAAATAATAACAACACCTCATGGTGAACGAATGCAACGGGGTCATAATAAACAAGTTGTTCGAGCTAGACAATGGTAAATGCTCATGTGGTAAATGGAAAATCTATAAATTTCCATGTTCTCATGTATTAGCGAGTGTGTGGAAGATTGGCTCTTGATAGTTGGTAATTTATTGATAAGTATTACGAGCATGCAAGAGCATTTTCATACATGGGCACCACAGTTTCATCCTATTATTCATCAAGATTATTGGCCGAAACTAGTATTCCAAGATTATATCCCGATCCCGATCTTCGACGAAAGAAAAAAGGAAGACCAAAATCTACTCGCATTCGGAATGAGATGGACATTCGGGAAGGTCGAGCCACAATACATTGTGGATTGTGTAAACAACCGAGTCACGATCGTCGAACTTGTCCGTCAAAATAATGGTAATTATTTTTTTTAAATTCAGAGTTAATATATTTCATGCTTTATAGTGGATATGCAACTAATTTGTTATCTTTTTTCTTAATATTTTACAGTTTATAACTCTTGGATGTCAAATAATGATGTGCAACAAGGATCTCTTGGTCACGGGATTCTTCATAAACAGATTCGAAAGCAAGATGACTTTTTATTTATTTTTCTCATACTTTAGTGCAATTTATTCAAAGACTATGCAGTACAATTATTTGAATTATTCGATTCTTTTATCTATAAATACAACTTTATTAAATTTAAAGTTAACATTCAAGATTATTTATTATTTGTAAAATTTTAAGACTACAATAGAAATTAAAATCAGCATCTTATTATTATTATTTTTATGAGTTTTCTTTGTTTCAATTAGTACTTGAACCAGATGGAAGCAAAAAAAAAAAAAAAACCTAGAACTCGAGCAAATGTCACACCTAGGAGGAGGAAGACGTAAGCATCACACGCTTTTTTTGGAGTCATACCCTAGATAGATTGCATAATATACAATCATAAAGCATGTAGGTGGAAAATTTGTTCATAAATTCTGATTCTCTATAAAATGATTACAGACGTTTATAGAGTTCCTAGTACTCCAAGTTTAACAAGAACTTAGATTCCTAGATAAGAAAATATTACTTATTTAAACCTACTTAATTAAGGACTGATAAGGCACAAACATAAAATAAAAGCCTAGACGTAGAAAATTTCAAGCAAATCTGGCAATTACAGAGTTACGCTTGTATAAAAAAATGCATAAAATACAAGAGTTTTGTATTTTTGTCATCAGCATCAAATGGAAAACACACTTCTGTGTTTGTCAATTTATAATTCCATTGCTGGAAAATTTTGTTGATAGATGATGGTATAATACCCCAACAGTGGAACTAGATAGTAATGATGTTTCTTTTCTCCCAAAATCCATTCTTTCCATGTTTTCTTCTTTTCCAAAGAGAGCATGGCAGTTCATGTTTTCTTCTTTTCCATGTTTGTTGGACGGTTTGGTGAGAGTCAAATATATACAGTGCTTCTCCCTGTTTCTGCAGGGTGGCTCGGTCATGCAAGCATCCATATCATGAGTTGAGATAACATTTATCTAATAGCCTTTTTGAACAAAAGCAATTCCTATAACATCCTCAGCACCAACATCCATATCAAAGAAGCTCTGCAACCAACATCAATTATCTTATTTGGAAATAGCTTTTGAGGAACCATGTTTGACTAAGAATATCATTTCTCCTTTAATTGGTAGAAATAATTTGAATGTCATCTCAAGTCATTTAAATGATACTACTGAAGCAGTTCCCGTGTCCAATCTAAAAACACAATGTATCTCAATCTATATGGGCAGTTTCTTCAGTTTTTTTGTTCTCTTCGTTTCTCGCATTTTCTTCAGTTTCATTCAAACTAATTCATGTTTTTGCAGCAGCATGCATGATATATATGGTCGTGTTTTAAAAATGTACAAGCAGTAAATAATTTACTTCTTTTCACAAGCTTATGCAATAGAAGGAAAAAACATCATTTCGTCAGCGATCAAAGGTGTTTCCTCATTGTACTTCTGCAAGCATACCTCAAAGCAGAAATTGCCATTTCCATCTGTCTGTCTGACTTGAGGTTTGACATTCTCAGGCCCATGGGTCAAAGCTACCTAAAAGTCATACATGAAAATATTTAAAAAAGTAACCAGAACCAACCATGCTAAAGACCATGCTAAAGACACCACATAAGGAAAATTAAACAAGTTATAAACCTATAGAGTATACCTCTCTTAATATTTGGATACAGGAAGGAACTATGCACAGAATGATCAAGCATTTACAAGCCTTTTCTCATTCTTCATTGAAATTCAAAGTTTTAAGTTAATGCAAGAATATCAAAATGGGAACATATCAGACTTCGTTGCAAAGAGTCGTGCTTCAGGGGATGGACTTGGTTACCAGCCATTGCATAAACTTTAAACACCAGCATGAAACTTACAGTCACATAGCACAGATGGAACATTCCAAAATTTCAGTATTTTTATCTCTATGTAACTAATGTGATCATTAGAGTAAACAAATGAACATAGGAAAAAAAGAAAAAAACAAGCAAATGACCTTCCTCATGCATCACATGATTTAATGACAGATTGGGAAAAGGAACAGTTATGTTCATTTCAAAATGGTCATTCAATCTACTGCAAGTAGAAAAAGAAAATATTTAGCATGAACAATGATGGAGTTGGATTTGGACGAGAAACTATGTACCTTTGGCTTTTGTTTCGACTAGAAGTAAAATTCGAACAACCTTAGTTTCATACATAAAATGATTCCAATTGTAATAGCAGTGTTTAAGAACTTGTATTTTTAAAAGCCATGTAATTGTCGATGGCTTTGAAAAGCAGTGATCTTGAAAATAATATAATGTGCCAACACTAATAAACGTATAAAATGCAAACATGTACAAGAAACATAAGAATATACAGTATTTAAGCCATTCCAAACACAGAACATGTCAGAGTTATTGCAAATAAAGTGAAAAGGATTACCTGGGCATCATGAGGACTAATCAGAGTGCTATCAATGTTCAATGTTTCTGTTAATAGGACCAGATATCTTGATTTTTTCTTCAATAGGATAAATTTATGTGTGCACATCAAGCAGCATATACAAATCTTCCTTCTTACTGCGTGCTACAACACGAGAAACTACAAAAGCACAGTTTACACGTTCAAAATTTCACTTCCAGTGCCAAAAAAAAGTACAGAAATTCATCAATCTTATTAGTTCCATCAAGTTTTGCAAAAGAAAAGTCTAGATATGCCAAATAGATTATCAGATAAAACCAACTAGAACTGCAGCAGGGAGAGTTTTAGTAATAATTCAGTTAAATACCATACAGTATAAATATCTCACAATAGAAGGTCAAATTTCAACCCGACATGTTATAAATTTTCCAATTTTTTTCAATATTTGAAAAACCCCATTGCAGTAGAGATCGAAGCAAACATTAATTTCTCATTTCCTTCAAGGTAAAACTACACGCCACAACAGAAGGCTCTTTTATGCATACCAATTTAATAGTAGTAGAAATTCCAAAACAAAGCCAAAAATGTAACTAAAAAGCAATTCTTTGTCAAATCAAGTTGTTAATTCAACCATAAAGCAACATTTAGCACATAGGAAACTACTAAGTAATAACAACCCAGAAAAGAACTGAGAAAAATAAAGTGATCAAACTGAATAATACAGTGTAAGAGCTACTTGAATTTAAAGGAAGAGAGAGAGAGACAGAGCATACCTTTATCATACTTCTTGCCATCAGGGTTGAGTTTTTCAATGACAACGAAGTCAAGCAAATCTTCAATCATCTTTGCAAGATACTCTGGGTTTTATGCATGCCTGTTTTCATTTAAGCTTTTGTTGGGTGTATATTTCAATATGTTTCTATCTATATATTGATGATGTATTTAGCTTTGCTAACTGAGATGCTTTTTCTTTTTATATATGAAAGAAACAGAAAAAAGAAAGAAAAAAGAAAAAGAGAGTAAAAATAACTAACCCTGAAATGTGGAATTGAAAGCCGAGAGGACTGAGGAGTTTTATTGTTAGCAGCGCTGCTGCAGTAGCAGGAGGAGGAGAACTTTGGGTTGTAAAATGGAAGACGAAGAACTTATAATCTAGGATGATAAAATAATTTTTTTAAAAACAAATAAAGCTGATATGTAAAATGATTTATTATTAGTATTTAAAAATTGATATGTGTACAAAATTTAATCTATGTGGTAAAAACTATCTTATTTTAATAAATAAGATTAAAACAATCTTATTTTTGTAAATAAGTTTTATAAGTATCCTGTTTTAAAAAAAAACTCCCGAAATGTGTTCACTGCTTTGCCTGTCATAAAGTTTTGCAAATTGCCATGGAATCCATTAGTGGTGGCGGATTTCTTGGAATCTTGAAGTCTGATGTGACATTCCGTACTAATTAAACACCTCGTAGTTTAACCGTCCTTTGATGATAAATTTTATCTCTTGTTATATTATGATTTATCAATTTTAAATTTATAATATTAAATTACATAATCTAAAATTAAAATTTTAAAAATTTATCAATTATGATTTAAATTGTTTAATTTTTATTTCGTGTAAGGAACAATATTGAGATTGGATCTAAAATTTATCCATCTCTCTATATCAAACTATTTTATCCATTTATGTAGAAGCAAATTCTAGAATCCTATTTCAAATGGTTGATACTAAAAATTAAACTAAATTGAAGATTCTGATTTCATTTTTGTCAATTTTTTTCAAATTGCTTTTTTAAAATTGAATTGGGTCTTTTTTTTTATTCGATTTTTAAAATTTTTTATTTGAATTCCATCGAAAAGTGAATAACACATGTATAATTCACTTTTCGATGGAATTCAAATAAAAAACTTTGAAAATCAAATCAAAATAATAATAATAATAATAATAATAATATCAGTATCTGTTAAGATATTTATTTATAATCTTATATTAAGAAACCATAAAACTATCTTATTAGTTGAATCCTTTATTTATTTTTTATTGTTAAATGAATTTTAGTAATAATTTATAGATTTTATTATTTTACATGGATGTTTGATGCTATTTTGTAAGCAATTAGAACTTTAGAATGATATTTGTTACATTTTTTTAAAATAAAATGGTAAATATATCAACAAGAAAAGCAATACTACCTATTTCCCATATAAATAATTTAATAATAATTCAAACATCTTCAATTGGAAATTTGGCAGTTTAGAAGTCCATTTATCAAGCAATACTCGAACTTTATGCCCCTTCCCTCTTGAACTTGCTCAACAACTCCTCTAGCACCGTGGATGCTAGCTTCTCCATGTGTAGCTCGATCTGAATATAATATGATCTGCAACAATATCAATTGTAGTATGGAGTAGATTTTTTACTAGCGTTACGTTACGGATAGGATAAAATATATCAAATTATTTAAAAAAATTATTTTAATTTGATAATCTGTTTTATGGTGTGAATGTATAAAAATATATCAAATCAAAGGTGAAAAAATATTTTAAATTTTTTAATATAATTTGAAATTAAATAGATGAGAATTTTTTTAAAATAATAAATTAAAGTAGTAAATTTTAAATAATAAAAATAATCAATAAAAAAACTAAAAAAAATGGGATCAAAATATAACACAATTAAAGTTTGAAATTAAAAAAATATATATATTGTATAAAAAAGTTGAGGACTATATAATTTTAAATTAATTGGATGAGAAAAGAATGAATAATATTAAAATAAATGAAAACTATCATTAAATGTAATTTTAAATTAATTAGATGAGAATTTGAAAAAAATGGAAAATTAAAGTTATATATTTTAAATAATTAAAATAATTAAAAAATAAAAAAATGGGCTAAATCACAATACAATTAAAGTTCAAAATTTTTCAAAAAACATTATATAGAAAATTTGAGGACCATATAATTTTAAAGTAATTGGATGAATATTAAAAAGAAAAATAACAAATTAAAGTAGCAAATTTGAAATAATAAAAATAATGATGAAAAACCACTAAAATAACATATGACCAAATTACAATATAATTAAAATCTGAGATTAAAAAAAAAAAAAGATACTCGCGCTATGGTGCGATAAAAGCACCGTTGCATACGTCAAATTAACTATTCGTATGATGCAGCGTGAACATACGTTTTATTTCTACTCGATTGATGTAAATGGAATCTATATGTTGAGCGAAATCGTTTCATTTATATATATTTATTAACAAAATATTTAATAATATTAACATGAAAATTTATATTTAAATAATTAAGCGATTCTTTCAAAACATTATCTAACTTATTTTATTAAAAACTAAATAAAAAATAATTAGTGTTATATGTGTAGATATATAGTTAATTTCTAACAAAATTAATGATGCACACACGATATATATATATATATATATATATATAAAAGCAAATAAAACTCGTGAATTCTTTTACTCGATTATTAATTTTTTATAAAAAACCAAATTTATTAACAAATAAGATCATATAAAAAATAAACGTGATTAGAATTTTAATAAGAAATAAATAATTTAAAAAATAATTTTTAAACAATAAAAGTAATGTAATCGGATATACATCTTCAAACTAAAATCTAAAAAAAAAAAATATCATATATATTCTATCATCTAAAAAATATAACGATTTATTTTTTGTGTTTTTCACACCTAATCACACACACACACACACACACACACACACACATATATATAAAGAAAAAAAGACACACACACACACACACCTAATACACACTCACACACACATAATTTTTTGTATAAATTATAACAATATATTAATATATTAAATTTTAATAATAAATAAATAATTAAAAAATAAATTTAATATAATTAGATATGCTCTCTCTCTCTCTCTAGCAAATAAAATCGTATAAAAAAATTAATTTGATGTGAATTTTAATAAAAAATAAAAATTGAAAAAATAAATTTAATATAATTAGATATGTTTGCTCTCTCTCTCTCTCTCTCTCTCTCTCTCTCTCTCTCTCTCTCTCTCTCTCTCTCTCTCTATATATATATATATATATATATATATATATATATAAGGAGAGAGAGAAGCGCTGGTCGCGAGCCAACCAGGACAGTGCGCTTGGTTGGCTTGTGCAACCGGGGTACACAATATTAAAAAAAAAAAAAAAATTGAGGGAGGCCGGGCGTGGTTAGCTCTGTGCGAGCGAGCTAGTGCGCTTGGGCCTACCATTGTAGGCCTACGCTCCGGGCCTTACCCGTCGAAAAAATAAAATCCTATAACTTTCGTCAAACCCGAGGTCGTTGGAAGTTCGTCAAAAAATCAAAGGTCAACTTTCAAACCCTTAGAAATTGAATTCCGGCATCATTTTTTTATTCAAACACCTCTAAATGACCGGAATAAAGCTAATAAACATATCTAAAACCTTAAAAATCATTTTAATACACCCAAAAACAAAGAAAAATATAAAATCAAATTGGATTTTTTTTCCTTTTTTGGCTTCGATCTACTTCCTCTAATTGTTTAATGACTTGAAACCACTATAGACAAACTCATCTCTCAAAGATAAAAAAAATCTAGTAGATTTTCATCGACGAGAGTGGCCTAAATGAGTTTGGCCGATGATCTCTCTCTCTCTTCCTCTCGGCATTCTCTCTCCACCCGGGGAATAAAATGGATGAGCAAATGAACATGTGGATCGAAATATACGTTCGAAAATATCAAAGATCAAAGTGTAAAAAAAATCATGAATAGTGAAAGTAACAATGAATTATGAGAGGGTGAATAGTAAAATGTGATTGTGTGCACAATGTTTTAAATAGTGTAGCTATAGTAACCAAACGTTTTACTTTAGTTTATTAGTTAATACCTACTTTATACTTTATTAACATCCATTTACATTTTTAGGGAAAAAAAAGTTAACATACAAGGACGGTATTGCACAAACTTTATAAATTAAAGATCAAATATTTTTATCAAAACTATAAGGATTTAAAAAAAAAACAGTAAATAAAGGACCAAATTGTAAAAAAGTTATGTTTAGAGACCAAAAATAAATGTTTTGAAACATCTAAAAAAGACTAGAAAAGAAATATTTTGACAAATTATTTTTAGCAAATAAACCATGTATCTGCTTGAGTATATAAAATAATTTCTTAATAGATATGTACAAACTACTTTTTTTACTCCTTCAATATAAAAACATTGTCTATCTTTCTCAAATGATTGTCTCATCAAAATTTTTAATATATTTTTTTAAATACTCTTATTTTGTAAAAGAGAATTAAATTAGATATATTTTCTCCTTAAACAAAAAATAATATTTTAAGTATTGCTAAAAAATATTGATATAGTATTATAATTAATAAGTTTTTTAAATTGTGTGAAAAGTCAAAAGAGAATATATAACACCCCTAACCTAGGATCTAATAGGTTAAGAATATTATCACCGTTAACCTACATTCGAAGTGCAATGAATGTAGGTTAACAAGACACTCGTGATTTATTTATAATACTTTTAGGTATAAATTACACTCGCAAAAGTCTAATAATGACAATTAGGTCCTATTTCTTAGTTCAAAATGCAATATGAATTTTTTTGTATTTTATTATTTTATTTAAATTCTATGAACCAAATTAATTGAATCTATGACTCTTAGTTTTCCTAAATTCCTTTGCTTTTAACATATATAAATTTATTTAAGCACGATCCATTACTTGATACTTACTTATTTTTCTTTTAATTAATTCACCTTTTATTTTAATTACCAATTGTTTTCGCCTTGTTATTTGATGATTGATTATTAGTTACCATTTACCTCAATCAATGTTCCGATTTACTTATACTCGCTAATATGGAAATAAATAGTTTAGAGAAAATTACACTAATTACGATTACACTACTATTTTACTATTAATATTTTATTTACATACATACCACTATTCGCATACAAGAAAAACCAATCTAATGCAACATATTACCAAAGTGGCTTATTTATTGGTCTACATCATATTAGCAATTTCCTATCTATTTTTTTCATTGCTTTAAGTATAGCATAAAAAAATCCAACTAACCATAATACATAGATGACAAAAGCTAATACTAGGAAGAAAACAACGTGGAGTAGGTCGACCTAAAAGCTAAATTCCCATCCAAGGTATAAACATCGAGTACACCCTTCGGAGATCAACTCAATGAAAAAATAAGCCATGATTACCTTTATTATCTACATCACAAAAAATTAGGTGAGCGACAACTCAATAAGTTAACTTATGCATGTCGTGCTTATGAATGAATATGCATGTGTAAAACATTGATATGCTCATGTTAAATCCATTTCATGTCATAAATACTTTCATGATAATTTTGAAAATCCTTTTCCGTCTTTAGACATGTCCCATCACAAGTACTTCGGGGTTTCCATAATATGTCCGGATAACCAAACCCATTTGAGGACAAGCACTACCTAACCTCTAAAAGTGCACGTCCGCAATTGCCCAATCTTGAACCATCTACCATAAAAGTATGGAAAACCCAAGAATTCCTTCCTCATAAAATTCTTCAAAGTCATGAAAAACATTTTTCATAAAATTTGAGCACGTATATGCATTTTATTGAAATGCATAACCATTCATGCTTCATGAAATACATACTACCAATGAGATGCATAACCATTCATGCTTCATGAAATACATACTACCAATGAGATGCATTGATACCATAACATAGAATAATTTAATAATAAAGTACGTTATGAACATTACCTTAAACAAACATAATTATAAACTATTCTAAACAATCCATCATTTCAAACAATTCACAATTCACCATATCACATTTTAAGCAATAAACTTTCATAGGCATTAAATTGTAGCATTCATACTTCACAAAGACATAAACACATCATTCACATAATTTGGCATCAAAAGAATGTAATTACAATTAGGTTATACCAATTAAGCCTTAAACCCTAAATTATTCCAATTAAGTCGAATAGTAACCCTAGCTTAACCTAACCATGTTCAACACCCATTTCTTATGTAATTCTACTTAATTTAATCATAACTTCAAGAACTAACTTAATTAAGTGCTAATTGATGAACTATATGTATGATTCCACTTTGGGCCTTATTGGGCCTAAACCATAACTTTACTAATATAAGCAAATTTTTAGATTTCAATGAAATTTCTTATTCTCATTCATCTCATTACACTTTCCTAGGTCTAAATTAACTAATTGAAGTGTTAAGGATCAATTGAAATCTAAATCCTAATTTCCTCCATTTTGGGTCGAATTCTCCTTTAACCATAACCCAATTATTATTTTTTCTCAATCCATTGCTAAATTCTAAAAAAAAAAATTAAATCATAAATTATAAATAGGAAGCAATTTAATTGATATTTATAGAAAAAATACATGCCTAAACCCTAATTAGGCCATAATGGGCCGAGATTGGGCCTAACCTAAATTCAAGCAATTTTCTTTAACTTTCCTAGAGTTTTTCTTTCCTAATCATTAAATTATACTCATTCAACTATCAATCGACTAATAATTCATGAATTGAGTGAAAGAATCAAAACCCTAAGATTTTAGGTTTTGGGCCGAATGCTAACCATAAGAAATTCATTGAATTTTCTTCAATTTAAATGAAAATTTTCATTCCTAAACACTAATTCACACCTAATTAAGTTATAAGCAAGCTATAGAACAATAATTAAATTCAAAAATAAAAAAGCCCTTAATTACCATTTTGGGCCCAATGATCACCTATACCTAACCCTCGAAATTTTTAATTTCTAAACCTCAAATTTAAATTCAATTAACATGTTTCAACCTTAATTACATGAATCATTAGCTTAATTTCATTTTCTCTAATTTTTCTTCACCAAGAACACTAACCCTAATTTTCAAAATTAAAGCTAAAAATCACAAATTAAAGCATACAAATCACAAATTGACATCAATCAAATACTTCTTTTGATGTAGGTGAAGTTAACTTACTCAATTAAGCTCCAAATCAACCTTGGAAACTTAGATGATTTGAAAATTTTCTTTCCCCTTTTTCCTCCATTAATTCAACCTAAGTCCAAGTTTTTCTCCTTGATAAATTTGATCTTCTAGCTTTATTTCCTTGCTTGGTTAGTTGATTTAAAGTGTTTAAAGGTGATTTAGTGGATTTTTGGTGGAAATTCCTAAGAAAATTTTGCAAGAGTTTCCTTTGGATTTAGCTAATTTCCATGCATTTTTTTGAATTTCTTGCACCCATATTTATAGCCAAAATTTGGTGGACGTTTGACCTAATCTCTACCCTTGATTTTATGTGATTTTGAGTGATCCTAACCCTAAAATTAATTTTAAATCCTACCCCTTCAAATGGATTAATTTTAGCCATTAACTCTCCTTTGATTTTTAGCCTTCCATCTTGCCTAATTCTAAACTCTCCTTTTTATCCTAGTAAAAAATAATTAATTAACCCCTAATTATGGAGCTAAAATTCGACTAGAAAGGTAGAAAAGTTCTCAAAATTTTGCTTAATTTTAGCTCCTCCTTTTACTAATCTTTTCTCTAATTACTTCTCCAATCATCCTTCAATTTTTCAATTAATTACTTTAGGCCCTTCCTTTAAAGATATCTTAACAACTTTTTAACTCCTTAAGTTCAAAGCTAATTTAATTTAAAAATTTAAACTTTCTATTTTATACAATTAGGTCCCTAACTCTCAAAATTTTTTCTATACTTTTCCAAAATTCAATTTCTCTTCATAATAATTTCAAACACTTCCTAAAAGAATTTAATCATGATTCACATAATTTTTATACCTTTATTTAGGCCTCCAAATTAATTTTCTAGTGTGGAAATACACAATTTTCTATAGAAAATATTCCTTATTCATAGAAAAATTTATCTAAAATTATAAAATATTCCTATGCATCTAAATGATTTTCTATATCCTTTGGATAATTTTCTTATACTTTTAAAGTATCTAAATTATTTAGTTTACCTAAAAAATACTATTCATGCACACTAAAATTCAAATAAAATATTCACCACATATCGGAAAATTCATACAACAACATAAAATAATTTAACATCCCTCTAACAAATATTCTAAGCAAACAAAATATTTTTCATGCATATATAATATGTTCAAAATAATTATTTCACACAAAAATTACTATTCATGCATTGTAAAATCAATAAAATATTCATTGAGCATCAAAGGACTATTTTAACTCGTTCGGGATATTCTTTAAAGCCTTTGTGAATTATTTCATGCCTTCAAAATATTTCTCACATGTTTTTAATATTTAATTTTATTAAATATTTAGTTTTAACGGCTATCGGTTATTACATCCTTCTCTTCTTACAAAAATTTTATTCTCGAAATTTCTAATGAAATTTCTATATAGTCGGAGTAATTATTTTTTTATTTTACAATAACTAACTAAATAAAAAATGCTCGATTTTTTAGAAAAATATTAAATACACAAAGAGGAGTGATAGTAATCTAACACTCTTTTTAAACACTTATTCAATAAAAGAGTCCATATGAAAAATTTTAATATAATTTTAAAAATAAATAAATAAATAAATAAAGGTATTTCAGTTTTATATATATCATAAGATTAATTATAATTTAATTTTTTTTTAAAACAAGAAGCATTGATTATTTTTTGTTTATTATTATTTAAGGTTGATATTTTTATCAAATAAGTATTTAAAAGAGAGTTTTTTTTTTTTAAATGTTGTTTGCAATCACCGACACACAAATTATGTATTTTTATATCCTAGGTGGTAGGTAAACATCACTTCCCAGATTAATGCTTTACGTGTTTCACAGGGACCGAAAATGCGTTCACCACAAACGTTGCTTTGCATGTCATTAAGTTTTCCCAATTGCCATGGAATCTATTAGTGGTGTCGGATTTCTTGGAATCTTTGAAATTTGATAGTGACATTACAATTACAATATAATTAAAAGAAGTATGGTAAACAAACAGTAAAATACTATTTATTAACTGTTCATTTACCTTAATTCACTATTCATTATATGGTATTTCTATAATTTTTGTAATGATATTTTCATAAATTTTTATAACTTTGGACATTCATTTTTAAAATTTACACTTTATTCTTTTTTGGCCTCTTATGTTTTCAAAATTAATTTTTTAAATCCTCATATTTTTAAAAATATTTTGACATCTCATGTTTTTAACTTAATCTATTTTTTTTTAATATTTTTTCAAAATATATTTTTTGTTCCTCATATTTTAAAAAGATGTTTTTGGCTTCTTATGTTTTTAAATTTTAGAATATATATATATATCGGATTATATTTTTTATTGATTAAAATTAATCTCTTAAATTTATCGTTTATTATAAAAATTCTCATCAAATTAAATTTTTAATTTTTTGTAAATTTTTTTTGTTAATAAATATGATTTATCTTTCTCTCGTGTATGAATTTTTAATATGTTTTTTTTTAATAAATAATAGAATTAATGTGTTTCTTTAACTTATTTTTGATATAATCATTTTTTTTTGGAATTAAATTTTAAATTATTTTTATTATATTCTATTAACTTTAATATATTTCTTATAACTTAAGTTTTTTTGAACGTATTTTTTAATTTATACGGATATGGTAATGATGTACACAAAAAAGTATTGAGATCATTGATTTTATTAAAAATTAATTTTGCATTTACACATATAAAATCAGCTATTTCCTATTATTTATTTTTAATATTTTAAATTTAATTTATTTCAAATAAAATAATATTTTAAAGGAACCATTTAATAATTCAAATACATGTTTTTATACCTAATATTATTGATTGTTTTATGTGTGTGTGTGTGTGTCTATATATCAAATGTGTATATTTTTAGAAAGTTTTAAAAAATTCATTAGTTAATTTTTATATGAATTTTTATATATTGCTGATATATTTCTCTTATATAGCCTTATAAAAAAATATTGAGATATTTTTAAAATTTTTATATTTATATTATTGTAGGTTTTTATTTAAAAATGATTGAATAGAAAAAAACGAATTGTGTTTTTTTAACAACAAAATCTATGAAAAACATAAAGAAGCAAGAATGAAATACAAAATTTGATTAAAAATTATAAAATTAAATAAAATTTTTATCTTTTGTTTTTAATTTAATATATATTAGTAAGAAAAAATTAAAAGAACTCGAGATATTTATTATTTTTTTAAACTTAGATTAACTATTCATTGTGTTGCTTGATTTTTGTCCCTACCTTTTTGTTAATTTCTCTTTTGACACTTGATGGATTTGAGAAACTTCATTTTTCCCTTGACTCGATTCTCTTTTCAATTTTATTTTTGAACCTTTTTTGTCATTTCTTCTTTTTTTTAGATTGACTATTTAATGCTCTTGTCTTCTTTTAATTTTTTTTTTCAACAGGGAAGCCAAAGTCACTTGCTATTCAAGAATGATTATAAATTCGTGCCTCTTTCTTCAAGAAACAAATTAATTAGTCCATGTGGTTCAAAAAATTATTTTTTTCCCCTTTTCTTCTATTTCAATGTTTTTGTTTTTTGTTTTAAAAAATAGAGAAATAATAAAAAATAATAAAAATATGAAAAGAAGACATTTTATAGAATAAAAAATAAATTATTCATGGTCAACATTGATTAAAAAATTAAAAAATTTATTTTCGAAACCAAAAGAATGAATTAAATCATTTCTCAAAACGAGATGGAGCAATTTATAATTTAATTTGCTCGTTCAAGAATCTCTTTATCATGGATTAAGAAGTAAAATTTATAGAAACCAATTTGTAGCGAGCTTTTATTTCAATTTATTGAGTTTAATATATTCCATACAACTTAGATATTTATATATCATTAGTTTTGTTAGAAATTAATTATGTATATGCTTGCGTAACACCATTAGCCCCTTTGGTTTAAAAACTATATTTTTTTTATCCTTTTTGTTATTTCAATGTTTTTATTTTTTGTTTTAAGAAACAGAGAAAGAAAAAAATATGGAAAAAATTATTTTTTAAAATAAAAATAAATTATTCGTGGTCAACACTAATTAAAAAAAATTTAAATAATTTATTTTTCAAATCAAAATAATTAATTCATTATTTTTTCAAAACGAGAAGAACTAATCTATAATTTAATTTGCAATTCAAGAATCTCTTTCATCATGAATTAAGAAGTAAAATTTATGAAAACTAATTTTTTAATAGTTTTTATTTCAATTTATTAGCTTTAATATATTCCATACAACTTAGATAGTTATATATATATATATATATATATATCATTAGTTTTTTTGAAAATTAATTATGTATCCGAATACATAACACCATTGGTCCCTTCGGTTTAAAAACTAATTTTTTTTATCCTCTTTACTATTTCAATGGTTTTATTTTTTGTTTTAAGAAATAGAGGAAGAAAAAAATAAGTAAAAATATGAGAAATTTTTTAAATAAATAATAAATTATTCGTGGTCAACACCGATTAAAAAAATTAAAAAATTTATTTTTGAAACCAAAAGAATTAATTAATTTATTCTTCAAAATGAGATGAACTAATTTATAATTTAATTTGCAATTCAAGAATCTCTTTCATCATAAATTAAGAAGTAAAATTTATGGAAACCAATTTTGTTATGGTTTTTATTTTAATTTATTGACTTTTGTAATGGTTCTCGTTGAAAATTAATTATGTATCCGCATACATAACATTAATTATTAATTATTTATTCTTTTTTAGGTTTTAAAATCAATATTTTTTTAAATAAAATAATTGAAATATATATCATTAGTTTTGCTAAAAATTAATTATGTATTTACACACATAACACCAATTATTTGTTATTTATTCTTTTTTATATTCTAAAATCAATATTTTTTAAATAAAATAATTGAAATAATGTTTTGAAAGAACCTTTCAATTATTCAAATATAACTTTTTATGTTAATAATATTGATTATTTTATTAATAAATATATATAAATTAAAAGATTTTTCTTAGCAAATAAATTTAATATATATTAATTATAAGAAATAAGATTTTTATCTGTATTATATCATACGAATTGTTAACTTTACGTATATAACAGTTATTTGATCATAACGTAGTGTGGATGTCCAATTAGTTCAGTACTAAATAAACATATGTTTCCACACTAGTTTGACTATCATCCAGTTCCTGGACGTCTCTATTGAAGGGTGGCTATCTCCCACATGCTAGTTAAACCGCCCTTTCCACATTTTTTCGTGTTTCACATGGACGTGTCTATTGAAGGGGCCATCTCCCATGTTACACTATTTGTCTATTTATGCATAAGCAAATTATTATTACTAGACATTATATCCTCACCGCAACAATCACCGTATCATTATATTATCACTTCTAGTACTATCATTGCAATGTGAACGAGCCAAGTCAAAAATTGAAATCAGTTGAGCAATAGAAGCCATGAATTTAAGTCTAGGACGTTTAGCTTCATGTTTTTTTTGTTCTTTTTATAAATGACTACGACAATTCACAACCATACGCCACGTAATCAAATATGAATGTGACTAAATTCAGTCTCTATGATCACAAGCTAGCCTCTCGTTAATGATAAATACACAACACTCTCAAGAATAATTCCCCGGCCAGAACCAAATATTTTTTTCCCACACTTGCTAAAACAAGTGTCTTGCTTATTATAGTGTGTTGGTGCCATATTGGCTTCATTTCCATCAAAAAATTCATTCTACTGTGGACACCATGCAACCACTAGCTACCTCCCTAGTAGTGTTAAAGGTTAACAGATCTGAACCCGAATTAATCAAACCGGCCAATCCCACCCCTCATGAGTTCAAACTATTATCTGACATTGATGATCAAGAAGGTCTCCGATTCCAAGTTCCAGTCATTCAATTTTATCGCAACAATCCCTCTATGGAAGGGCAGGACCCAGTTAAGGTCATTAGAGAGGCACTTGCTAAAACTTTAGTGTTTTACTATCCATTTGCTGGTAGGCTTAAGGAAGGGCCTAATCGCAAGCTTATGGTGGAGTGCACTGGTGAGGGTATCTTGTTTATTGAGGCTGATGCCGAGGTTACACTTAAGCAGTTAGGCGATGCACTTCCACCTCCATCTTTTTGGTTGGAGGAGCTACTCTTTGATGTCCCTGGTTCCAGTGGGATGTTAGACTGCCCTTTATTGCTTATTCAGGTAATTATCCTCACTAAAAGTTTCCTCATCCATATGTATGATGTGTGGGTAACGGAGTAAATTATAATTATTCTCTAGAGAAACAACGAATTGATTAGTTTTTTTTAAAAAAAAAATTTAAAAACTAATCATTTAAAATATTATAAATTTTATGAGGTTCGCCAAATTAACACTTAATATCTAAAATATTTTTAACATTATATATTCATTTTTAGAGACAAGTTTTGTTACTTGAGAAAAAAAAAAGACTAGAGATTAATAAAATAAAAAGTAGAGGTTTGAAAATTTGTTTTAATGTTTGATGGTAAAGAAAAAGTGACTAATTAAGTTTCCAACCAATAAAATTCCATCAGTCACATATGTGGTTCATCTATCCCTTCCGTGTATGTTTCATCCATATCGAGCGTTTAGCTCTAATTAAGTATCCAAAAATACAATATTTTTTCAGAATTTTAATTGTCTAGTCGTTCGATCAAAATGAATGTTAAATTTCTATTATTTACAAATAAATAATCATTATTATATTTTAATAATATTAAATTTGAACTAGTTTGGCCTAAAGGACAACTCAGTGATCTATGAAAGATTAGATATATTTTTACACTAGCTTAGCTCAAGAAGTGATGAAGTTTCATTTCATGAGAAAACCAACCCGAAATATATACCATTACCTGTAAATATTTTTTAAAAATACCTTTCAAATTGAATTAAGCTTAGTTTTCAAAATGTTAGTGAACTGTTGGTATTTTATTCCTCAAACATTTGTTATATTCAATTTTTTCTCTCTCTCTCAAATTCTGAAAAAATAAAAATAAAACAAAATCCTAAAATACCCTTCTTTTTCTCTGCTTCTTGCTCTTATTATTATGCTAAGAAAATTTCATAAATTTTTTTCTTAGGTTTGGATTTGAAATAAATTTTCATAATAAATTTTCGAAAAAAAATTACTTATGTTCTTTGATCCTATTCTTTAAAAAAAAAAAAAAAAAAAAAAATTGGTTTGAATTTGAGAGAAAGTAAAAAAAAAAATATTGAGGGATGAAATTAAATATTTATTTTTGTACATAAATGTAAAGAAAAAAAAGGGGGAATTTTGGATTTTTTTTATTTTTTCAGATTTTTTAAGAATATTTTTAATTTTTTTTAAAATACCATGTGTCAGCATCATGTGAATTTGTCGTTGGAAATTGATGTGATTACTGAAAAATTTGAATGAAGAGATGAAATTAAGAAGCAAATTAAGAATAAAGGGACATGATTATTAAAAAAAAAAGTAATAGAAAGATATGATTAAAATAAAATAGTAGATGAACATCTCGATCTTTAATCCATTTAAAAATATATAAAAATATTAATTAGTTTTTAAAATTAGAGAGACTATTCAATTTGTTTTGAAAAACTAGGACTAATTTATAATTTACTCAACTATAAGATGTTGACATTAATATTAATGCAATTGTTGGTAGGTTACCAGGCTTGAGTGTGGTGGTTTCATCTTCGCCCTCCGCTTCAACCACACGATGAGCGATGCCCAAGGCATAGTCCAATTCCTAACCACCTTGGGCGAAATGGCGTCTGGGGTGTCTGCACCTTCCATTCCACCTGTTTGGGAAAGACATGTCTTCAATGCACGTGACCCTCCACGGATTACATGCTCGCACCCAGAGTACGATGAAGTTCCTGACACCAAGGGTACGATGATCCCACTTCATGAAATGGTCCACCGTTCATTTTTCTTTGGACCTTCAGAAATATCTGCTATTAGAAAATTGGTTCCACCTGACCTAAGCCATGGCTCTACTACTTTTGAAATATTAACTGCATTTCTCTGGAAATATCGAACAATTGCAGTCCAGCCAGAGGCAAGTGAAGAAATGCGTTTAATGTGCACTGTCAATGCACGTGGAAAATATAACCTTGTAGAATTACCAGCAGGGTACTATGGTAACAGTTTTGTTGTACCGGCAGCAGTGGCAGCTGCTGGAGAGCTGTCTCGAAATCCACTAGGTTATGCCCTGGAATTGGTAAGAAAGGCCAAGGAAAATGTGACCGAGGAATACATTCGTTCGGTGGCATCTTTGATGGTGATTAGGGGAAGACCCCATATAACGGTGGTAAGGGCCTTCGTGGTATCGGACTTAAGACGTGCAGGGTTCCAAGAGGTTGATTTCGGGTGGGGAAAAGCTGTCTATGCGGGGGCTGCTAGAGGTGGAGGTGGGGCCATCCCTGGAGTGATAAGCTTTTACAACGCATTTACAAATGAGAAAGGAGAAAATGGGACTCTGGTGCTAATTTGCTTGCCGGAGACTGCAATGGAACGATTTGTCAACGAGCTAGACAGAACGTTGAAGGTTGGCTAAGTATCCAAATTTATCATTATCTACTATGTATAATAATTAATTTTCCCTTCGTTCCTCAATAATATTCCTTTCATTATAATCAAGAGGTTGTCGTATTTTAATTTTTACTTGAATTTAAAAAATTATTAATTATTATGTTATGTCAATAGTTTTTATTCATTTTTTATTTATTTTAGAATTGTATTTAGTAAAAGCTTTTGTAAAATAAACTTAAAAAATATATCACTTAAATTTGATTGGACAAATATTTTAAATCATATATGATACATAATTTTTTTTTTAAATAGGGAATATAATTAATTACCAGAGAAATACACTACCATCTATGAAGCTTTATGCAATAATCGAAAGCCATTGCAAAATAACATAAAATCATTGTATTTAACCTAATGCAACGGTTTATCAGCCGCTACATCCTACCAATGTTGCAATAGATTAATGCAATGGTTTCCATATATAATAGCAATGAAACACTTTTCATTGCATAATATCGTTCAATTACAATAGTTATCTTATTACTTTAGACAATGATTTTGATACGCTATAGTATTAGTTTAAGTCAAAATGTATGCAACGGTTCTTATAATATATGCAATGGTTATTGAGATGTTTTACACAAAGGTTTTAATCAACTAATGCAATAGTTTATCTAATATTATGTAGCGATTTATATTAATTGGCGGTGGTTTTCCGTTGTATTATGCGGTAGTTTATTTGTTTTTTCAATGTAATAATTTTTCTATATAAAACTACCTCTTTATATCTATAATGCAAAGGTTTATTATAGTAATGCAACAATTTATAAATTATTAAATACAATAATTTTCAATATTATTGCAATTGATTTTTTTTTCTAATTGCAACATATTTTTAATCAAATGCAATGATTATCATGTTATTTGTAAAAAAAATTTAAAAATAATTTCAAATATTAATTAATTAGAAAAGTAATAATCTAAGCGAGTTTCTTAACATAATTGTAAACATCGGGTAATCTATTACCATAAGAATAATAATCCAAATATCTAAAAAATATTATCAATATTTGAAAAAAATATATTCAAAGTTCCTACTAGACAAATTTAGTAGTTGCCTTCCAAATTCAAGTGGTTCATAACACTAGGCAACCGGTAATTTTAGGAAGAAAGATTTATTAGTAATGAAATACGGTAATTATAATAATTGAACTTGTATTTTTATCAAATAACAAATATAAAAATTAGTAGTACCTAAAAATTATGATTGATGCCCGATGAATGTGAATTCCTTATATAATTCCCTATATTTGGTGCGTTATTATCATCTTCTAGAGATCGAGTAGTTATAGCTAATGTCTTGAACGTCTTAAAATTCACATTTAGGCTTAGGTTCAAACCTTGAAGTCGTGTCGAACCGATAGCATTATTTCTTGATGCAACCGGCTTTCTGCTCTTCTAGCTTTTCTTCCATTTTTGTTATTCTATAATTTCCTATCGCATCTTTTCTTCTACTTGTATTTTAGCAAGGTCCGCCTTGCTTTTCAAATCAGATGGTGTGACACTTTTTCTATATAACATAACACATCTAGGTCGCACCCCCATCACCACGGAAAATGCATTACTAGATTCACCACTTTCACTTGAATGTTGAAACTCCACTTCTCACATTTGAGCTCGTAATGGAATCATAAGTTCCTTAAAAATGCATTCCATAGAGTAGATGATAAAGCAATTAAAATATCCAATAAGATTGTAAAAATAAGGGAATGAAAAATTAAATAAGATGACAACGATTTTAGTAAGAAATTTAACAAGGAGAAGCGGATACCAAACTTCCAAGCGAGTAATTAATCATCTAAATTTTACAAACCATATTAGCAACCAAGCGAGTAGCACACAAACGGACAAGCAAAGTAATGTTTCTTACCAATTTCTTTCTTATCCTAGTGAAACTCCTTTTACTCATTGTGTGCATATTCTTTTACCATTTGTGATTTTCAACATTTATCTTTGTTATCGTCTATATAATAATTTTAATTAATAGCATAGCATAAACTTTCATGTTATAATCAAATGATAGAGCAAGTAGTGATAAAAATTAAAAACTCTTATACCTTGGCATTATCTTAATTCTAATACTTCAGACAATTCTCTAAACGTATCATCTTAAATATGTTTTGGACAATTTAGCATTCTAAGTTTGTCAATTTTATACTTGTAATAGTCATCTTTCTTTAATCGGCATTTGTATAACCTTAAATTATCTCTTATTAGGGCCAAAACCCATTTCTTACCTTCAAATGAAACTATGTATTTTTTTTATATATACATTACAAAATCAGGTTGGCATTAGAAAATTAGGTTATATTAGGCAAAAAAAATTATGCCAATAAAAAGAAAGAAATAGAAAGAGATAAAGCTGAATTGCTTACTAGAACATATTACCATAATGCTTTCTTAGTATGTAACTCATGCCAATTAACATGAGTCAATGGTGTGAGACTCTCATTTTGAGCCAATGTTCCTAAAAAGTTATTGAACTTATTCAAAGTCTTATTATCGAGGCCTATTGGTTGGTTTGCTCATTTAGGAAAATAGGCTTTCTATCTTCAATGGCCCATGTATGTACTTGCTTCATTTTTGTTGCCCTTTTTTTTTTTTAATTAGAGATCCTATACCAAAAATAAAAAAAATTTGTAATACAAGTTATATTCATAGTAATGTCCGTTAAGCGAAACACCTTACTTGAAGGGTCACGATCGAACGTGTCAATACTAAAAATTATATCCTTTAGCTTTCTTAAAATTAAGTTCCTAATTTAATCTTATTTATATTTAAATATGTCAATTTAAAATATGTCATTAATAGTATATAAACATGAGATTTTCTCATTAACATAGCGAAAGCGGTAGTCTAAAATTTCATCATTTATAAAAATATCTCTCACCATAATTAACATTGCTAGATAATCTTGTCCCAATATTCATACTCAAATTCTAAGTAAAATTTTTTAACATTCATAAGTTTTAAAAAATAAATATTTATTTAAAGCATGTCATAATCGTCGGAGACACATAAAGGTAGGCAAATGAGTCACTCGGTCATCGAAACTAGCATCAACATCCTCGGCATTTGCATCATTACCTACACCATAGAACGGACGTGAGATAAAAATATCCTAATAAGTGTAATATGCATGATTTTATATTAAAACGTTTTGTATATGAATGTCTTCAAAAAAAATCTCCTCATTTGGGCTCGCTAAAAGACACTAACACCGGTTAACGTGGTCTAACCTCAATAAAAGCATGCATAAAAATATTAATCTTAACATTTAATAGTCAAACCTCAATCTTTAAACCTCAATGTTTATGCCTTGATAGTCAACCTCAACCTTTAAATCTCAATGTGCATTAAAAAAATGACCTCATTCGTTTACTTAAAACATTTTCTTTCAATCAACATGTAAAACATATGCATGCATTTGAATGGACTTTAAAACCATCACATCAAATCAATCACATAAAAACATATATAAAAACATATAGCATTTACATCCATGGTGTAAGTGAGTTACACTTACTTGATTCACTTAAGACTACCGTTTATCGTAACTTTTCTCTAAAAATCGGTATCTCAACTTTATTCAATACCTTAAACATACACACTATATAACATAAGAAATTAAATTTTATTATTTTATCTCTAATCATTTAATTTTATTAATTCCTATTCTTTTTTTGAAATTTCTTTTAAATTAAAAAGCATGATTAAATCATCAACTCTACTCTAATTTATTCAATTCTCTTTTAGTTTTATTCATATAATCTAATGTTATTAAATTTTAACTTAACCTTTTCAATTCTTATTTAAATGCACTTAACCATCTAAAAATGTAAGATTTTAATACTACAATATAATTTTTATATAATCAAACCTAATTCATGAAATTTCTATCATATAAAAAATAGTTGAATTAAATATTTTTCTTATCTTGAATATTTAATCACCAAGACTTGAATCTTCTTTCAAATACCTTTGACTTCACTTTTTACTCAATTATATTATCTCTCTCTGAAGTATAAGCTTATGAAATGGTCTTCCTAAACGAGGAGAATGACACTCTATATATAGGCATAGGTAGTCAAAACATTTAAGAATTTTAAGTGTATGAATTAAAAAAAATAAAAGACCACTAACTCGTCATGACCACGGGAGTGGACCATGATCGGCTCGAGGACCGAGGGCATCTCGAGGCCCATCTCGACCTAAGTAAGCCTTGGATACATATACTAATCTAATATCATTTTCATCCACTTCATTTCATAATAATCTAACCTAATATCCATCACATTATATACTTCAACACAAGTCATAATTTTAATGACATCATTATATTTCTTAATCCATATCCATAATTAATTTCAACTATAATGTTATCCTTGCATTTTTTCAAATCAACATTCATAATTAATCTCTAACACAACACCCACGACTATAATCTGCAGAGTATCTAAGATTACAATTTAAAACAAACATAGGTTCTAAGGAAACATAATTAAGGTAATTCACACGATCAAAATGCCGACTTCATGAAAAGTAACCAAAAAGAAGTAATGAACAACCTCTCAATATCCTATAAGACTGAAATAATGAGGGGAGAGCAATCAACAACTTAATGAGTAGACATTATACAACATATTAAGCGAAAGGAAATGGACTAAGAACGATGCTCTCAAATGCTTGTAAAAATGAAATGCTAATTTTCCAATACAATGCACATTATAAAACCAAATTGTATAACACAAACTTAAATGGTTCAAAATCATTTCTTATCAAATTATTGAATCATTCATATGTACATATATCGTAGTCATACAAAATCTCATATATAGGTTTTTATACACCCGTGGGGTAATAATGCATCATTGGGTGCGAACACTCAAAGGTCACGCTCCCTATGACTAGGTTTCTATATATTAACCGACATACGGGTTGGCACTCTACCTCTCATACTAACTGGAGCCTCGTATCATTGAGCTCAAAGGCTACCCCGATAGCTAAGTTCCATCGGATCTTAAAAACATTTTTTTAAAACCAAACATATTTATATATTTTTCAAAATGATATTTTAAATACCATGCATGCATTTTGAGAAATTATACGGGTACTCAAAATAATGGATATAACACATTCAAGTTCAATTCTAAAAGCACATATCAAAACCATTAACACATTTGTTTAACTTATTGAAATCTCTTTTTCCATTCACATCAAATCAGTTTGATATGAAAACATGTCAAATATTATGAAGTTCGTTCCTATTTAAGTTCTATCGGAATCCTTCTAAAACATTCTTAAACAATGATGCATGATGAACATAATCAATAAATTTAAAAAACGAGTGTGCTATATAATATCCACTCACGAGTATAAATGGATAAGCGAGCGAAATCAAGGTGGTTATGAAGGAGTCACCTGCTTCGAAGAATCTAATAATATATAAAAATGGACAATCATCAATATCATATAACAAAGAATAATTCAAAATAATTAAATTATTATAGAATTAGAAATACAAGATTACTTATCAAAATATAATTAGACTAATACTATAGTCTCTCTATTAATTTCAATAATCATTTAATTATATCTCATTACCAATCCTTAATTCAATTCTATGATAAACCTCTAATTCAAATCCTTAATCAATTAACCTTTAATGAAATAATCAATTTCATCTTAATTCAACCGATACTCATGCCATTAACCTTTAATTACATTTACATAGCTTAATTCCTTATTTTTCCTAAATTTTTGAATTTATCACTATTCATTATCTTTAACCCTTTAATTTCTCAAATTCACTCAATTTTATTTCAAATTAACTTCCTAATTCTCTTACGCAATATAATTAAACATCATTCAAGTTATTACAATTACCTAGAATCACTTTTCCCTAAATGGGTCTCAAAGCCCTAACCTTATTCTAATCAATTCTCAAAGCAATTCACAATCCCAAGCAATTCCAATTTAATGTCATCATTAACCACTTATAAGCATCAAAATTCAAAGCTTAATTGATCATAATTCTTACCTTTACAATATGCTCTTTAAATCCAAAATTCTTTTTAGTTCTCCAACCTTACCAAGCTTAAAGCTAGCTAAACTCTACTTGGATCCTCTTACTTATGGCCTTCTTAAGCTAATTGGATGATGGATTGGCTTAGGAATGAAAGAGAAAGTTAGGAGAAGTTTTGGGAGAGAAATGGCATGAGAAAGGGAAAATTCTAGAAATAAGGGCAATTACTACTCCTATTTATACTAGCTTAAAATTCTCTCTCTGTTTTTTTTTTTTTTTGTTATTACATTCTCCCCTTTAAGAAAATTCATACTTAAATTTTGAGTCTACTCGAACCTTAGTAGATGAACAAATGAGGATACTTCCTCTTCATTTCCTCCTTAGCCTCCCAGTGGCTTCTTCAATCGAATGGTTCCTCAAAATGAACTTGATAGATACAATCTCCTTATTTCATAATTTCTTAATTTGACAATCTAATACCGTAATCGATTGTTCCTCATATGATAAATATGGACTTAATTCCACTATTTGTGATTCTAAGACATGAGATGAGTCGGGTATATATTTTCTTAACATGAAAATATGGAACACTTGGATGTACACTTGAGAATTGTGATGGCAACGCCAATTTATAAGCCACTCGCTCTAATTTGATTAATAATTTTAAATGGTTCGATATACCTTGAACTCAACTTCCCTTTCTTATCAAACTTCATTACTCATTTCATCGAAGAAACTCTAAGAAACACAAAATCACTAATTTGGAATTCTACATATCTCCTTTTAGAGTTCTATGTGCGATCCTAAGGCATTCTTGAATCAACTTTACCTTTTTAGTAGTGAGCTAAATCAACTTTAGCCCTAAAGTTCCTTTTATTTGGCTTCGCTCAACATATTAGTGATCTACACTTTCGACCATATAATGCTTCATACGGTGTTATACCGATACTAGAGTGATAATTGTTCTTGTACGAGAACTCAATCAATGGTAAGTGATGATCCTAACTACCTCCTAGATCCATCACACATGCCCTAAGTATATTCTCTAAGGTTTGAATTATCCTTTTTGACTGATCGTCTATTTGAGGATAAAATATTATACTAAAGTCTAGTCTTGTATCAAGTATCTCTCGTAACTTCCTCTAGAATTCGGATATAAATTGAGTATCTCAATATGAAATGATGGAGACTAGAATATCATGTAAGGATACTATCCGATCAATGTATAATTAGGTATATTGAGCATATCCATAGGTAGTCTTTATAAATAGGAAATGGGTGGACTTAGTCAATCTATCCACGATCATCAAAATCGAATCATACCCTCATTGAGTTCAAGGCAAGCTCGTTACAAAGTCTATTGTCACTCTTTTTCATTTCCACTTCAATAGTGGTAATTCTTGCAACATCCCCGTGGGTCTTTGGTGTTCATACTTACTTGCCGACATGTCAAGCATCGTGAAACAAACTCCATGATATCTTTCTTCATTCCAATCCATCAATAATTCTTACGGAGATCCTTATACATCTTAACGGAACCGGGATGTACAAAAGAAGCCATACTATGAGCCTCTATCAAAAGTTGTTCTCTTAGCTCCAGATTCTTTGGCATACATAACCTTCGATGAAACCATAGAATGCCTCTATTATTAACTCTAAAACTTAGACTTTTTCCTTTTTACATCTTAGTGTAAATCTCTTGAATCTCCTTATTGTTTATTTGGGCTTTTTTGATCCGATCTACCAAAATTGACCTAATTTCCATATGGGTTAAATGAGCACCTAATTTATTAACTCCAAACACCACACTGGAATCTTGTAATCTATTCATTTTTTATGCCAACGACCACTTCTCTTGTGATAAATGAGCTAGAATTTTGAATGACTTCCTACTCAAGACATCAAATACCATATTAGCCTTACCTAAATGGTACAAAATGGTACAATCATAGTCTTTCGGTAATTCCATCCATCTTCTCTCGCCTCAAATTTAGATCCTTTTGATCAAATATGTACCTCAAACTCTTATGATCTGTATAGATTTTATAAGTTTTTTCATACAAATAATGTCTCTAAATCTTTAAGACAAACACGATCGCTACTAATTTTAAGTCATATGTAAGGTAGTTATGCTCATGTTTCTTCAACTATCTTGAAGCATAAGCTTCTATCCTACCATACTACATCAATACACATCCTAATCTCACTTTTAAAGCATCGTAAAACACTAAAAATCCATCACTACCCGAAAGTATAGTAAGGATCTGGTGATGTGGTCAAACATATCTTCGACTTTTAGAAGCTCTCTTCATGTTTACATAACCACTCGAAACCTCATATTCTTCTAACTCTACTCGGTTAAAGCATTATAATCCTTGAAAAGTTTTACATAAACCTCTAGTAATACCCAAACGGACCCAAAAAGCTTTGAATTTACGTTATCGAAGTAGGTCTCGACCAACAACTTTCTGCTTCTACTTTCTTCGAATGAACCATAATTCTTTCTAGGGACACAATGTGTCTTAGGAATGCTATATTCTCTAACTAGAATTCACACTTTGAAAAATTGACAAGTAACCTTCGATCCTTTAATGTCTACAACACTCTCCTCGGATGATTCTCATACTCCTTTTCATTCTTTGAATACACCAAAATATCATCGATAAATAAAATTATAAACTTATTAGGAAAACATCAAAACACCAAATTTATCAAATCCATAAAAGTTATCGAGGCATTGGTAAGGCTAAATGACATTACCAAAAATTCATAATCGTCATATCGTGTCTTGAAGGTAGTTTTAGGAATGTCCTCCCTCTTAATCCTTAACCGATGGTTTTTGGACCTCAAATCAATCTTCGAGGAGTATCTTGCACCTTAACTTATCAAACAAATTGTCTATCCTTGGCAACGAATATTTATTCTTCATCGTGTAACGGTAGCTAATACATGACCTCAAACTCTCATCCTTCTTCACGACAAACAAAACCAGAGCACCCATACGAAATGTCAATCCGATAAACCCCTTATCTAACAAGTCTTGAAGCTGAACTTTTAATTCCTTCAATTCGGTTGGTGTCATTAGATAGAGAGGTATAGAGATAGGTTCGATGTTCGAAAACAATTCAATACCGAACTTTATTTCTCTATCCGAAGGTAAACCGGGTATTTCATCTAAAAATACATCAAAAAATTTCCTAACGACTAGGACTTGGTCTAAAATGAGCATCTTATCATCAATCTCCTTCACATAAGCCAAATAGGCTAAACACCCTTTTTTATCATCTTATTTGCCTTAATGGCAAACATTAGGTTAGAAGGAGCTACACTCTGCACCGTCTAAAAAAATCCTTCTTTTTCTAAATCTTTAAAATATACTATCTTATTGTAGCACTTTAGCGAATCATGATAATTTGCTAACCGATCCATCTTTAAAATCATATCTAAATCATTAATCTCTTATAATATCAAATTCGTAATTAAATTTCTACCCATTAGCCATATATCATAGTTCCTAAGCACTAAATCGGCTATCATGCTTTCTCTCATTGGTGTTGACACCATCAAAGACTTACATCAAATCTCTTAGCAAAATATGAAAACACCAATGAATGGATTATCCTCAAATCAAATAATATCCTTGCATCATATGAAAAGACTTAGAGAATACCCGATACCATAACATTAGATGCATAAGCATTATGTTGGATGATGATAAAAACTCAAGCCTAGCCATCACTAATACTTTTCTAACCTAGAAATCCCGAATCTCCATGACCTCTACCGAACTTGTCCATGATGTTGTTGTGCTCTACCACCAAAACCTCGATTAGGCCGGCCACCAAATCTACCATCATACTAACTTAGGGACAGAGTTAGCCATAAGAGGAGCCTATATCCCTCCCAAAGTAGTGGCTTATGCCATCTTGTATCTAGGGTAGCCTTTATCAAATGACCTTATTGATGGTAAAAAAAAAAAAAACACATGCTTCTATCCCCCTAACACATATACCTAGATGGGTCTTACCACACACCTAACGGAATGAGTATCCTCTTCTAGAACCTTGATAGATTAAGTGAGATGATCCTTAACTCATGCTCATTCATGATCCACCATGACTACTTTGTCCTGAATATCTTCTTTAAGGGCTAAAATAGCTCTGTATACTCACATTTCAGCTCAACCCAATACTATGCCTTTATGCCCACTAGATGATGAGGCATCACTCTTGGCCTTTTTCTTTTGCTTTTTAGTTGCTCTATTTTCCATTCTCCTCATTTTGAGCTTGGAGACACAATCAACGACTTTAGAATAATTTTAAAACCTTTAGAAAAATACCACTATAAAAAATAGATCTACTAACCCATTCATAAATCGTTTCACCTTTTTTACTTTAGTCGTTATTATTTTCGAGGCATATCGATTTAGTTTGGCAAACCTTATCTCATACTCTATCATTGTCATATCAAAAGTTTATACTAACCTTTCAAATTCTTTGGCTCTTTCTTCCCCGATACTTTCGGAAATTGCTCCTTCGAAAGCTTTTTTAAAATGTCTCTAAGACCAATCATGTTTTCTGTCTCATTTACACCATTCACTAGCACTTTCTTCGAGCATGAATGCTACCGGTTCAACCTTTCTCTTCTTAGCACATTGAAGCTTTACCAGCCTCTTCTCTATCTCATCAATGAAATGCATCGAGTCCTCATCATCCTTATTGCCTAAATAAGTTGGTAGCTTCAACTTTAAGAACTCTTCCATATAAGGGTCAAACCTCACTAATCCATTCAAGTGTTGATCTGCGAAGTACCTACTCCACCCAAACCTTGATTGACGGACACTAACCCTACCATAGCCTAAAAATTTTACTTGAATTCCCTTAGTTATCGTCTCTATAGAGTGTTCGATAGCACAAAACCCAGCCATGACTTGTGCAAGAAAATGACACGCTCGTGTATGTTATAACCATAAGAGAGACACAAGCAAAAAGGATCAAACATGGATTTGTTTAAAAATTAACATGTTGATGCGTGTATTGGCAAAAAAAGGGGACACGGGCGAAAGGATCAACACGATTTGCTTTGAAAAATCAACATGCTCATGCATGAATTTAACAAAATGAGAGGTACGAGCAAAAGGATTAAACATAATTTGTGCAACAAATTAGGCATGTCCGTGTCTAAAAAATAAGATTACAATCCAAGAAAGAAAAAAAAGCCATACGAGCAAAAGATATCGACAATGCTTGAAGGAAAAAGTGACAAGGCCATGTGTCATTATAAAATTTGTTCAAAAAAGAAAGTAATACCACATGAGCGAGTGGTTAAGAGACACGATTTATGGAAAAAATTGACACTATCGTGTGTCAAATTAAGCAAGCTATGTGAGGGATTTTTATGTAATAAAACCCTACTTCTTGCACATAATTCAAAACTATAAACATGGAAACCAAGACGCATACTAAGGGATTGATCCATGTGATTCAAGGTAAAAACATGAATTAGAATAAAACTTATACTCGCAGTTATTCTAGACTCTAAAGCTTAAGCACTAAAACCAACACTTGTCCCGACCCCAAGAATGGGCCATGACCAATACGAGGACCAAGGGAACTATTAAGCCCGCCTCGACCCAAGCAAGCCTCGGATACTTATAATAATCCAATATTATTTTCATCCACTTTATTTCATAATAATCTAACCTAATATTTTTCACATTATATACTTTAACATAAGTTATAATTTTAATAACATCATTACATTTCTCAATCCATATCTATGATTAATTTCTAAATACAATGTCGTTCTTGCATTTCTCCTAATCAACATTCATAATTAATCTCTAATACAACACCTACAGATCATAATCGTAGAGCATCTAAGATTATAATTTAAAACAAACATAGGTTTTAAGGAATTATAATTAAGATAAGTCACACGATCAAAGTGCCGAATTTATGAAAAGCAACCAAAATGAAACAATGAGCAATGAGCAATATCCTACAAGATTAAAATAACGAGGATGAGCAATCAATAACCCAATGAGTAGACATTATACAACATACTAAGGGACGGGAAATGGACTTAGAATGATGCTCTCAAATCCATATCAAAATGCAATGTTAATTTTCCAATACAATGCACATTATAAAATCGAATCGTATAAGATAAACTTAAATAGTTCATAATCATTTCTTATCAAATCATTGAATCATTCATGCGTACATATATTATAATCATAAGAAATCTCATATATAGGTTTTTATACACCCTTAGGATAATAACATATCATTGGGTGCGAACATCCAAAGGTCATGCTCTCCGTGATTAAGTTTTTGTATGTTAACCGATGCACGGAATAAGTCGTACTATGAGCCTTTATCAAAATCTATTCTCTTACTTTTGGATTCTTCAACACACGTAACCTTTGATGAAACCATAGAGTGCCTCCGTTATTCACTCTTAAAACTGGACTTTCCCCTTTTACATCTTAGTGAAAATCTCTTGGATCTCCTTATCATCAACTTGAGCCTTTCGGATCTAATCCACCAAAATTGGCCTAATCTCCATATGGGCCAAAAGATTATCCGACTCGTTAACTTTGAACACCACTCCGAATCTCGTAATCTATCCGCTTCGATGCCAATGATTGTTTCTCCTTTAATATATGAGCTAAACCTCTAGATGATTTTCTACTCAAGGCATCGGCTACCACTTTAGCTTTACCTAGGTGGTACAAAATAGTATAATCATAGTCCTTTGGTAATTCTATCCATCTCTTTTCCCTCAAATTCAAATTCTTTTGATCAAATATATACTTCAAACTCTTATGATCTATATAGATTTCATAAGTTTCTTCATACGGATAATGTCTATAAATTTTTAAGGTAAAAACCATCGTTGCCAAATCCAAGTCATGTGCAAGGTAGTTTTGTTTATGTTTTTTCAACCACCTTGAAGCATGAGCTACCACTTTATCATATCGCATCAATACATATCCTAACCCCACTTTTGAGGTATCACAAAACTCTAAAAATCCATCACTACTTCAAAGTTAAGATAAAGATTGGTGCGGTGGTCAAACACATTTTCAGCTTCGAAAACTCTCTTCACACTTATCGAACCACCGAAACCTCACATTCTTCGAGTCAACTTAGTCAAAAGTGTTATAATCCTTGAAAAGTCTTACATAAACCTTTGGTAATACCCGACCGGACCCAAAAAGCTTCAAATCTCCATCACCAAAGCAGGTTTCGACAATTGCCTTACTACTTTTACCTTTTTTGGATGAACCATAATTCCTTCTGGGACATAACATGTCCTAAGAATGCCACATTTTCTAGCCAAAATTCACATTCTAAAAATTTAGCATACAACCTTCGATCTCTTAATATCCGCAATACTCACCTCGGATGATTCTCAAGATCCCTCTCATTCTTAGAATACACCAAAATATCATCAATAAATACAATTACAAACTTATCAAGGAAGCATCGAAACACTCTATTCATTAAATCTATAGAAGCTACCGAGCATTGGTAAGGTCAAATGACATCACTAGAAATTCATAATGGTCATATCGTATTCGAAGGCAATTTTATGAATGTCCTCTTTTTTAATCCTCAATCGATTATATCTAGACCTCAAATCAATCTTCGAGAAGTACCTTGCACCTTGCAACTAATCAAATAAATCTTCTATCCTTAACAACGAATACCTATTCTTCACCATTACTTTATTCAATTGACAACGATCAATGCATAAACTCAAACTTCCATCCTTTTTCCCGATAAATAAAACTCGAAGCACCCATGAAGAAATGCTCGATCAAATAAATCCCTTATCCAATAAGTCTTAGAGTTGAACCTTTAACTCCTTCAATTCGGATGGTACCATCCGATAGGGAGGTATAAAGATAGGTTCGGTATCCGAAAGCAATTTAATATCAAACTTTATTTCGCTATCCGAAGGTAATCTAGGCAATTCATCCGGAAATACATCAAGATACTCCCTAACGATTGGAACTTGATCCAAGCTAACATATTATTATCAATCTCCTTCATATATGCCAAATAGGCTATACATCCTTTTCTCATCGACTTAGTCGCCTTAATGGTAGACACTTAGGTTAGAAGAAGCCACACTTCGTTCTCCTTAAAAAGAAAATCCTTTTTCTCCTAAATCTCTAAAATATACTATCTTATTATTATAGTCTAATGAAGCATGGTGATTAGCTAACCAATCCATTCCTAAGATCATATCAAAGCCATTCACCTCTAATAAAATTAAATCCATAATTAAATTCCTATCCATTACCCATATATTATAATTTTTAAACACTAAATCAGCTATCATCCTTCTCCCTCCTTGGTATTGGCACCATCAAAGAATGCTCTACCATATATGATCTTATATCAAACCTCTTAGCAAAGTATGGGAACACGGATGAATGGGTTACCCCCCGAGTCAAACAATACCCTTACATCAAATTAAAAGACTTGAAGGATACCCGACACAACGACACCGGATGCTTGAGCATCTTGTTAGATGATGGTAAAAACCCGAGCTTAGCCACCGTCGGTACTTATCCGACCATGACCACCCGAGCTTTCATGACCCCTATCCAACTTGTCCTCAACATAGTTATCCTTTACCACTAAATGCTCGACTAGACTAGCCACCAAATCTACCACCATACCGACTTGAGAATGGGTTGGCCATAAGAGGAGCCTATACTCCTCATAAAGTAGCGACTGTTTTATCTTGTATTTAGGACAATCTCGGATCGGATGATCATGTTGATGGCAAAAGACTTGTCCTCCTCGAGCATATACCGGGATGGGTCTTGCCATACACTTGATCGAGTATCCTCTTCTAAAACCTTGATGAACTAAGTGAGATAATCCTTGACTCATACTCATTCGGGATCTACTATGGCTACTCTATATAGAATATCTCCTTTGAGGGCTATAGTAACTCCGTATACTCACATCCTACCTAGATCCACTACTACGGCCTTTTTCCCTCTAGATGAAGAGGCATCACTCTTGGCCTTCTTCTTTTACCTCTTATTTTTCCTACTCTCTATCCTCTTCATCTCAAGCTTACGAAATAATTAATAACTTTTGAATAGCTTTGAAACCTTCGAGAAAACACCATTATGAAAAATGGATCTACTAGCCCATTCATAAATGTCTTCACCCTTTTTGCTTCGATCGGTATTATTTTTGGAGCATATCGACTTAGCTTGGCAAACATCCTCTCATACTCCGTCTCATATCGAAAGTGTGCACTAGTCTTTCAAATTCTTTAACCCTTTCTTCTCTAATACTTTCGATAGTTGCTCTTATAGGAAAGATTTATTAAAGCTGTCTCCAAGAGCAATCATGTCTCCCGTCCTATTTACACCATTCATCGGCACTACCCTCAAATATGAATGCTATCAGTTTAATTTTTTTTCTCTAGGTATCGAAGCACTACCAATCTTTTTTTTTATCTCATCAATGAAGTGCATTGGGTCCTCATTATCTCTATCGCTCGAATAAATTGGTGGCTTTAACTTTAAGAACTCTGTCATATATGGGTCAAATCCCACTAATCTTGATTGGGTGCCTACGTTGCAGTAATCGCTTCACCCAATCTTTGATTGGTAGACATCAATCTCGTCATAGTCTAAAAAGTTTATTGAATTCCTTCGAGTCATTATCTCCACGAGTTTGCTATATAGCACGAAACCCAACCATGACCTTAGCGAGCATCATCATGACTGGGTCTTCTTCCTCTCTAAAGCTAGTTCTACTAGGCAAACATGAAGGTTTGGATGATGCCTCGGCCTCGACACTTCCTCTATGATCACTCGATCTAGTCCTCACCATAGTATCCTATACGAAACAAAACCCAAGTTTAATATATTAAAAAAAGGCAATCAATTCGTACAAAAGCCATATAATCTTTATCTCTTTTTTTATTAGGCTTGCTTATGCTTAAATGGGACAATGATCTTGGGTTTGCAAGAAAGAATTTAACAAATCAAAATGAGTAAACCCAAACCAAAACACGTACAAATCCAATAATACAAGGAACAAAATGAAAAAATATAAAAAATCAAGTTAAAAGAAGAAACAAATGAGCAAAAAGGGAGACATATGGTTTGAAGAACAAATCAAAACGCTCGTGCGTGATTTAGCTCAATAAGTCACACGAGCGAAAGGATTAGACATGATTTATTTTGAAAATCACACGTTTATGTATGAGTTGCCAAAAAGAAGAGACACGAGCAAAATTGATCCACATGGTTTATTTTGAAAGTTACACGCCCGTGTAAGTACTTAACAAATTGAGGGACATGGGTAGAAAGAAACTCACATAATTTTCTTTGAAATTCACACGCCCTTGTATGATATTGCAAAGAAAAATTTCATTCAAAAATACAAAGAGGCACATGTTAGATTGCATGTCACATAGTTTGAGAAGGATTCCACAAAACTTGGAATGGATTTCACACGACCAGAATCCTTTATACGTGATTTGTATGGCTTGAAGCATTTCAATTCATATACTTCATTTCTCTTTCTTATATATATGTGTGTGTGTGTGTGTGTGTGTAAACCTTCCATTTTTAGTAAATGGATATACTTCTATGTACGTACACTTAATACAAGCTTATCATTACGTATGGCTACATACATATATTTTTAACGAAAAATGGGAACACGACGAGTGGGGTTGCTCATGACTTGGAAGGAAACTTACCACGCTCATGTTCCATACAAAACCTAATTTTCACGTACGTTTCTTCCTTAGACATTTCTATTCCTTATAACTTATCAAGCGAACCTAAACTAATGCGTACAAGCACCGATTGATCCATGTGATTCAAGGTAAAAATATGGATTAGAATAGAACTTATGCTCCGTATTTAACTTAGACTCTATAACCTATGTTTTGATACCAACACTTGTCACGACCCCGAGAGTGGGCCATGTTGACACTAGGACCGAGAGGATCGTGAGGCCCATCTCGATCCAAGTAAGAATCGGATGCAAATCTAAACCTCTATTCATGATCGAACTTATACTATAGTCCTCGATGCAATCTTAGTCAAATCATCATCCCAATCAAATATTATCTCGATTTGCATTATCATAACTTAGTAATCAATTCTTTAACCTTAATACAATTCATAACTTCATACCGTTCTCATTTTAATAATGAAGATCAATATTCATTATCAAATCTTAATACACTACCCATAGCTATAATCGTAGAGCATCTAACATACAATAAAATAAAAGAAGCATAAGTTCTAAGGAATTACAAGGAAATAAGTCACACAATCAAGGCGTCGACTTCAAATCAATAGCCAAGAGGAAGAAAATGAATGATCTTTCAATATCCTATAAGATTGAAATAATGAAGGGTGAGCAAATCACAACTCAATGAGTAGACGTTATATAATATACTAAGGAAGGAAAAAGGACTACAAATGATGTTCTCAAATCCATGTCAAAATACAATGCTTAATTCTCAAATAATATGCATATCGAAAATACAATTTGTATCATAAATCCAAATGGTTCAAAACCATTTTATATCAATTCATCAATCATTTGTTTATATATATATATATATATATATATATATATATATATATATATATATATATATATGAAAAACACATTTATATAAGTTTTTATACATTCGTAGGGCAATAACATATCATTGGATGCGAACACCCCAAATCACACCCCTTGTGACTAGATTTTTGCATGTTGGCCGATATATGATTTAACACTACACCTCTCCCGCTAGATGGAGCCTCGTATCATTGAGCTTAAAGGCTACTCTATTGGTAGCTAGGTTCCCCATGATCTCGAAAACATTTTTTAAAAAACCAAATACACTTATATATTTTTAAATTGATATTTCAAACACCATGCATGCATTTTCATAAAATACACACATACTTAAAATAACAAACATAACGTATACATGTTCAAATTCGAAAACACATACCAAACCATTCAATTCACGTGAAATCATTTGAATACGAATCATTTCAAATATTCACGATGTCCGTTTCCATCTAGGTTCTAAGGGAATGCTTCTAAAAAATTAATAAACTAATGATGCATAAATAAACATTATCAAGAAATATAGAACACACTACACTACATAATATCCACTCATATTACAATTTGAAAAACCAAAACGAATCAAGGTTATGATGGAGTCACCCGCTCTAAAGAATCTAGCATCACAAATCGTACCTCAAGGAATAATTCAAAATGATGAAAGCAAGCATATAAGATTATCGAATAAAATGGAATTGATTGAAAAGACTAGATCCGATAACCTAATTAGATTCTATGATCCCTTAATTGATTCTAAATAATCTTTTACCAATCTTCAATCCATCCTTAAACAATCAACTAATTCTCAATTCAATTAAATGACCAATTATGTTCTAATTTATCAAATAATCATTCCATTCATCTTTAATTACATTTTTATAACTTAATTCTTCATTTTTTTCAATTTTCGAATTTGTCACTATTCATCATCTTCAACCTCTCGGTTTCTCAAATTCATTTAATTTTACTTCAAATTAACTCCCTAATTTACTTGCCTAAGATAATTAAACATCAATTAAACACTTAGGATCACTTAAATCAAGTTTTTCCCTAAATGGGTCTCAAGAACCTTGACCTCAATCTAAACAATTTCTCAAGCAAATCATTAACCCAAAGCAATCTCAATTCAATATCATCATTAACTACTTACAAACATCATAATTCAAAGTTTAATGGATCAAAATCTTTATCTTTACACTAAGCTCCTCAAATCTAATTTCTTCTTATCTTTCTCCAAGTTTTCAAAACTCCAAGCTAACTATAATCCACTCAAGCCAACTAATTTATGTTTTCCCTAAGCTAATTTAACATGAATTAGCTTAGGAATTGAGGTGAAAATGGAGAAGGATTTTGGGAGAGAAAAACATGAGAGAGGGAGAGGAGAAGGAAGGGAAAATCTGGAAAATAGGAGCAATTATACCCGTCCAGTGTTTTTTGTTAAAAAAAAAAAAAAATTCGTGTTATTACAAATACTTACTTTTTTCGGTCAATCAATTTAATCTTCTCAGCCTGGACTTCGAACCTTACGAAGAGGGAAGAAATATTGTACTGATCATAAGTTAATTAGGACGAGTTTCTGCACAAAGAAAAGGACATAACAATTCAAGAATTCTAATTAATATATTGGTGATCATTAGTGGCATCTAAAACACTTTAATTGATTAAAAATTATGTGTATTTTGATATTGGTTTAATCTAAAAAAATAATAGATTTAATCTCAATTAATTCAAAAATTATTAAAAAATACTCTAATATATATATATATATATATATATATATATATATATATATATATATATATATATATATATATAAACTACGATTATGCAATATTTACTTAGTTCGCATGCAAGAGAGTTAAAATGGGAAGAGTATACTGAGGATGGGGCGGAAACCATGCATGTATTTCTCTTACTCTATTAATTAATCAGTGGTTTTCTTTCATCTTCAATGTAAATGAAAAATAGTTTAATTTATCTCTATATTTTAGGTCATTTTCTAATCTATCTATAGAGTAGATATTTTTATTCAATTTGGCAAAAACACCCTCACTTGATAAACTCAAACCTCTATCTAATTTATTATATATAAAAAATTGGTTATGCTATATTTTTTCATTTTTATATATATATTAAATTGGGTTTGATTTTCTCACGTCAAGATATTTTAATCATTTTAGAAGAGAATATCTAATATAAAAATAGATTGAAAAATAATCTTATATTTTTTTAAAAAATAAGAACAATTAGATTTGTAAATATAGATTGAAAACCGATCATAATATATATGAATAAATTTAGCTAATTCTCTTTATTATTTGTTAGAAAAATTGGGAGGGAGTCATCACCAGCCATTACATTTATTTGGGGTAGCTGGACATTTAGTTTTGAGGAAAATTTTATTTTTTTAATTAAAAAAAAAGCAATTTATGTCGAAATGGTTTTACCAAGTCAGGGTTTCCAAAAGTATTATAAGTTTTGTAAAATGAATTAAATAGTTTATATAGTTTTGAAAACTAATTGATTAGTTTCTTTATCAGTATTGACCTTGTTAATTTAATAGTATCTTGTTTTGAAAAAATATATCTTTTTTTACATCAATTTTTTCATATTATTCTTTTGTTTTTCTATTTTTTTAAACGAAAAACTAAAGCCCAAAATGCAAGCCTTGATTGCCGGACCCAAAAAGAGTGAGGAAAACACACTCCATAGCCATTCGATTCTCTTTCCCGAAAAAGAAAAACGAAATTCTGAAAATGGCAAAGACCCTCATGTCGTCGCGCCCGTACTCTCTCCTTCGCCAAGCTCTTCCTTCATCTCTTCTCCAACTCCCCAAACGACACTTCGTTTCACCCTCCGCAGTTTTGTTAAACAAGACAGAAACAAACTTGCTCTTCTCTTGCAAGAGCACTACGGCTGCTAATAACAGAACCAAACTCCACATTGTTAAATTAGGGTTTGGTGCAGCCGGTAATCGCCGATTCAATACCAGAGCTACTCATATTAATGACGCTGGCTCCATCGACTCTCCTCTTATGCAGTCCATGGAGAAAAAGGTGGTAATTTGATGCAAAATTAATTAATTATTAATTATTTCGTTGATGATTGCAATTGTGTGAAAATATTATTTGTTTTTGCAACAGATTAAGGAAGAACTAAATGCGGAATCAGTGACTGTAAAGGATGCATACGGTGATGGTCGACATGTCAGGTATGCTTAGACTGCGCCTGCTGTCTCACCTGTTGCGTTGATTTCGTTATCGAATTGTGTGGCCATGCTTTCGGTCATGGATGTTTTCTTTAAATTGCTCAAGAATCAGCCCACTTTGTATGGTTGAGCTACTATAGGATTAAGAGAAGTTTTATATAATGTCTTATGCTGAATATTAGTTATAATTAACATTTAGTTTAGCATAATTATATTGAACGCTCGAACATTGGCTAGCCCTCTTGTTTGATGGATTACAATAACATCTTTGGCAAATTCCTTTTTTCGACAAGATAAATTACTTCAACACCCAAGGGATTATTTCTGTTCCTGTGGTTTAGCTGGGCCAAAGAATCACAATCAACCTCAATTCCGGTATTGCAATGACTGTCATGTGAACAATTGTGTTTTCCTTGTTTTTCATAATCCTGAAAAACAACTTAAGACTAAATTTAGTTAAAATGACTTTAAGTTAGAAGTATGTTTGGTAAGGTGACTCAAAGCAACTTTTTCGAAGAAGGAATGTTGTGTAAATTAAAAGTTCAAAAATTTGACTCGATTTTGTAACAAACTTTTGATTTAATTTAAAAGGTTATTTATAACAAAACATTGAGTCAAAAGTTAAAAAACAACTTAAATCAATTTGCAAAAGTCATACCAAACATAACTTTAATCTCTTTTCCTCTAAGGAATCAATTAATAGAGCTGCTGGCTACTTTCACTTTGATCTGTTAGTAGCATTAGAGTGTTGAAGTTGTCGGCATTGCATGTAGACCATGTTAAGCCTTTAAAAAAAAAATCATAGCTTATGTATGACCCAATGACTGCACTCACCTTTTTTTTTTTTTTTTTTTTGTGAAATCATTGAAATAATTTTTTTTTCCCATGAAAAAAGGATAGTTGAAATCAATTGAATGATATTTAGTTTTCTTCCTTGCCAATCGCCTTTTTACCATTCAAAGAACATTAGAATTTGCCAAGAGACCCTAAAAAAACAAAAGTCGATTTCATTGAGTTTTTGAATATCATTACTGGTTAGTGTAGGAGTGAGTGATGGTTTGGGTATGGCCCTTTGCAAGTTGTGTAAGCAGAGACAAAAGAGCAATGGGAAAATGCTTGTAAACTCATACTGAGAGAAAATGATTTTTGATGTGTCAAGAAATTAGGAAAATGTTGGAGAGAACAGAAAGAAAGAAAGCAAGAGATACATCCCAAAAGCCCAAGTTCTGGTAATATGATATTGATATACTTACAGGCAGCAAAGTCTAGAGTGCAGAGGGGCTGGTTGGATGTATTTTAGAACATGATTGATGCTAGTGATGGTTTGCAAATTGGACGAATTTTTCGACTTTTGACTTTTACTTTGAGAGTGGGCTAGATGCTTACCTGAGTTATTTATGGTGCAATGGGCTTTTTTTGGGTAATGGCACATTACATATAGGTACAGGTGAACTCGAAGAGCGCAGCTTATGTACAAGCAGAAAAGATACTGTTGCTCCTTCAGTAAGGAATTCTTCTGGATCTTGTGGAGGGACAAAACAATTGAGTGTTTTTGAAGAAGAAATAATCCTCTCTCGCCTTTTTTGAAGGTTTCTAGGAGTTGTCCTTATATTAGTGGCACCACGAGCAATCTTCTGTCAATGGGAATTTCCTGTTATGTTGATTATTTAATTTTTTTGGTGTTTTTAGTATGGTGGAAATTTTTTTCATCCTTTTTTCTCAACAAATTAATGGAACCCCTCTGGTTCCTTTAATCTATGTTGATTTTGCTAAAAACATAATATTTTAGAGCAATATTCATCTCACCATTGCCCTTATTGAAAAACCTTAAGAGGCCTTGTGTTTATACACATTTTATGTAGCTAGTCATTCCACATAAAAATACATACCAAAATGGAGCTGAACTTATGTTGTTAGTACATTCTTCTATTGTGTTTGATTAGTACTAACATGGGCCCTGATTTCAGGCCACAATAATAGGTTTGCTGTAAGTAAATTATTTTGTGCCTTTTATTGATGGTTGTACTTGATTTTGAATGAGTAAAAAATTAAAACTTTTTTATAATTTTCTTTTCATGATGGAATTTTGATTGCTTTATCCTCATTTGATATAGGCATCATCGACAAGATCTACTTGCTTTTGCACTTTCTCATAAATTTGTTTGTGGGTGCTCTTCATAACATGATGTGAAAACTTTAGAGAATTGTTTGACTGAGAAACTCAGACTCAATCATTTATCATAAATAAAGAGATAGCAAGTATATCTGATCCTGACAGTTGCATGTTAGATTAGGATTATAAATCCTTTGCCATTTCATCTAACGAAAGAATGTTGCTGGTTTTACTTAAAAAAAAATACTACATTGTTTGATCTGATAAGGCCTTGCTCTGCTAGTGTGCTGTTTTAAGCAGCGGGTAGTTGCAGGGCTTAAACATATGGAAGGAGGTTAATTAGGCCTTATAGATGAGATAGCGTTTGATTAAAGTAAGCTTTGAAAGGGCCCCGTAGCATTCATGTTTTCTTGGCTCCCTTGAGCACAGCCCTTTCTAATGAATTAAAACATTGTTTATGAGAAAAATGAACCTTGTCCAAGCAAATTCTTTTATTTGGCTAATTAAACTAACTTGTCCTTTAATATGTATGTGACACTCTTCAGATCATGCTGTGTTCAGCAGAATCAGTACTCGTCACCAGCCATGATTTTTTGCTTAGCTATGAAAATTGAATTGTGTGCGATGTGTTTGCAGCATAGATGTCATCTCTGTAGCCTTTGAGGGACAGTCAGCTGTGAATAGGCAGAGGATGGTATACAAAGCCATCTGGGAGGAGCTTCAGAGCACAGTACATGCAGTTGATCAGATGACTACCCGAACCCCAACTGAAGCAGCTGGCCAGAAGTGAGGGACCCTTTATGACAATGACAACCAAACTCGAAACTTCCTATATTGAGTTTTCTTGTTGTCATTCATAAAAGGAACCAGTAAACTGTAAGCCTACTTTTCTCATTATAAAAAATTTGCTCTGGCTCACTAGCTGCAATTCCTTTTTACTCTTCGTAGAATTTATAACCTTTAGGACCAAGAGGAAGGACTGTATGTTGTGGGTTAGTCATATTAAATCATTCTTATGGAACTCTTCTTTCACAGTGTTCGTATTTTTTTTTCCCCAATTAATGGCAGCCATGTTTTCCGCCAGAGTGAAATATGTGTGTCAGTGCATAAACTGTGTGTGATCTGCGTGGGATCGCTAGTGATGAGGTCTGTGTGTCAATGACAGGCTTATCACCTGTGCAAGAATTATCAGAAGTATTAAGCTTTAGCTAGGTGACCTAACCATAGCCTAGTCGTAGTTATAGTTTTCCATTTCTTTTATCCTTGTAGAACTGCCGTTGGAGTTGCCATGCATTTCTAAAGAACATCATCATCCTAAAAGAAATTGAAAACGCTAACAGTGCTAACTCCAATGCCCTACTAAATGATAGATAAGGCTGTGTAAAAGGAAAACAGAATGCATACACATGCATGCATACAAACAAACATAAATAGTTCAGCACAATTACATATTAAAACCACAAAACCATGATTATTTTCCTAGACAAACTCATGCATTGTCAGGCCATGTGTAGCCGGCAGAATTATTAATCAACCAAGGCAACGATTAAACTGAAGGAACAAACTAACAACCTCTAATTTGTGGTCTTGTCTGTGTGGTTACCACTTTGTTTAGTATATAATGGATGGACTTCATGATCACCACCATCTCTTGCTGAACTGACTGGACCTTCACCCTCCTGATGATCATTGTGTCTCTTTGATGGAGCTGAAGGTGGAATAGGCAAGTCCTTCGGGAGGAAACCAAACGTCATAGGTGCATAGATGCTTACCTTTTGAAGCCTAAAGTTATGGACTCGATATATTGCTCCATTGCTTGAAGGAAAGAGGAGAAGCAAAAGAAACAAGAGAAGAATATTGTGATTCCAAGCCATAGAAAGTGAAATGAATAAAAGATGAAACTCTCTGCGGTGTTCTAATACTGCGAATGATGAAGAGATTTGTTCATTTCATCTAAGGCAACCTATGCAAAAGAAGTGAAAGAGATAGAAAATGTCAAAAAGGAGAGTTGGAGTGTAACGGATGCTGAGAAATAAAGAAAGAGTTGAATAAAAGAAGGTTTCAGGGGAGGCAATAAGAGACAAATTGTGGTATTAATGAGGCAGAAACTGATTTTGCCACAATGGGTGCGACATTGCTAGGATTGCAGGAACAACACCACCTTTTCAATGTTCATCAGGAATCTCATTTATAAGTTTGTTAACTTTTATTTGTCTGTTTTTTGTCTTCTTTCCTTACGAGTGTGATAGACTCTGTGATTCTGTTAAATCAACAAATTGAACTATATATAAAAATAATTTTACGAACTTGACTCTACATTTCTTATATTTAAATAACTCAATCAAATTGATTTTAATTGTTAACATAAATCCATTTGTTATGTTAAAACGAAAAATATTAACCATATAATATATAATTTTAACTAAGATACTCGATCCTAGTTAAAATATATATATATTCTAAAACATTTTTTTTTAATTTTTTTAAAATAAATAAAAACCAATAGATTTATAACTCTCTCTCTATCTTTTATTTTTATTTTATTATTATTTGGCAAATCTACTGTTTAGGAGCTTTTTATGAGTGAATCACTTGACTCTTATGTGACTCTAGTTAGTTTCACATCAGGTTTAATTTTTTTTTAAAAAAAAATCGGTTGTTAAGTTCAGAGATGAGCACTTTAGTCAAAATTATGTGCTATATTTTCTAATTTATGAAACTTCAGCATAGAAAATGGATTTATGTAATAATTAAGGACAGGTGAATTTAATTATTTCAATATAACTAATATAGATCACATTCACCAGATTATTTATGTAGACTTAAAGTTGATGGTTTATCTGTTTTTTTCTCTTTTTTCTTAGGAAAAGTATTTATGGGTTCATTAATGCTATATAAACAAACTTTTTAGATGAAATTACTACGATCATTCTACAGTTTAGTATTTTGAATACTATCATATTTTATTTTTTAGAAGTTACATTGGCACTACCTATAGTTTTAAAATTCATTTCACTTAAAAGTTTTTTTTTTTACTTCAAACTCATTTTTCACATTGTATTTTCATTAACCTCCATCAAAAAATAACATCAAGTTTGTTAGGAAAATCCCATCATTCACAAGCTAAAAAATATTTCATGACGAAAATTGCCTTATAGGCTTGTCAATAGTCATGTTGAAAGTGATTTGGTGCAATCCAAACTCATCATAATTTTTTTTCGGAGTGATTTTCTGCTAACCAATCAGAACCTTTCTCGGCGTGATTTGGTGTAATCGAAACTCATCACAATCCTTCTCGGAGAAATTCTCTGCTAAACAATCAGAATCCTTCTCAGAATGGTTTGGTATATTCCAAACTTCTTTTTTTTTTTTCTTTTGTGTCTATATTCAACTCTAATAATGGCTTTTATGAAGAGATGACTCTGAAGCTTTTAGAGTCCATTCAAATCAGATTGACTAATTTATAGGGTTTCTAAACCCGAAAAAGTGGAGATCTAATTTCAATACTAAGATTTAGGTAGAATCCAATCCTACCTTTAGCTTGTAAACTCTAATCCAATACATGTTGGTTGGATCCAAGCTCAAAATTTATTTTGATGGATTTAGATGTAATTTTTTTTTTTTTTTTTGTATCTCTCTCTTTAAAAATGAGTTCAATTAGTATCTACTAGCTGATTGTCCACATTACACTACGAGTTCTACAACACAAAATCATTTTAAAATTTTATAAATTATTAATTATAATTTTTATTTAATTAATTTTTCTAATGTTTTTCATAAATTTTCTACTTAAAAAAAAAGCATAAACCATTCTTCTTTACTGATTGATTTTAAAGTAAAGAATTATAATAATTTTAATTAAAATATTAATCAAGAATTAAAAAAAAATTATAAAACATATTTTTTATAATATTGTATTTCAAAAAATAAAATTATAATCAACGGATAGATTTTTATAAAATTTAACAAATGAAAAAAATTCTTATTTAATGTTGATGAGAAGATTAATTTTTGAAATTATCCACATAACTCTGCAGGCGAGATAGAAAAAAAATCATTTCAAAATTTTATAATTTCTTTATTTAATTGTTACTTTTTTGTGTTTTTCATAAAATTTTTGTTTAAAAAAAATGATTTATTCTTCTTTATTCGGAATTCTTAAATAAAAACTTGTAATAATTTAAACCTAAAATATTAATTAAGAATTCAAAAACAAATACTTTAAAAATGTATTTTTTTATAAGAATGTATCCAAAAAATAAAGTTACAATTAATGTATAAACTCACATACAAATTAACTAATAAAAAAATTAAATTTTAGTCTTATTTATTGTTGGTGAGAAGATTTTTTTAAAAAAAGTATATGCATTTGATCTTTATATATTTATTTACAAAATAATAATAAATAAAATTAGCATGAAAAACTATATTTGAATAATTGGTTGGTTCCTTTAAAAAATTATTTTAATTCAAATAAATTGGTTCTCTAATGTTAAAAAAATATTCATAGTAAATAATTTATATTATGTTGGAAGATGTATAGTTATTTTTTAATAAAAAAATGATTCAATAGTTTTTTGTATACGTCTTGACCATACTTACCGAACCGAGATAAATTATTTAAAATACACTTTTAACCTCTTATAATAAAATAATTATATATTTATATATATGCAACTATCATTTAAAAATTCTAAGAATTCATGATATATATTATACCAATTTATTTTTTTAAAAATAATATTTTAAAATTCAAAAATAGAGAAAAATAAATTATATTTACCAATAAATAAAATTTTATATAAAAAATATTAATTGGATGAGAATTTTCATAAAAAATGATAAATTCAAAGAATGAAATTTAAATAATAAGAGTAATAGAAGCTAAAGTATATATTACTTTTAATATATATATATATATACACACACACACACACACATGCTGTGCTGGAAATGAAAGAAAAGTGAAAGTCGAGGATTGAAAAAAAATATTAAAACATAAGGGACGAAAATAGAAAAAAAATGTTAAATTTGCATATTAATGTCCAATAACACACAAAAAAAAATCACACATAAAAATAACTTAAATTGCCATCAAGTAAATAGTAATTTTATGCATATAAAGAGTAAGGGAATAAGAATTTTAGGCATATGAACAGTTCGGATTCTCACACTACGCCGTGAACCGAACTAAACATATTTATTTCGGTTTGATAACATATACTACATGTCAGTTAATTAAAATATATTAAATTAAATATAAAAGATAAAATTTCATCTATCAAAATTTTGTATCTATATATATTTTTATATGTTTTGAATAAATTTTGAAGCCAAAAAATATGATTTGTTCTTTCTTACATTTATTCTTAAATAAAAACCCATCATAAAAAAATTTTAATATAAATTTTTTAAAAAATGTCTTAATATTTTTTTCATAACATTGCATGGAAGAAATAAAACAACAATTAATATAAAAACTTGTATGAAAATTAATAAACAAAGCCTTTTTACTAATGAGAAGATTATTTTTAAAAAAATATGTACATTTGATTTATATATTTTTTATTATAAAATAATGAATAATATTAGTATATTATTATAAAAGAAATAGAAATAACAAGAGAATTGAAGAGAAAGATGATAAGAAAATGAATTCACTATAAAATAAAGTGAATACAAGTGATAAGAACTTCAAATAAAACAACAATTAATATAAAAACTTGTATAAAAATTAATAAACGAAGCCTTTTTACTAATGAGAAGATTATTTTTTTAAATATGTACATTTGATTTATATATTTTTTATTATAAAATAATGAATAATATTAGTATACTGTTATAAAAGAAATAGAAATAATAAGAGAATTGAAGAGAAAGATGATAAGAAAATGAATTCACTATAAAATAAAGTGAATACAAGTGATATGAACTTCAAATTATTCTCTTAATCTCTTCAAAACTTATACACCAACTAATGAACAATCAAGCCTATTTATAGGTTTCAAAATTGAGAAGAGAATTGAAAGGGACTATGAATAATTAAAAGTATATAAACTATTGAATTAATTGCATCACCCTTTCAATTTCTTACATTTAATGATAAATTGAATCATATTAAGAATTATAAGTAGTAGGGATATGAAAAGTATATGAATATTCACATGGATATTCATTATTTCATAATATATACAAAATTGAATTTGAATTATCGAGCAATTATTCTAAAATATTATTTCAATTATTTTATTTAAAAAAATTAATTTTAAAATATTAAAAAAATAATAACAAATAATTGGTATTGTGTGTAGATGTATAGTTGATTTCTAATAAAATAAATGACTCTAATATTATTATTTTTTATAAATCATGATCATACTCAATGTGTGAGAATGTATCTCATAAATTAAAAAATATTTTAAAAAATAAATTATAAAATATATATTGAAGTTAATAGAGTGTAATAAAAAATATAAAATTAATTTCGATAAAATTTGATTATATAAAGAATAAGAAAATAAAATACATATATTTTATTTTTAAATTTTGATATATAAGAACTAAGCAAATAAAAACATGTATAAAAAAGTTATTCGAATCCATACATAAAGAAAATAAATCATATTTATCAATAAATAAAATTATATAAAAATAAGAATAAAAATTAACTTGATGTGAATTTTTATAATAAATTGAAAAGATCAATTTTAAATAATAGGAGTAGTATATATTTATTCTAAACTAAAAATATATCATATATATATTATATAATCGTCGATTTATGTAAAAAAATAACAATTGATTTTTCAAAATTTTAACACTCAGTTAAATTAAAAAAAAAAAAGAACATAAATTAATGAAAAATATCAAAGGGAAAAAAAACATTTGTAGTGCATTAGCTAGAAGGTTAAAATTTTAATTATATAAAAATTAAACAAATAAAACATGTAATTTTTTTATTAAACGAGCTAGGGTGTCACATACTAAGCATGTGATTTTTAATTAATCCAAATTGGATAGAAATCTAATCCTATTCAGCATAAGGATTTAATTTTACTTTAAATTTTATATAAAAACTATTTGTACCGAGTAATTTGTTTAAAAATCATTCATACTTGTGTAAACCTTTGCTATATTTTACTTCAAATATATTAATACCAAGTCTAAAGCACTTCTATTATTATTAAAAAAGAAGCAAGGATACCATTAGTTCATTTATTATTAAAAATAAAGATAGTTTAGTTAAAGAATTAAAAATTGCATCAATTATTTGCAAGCAAAAGAAAGTTCCTGCGACACTCCCATGCTAGAGCATTAAATGCTATGGGATAAAAAGAGAAAGTTACGAAAAAAGTAAAAAGCAAAGGAATGAAAGGAAAGAAACAAAGGGTCAAAGAAGTAAAAAAACACAACATCAAATGGCATAACAGAAAATAAAGCAAAAATATAAGGGCAGAAAAAGGTAACTTTCAGTGGGCAAATTGCTGCATGCAGAAAAGAAGACCCAAAAGGCAATAAAAAAAAAAGAAGAAGAAGAAAACTACAGTGAATGAGTAATGGTTTGCAAGGGAATGAACATTGAAAATCACTGTTTAAACACTCATATCTTTTAGTTATATAGTACTAATTGTATATTTATAATAATTACTCTTTTATTATTTTAAAATTTCTCGTAGACAGTGGTCAAGTAAATTTGGAGAAAAAGCTAGACAAAGCGGGAATACTAATTTGACTAAAATAGCTTTTTTCTAAATAATAATAAAAGAAAAATAAATCAGATTCAGGTAGATGCACCTAAATTATTGTAGTCCGATCTGGCTTTCCTCGCTTTCATCTTATGCACATCTCCTTTTTCAAATTGCCCAACTCCCTCACGTTGCTTGAAACATTCAAATTTGGTTCCTAAATAATAAGAGTCTCACAATTTCATCCAATTAGTCACGATCATTTAAAAAATGTTCATTTAAGCATTAACGAAGTATAGTAGAAAACGCTTCAATAATTTTTCATATAAAAATAAAAATATCAACAATAACTATAAAGAAATATAAAGATTTTTTCACCTTTCAGTTAAACTAGATTTTACAAAAAAATAAAATAAAAAATTAAAGCTAACCCAATAAGTAGAATTCGACACATAAATTCTAAAGATTTGCACATTCAAATGCAAAAAAAATAAAAAATAAAAGAGTAAAACAAATGAAAGACAATGATAATTACAAAAAAGAAAGAAAAACTTAAAAGATTTGGAGAGTTTACTATACAAGTATTTTGGTCCCTAGATGCGAAGACAAGGAAGAAAAGAGAGGAAAAAAAAGCGTCAGTTAGGCTTATTCTATACACTTTAGACGATAATATTCTATTTAACTTATTTATTTATCTCGGATAGAAGAGTTTTTATACAATGATTTTAAACCATCAAATAATTTAAGAAGGTGGATTAGAGCAAAATAATAATAATAATAATAATAAATTTTTCGATTTGATTTTGTTTTTTTATTTTTTTAATATGTATTAAAATGATTTTTAGAATTTTAAACAAGTCTATTGATGTAATTTTGATTATTTTGAGGCGTTTTGGAAGAAAAATAATATCGAAAAATGAGTTTTTAGGTTTGAAACTATACCTGCGACTTTCTGCGAAGACTTCTGACGAACTGCAATTGTCGAAAGTTGCATTTTTTTTTTTTTTAATTGGTTGGTGAAGTAGGCCTGCTCAAGCAGGCCCAAGCAGTCGTGCCTGCCCTGAAATGCTAGCCTACATGGGTACATAAGCACACCCCAGGAACATGGGCCTAGCCTTTTTTTTTTTTTTTTTCTCTTTGCCAATAATCTATTTTTTTTTTTTAATTATGGAATTTGTTGTCAAAGTTACAGAAAATCGATTGTTATTTTTTTTGAGTTTTCTTTACCATTTGAAATTAATAAAATATATATATATATATATATATATATATATATATATATATATATATATATATATATATATATATTAAGTGTGTTTTAGATAATTTGATTCAAACTTTTTTGTAAAAAAATAAATTTGTCTTATTTTCTTTTTAATTATTTATATATAATAAAAAATTATCAAAATTAATTTTGTAGTAATTTTTATTTCAATTTATTAACTTCAATATATTTCTTACAACTTTAGTTTTTTTTTAAATATTTATTTATTTATATTATACTACTGAATCTATTAAGTATTATATATATATATATATATTTGAATCATTAGTTTGTTGGAAATTAAACATATATATATACACATAACACCTATTATTTGTTATTTATTCTTTTTCAGTACTAAAATTAATTATACTAATATTATTGATTATTTTGTTAATAAATATATATAAATCAAATGTAAATATTTTTTTTAAAAAAAATAATCTTCTCATCAAGTTTTTTAACTACGAAATTAAAAAAAAAAACATAAGAAAGAAGAAATTAAATACAAAATTTTGATTGAAATATATATAAAATTAGATTATATTTTACATGTTTAGCCCGGCTAGCAGCGCAACGCGGCCAGCTAGTTACTGCTAAACACAATGAAACACCATTCAAAGTGTCCGATCACACTTGTGTGAATTTTTATTGACATTTCAAATTATGGACATTTTATATATTGTTAATGTATACACAAATATACAAATGATTGATGATGCAATTATAATCAATATCTTGTATTGACAAAAAAAATCAAAACCTTGCTGTACAATTTTAATGAATGCAAAGCAGATGCTGGAAAGAAAGCAGGCATCTACATTATCATTATCCTCCCAAATCAATCACCAACTGGGAAAATGCAGATGAGATATAGCCAACCTGCTTTCGCAATTTTAGCTGATTGATGGCAACATTGGGTTCATGTCAAGTCCAGATCCCCCAAAACTACCAGGCTCAGCATGCTTAACCCTACCGAAATAGCGAATGTGGCGCAACAGCCTGGCCAGGAAGGTGTTGTGACATATTGTTGAGCTATCACAAACAACTGCTATATGTTTGCGTGCCCTTGTTATGGCAACATTCATTCGCCTACTATCACCCAGGAATCCAACAGCTCCTAAAGTGTTCGAGCGTACCTAACAAACAGAGAAAGGTTAAATATACTTTGTTATTTGAAATGTGAAAAGAATCATAAAAAATAAAGCAAAATCCGTAAAAATGTTCTGAAGTATACCTAATTCTAATTCTAATTCTAATTTAAAAGCAGAGGGAGGAACAGTGTTATTAGTCGTTGGTGTAAAAGGTGATAAGTAAACCTTCTGAACCATGGGAACCATACCATTGATATAATTACTGCATCAGCCTCTCGGCCTTGAAAGCTATCTATAGTTGCAACCTCTACACCATCTGCCTCTGGAAGTTCATCAAGCCTCTCCCTCAAGAGTTGTACCTGAGCAACATATGGTGATTGCACTGCAATAGCTATTGGTCTAACACCTGCACAGTTGATTTAACTTAGCTAAGAAATTCACGGTCCCATAAAAGTAGGTCCTGTGGAACTAGGCATGACAACTTTGAGCCATTTCTTCCTTTAGCATATATGAGACTATAATCTATTAAACAATACAGATGTTAGAAGAGGGAGGAACAGTGGATTCACGAAGCAAACTAGTGTTTCTAAAATATTATCATGAGATGCTGAAGACTAAAAGAGTTCTAAAATACATGCAGTGTTTGGGAAATTACAAAAACAAATTTAACTTCTATCTATGAGCTTAGCTCATCATTGACCAAATTTCTGATAACAATGGGAATGCTGAAACACATTAGCAGTTAATTTATGTGTATGAGTAATGAGCATTTTACCTGAATAGATTAAAGAGAACACATGCTCCACAACAATATCTGCTTCGCCTTCATTATAAAATGAGCCTGTTCCAGCTGGGTCTAAATGCTCTTCACAGCCCACCGACAAACTTCCATATGGCCTTCTTGTATCAAGTAACAGCAATGGGCATTGTGTGATCCAAGTGGGCTGCAACAACACATACAACAATCAAGGTGATGCCCCAAATCTAAAGTACAAATATTTCAAAGACAATTGCAACTTATCAGCTCAGAGAACTTCCAAAAAACACATTGTGAGAACAAAAATGTTACTTTCCATATGGTGACATTAAGATCACTATGCCTCCGAAAAGTTGATGAACTTACCATGTTGTCCATAGAGCAGACGTTCGTTATTGTAAATGCTTCTAGAAAATAATTTGCGTGCCATATAGTGTCAAAAGTAGTGCCTTTTAACCAAGTGAAAAACAAGGGGAATCCAGAGAGGGAGAGAACGATCCTCAAATTTATTCAGCTTTAAGTATTTTAGTTATTTGCCAGTTTGACTTGTTACTATTTTCACTACAATCAATCAAGAAAGATGCCCAAGTGCCATGGAGATCTCAATTGTGTGATCAGCTACAAAAGCAACGGTAAGTTGGAGGATGGCCTAAAACCTTAAAGAACCCAAGGAAAAATGGAGAAGAAACTGTAGAAGTATAAAAAGATTTTTTACCTTAACAAATGTAGATTAGGATGGCCTAAAACCTTAAAGAACCCAAGGAGAAACGAAGAAGAAACTGTGGAAGAAGTATAAAAAGATTTTTTACCTTAACAAATGAAGAATCTGCAAGGAGATGTGAAGCAACAGTTGAAGATGACTTCAGTAGTCCACTATACATCTCCTTTGAGGCCCAACTGGAAATTGCATCGTTCATACGATATTGTGTTATTAACTTGGTTGCAAGGACCCCTTCATGCAAAGTAGCAGCTCTTTCCAAGAGGGAGATTCCAAGGCCACTCTCCAAGGCTCTCCTAGATAGGATCACTGGTGCAAGCTGGCATTGATCCCCAGCAAGAATACAACGCTTTCCCTGCAATATAGGAATCCAGCAAGATGGTTCAATTGCCTGCCCTGCTTCATCTATAACAACCAGGTCAAAAGCATCTAGCCTTCGAATCAATGGATCAGCTGCTCCGGTGTTGGTGGCAAGCACTACCTGTGCACTTGATAGCACCTCCTTCACAGTCTCCTTTTCCTTCTTCTTTAGCGTCTTTCCAAGCTGTTTCAAAAGCTGGCGTATACCAGCAGCCAAAGAATCATCCTTTAGACAATTACTCAGGTCTTTTCTTAAATCAGACTTCTTTCTTTGAAACTCTGTTTTGAAAGTTGCAAGCTTAGAATTCACTATCTCACCCAGAGACTTTGATGCAACTGCTGACGAAACACGTGCTGGATTACCAACCCTCACAATGTCTAACCCGATATTTGATAGCTTTTCAACCATATTGTCAACAGCTGCATTCGTAGGTGCTGTCACAAGCACCCTTTCACCTTGCTCCACAGCAAGTGCAATTAGTTCCTTGAGCACACCTGACTTCCCAGTACCAGGAGGCCCTTGGATTATCAACAATGACCGTTTCTTGTTCAACCCCAGGGTAACTGCTCTTCTCTGGGAATCATCAAATGGTTTCCCCAAAGGTTCATCGAAACCTGCTTCATCCCAACTTGCCAAATCATTCTCCTCCAACCAAGCAACATCTTCCTTGTCACCAAATAATGTAGCCACAGTAGCAATTGAAGGATTTTTCTTGTGCAGACCATTCTTCTGAAGCAGCATCAGGGCCTCACAATTGCGCTTCAAAATAAGAACAGAACAAACTATTAAATATGGATGAATGTGAACTGCAGACACAATTGAAAAGAGAATCTAGGAAGCACCCAACTACGTTCAAACGGTAGTCAACATGCAGAACTAAAACAAGATTTCTGTTGACAAGTATTAAAGCAGGTGGCAGATTGATGCCTGTAACAAATGGCACCGAGAAGGCACCTAATCGAACTGACAATCTACACCCAATGTACTGGGTGATTATGGTTGTGATATGAGATCTCTACATAGAAATAAATTGATGAAGAAATTCGTTGTGGAGTTTTTCCCTTGGTATATTGAAGCCCAAGGTAACATTTCTATTGCATTGATACACCATGAAGTCATTCCGTTATGATTTACAGGAAGTTTCAACACATCATAGAGTAACAGACTAACTTGAAAACGAAAGAAGATATTGAAAAAAAGGGCAAGGCAATGATAAAAAATACATGAATCTGTGAGGCCCAAAAAACTGAAAGAGATTTGTTTGCTGCACCCCATTTGCTTTAAAATGTATTTTTAAGCTGAATCTCCCATTATTTTTACTAACTTCTCCCATTTTGCTTATAAAAGTAGCAAAAGGTGAGAAGTTCTCTTCTTTTCACAAAATTCTACCTGTGGCAAACACCACACCAAGTATGAGTTGAATACCATTTAAATAATGTCATGATAGAAATCATAGTAGTCCTGTCATTGCTATCGCTCACAGCATCACGGTGACCACAGTTTGAGATGCTAAATGGATATGTTTTGTGAAGTTTCCAACAGGAAGAGCTTCTTTAAATTCTCCACTATATCAGCAAATATGGAACAATGATCTTTAAAAGAACAGCACTTTCAGCTGGTAATGTAGTTGGCAATTTGTAGAACAGTCAAAGTTACAAAAGGGATCAGAAATAAAATATCCAAGAAACCTGTTCATTTGCTGAACAAGGATCCAGCTCTTACAATCCCAAGAAGCTCAGGACCAAAGCTTCAGAACATCTATGAGTTACACATGTGAGTGAGACACAAAGTACAAAGAAAAATTGATGCCAGAAAAGAAGTTTAACCAAACTGGGAACTTCAGGAGAATCATAGTGATAAAAACTAACTTTCGCATTGTTGTTAAAACTTAAGAAAGTCAATGTAAAACTGGATAAGATTAATTTCCCTCAAAATTCATGATGTTATCAGCGCTTCCTAAGAAAGTTCTGAACAGCCTAAATTTAAAGTTGCAAAGCAGGATTGGCTCATAAACAGGAGTCAGCCCATACTCTTCAAGTTTGAAATGCATCGCAGATTGCGTTAGACTCTGAGAGTGATGTTTTGCCTCTGTAAAGCATGCATGCAAAGAACAACTATATATGATGCATGGATCGAGTACCTCATATGTGACAGCATCAGCCAATCCATGAATACGATCAATGCGCACACTCTTGCCAGAGAGCTTAGAGAAGGTGGGATCACCATGACGCGATTCTAATGCCACGCTGATGCTGCAGCCATCTTCCCCAAGGTTGTTCACAAATCCCTGCATGCAAGAAGTTGCAGCAGCACCCCTGCTATCACATATTCTCACACAAACCATATCTCCAGGTGAAAGGGTTGTAGGTGGCAATCGATGATTCCTTTCAACCCGAAACAGTACCAAGTGCATTCCTCCTAATCCTGTATAAACGTCACAACTCTGACATTAGACAACAGGCATCTACTGTTTTAATCAGCAAATATGAGTTGCAGAGATCAAAGCACAGACAGTTACTCGTGATAAAGATAATTTACGAAGTAACCTGTAGATGTGCTAACAGCATACAAATTGCAGATGGTGTCACAGAGCTCTTGCTGAGCCTGGCCATGGCTAACCAAGAATTCAATTGGTTTAGATGAATCAGAACTTTCATCAGGTGTAGGAATGGCATTCAATTCTTCTTGTGTAAACTCCAATTCAGCATCCCTCTCTATACGAAGCAATTCAGACATTCGATTTGTGAACTCATTAATTCTGCCCTGTATAGCCTTAGCCTTCTCCAAATTCATTCCTAAAACACCTTGGAGAGGCTTTGGTTGAGTTGCCTTCCGTGCAATTGCTTTATGCTGAGCTGCATATGCACTACCTCAGTCCAAACTCTCAAACTTGTTCATTAGAAAACCACAAATACAATAAGCAACTATGAACAATTTGAATTGCTTTCGGTGTGTATACAGCATTAAACAACTATTTATTCTCCAAGTTTACAATTGAAGCGGAAAGATCTTTGTAGTGCAGTAAGCAAGATTTTACCAATCCTGAAGCCAATCACTTTACTTACGGAATTTCATAGTACAAAACTACTAACTTAAAAACTCTGACCCAGATAAACAATCAATTCCTCCAAAACTTGAAGTTAAGAAATAAACAAAGATGAAGAAAGAAAACCTGAATTCGCAAGCTCTTTGAGCAACTTCCAAGACTCAGTCTCTTGCCAATGTTGAACCAACCCGTTGCGCTTCAAGTCTTGAAGAACATCCCTCAATTCTCTCTGGAAATGATCAAATAGCGTTGGATAATGAGTGCAAGCCTTCAAGCAAATAGCCTCGAGACCAAGAGGCATAGGCACAGCATTAAGATACGGCTGTGCTTGTATAACAAACGTCAAGCCAGGCCCCATTCTCTGTCTCAATTCCGAAAACTCCCCTTGCGCCTCAGCCGAAGCAAACTCACTAGCCATTGCTCTCATTGCCTGAGAAATCCATTTTACGACACTCTTTCCAAGATCTTTACGCCCCAGTGGGTCTCCATTCTCCTTAAGCGTCCCCACACTCATCTTCCTTTCTTGCTTTTCTACCACAACCTGTTTAGCAGTAGCAGAAGCAGCAAGAGCATGGATATTACTAACACCAATGCCACTAGAACCAGTTGTATATGGTTTAGAGATATCAATACTAGTGCTATTGCTGCTGCTGTTTCTATTGCGCGATCTTCTCTTTTTTGTCGAGGTTTTGGGCTTCGTAGAACCATTACAGCTGCTGTTCCAAATGGGAAGGGATTGCTGGAATGTTGAGAGAGAAAGGAAATGGGATTTATGAGATAGGAATTGTGGAGAAGGGGTGGCTACATAGCGAGGAAGCCAAGGCAGGCTCAAGCCATTCCAGCTTGGTAATTGCTTCAACAAAAAGCTGCTTGCTTCCATTTCTTCTTCGAAACACAGCCCACCTCCCCTCTCTATTCCACTTTCTAGTTTCTCAAAAATAACAACGTCGTCTGTCTAGTTTGCTACATAACACTCAACAGTCAAGATATTTCTTTCTTTCTTTATATTCTCACATATATTTCTTCGGTCAAAAACAATTGCAGGGCAAATGGGAACTTTTGGTCGTGAAATGTGGAATTTGGTGGAGGCAAGGAGAGTGGTTAGATTTTTTTTATTTTTTTTAGTTATTGATAAAAGAGAAAATGAGATTTTTGAGTGATAGAGGTTTTCTTGTGAAATTATAAATTATTTCTTTAATTTTGCCATATAAATTAAATATTTTTTTAGTTTTAAAAAATAATTAACTAATCAATTGATTATCATGGATTATGTTTAATTTAATAATTTTTTCCATCAAGAGGTTTATAGATCTTGAGTTTAATAATAAAAATAGTTTTCTTTCATTATATAATTCTCAAATAAACTAGAATATTAGAACTCGAGTTTGTTTCATTTAAAGAAGTTACCTCGATTAACAACTACTAATTTATACATGTCTTCTTTAAAAAAATATATATTTCTTATAACAAGAAATGAAGTAAAATATATTTTAAAAATATATCTTTTCATATTGTCGTCATCAGGGAAGTTGTAGGGAAGAGGAGATCTAAGAAGTAGTTCTGTGATTGGCTGACCTTTCGATTCTCTGCTTAGCTCAGCTCTGGAGAGCGGGGGCTGTGGGGTGCGTTTGAGGTTAACGTGTCCTCTCGCTGTTCTTTCTTTTTGCTTTTTCTCTTATTTATTTATTTATTATGTGGTGGGTCATTAATGTATTTTTGTGGCATTAAAAGGAATTTGGAGATGACACTTCCCACTTTTAGTCCAAAAATTAGGGCCATAACACACTTGCCCTATTCTCCACCAGGAACCCGTTGAGGTGGCGGAGACGAACACCTTCTTTTCTTTCTTTCTTTCTTTTTTTATGAATTTCCAACTTCATGTGATGGAGATTTTAGACACCAAGTTTTGTACAATTTGTCTTCTTACTTTTCTAACGTCAATTTTATAGGACATATGTATACATTGAGTGTAGGGTATGCTAGGCTTTTGTAAACAATGACTAAATCCCTTCTTAATCAATTTTTAAACAAATTATTCACGTTCTAAATTTAAACTTATGCATTATTTATTTATTTATTTTTTTTGATAAATAGAGGGTACTTTCTTAAAAGGAGAGAGAGAGAGATCTTTACAGGGTAAATTATAAATTAATCCCTTTAGTTCCGATGAAAAAATTAATTAATATATTTTGTTTTAAAAACTGATAATTTAGTTTCTTATGTTTTAATTTTATCAATAATTTAATTTTTTGTTATAACAGTGATTAGCTGTTCTACTATATTATTTTTTTGTTTTTAAATCCTATAAAACTATTATATATTATTATTACTACTACTACTAATATTCATGTTTTTCAAGGATGTTGGATTATTTATCTCCGTAAACAAACTTACTTGCAATAATTTTTTTGCTATGGGAGACATCATATTCAAACTACCAAAGGGCAGGTAAATCTGTAATTGGTCGGGCTGTTTCTTAAGCCGAAGCTTTCTGCATCATCTTATGTACATTATTATTGCCTGAAATTTGGGTGTTATATTAAAAAAAAAATTATTAAGTTTGTGTATGTTTATATATGAAACGTAACTATAGTTGTCAATCGGCCATTTATTTGCTTTCAAATCAGACAAGTTGTGGGGCTTATGCCAATCAATGATGTATTTCATTTGATTTGATTTTTTTCTGTCGTAGATTGAATCATACAGTGTGAAGATATAAAAATTAGTAGTTTATAGTAAACAAAAAAAAAAAGACAAATCGTGTTATGATAACGAACTGAGTTGGTGGTTGTTGTAAAAATGAGTAGTTATTTTATCTCTTTTTATAATAAAGTTTTTCCAATATTAAATACTTTATAATTTGAATTCAAACCCAAAACTTAAATGGAAAGAGTTATATATATATATATAACAATAGTAGAATTAAAGAGAAAAATAATATAAATGATAACAAATCCAAATTGTTGTTCCTAGCACACAAAAAGAACATAATTAAATAATAAATATTGATAAAATAAATAAATTTATTATAAATTAAAATAAATAAAGAATTGAAACTTTTTACCTTGATCATTAGAAAAATTAATTATTAAATAACATTATCATATTTCACGGTATAAAGATAGATCATTGAATCATTAATATATATATATATATATATATATATGTGTGTGTGTGTGTGTGTGTGTGTGTTGTATAAAAGAAATAATAACAATAATAGAATTGAAGAGAAAGATAATAGGAAAATGAATTCAATATAAGATAAAATGCATATAAAAGATAACGGATCCAAATTATTGTTCTTAGCACACAAAAAGAACATAATTAAATAATAAATTTGATAAAATAAATAAATAAATTTATTGTAAATTAACATAAATAAAGAATTAAAACTTTTTATCTTGATCATTAAAAAAATTAATGATTAAAATTACATTACCATATTTCACGGTATAAAGATAACCGAACCATCAAAATAGTTTTACCATAATTTTTAAGTGACTCGCTCGAGGCACAACCGAGTTGCTTTTTTGAGACGATACACGTCATCCGTAGAATTTATCTAATGTAACCGATAAAAAATATATTGCACGTAATCTCGGGGATACAATAAGCTCAACCACTTTGTCGTGTCTTAACAAGTTTGTACTATTTGTAAGACTCAAAACTCTAAATAAATTTTAGTACCTCTTTTACCCAAAAAATAAAATAAATAACATTATATGGCTTTATAGTGGGAGATTAACAAACAAGAAAATTGAAAGAAATATTTTTCTTTCTAAAAGAATGCTACTCTTTTCTCTAAACAAGAGAATAAAAATGTAGCTATATATTTTTTTCTTTTTTTTGTTAACATAAGGGAAAGGTCCTATATATAGGCCATAGGAATAAAACCATTTGGGAAGAAATAATTGCAATCATTAAGTGCAATTATTGTAAAAATGGTAAAAAACTTCTTTCATAACTCATGCAACCGTTTGTTAATTTATTAAAATAAATATAGCTATTATAACCATAACATTTTAATGTACCTCATTAACCATGCATTGAATACTTTATTATTTTTTTATTTAATAATAATAAGTATAGTATTTTATTAAAAAAAAATCCAAGAATCCCCCGCTTATTTTTTAATAAAATATTAACCATATTTAAAAAGAAAAAACAAATAATACAATAAATGTAGTTTTTATATTTTACTAAAACATATTCCAATAATCCCCCACTTATTTTTTAATAAAATATAAGCCATGATTTTTGGTAAGTAAACGAACATAATATATAATAAGGGTGTCAATGGCATGAACCTTTACTTAGCGTTTCAACAACATTTCTCTCAAGTTAATAGTGAACATTGTCTTGAACTATGGCTTTTTAAGTAAAACAAATATATTATCATACATATTATATTCGGATACTCTATGACGAGTTTCGAGCCAACGACCAGCACATTAACGGCCTTGTGCTTGATCCCGACTTCTATAAGTGTTCTAGAGAATTAACCTAATTCTCATAGGAAGCGGCCTCACTACCTCACTCATATAGGTGTGTCTATCAAGGATGCTCTCATAACTCTAACATCTCATTCAAAAAGAACTATAAACCACATTAAAAGTTTCATGTAAAGAAACTTAACATCTCTTTCATTATAGGATTCATGCACTACACCATAGGGATAAACATATGATTATTGTAAACTCAAATAAATTATACATGTAATCAAACCACTTTATGCTCGTTCTTCTCTTTGAACCTAGTTCTTGGGATCTCCGGTCGTTAGATAGAGTATCCACATAGGTGATTTTATTCATTTATGAGCTTAGTCTCATCTCCTTTGATGCATCATCTAATCCTTTGACTTTAGCTAAAGATTTACTCTCACAATAGTCAATATACACCCAAAGGATTAGGTAACTAGCACTTAATCAATTTATTAGTACTAAGACAAGTAGTAGGAATTTTTCATCCTTACTATTTGAGACAAAGCAAAACATCCACTTGTCTTTTTCTTTTTTTTTCATTAGAATCCACTTGCTTTTCCATTGGCTTTGACTTTTAGCCAATTTAAGTTTCACCACATACACACCGACCAATCATAATTATATTTATTTTTCACATCTCCATCATTGTGCTAAAATATGATGGCATCATTGTATTTTCTAATACAATGAAAAATATTTAATATAATCACATTGAAGTGAATAGGGACATTTTTCAATCTCTAGTTTCTCATACAAATTTGACATCATTGTATCTCATTTATACGATAGGAATGTCAATATTTAGCTAGAGATTTAAATTTCTCAAAATATCACCAATTGTCTTATTAGACAATATCATTACAACACCATTGTATCTTAATTATACAATAGGAGTGTCTCTAATTTTACTTATCGAATAATATTATCAAAACACCATTGCACCTTAATTGTACAATAGGAGTGTCACTAATTCCATCAATTCTCTCAATATTTTTGCCAAATATTCCATAAGCATCATTATACCTTCTATATAATAGGAATGCTTTAACCGGATATTTTACAAGCATCATTATACCTTTTGGATAATAGAAATGCTTTTATAAATATTTTCATTAGCATCACATTAAAAATTTACATGTGGCAAAAAATTCAAACATCATAAGAAAAATTATGATCGATAATTTATCATCATGAGAGAATTATGATAATTTATCTTGAATTACATAATAATTTTCTCAAACAAATTTTTAATGCAATAGCATTTTTTTTATGCCCCCATTATTCACATAATGAATAATTTTCTTGCTACCACTATAGACAAAGTGATGATATGAATTATTTTATTATTTTGTCATCAACATTCATAATTTCTTGTGACCTACCAATCAATAAGATATACTTATTTAAAATAAGTTAACATATGAAATTTTATTTTTCACATAGAAAATATTACATGGTAAGCTCTTTATTAATTCATGTACCTTGCCAATTTATCTTACTAATAATCTACTAACAATATTATTATTTTTACAATTTTTTTTTTATATTGCCACAATTGGATATGGTTTTCAAACATAAATTATAACGACAACTTCAACATGAATCACATAAAAATAATTAGCTTTCAATCATAATTGATTTTAACTATATTAATACATGACCTTTCAAATCTTAATAAATCAATCATGTGAACCAACCTTTTAGTCATATTTAATTTACAAAATATTCAATAACAATATTTTATATGATAATTCATATTTCCCCCTCCATTTTTTTTAATCACAATATATAGATTAAAAAACTCAAGTATGGGCCAATAAATATCCATAAAACAATATAAAATTACTTATAAATACAAGTATCACATATTTTGATCATCAAAAGTGAATATCAAATATATAGAGCAAAAATCAAAGTACTCTAATATTTCAATATTTAAAATACTTGATTTTTTATACTTATCGTATTATAAGTACCACTAGAGACTTGAAATAATTTTTATATTGACCAAGCTTCCAATGTCACATAAATTTGGTTTTCTTGACTTTGCATCCAATATGATCAATATATTCATATAAAAATATTGGATATATTTTCTTCGTTAGCTTCTTATTTATCTCGATCACATGACATCACAACACAACAAGTAATTTTAATGTCAATTATCATTGAACAATATAAATCAATTTATAAATTATTTCTCAAATTATTTAAATTTTTATCAATAACAAAATTCACACGGATAAATTAATAGTATGATCAATGTCACAAATATTAATTTTCAACACAATCAATATTATTGACCTTGAATAATAATATTTGATAGGTAATAGTAAGATACAAAACACATTACGGATCAATATGTAAATAATCTCATAAATATGCATATAAAGTATATTAGCGAGAAAATAATATTTATTTTTTATCAAATATGATCTTGGTACCTCATTAGCCACGTGATAGTGATAATTTTTTCAAGATCAATACTAGCAAATAATATGTTAGCAAAATAAATTTTTTCAATACTTGCTTTATGCTTAATTAAAAAAAATCATCAAACACCAAATAATTCATGAGAATCAAAAACTAAACAATAACCAAATAATGCCATTAAAATTATGTTAAAAAAACATGATATTAAATTTCATGCCCAAATCCCATAATGATTTTGGATTTAAATGGTCATGATATCCTATTAAGGGCTTATTGTCCATACTTTAAAAGATTATATTAGATGATCTAACGGTTCAAATACAATGTGTCATTTTCAAGTTGTGATATGGTAACAAATCTGCATGATCCTCCTCAATTTTGCTCGCCAAAAAGCAATGGGTTCAAGACAACCCAACACACCTACCTTATTTGTATTCAAGATTTGTAGCTTTTTAATCAAAATAGGTCATTTTACTAATTCCTCCGGGTTGGCTACTTAGATGAACATGTGAACAAAGGAGATCATAGCATGTCGTAGAGCCACTATACTTTGATAACTTCATCAAAGATTTTGAGTTTATTTACGAAAAAAGAGAGTAAAGAGTGTGGATAGATATTACCAAGTTACAAGGAAGAAAAACCATGCCACAAATACACCATCATGGCACCGAAACATAACATAGCATAATGACTAGCAAGATATGTGAATTATTGAAATGCCCACATCCGATCAGCGTCCCCTTCCCTTCGAGCACTCGGGAAAGCGAGTCAATTGGAGAAATTCTTTATGGCTGGAAAATGCATCCGTACCACTAATTAAAAAAAAACTACAAATGTCATTTTCTATAATATAACTAGAAAGACCGGATCAACCGGCCTTGGAAATCCAACCTTAACCACACATATGTTTTTTTTTTCACAATTTTAATCGTAAAATCACATACATGGTATCGTCTCAAATTGTTATTCCTAGCACATAAAAGGAACATAATTAAATAATAAATATTGATAAAATAAATAAATAAATAAATTTATTGTAAATTAAAATAAATAAAGAATTAAAATTTTTTATCTTGATCATTAGAAAAATTAATGATTATAATCACATTACTATATTTCACAATATAAAGATGACTGAATCATCAAAATAGTTTTACCATAATTTTTAGGTGACTCGCTCGAGGCACAACCGAGTTACTTTCTTGAGACGATACGCGCCATTCACGAATATATCCGATGCAACGGATAAAAAATATATTGCACGTCATCTCGGGGATACAATAAGTTCAACCACCTTGTCTTGTCTTAACAAGTTTGCACTACTTGTAAGACTTAAAACTCTAAATAAAATTTAATACCTTTTTTACCCAAAAAATAAAATAAATAAACACTATATGGCTTTATAGTGGGAGATTAACAAACAAGAAAATTGAAAGAAATATTTTTCTTTCTAAAAGAATGCTACTCTTTTCTTTAAACAAGAGAATAAAGATGTTGCTATATATTTTTTTTCTTTTTTTCATTAACATAAGGGAAAGGTCCTATATATAGGCCATAGGAATAAAACCATTTAGGAAGAAATAATTGCAATAATTAAGTGCAATTGTTGTAAAAACAGTAAAGAACTTATTTCATAAATGATGTAACCGTTTGTTAATTTATTAAAATAAATATAGCTATTATAACCATAACATTTTAATGTACATCATTAACCATGCATTGAATACTTTATTATTATTGTTATTTAATAATAATAGGTATAGTATTTTATTAAAAAATAATCCAAGAATTTGAATAATATAAATGAATTTATAAATTATTTTTCAAATTATTTAAATTTTATACTAGCAATAAAATTTATACAAATAAATTAACAACATGGTTAATGTCATAAATATTAAAAGAAGAAAATTGAAAGAGATTATGAACCATTAAAAGATGCATAAATAATTGAGTAAATTGCATTATTTTTTTAATTTCTCATATTGAATGGTGAATTGAATCATATAAGTAGTGAGAATATGAAATGAACATTCATTATTTCATAACACTCCCTTTGAATGTCCATCATATAAGGAATATGCCTCGTTGAAACCTTACTAGAAAAAAACCCAATAGGAAAAAATCCTAATGAAGGAAAAAGAGTACAATATTCTTTATACACATTAATCTCAATATTGGGCTCCTTATATTCAAAACATCATTTGAGATTTTTAAGACGATGCATTTCAATCTTGTAAATCATCTTGTCAAAAGTCGTGATAAGTAATGCCTTAGTGAACAAATCGTTGGATTGTCACTTGATCAAATTCTTTCTTTAATTGAATTATACAAACAACATTATCTTCATATGATATTGTTGGAACTTCTTTTACCGGTAGATAAGCTGCATGTCTCTCGGATATGATGGATCGTTGATCTTAGTTAAACACATTTTCGACTTGCCTCATAAATTGGTATTTCTAGATGATTTGAATATTTAGTTGCTATAGTTTGTTTCATATAACTTCATGATATAGTTGTATCACCAAGTGTAAATATATAACTCGTTTGTGATCGAGTTTTATATAAATTAGATAAATAATCTGCATTTACATAACCAATTAAACCTAACCTTGATTTATTTAAGTAAAATAAATACGATATCAATTTTTTTTCTCCGAGATAATGTAGAAAAGTTTAATTCTATTATAATGTCTCCGTATTAGAGCGGAACTATGACTTATTAATAAATTTATAGAAAAGGCTATATCGAGTCGGGTATTATGACCAAGATATATCAATGCAACAATTGTACTAAGATATAGTACTTTAGGACCAAATAATTCTTCGTTATCTTCTCAAAGTCCAAAAAAGGTCTTTTTGGATATCAAGTAAATGAACTATTGGGCTAATCAATTGATGAGCTTCATATAAAATCATTATAGAACTTTTTTATAGATATATATAAATTGACCGATGAATAAAAATCTTATTCTTTAAGTGCTTGAACTGCAGGTCGAGATAAAAGTTTGTTTTTTCAAGGTATTTCATATCTCCTTTTAGATCTTTTATGGCATTTGAAATCTCTTTATGAGTTTCAATAAATATTTAAATCATCAACATATATAACAACTATTACAAAACCCTTATCGAATTTTTTATATAAAAATACATGAATAAATATAGTTATTTTATAACCTTCTTTCAATAAATATTTATTGAAACAATTATACCACATGCATACAGAGTTAGTAATACCGAGTAGATATTGAAAATAAAAATAAAAAGTATAGCATAAATTAAATTTCTAAAAACTAAAATAATAAAACAAATACTAAAATAATTTCGATAAAGATCTCTATAATTTAATTAAATTCATTTCTCGAAAATATGTATTACATGCTTCGGATATCTTAGGTCATTTTAGGACTTTCATATAGATATCATTTTCAACTGCACAAATAAACCGTGATCACATTCATTAAATGCATACATATGAAGTTGTTCATATATTTTGCTAGGCTAATGAGATAACAAAATATAATTGCATCCATTACAAGAAAATATATCTCTTCATAATCAATGTCAAATCCTGGCAAAAACTCTTGTGTTACAAGTCTTGCTTTGTATCTCATAATCTCATCTTTCTTATTATTATTATTATTATTATTATTTAAAAAATACTCATTTATATCCCACTAGCTTAACAACTTTAGGTGTTTTGATTATGAGTTTAACAACTACTCTTTTGTAAGAGAATATAATTTTGCTCGAATTGCTTTTTTTATTCGGGCTAATCATCTCTATATTGATATTGTTCAATAAATTTAGGCTCATGATCCTTATTTTCATTCAAAATATCAATTGCAATATTATATGCAAAAATCTTATCAATAAATATTTCTTTTTGGTCTTGTTTTCTCCCTATTTTGACATAATTTAACAAAAAAAAATTATTTTTCTCAAGCATTTGGACTTTTTTCGAAAGCCTATTGTCAAAAATATCATGGACCATTTTTATAAATATTTACATCCTTTATATTTTCATCCCGATTATTTACCCTTTTCTTTTAAGGATTTTTGTCTTTAGAACCGATCAGTCTTCTACGCTTTAGGCATGCTTTAGATTCATTCGTTATAACATTAATAGATTGTCCTTCTAGGACATCGATTCTAATAGGAGCATTCTCGATGAGGACATACAATTTAGTTACTCTTTTAGGATCCGAGAATGCATTGGCAATTGGTTTGCAATACCTTGTAAATGAATTATCTTCGAACTTCCAGTTCATATCATTTTGTATGAAGATCAAGATAATATAAAGATAGAATACTTTATGTAATATTTTTTTCTAACATTTTTAACTCGCTTATTTTGCTTATTCTCTCTCCTTAATATTGGAAAAATTATTTCATAAAAATGAAAGTCGATAAATCGAGTTGTAAAAATATCTCATGTTCATGGTTCAAGATATCGAATTATCGAGGAAGATTTAAATCCCACATATATTTCCAATCTCCTTTAAATGCTCATTTTATTTTGTTATGGTGGAGCATTACGGATATATACTATAATGTCAAAAATTCTTAAATAAGAAATTTTGGCTCATGACCATAAACTAATTAAAGAGGAGAGAATTTATGATAACTTGTGGGTCCGATACAAATAAGTATTGCTTGTATATAGGATTTCATGTCTCCAAACATAAACAGAGAGTTTTGTTTTTAACTAATGATTTAACTATCAATTGGAGCCTTTTGATAAATGATTATGTTAAACTTTTTTTAGTATGAACATAAGTAACAAACTATTCAACCTTTATTCTAATAGCCGAGTCCATAATCATTTAATGCTTGAGAAATAAATTCACCGGTATTATCAATGTGACTTATTTTAATGGCATAATCTAGAAATTATGCTCGTAATCAAATTATTTACTAGTAATCTCGAAAACATCGGGTTTCAAATAGATAATAAGCATATATGTGATCATTTTATGGATCCATTTATTAAAATCATAAAATATCTAAATGATCCACATGGTGAATGAATTGATCAATAAATATCAACTTGAATACATTCTAAAAATATCAAAGATTCAATCTTAATTTTACTTGTTGATGGCTTAATAACCAATTTGCCTTGAGAGAATGCAGAACATGAAAACTCATTAAATTGAAGAATCTTCGGCTCTTCAATAGATGTCCATATGAAATTTTAATAATTTTTTGCATCATGAAAGACCCAAAATAACATAACTAGTCATACCACATAATAAAAGTATTTAAATTAGTAAACTTTTGGTTTACTATACTATTTATTTCAATCATTCCAATATTTGTAATAAATATTAGATTAGAAAATGAGTAATTTCTTTAATACATGTTTTCTATTCAATGTAATTCTAATATTCAAAAATTCAATATTTTTCACATTTGCTATCTTGATATGATGTCCATTTAGAAGAATATCTTTGAAACTTAATAAATTTCTATGAGACTTTAGAAAGAATAATGAATCATTTATAATAAAATTTATCTTTTTAGGTACTAATATATTTTTCCTTTTGGAGCCTTTAAATTCTATCACTTTAAGTAATAATATATTCACTCTTCTAAAATCTTTAAAAGTTGTCTCTTCAAGTGATAATACATTCGCTCTTTTAAAGCCTTTAAAATTTATCTCTTCGAGTAATAATATAGTCACTCTTCCGGAGCTTTCTATTAGATTGATATTATCATATAGAATATTAACATAAATTAATTAATTAAATAAATAAAGACAAAATAAATAAATAAATTCTTCATAAACATAAATAAATAAATTTATAGTAAAATAAATTTATAACTATCTCTATGCAATAGAAATTATAAGAAAATATAAATCTTATTTATAATTTGAAAATCTAACGAGTTATTAATTTTAATTACCTCCATTTTGATATATAAAATTAACCTCTATATTTTACTTTTTTTCTTTTTCAACTAGAATTGACAAGGCTCAATAAAGTGCTTTGATACACGATAGGTACGCGACTAATGTCCATTCATGCCACATCTATAATATTCATTTTCAGAATATTAACTTAATCTATTTTTATTCTTTTCTTCTTTTATTTTTCATAGCTATCCACTTCTAATGGTGAGATGTATTATTGTAGTCATCACAATTATAATGATAATTATTTCAACCATGTCCATGGCTATGACCACATCTTTGTTCATATTTAAAATTATTATAAGTTATCACATTCACTTCAAGAAATTGAGTAGATCTAGTTGGATGAGATCTATTCTTTTGCATCAATAGCTTATCATTTTATTTAGTCACGAGCAAGTATGAAATCAATTCGGAATATTTCTTAAATTCATTTTCTCAATATGCTATCGTAGGAGCATATTCAAGACATGAAAAGTAGATAATATTTATTCAGCACCAAGCACTCATGATCCATAATTCTTGCCTAAAATGTCAAGGGTCACAAAATCAAGTTTTGTGAGGTTTGATATCATAAAAATTCTATAATATAAAGTATAATAATAATAATATTAGAAAATAAGAAAAAAAACATAATAAACTTTTTCAAGAAATATATATTAGATCATTAGATCTATATATTATTTATATTCTATTTATCATTAGATTTAAAGTACATGATAAATTAGATACATACTTCTTAATGATTTAAATAAATTAGATCTTTTGGTAGAGCACTTATATAAAAAAAAAAATCCAAGTTGAACAAAAATGATTAAGTTTTTTAGTAGATGCATACCTTATGGTTTATTATCTTGATTGGTTAGAGCTTCTCGATGATAACATATTATAAAAGAAATAGTAACAATAGTAAATTGAAATGTACTATAAATCATTAAAATATGCATAAATAATTGAGTAAATTGTATCACCCTTTCAATTTCTCATATTGAATGATGAACTGAATCACATAAGTAGTGAGAATTGTCGATGTCGGCCTCTTTCCTCACTTCGTTGGGCCGACGTCGGCGAATTGGCGACTCCACTGGGGAAATTAGTGTCATGCTAGGGTCAAGCTTTGAATGTCTATGCTTTGAATATCCGGTCACGTGCCTATTTATTTTTAAGTGGGTAATTATCATTTATTTGTTTGTCTTTTTTCCTTTTGTGGCAAAAATGTATCTATCTATATGTGTGCTTTTTGTGTTTTTTGGTCCCTATAGCTTGAGTTGTTTAATTTCTTACTTTATATATATATATATATATATATATATATATATATATATATATATATATATATATATCGGATATGGAGTCATGCCCTTACATACTACATTGTATAATTGTAACTATCATTTGCATTTCTCTCGGGATCTAGGGAGTTAGTAGTGGTGCCCGATGGGTTTCACCACAGGTAAACGCTCATGAAAACTTGAGCCTTCTTGATAGCTACCATCGATGATGGGTAATCGATGATTTTTCACGATTGCTAATATCGCCATGGATAGTCCTAGTGACTTTACTAAAGACTCATTAGGCTGAAAGGTACCCTTTTAAGACCTAGATAGAGCCTACCCAATCATGTAATGGCTAGAATCGGACTTTAGGGCCACATTCCCTTGTTTAACACACTTGGGCAAGTCGGACATGTTGAAAACCTTGACTAAAATAATTGGTCATGATTTTTCGGGATGGGTGACAAAAGAGTTTAAGTACATTTTAGGCCAACATCGATTTTTCAAACGGAATGCGAAGCCCTTCGGTGAGTGGAGGGAGATTGCCTACAAGAGGAATTTCAAAGTGACCATCAACCGATAACCAAGTTACGGTTGATGATTAATGACTCTAACAAAATCCTTGAATGTTGGGGACTTTTGACCGATGGTGATAAACGGGTGTTCAAGCATAAATACGAAACTTGGTAGCATTAATAGAGATACCGGTTCGAAGGCTATGTTGAGGGCCCTCGTCTATCTATGGGACCCTTCACATCGATGCTTCACCATAGGAAACATAGATATGACTCCTACAATAGAGGAGTATCACCAACTGCCGTAAATGTGAAATCCTCTATATCAAGTCTATTTATATCGTCGATGTGATGAAGTGGTTGATAGGTCGAAAAATGGTTTGGTGTAAGTCCGAGTCGAGCATGAGCCAAAGATGCTACTAAGGGATGGCACCATGAGATCTTATTAGACATATTCAAACAAAGCTTAAAAGAGCCCATCACCGAGCTCGAAGAAGTTTCGAGTCTTAGCTTTGTGCATTTTTGGTTTGATTTTATTTCCATCCTTTGTTGGATTAATCGGTTTTGATGTTGCAAATGTGTTCATTGAGGTGGAGAAGAACTCGGTTAATCCCACTCGCTGTAATTTTAGCTGAGACTATTCTATCACTAAATCACCGTCGAAGATCCGGTAAAGGCGGGGTGAGGTGTTGTGTGCAACTGCTGTGCATATGGATGATTAGTCATATGGGGATATATAGATCCATCTTTGACCCTGTTTGGTGGAAGGATTAAGAATTTTTTAAGAAGTTTATGATCACCCCATGGAAGAGCTATACTCAGAACAAGAATGACGAACCATACTACTCGGCTTTTCGAACTCCCAAGTCATATGGAAGGGTGTTTGGATGAATCAAGCATCATATTTAGCTTACTTGTGGAACTTTTTCTTATGTCCCTTTGGTTGGATCAACCGGATACATAAGTTATGCTCCCAATATGGTATCTAGGCAACTTGGTTATGAGCGGGGCATTTCGAGAATTATGGGATTGGCTGGTTTTGAAGGAAATTTAAAAAAAGATGCCTCACCTACTTTTCTAAGTCGTATCACCGAAGACTGGTTAACACGGGGCATGGTGGGTGGAAAAATAGATGGTTGTGAAGTAGCTACCACTCGAAGATTATCTATCTTGGCAAACCGCGAGAGTAAAAGATTTGGGTAATCAAGCGAATTGAAGTCAAGATAGTCAAGCTCCAATGTCCGACCATCAAGCTAGTCCGGAACCCTCGGTCATTATTGTGGTTATAGATCCTATTGAGCCATCCGAGGTTGAGATGGGCTAGTCTATCCAAGGAAACAAACCACTTTCTCCATGAGTTCTAAGCATTTCATCTAGCCAACATGCGGGAAAAAGAAGAAAAGTAGAAGATCCTTCGAAATGGCTCTTTCGGACTACTATGACCTTAACGAGAAAAATAGAGTTGCTCAAGATGAAAAACTTAAAGCTAACTAATGATCTAGTCGAGGAAAAAAGAAAGAGGGGAAAGGATAAAGAGAAGATATTAGATCTAGAACAAGATTTGGAGGCATGGCAAAGTATAGCTGCTGAAGAGAAGTATTGAAAGTCGGCTTATCATCAAGACCAAGTAGAATTGGATGTCAAATGTCTTGAGTTAGATAGGCTATAGTCTCTAGATAGAAAAATCGAGCTTGAGTTAAAAAGTATGGGCTCGGAATTGCAAAAGCTTAGAGAAGATAATCCGAAATGGCAAATGTCAATGAGGCTGAATACAACAATCATCGAAACTCAATAGAGCAAGTAGGGGAGGCACAAAGTCGGATTGCGGCACTCGAAGGAGAATCGATGTCCGGAAGGAGAGCTACTTAAGTTATCATCGTACTAGGCTACTATACACAATCACTTGGCTCAAGTAGGTAGTGAGTGAGGCAAAAACCCGGATGTACTAGATAATCAAGCAAAGTTGATCTCCAAGGAAGCTATAGCCCTATGAGAGTTAAGTCGGGACATTGGTGTGTATAGGGTGAAAAATTATAATGAATCCGTGAGGAGCTACTTGAGGAGGTGTGACTACTTGATAGTAGAAATGGCTAGGAAAGGGAAAATCTTTAGCGTCCGATCGAACTATCAAGTAATTCACTCTTGTTTTTTTTTCCTTATATTTCCTTTTCGGTAGCATGAGTTGCTTTTTCTTGTTTTTTATGTAAAAGAAAGATGTACTATGAACTATCATGGGCTTGTATGCTTATAATTTTGAATATTTGGTTAATGAAAGTTGTGGCATCTTTCTATATATGGCATGGTCTATTCTCCTTATCGGAACTCACTTGATAAGTTGGGCAAATCAACCCTATCTAGTGATCATGTCAGCAAATCACATCGACTCGTAAGCAAAATGACTCCATTCATTTGAGAATTTGATAGAGCTAAATGGTTACTCCGGAATCAAATGGAAGAAAGAAATCCAATAATTATTGATATGAATAAACATGTCATTAAATTGGATGAAAGAAGGAAAACCAATGGTTACCGATGTGAACAATCACACCATTAAACCAACAATGAGCAAGCATACCGGAACAAAAAGAAGAGCTCTTTTGTCACCCTCCATGAATGGCTACTCCATATGTAGTCTCGAATATCGTATATATTATTAATATGTTATTCATGTGCTGTATTTTGTTGCTTATTTTATATGCTTGAAATATACGTCTTGTCGGTAAAACCACACATCCTCAAATAGTTTACAAGACCGGACTAAAAGTGAAAATGAAAAATGAAGAAAGGGCTTGATTGGAGCAAACCTATCAACGAGAGGTCGCAACATTGAAGGAAGAATTCACAAGGCTTACTCGCCTTTTTGAAGCACAAGCTGTTCTTAGGTCGCCCTCCAATCTGGTTATAGGTCGGTCATCTATCGCTTGTCCCCGAAGCCGCATTTGTCATCCCTCCATCGGCTTCCTAACGGACGACTCAAATTTCTCGGTTTGTCATACCTCAACAAGGAAACCCCACCATTGATAACCCGATGAATACATCAATGCTAGGAGACATGCCCGAGCCAATCCCTTCGAGGACTCATGTCCTTCCGCCATACGCATACATTGATCTAATAGTTGATGATAGTGGAAAGGAGAAGGGGTTTACCGAATCTAAAGTTGAAAAATTCACTCGCCATTGAAAAGCGACTTCGGGCCATCGAGGGTGTAGATGTGTATGACCTTCTCTTAACCATGGACAAAGGATTTGTGGCGAATGTGGTGATTCCGAAGAAATTTAAGCTATCGGAGTTCCCTAAGTATACCGGCGACCGAGTGCCCGAGGACCCACTTAAGAGTATACTTGAATAAGATGGCTAAAGTAGCCTATGACGAGACTTTGTTAATCCATTTTTTTCCTAAAAGTCCGAAAGGATTTGCCCTCACTTGGTTTATCGACTTAGACCGGACTAAGATCAAAAGGTGGAAAGACTTGGTTAAGGCCTTCATGAGGCAATACAAGTTCAACTTAGAAATAACTGCGGGACGAGTCTAGCTTGCGATCGATGGAAAAATGTACCAAGGAGTCCATTAGGGAGTATGCTCGGAGGTGGTGAGAAACAACTTTAAGAATTCGACCACCATTGCTTGGAGATGGAGTTAGTTACGCTCTCTATAATACTTTCAAGTTGTCTTATTATGACTATCTCTTAAGTAATGGATTAAGCAATTTTGTTGAGATAGTGTCGGCGGCTGAGCATATTGAGCGAGCTATTAAAGCGGGAAGAGTGTCGGATTTTGTCGAGTCAAGTTCCAAAAGGAATAATTTTAGAAAAAGAAAAGAAGTAGGCGTTCATCGAGTGGAAGGGCTAATTTTTCAACAAAAAGGTCGTTAGGAAACCCCGTGGAGAGCAAATAATCGGTTTATGCCATAAGGCGATATGGTTAGTCCTATCTCACGATTCACAACACCAAGAACTATCATGCCCACCAATGTCATTGGTTTGACGACCTAGTCTCTAATTCTTACACAACCTCGGATGCAAGCTATTCCTAAAAATCCACCGGCCTTTAGACGGTTCAATAACCAACGAGCTCCCTTCAACCAAAATGATCGAAGAATACTAAAACATCCTACCACCACTCCCTATCTTCTTAGGGGACCTATTTAAACACCCGGTAATTATCGATCATGTGGTTTCGATTCAAATACCTCTATTACAACCACCATATCCACGATGGTATAGGGCGAATGAGACTTGCGAGTATCATGGTGGTGCGATTGGGCACAATATTGAGGATTGTGTCGATTTCAAGAAGAGGGTGAAGTCATTGATAGATTAAGGGTGGATCACATTTGAGGACACACCTAGTTCTCTAAATGTGAATTCAAATCCATTTTCAAATCATGCTTGGAACGGGAGGAATAAACATGATGTCATGTGACGACGTGGTATATGATAGCAGAAGATCAAGCCTAAGGATTCCTATGGCTAGACTATTTGACTTGATGAAGGTCGGGGATGTTGATATAAAACCTTATAAAGTGTAAGCTATGGTTAATCTAGAATAATATTATAAGTTTCACAAGACAAAGGGACACGACATTGATGATTGTGCTTGAATTCTATCAACTCGTCTAAACCATGCTGGTCCTAGGGACTTTGAGGATGGAGAAATGGGAAGAAAGTGTCGAAGTGGATATGTTATCTGCCGATAAAGGCACTAATAACTCGCACCCTTCATATATGAGCCAACCGAGGCGAGCCCTATGAAGCTGGTATTGAAAATGCCTATCCCTACGAAGACCGATTGTCGAGCCATTTCTTATAGCTATGGATCCTCTAGTAAATCGCATGCTATTATGAAGATCTCGAGTGATGGGATAGTAGATGTTGAGAGAGTTACATGTACGTAAAGGTTCTATATCTCGAAAGAATTGAGAGTAGAGAAAGGGAAAGGTGTTGAGAAAGCCATTAAGGAAAAGAGGATTGAGAAAACCTCGTTGAATTTTGAGATGAGCAAACCGATTGAGGATGATAAGGCGAGTGGAATTTTTGAAATTGATGAAGCATAGTGAGTATAGTAAAGTGGATCAGTTGAACAAGACTCCAAGCACGTATATCCCTCATATCACCGATATTGAATTCGAGCCTCATCGAAAGACACTTCAAAAGGTACTCAACGAAGCTTATGTGCCACAAGACATCACATCCGATTCAATAGAGCATTTGTTCGAGAGAGTACAAGCCACTAATTATTTATACTTTACCGAGGATGAATTGGGACCCGAAGGGACTGGACACAATAAAGCCTTATATAGCACTATCAAATGCAAGGATCATATAATTGTAAAGGTACTAATTGACAATGGGTCCGCTCCGAATGTACTGCCTAAATATATATTGGACAATCTACCAATCAATTCTTCGCACATGAGGTCGAGTAAGATGATGGCACGAGCCTATAATGACACCCCTCGCCGAGTTATTGGTGATATAGAAATTGATCTAGGCATTGGGCCACACCAATTTCAAACCACCTTTTAAGTGATTGACATCCATCCTTCCTATAGTATGTTGTTAGGGAGGCTATGGATTCACGCGACGAGAGTAGTCACATCTTCACCGCATCGGAGGTTGAAATATATAGCTAATGGGAAGCTAATCACCGTGAAAGTCGAAGAGGTTATGGCTATAGCTAAGAATATGACGAGTCCCTTATATTGAGGTAGATGGAGTCGGTGAAGAGAACTCGCATGCTTTTGAGGTTGTTAATGCGGAACCGGTCTTAGAAAACTCACAAGTAAGAAGTCCTAAGTCGTTCGATGCTCGTTAAAATGACGAGTAAAATACATGATAAAGGTCGGGCTACCACCATCTTACGTGGATAACGATCCGTTCGATGATGGTAAGCATGTAAAGTTGGGGATGACCGACCAACATTTTGGGTTAGGGTACAAGTCGTCTAGAAATGACTATCGAGAGGATGGTTGAGTTGAAGAGAGAGAAGAGATTAGCTCGTGTTGAGGGGCGAGATCCCGATTATGGAGACATTGATATCCCTCACATCCGTATTACATTTCCATGACCTTCGTATATGGCATTCATGGGTGATGAGAATCTTGGCTTGGGTTACATCTTCAATGACATGATAGTTAACACCTTAGGGCGGCGATAACTAGAGACGATGATCGGTACATACCACCAACATCGTCGCTAATCGGAGCTAATGTGGTGACTATTCCACAACTCAAGAGCAACAATATGGAGAAAGCTTTTGACATCGAAAAAATTATCTAGAAATGTGTTGAAAACGAGGAGCTAACCAATTGGTCCGAGGAGAAAGTGCCGATCGTCTTCAAGGCCGAGTAAATTTCTTTTCATTATGTTTTTCTTTGACCTTCCAGTTGAATTCGGGTTAAATCCTGGAAAGGAATGTTTGATGTGGAGCCTTATTTTGTTTCATTCATAATAATAATACATCAAACTATACGAAATTTTGTTTTAAAATAGTCTTGTTTGCTTTCTTTTTCTCTTCCCTTTATTTGTACTTTTATTTTCTTTCGGGGACACACATTATGATCACCTCTTTAAAAATGAAAATGTTTGGACTAAAAATGATTGGCCTAAATTTGATGAAACTTTAATTACGATGGATGAAAGAGAGTAGGGAGAGGATGGCATAAAAGAATTCACGGAACTCTTAAAATTGTCGAACACTCTACAAGCCACATCGAAGAGTTAGAAATGATAAATGTGGGGACTAATGAGAACAAACGGGAGCTAAAAGTTGGGACCAGAATGGAAGATACTAAAAGGGAAAGCTCGATTTCGCTTTTGAGAGATACTTTGATGTATTTACTTGGTCGTACGCCGATATACCGGGCTAGATACCAAGATAGTAGAGCATAGATTACCTATGAATCTAGGGTGCAAACTAATAAAGAAAAAGTTAAGAAGGATAAGGCCGGATGTACTATTGAAAGTAAAAGAAGAGATCAAGAAGCGAGTGGGATGTCGGATTTCTAGAAGTGGTCGAATACCCTCGGTGGGTTTCCAATATAGTTGTAGTGTAAAAAAGATGAAAAGATTCGAATGTGTGTGGATTATCGTGATTTGAACGAGCCGATCCAAAGGATGACTTTCTTTTGTTGCATATCGACGTCCTGGTTGATAATGCTGCAAAGAATGCCACTTATTCATTCATGGATGGGTTTTCGAGGTATAACCGGATCAAGATGGCGATAGATGATAAGCAAAAGACGACATTTGTCAACTTTTGGGGAACTTTTTACTACAAAGTTATACTTTTCGGATTGAAAAATGTCGGGGCCACTTATCAAAGAGCTATGGTTACGTTATTCCATTATATGATGCACAAGGAGGTTGAAGTGTATATAGATGATATGATTGCCAAATCTAAGGAAGAGGAGGATCATACAAGTAATCATGAGAAAATTATTTGAGAGATTAAGGAAGTACCGACCGAAGCTCGAATCCTGCAAAATGCACTTTTGGTGTGAAGTCAAGAAAATTACTTGGTTTCATAATAAGCAATAGGGGAATTGAGGTTGATCCCGATAAAATCGAGCCATCCAAAGCATGCCTCCATCGTCAATCGAGAAAGAAGTCGAAGCTTTTTAGGTCGTTTGAATTACATTGCTCATTTTATCTCTCAATTAACCAACACTTGCGAGCCAATATTTAGATTATTAAAAAATAAAATAAAATAAAAATACGGCAAAAATAAAGATGGAAAATAGATACAAAAACATACAAAATGACTTTGAACACCATCGACGACTTTAAAATCATATTGCACACCACAATTAATTAATCACCCATCGCAAAGCAAACACAAACCATGTTTTGAAAGTACAGTAGTTTTAGAATTTTTACCCAAAGATCCTGTGGTTCCGATGTCTAGCTTGAAGTTAGTCTTACTCTCTTCATTTCCGATGATAATTGATTATTCGTTTAGTCGAAAAGGAGAGCAATTGTTCGTATATAGCGTGTGATGTAGATCTTATATGTTTCCTATCCAAACAAATTAAATAAAAGCAGCAACCAAATCACAACACAAGATCTTTTTTTTCTTTTTTCTTTTTAAATTTTTTTCTTTTTAGTAACACAAAACAAAAAAAAGAAAAGAAAAATGTTTAGAGGTTCGTTTTGAGAGAGATTTTTGCAACTCGTTTAGTAGATATTTTGGAGAGTTTATTAGGTGATTTTGAAGCTAGTTTGGAGGTTTTTTTGGGGCTTCTTTGATGGTTCAAATGGGCTTCGCGAAGGGATTTCTCTGTAAAGGTTTTTGGGGTCGTTGGTGACAGTTTCAAAGCCGATTTGGGGGCTTTTAGCGGACTTTTGAGGTCCGTTTCGGGGCTGGTTTTGAGACTACTTTTGAGGTTTTTTTGGGGGTATCTTAAAGCTTTCTTGGTGATGTTTTAGTAGCTATTTTGAGTGAGGGAAAGGCCGACCAAAAGGGGTTGGTGTGTAAGGTTTTTTAGGGATGTTAGTAACGGTTTCGGAATTGATTTGGGAGGGTTTTAGTAGATTTTTTAGGTCTCGTTTTGGGCTGATTTTGGGCCATGAGAGAAGGCTGCTACATGGGGTTGTTTGTGGCGTGAGAAAGGGCTGATATGGGGTTGTTTGTGGCGTGAGAGAGTCTCGGGTTTGGAGGCTTTGAGGTGCCGGCGTAGGTTGGCGAGAAGGGGCCGTTACGTGTGGGTTGGGCTGGTAGAGTGAGGGGAGCGAGGCGAGAGGGAGGCTGGTTGAGCGAGAGAGGGAGGCAAAAGGGAGGCGAAAGGGAGGCCGGAAGCGAGAGACGAGAATGGGCGAGAAAGTGTGGGCGTGAGGGAGAAGCGATCGGTGTGTGAGAGAGAATTGCTCGTACTGGGTCTCCTTTTTAAGGTGACAGTCAAAGCGTCCCTTGATAAAAAATGCATGAGGTTTTATATTGGTATGATTTTTTGGGCAAAAACCCACTTTGGTCCTTGATTTTCTTTCATGCATTTATTTGTGTTCAATTTGTTTTTTGTGTTTTAATTTAAGCCTCTTCTTGCCCATAATTAAGACTTTTTATTTTAATTAGTTCCAATTGTATCCCTCCTCATTTTAATTAAAGGGTTTGAAACTTTAATTTTTCCTCTATGCCCTCAATTTTTCTTTTAATTGTTTCCAATCTTTTTATTTTTTCAATTAAACCCCCTTTTCTAAACTAACTACTCTAATTCTCTTTTTTTTCTTTTTTTCTCTTTTTCTATTTTTGTTTTTTATTATTTTATTATTATTTATCTTTTGGTATTTTCATAATAATAAATAAATAACTAATAAATAAATAAATAAATAAAGGAGCAAAAATTAGGTGCTAACAAAAATATGAAATGAACATTCATTATTTCATAACAATATGTGGTTAATTGCATTTTTTGCTCTTGGATTGTTGAGGTTAACGTAATAACCTACACCTAGCTAGTTTGAATTATTTTTACCTCTAAACTATTAATTTGGTAAATTTTATCTTTAAACTATTATTTTTTAAAATATATTGAGTTTTTATAGCAATAATGATAACAACCAAATCAAATAAAGAAATAAAGGTCTCCCGACTAGTTATAAAACTATTTACATGTGCATTCATACACAAACGATGTTATTACAATATAAATTTATTAAAGTAAAAAATTGATAGTTAAATTAAAGATGATTTTTTTTAACTCGTGAAGTCGTTTTTGTTTTTATTGTTTTCTAAATATATAATAAAAAATAATATTCATTAATCAATCAATATATAATAATAAAATAGTAGCAAAACACTAACAATTCTTTATTATTTTTGACGAGTCTGCTATCGGCATGTTGTGTGTTAATAATTAGAAATTTAAGATTTTGAATTTAAATGTGAAGGTTAAGGAAATGAGAAAACCCATAAAAAAAAAAGCCTCCCATGGAGGTCCTATCACACTCGAACATATATATATATATATATCAAAATCCAAAATACAATTAGCTGAATATAAATATTCAAAATTTTCACTCGATTGAAAATGAATGGAGTATAGAGTACGAATATTTAAATTTGATAGAGTATAAATATTCAAAAACTTGACCTATGAGTATCCATTGCCATCCCTAGTTGCGAGATGGTCCTCAATTTTATTTTATCTTTTCTTAGAATCAATAATCAAGACATTAGACCATTGTTGGACGATGTCATATTCCATGTTAACATCAATTTTCTTTTTAATCCACTCCGATTATACCTTAAAAGAAATACCTCTTTCACAAGGATGAAAAACCCATGTGCTTTATATTACAAAAGAAACTAAAATACATGATGACTTCATTGTTGCTAACCTTTTCATTATCACCCAATTATACTATGGATTGAGCTCTTTTTTTTTTTTTTTCTTTTGTGTTACGAAAAACCTCTCTTTTTCTCTTAATTACTCTTCATATATATATATATATATATATATATATATATATATATATATATATATATATATATATATATATATATAACAGTGTATTAATTCAATAATATTATAAGTGACAAATAATTACTAAAAAAGCTAAAAGATCTCATGTTGTTACTATTCATTTACTATAGTTTTTTTTTTTTTTTTTTTTTTTTTTTTTTTTTTTTAACTTGGGTTGAATGGCCTTGGTCGCCTAGCGCTGGCTTGTCCCGGTAGTTCGCACTTGGCCCTTTTTTTTTCCTCACACACGCACATACATATATAATCATGAAATTATGTGTGAAAAATATAAAAAAATAAATTGTTATTTTTTTTAGTTTTACGTGCAGTTTGAGATAAAATATATATGATATTTTTTAAACTTTTAGTTTGAACATATATATATCCGATTATATTATTCTTATTATTTGAAATTTATTTTTTAATCACTTTTTTCTTATTAAAATTCTCATCAAATTAATTTTTTGATACAATTTTATTTGTTAATAATTTTTTTAATATATGAATTTTAAAAGTTTAGAACATCGGTGTTTTATTTTTTTAAAATATATTAATATAATTTATAAATTCGATTATATATATATATATAGAGAGAGAGAGAGAGAGAGAGAGAGAGAGAGAGAGAGAGAGAGAGAGAGAGAGTATATTTTAGATATTTTGGCTCAATTTTTTTAAAAGAAATTAATAATGAGTTAAAAATTTTACAAGTTTTATTATATATATATATTTTTTAATTCGAAATTTATCGAATCAATTTTTTTGTAGTTTTTAATTTAATCTATTGACTTCAATATATTTCATATAATTTAGCGGGCCTAGCCTTTTTTTCTTTTTTCTTTTTTTTTGTTAATTTTTTTCTTCATATATATAGTTTGAAGATAATAAAATGTATATGATATTTTTTTAGATTTTAGTTTGAACATATCTATTTGATTATATTACTCTTATTATTTAAAATTTATTTCTTCAATTATTCATTTCTTATTAAAATTCTCATCAAATTAATTTTTTAATATAATTTTATTTGTTAATAAATTTGGTTTTTTAATATATGAATTTGGGAATAAAATTTTAGAACGTTGGTGTTTTATTTTTAAAAAATATGTTATTATAATTTATATAATGAATTATTTTTATACTTTTTAAATGAATGTTTGATTTTTTAAAATATATTATTATAATTTATAAATTTTGATTTTATATATATAGATAGATAAATAGAGAGAGAGAGAGAGAGAGAGAGAGAATTGAGAGTATACTTTAGATCAAGGGTGAGCAAAATTCGATAAAAATCGAATAACCAAACCGAACCGAAATTGTTATTTCGATGTTTGGTTCAGTTTTTAAATTTTAATGGATCAATTTAAATCAAAAATTGAAGTTTTTTTTTTTTAATATATAACTATATAAGTAAATTTGCAAACTTAAAAAGCCCAACTGCCTAAACCCCAAGTGGCCCCCAAGCCAACAACCATCCAGCCCAAGTGCCCAACACCAACAGCCCAACATTCATATAAAGACCCCTAAGTCCCTATTCCCTGATAGGCTAACAGCCTCTCCAGAGTCCAGTCTCTAAAAAAAATTCCCAATTCCCTTAATCACTAGTTTCGACTTTCGTTCAGACGTCCACTTCCCCTATTCCCTATTCCTCAATCTGGCAATCCCAATCTCAGATTCTCAGCCCTCACTCCTCAGTGCTCAGGCTTTTCAATCTCCAAAGTCGAAACACTATCACAACTCACACAGACCACACTCACAGTCAGAGACTCAAGTACTCAACACTGTCACAACACATACCCAATCAGCCAGCCATGGAGCCACAGTCCACAGTCCACAAATCTAGTCACCCACTCACCCTCACGACCTCACCCTATCACCTAGAAGCAGGCACGAAGCGTGCAGTATCGCAGCCAGTTAGCCACCCCACCCTTCCCTTTCCTAGCCTCATGCAGACTCCAAACAACTAATCAGCCACCTCTGCAGACTACAAGTAGAAACAAGACAACCTTGTTGGTAGTTCCTTTGGGTTTTTGGTAGAAACAAGAGACATTGTTGACTTATTGCTGTTGTTTCTTCAAGAGAGAAAGAAAGGGAGAAAGCAGAGATTTTTACAAGATCTTAGCCAATCAGCCCAGTCTTGAGTCCTCTAAGGTACATGAGCAAGATTCCAATGAGGCAATATTGATAGTTTCTTTGGGTTTTTCTTTATTTGTGTTTGGAAATTGGAAGAGGGTATTACAGTCTACATAAGGCTTTTTTTTCCATTATTTGTCGTTTTTGTTTCTCTTCTTCTAGATAATAATATCAGAACTAGTATATGCCTAATGTAGTTACTTGTAAATTGTAATTGTTGGGATCATGTGTATGATAACTGATGAATCCAAATTATTCTCATAGTCATATTCTGTTCTACTACCACAACAGGAAATTATTGTGGTTGGAAATTAAATAACAAGTTGGAAGACAATTATGGAGGAATTATTGTTTGGAAATCTCTGTTTGTGTTTCAATTATTGTTTTAATTTCACTTGAAATTATTGTTTCAATTAAAAGGATTTTCCTATTTTGATTTTAACACACTCTCGGAGACAATTGAAAGATAATTATTGTTTCAATTACTGACTACTGAGGAATTATTATTTAAAAATCTCTATTGGTGGAGTAACTGTTTGGATTGTGGTTTCATGGTTTGACTGGTTTTTGATTTCTCCACTAAAAAATTCCAACTTGTTTAATTTTTTGACCCAAAATGCAGTAAGGAATCAATTTATAAGGCAAACGTCCAATACTTGAAAATCAGATCAGTGAATCTTCTAAAGTTAAGACATTTTCAAAAAGTCTGTTGGAACTATATGTGTTGAGCGACAAGTAATCATCATCAAAGGCTTGGAAAACTAAAGCAAAAATAGCTTCACTTTCTCATAAATATTTCTTCTCTCCATCAGCTGGCTATATATACATTTATGAGAAAAGTTAAAGAAGACAATGATATACACCAAATTGTAAATAGAAATTAAAATGCCTTGCCTTGATATGGATACTCCAAAGCTTTTGTTTGAGGCATTTTGATCTACTTAATGAGAGTTAATTCCTTATTATTTGTTATTAACTTACTGTTTTCCTTATCATTAAATGTCTATGGCTGCTTTATTCATAAAAATTAATAAAATAACTCTTTATATAATTATTTATGTAGATGTCACAACCTGAAGATATTAATGTAGAAATTATAGGTTTAAGCAATCCAAAATCAGTAAGACTAGAAGCAAGTACAGCTCCAACTAACATACAAACCGGCATAACAAGAATGAAGAGGAAAGCGATTAAGCCAAGATCAATTGTGTGGGAGCATTTCACAAAGTTTGAAGATGAGAATGACAACATCAAGGCTAAATGAAATTACTATGATAAGGTATTTTTTGTCATCCTACAAGAAATGGCACAATTGTACTAAAGTCTCATATGTCCATATGCAAAAAACACCCTCATAGTTGTGAAATTACACAAACTCAATTAAACCTTCATCCAAATGTAAAAGGAAATAGCAATCTTAACACATAGAAGTTTGATCAAATTACTATTGGAAATGCTTTAGCTTACATGATCATTGTAGATAAACTTCCATTTATGTTTGTGGAGGGTTTGGGGTTCAAGGAGTATATGTCCATTACAACCTAGATTCAAAATCCCATTACGGTTTATGGTTTCAAGAGATTGCTACCAACATTATTTAGATGAGAAATTAAAGTTGAAGCAATTCTTGAAATAAAATTGTGCAAGAGTTTGTCTCATAATAGACACATTGACATCTTTTCAAAGAATTAGTTATATGTGTTTAACTACTCATTTCATTGATAATAACTCGAAATTGTATAAGAAGATATTGAGTTTTTATCTGATTGATAGTCATAAGGGAATAGATTTAGCCATTGCCATTGAAAAATGCTTGATTGATTGGAAAATTGAAAAAGTTTTTAGTATTATGGTTGATAATACAAGTTTAAATGATGTGACAATTAGATATTTAAAAGACGTTATCAAAAATTGGGGGCATAGCATCTTAGATGGAGAATTCCTTCATACGAGGTGTATAACACCTACTTTGAATCTTGTTGTTGTTGATGGGTTAAAACATTTTAATCCTTATATCATTCGTATTCGATCAACCGTTAGATATATGAGACAATCTCTAGCTAGGTTTTCAAAATTTAAGGAATGCATTAAACTTGAAAAGAGTGATTCTAAGAGTTTGTTATAACTAGATGTCGCAACTAAGTGAAATTCAACATATTTGATATTAGATACAGCTTAAAAGTTTTACAGAGCTTTTAAGAGATACAAACAAATTGATCCTTTATATTGGAGTGAATTTAATGGAGATCATGGTGATAATGTTAATGGTGGGCCACCTAATGTTGATGATTGGAAGGCTTGTAGGAAGTTGGTAGGCATGTTGAAAGTTTTCTATGACCTTACTTTACATATGTCGAATTCTTTGTATGAGACTTCTAATACTTAGTTTGAAAAGATCTCGTTCGATTGAACATGTTTTGACAAAATGGCAACGAAATTCAAATTTAGATGATTTTTCATTAGCTAGTAACATGAAAGAAAAGTTTCAGAAGTATTGGGGGAATATTAAAAAAATGAACAAGCTGATTTATATTATGACCATACATGATCCTAGGCATAAACTTGAATTTGTTGAATTTTCAATCAAACAATTCTATGGTGATTTGGATGGTGAAAAATATAACAAATATTGTGAAAGAATCTATATATGGCATGTACGATTTCTATTGTCGTTTATCAAAACCTAAAGATCAAATTGGTCAAAGTGGTAGGAGAATAAAAGTGTCAAATGCAAATGAGGAAATAGTTGAGCAAGAGAAGCAGAGTGTGAAACCGAGGATGAGGATATGTTTTAAAAAATTCAAGTGTGACAGTGGAGGTGGAGAAAATAAATCGGAGTTGGATAAGCATCTTGTTGAGGATTCTAAAGATGATGACTCTAATTTTGATATTTTAGAGTGGTGAAAAAATAATTCTCCGAGATTTTCTATTATTTCGCAAATGGATCGTGATGTGATGGCGTTTCCTATTTCTATTGTTCCTTCGGAATCGACATTTATCATTAGAGGAAGATTTCTTGATGCTTTTAGGAGTTCTTAATCTCCTATTATAGTGCAATCTCTCGTATGTGCTCAAGATTGGCTTAGAAATTCATCCAAGCCAATTAATGTGAAAGAAAATTTGCAAGATATTGAGAAAATTGAAGCTGATAATTTTTTATCTCTATCTTTTTATTTGTTATTTATTTCCTATATAATAACTTAATAATGTTAAAGTGTTGATTTTTTTTATTATATAAATGTTTAATGGATTGATGATGTTTTGACTTTTTGATTGTCATGGGTAAGTTTTTAATTTTTATTTGCTTGATATAATAATTTTTCAAAATTTTACTATTTGATGGATTGACAATGTTTTTTTTTTCCTTTATAGGGAATGTCATTGCTAAGATTTGGAAGTGAATAGAATCCAAATTTAATTATGTATTTTGATGATGTTTTTAATAGTTTAATGTTCTTTTAATTTAAATTTACGAATTGTGATTTGTATTTTAACTATGAATTATGTCATTTTCAAGAAGTTGCTTAAGCATAAAATTTTATGAATTATATATTGGATTGTTGTTGGGGAGGTCAGTGACTCACGGGTCAGTAGCTACTACCAGGCTGGTAGCCACTGCCCATTGTAGCACTGCCCTCTCTATGACTCTGCCTCTGCTGGTTTATCATCGTTTTGATCAGAGCTTTTTGGTCTTCATGGCTAAGATAGATTTTCAACAAGAAATCCTCCTTTGGCACATTGCCACAAAACTCTTGTATCACCAAAATCACCATTACTTCACCTACAAAAATCAAGAAACCAAATGCAGTGGTGCTGAAATTTTGCAAGGCAAAGCTGAGAATGCAGTTGCATTAAACTGTAAAATGAGGAGACACATGACACATCTCCAGATATATGATATATCGCCTGGTGATATCTCCTCACACAGTCACACGTTACCAGGAAGTGAGGCAATTGGTCTGACAAGTGACAACCTTTCAACACACTTATGAGTTATGATGATGCCAGGAAAAGAACAAATAGAAATATACAATTGGTTGAAAGACGAAAGTGATACTGTAAGTTTGGAACTCTGAATTCTAAAAGGAACGAAGCGACAAATTCTTTGTTTTTTTAATTTGATTTCAACGAGCTCAGGCTATGATTGACTAAATGTCTAGCATTCAAGATTGTAATTCAAGCTTCTCTTTTAATTATCTCAATAAGCTGCAGCAAGTTAGCCATGTATTTAGCATAAGAAGTTTGGCACAAAGGCCAAAGCCCATTCAAAATAGAGGCCCAAAAGTCAAAGCCCACCCAAACGAAAATTCAGTTATTAACCGAATTAATTAATAAATGAAACTAAAATTTCGATTAAAAAACCAAACTATTGAAGTTCAATTCGGTTCGATTTCGGTTTTTTATTTCGAGTAATTCGATTAACCGAAAACCAAACCAAAGTTGTCAATAATCGAATCGAATAACAGATTGATCATCCTTATTTTAAATAGTTTGACTCAATTTTTTTTAAATAATAATCAGTTAAAAAATGTATAATTTTTATTTGTTTTTTAATATATATTTATTCAAAATCTATCAAAATCAATTTTATTGTAGTTTTTATTTTAATCTATTGACTTCAATATATTTCATACAATTTAGCAAGCTTAGCCTTTTTTCCTTTTTACTTTTTTTTTCTCGCACACACACACATACACACAGTACAATATATATATTATCATGAAATTAGGTGTGAAAAATATAGAAAATAAATTGTTATTTTTCTTTCAGCTTTTACGTATAGTTTAAAGATGATAGAATATATATGATTTTTTTTAGATTTTAGTTTGAACATATATATATATATATATATATATAGAGAGAGAGAGAGAGAGAGAGAGAGAGAGAGAGAGCTAAAAGTATGTTTTAGATAGTTTGGCTCAATTTTTTTTTTAAAATAATAATCCATTAAAATATCACAAGTTTTGTTTGCTTTTTTATATATATTTATTCAAAAATTAGCAAAACCAATTTTATTGTAGTTTTTATTTTCATTTATCGATTTCAATATGTTTCATACAATTTAGGTTGATTTTTTTCATATATTTTTCTATTTATTCTATATATTTAGCTTATATATATATATATATATCCGTAATTTATCAAAACTAATTTTTTTTTATAGTTTTTATTTTATTCTATTAACTTCAATATATTTCATACAATTTAGGTGTTTTTTTTATATATTTTTCTATTTATTCTATGTACTTTCAATCTATTATATATATATATATATATATATTTATTAGTTTTATTAGAAATTAACCATATACCCGCACACATAATACCAATTATTATTTTTTATATTCTAATTTTTTAAAATAAAATAAGTTAGATAATGTTTTGAAAGAACCACCTAATTATTCAAAAACAAAATTTTATGCTAATATTATTAAATATTTTGTTAATAAATATATATAAATCAAGCGACCTCGCTCAATATATAGATTTGACTTACATTAATCATCGAAAATAAAATTTCAATTCGCACTACGCTATACAAATCTTTAACTCTACATATGTAACGGTTGTTTGACCATAGCGTAGCGCGGTATCCAATTAGTACTAAACTAATTCATGTTACATATGAGTTGAGATGATAAATTCTTCAATAATAATTTTTTCTAAATGGAAAAATATATACTTTATTAAAATATTGGGTTAGAGGTTTAGGATGTCTCTCTACTATTTTACTTATCTTAATCGTATCTATCCACTAATTTTTTCAATATATTAAGAGTGTATTGATTCAGTAATATTATATGTGGCAAATAATACTAAACTAATGCATGTTACATATAGTGGAGAAAATAAATTTTTCAATAATAAAAATTTCTAAACGGAAAAATATATACTTTATTAAAATATTGGGTTAGAGGTTTAGAATGTCTCTATTGTTTTATTTATATTAATTGTATCCATCTATTGATTTTTTTTAATAATTATGTTTTTTCTATTCTTAATTTGCATTTTAATTTCGTCCCTCCGGCCAACTTATTCGATAACTCGCTTCAATTTCGACGATAGACTCACATGGTGTTGACATGTGGCATTTTTTCAAAAAATAAAATATCCTAAAAAAATTTCAAAATGTTCCCCTTTTTCTAGTTTTAGGTATAGAAATAAATAATTAATTTACTCGTCAATTTTTTTTCTTTCTCTCAAATTCTAAAAAAACATTAAAAAAAACCCTAAAATGTCCTTCTTTTTATCTAACCTTTGCTTTTATTCTTGTGTAATGAAAATAATTTCATAATTTTTTTTTTTAGTTTGGATTTGAAATAAATTTTCATAATAAAAAAAATTTTGCTTTTGTTCTTTTCTATAAAAAATAATAATTACAAAATCCTAAAATGTCCTTTTTACCTACCTTTTGCTTTTATTCTCATGTTATGAAAAAAAATTCATAAATTTTTTTTGTTTGGATTTAAAATAAATTTTCCTAATAAATTTTTGAAATAAAAAAAAATATGCTTATGTTCTTTCTTATACATAAAAAGTTTTCTCTTTTGGTTTGAATTTGAGAGAAAGCAAAAAAAAAAAAAATTGAAATTTTAAATTAATCATTTATTTCTATACATAAAGGTAGAGAAAAAGATAGTAGTTTGGAATTTTTTAATCTATTTTCAGAATTTGTTTTTAAAAATACCACGTGTCAACATCATTTGAGTTTGTCCTCAAAATTTGATGTAGTTACCGAAAAAGATTGACCGGATAGACAAAATTAAGAATAGAGTAATTGTTATGAAAAAAATAGTAACAATAGTATAATTGAAGAGAAAGATGATAGAAAAATGAATTCACTATAAGATAAAATGAATACAAGAGATAACAACTCCAAATAATCTCTCATTCTCTATAAAATACTTGTGTATAAACTAATGAATAATCAAACTTATTTATAGGCTTCAAGATTATGAAGAGAATTTGAAAGGATTATGAACCATTAAAAGATGCATAAATAATTGAATAAACCGCATCACCCTTTCAATTTCTCATATTGAATGGTGAATTGAATCACATGAATAGTGAAGAATATGAAATGGACATTCATTATTTCATAACACTCTCCCTTAAATGTTCATCGTATAAGGAACATGCCTTGTTAAAACCTTACTAGGAAAAAATCCAATAGAAACAAATCCTAGTGAAGGAAAAAGAATACAATATTCATTGTACACATTAATCTTAATGTTCGCCTCCTCCTCGTTAAAAAAATCATTTGAGATCTTTAAGACGGTGTATCTCAATCTTGTAAATCATCTTCTCAAAAGTTGTGATAGATAATGCCTTAGCAAATAAGTTTGTCGGATTGTCACTTTGATGTACTCTTCCTTTAATAAAATTATGCAAGCGAGTATTATCTTCATATTATATTGTTGGAACTTCTTTTGCTGGTAAATAAACTACATGTCTCTCTAATATGATGAATCGTTAATCTTAGCTAAACACATTCTCAACTTACCTTACAAATTGCTACTTCTACATGATTTGAATACCCAAGCAACTACAGCTTGCTTTATAGAATGTCATGATATAGCCGTATCACTCAATATAAATACATAACCTATTTTTGATCGAGTTTTGTATAGATCGGATAAATAACTTGCATCCGCATAACTAATTAAACTCGATTTTGATTTATTTGAGTAAAATAAATACCATATCAATTTTTCCTCGAAAATAATGTAGAAAATGTTTAATTCCATTCTAATGTCTCCGTATTGGAGTAAAACTATGACTTACTAATAAATTTATAGAAAAGGCTATATCGAGTCGAGTATTATTAGTAAAATATATCAATACGCAAGTTGTACTAAAATATGATACTTCGTAACCATGTAGTTTTTTGTTATCTTCTCGACGCTCAAAAGGGTCTTTTTTAAATATCAAGTGAACAAACTACTATTAAGCTAGTCAATAGATGATCTTTGTATAGAATAATTATACAAATTTTTCTATATAAATTGACTAATGAATAAAAATATCATTCTCTAAGTGCTCGAACCGTAGGTCGAAATAAAAATTTCTTTTAAATTCTCCATATAGATAACTTATGGCACTTTGAATCACTTCAAGAGTTCCAATAATATTTAGATAATCAATATATATAGCAATTACCACAAACCCTTTTTTAAATTTCTTTATAAAAATAAATGAATAAATATGGTTATTTTTATAACTTTTTTTCAATAAATATTTATTGAAGTGATTATACCATATATACATAGGTTAGTAATAAAGAGTAGATATCAAAAAATAAAAAATAAAAATAAAAAGAATAGCATAAATTGAATTTCGAAAACTAAAATAATAAAATAAATACTAAAATAATTTTGATAGAGATCTCTATAATTTAATTTAATTCATTTCTCAAGAATATGTATTACATGCTTCGAGCATCTTGAGTCCTTCTAGGACTTCCATATAGATATCATTTTACATGAATAAATAAATTGTGATCACATTCATTAAATGCATGCATATGAAGTTTTTCATATATTTTTCTAGGCTAATGAGATAGCAAAATATAATTGTATCCATTACAGGAAAACATGTCTCCTCATAGTCGATGTCAAAAATCCTTATGTTACAAGTCTTGATTTATATATCATAATCTCATGTTTCTTATTCTGTTTTTGTAAAAATACTCATTTGTGAGCCACTAGCTTAATACCTTCGAGTGTTTTGACTATTAGTTTAAAAACTACTCATTTGTAAGAGAATATAATTTTATCTAGATTTTTTTTTCATTTAGACAAATCATCTCTATATCTAATTCTTCAATAAATTTAGGCTCGGAATCCTTATTTTTATTTAAAATATCAATTAAGACATTATATGTAAAAATCTTATCAATAAATATTTATTTCGATCCCATTCTCTCCCCGTATTGACATAATTTATCAAAATCTTTTGATTTTTCTCAAGCATTTAGACTTATTCCGAAGCTTATTATCGAAATATCTTGAACCATTTTATGAATATTTACATCCTTTATTTCAATTATTTATCTTTTTCTTTTGGGGATTTTCGCTTTTAGAACCGATGAGTCTTCCACGTTTTAGACGTGCTTTAAATTCATTTATTATAACATTAATATATTGTCCTTCTAGGACACCAATTTTTATAGGAGCATTCTCAAGCAGGGACATAAATTTTAGTTACTTTTTTAGGATCTCAAAATGCATTTAGCAGCTTGGTTTGTAATAACTTGTAAACGAGTTATATTCTGAACTTTTAGTTCACATTGTTTTATATCAAGTTGATATAAAGATAGAGTGCTCCATCTAATCTTTTTTTTCAATATTTTAAACTTTTTATTTTGCTTATTCTCTCCCTCGAATATTGAAAAAAATATTTCATCAAAATAACGAGTTGATAAATTGAGCTATAAAAATATCTCTTTTTCATAGTTCAAGATATTGAGTTATTAAAGAGGATTCAAATTCAACATATATTCCCAATCTCCTTTAAGTGCTCATTTTAGTTCATTATGAAGAAGCACTACGGATATATACTACAATATCAAAAATTCTTAAATAAAAAATATTTGGCTCATGACCCTTAACTAATTGAAAGGGAAGAGAATTTTTGATAATTTATGGGTCCGATGCGAATAAGTATTGTTGTATAAAAGATTATAAGATTACATGTCCTCAAACATAAACAACGAGTTTTGGATTTAAATAATGGTTTAGCTATCAATCGGATCCTTTTAATAAATGATTTTGCTAAACCTTTCGGAGTATGAACATGAGCAAGCAAGATGTCCAACCTTCATTCTAATAGCCAATCAATAATCATTTAATGCTTAGAAGAAAAATTCACCAATATTATCAAGGTGTATTATTTTAATGGTATAATTTAGAAATTATGCTTGTAATTGAATTATTTGGGCTAGCAATCTCGAAAACGTCAGGTTTCGAGTAGATAATAAATATACATGTGACCATTTTGTAGATGCATTTATTAAAATCATAAAATATTTAAATTGTACACATGATGGATGAATTGATCCACATATATCACTTTTAATATATTTTAAAAATACTGGAGACTCAATCTCAATTGTACTTGTGATGGCTTAATAATAAATTTACCTTAAAAATATACGTAACATGAAAATTTATTAAATTAAAGAATCTTCTAGCTCTTCAATAGATGTCCATATGAATTTTTAATAATTTTTTGCATCATGAAAGACCTAAGATAACGCAACCGGTCATGCCACATAATAAAAGTATTTGAATTAGTAAACTTTTGGTTTACTACAGTATTTGTTTCAATCATTCCAATGTTTGTAATAAAGTCCGTAAGAGAAAACGGGTAAATTTTCTAATACATATTTTCTATCCGGTGTAATGATTATAATATATAAGTATTCACATTTTCTATCTTGATATGATATCAATTTAGATGAATATCTTTGAAACTCAATAAATTTCTATGAGACTTTGAAGAGAATAATATATCATTTATAATAAAATTTATCATTTTAGATAATAACATATTTGCTTTTCTAGGACCTTTAAATTATGTCACTTCAAATAATAATATATCGGCTTCTCAAGAGCCTTTAAAAGTTGTCTCTTTAAAAAATAATATATTTACTCTTCTAGAGCTTCAAAAATTTATCTCTTTAAGTAATAATATATTCATTTTTTTAAAGCCTTCAAAATTTATTTCTTCGGATAATAATATAGTCGCTCTTCCGAAACTTTCTATTAGATTGATATTATCTTATATAATATTAACTTAGAATAAATAATTAAATAAATAAACACAAAATAAATAAATAAATTGTAAAATAAATTTATATTTATTTCTATACAATATAAATTATAAGAAAATATAAAACATCTTATTTATAAATAAAAAAGCTAACAAGTTATTAATTTCAATTACCACCTTTTCATATATAAAATTGACCTCTATATTTTACTTTTTCTTTTTCAACGAGGTTTGATACGGCTCAATGAGATACTTTGGTGTATAGCAAGTATGTGCACAATGTCCATTCATGCCACATTTATAATATTCATTTTCGAATGTCGACTTAATCCATTTTTATTCTTTTTTTTCATAGTTTATCCACTTTTGTTGGTAAGATATATTATTATGATCATCATGATCATAATAATAATTATTCCAATCACGTTTTCATCCATGTCCAAAATTATTATAAGTTGTCACATTCATTTCGAGAAATCGAGTAGGTCCAGCTTGGATGAGATTTATTCTTTTTCATCAATAGCTTGTTATTTTATTTAGTCATGAACAAGTATAAAATCAATTCAGAATATTTTTTAAACTTTTTTTTCTTGATATGCTACTATAGGAGTATATTCATGACATAAAAAGTAGATAATATTTACTCAAAGCATCGACGCTTATGATCAATAATTCTTGCCCAAAATGTCAAGGGCCACAAAATCAAATTTTGTGACTTGACGTGATAAAAATTCTATAATGCAAATAATAATAATAATAGGAAAAAAATGTAATAATAAAATTTAAATAAACAAATATTATAACAAAATTTAAACTTTTTCAACAATATATATTAAATCATTAGATTCTATATATTAAATCATTTAATTTTTTCAAATGTATATTCTATGTATCATTAGATTTAAAGTACATGATAAATTAGATATATACCTCTTAATGAACTAAATAATTATATCTTTTGGTAAAACACTTATATAGAAGAAAAATAATTGATTAAGTCTTTTGATAGATATATACTTCATGGTTTATTATCTAGATTTGTTAGAGCTTCATGCTAATAATGTGTTATGAAAGAAATAGTAACAATAGTATAATTGAAGAGAAAGATGATAGAAAAATAAATTCACTATAAGATAAACCCTTTGTTTGGATAGGGAGGAAAACGAGAGGAAAGGAAAGAAAATAGGGAGAAAAGAAAACTTTCCTTCGTTTGTTTTGAGAAAGGAAAGTAGTGGAAAGAAAAAAAATAATAAACAATTTACAAATGGTGGGACCTATTTTCCTCTCAAAATTGGGAGGAAACGAGGAGAAAAGGGTGAGAGAAATCTTTTTTTTTGCATTTTTGCCCTTGCAGTCGTCCCCTTCATTTCCTCTCTACATAACGGATCTACGGATCTAGTGAACCTTGCATTACTTCATCCATTCGCATAACAAATTTTCTTTCCTCCCTAGTTCATATGAGAAAAAGCGTCTCCATGGGTGTTTCCAAGCGTGGAAGCTTACACCCATTCGCGGTTCATGTGAAGATGAGAATGGTGGCCAAAACGAATGGATTGAGTGAAGGTTCCTTCCAAAGTGTGGACAGATGACAATCAAGTGACGACCTCGAGGGTGAAAGGGAATGAGTAAGTGTCGGGTCGTAAGCCAACAAGCTCGGATGTTATTGTAAAGGAAGATATAAGATTTAAAGTGGGGAGGAGAGCAAGAGAGAGCACCGATGATGGTGTTGTAAAGATAGATATCGAGGGAGTGGGTAATGGAGGCGAAGATAGAATAAGCATAGGAAGAGAAGCCGAGAGAAGAGTAGGCATGAATGAATCGGCTAAGGAGGAGGTTGTATGTATCGAGGGCTCGAGAAACATGAAGGCATGTGTCTAGTGGATGTGTTTGAGATTAAAGGGACAGGTGAGTAAGGAATTCAAAACCGATGATGATGATGAAACAAGGGAGGTGCAGGCGAGGAGGAGCATTTCTACTTTGCTTTGCTTGGAATTCAATCGACCACCCCGAACCTCAGCTTTGCCCCGATCCATAAAGGGAAAGACAGTAAATTCCTTGGTTTATACCCCAATTGTTTAATTAATGTATTTACTTTATTATCCCAAAACAGAGTTATCTCAAAACAAAACAGAGTTGTTTAACTTCGAACTAAAACTCAAACTCATGATTGTTAATTGATGTTCCAAACAAGTAAGTTAGCTAGTCGATCGATTGGTGAGTGAGTGAGAAAGAAAAAAAGTGGGGGAGAATGGGTAATGAGTGAGTAAGAAAGCTATTATTACCACTAACAAGTCAAAAAAGTAATAATAAATAGCAGTAAGTAGTAAATATTATGAAGATAAATTAGTCCGATCAAGACTTTATTCGAATCTAACAACTAACTAAGTATGATATATATATATATATATATATCAAAACACATAATACCGATTATTTATTATTTTTTTTATGTAATGAAATTTGTATTTTTAAATAAAATAATTTAAATAATATTTTGAAATAACCTTTCAATTATTCAAATACCAATTTTTATGGTAATATTATTAATTATTTTGTTAATAGATATATATAAATTAAGTAATCTTGTTCAATATATAGATTCGATTTACACTAATCACTAGAAACAAAACTTTTATTCACATTACACCATACGAATCGTTAATCCAACATATGTAATGATAAACAAGTAAGAATCAAAGCTAAAACTTAGGGGCATGATTTATTTTTGCATATTAGCCCATGATTGTACATAAGAAATTGTCATCATTTCACTCCTCAACCCCTTCACATTTTTGGATGTTGTACTTGGGAGACCCAACACCTCCCCCTAAGCATCAAAACTAGCTCTCAAATAGCTACAAACAAGCCCCAAAATACTTTAAAAAAATAGGCCTAAAACTAACCCCAAAACAAGCCCAACACCTACCTAAAGCCTTCAAACTCACCTCGAAACTATTACCAATAGCTCCCAAAACCCTTACAGAGCAACCCTTTTGGACATGTCATTTTAACCACCAAAGTAGCTCAAAAAACACCCCCAAACTAGCTTCAAAACCACCTAAAAAAACCTACCAAAACGAGATAAAAAAATTCATCAAAACGAACCTCTTGAAAACTTTTTGGAGTTACTGCAAAAGAAGACATAAAAATTATTATTAAAAAAAAAAAAAAGGCTAAACATATTTTTGTGTGTTGGATTGTTGGCAACCATAATATGATGTTGTAGGTTGCATTTGACCGAGTATTTTTGATAGGAAAATAAGCAACAAAAGCTACCTTGGGCTTTCGTGAAGTTTGCAAATTTTACAAGAATTTGGAGTGTTCACTCGAGTAACGGGTTATGGCTATCCGTCTAAATATGCAATTTATCTCATTTTGTATGATTCAATTAAGTTTTCATGATTGTTCACAATGCTACAATATACTTTCTTTTTTTTTAATTACTAAATAGTAATTTTTTAATCCAAAAAAAAAAAACCGAGCAAATGATCCGTAAAAGCAACTAACTTATTATATGCATAGATAATAATACATGTTATATATATATATATATTTAAATTAATTTTATGTTGATAATTAATCTAAATTGGCTATTGAATTAATTAATTAATAAACGAGTTATCGATTATTATATGGAGACGATTCATTATCCATCTTATCATTTCGGATAGATGCTACATACTAGATTTTTATTTTATTATCATTTATGTTATTTTCATGAAAAAAATATTCATACAAATTTATTATAAGTATTTAAATATACAAATATAATCATAGAGATATTATAGTAAATATACAATAATACATTTTATTTCCTTCCTCTTTTTACAATTATCCAAACAAGAGAAATATATTTTCTTTCATTTCATTTCTACTCTTATCCAAACAACAAGTGAAAAATAGTTTTCCTTTGTCTCTCTTTTCTTTCCTCTCTCTTTTCTTTCCTCCCAAGAGGAAATATCCAAACAAAGAGAAATTGAATATAAAAGATAACAATTTCAAATAATCTCTCAATTTTTACAAAATACTTGTATATAAAATAATGAACAATCAAGCCTATTTATAGGTTTTAAGATTAAGAAGAGAATTGAAAAGGATTATGAACCATTAAAAAATGTATAAATAATTGAATAAATTGCATCATCTTTTTTAATTTTTCATATTGAATTGTGAAATATAAATAGTAGGGAATATGAAATGAATATTTATTATTTTATAACAATAACACAATTATTGAAAAAAATTAATAAAAAAATATGATTAAAAGAAATAAAATAGGTCTAAATCAGAAATCAAGAGAACGTAAACTCAGGTAGTATTATATTGAATCCTTGAAAATCATTACAGGAACCCCGGCCTGTCGAAATTTTGATGCGGTTTGAAACTTTTTTATCAATAGAAAATCTCGAATGGTTTCTCAAAATTCGCAAAATGAGTGAGAAATTAATTGAACTAAATAGTGAAGGAATTATAATTATTAAAGTTTCTTTTAAAATTCTAACTTATCTGTGTAATTAGAAGGAAATAAAACCCACGTTTTGAAGAAAGTAAACAACAGACGAAGGAAACTGTGAGAAACTGAGAGAAGCCAAGCCGTTATGATGAAACTATTTGATGCACACTGTCACCTGCAAGACCCCAGAATCCTTGACAAGACACCTCAACTCATTGCCACTGCCCTTGATACTGGCATACTCCGTTTTGCTGTTAATGGGGTCTCCGAGGTGCATACTAAATATACCCATCTCTCTCTTTTTTGAAAAAAAAATTCGTCTCTGTAATGATTTTTAACTGTTCACGTCTTAAAATCTTGTGGGTTCTGACTCTTTTGTAGAAAGATTGGGACTTGGTTAAAGAGATGGGTGAGAGCTATCCGTCTGTCATCCCCTGCTTTGGTCTCCATCCCTGGTAAGTGTAAAGATCCTCTCTTCCTTTCTATTTTTTTTTTAATCAAATTTCGGCACTTTTTGTTTTCTTCTTTGATCTTTGTGCTCATAGTTTTTTTTTTTTTTTGGTTGGGGGGGGGGGGGGGGTTTGGAATTTTATCTATTTGTAGGTTTATTGAGGAGAGGACTCCTAATTGGTTCAACAAACTTAAAGAGTTGTTTGAGACCACTCCCTCTGCTGCTGTTGGAGAGGTTAAGTTCCCATTTCCTTGCTGTTGGTAGAATCTTCTAAAAGCATAATGCTTAAGAGAACCTTTAATTAACTCAGCATGCAAATGAACTTTTTCAGATTGGTTTGGACAAGGGTTCATATCGAAAGAAGATTGATTTCAATGATCAGGTTTTGCTCGTGGAGTTCTTCTTCTTCTTCTGTTGTTACGCACTCAATTAATTTATTATATTCTTCATGGCTTAGTATCATTCAATGATTTTTCGTTTGGCCACTTAGTACCTGATCTCTGTCACTGGACCTGAAAGAAATTCGTCCTTAATTGTATACATTGTAGGAGATATGTAGGAGCATGTGCACCTCAGGCGTCAAATTAGTTCAATTTGCATCTATTAACTAGGAGAATTATATATATTAAGGCACATTAGTTGGGAGCTAATTGGAATTACCTGACAAACATGCACACATTTAGTTTTTGGTTTATATTACAATCTATTATTTTCTAGATGGCCTTGTTTTTTCCCAGTGAATGTGAAATATATCTTGTTCCTTATCGCCTTAGGGTTTGCAAAGGTTGCAATTTCTTGCAAACAAATTACTTATGATGCTGTTGCAGTGCTTTTGAGAGCTTCTTGAAATTGTTTGATAAAAATATTACTTATACTATTTCAACACCTATATATGCCTGCTCAGAAATGCTTTTGTCACTTTACTTTGGCACCCCTATGGACATCTTGTCTTTTTTTATAATTTATGCATCACGTACCTGTCCAAATAAATTATCGAGGAAAAACATCTATCCCTATTGCTGGTGTACCTATTCAACTCTGTCATGCTATATTTATTTCTAAATCTGTCACCAATTAATGTTGTTTCATGCAACATTTTTAACATCCGAATTGTCCATTCCAGGTTCAAGTATTCCGCAGACAGCTTGAACTTGCAAAAGAGTTGAATAAACCAGTATCTGTCCACTGTGTTCGTGCTTTTGGTGATCTTCTTGAGATAATGAAGTATGGAACTATATTTTATTTCTGTTCCACTGAAAGATATTATCCAGATCAGTGATGGTAGTATGATTGAATCTTTCTTTTCAATGTAACCTATGCAACATGGAGTGATTGTTTAGGATCATAGATAGGTATTCAGCATGAAAATAGGTACATGTATCTTGCTGAATGAGTGCCTGTATTGCAACATTGTATTCTATCATCTATACGCATGTCAATTTAGAAAATTTGGGTCTTGATGCCTGTACGATGCTATGTCATTAAAGTGTAGGTTGGCATGGACAAGTTAGATACATATTTCTTTCCATGTTTAATCAAAATGAAAAGTTCTTTGGTGTCATTAACTTTGCTTCAACGAGCTGTCATCAACCTTGCTCGTGGCCTATGTTGCATCTAATCTGTAATGATGTGAAGTCATTAGTAGTTGTTTCTTAATGTAGTTTAACAATTTTTAATTACATGCTGAATCTTTAGAAGTACAGGACCTTTCCCAGCTGGTGTCATTCTTCATTCTTTCCTTGGTTCTGCTGAGATGGTTCCTGAGTTTGCCAAGCTTGGTGCTTACTTTTCATTTTCTGGGTTTCTCATGTCCATGAAAAAACAGAAGGCAATGAAAATGCTGAAAGCGGTTAGTTAATCAATTGCATTTTTTGTTTTATATGTTAAGAAATTCAAAGTCTTAACTCCAACCTTTTGCAGGTATCTTCTGATAGGATTTTGTTGGAAACAGATGCACCTGATGCCCTGCCAAATGCAGATTTTGGTTCCTTGTTTCTGGTTGATGGAGGTATTTTTCATCCTGAAAGGATTCGTTCCGAAGGAGAAAATTCTGCTTCAAATGCTGACAGTCTCCATGATGATGATTCCCATCCTTCGAAAGATGCATCAGCATTGCCAAGAGAAACACCTAATCATCCTGCAAACATTCACAATGTATGTAATTTGCTTGTCCCTTGAACTCATTAATTGACAATGCATAAAGCAAATAAGGTCTGTCTTTTACAAGTGCTTATCTTGGTAAGGGTCGGTTCATGCATAAATGCTGAGATTTTGGCTCTCAAAACCACCTATTCCTGCTTGAGCTGACCTATTCCTGGGACTTGGAATTTCATATCCTTTTAATTTCATGTATTTTCATTATATTGGCTCTAAAAACTTACGAGTTAGAGTAATGACCCCTTTTAATCAATATATTCGTTTTTTTTCTTGTCTCCACCACTTGCACATATCTTATTCAATGTAACTTACATTTATGTGCCTGAGACTTGGTTCAAAAATAGGTCTATATGTATGCTTTGGATTTGAGACCATTATTTGTTAAATGTAAAATGTATTTTAACAAATTTCTGTTACTTCTCCAGGTCCTAAGTTATGTCGCATCCTTACTAGACACCACCAGAGAAGAACTTGCAGAACTGAGCTATGCAAATGCAGTACGTCTTTTCTCTTATGAAGGTTCCAAGGTATTAGAAAAGTAGCTCAGTTATTGAGAACGTAAAATATTGTACCTGTTACTTGAATGATTACTTTCTATCTCAGTTCCCTAATAAGCAAATGTATCAATAAATGCTGAAAGGCTTGTCCTGGATTGTGCCAACATTCTCGAAAGCAACGTATAAGAGTCTTCTTCCTCTATAACACTTGGATTTTGTATCTTGCATCAGTGGTAGCTTCAAAAATTACCTGCTGATCACTTTGACGATATTGATGTGAGTGACGATATCGACCGTGACCTTGATACGGAGCTGGAGCTTCTAACTAGATGAATGCACTAACTATGGATATGATGCCTAAGTCAAACCCAGCTGCAAATGCTTCAGTAACATGAACTATTGTTTCTGTGTCAGTAACTCCTAATTTGTGCATCTTGCATCACTTTTTTGGTAACCTCAGTAGCTTTCCCTCAGTTGCTCTAACTGAAGCTCATCTAAAAACTGTTCAACCAATTTCAAGTGACCCACTTTGGCTGTTGACATGCTCCATTTCAGGATGTCATGAAAAAACATGAATTTTGCATTTCCTTTTCCAACGGGCTAAGCCTTGTGGGGTGGGTATGAAAACCAGGAATGGCAGGCATGTGAGGTGGAAAGGTAGAGCTTTCTTTAAAAAAATTTTTTTCCTCATTTTTTTCCTTCCTTTCTTTCGTCAATATATCCGTGCTAACTTCTTTTTTGGTTGACCTTCTCCATATGGTATGAAATCCCAGCCACATTTTAACACAAGTAATACTATGAACAATATATTTTTTTAATAATATGGAGGGAACAGTACCTTCCCAATTATCTGCAAGAAAATGATGAGACAGTAAAATAAAAATGAATTTTAATTGTTCAAGAATTATGGAGTTAAGCTTAAATCACTCTTAACTCTTGCACTTGAGTTCTTTACACTCGGATTAATTCATCAATGGCATAAAATAAGAATTTTTTTATTTTATTTTTTGAATCAAAAATAAAAATAGACTTATTTATGGTGAAAATTAAAAAAAAAAGGGTTATTTCTACTAAAATAAAACAACATCGATTATTAACATTCTCCAAACAAATTACACACACACACTAAAAAATTGGTTTCATTCTAGATAAAAAAATAAATAAATAAATTGAAAACAAACTGTTTTGCTGCTGGTTTGAATTTGACTGAAAAAAAAAAAATGGAAGAAAGAAAATCAGAGAGCCTTTATTTTTGCCCTCCTTATTTTAAGAAAACACTAAATTAAAAAGGAAGAGGGAAAAAAAAAAAAAAAAAAAAAAAGGGCAGGCGACTTTGTACGTAATTTTCTCAACAAATCAAATCAGATAATTCAAGTAACAGAAGTGCACTTGTTTAGGGGGAAAATCTTTTTGAGAGTTGAACGTTGAGATTTTTTTTTTGGTTTTTCAAGTTTTCTGATGAACCAACGAGACAACATAAACCGAAAATAAAAAACCCTACAGAACCCAGGGTCTCTATCTCTAGTTCTATACTGGTGTTCGTAAGATCAGAACTTCAACAACTACTCTACTTCTGTCACACAAAGCAACTGAAACTAGGAGTGTCCCCAGATGGCCAATAGAGATGAATCATCTTGGTAATCTTCTCCTTCCTTCACTGTGTTCTCTGTTTCCCACTTTTGCATCTTTTCTAAAATCCTGTGATTATTTTCTAAATTTTGTTTCATTCCCTCTGCATTTCAGGTTGTCCAAGTCTCCATCCCCATCAGAAGTTCAGCTCCATGTACGTGGCGTGCCTTTCCATGTAGACAGAGTAAGCTGATATGCCAAAATTAAATAAACTGCCTGGTTCTTCAACTTTTTTTTTTTTCCTAACCTTATTAATAAAATTTATTCTGCAGAAGTATAGATTGGAAAACCATATGAAGTCTTTCTTCGGTTTATCATTTCTTTTTTCTTTTTAATATATCTGCGGGTCTAATTTACATTTGTTTAGGATCTTCTGTCTGCAAGATCGGCCAAAATAGCTGCCCTGCTCAAAGAAAATCCTACAGAAAAGCTTGTTTTTCTTCCCCGAGATATTCCTGCTGATCCAGAAACCTTTGAGCTTGTTGCTAGATTCTGCCACGGGTATGAACTGATTTTGTCCACAGAAAATGTCATACCACTCATTTCTCTTGCTTACTACTTGGAGATGACTGAAAGTCACAGCGAAAATAATCTGCTGGACAAGAGTCTTGTTTTTTTGGAAGATAGAGTCCTTTCTAGCTGGAATGAAACCATCAAGGCTCTTTGTTCAGCAAGCAGTACCCTTCAACAGCATTCTGGTTTGGTTGACGCATGTTTAGAATCGCTTGTTTACAAAGCATTGGCTGATCCCCGACTTCTCGGAGAACCAATCAAGAATTCGTCGTATAATGAGGATAGTGAGGATGAGGAGGTCTATAGGCCAAATGCTAGAAGAAAACTTTTTGCTCCTGATTGGAAATCAGAGGATTTGACTGCACTGTCCCTTCAGTTATATGATCCCCTCATGCATGCAATGAATCAGCATGGAGTCCCAACAGAATATGTTGCAGCATCTCTTTGTCAGTACGTAAAGAAGTGGGTCTTTTCAGCAGAGAACGAGTCCATTTACAAGAGGGGTGTAATTGAAGCAGTGGAAAGGCTTCTGCCTCCTGAAAAAGGAATTCTTCCTTGCACATTGTTGTTTGAAATGCTCAGGTTTGCTATCTTCCTGGAATGCAGCAATGATTGTAGAAGCGGTTTTGAGATTAGGATTGGGAAGCAATTAGACCATGCGGAAGTGAAAGACCTCTTAATACCCTCTCAAGGTTATTCCAAAGAAATCCAATATGATATTGAGTGTGTGAGGAGGATTTTGAAACATTTCTATGCCAACTACATCAGTACTAATGTTTCAGGGATAATCTCAGTGGCAGAACTTATTGAAGAATTTTTGATGGAGGTTGCAAGCGACATAGATTTGAGGATAGACACATTTGTTTCCTTAGCTGAGATGTCAATGGCAGCATCATTAGGCACGCAAAGAAATTCCGATGGAATATACAGGGCCATTGACATTTACTTGGACAAACATAGATATTTGACAGAGCTGGAAAGAGAGGAGGTATGTAGGGTGTTAGATTGCCAAAAAATGTCACCTGAAGCCTGTGAACATGCAGCAAAGAATGAAAGGTTGCCGGTTAGGTTTGTGGTGCAGGTGTTGTTTGTGGCGCAGTTGCAGTTGCGCGACACAATCACAAAGGAGGTTCAGGTTTTTGATGATACATTGAGAAGAGAGGTTGTGGAGGATGAGGAGAATGAAGTGAAGGTGGGTTTTGATGAGGAAGAGGTTAGGATTGAAATGGAGAAAATGAGCATCAAAGTGATGGAGCTAGAGAGAGAGTGCTGCACAATGAGGCACGAAATAGAACATGGTTTGACCCATCAGAAGTCAAAAAAGGGGAAAGTTAGCATGTGGAGAGAATTGAAAAGAAAGTTGGGGTGCGTGAGTAGCACTCATGATTGTAACTGCCAAGTCCAGAAGAAGAAGAAGAAGAAGAAGAAGAAGATGCATTCAAAATACTGAGTATGCCTTGTAGATTGAGTTTTTTTTTTTTTTTGTAATTTTTCGCCATTTTTAGTTTTATTTTTTTCTAATTTTTTATATTCTCAAGACCATATTCCTTCTTCAGCTTGACCGGATCATTTCTGGTCACATCATTCAATAAGAAAACTTCAACTAATGAATTTTCTTGCAGTGTTTAGATTTACCTTCCAGTAGTGAATTTATTTGGTAGTGGTTAGACTTTAAGCTTAGTGACGGGTGACACAATGAAAGAGATACTGAAACAGTTGCTTTCGCAGAAGATTGCAAGAAAAAGGTTGTCGCATTCAGCAATCTGCAAATCACTGTTATGGATAGTTGCATTGCCCCATATTCTGTGTTGAACTAATACTGGAATTTAGATGTAATTAAGCATCTGTACCCCAGCAAATTAACAAAAGGCTAATTAATAGCAAAGAAGTATCTGTGCTCTAGTAATTTCTTACTGCCAGAAAAGTTCATTGATTGAAGCTTGCATAATAGTTTGCCTTGGATTCAATACGGTTTGAACTGTTTGCCTCTATTAGATCTCTAGTGGGAGCATTCACTGATAGTGATTTTCGCTGTTATAGGCGCATTACCACCCTTCATTTCTGGCAATATTTCTTTTGCTTTCATGATCATCCATGTGTTAGGCATGCAGGCTAAGAAAGGTGGATTCTTGCCAAATCCTCAAGCATAGATACAAAATCAGAAACAAGCTATTAAGAGCTTTTATGACTACAAAGGGTTAAGAGTAGGAAGTTATGATCATCAGGCAATTGCAGACAAGGACAAGTTGGCAACAGATCTGCCATGAACTGATTCACTGCAAGCACGAACTTTTTTTTCATATTTCATGATTGTGTGCATTTGAGAAATTCTTTACTTGCTAGGTAAATTGTTCAACTCATCAAAATGGTGGAACACCTTGAAGGAGTGATAAAATCCATCCGAAGAAAGAAAGAAAAAATTACATAGCTATCAATTGAATGTCTCAACCTACCACAAAAATTACTATAACATATATCAAAGAAAGAAAGAGTTTAAAATAATTATTTAAAACGGTCACGTGAAAAAAATTCAAAGAATAGAGAAACCAAAACATATATAATATTACTGATTTGATGTTGTTTGATACAAATATGTATAATAACTGATAATTAAAATAATAATGTAGTATAATGAGTTTTTTTCAGTCTTATTCTTCATAAACACTTTTTGGCTTTTAGTAATTTTTTTTCCTATTTCATGATCTTTATTTTGTTTTAATCGTTTAAATTTAAATGTGTGTAATTTTTATCTTTATCTTTTACTATATGGATTCTGAAATAGTTTGCTAAAAACAAACAAAAAAATTATTTCTCGTAGAGACAAAAATCAAATATAATAAAATTTCAATAATTAAAATAAAAGAAATATTACAAAATAGGGATTAAAATAAACATAAAAATCACTAAAGTCAAAAATAGGGGTTTAGCTACTGTGAAAGTTTATTTTGTTTTAGAATATTTATTAATTAATATTAGGCCATATACCTTAATTCGTTGCTTGCCAAAACATTTTCATTTCTCTTTACTTACTGGTTCCGAAGGTCCATTCCTCCATTAAATTCAGTAATCAATGGCCTAATAAATTAGAACATCATCCTTGTTCCTCTGCCACTTTCACATTTTGGGGACTGCAAAGAACGTTAAAAGGGATCATCACTTTCCCTCTAATTAACTGAATTCTCCCCTTCATGCTCAATTCCTGAATGCCCTTCCATGCTTTTACGTTCATCTTGGTCACCACTATCGTCATCGTCATTCTCATTACTCACAACCACCACCCTGCCGAAATGCACGTGGCGTGAGCCATCCGAAGAAGGCCTTTGGGGCTCATCATCAAACGGTGGATTCCTTGGTGATGATGCAGCAGCAGCAACTTCTCTGCGGGAAAATGGGGATCCTAAAGGGGATGTGCATGGTTCAGAATTTGTATAGCCAACAGGTCTAATGCATCTGTAAATGCAGGTCAGAAACCAAAATGCCCATGGTATGGCGACAAGAATCATTCCTGCGATAGAATACCACCAGTTTACATTGTTTTCGGGGAGAAACATGTAAAGAGCAAGAAGAACTCCACCAGAAACAAGGCATGCAAAAAATAGAGCTATGACAATGTATATTCTCGGATCTCCTTTCTTTTTCTCCATTGAAGGCAATATCGATCAACTTTGTTTTCTTCTTTCTGGTGGGGGATTGCTGTGGATTTTGAAGGGATTGTTTTGCACTACATCAAGGCTCAAAGGTTGAAACCAGGAAGGTTTGATAGTCTAACATAATTTCTTTTGTTAAGAATATGTGATGTTTTTGGTATGACCGTTAACCAGCTATGTCTATGATCTATAAGAGGTGTGTGGCTCCCCAAAAAGGAGGAAGTGCCAAGGAAAAAGAAAAAATCAGCTTAGCGAAAAAATGGTAATATTAACAGATAGAATGTTTTCACTATTCCGTTAGGAAATGGAGAATGTTGACTGTGGTGGAAATTCCACATCAATTAAGAATAAAAACTTTAAAATGCTTATGTAAGAGAAGGATTAATGATTCATTAGTTTAAATTTTAGAGTTGAAATGACATTCATCTTTACACGTAAGTATCCATATATATATATATAAGTGGTCTTGCATTCGAATACTTGTGTATGCATAAAACTTCTTGAGTAGTTTTGTCCGTCTTGTGCGTTCGATCCAATAACAAAGAATTAGTATAGGCTAGTGGCGAACGCATAACCAAGTGTCTATGGAAGCCAAAATAAATATTTATAAATTTATCATGGTTTATACAAACTTATATATATTATAAATAACATAGTAACATATATTTTAAAATAGTCTCAAAATACAATCACTCAAAATAGAAATATCATTACTTCAAGGCATGAAAATAATCTATAAGCAAATTTCTATTAAAATTTTCAACAATTTCTTTTTCAATATATACTAACAAGCAATCGAAAAAAAAAAAATCATCTTCTATCTTATTATGAAACTTAGTTTTGACTATACTCATAGCTGAAAATAACCGCTCCGTGGTAGCCAAGTAGATAATTTTTAAATTTTCTTCTTTTCATCAGTCATTGACACAAATTAGATATAATAGTAATAGTAATATTGAGTGAATTATAAGTTAGTCCATCAAGTTTTTTTTTTAATGGATTAATTAGTTTTCTTGTTCCAAAAACAAATTATTTAGTTCTTGTATTTTAAATTTTCTTGTAATTTAATATTTTTTGTTTTTTAATATATATATATGAGTTAATGAAAAGATAACATTTTTTGAAATAAAATAATGTAAATTAAATATGATCACCAGTCGAAAAACTAAATAATTTTTTAAATTCATCGTAGTAATCTTAAATTGAAATTATTAAATCTTTATATCTTAAAGAAAATACAGCCCAAATGAAAACCTAAAATCAACTAGGTTATACGATAATAATGTCAGTTCAAAACAGATGCAATAATAGAGAGGCCGAAAACTTGACCTGAACCATTACCATTTCCGTGTAAATGTAATCCTTTTCAATGAGCTACAAAGAAAGCAAAAATTGGAGGGGGGCAGGGCTACTGTAACATTCAACGCGGATCAAGCCCTAGTCTAGGCCTTAGGCCTAGAATACCTTAGAAATTAAAAAAAAAAATTATATATACATATATAATTAAAATGTGCATGTATTTAATAGCGAAAAAAAAGTTAATTTGGTATATAAACAGTGCAAATTACCCTTTTAAAACAATAAATTTCAGTATCTTTGAAAGAAAATTAACTTTGCAAGTCTATCTGCCTGCATATTTTTCTAACTTGGAAACATTGCCTAAATGACAAAGGAAAGGCTCAATGAGGAAAGAGTGCTCTTTCAACGGCAAATGACAAATGGAGGGGGTGACGGGTCTGTATACGTAAGAAATTAAGAATTGTTCATCAAATTTCATTAAAAAAGAAAAAAGAAAAAGAATTGCTCGCCGAAAGCACATGTGTGAGAATTGAACAAATCATCAGCTGTTGTCTCGATCAAAAGAAGCAAAATAATCGTTATTAAATGATTTTTAAACATATGTCTTAGAGCGGATTTGTTTTCAATTATTTTTTTCTTTTTTCATAAATAATAAAATATTTTTGAATTAATTTTTACATCAATCAAAATTAAGTTTATTAATTTTTGAATTAAATCAATGTTAAAACATGTCTAATATTTATGGATTACTGAATAACATGTTAAACCAACCTAATTTAATATAATTAAAAAATAATTATAACTAATTACCTATAAATAATAAAAATTAAATTTTATAACTTCTTATCACTGGATTACTCCTCTTCGCAGTCATATGTTTCCAAATAATCGTTTAAAATACAAAATTTAAAAATATTTTTGATAGTTACACTAGTGTAGACTTAAAATTAATTTTGAAATATTCAAATGCTGACAGCGCGACAATATCTTTGTGATAAAAAAAAAAAAAAAAATTACATGAGATGCGCAGGCCAACTGCAACCAGCGTTAAGAGTAACGGATACGCATTCCCACGCGGATCCAGGGAAGCATAAAAGGAATGGTAGGATAGAATAATTGATTTCTTCATACTTTTCCTATGCTAAAACTACGCAAATCAAATTGCAAGGCGCATTGAGTTTTTATCCTACAACAAGGAATCACATCCAAAGGTCCCATGTGAAAAGTAAAATAATTAATTTCAACTTTATGAAATATATTTATTAGTGGAAGCTGATTGGGATTATCTGACAAATTTTATTAATGACTAACAATACTTGATTCGTAAAGCGATAGAATAAAAAAAAAAAAAGAGAGAGAGAGAGAGAAATAGAAAAAATTATATATAAAAAATAAATCTAGGTTGAAATATTTTTTACCCCATCTGCCTCAAAGAAACAGTCTCTTTTTATAGTTTTAAATAATTGAAGAAATTTTTAATGAAAATATTATATGTATTTTTTAACAATACTTTTCTTCTTCTTTTTTTGTTCAAAGAGGAGAAAATATATATCCAATTTAATTGATTATTATAAAATAAGAGTATATAAAAAATACAATATTAAAAATTTTGATTAAACAAAGAGTTTGAGACATATATAAATAAAATGAGGATTTTTTTTGAAATAGAAAGAATATTACTTTTGGTGAATTAAAAGATAATTTTATTTTTCTTATTTGTGTTTGCTCATGTTCTCAAAATAGATTCATGGGTTACGATAAACTATTGTAAGTAATTCTTTGAATAATTTAAATTATTTTAAATTATTTTATTATTACATTTGGCTTAATGGTTATTTGGTGTAAATATGTTTTAAGTTTTGTCCTCATTTTTTGGGGTAAGAAGGGAGGATTAAGACTTCATGTAAAAAGAGAAAAAAATGTATAATCATTTCAATATTAATGCATTGAATACCAGAAGCTAAATGTTGTAAAAAAAAATTAATATTATAGGCTAGGTTAAACAAAAATTATTACGTATATCAAAAACTCATGTTTTTATTAGATAGAAAATGAAAAAAATTAAAATAGTAAAAAAATAACTAACAATATTTATTTCATAAATCTACACAAAAATAGAAAGAAAATTGCATCAAACACTCTATAAATCCATTTTAAGATGAAAGATGGATCAAAAAAAAAAAAAATCACATCTAAACCTATTGAAATGATATAAAATATTTTTCTTAGACTTAGTTTTTTTTTTAATTGTCTTTCATATTTCTCTATTCTTTTTGTGTTTATCTTTTTTTTAGTATTTCTAGAGTAAGATAAACTTTCTCATATAAAAATATAATTTTTGGTATGTTGAATAATTTTTTCGATCTAAAATAATCAAGTACAGATTTTTTTATTTTTATTTTTTTAGATCTGTCAGTTTGAACCGAAAAAATTAAAACCAACACCTACAGATTATCTCAAGTCATCTCTGCCAAATTCTGATCAATTTTTTAAGACGCGTTACCTGTAATAATGCCACCGACCGAGAAAGTGAGGACTTCTCACCGTCCAGTTGACGATAACGCCGTGGAACAAACAGCAACCGAAGAACCGTTAGGTACTCCGTCAACGTCCATAGGATCCCAAAACCTCCCTACCAACTGACCAATAACAAATCAACACGTAGTAAAAGATATAGCTGGTAACCATCCAATCTGAGATATTCGAATATACGTGGATGCCATGAGCTTTTCAAATCACTCTGAATGGAAAGCTGAAACGTAAGATTTTTATTTTAGGGATAATTACAAATAAGTCCAGTGAAAACTATTTTTTAAGTTCCCAACCAACAAATTGTAGAATTGAGCCCTACTCAGTTTAAATCTAAAAATTGAAACCGAAATATTTTTTATTCTATTTAAAATAAAAAATTGAATTATCTTTTTTGAATTTTTTACTTTCTTAAAATAATATAAATAAAAGAAAAATCCAATATCTTAATATTATTATAAACATACTATAGATTAATGGTGTTTTTTTGTCTATTTAAATTATTTTAAAAATAAAAGATCAATTTAAATGAAAATCAAAATAAAAAAATAATAATAATAAATTTGTTCTGATGTATTTTTTTATATATAAATTCAATTAACCCAAAACCGAATAAATACTAAATTGAAAAAACAATTGATCATCCCACCACATTGTCTAAAATATAGGATGATATTGCTTAATTTTGAACTTTATAAACTTAATGAAAAATAAATAGTATCATCATAATTGAAGGACTTTTTTATATATTTTTGTTATAGATAGTAGTGTTTTTGGGTCATTTTTTTTATTAATGAAAATTAAATCCCTTACTTATTAGGTCAAGTAATCCATTTTTATTTTATTTTTTAAAACTTTATTGAATTAATTTTGCTTTTAGTGCCTTTAAAAAAGGGGAAAAAGAAGAGAGCGGGAAGGGAACGTTCGCGCATGTTTCATTTGTCTATAACAAGTGGAGAATTTATTTCCTTTAACGCTACTCCTCTCCACTCCAAATATTCTCTCTTCTGAAAGGAGATAGATCTGCGCGTTTTTTAGTTTTATTCGTTTCATTGATTTTTACAGGTAAACGATTTAATGATTATTATTTTTATCAGTTCAATAGATCTGATTGTTGATTCCATCTTCTATGTTTTCGTTTCTAATTTTCGAAACTGTTTTATTTTTATGATTTTAGATTCTTGTCAGCCTTGATGTTGTTGGTTTCTTTTTGTTTTCAAAAAAACGTTAACACAGACAATATGCTGTTAAAATTTTTGGAAACCAAAGGAAGTTGTGTTGTTTTGTGGTAGCGGTAGTGGTTCTCGGTTGGAAAATGATACCAAGCAAGCGGTTAATGTTTGGTGTGTGGAGTTTGGAAAGTTTAATAATGTTATTTTAAGACTTCAGTTCAGTTACCAAGTTGTTCGAGCCTTCGGTGGTTTTGTTTGTGCCCGAAGAAACTGGCAAATCAGACAGATGATTACTGCTTATATATTTCCTATTTCCATCTGCTTTGTCCTAATAGTCTATCTATGTTCAGTGCTGTTGTTTTAGATGTAATCATCTACAATTACGGATGGATTCTCAGTATACACGGAATTGATGTGTGTGTGTTTTCAGCTTATAGGCATGGCTCCTCCAATTGAGACTCCCGATAAACTTAATTTCTCTCGTCAATCCGCACATCCACCTCTTAATGAAAGGATACTTTCATCAATGACTAGGAGGTCTGTTGCTGCACATCCTTGGCATGATCTGGAGATCGGTATGCGATGTCAATATAAGTCGTGTGGAATTAATATTGCTTGATGATTTTTTTTCTTCTGTTATTGATAGAATAACATAGAACTGTTTGCTTTTTTGTTGAATCTATTCAGGACCTGAAGCTCCAAAGATATTCAACTGTGTAAGGATACTGAACCTCAACTAGCATTTTATTTCCTAGTGTTTCTTGGACTGCTTGTGTGTGTGTGTGTGTGTGTGAAGAGAGCATGTTGGCATGGATTCATTTTAGACAATTTTGTTACTAGGTATTGACAAGAGTGGTTAAGACCAGGAATACTCGTGCTGCTATATCAGGCTCTGTAGCAGAAACTCAGAAGTTGTTATATTCCATTAGCTGTCCAGCTGCCTTTTTTTTTTTTTTTCGGTGGTGCAATTGCTTGGCTGTTTTTAAGAGAACTCAATTTTATTTTATTTTTTGTTGGAAACCAGAGAACATAAACTTTACACAAGATAAAAACAATTTGGGTTCTCTCAACTCTGATGTACCAGAAATCTTTTCTTACACTAATCTTTGTCTTGTTGTTTGGAGTAGATGCAATTGAATTCTATTGGCAGGATTCAATTGTATTGATGTGTTGTTAAATCTGACCATTATTCCCTTTAACTAAAGAGATGGGATCTTTATTTAATCTCAGAGTAGTGTTATCTATAAACTTTCCCTCCCCTGTACAACCAAACGCCCCATCTTTGTCTTCCCCTTTATTCACTGACAGCATCTGTCATGACCTCCCTCTTCGAAAAATGGAAACCACAGCCAAAAACCTCTAGAGTTGCTCATCATCGTAAGATAAAACCTATAGTTGCATTCATACTCTCAGTTAACCAAGAATCCTTCAAAACCGGTACAAATAATCATAGGAAAAAAAACCACCAAATATTATTTCCTCTCTTATCTTTAAAATCACCATCTTTTGCCTATATCAAGGCTGCTAGAAGTCATACTTTTCACTGATTGCATCAGGCATACTCACCATTACATACACAGTGTCTTTTTACAGTTCCTTTTGTCTCAAACAACCATTGTGTTTTTAGTTGCATTATATCAATCTTTTGATAATCAGAAAAAATGCTACAACCACATCAAAATGGATAATTGAGAAGATATGGTGTAGTACACAAATCCAACTGCTCTATCTCATAAGCCTCTCTAAACAAGGAGTTGAATTCAACTCAACACAATTTTATACCTTCTTGGCTCTCTAAAAGCCTGTATATTCATGAGATTCAACTAAGCAACTTGGTGGTTTATATACAATAAAATTTCAAATTTTCCCTTTTGATAACTGTAATGTGGATTTGAGACTTGAATTTGAATATATGATTTCTGTATCCTCACCAAATATATAATTGGAAGATATGAGAACTTTGACTGACTGCAACTGGTTGTAAACAAGCTGTAGTCCTTTAGACGTTCTTGCTTTGAGCAAGGTCCTCTGACAACATGGCAAATTTATGCAGGTGGTTGAAATAGGGAAAGGCGGCAAGGTGAAATATGAACTTGACAAAAAAACTGGATTGATTAAGGTAGTAAGATGTGGTAATCTCCATAATTGTACCTTTCATTAATTTACCACAGGTTGCTAATTGGCTCTATTTGCAGGTCGACCGTGTGCTTTACTCTTCAGTTGTGTATCCCCACAACTATGGTTTCATCCCCCGCACCCTTTGTGAGGACAATGATCCCATGGACGTCTTGATTATCATGCAGGCATGTTATTTGATGCAACTTTTTCTCACAAACGTCCTTTTTTTCTTTTTTCTTTCGCGATTGCCATGCTTGTGTCTGCTTGCTTGCATGATTGCTTGAATCTTGTTGGTTCAATCTCATGTGCTTCTTTGAAGTTTTTGAGGTTTGCAACAATTTAAAACCTCAAAAAGAGTTATTAATTTATTTTATGCACACCATGAGTTCAGCACATGGGCATACATACGGGACGATTTTTGAAATATACAGAGCTTCTGGAATCTTTTATCATTTGAGAAAAAAAAAATTATTTATGCAGGAACCAGTTCTTTCAGGATGCTTTCTTCGTGCTAAAGCTATAGGACTTATGCCAATGATTGATCAGGTACATATCACTGGCTGGACGATAGTGTTTTCTCTTTACTGGACAAAAAGTTTTTTATTTAGTTTTATTTGTTGATATTGACAAACATAGGGTGAGAAAGATGACAAGATAATTGCAGTTTGTGCTGATGATCCTGAATACCGCCACTACAATGATATAAAGGAACTACCACCACATCGTTTAGCTGAGATCCGTCGCTTCTTTGAAGATTGTATCCTTTCATGAATTTCTCAATTTTTTGCAAGCCCGTAGAAAAGCAAAATTTTAGCAAGCAGACAATGTGCGCCATCTCTAGAAGCATACGTTTTAACCTTACACTAATCCTTATTATGAAGTAGTTGAAATAAGATTATTTTCTCTTCCTTAATAGCACTTTCAGACAAGAAAAATGAGAACAAGGAGGTTGCTGTTAACGACTTTCTTCCGGCTTCTGATGCCTATGAGGCAATTCAGCATTCAATGTAAGTGACAAGCCTCTTCTACTCTAACCCAAACATACATGACGCACCTTTAAGACATCGGTTTCCTGACGAGAGAAGCAGCTGACTTTGCCTTATTTTCTTATGTTGATTAAGCTGCTTAGTCTTAATATTTAGTCACTAGGTGAAAATGTATGTTGATCCTAGAAGCAAGCATAAGACATTAATTTCTTGTTGCTCTTAGTGTGTTTGTATGAAGGGATTGAAATCATTAAAGAACTAGTTTTTGAAGTTTAACTTATTGCCAAAACTTAGAACTTAGTTTGGTAACCAATAATTTCAGGGATAGGGTTTCCCTAAAATAAGACACTTTGCTTAGCAGATTTATTTTTTCCTTCTATTTTTCATGTTGTCATTTTATTGTTATTTTGGACTGTGGTTTTATACTCATGCAATTTTATGATATTTGAAGGAATCTTTATGCGGACTACATAGTGGAGAGCCTAAGGAGATAGATGCTCCATCATACGAAAAATGACAGGCTGATACTTGAAGACGATGACGATGACAATGACAATAAAGATTATGTTAGTGTTGTATGCTTCTCAGATGTAATGAATACCGAAGAAGGAAGGAAAAGAATTTTGATTTTGGCTTGACTTTATATTGATGCACTTATTGTTGTTTTTCCTTTGTTTTTAAACTCATTTCACTGCTTATGGCCGTGACTTGTTAATCTGTATCTACCATAGTGTTGATCTTGGACTTCTTCTGAATTTCGGATGCTTTTGGATGTAAGAAATGATAGTAATTATTTTTTTCATATTTTATATGAAAAAAATGAACCATTGTTGAATCTTTGTGAAGAAATGATGATGAGCTTTATGGCTTTCTTAATGAAGTATTTCCCATCTTACTTATAGACTTCCCTCTCACTGCCCCAGTTTGGCTAGCAGTATTTATCCATTATTAGACAGATCAATGTATTTAAAAAGTATGCTCTTTTCCACATTTGTGCACGATAATGACGATCAAAGTCTCCAAAACTCTTCGGTGAGCTCTTCAAAGGTTTAATCATTAATCTTCAGAAAATGCCAAATTTCGTGAAATGTTGTAAAATATAGAGGGAGCCTTGAGGCAATTGAAATTGGAAGATTGCAATCATTCCTTCTGAACTTCGTATGAGCTTTAATCCATCCGAAAATCGATTAAATAATTTTGAGTTTGACTTTTTAAAATTTTATTTTTAAAATTTAATTCATCCTTTAATTTTCTATCATAAACAACTGTCAAATAAATATCTCCTTTACGAAACATTGAAACTTATTCGGTAAGATTTACATGAATTTCCAAAAAAAATTGACGTAATAGGTTAGTTTTTAATTTTCTTGATTTTCTATATTTTTAATATTAAAAAAATATATACTTTATGAATTTGAAAATTTTTGGATTTTTCAGGAAATAAATTGGATTTTTCTCAATGTGTGAAACTTTTTAGTTCAAAATAGCAAGAATTGAATTTATTTTTTTTAGAAGGTGTGTGAATTTTGAAAATCATAAAATTAACTAAATCTCAAAAAAAAATAAGTTCAAATGAAATACAAAATTAAAAATTCAGCAACATATTTTCAAAAAGAATAAAATTCAAAAAATATTTGACCCATTTAGCCTATACAAATCGAATAAATTAGCTCTTTTAGTTTTACAAAATAAATCGAATAATCCATTTAATTTCAAAAATAATTACCTAAACATTAATGAACATATAATACGAAAAGATTGGTGAAAAAAAAATCTTTATTGAGAGAAAATAATATTAAAAATGGTAACAGTGGTCAAAAAATTAATTAATTATTTTTAAAAATCAGAAATACTATTTAATTAGTTTTGCAAAATTAGAAGAACTAATTTATAATTTACTCCACATATAAATAAATCTGGTAACAGTTCTCACAATCATAAGTGTCTTCGTACGACCGGCCTGCTTTCATACATAGCCAGGCAACACCAAGGTAACATCAGATGACTCCCCAATCAATAACTATTTCTTCAATTTAGTCCAAATTTTTTATTTTTAATCATTAGATTCCCAATACATCCAAGAATCCTCAATCGTGTCCTTTCCTCTCAGATGGTAGGATATTTGTTAACAGAAGGATCAATTTGAGAGCTCCTGTATACATTAGGGACTTAATCGATAAATAATTTTACATTAGGAACCCAATTGAAAAATATTTAATAGATTGCGGGCTTATTTTGAGGTTATTCAATAAAGAAAAATCAATCCTCATTTCCCCACCAAAAAATTTATATATATATATATATATATATATATATATATATATATATATAGTGAGCTAGCCAATGTTATTATACAATTAATGTCAGAACACATCTAGTCACTACACGGCCTATTATGCCAAAGAATGTTCAGATTTGCTTCTTCTTCTCTTTTTAATTGAATTCATGAATTTAAATCTATGCCTAATTACATATGAGTAACAAGAATTGAATTTTTAATTTTAATTAAATCAAGATATTTCTCGGTGATTAATTAAGAGAATATATTAAATCACATAATAATGATAAAAAGAACGCATTAAAAAAAAAAAATACTTAAGCTCAATCGATAACGAAGATCCTTATCATTGAAGTTGTTCCTTGTATGTTATATAATTTCCCCGCTACAGGCTCCAGGCTGTTTTTATAAGCAAAAACCCTCACTCTGCCTCTGCTTTCCTTCAACCCCCAAAGCAAAAACCCTCATATTATCTAATCGAATCCATCTGCGTGTTCGTTTCAAAGAAGCCAAAACACGAACACTATGAGCTCATTCACCAACTTCGACAATCTTCTCCTCCAAACCCTAATGGGTCGCCTCCAAATCCATCCTCCTCCTCCTTCTCGAAACCCTTTCCTTTCTCAATCCCTAGAAGACCTCCTTTTCAACGTTGATGACTCTTCAGATGACGATGACACCAGCAAAACCCAGCTCTCAAAAGAAGAGTCCAAGCTCGAGAAGGAAATCATACGAGTCATCCTGTCAGGCAAGACCGATTCACTGAAACCCAACTCTGGTCAGGCTGTTACAGTCGGCGAACATCACATCTGTGTTGGGTTTCACGAGGAAAAAGGATCGGATTATCGGGTATGGGAGTGGCATGGACATATCATGCTTTTTGATGAAGAGAATGGGTATACCCCTGAGTACATTTATGGGAATTACTTTGAGAGGCATCTTGGTAAGACTGCCGCTGCCACCGCGCCTAAGCAGGAGCAGGAAGAGAACGAAGACGAGGAGGAGGAGAAAATAGGGAATTTGGGGTTGAGAGAATTGATTGATGGTGGGGATTCTGCTGCTGCTAGGATTCTTCACAGGAATATCTGTGCGGGTTCTTCTAGGTTCGTGTATACATAACACTTACCTTGCTTGTGTTTATTTCCTTGTGTGTGTGTGTGTGTTTTTCATGTTTGTCCCTGTAGATTTCTAGTATTAGTTTCATGGAACTATAGAGATTTCTGATGATGTGTATGCTTTTTTTTTTTTTTTTTTTTTTTTTGCCGCAAGACTAGTTTGATGTGGTGGTTATTGTGCAGATCATACTGCATGCCTTTCGGGAAAAAATGATTTTTTTTTTTTTTTTTTGTGGCTATTTTGAATAAATCACTGGCATCGTGCCACACGTATAGGAAAGTTTATTGCAAGGATCGTATTTAGTCCTATAACAATGCAAACTAAGAAAGCAAGGGCGCCAGAAAATGGGTGTAGGGATAGAGATGGCAGTTATGGTGGCTTGAAATGGTTGCCATGAAGAAATACTTGTTGGAATTGAAAGTGGTCTTCAGCTTGCCACTCATAGAGTGGTAGTTCTGGAAATGATGTTCATTTCTTGTGTTCTAGTCATAGTGGAATCAGACCAAGTGCAGTTGAGGCAGGTTGGAGAAATATCGGAAGGGAACCATGTGGTTGCTCCAGTGATGGTAATAGACACTTTATTATTCTTATCAACAACAGTAGTGTGTCTTTGGTAACTATTGGATGTCTTGTTTCCATTTTTTCCTGCATTAATGCTGGAGGGGAGTCCCGTATCTCTCCGCTTTTGGTTATTGTCAGGGGTAAATGCTTTTGCAGAAGCACTTTTTGAATGCTATACTTCTGAAACTTCCTTTATTGTTATTAGACCGAATTTCTCGTCCTTATTTTGGTTCAATAAGTGAGAATTAATTGTGGTTGGGGTTAGTTTAATATATCTGGTTATTCAAATCCATGGTCTGTAGATTATCCATTGATGATGTGTATGAGATACTTGGCACTGTCTCAAAGAATCTAGTGATCAATAGAACTCAAATTAATAGTTGGCAACATCATTCGGGATAGAGAATCCAAGTGATGAGCTTTGCATAATTTAGATAATTTTTCTTGGTTATGAAGCTTGAGAGAGTCATAGAAGTGTTGATCATAGTTTAGATAATTTTTCTTTTTTATGAAGCTATATTTTTAGATCATCTAACTTTAAAGTGCCAAGATGTTTGCTCTAGTGTTGCTGGACTGTTTCTCAGATGCTATAAATTTAATCAAAGTTTGTGGCTTGACAAATATAGTGATCTTGATGGAAGGGTATGTGTGCATTTGATGGATGGATCATTTACTCATTATTCATGGGTAAGTAAACGTCATTGTTAGTCTTGACCAAGCATGTCTATAGGAAAGGCATTGAGGAATCTAGACTTCTGTTTCTGCCTCTTGAACCTGTGGCACTGGTGCTTTTGTTCTTCAAGTTGCTCTAGTTCAACTCTTGAACGCGGTGAATGCAAGGGAACTTGCATAAAGATTCTTGAGCAATGCTCTTTTTTTTTTTCCCAGTTACTGTAGTGTTTATTATTATATATGTTATATGTTGCTTTTCTTCATCTAGTCGAGGGAATCTGATCAAACTTTAGTTGCTTGTTGTTATGCTATGTTTCTTTTATATCCACAGGTGCACTCATTTGTTGGTTTCTTTTTTGTTATTCCCCTTCTGAAACGGACAGGTTCCATTGAATTCACTGTTTTTAAGTGGTTTTGGGTGTTCAAGTGGAGGCTGCATCCAGTATTTCATGCTCATCGCTGCATAAAGATTTGCCCTTTCGTTGTCATTTGCAGTCTGCTTATGGTGAAGTTATAGGGATCCATCTTGCGTCTTCCTTGGAATATATTTGAATGTCGAATATACTCCGAGTTATGTAGAAGAAGAAGGCTTCATGTTCAATGACTTGATTTTGTTTTACTGGTTTTTTATTCAAGATCAGCATAAATGTTGGCATTTTTATGTTCCCTTAATGTCTCAATCTTCCTCACACACGCTCCCGCACACAATTTTGCGAAAGTCCATGCGGAGGTGGCGATGATATAAATGCTCAGGTGATTTTTGGTGGATGGAAACCTTTGTGTTTGTACCTGAGCTTTTGCTATGCATCGTAGGCTAGGCAAAATTTGTATGGCTTTGATTGGAGCATTTCACCCCTCAATTGGAATTGTTGCTTTTGTCTGTGCTAGTCTTTTTTATAATTAATGTACAGTGTGATTGTACGTCCATCATTTATCTATGTCATCTTTTGTACTAACAATGGTTGTCATATCATGAGAAAACAGAAGCTTATTAGTATAGTCGTAATGCATAGCATTCCATATCTTCCCCTCTATATATTAAACATTTCTGAAGGCATTCTCTATCTTCCCCCCGAACTGGGGCTAAAGGGGTCTATGGCGTTCTGCTTGGTCGTCAAGTCTACACAAGGGGGTTTGTTTTGGATTTTGCGGTTTCTTTCAGTGGCATGGCTGAGGGAGCAGTGGATTTGACATTGCTCACCAAGTCAAGCCTGCAATGCGGTCGAGAGAGCTACAGCCTAGAGGGAGGGATCTTGTACAAAACAACAGCTGATTTGAAGAAGTGGGTTGAGAAGAGGAACAGAAAACATTTGGAACACGGTTGATTCATTCATCTGAAGGATAGAATGTTGTACACGGCGGAGTAAAAGTAAAGAGGGATTTCCATGGACCTAAACAAATCCTAAAAAGACACAAGATTTACCTACAAGCCAGGGCAAGCACATAAAAAGCAAACTACAGACATAGAGGGGGAGAGGAGGAAACAGATGAAAAGAAAGAACGACTAGAACTAAACACTACCACTACCCCATCACTAAGCCTTCTTAGGTGATTTGGTAGCCTTGGATGGTGACTTGGGCTCTTTGGCTGCCTTTTCAGTTTTCTTAGGCAAAAGAACAGGGTTGATGTTAGGCAGCACCCCACCATGAGCTATGGTCACCCCAGCAAGTAGCTTTCCTAATTCTTCATCGTTCCTCACAGCCAAAAGCACATGCCTTGGTATTATCCTGTTCTTCTTGTTATCCCTTGCTGCATTTCCAGCCAGCTCCAAAACCTAATTTATCCAACAATAATCAACAAAACTTATAATTATCAACAATAAATCAAAAGCTACTGCACAAATAAGCAAATTAATCACACAATTTCTTCCCCTACTACTTCAAGAAACCAAAACCAACATGTTCCAATTCTTCTGATTTCCAAACAAAAGTTACACTAGCCCTAAATAGATATCTCTAGAAAGAGGGATAAAAAATATTCTACCTCAGCAGCAAGATACTCGAGCACAGCAGCAAGGTAGACCGGAGCTCCGGTTCCAACACGTTGAGAGTAACGACCTTTCTTCAAGTACCGACCGATCCGACCGACGGGGAACTGAAGACCGGCCTTGACGGAGCGTGAAACCGGTTTCTTCTTTGGACCGCCTCCCTTCCTCCCTCCTGCTCCCTTCTTCACCTTTCCACCAGTCTCCATCACTACTACCCTACGATTCAACTACTTTCTCCTTGCTAGAAATCTCTCTCTCAGGAAACGCAGATAAATAGAAGCCTGACTAGATTTGTGAGAGGTAGAGGGATGGGTTTGGGCGGAGATAAATACGGGGCATGTCTGCTGAGAAATGGAGAGAACCTTTTGGTTTTCTGGATGGATGTTTTTTCACCGTTGGATTAGTTTTCATCGACGGTTGACGAGTTAGTGTTCCCGATCCGCGTATGTTGAAATGAACCAATGGAGTGAGGAGAGAGGTTTGAGTTTCAAAATGCTGAACGCCTAGAGAGTAATTATAATGGGAAGATACCATCAGCACACTTGTTTGTCGAGTAAATTATTAATTAATTCTTCTAGTTTTTGAAAAGAAATTAAATAGTTATTATAGTTTTAATATCTAATTAATTAATCTCTATTTTTTAAATCTAATTGTATTTTATTCTCTTTTTTTAATAAATAAAAAATAAGTAAAAAAATATAAAAAGATTGATGAGAAAAAAATACTTTATAAAATAAAATAATATTAAATTAATTATGGTCGATACTAATTAAAAAAATAAATAATTAATTTTTTTAAGAAAAAACCACTTAATTCATTTTGCCAAACTAAATAGAATAATTTATAATTTACTCCTTGTTTGTCTAACCACAACCATGCAATTTTTCAATTTTTAAAATATGTTATCAATGTAATTTTTTTCTTTTCAACATACAAAAGCTTTATTTAGAAATTAATCTATTATTCTACAGATATGATGAATTGTCACTGCTCAACATATATATAACTTTGAGATTAAAAAAATTAAAAAATGTGATGAATTGTCACTGCTCAACATATGTATAACTTTGAGATTAAAAAAATTAAAAAATGAGGCATCGCTCAGTTTTTATAGAAGACTAAAAATCCTAACAATGTACTACTATAAATAAATAAGTAAAAAGTTGATTATGGTTAAATAAATATAAAATCATTCAAAAACATTCCTTTAAAAAAAAAAAGTTAATCTTGTTTGTTTTTGTTTCTAAGTTCGTTTCTTGCCTGTCATTATTTATTCAATTATTTGGTAACTATATTTGTGAGTTTGTTTATAAGTAAAGTCACTGTGAATTTAGAAATAATTAGAAATTAATTCATCACGTTTGTTTATTCGAGTTTTTAAAATCTAAATTGACAAAGTCTAAAAAATAAGACTTGGAGGCATGTTTTCTTTTATTTTTAGATAAGGTCTGAAAACTATATCTTTTGGGGGGTTTGTGTGTCCTTGACTCGATTAAGGATTTTCGACCATCTTACTAATCTCATAAATTAAAATTAAAGATAAAAAATTATTATCAAAAAAACAACTCTAAATATCACAACCTTGACTAGTTAGCAAATACATAAAAAAAATTATAAAATTATTTGTGGAATCGCTTCAAATAGTCGTAAATTGTTGTCAAGTCTCAAAATCAACAAATTTCTAATATATATATATAGAAAATGTGCAAAAATAAAAATGTAAAACTTGAAGTGTAAATTAACGCAAGTATGATGGAAATAAAAGAATTAAAAATTTTGACTGATAATGAAGATTGTTGTGGTAGTAGTAATAGTGTCGAAGTGATGATGCTAATTGTGAAAATAGCGATAAAGTGGTGATTACATTGATAATCAAATGGTGGTGGCAGTTGTGTTGATAGTGAGATGATGGTGATAAAGTTAAAAAATTATGATGGAATGGTGATAAAATAATAGTTACATTGCTAAGATGATGATGGTCGCAACGACATCAATGATAGTAATAGTTAAAGTGGTTAAGTAGCTTAATAATTAAATAACAAAAAAGATATAAAAAAAAAAACTAAATTAGCAACAAATTGCAACACCTCAAGGATTATTAAGATTGTGTATGGTATGACTATTGCAAGTTAAATCAAGTTATTTTTTATTTTTTTACTCAAAGAAAAGTCATAAACGTGTTTAGTTAGAAATAAATTGAAAGTTTGTTATAAAATCGAGTTAGATTTTGCTTTGATGAAAAGTAAAAAAAAAAAAATGTTTTACCTTTTGACTTGTGGATCTTACCATATACTACCACTATTCTTTAAAAAAAAGTTGTGTTAAGTTATTTTTCAATCATATATAGTTTTAACTTAACTCTTTTTTTAAAAAAATTATTCATGAAAAAAAAATTTTTGTCAAAATTTATTCATCATGTGAGTAGTTAATTTATTTCAATAAAAATGTGGGGACAATTTATAATATGTTAGAAAAAATAAGCTTGGGTCGGGTCGCCCATAACGGATTAACCAAATAATAAAATTATTAAAAAAAACCAAGCAATCGTTATGCGAGTTGACATGGTGGTTATTTTCATAACTCTTACACACACGCACACACACAATAGAGAGAGAGAAAAAAAGATAAGGACAAATTAATAAAATAACATAATAAAAATAGAGAAAAATCAGTGTGAATTCTCTATAAAATTAGAAAAATAACAAAAAAGGTTGTCTTGACACTTGTATTGTGAAATCCGATCTAGAGAAACTACTTATATGTAAGTATTATTTGATCATGGACTTGTTTATTTACATTTATGATTTTATTACGTTGGCATCGAGCTTTTTCGGTAGTTTCTATGATCGGATGTGACCTTGAATTATCTAGTGTTTTTGATAGTTTTTGTGAGATAATTCTCGACGGCATGTCATGCTTGTCAATAAATTTGATTATTTATTTTCTTCTCCTTATTGGATCCAATAACAAACTACAGTTAGGACAAGTCTAGGTCAATCCCACGTAAAGATGGTTCAATTAATGTCCTTTTTTTTTTTTACTATTTCAAAGTAAAGTAAAAGGAAATGAAGGTTTTGGTTTGTTTAGAATATTAAAGGTAGACACAATTAAATAGATAGATGACAATAATAATAAAAGCCTTGGTTGAACGTGGATCTCCATTTTTGGTAACTCGTTGATCATTTATTCATATATTAATTCATTTTTATTATGAATATCCATTGTAAGACAATAACATAAATGCTATCTTTAATATTTCCTTAGTGATTTGTTAACCAAATAGATGTTATTTGATTAATTCCTAACTATTGAATAACTTAGTAGACGCTAACTAGATTTAATCCAACAAGTATTATTAATTGATACAAAGATAGATGAAGCTAAACAAAGACGCTAAAAGAATTTAATCTAATTTTATATTTTCTAAGAGATTAAACAAAAACCTTTTTATAATCATTAACCCCCGATTGCTACCACAACAAGTTTAGACAAGCAATTACAAACTTGAATACTTAGCTAGTAATATATCAAAATGACTAACTAACTAGCATACACTCTAATCAATTACTCATATAATCATATTCAAATAACATACAAAAACATAAAATACTCAAAAGAATAGGATTAGAGATAAAACTCATTTAGATCTCATAACCAGATCACACCAAAAGCTTTAACTTTTCTTCAACCATGAAAGATTCTTATTGATACATGGTTTACTTACAAGAGAATATTTCTTCTATCTATGGTGGCTAGAAGATGGAGGAATCCTTAGAATAAACCCTAACTTCTATATTTATAACATAAAGTAGGATTGTATCATACAAATGGCAACCCAACATGGACATACGGCTTGTTTGGGAAAAAAACACTCGCTTGTTTTTTTGTTTCGCATGGTTTTGGAGCCTTGGAAAGTCGACAAGCACATGACTATGCCTAATTTTCTCTTCATCCTATGTCCTTTAGTTTCTACGTGTGAGTTTTTTTCTTCTCATTGGGAAAAATCTCAACCTTGACACCCACACGGACGTCTCACTTTTCTTGCACAAACCGTGTTGATTGCTATTGTCCGTGTGTCTTCTTTACGGAGTATCCACATGGTTTTCTTCTTTGTTTCACATGATCAATAGCTTTTTCCTCTTATAGGTCACACGGTCGTGTGACTTCTTTGCTTCTTTGGTGATTTTGGCTTCTTATGCATTTTAGTTTGAGTTTATTCACTTCGATTTACCATTTTTCCTATAAAAATCCAAAATTATTAACTTGTTCTTATTTACCTTAGTATAACATTAAAAAAAAATTAGTAAGTTTAATGTAAAGCGGCATAAAAGTCGTGTAAATTATGCACCTATCAATTCTATAATTCTTAGAATGCATTTTTTTTATATAATTATCCATGTCTAATAGTTTTTTTAAAATAATTCTTAGAATTGTTTTTTTGAGATAATTCTTAGAATGCATGTGTAACTTATATTATCCATGCACGAGATAATTTTAATTATGTTAGAATATATGCCAGTATTGAAATTTATACATTCTTGGCATGAAATGTTATGAATTTGTAAGCAATACACAAATAACTCATAACTCTCTAGGCCTATAGTTTTAAAATTAATACATAAAACAGAAAACCAAAATTTCAACATCTATGAGATTTGTACCCACACTCTCTAAGCCCAAAGGACTAAACTAGTGCTTAAGACTAGTAGGCTAACATGTTATTTTATTTTAAAATTATTGGTAAATTAAAATTATTATAGGAGATCCATAAATATTTATTATGATTTTTTCTTTATAAAATAATAAAAAATCATAATAATTAAAATTTAGTGAATTAAATTCTAAAGATTTTTGAAAAAATCATCTATATATTTGTGAGCATGATGATGGTCTAGAATTGAATATTTTAATATTGTAAGGAATTTATTTCAATTAGTGTTATAAAAGGAGTAAGAAATTCATTAATGACAAATTTTAATGATATAAATTCCATTAAAATTCTCAAAAATATTTTATGCAATCATCGACATGGTTATAATGGTTTGTTCTATTGAATTTTTTAATGAATTACATGGCATGGACTCCTCTTTCGCTGCCTTTCAACCTTTATTCCGAGCTTACTAACATCTTTTAAAAGCACATATGGCATGAATTTAATAGTGTTAGCAATCTTTGATTTTAAACAACCAAGAAAATGAGAAATGGTTTGTTCCTCGTGGTTCTCGTAGTTCACATCTAAGCATAAGTGACTCAAACTCTTTCATATAGTCTTCCATATTTATAGCCTCTTGATGCACATTTTGTAATTGAATATAAAGCTCATTTTTGTAACAATCGGGTACAAATCTTTTTTGCATTAATCTTTTCATTACCCTTCAATAACGAATTTCACCCTCACCATCAAGCCCACATTTTTATTCAAGTTATCCTATCATATATTAACATATTTAGTAAACTCAAGGGTCGTCAACGTTTTTTTTTTTTACCTCAAAGTAATTTTAACCCTTAAAGATCTTCTTCACTCGTTGTACCCACACTAAATACTTTTCGGGATCACTCAAACCCTCAAACGAAGGAATCGTCATCTTGATGTTGTTAGTGTAATCTCACTATCGTTATCCTTATGGAATCATAACACCATCTACATATTCTTCATCGGCTTTCTCTCTTACATACACGTCTTTTATTTCTCTCTTAGTTGTGTGTTTGTTTCCATTAAGGTTGATTTGTTGAACGTAGAGTTATTGCTCGGCTAAATGCATTTACGTTAGGTTTGCTATAAGTTTCACATTTGATCTTTCAAGTTCCGTAATTTGAGTTTGATTCAAACTAAGCCTCTTTGGAATCTCGGCTTGATTACCTAGATTTCTAGTCATGGTCCTATCTCTCCCTCACATGTTTTACTCAAGAAAATTAGGTTTACTCCCTCATATGTTTCACTTAACGGGTTAAGGATTAATAATTTATACTCCGATACTAGTATGATATGCCCAAGTTAAGGTATATATTATTTATGGTAATCTAGAGTTGGTTTTATTCAACAAAAAGATGTTGAATTGTCATACTCAAAGAATGTGAGTGATAAGATTCAAGGTTATTCACCACTAGACTAACTAGATAAGAGCTTTGATAATTGAAAAGTAAATCTCTTAAATAATTTTGTGTTATTCATCGTCTTTTTCAAATAAAGGAACAAGCCTCCTTTATATAGTTAAAACACATTCTTAATCATAGCTAAACTATAGCTATATCCTTATTTAAAACCTAATTTAAATGGAAAGACATTAAACAAAATATCAAACTAAGGAAATAAATCAATAAAATAAGTCCCAAATGAAGGAAACAAATTAGCCATTAACGTTGAGTTGATTAAATCCTTTTAATATACTCCCACGAGATTCTAATCTTCTATACAAGCTCTAGTTAACAAACAAGGGATCTAAAGTGGCCCAATCCTATGAAAATAATCCAAATCAAACTTCATCATAAGGTCGAGGCACACATGAAGCTTTTTTATGTGAGCTCTAGTTAGTGGATCGACATTTAGGCATACATCATCGGTTTGCATGCCATACAAACCATGATGCTTATCAAATTCAAGATCATTAGAGATCATTTGAAAAGCTTTCCAGCTCTATAATAAGAGCATTATATTTAGAAAGTTTTACAATGCTTTTGTATGGGTAATTGTAAGTCCGTGGACACCTCTATGTTAAAATACGAGGCTTTAAGTAATGAAATATGTCCTAAAACTCTAAAAAAAAAATGTCTAAAGTGTCATATTTAAGTGTAGTTAGAAGCCTTATGTATGCAATGATATTTACTCATTTGGATATATATTTATACCATTTATTTGGTTAGCTGATCTCCATTGAATCCTAGTTAAGAGCATTAAAAGGCTATGAAAAAAATCTTGAGATATCTCAAGGGTATTGTGGATTATTATTTGTGTTGTTCTATGAAAAATTTACATATGATTAAGTACTCGAATGTTAATTGAAAAGAAGACCTTGATGAAAACAAATCCATTTTTAGCAATGCTCTTCTACTCAATAATGACGATATATCTTAGAGCATGAATAGATTTGAATAGCATTATCTACTATAAAGGTTGAATTCATAGCCTATTTAGCTATTGTATAATAAGCATTCTAGTTAAAGAGATTCTTAGATGATTTAGAAGTTAATAGTAATAGCTCAAGATCTCATTACGATCTATTGTGATAACCAATCAATTATTTCTTATAACAAGGATCTCAAGTACCATAGTAAAACCAAATATATTAACATCGAGTATAACTATGTTAAAGACATTATAAAAAATGTCAATATAATATATATCTACGTATTAAATGATATCGGATCCACTCACAAAAACTATGTCAAGAGATGTGTATCTTGGACACGTTAAACTCTTAGAATGCATAGAGTATAATTTATAATAATAATGAACAATCGAGCTTTGTATGTTGCACTACATCCTTTACGATTGCAATTTGATATATATATAGTATGAACATTACTATGATAAAACTCAATTTTGAAAGCCACATAAATTTAGATTGGCTCTCTTACATGAGCAATCGCCTCTAATGTTGTTGAGAGTAAGTAGAGATAAGAAAAAACTCATATAGCACTCGCTAAAAGTGAGTAGATTGAAGATAAGATTAAGAAACTACCACTTTAGTGTAAAATTAAGATGAGATTCTAAATTAATATACATTCTATAATCCATATGGAAAGCCCAATTTAGATAACCTTTGAGATTCAAATTTGAGATCATGATGATAATACTTACTAAGAGAAAACACCTTAAGAACTCAAGTTAGTCACTTGTGTTTGATGATTGAACTACAATGCTGTATAGTGTGTATAAGATATGATAATTGGAAACACTATAGCATGTGATTCATACCACATTTGAAATGCTTTCCAACTTTATCACAAGAGCATTGTATCCATAAATTTTTAGAATGCTTTCATATGGATAATTATAAGTTTGTGGACACCTTTGTGTTAAAATTCAAGGCTTTAAGTTATGAAATGTGTCCTAAACTCCACAAAAAGAAGAAGAAGAAGAAAAAGATATCTAAAGTGTCATATTTAAGTGTAGTTAAAAGCCTTATGTATGCAATGATATTTACTTACTTAGATATATATTTTTGCCATTTGTTTGGTTAGTCGATCTCAATTTAATCCCGGTGAAGAGCATTAAAAGGCTATGAAAGATATCTCAAGGGCATTGTGGATTATTATCTATGTTATTATATGAAAAATTTACCTATGATTGAGTACTCATATGTTAATTGAAAAGAAGACCTCAACGAACACAAATCCATTTTTGGCTATGCTTTTCTACTCAATAATGACGATATATCTTAGAGTAGTATAAAGTAAACTTGAATAGCATTATCTACTATAAAGGTTGAATTTATAGTCTATTCGAGTCATCGTGCAATAAGCATTATGGTTAAAGAGATTCCTTGAGGATTTGGAAGTTGACGATAATAGTTCGAGGTCCGTTACAATCTATTGTGATAACTCGAAAATTATTGCTTATACCAAGGATCTTAAGTACCATAAGTAGAACCAAATATATTAACATCGAGTATAATTATGTTAAAGACATTATAAAAAAAAATAAGTATAATATATATCTATGCATTAAATGATAGTAGATCCACTCACAAAACCCATGCCAAGAGATGTGTATCTTGGACACGTTAAATCTCTTGGAATGCATAAATTATAACTTTATTATAATAATGAACAATTGAGCTTTATATATTGGACTACTTCTTTTACGATTGAAATTTGATGTTTCTACACACACATGTGTTACTATGATAAAACTCAAATTTGAAAGTCACATAAATTTAGATTGGCTCTCTCACATGAGCAATCGCCTCTAGTGTTGTTGGGAGCGAGTAGAGATGAGACAAAACTCATATAGCGTTGTTAAGAGTGAGTAGATTAAAAATGAGATTAAGAAACTATCACTTTAATGTAAAATTAAGATGGGATTCTAATCTAATATACATTCTATAATAGATCTAGAAAGCCCGATTCAAATAACCTATGAGATTCGATTTGAGACCACGATGACAATACATGTTGAGAGAAAAAACCTTCGAACTCGGGTTAGTCACTTGTGTCCGATGGCCGAACTTGGATTTATATAGTGTGTATAAGATGTGACAATTGAGAACATTATAACACGTGAATCATACCAAGTGTGCAAATACGATCGCAAAAGATAGTGTGAGAATGAATTTACGCTTCTCCACCGTGTTAGATCTTTAGGGGAATAATAATATTATCTAACTTAATACTTTTATCACTTTTTATTGTTATTTGAGATTTAGACTTGGTGTCCGTTATCTTAACTAGTTACTTATAATTATGTATGATTTAATCTATAAAACTAGTTTAAAAAAGTAGTCAAGTTCGAAAAAGGAATTTCGAGTAAGAAAAGAAGACATGTTTGGTATATCACTTGCCGATCAATCATGTCGCTTGAAAGAAGTATCACTTAAGAGTAGTGTGGACATTGATTATGGATATACAATATGAAATCGAACTATATGCCGTTGTAGGATTTGACATAATGAGATATAAAATACAAAGAATTTCTACGGTATCGCAAGATTTATGATATAATATCACGTATATCATTTATTGATTTTAAATGGTAGTTACTATGTTATTCCTAATAGATGCATAGTAATAAGCTCTCAAAATGTATAAATGCTCGTTAGGTCACATAATCTATTTGCTAATATGAAATTTACCTTTTTATTTTGCTAGTAATATTGTAAAGAGCCTCGTGTCGAGTTGTAGCCCATCATGTGTGAGTGAGAGATGTTAGAAAAAATAGGTTTGGGTCGGGTCGCCCATGATGGGTTGACCTAACAACAAAATTATTAAAAAAAGGACAATAAACTATTATGCAGCTATTGTGTAGTTATTTCTCTAAAAATAATAGAATAAAAATAGATAAAAACTCTATACAAAATAGGAAAAACAAAAAGAAAGACTCGTTTTGGCACTTAAATTGTGAAATTTAAATAGTGATTTAATATTAATATATTGATCAAGCAAAACTACTTACAAATAAATGTTATTTCGATTCTGAACTTGTTTATTTTTATAATTTTATTACATAATGGTAACTAGCAAATATGCTCTTGATCTTGTCGTGGCTCGCGGGGCCAATTTGTATTATTTGTTTAGATATTTTTAATAGATTTATGAAAAAAATTAAATCAAACCAAATCTAACTTGGAAATATATTGATTTCAATCTTGAATAAATAAACAAAAGGCATATCATATCAATGAGTATTAAATAAAAAAATAATGGCCATGTGAAGGGAAAGACATATGTATCCAATAAATAACCCGAGTATCATTTTGCATTCTGCTTTTTCGATGCCTTTTATTCTAATCCGAGTACGGCATAAAATTTAATTTATAAAGACATTTGATTCAAACCATATTTTAATTCATAGTATGGTCGAATTCCTTGACTTTTTTATTTTTTTAATAAAAATTACAGGTTTAATATTAAAGCCTGAATATAATTTAAGAGGGGTTTTAATAATTCAAATAAATAAATAAACATAAAGATTGATGAAAAAAAGTTAAAAAAATTTTAAATTAAGGGATGGAGTGAAAAAAGATTAAGGAAGAATCAATTATTTTTGGCATACTACCGTAAATATGAAACATTTGATATAATTATGCATAGCACGTTAAGGATGTGTGATTAAAATAAATAGATAAGTTGAAATAATTAAATATTGCTAAATAAACATTTAATATAGCAATATGGATGTGTTTTAAGCAATATATATATATATATATATATATATATATATATATATATCATGTTTAGTGTATTTAAATTTTAATTGAAGAAAAAAAACTCTAAAGAAATTTGCAAACATCAAGTTAAATAATTGAATAATAATATAAATAAAAAATAAAGTAAAAAAGGGCCAAAACCAAAAGAACAGTGGAACTTAATAATAAAAAAAAACGTGAGGCGGGCCTAGCGCACGCATTTGCAGGCCCGTGCACATGCGCCTAATAAACCAGGCCGTACCTTATCAGATTTTTATTTTGTTTTTTAAGTAAAAAAAGGAAAGAAAGAAGGCAGACGACGTGCCATCTCCATGTCACATGAAGGGTCGCCAAGTGTTTTCTTCTCCAGCGATTTATAGGTGACAGAAAAGCATCGAGTTGCCCCCGCTGTTGCTGCAAAAGCGGATTCGTTATCATTTTTGGATAAAAATATCTCCCCGTAATCTAAAAGACATTATAAATCCATTTTCAGCATCAACATCAATTTTTATCCACATTTAAACAACAAATAACTACATTTCTAACTCGAAGCTTCAATCTAGATTTTCGGCTCATTCCTACATTTCATTTTGAAGACTTGAATTTATAAAATGGAGGATGAAATAGGTTTAATCCTTTGCCTTTTTTTTTTAAAAAAATAAGTTTTGTATTTAATTGTTTCCTTTGGTTAAAAAAACTCTAAAACTCAACGGTAGGATAAAATCATGATCTAGGGATGACATTACAGATAAAAAATAAATTAATAAAGACCTAAATCATAATAATAATAAAAGTTGATAGCTAATTTTGTGCCGGCTTAAAGTTAGAGTTTAGTTTTTAACCAATTAGCTTTTTATAAATATCTCAAAAAAAATAAATAAATAAAAACGTGTACGTCCACGATTCGTTATGAGAAAGCGCCCAAATGTCTCGCCCGAGGATTCGTTGACCGGATAATTCCCTTCCCCTCTTTATATAATAGTAATAACGCAAAACCCCCTATCGCAGAGTGAGTCAGTCTGAATCTGATCCAAAAGGAAAATATCATCCCTTCCCCGATCCCTTCTTTTTTATTTCTCCAAAAATTAGGTTAGGGTTTTCTATTTTTCGTCGACGAACGATTAAATCGCTACGAGCTCTTCGTCTTCGTCTCGTTTTTTAATTGAATTAAATTAAAGATTTTTATTAAAAAAAATTTGGATTAGGGTTTTGAGATTGAACGTTTACGGATCAGAGAAGGAAGGGGGTTGGCCGTGGTGGGTTGTTAAGGGGCATTATAAATAAATATGCGTATTGAAACTGCCATAGAAGAATTTGTTTTGCTCCCTTATTGTTGTTATTTGACGCTGTTTTGTGGTGGATTGTGCTCTCATCGTTTGAAGCGTTGGCGTGCTAGTCATCTCTTCAGTTAACATTAGGATTTATTTATTCACTTTTTTTTCACTCTCTCTCTCTTAGGGTTTTTGTTTCCGCTCTCTTCTCAGTGGGAATTTGTCGAGAAGTCAGAAGTAGAGATCGTGTTTCGAGGATTTTATTAGACTTGGTAAGATTCTTTAACATTTTTTTAATTATAGCGTCTGTTGATGAGATTGTTTGTGTGATAGTCGATTTGATTTTCGTATATTCCATTTGTTTGATGATTTTAATTTAAAGAATTATTAATTTGTTGATGGATGATTGATAGCAATCTGAACGATTGTGTTCCATTTTTCTGATATGATAGTATCGAAACTTTGGATTGGATGTAGGAGTGTAATGATTTTTTTCGGAGAGAGATATTCTTTTTTCTTACTTTGTTATTTTTTGCAGTTTGCTATTTATTGATTTGGTGTTATAATCAAAATGAGCTCTCGTCATCGTGCCGTTGGTGATGTACTGGTGGATGAACTTGAAAGCAATCTTGGCAGGTTTGCACGTATAACAGATGTTGAAGAAGAAACATATACGTCTGATGGGGATGATAACAGCGATCAGGGATATGATGACCTTGAACCGTATGGCCCTCACCCTGTTAAAAAGGGCTGTGATAATTCATCCTCAGTGGCTCCTTCAGATGGAGAAGATAATGAACCTGAAATTGGGTTGCAACTATTGTTCCCTGATGAGTTTTCTCACTTGAACTCAACCCGTTTGCCTGTAAGCTATCTCTGTCTATTTCTAATTCCTTCTCTGGAATTTTTGTGTGCTACTACTCTTGATCATGACGTTTGCTTGTGAAAACGTAATGTTTTGATCGGAGGCATGATTCTCGACACATATGTTACTGCTAACAGAAGTGCAGTATTCTTGGATGTTTTCGGGCATGCGAGAACATGGTTCTATTGTATAAAAGTAGGTTCTAAAAAGTTCTTTCTTATGCATGAGTTTATGTATTTGTGAGTATTTGATTTCTTGAAGTATACCTGTATTCTCTTGTTGGTTTGGCTGAATTTCCTTCACTATAAAGCAAATTAGGTTGCTAGTTCCTCGTCCTCAAATCTGTGTTTTTCTTCTGTTAATTGTCCCCGTAGAACCAAACAATTAACTGTAGGAGTGAAATCTTGATAGAATGCAAAAAGAAAGCATCATGTCCAAGGCAATAAAAAAGTTACCATTTTTTATACAATTAGATTAAACAAAAGGATTGTCAACTAAAAGTGCTAATGCTACAAGCATTGTAAATCCTTGAAGCATCCATAAAAAGACACAGACAAAGAAAAAGAGATATAAGGAAGCATTGTAAATGTATCTCTGTATCTGGATTTTAACATTATTAGTGGGGTGAATAGTTTTTACTATTACCTCTGCCTGTTGAAGTTAGTTTATTCTGAAAGTATCATGCCCCTTCTAGAAGTTCAGATAACTTGTTTCTATACTCTCAATTCAATCTGTAGGCCTTCATGATTAATTTGGTCTTCTCTTTGCTTGAAGCTTGTTTCTGCAATGAAAGGTAGCCGAGAAAAACAAGGGTCACCAAGGAAACTGACTGTGTCATGGGCCCCAGATGTGTATGATCCAATTCCCAATTCCTTGTCTCACAGTGTTAAAAGCAAGCAAAAGAAGTCCAGGAAAGATAGAGATAAAGATAACAATCACAATAAGAAAAATGGGAAGAAAGGGCAGAAGGGTAATTCATCAAAAGGGTTAGGTGGCAAAGAGAAGAAGCAATTTCGCAAATCTGGTGGGAGGTCTGATAGGTGCTATAAAACAATGGATGCTTCTGAGCACCCTGATGATTTTGATGTTGGTAGCCCAGACCAATGTGGAAGTAGCTTCCTCAAAAAATCAGCTACCCTGTTTCATTACTCTGTCGCAGAGGCATCATGAGCTTACTCTTCATTCACATCCCGTGCTTTGTTCTGAAGCTCTGTGAATAAATAAAAGCTTTATTGTGAAGGTTTTGCTTATTGGCCTTGATCATAACTTTGAGCACTTTGCTGCCTCCTTTGTGCATCTTTTTTTGACGCTGACTTTTTAAAGTTTAGTTGGCATTGGTTTTACCGTACCTGGATGTTGCAATTTGCTTTGTAAATATAATTAAAATGGTTGCTATTCCTTTTGCTTCCTGTCATGCCTTTTGCCTTCCACTGCATTTTGTTGAAGCTTTGATAATTGCATCTAGTCTTCCGTTCTGTGCAGAGCATTCCGAGAGGTAACTTACTTAACCAATTCAATTTGGATGCACCACTTGGAGGCAAACATGAGCCTCCGCCTATCTGTGGTTTTGCGTGCCTGATGCCCATATGGAGACAACTTCAGTTTTAGTTCGGTTTCTTATGTTCTCGTTTCAATAGAGGTGAGGTCGATTGTACTTCTACTTGTTTTTGTTGTACTCGATTGAGGGTTATGTTTTTCATTTGCTAGTTACAGCAATCGACTGCTGAATGCTGATGTTGAATTGAGTAGCGAAGGTGGCAATCCTCCTGTTTGAATTTATGACAATTAGTTGGACGGAGTCTTACCTTCACCAATAGTAACTTCGGCCTTTTCAGATGAAATATCTACTTAATATTTGATTGGACTCGAGTAATGAATGGATGATGACAAAACAGAAGGATATGCTGTAATAGGGGGAATAAGTTAGTGGTATGTCAACTGAAGGATATGCTGTGTATTTGGCATGCACTGCTTTTGAGGGAGACCAGATGCTGGTTGTGCATCACTGCTTTTGGGTTATCAGCTATTGAAGTATTGAACTTTCATCTTGAGGGATTAGGGCCATTGGGGTTGCGCCAACCTGCATGAGAAATCTGTCTTCGTAGTTTGTGGGTTTTAGTTGCAACTTGCAACCCCCAGGTTATGGGAAATCTCACTTACCGATCGACATGGATCCGTTGGACAGCTTCGAATCTGTATAGAGAAATGAACGATCTTAAGTCAAGCCATGCTGGGTTTGGTAGCGTCCTCCAAAAATAGCTGCACTGCCACGGATCTCAGTGATGGAGAAGGCATAAGATTAAAAACTAAATAAAAATTTGTCTTTACTCACTATCACAATCTCCCATCTTAACATGAACTGTTTGAAACCAATTTTCGAAAGAATTACTTTTTTTTTTTTTTGGCCCTTATCATATATATAATTTTTTTTTTTTTTTTTTTTTTTACGTTTAGTCTCTCTCCTAAACTTGTTCTTTTGTTGGCTTCTTGGATTAGTGGTGTTAAACAGTATTGTTAGAGCTTCAGAATTGCTCTCTGTGTGTTTTTGATTTTTTTTTTTTTTTAAATCTCGTTCTTCTGTTCCTTTTTTTTAATCAAATTTAAATAAATAAATTTTGAAAAAAATGAAAATATTTGTTTTTGAATATATGCATAGTTCAAATAATAAAGTAACAAATCAGCACAAGCTATCTGGCCTAATGATTTTATTGATTTATTTTAATTATCGCACAATAGAAAAAAAAAGTGTTATTCCATTACTAAATTCATGATTGACCAAACGTTATTCATAAATTTTTGTATAAAAAACAAAAATAATATCATATGGTATGTCAATCACTCTTAACCTTGTTTTTTTTAAAATAAAAATGAAATAAAAACAAAATAGGATGAACCCTAAAAATATTACATGCTCCTAACTTTAGTCAGATTAGATATTTGACCCTCACAAATAACAAAAAAATCAAATTTAAAACCTTATTAAATATGTTAAATCAAATCAATGATTTCAAATTTAATTACGTTCAATTAAATTCAAATTAAGTAAATTGAATTCAATAAATCATTCAGTGTATATTAATTATATAATTAATATTGCCAGAACATAAATTATTAAAATAATCATGCAACATATAAAATTTCTTTTGAATTAGTTCTGGTTTGCACTAGGTATTTTGCTCGCACTATGCTACGAATTGAATAAAATATATAAAATCGTTTAGAGAAATTATTTCAGTTTGATAGTTTATTTTATGATGTGAATCTATAAAAATTTATGAAATCAAAGGTGAGAAAAATTATTAATAATTTTTTGATAAAAAATGTTATATTTAATTATTTCTTATTTATGTTTTTCATAATTTTTTCTTTAGAAAAAGGATTTACCTTTGTTAATCCATGGATTATGAACTAAAATAAAAATTAAATAATTTTTTTTAAAAAAAGCTTTAGTATTTCATAAGATTGTGTTGCAAAACATAAATAACAATTATTAAAAGTTTACATAGAATTGAACAAATAATTTTTTTTATTTAATGTTGATGAGAATATCGAGTTTTTGAAAAAAATATGAATTTAATTTTTACATATTTATTTACAAAAGAATGAATAATATTAAAATAAAAAAATATATTAATTTGAATCATTGAGTGGTTAAGCCAAAACATTATTTTAATTATTTAATTCAAAAAAAATAGTAAATGCTTAGTGAAGAAAAATAATATTATTATAGTACGATCATAATATTAATAAAATATGACTATATTAAAAAAATCATAAATTAAAGTAGTATAATTAAAATAATTAAAAGAAAACACTAAAACAAAATATGGCTAAATCACAATACAATTAAAGTTTGAAATTGAAGAAAAAAATATAGAAAAATTGAGGACCAAAGTGTTAAAAAAAGACATAAATAGTAAAAAGAATAGTGATTTTGTGAGTGTGTGAACATTGTTTCAAATAGTGAAAATAAATACTAAAACCATATTTTACTTTAGTTTTATATACTAGACGAGTTGCTTGCGCTACGTTGCGGATCCGGTTGAACAAAATCATTTTAAAAATTTTTTAATTATAATTTTGTATTTAATTAATTTTTCTAATGTTTTTTTTTATATAAATTTTTTGCTTAAAAAAACATAAATTATTCTTTTTTATGGATTGATTTTAACTAAAATATTAATCAAGAATTAAAAAACTTTAAAAATATATTTTTCATAATATCGTATTAAAAAAATAAATTTATAATTAATAAATAGACTTTTATAAAAACTAACAAATGGAAAAAAAAATTCTTATTTAATGCTGATAAGAAGATTAATTTTTGAAATTATCTACGTAATGTAACAAGTAGATTATGGGTGATTATTCGATTAAACGGTTCAATTATGCATAATTCGATTTGGTTTTCGATTAATCAAATTAAAAAAAATAAAAACAAAAAACGAACCAAAATTAATTTGGTTAATTTGATTTGAAACCGAATTATTTCGGTTTAGTTTCAAAATAATTCGATTTAACCAAATTTTTTTGTTGTAAAAAAAAAAAATAATAATTGGATTCATTTCAACTTTTCCAACCCAATATCCCAAATCAACCATCCACTAGGATCCACCTCATAATTGATTCCGATGGAGCAGATACAGAAGCATACAAAAGGGGAAGAAAAGAAAACGCATAAGGAACTAAAGAAGGAATGATAAAAATCAAAAAAGATTGACAAATGAAGTATTATTGATTAATTAGTATAAATGCAATTTTATTAATTAAAGTCTCAAAATTTGTTCAATTTCAATAGAAAACAAACTCAAATGACAGCAACAAGAACAGATAAATTATGTAAAATGGGAGAGCAACACAAGGCCATTGCATCATCCCTGCAAAAAAGAGACACACATAACCCATATTCTAAACAAAATGGAATTATGAGCTTGAAAAAATGAAAATTTTCAGATGAATCTAATTGGACCTGGACCTTTGTAGAAAATACCCCCACAAGAATTTAACCTTCACGAAGTCCTTTATAATAATTTCAAAAGCAAAATAAACGAGTGAATGGAGAATTTCTTCTCTGAACCTTTCTCTCCTTTGAGCTCATACCATTACGGCTACCTTACTTAACTCTGATAGCACCAAGTAATAAATCTAAAATTCAGCTATAACTGTATATGTATTTGCATTTTCCCTAAACAACTATCTGATCAAGCTGCAACCCCTCAAGTCAGGCTCGCAAGGCCGCATGATCACTGGATTCAATATGAGGATTTAAAGTAGAGCCATCAAGGGTACTTGAGATTGGAATAGCAATTGTCTCTTTCACCTCATATGGCGAGTCCTTTAACACTGAATGAACCCATGACACATCAGGCTCCTCTCCATCATGCTCGATTGAACATGATGTGTGTAACTGACCATCTGCTTGAACAAACCTATACACATTCCTGTTCTCAGCTTCCCATATTGACCATGAATTTGTACAATTGGATCCAAGGTCATATGATGGCTTGGAACCAAATTTCTGTGAGAGCAGGCTACTTTGTAATTATTGTAGCATCTTCTCTCAACGAACATGAGCAGATAACTGAAAGCCTATAGAGGACAAAAGATCATTGATATAAGGTGACATCCCTTGCATTGGAGATGTTAACTCAAGCAGGAAGGAGCAGAGTGAAAGCGAAAACAGAGTTTTGGGTTTTGATTTATCCACTAGCTAATAAACCATGGGTGCCCCTGTTATCTCAAGCAGGAAGGAGCAGAGAGAAAGCAAAATCAGAGATTTGGGTTTTGCTTTATCAACTAGCCAATAAACCACAGGTGCCCTGTTTTTCCGGACGAGAACAAAGCATGAGAAGAAGAGGCGAAAATATAGAATATGAAAGGAAAAAAAGGTAAAAACAGAGGCCTAGTGTAAGTGAAAACGAAAAGAGTAGAAGACTGAAGATAGAAGGGGAACTGGAGAGACTTGTGAGTCCATGACTGCGTCTTATCTTGCATGCTTCAGCTTTAGGCGAGAATGAAGATTGCCTTAGGGTTAGGGATTTAGAAATTAGGATTTTCTTCGCTTTGTATTTGGGTTTTCGATCCAAATCGGTTTTTTTTTTTTTTTTTCACAAACTGAGCCAAATCGAAATAATTTTAATTTTTTATTTGATTTTAAATTATATAATTTTATATTTAAAATCCAATCAAATTTTATAATTCGATTCGATTTCATTCGATTGTCAATTAATCGAACCGTTTGCTCACCGTTAGAATAGATAGAACAAAATCATTTAAAAATTTTATAATTTTTTATTTAATTATTACTATTTTTTAATATAATTTCTGCTTAAAAAAACACGATTTCTTTTTCTTTATTTAGGGATTCCTAAATAAAAACTTGTAATATATAATTTAAACCTAAAATATTAATCAAGAATTGAAAAATATTGTTTTATAAGAATATATCAACAAAATAAAGTTATAATTAACGTATAGACTTATATAAAAATTAACCAATAAAAAATAAAAATTTATTCTTATTTAATATTGATAAGAAGATTTACATATATTTGATCTATACATATTATATAATTGTCGGTTTGTATAAAAAAAAATAACGATTGATTTTTAAAAATTTTAACACCCAATAAAAAGAAAAAGAAAAAGAAAAGGCATGTAGTGCATCGGCTAGGGATTAAAATTTTTATTTTAATACTGGAAGGATCAAAATGAAATAATTTGAAAATTAAAAAAAAAAAAACCTAAGAAACAGAAAAAAAAAACTAAGAGTGAAAATTAAAAAGAAAAAAGAAAAAACCTAAGAGTGAATAGTACATTGTGAGGGTAAAAAAAAAAGTTAATCGTACATTGTGAGGGGGAGAATAGTATTGTCATAAAAACAAAAAATTTAAAAATATATTATTTTATAAGAATATATATTAAAAAAAGGGTTATAATCGATGTATAAACTTGCATAAAAATTACTCGGTGAATAAATAAATTTTATTCTTATTTAATATTGATGAGAAGATCTTTTTTTTTTTAAGTAGATATATATATGATCTCTATGTATTATATAATCTATATATATTATATAATCGTCAGTTTATGTGCAAAAAGTAATGATTGATTTTTAAGGAATTTAACATTCTATTAAATAAAAAAAAATTGATGGCAAAAAGTTAAGAAAAAGCATGTAGTGCATCAGATAGGGATTAAATTTTTTATTTTAAAATTTTAGGGATCAAAACAAAATAATTTGAAAATCACAAAAAACAAAAGTTAGAAAAAGAACTAAGAGTGAAAATTATAAAAAAATAAAAATTAAATAATTTGAAAATTAAAAAAAAAAGCTAAGAAAAAAGGAATGATTGATTTTTAAAATTTTTAACATCCAATTAAATAAAAAAACATAAATTGATGGAAAAAAGTAAAAAAAAAAAAAAAGGCATGTAGTGCATCAAGGGATTAAAATTTTTATCTTAAAATTTTCGGGATCAAAACGAAATAATTTATAAATCACAAAAAAATGTTAGAAAAAAAACTAATAGTGAAAATTAAAAAAAAAAAAAGAAAACTAAAAATGAATATTACATTGTGAGGGTTAAAAAAAAAAAAAAAGAAGGAATGAATAGTACACTATGAAGGGGTGATTTTTAAAGTATATACATTTGATATATATATATATATATATATAATCATCGGTTTATGTGAAAAAACATCACAATCGATTTTGAAAACTTTTAACACTCAATTAATAAAAAAGAACATAAATTGATGAGAAAAAGCCAAAGAAAACAAAGAAAAATATAGTGCATCGGCTTGGATTAAAATTTTTATTTAAAAATTTTAGGTATCAAAATGAAATAATTTGAAAATTAAACCTAAAGAAAAAAAACTAAGAGTGAAAATTACAAAAAAATAAAAATAAAAATAAAAAATAGAATAATTTAAAAATAAAAAAACAAACTACGAGTGAAAATTAAAAAAAAAAAAAGAAAAAAAAAACTAAGATTGCGTAGTATAGTGTAAGGGGAAAGTGAAGTAAAAAAAGTAAAAAGAAAAAAAACAAAAACCAATATTGTTCAAATGAAAAGTACAACGGTATGGGAGTTCACTGTTCATTTGAACAGTGAACTCCCCACGGATTTTAGTTATATGCACTAGTCAATTGTTCGCGCTACGCCGCGAGTCTAGTTCAACAAAATTATTTTAAAATTTTAAAATTTTGTAACTATAATTTCTTATTTAATTAATTTTTTTATTTTTTTAATTTTTTTGCTTAAAAGAATGTAAATCATTCTTCTTTACATGTTGATTTTAACTAAAATATTAATCAAGAATTAAAAAAAATTAAAAAAAAACTTTTCATAATATTGTATTGAAAAAATAAATTTATAATTAATAAATAGATTTTTTGTAAAAACTAACAAATGAAAAAAAAATTCTTATTTAATGCTGATGAGAAGATTAATTTTTGAGATTATCCATGCAATTTAACGGGGTAGATAAAATAAAATCATTTCAAAATTTTATAATTTTTTATTGAATTATTACTATTTTTTGTTTTTCATATAATTTTTGCTTAAGAAAACATGATTTTGTTTTCTTTATTTAGGGATTCCTAAATAAAAACTTGTAATATATAATTTAAACCTAAAATATCAATTAAGAATTTAAAAATAAATACTTTAAAAATATATTGTTTTATAAGAATATATCTAAAAAATAAAGTTACAATTAATGTATAGACTTGCATAAAAATTCACTAATAAAAGATAAAAATGTATTCTCATTTAATGTTTATGAGAAGATTATTTTTTTAAAGTACATATATTTGATCTATACATATTATATAATGGTCGGTTTGTGTAAAAAAAGTAGCGATTGATTTTTAAAAATTTTAACACTCAATTAAATAAAAAAAGAACATAACTTGATGGAAAAATCAAAGAAAAAAAAAAAGAAAAGGCATGTAGTGCATCACTTAGGGATTAAAATTTTTATTTTAAAATTTCAAGGATCAAAACGAAATAATTTAAAAATTACAAAAATAAAAACTAAGAAAAAAAATAAGAGTGAAAATTAAAAATAAAAAAGAAAACACCTAAGAGTGAATAGTACATTGTGAGGGCAAAAAAAAAAAAAAAAAGGAGTGAATAGTACATTGTAAGGGGGAGAACATAATTGCTATAAAAACAAAAACTTTAAAAATATATTGTTTTACAAGAATATATTGAAAAAAATAAAGTTATAATCAATGTATAGACTTGTACAAAAGTTAACTAGTGAAAAAATAAAATTTTTTTCTTATTTAATGTTGATGAGAACATATATATTTTTTTAAGTATATATATATGATCCATATATATTATATAATTGCCAGTTTAAGTGAAAAGAAAGCAAAAATTGATTTTTAAAAATTTTAACGTTCTATTAAATAAATAAAAAACATAAATTGATGAAAAAAAGTAAAGAAAAAATAAAAGAAAAGGCATGTAGTTCATCAAATAGGGATTAAAATTTTTATTTTAAAATTTTAGGGATGAAAACAAAAAATTTGAAAATCACGGAAAAATGTAAGAAAACAACTAAGAGTGAAAATTACAAAAGAAAATTAAAAAATTAAAAAAAGCTAAGAAAAAAAGAAGAAAAACACTAAGAGTGAAAAAAAAAAAAAAACTAAGAGTAAATAGTACATTGTGAGGGTAAAAAAAAAAACCATAGAAAAAAAGAGTGAATGGTACTTTGTGAGGGAGTGATTTTTAAAGTATATACATTTGATCTATATATATTATATAATCATGAACTTGTGTAAAAAAATAAAGAACAATTTTTAAAAATTTTTGCACTCAATTAAATAAAAAAAGAAATCAGAGTGATGAAAAAAAAAAATCGAAAAAAAGAAAAGACATGTAATGCCTCTGCTAGGTACTAAAATAAAACAATTTGTATTTTAAAATTTTAAGGCTCAAAATGAAATAATTTAAAAATTAAACCTAAGGAAAAAAAAACTTAGAGTGAAAAAAAAAACTTAGAGTGAAAAAAAATAATAATGTAAAAAGAAAAAAAAACTAAGAGTGAAATTTTTTTTTAAAAAAGAAAAAAACTCGAGATTGAGTAGTATAGTTTGAACGTAAAGTAAAGTAAAAAAAAAAACAAACAAAAAACAAAAAACAAAAACTAATACTATCCAAATGAACAAGTACAACAAGTGTGAGGAGTTCATCGTCCATTTGAACAATGAACTCCCCACACGTTTTAGTTATATGCACTAGCTAGTTGGCCGCATTATGCCGTCGGTCTAGTTAAACAAGATCATTTTAAAATTTTTTAATTTTAATTTTGTATTTAATTATTTTTTTCTATTTTTTAATAAATTTTTTGCTTAAAAAAATATAAATTATTCTTCTTTATGGGTTGATTGTAATTAAAATATTAATCAAGAATTAAAAAAATTTAAAAATATATTTTCATAATATTTTATTAAAAAATAAAGTTATAATTAATAAATAGACTTTTATAATAACTAACAAATGAAAAAAAAATCTTATTTAATGCCGACGAGAAGATTAATTTTTGACATTATCCACGCAATGCAACGAGTAGATAGAATGAAATCATTTCAAAATTTTTTTATTTTTTATTTAATTATTACTATTTTTTCTTTTTCATATAATTTCTGATTAAAAAAAACATGATTTATTTTTCTTTATTTAGGGATTCCTAAAGAAAAACTTGTAATATAATTTAAACCTAAAATATTAATTAAAAATTTAAAAATAAATACTTTAAAAATATACTATTTTATAATAATATATCAAAAAAAAGTTATAATTAATGTATAGACTTGCAAAAAAATTAACCATTAAAAAATAAAAATGTTTTCTTATTTAATGTTGATGAGAAAATTATTTTTTAAAAGTATATATATTTGATCTATACATATTGTATAATCACCAGCTTGTATGAAAAAAAATAATGATTGATTTTTAAAAATTTTAACACCTAATTAAATAAAAAAAGAACATAAATTAATTGAAAAAATCAAAGAAAAAAGAAAAGAAAAGGCAAGTAGTGCATCGGTTAGGGATTAACATTTTTATTTTAAAATTTCAAGGACCAAAAAGAAATAATTTGAAAATTACAAAAACGTGTAAGAAAGAAAAACTAAGATTGAAAATTAAAAGTAAAAAAGAAAAAAGACCTAAGAGTGAATAGTACATTTTGAGGGTAAAAAAAAAGGAGTGAATAGTACATTGTGAGGGGGAAAACAGTATTGTCATAAAAACAAAAAGTTTAAAAATATATTGTTTTATAAGAATATATCAAAAAAATAAAGTTATACTCAATGTATAGACTTGCATAAAAATTAACTAGTGAAAAATAAAATTTTATTCTTATTTAATGTTGATGAGAAGATATGTTTTTTAAAATATATACATATGATCTATATGTATTATATAATTGTCGATTTATGTGAAAAAAATAATGATTGATTTTTAAAAAGTTTAACATCCTCTTAAATAAAAAAATAAATAGATAGAAAAAAGTAAAGAAAAAAAAGGCACATAGTGCATCGGATAGGGATTAAAATTTTTATTTTATAATTTTAGGGATTAAAACAAAATAATTTGAATATCACAGAAAAAACGTAAGAAAAAAAACTAAGAGTGAAAATTACAAAAAAATAATTTAAAATTAAAAAAGAAAATCTAAAAAAGAAAAGAAAAATAAAATTAAGAGTGAAAATTACAAAAAAATAAAAATAAATAAAAACTAAGAGTGAATAGTACATTGGGAGGGTTAAAAAAAAGAGTGAACAGTACATTGTGAGGGTTTTTTTTTTTTTTAAATATATATATAATCATCGGATTGTTTGAAAAAAATAACGGTCGATTTGTAAAAATTTTAACACTCAATTAAATTAAAAAAAAAACTTAAATCGATACAAAAAAGAAAAAAACCAAAGAAAAAAAGAAAAGACATATAGTGCATTAGCTAGGGATTAAAATTTTTATTTTTAAATTTTTGGGATCAAAATAAAATAATTTTCAAATTAAAAAAAACCTAAGGAAAAAAGCTAAGAGTGAAAATTAGAAAAAAGAAGAAGAAAATAATGTAAAAATTAAAAAAAAAAGAAAAAAAGGGTAAAAACTAAGAGTGAAAAATTTTTTTAAAAAAAGATTGAATAGTATAATGTAAAGATAAAAAAAAAAACTAATATTGTGCAAATAAACAGAACCATAGTATGGGGAGTTCACTGTTTATTTGGACAACGAACTCCCCATGCGTTTCAGTCATATACTAATGTGTATTTGGCATGTTTTTTGGCTGCTGGTAGTTTAAAAGTCAGTAATGTGATTTGTACATGAATGTGCCCTGTTTTTTTTATAGCAAAAATCTAAGATAGACAAATTTCAAATTATTTTAAGTTTGGAGGAGATTCAATAAAAAAATTAAAATTTAAGAAATTAATTTTAAAATGAACTAAAATTCAAGAGAGATTTGTAAATAAAACGAGGTCTGTTACTTACTTCTGGTTCTGACTTACCTCTAGTAAACTAATAATTTGCAATCCAATTCCAAATTCCTTATGTTATGAACTGTTGTTATATATATATATATATATATATATATTCTGCGATCCATCGGTGTATTTCTATCATTTTTTGTCTTTTCTTAGCATTATTATACATGGATTTATGAATAAAAACGAGACCTCTTGCTTGTTTTGGGTTTTAACTTGCCCTCCTTTTTTTTTTTTTCAAAAAAAAAAAAAAAAAAAACTGATTAACTAGCACGTAATCCTAAATGCTTCATTCTCCATATACTCAGTGTTTTAAGATCTGGTTTCAATGGACTCTATAATTTATGATGAGTACTGGATTTTATTTGTACTTACGTTCATAGACATGTGAAAGATTAGAGTTGCGTCACTTATTTGCTTCTTGTGTTTGGTATTGCATGTGAGATAGATCTAATCATCTTAACTCAAGAAGTTGAACCCAATCCTTAATGCAATCCTTAATGCCTTATTGATGATCTCTTGTCAATTTAAAAAGTTTCGATTTCAATGACGTTTAGAAGATTTTTACAATATATTCAATACAGTTGGAGTTTGTTTTTGGTTCTTTAGGTTGTGTTTGTTTGGAAGAAAATAAGAAATAAATTCTAGGAACTTATTTTTCTCAATTTTTCATAGTTGTTTAACATTTAAGAAAAAAGTCAATGAAAAATTATTTTCAGTTAAAGAAAAATGATAAAACATTTTTAAAAAGGTGTTTTCCGAGTTAAAAAAATGAAAAACATTTTCTCTCTCTTTCACGAGCTATCTCGCTCTCGCATTACTCACATTTCTCTTTCACGAGCTATCTCGCTCTCTTTATCTCATTTCTATTTAAAATATATCAAATTAATTTTTAATTATTTTTTATCAATTATTATTAATTATTTAATTATTTTTTCTCTATTTATACTAACATTTGATTTTTCGATTTATAAATAATATTTTTAAAAATCATTTTTACACCTTAAAGTTATTTTTATAATAAATATTTCAATAATTTGTCTCTATTTTTTTACCATTATTCCAAACACCACCTAGCTATACTTAAATGATTGAAAATGATTATTACAAGATCGCAATCATTTGTGAAAAATTTAAAAATAATTAATTCATTAATAAATATATTATTTTTCCAACATTATTCATTTGCAACCAAATCAATAATTTGTGATTAATTTTAATAAGTTGTAAAATTTTGTTAGTAATTTTAGTCAGCAATTAGTTACAAATTATTCCAATATTAATTTTTTGAAACCAAATGAATAATTATCTATAAATAATAACTAATAATTTGTAAAATTATTTTTTAGAATAAATTATCAATTCAATTTTTAATTTTTTTTACTAAATGTGAATATTGACTTGATTTTATTTCGGGCAATTTTGATGAATTAGTTTGATGGTTAAAAATATATATTTTATTTTTTGAATTTAAATCTTAAGAGTTAATATTTATAAAAATTTATTAATTTTTTAAATACATCTTATATTGTGAAATTATGAATATGTCTTGTTAAAGTTTTCTTAAAACTCGTTGATGTAACAATCACAATATGTTTTTGTGTTTTAATTTTCTATATCAAACAAACGTTGAAATATATTTTTTAACAATTTTTTCATATAATTATCAAACATCAAAATATTTTTTTAAAAATAAATTTTTTAAAAATAATTTTTCTATAAAAATAGTTTTTTTTTTTTGGTCAAACAAAGAGACTCTTAATTAAATCTAGCGAAGGAGTCCTCTCTCTTTTTTGGGTTTTTTTTTTAAATATTTTTGAAATTACATTGGAGGAGACAATCGCCAATGTTAAGGAAGCATTGCATAAAGGAAAAGTTTTTCCTCGAGCCTCCGTTTGACAGAAACGAGGCATATTTGTGATGGCTGGATTTGAAGTCAATGCTGTCAACGGCTCCTGTGGGTCAGAGCCTAGGAGGCGTCTTCGACTTAGGACTATAAGGGCAGCAGGGTCTCAATTGGGTGTGATGGATTTGCATTTGAGTTGGACAAGACATCACGTCATCTCATAAAGATCCTTCCAGATACTGTGCCGTTTCATGGTCAACCATCACATGCAACGATAGGTTAAAATTAGAGCAAATCTTAGTTTAATCTCAAATTTATATATTTATTATTCTCGCTTGAGTTTTAAATCTACAAAATTTTATATATTAAGTTCTAAATATTTCAAAAAATTCTTAATCGGGTCTTTCTGTAAACATTTATTAATTTATTTTTTAATCGAATTTTCCTTAAATTGATGTTGTTGTAAGGTGTAAATATGTAAATTAGACAAAATAAAATAAAAAATAAAATGTTAATGTCAGTTAATTTTTAGGGAAATTTTAATTTAGTTCCAAACCTACATAATTATATATATATAAAAGAATACACCTTGTATAGAAATCATTCGATCATGGTCTAAAATATTTGATTTATCTTTCATATATCAAAAAAATAAATAATGCATTTATTTTTTAATAAGTTTAAAAAGATTGTTGACGACAAAAAAATCAACGGGTCTAATCTTTTTTTTTTTAAATTCAACTTGATAAATCAAGTGACATTATAAATAGATGTGAGACATAAGGTTAAAGATTCGATATTTGCGTTGTTCCTTCCCGAAGCCTATACCTTTCCTCCATTCACTAATTTAGTTTAATCACGGGGATATTTCCATCCAATAAAAAAAAAAAAAAAATTGTTTTACGGATGCATCAGCTAATCGAGTAATTACAGTCACAGCCACCAGCCCGAGACAACAAATATCTCTGCTCAACCGTGCAAAGTACGGCATCATCCTTAAGAGGCTTCCAGACCTCATTAGTATGGATCATCATGAAGAGTTCAACAACTTTACAAAAGCAAAGCTCGGATTTTTAGAGTTACTTATTACTCCTTCCTCTCTGTGCCTGCGTGCGTGTGTATATATATATATATATATATACATATCATTGATTTATTTCAATAATATTAAGACACTAAATTGATTGATTACTAACTTTTTAAATTTAATTATAAGCGATCAACAACTTCTTTCAATCTTGTTCCGTTTCTTGGATTAAAGCTGGTCTTCTCCCCATTGGTGAGATTGGTCCCCTCCAGCTACTCAGTCAAACGAAGAAAGAAAGGTCGTGAAGCAATCCTTCTGTCTTTTCTTCAAATCTTTCCTCACGAGTTGGATTTTCTGCAAGCAATACAAACATCCAAAAACATTTAAGCCTATTTCAAACCAAATATCAGATCCCAGTGGATTCAGAGAAAGTCAAGCTTGATTTGGATTATTATTTTTTGAGTTTGGATTGCAGCTTGAAATTGATCATGGACTTTTCATTTTAGAGAAGTGAAAGAAAATGATGGGTTGAAATTCTTTAATCTAAACTAAAAATAAATAAAACTTTTTTTTTTTTTTTTATCTTACATGTATTAATTAAGGTGATAAAAAATAGATTTGATGGGTCAAATCTCTTATAAATTTTAAGTCATTACAGATTCCGTTTGAAATTGGATATTTATATTAGATTTTGTAGGATTCTGTATATCAGCTAAAAATCACCAATTGTCTATCTGCTGTTGGAATTTAGTCGAATTAAACCATCTACAAACAATCTGGTCAAATAAAACCTTCACTTCCCATTTTTGGTTAATGACTTCAAACCTTCTATCCATTTTGGTTACTTCAAACCCGTTCTACTAAATATTTCAAACTCCATTTTGATTTTTTTATGTAATTTAATTTACAATTAAAATGTTCATTTTATTTTAAGCCATACATGTGGAGCTTATCTAGCCCTTGATGTGGTCAATTAATGTCAAACAGTCAATCATTGGATGGAAGATTTAAAGTAACCAAAAATTGGAACTAAATGGTTGGATGGGATCAAATTGTTTGTAGAGAGTTCAATCCGATCAATTCTTAAATGAATTAAAATTAAAAAAAAAAAAATTGATCCATTTAACAGAAACAATACGGACAAACGAAATCAAATGACACATGTCCCATTATTTATTTAGTACAAGGCAGGAGACAAAAAACACATGCAGTGCAATGAGGTGTGCTGAGGACTTAAGTTTGGGCTTTTCTTCAACTTGATAAGCCCTCGGTTTGAGATTGGTCTATGAATCCTTGATGACGTTACCTTTGATTAGATCCTCCCATCATACAGAATCTATACGAATCTGGTAAATTGTAGGCGTAGGTTCTTGTCTGTACTCCATTGCCTGCATAACTCATCACTTCAACTGTTCAATTTTGCTGCAGTGGTATTTTATCTCACAAGAAAAATGGATGTTTCCTCTTTAACACCGCGTGAGCGTTTTCCAATTTCTGTCTCTCCAAATTGATTTTCGATGGATGACACAAATACCCACAAGTTCATATGGTCAAGTTAGATAGATTAGATCATTAGTTTTGAACAGAAAATTAATTAGTACTACTCTTTATTTCACAAACTTAGTATTAATATTTTTAAGTTTTCTTATAACTTAGTTTTTTTCAAATTGATATATATATATATATATATATATGGAAATATTGAAATCAAGTCATAACCCACTATGATTCTTGGGACAAAAATCTACTTCGAGTAAAGCACAGTGTTAGTCAAACTTCGAGTCATTCTGAATTAGGACTCGATTGTTCTTTTCTTTTCTTTTTTTCATTTTTAAAATCTAAATGTGATGGCTAATTACAAAATTCGATCAGTACTCGCGAGAGAGAGAGAGAGAGAGAATTAATTAATCTAAAGTATAAAACTACAATTATATTATATTCCTTTCTAGCACATTGCCTGATACATCCTTAATTCTAGTTCAGAAATATATGATAGACAAGGAAAGTAGAAACAAAAAAGCAACACTGCTAGAGAAGAGAGATTACATTACTGCTGTCCTATATTATATAATATATATAACTTAAACAGGAACGACTACTAATGCTGGGACTATGGTTTTACACAAAAAAGGCAAGGCAAGTCTTAGCGGGGGTCATCATTTCTATTCAGCTGGATCAGTTAGTGCCGGAATTGGCAGGATTTGGGTTAGAACTTGAGCTCAGGTTGAGGTCAGGTATAGTATCGTTTGGAGCATTGCCTTTTGAGTTAGGCTTGGAGAGTTTTTGTTTCAGCTCAGACAGCAGTGCTTGATTCTCCTGGTTTAGAAGCTGTGCTTTCTTCCTCAGCCTCTCATTTTCTTTCATTATGTAGCAGTTCTGCAGGTACAGCTTGGAGTTCAGTCTTTCCATGATTGTGCAAATGCTTTTGAAAATATATTGCCCCTGAAACCAAAACCATATTTATCATAAATGAAAAATAGTTTTGCGTATTAAATTAAATAAAATCAAAAAGCAACAAAAATGATAGAACGGTAAATATAGATGTACAAGTACAGAGGAAAAGTAGGGAGTAACAGATGTCTAGCTGGGCTTGCCACTTCTAGAGTACTTATGACCTATAGGAAAATCAGAGCAAGTGAGGACAATCAATTAGCATGTCTGGACCACCACCTTGAGAAATATATATAGAAGGGATTGAGCTATGGAGATGGAATAAGAGTTGCCCGAACATGAAAGAAAAGCATAAAGGTTATGAACAATACTGACAACATTAGAGTGAAGTTGTCTGTATCTACATTACAAGATTAACATTTATATACCGCACATTATATACCCCTCTGTGTATGTTAGTAGTGTAAAGAATGTACCGAAAGTTATTAAAGCCTAATAAAAAAAAAAAAAAAGAAGAGGAAGAAAAGAAAAACCTCAGGTTTGGACTTTGGACTGGGACAGAGACAAAGAAAAGCTAGGGGAAACACAAGTGCTAGCTGGAGAATCCAAGGAGAAAATATTTACGACGGACATTGATTCCCTCCTAGAGAGAGGTGAAGTAGACAGACAAAAACTCAAGAAAGGAAAGAAATGGCAACATGTTGTTGTGTACGCTCAAAGTCTGTTGTTTGACAGAGAAGGAAGCGCTATGAAACCAAAATTCACAAGCAGACTTTGTGTAGTACCCCCCATGTACTTAGCATATGAAGGCAACAAGAAACTTAAAAGCACGAGACACTGGGGAGGGGGTGAGAGAGAGGTGTGGGCCTCTATTCTACTCTTTTTATCTTTTAAAAAAAGATCACCTTTTCAAGGTTGTTGGTTACAGAGCTTTGGGGGAGGAAGCAGCAGCTACTATATGGTTTGTAGATAGCCGCAGTAGTAACGTTAAAAAACAGAAACTAATTGGGTGAGGGACAAAATGAAGCGAGAGGCTGTTAATTTATAGGGCAAAAGGGTTAAGACTTAAGACTTGAAAATTGACGAGAGAGAGAGAGAGAGATGAACGGCATAGACATGGATATGGGTTAGTTGTGTTGTTTCTTGTTAGAGGGAGGGAGGAGACATCAGACATGCCTCTCTCTTCTGACACAACAATCATGCATGTGTAAGCAAAGAAGGCGGCCGGTTAAGGGCAAAATTTATTTGAAAAAAGGTCTTATAGTAGGTGTTAAATTGATGATGATGATGATGAAGGGTATGAGGTAATGTGAATGATGATGGTCGCAAAATGGGCATTATTGGCATCAAAGGGACAATAATGGGATTTTGGCCCTAGGGCTTGTAAAATGATGGTGGCCTGGTGGGCTAGGCCGTCCCAAGATTCGCAATGATGGTTTAGATTGGTTCGGACCATCATCACCACCCCCCACACCTCACCCTCACCCTCCCCTCATCAATTCTCTTTTGTTTTACTACTCTTCTTTTCTGCTCTATTATTTTTAGTTTCTGTTTTCTATTTTCCAAAAAATTATTGCTTGCTTTGACGACTGTTGCCCATAATCATTTCTTGCCGTAGTTTTACACCGCTTGAATGGCGCAACCCATATGCCGGTTTAGTCAATAGCCAGAGAAAGACTAGTTATTGTTATTATTATTATTATTACTACTATTATCATTAAAAAGATAGGCTACTTAATTAATTTTCTACTTCTCTGTAGCGCAACATGCATTTTTCATTGTTTTTATTTATTTTATAAAGATTGGTGTTCAAACTTGAAATTTCTTTCTTGAAAAAAAAAATTGCAGAGAGATATAAAAAATCATATTATTATTATTATTGGAGAATTAGCACATTTCTTTCCTAAATGACTATTCTGCCCGGATAGATTTTGCATTGTTAGCATAGTTGATGATGTTTTCTTTTATTTACCTCTTCGCAACTTCAATAGGATGATACTTACTAGCTAGTAGTAATAAGTTGAGCGTTGGTTTGCGCTGCCACACACGGATGGGTGGGGTTGCATGATGGTTGGGCCAGCCTCCGCCCTCATGGGTTATGAGTGCCTTAACGGGAAACATCATGGTTCACATAGTAGGGGTGAAATTGTCATCCGCTTTTGATGCCCCTCGTGGAGCTCCTGAATTAACTGAACTATTATCCTCAACATGGACGCATCATAAAATTAATATAAGTCAATAGGTATTAGATTTAATAATTGAGATTGAATTTTGTTTGAAATATTTAAAGTTTTACAATGAATGGTTCTTTTCTAATTTATAATTCATATGTTAAAATCTGTCATATGAATTAATTTTAAGATTTAAGTTTTATAATAAGTGCTTGTTTTTTCAATTTACAACTTTTTTTTTTGTTTTTTATAATCTATCACGTGGTTTGGATTATAGGATTCTGATGAATTTTTTTAAAACTCTCATACTATATTCAATTTTATTTATTAATATTATTATATGTTTATTTATTCCAAATGTAATATCTCAGACAAAGTAAGATTTCTAACACGAAGTTTGTCACCATTTTAGGTTATAATAATAGAGCAGCTCACTACTTTACTGGAGAAAGTGGATACTAAACGTGTCTGCAATGAACGGGACACAGGAGAGACATTGCTTATTGGCTTGTCGAAGATATTATTGTTTTTGTGTGTTAAACACAAAACTTGACCGCACTTACGTATTCAACAGGCATTCTCCTCATTTATTAAGAAAAAAGTGGTTCCTTTATAGCGTACGTGGATGCTTGATATCTAGTTCCACAAACTGAGTTATAATTGAATAGTTATCTTTTCTTTTCTTTTCTTTTCTTTTTTACTTTTTTTTTATTGATTAAACAGGTATAATCTCTCTTAAACTTTGATTCATTTAATAATCAATTTTAAAATTTTAAATTTTGAGTTTGACCTTTTCTTATATATATATATATAAACAAAAAATAATAATAATCCAAAATAATCTTAATTTTTTTTAGGAATTTCAAATAAATCTTCCTAAATGCATTTTTATCATGAGGTTGTTTATGTGATTGTTATTGTTTTCTCAAAAAATTAAAAAAAAAGGATTATATCTAAAAAAAAGTGTAAAGAAGGCAATTCTAAAATTAAAATTGAAAACTAATTTTCAAATAAAATAAATCCAATAAAAAATCTAACCCTTATCCATTTCTCTTGAGCATAATAGCCTAAATATCTTTAAGATGTGGAGCGAGAGCAAGCAAACTCAACTTATGATACTATTATATCTCTTGAGTTGGTATTATGACATTTTTCACTTTTCAAAGTATTTAAATTTTATAATTTTGAACTTAAATATCAAATTGTGTCATTTAAATTTTAAAATATTAGGAATTAAATAAATGTGATTCAAATTGTTTAATCTTCGTTATTTTTAATGATCAACTGCTAGCCGATCCTTAATTTTTTTTAAAAAATTTCATTTTAAATGTTTCAACAAAAGAAACCAGGTGAACTCTCCCATTCGAAACTCTCAAAACCCATTTTTCGAGTCCTTTAACGTCTCCTCCTCACTAGGTAAACCCTAAGCCTCTCTCTCCTTCTCTCTCACCGAGATAGTCAAAACCACAAAAATGATGAGGATTAGTTTCGCAATCTTAACAATCCCGTCAATCACACTTCTCCTTCTCGTACTCTTGCTCTCTTTCTCCTTTGACTCCTCTATAGATCGTGGCCTCTTAGTCCCGGTCGACGACTTGTCACTCAAATCTTTCCAATTTTTTTTCTTTTTTGAAAATAAGGACGGTACCTCGACATACGTATTTCAAATACTCATGAAAAATAAAAAGAGAAGACATAACTAGTATTTCCTAACATATTAAGAGTACTAGAGACCAAACCTCTAAAACTAATAATTATAGGAAAACACTTGACAATTTAATTAAACAAGACGTTAGCCTATTTTATGACTAGAATCTAAACCTTATGCGGATGGACGAAAGTTGTGCAATCCCATTTTGTCATCTCGTAATAGCCGTGTGACATGAGGAAGGTAATTCATTGGAAATAAATACTACTTTGCATGATTTGTGTTAAAAGGCCTCGACTCGTTAGTCCGTCTACTATCATCTTAAATTTCTTGTGAATATGTTGAATGGTGATTCCATCATTTATTTGCTCCCAACAAGCTTTAAAGATATAAGTAAGATTCCACGGCATGTAAATGAGTGAGTTAAACCTCATAAGGTCAATGAGGAGTCGCCCTTTATGATGTCAAATAATAAGTTATACCTCATGCATGTCTTGATCCCTTCTAAAGCTACTAGTGCCTCACCCTTTGAATTTGTACCCGAACCATAAAATTTGGAGAAAGCCATCACTAAGTTTCCTTTATCATCCCGAAGTATACCACCACCAATACATATATTGCTAATTGCCGCACCATCAATGTTTAGCTTCGTGTTTTCTCATAGAGGAAATTGCCACTCAATCAGTAGCTCGATACATTAACCGTGTCTAAGATCCATAAACCTAAAGTTCTAAGGCATATCTCATCATGAAAAGCTAGACTACGTTTAGGAATAAACAAAATTGATAATTTCTCTAACCATTTAAGCACCTCGTGCTTTATCATAATACCATTCACACTAACTTCCTCAAAAACTCGCTTTGTTTCTAGCCAACCAAATTTCCCACAAAATGAAATAGAAAACCACCATGTGAGAGAAAGATCTCTATGAAGCGGGCTTACCTTTTGATAACTAGATTGAAATTAGTCGTTGAGTAGTAGAGAAACCCGTTCTAACGTCTAGAGTGGAACCAAAGAAATTCCATAGCTCCCGCATAATTTCTCCCAAGATAAATACATGCTCATTGATTTTGAAATTACCATGTTTGCAACGGTGACACCTTGACACCAACCGAATACCACGAGTGTTGGATATTGAGATTAATTGCCAGTGCATTATACAAGAACTTCCATACAAAAATATTGATTTTACGAGGGATCCATTTGTTCCACAACTCAAAAGAGGAGCATAAGCGTGCGGATAATCATGATAATCCTTTTTTTGAAGACACCATTTTTAGAATCTAGTTAATAAAGCTTATCTTCGACGTAGTCATCTAGTCGAATCCGATCCGGTTCCCGACAAACCACAAGAGGAAGTAAGGAACACTTTGCTCGGTTTCATTTAGCTTGTTTTATTGACAATTTCATATCCGCATAACTAGGGGTTTGGATATTGGTTGTAGTCCATTTGTCCCTCCATAGCCCAATTCATCCCGCTCCCGCCACCTAAACTAATCATTGCATGAGGATATCAATATGAAGGAGTAAACTTTTCCATACTAGTGAACTGGCTAAGTTATTAAGGGCGTTTATATAAGGAGTTTCGATTTGGATTTCATAAAGCAATTCTAAAGGGATGATCCAGCCAAAAAAACCAAGCTAACTTTCCTTTCATGGATTACATAACCTCCATTGAGTCTCGCAGTCTTAAACCTCCTTCTTGAATTGGTAAAGAAATCTTTTCCATTTCAACCAATGATGTCTATTTTTCATGCCATTATTTCAAAAGAAACTCGTAATGTAACCCTAAATTCTTATCATTATGGATTTCGAAATCGGAAGCACATCCATTGTGTAAATCAAAATAGAGGTAAGGATACTCGAATCAGCATGAGCTTCCCTCTTATAGAAAGTAGTCCGTTCTTCCATCATACTAGCTTTTCTTGGATCTTGTTTTCAATATAAATAAATAATTCCACCTTAGATCTACCTTTACACGTACGCATGCCCAATCTAATTCTATCGAGACAATGTTAAAGCCCGTCCGGTTTGCTAATAAGAGTTTTCTATGAGTTGTTATTTTAGAGCTACACACCGACGAGCTTTTTCGAAGATTGGTCATTTGCCTACTAGCTGCAAGTATACATTCTTAGCAGAGCCATAATCTTGTCTAAATTCTATTTCCCTCCGTTACGTAAAACTAACATGTCATCTCGCAAATAGGAGATGGGATACCGTATAACCATGTTAACCAGTATTCAATAAAAGGATATTCCCTTTACTAATCTGCTCCTTCAAATGCCCGTTGAATACCTTTTGGGTAATGATGAATAATGCCGGTGACAATGGGTCTCCCAGCTTTACCCCTAGTGAAGAGATGAAGAATCCATAAGAATTAGAGTTGATGCTAATGAAGTACTAGCAGTTGCTTAAGCATTTTCGGATAAGCTTACACCACTCGCTTTAAGAAACCAAAACTCCTCATCACTTTTAGGAGGAAGGACCATTCCAACTCGTCATAAGCCTTAGCCATATCTATTTGTAAAATGATGTTTCCCCCAAACACTTTTCTCGTTTATTTCATGTATGAGTTCTTGAGCCAAGTCAACCCTTTTATGAATTATCCTTCCTTTAATAAATCCTAACTACTTTGGTGATATAATAACCGGTAGTATCTTACTCAAATGGAATGCTAGTAAGTGGGATAGTATTTTATAGGAGAAGTTACAAAGGCCGATGGGTCTTAAATTGGATAGAATAGCTAGAGGAGCACACTTAGGAATGAGGATCATTTTTATGGCTACTATAACCTTAGGAATTTCCCCTTAAAAGGTAGACTAAATGGCCTTAACAACATCCTTGCCTATGATGTTCCAAGTAAGCTTTGTAAAATGCTCTAATGTAGCCATCGGGACCAAAAACACTCATATCATCTATTTCAAAAACCATCTCCTTAATTTTCCGTGTAATGGGAGAAACCATTAGCAATTCATTATGGGAAGTTGTAAGCACCTTAAGGATGATATCTAAGAACCGATCCTCCATCACAGCTTGTTCATTAGCAAACATTCGTTTAAAATGATTAACCGTTGACATTCCAATCATGTCCTCATTTGAACATTCCTCGCCATCTTCCAAAGTGAGATATTCTAGATGGTGTAGCTCTATTACATATACAAGCATGGAAAAAAGATGAATTATGATCTCCAAATGCTAGCCATTGTTACTCTTGACTTTTCCCGTAACATTAACTCTTCCTCGCTCTACAAGATAAGCTAATTGGTCTCTTAAAGTTGCTACCATTCTGTGGCTCTCCTTGCCATTGGATTGTAAGCTTACCTCAGCTTGGAGTAACTCATCCCTAGCTTTACTAATCTTTACATTAATATCACTAAACACATGCCAGTTCCACTTCTTCAACTCACCCTTAGAGCCTTCAATTTCAACTATAGATTAATAAAAAAAAAGCTACTAAAAGTTATTTACCATTTGATATGGACTAATGGTAGAAATTCATTGTGTGTGATCCATATTCTTTTGAATAAACATTTTACGAGTTTTAGAGAAGAACCAACTATAAAGAGTATTAAGGGGCGATGATCCGAATAAATCCTAGCTAGGTGTTGACACACCAATTTTGGTTGAGCATCTAGAAATGCTTGGTTTACTAAAACTCCGTCCATGCATTTCTAGATACGAGATAGGCCACCTTGGTTATTACACCAAGTAAATCCACTACCAATGAAGCCTATATCATGAAGTCCCAATAGTTGTATACCATTATTGAAATCAAACATAGAGTTCAGCCTATGATGATTTCTATTAGCCTTTTCCGAGGGATCTACAATTGTATTGAAGTCACCACCAACCACCCAAAGTACTTGAATGTTGAGGTCACCTAGATTATCCCATAGTTCTCTCTTTTTATATCTATTACAATTTCCATAAACAATAAAAAACATGAAGGATGAGTTCGTGAGATTATCTCGTGACCAAGATAGTGATGGCTTAGGAATAAATCTCTTTAACCATGATTGAAAATTGATCTTTCCACAATAGCCGGACATGCTTATTTGTTGGGTTACCATGTGCAAAGCCTGAAAAATTTAGGTGTAACAACCGATACCCGCTAAAACTAGAATTAAAACTTCCATTAAAACCTAAAAATTTACTTATGTTAGTCAAATTGATATTAAGCCTCAAATAAAAAATTATACATATACTTGACCTAAATAATTCCTAACTATGTCAACTCATGAATATGACATAATTAGGAAAAATTTGATGAGTAATGAAGATAAGAATTAAGAGAATAAGAATTAGATAATGTAAGAGGAAAATTTGGCTTAATGTGAAAAAAATTGTAAGGTTTAGTTATTTTGTGTATTGGCAAGCTTAATTGTTATTTTAGAATGATGTTTGATGTGTTTGAATGATGAATATTGTTTATGTGGAAATATGGATGATTGTAAAGTTTCATAATTTGGATGGTATGGTGGTTAATGTTATTTATGCAAGGTAAATATTTATTGATGCAATTATGTTATTACCTTATATATATATAGTATCATGACATAATTGCATGGTTATTCATGGCATCCATACCATAGGTTCATATCGCTTTATGCATTATCAATGAAATGATTATGCATGCTCAACTTCCATGAAGAATGTTATTCAAGTCATGAAAATATATTTTATATCATGATTTTCCGACAGACGATCGAAAATGTTATAAAGGATATGGTTTTTCATGACTTGAGAATTTTTTTTATAAGGAAAGGAATTCATGGGTTTTTCATATGGTAATGATAATGATTAAAGGCCGGCAAGTACATACATGCACTTATAGAGTCTCGATAGTGACGAGTCTATGGATGAGTCTCGGTTCATCGGACATAAGTTATGAAAACCCCGAAGTACCTAAATGAGAAATATTCAAAGATAAAAAAAGGATCTTCGTACTATTTATAAAATATTTTATGATATGAGAGAAAGGATTTATTATGCATAGATCAACATTTTATACATGCACCTACACTACATGCATAAGTTAACTTACTAAGTCATCACTCATCTAGATGTTTGTGGGTAGCTAACACTAGTAAGGATGATGTTCATGACATTTGAGATGACCATCGACGGGTCCACCCATCGCGCATATGTTGGATATGGCACAAGAATGGATCTCATCCATACGATGATGCTCATTATACTCGGTTATCTTAGTCTACTTTTTAGCTATGGTAGTGTTCTTTTATGTAATAGTTAAAGCTATGCACCATTAGATGGAAAAGTAAGGAAAAAAAGAATGTAAGTAGTGACTAAGTCATTTTTGTAGTAGGTGGTAGTAAAATAGGTTAGACTAGTTGTTTTTTTTATCTAAATAATTGTTGTACGTAATCTAAGTACTCTAAGTAAAGTGGTAGCATAGTGGTAGTAGTATAGTTACCTTAAGTTGTTTATTTTCATCCTAACACCATTAAAATGGTAATACAATATAATTTAGATGGATGGAAAATAAATTAAATGATAATTAATAATAATAGATGACCAATTAATTGTAGTTAAATAAATTTATATAATGAAATAGAAAAGGAATTTAAGAAAATTGAGGATTACAAATTTAAATGATTTCGTCCAAGGAATGTAACTAACATAATAGGACGTAAAAAAAAATTATAATGCATTTTAAACTAGACGTAGGACCTATAGGTTATTAATAGGCTTCCACATCACAATTACACCTAGATAGGCTATAAATAGGTCATAGTACCTTGTTAACTTACATTCATTACACTTCGAATGTGGGTTAATGATAGTAATATTCTCGGACTATTAGGTCCTAGGTTGGGGGTGCTACATTATGTATTTAGTGCGGTTATAAAGTTTGTCACCTTTTTGTTTTGGTTCCAAAATAACGAGAAACGAGACTCGATGCCGACGAAGCAGTCGTTTTAGGTACCTCTTTTTATCCGGGGAACACGTTTCTAGATAATACTATTCATAAGGTAAGGATAAAAAGCTCTCTACTCGTGGTCTCCCGTTGACCTAGTAACACGTTTTCCACTATGTTGCACCAATCTCTTTAACATGTTCTTTTTTAGTTTTTTGGACATTGATTGTCCTTGTTTTTTCAAATGCTTATACTTTCTCTTGATATTTTGAATCTACCCAACTATGATGGGCGATATCCCCTTCAGAATTGGCATGTGGAGATAATTCAGCTTCAGCATGTTGGATTAGCCATTCTTTATCCAGATTGTCTTCTTGTATATCATGCAAAACCTTAAAGATGTTGGACGATGCATGCTTTTGTAGCATGCAAGCCTTTAAAAAATTCTCTCTAGTGTTTGGTCCACTTTGATTTCCTTGAGAAACTCTAATATTTAAATTGTCCTTTGTATCCCAAGATTCGCAAGACTTTTGAGATTGATCTAAAATAATTTCAAGATGTTGACTTTTTCTTATTATCGGAGCAATTGAAGATGATCTTTAAGGTTTGAGAGTTTGATCAAAGGAGTTTTGAATTGTTAATGATTTTTTATTTGGAAAAACTAATGAAGATCTTTTGGGCTTTAGAGCTTGATCTAAAGGAATTTGAAGGTGTTGATGATTTTTTTTTATTACTTTTGAGAAAGTTCTTAAGAATTTTGGTGAAGTTTTTGTTGTGTAGTTTAAGAAGATTTTCTTGTTTGATATCTTTACACAAAATGAAATGGCTTAACGCCTTATCATGGCTATATATATTGTAGAGTAAAATTTACATCAATCACCCTTTATTCAAAGGGTATTTAAGACATTTAATAAGAATGCCCTCTTTATCCGAATTGATGTTAAAATAATGGATAAATTACTAAAAACATCTTATATTTGGGTAGCTCTGAACACTTTGCACTCCTATTTTTTAAATATTGTACTTTACATCCAAAGTTTTAATACACGTATCGAAAAACATCATGTATTATAATTTCGTTTACAATTTCAAAATTTCGAGTAAAACAAACATCTAAAATTTTACAAGTTTGCCATTGTGTTTTTAAATGGCCACAATGCCTTTTAAAAGCATTTCTTAACCATTTATATCTCGGAGATTCTTAACACGAATTCATTTCATCATTTACTCAAGAACATACATTTATTTTGCTTATAACACATGATAGAACATTTTCTTCCATTAGAAACCTTAAGTGTGACATGTCCCGAAATCTAATCCTAATACTTGGAAAATTCAGCTGACACATACCGCACAAACAAGTTAATTTGTAAAATTAGGATCTTCTCAAATTGAAATTGATAAGGAACCCCGTAAGAGCACTATATTTAGAGGTTCACCACATGTCTACTTATTGGTCTCAAGATAAACAAGAAAGCAAGACTTTCGTGTTTAAACCTTCCAACGACGTAAATAGCCATTTCTATCTATAAGGTTGCAAGCACGTCGTCAATTTTTAGGAATATATATTACAGCAGGCAACTCATGTACATCCGCAATCAATGGAGTTAGGCAATGGAGAAAATGAATTCCTAACCTCTCTACTTGAAAAGAAAAAGAAAGATAAAATAATTACTGAATTAGTTCTCTTATTTAATTTGTGTTGTTTTAGTGTCTTCATATTGACTAAATCCGATTTCTCTTTATGACCTTCCATCTTATGGTTATTGCACCCTATCATACACCCAAATGCCTACTTTTTCACGGAATCAATAGTTCTTGTTTACTTGTTGAACCCCAAACTAACTCTAACCGAAGACCCATTTAGATTTTGGTGAGATGGAGCATCATCTCGTTTTCTCTTTGTTATTGGCTACTAGCACCTAAAGTAGAGCCCGAAGTACTCCCTAAACCATCACCATAAGTGCCGCCACCGATAATACTACCACCACCACCATAACAGGTAATGCTAAATCTTTACCCTTATCGATTATTCCTTCTCCTATCATTATTTTTTCCATTCTACCCTTTGTTATGTCTATTCCTTCTCCACGCTGGAGTCCTCCCCTTCAGATGAAGAATTCAAATCCACAAACCAAATGCATCTATCGGAGATAACATCGTAACCTCAAATGATGTGTCTTAGACTCGTATTATCAAATCTAGCAATAATAATCCCTTTAAATCCATGAACATCAATGTCATACGCAAGAAAAAGACATGATAAAACACTTAGATTTCAAGAGATTTGGGGGTTTTAGCTCGGTTTTCTTCATGGGTTTTGCTCGAGATTGTATAGATATAAACTCAATTCAAACATTTTATGATTTAAATACTTTTTTGTTTAAAAAATTTAAAAATCAAGAGTTAAGCTTTCATATACCTTCATAGTTCATTTGATTTATCTTTAATTTTTGTTCAAATAGCCGACCAAAGGTTCGATTAACCATAAGATAGATTAAAATAAGGTTTTTAATCAAATTTACTAGATTGATTGAGCAATTTTTTTGTTTCTTTCTCTTCGAACACGGAGAGATGAAGAGAAATAGAGAGAAATGTTAGGTGGGTATGGGAAAGAAATGTTTAGCTTACATTTGAGGTCAAAATATATATGTAAGGAGATTTTATACTTTTTAAACTTCACTTGGTTGAAATTTACCCATAAAATATATAGGATATAAAGTTTAATATTTAAAAAATAGGAGTGTAGAATTTTTTTGCCACCTAAATACAAGATATTTTTAGTAATTTATCCTAAAATAAATCCATAAAATTATATTTGAAATGCACTTTTAGTTTAATTTAGTCTTAATCCCAATGAATATGGTTTTAATAAATCATCAAGTGTTTAGACCATATGTTATAATCATTCCATGTATTAAATATATTGATCAAACTTTGTGTACACATAAATCACAAGAGCTCCATATTATCGACTAAGAAACTAAGCTCAAATAGTCGTTTCCTACTTTTGTTTTTGTTATAACAATGCTCTTGCTTTGAAATATTTTCCTAAGAGTCAATGAATTAGCTTTATAGGAAATGTCAAACTTCCAATAAGATGATGTAGAATCTTTGTTGGAATCTTTCCATATCCGGTATCTTTACTTTGAAATGTTTTTAGGCATTACAATATCCCCCCCCAAAGTATTGTAATTTGGCAATTTCAAACTCAAAGAATCAAATAATGTAATTTAATCCCGAAAGTATTGAGGATTGGACAAATGTGATCCAAATTACTCAATTCTCATTATTTCTAACGAGTTAACTATCTACTTAATTTTTTTTAATACAGCAGAAAGGAATTGAAAGGGATAAGGCGGAAGATATGTCATCTACTTTACCCTTTTCAATTCCTTTCGGCTTAGAAGTTCCTTTTATTGCTTTTCAAATCCATAAACTTCTGTACAAGTTTTGCAATTTCCTCTTTGGTTAATAAATTTTCTTCTTTCATGCCTCTTTTAACCTTCTAGCCAATCTTCCAACCTTCGATGCACCCTCATCTCTCAATCTTGCATGCCCATCAATCAAAGTTTTTTATGTCAAAACCCAAGTATGACTACATCTTTAGCCCTAAGTTTTTTTTAATCGGTATTAGCATATGTCAAGCCAAAAACAATAAAAATACGTTTCACAATAGCTAAAAACTTCAAAAATCCCTCCTTTCCTCTTCATACATATATAGAAGCAATGACGACCTTCATTGATACCTTTTTTCTATGTTTTAGACATGGCTCCATAAAGCTTTAATCTTGTATTTCTCTCCTTATTATCTCTAAAAATAATGACTCTTATAGCAGGTTTGTCTCCAAAATGCACTTCAATAGATCATGTTATAGCAAGTAACACCCTTAGTTGCCTTTCTTGAAGGTGTCTAAGAAACTACACTTGAGATTTTTAAAGAAAAAGACTTTGATCCTAAACTTTACATTGATTTTTCATTAAAAAATTTTGACGACTTACCAAGAAGTGGTGAAAAAAGGATTTTTTTAGTCAAAGATTTGTAAGAGTTTATAACCTACTTTAATTATGCAGGGGATGATCTTCTATACTATGATCTAGTGGATTTTATTTATGAATATGAAGGGTTCTTGCCTAGAGTAAATAACCTAGAAGTGAGGGCATAGGCTATTGATTTCATGGTTTATGGAATAATTTGAGTAGAAAAGTCTCCGATGGGGCCTAATGTTTTAGCCTAGATTATGTTGTTTTAGTCTATACCTAGATGAAAAGTCCTAATGTTTTGTTTATAATCTAATGATTAAAGGATTTGTTCAATGCTATCAACCAATTTAGATTCACATGTTACAAACTAATGTATCTTCTACAAGTTATACTTTTCCGTCATTAACTAAAACTTATAACTTTGTATCTCAATTAAGGTTTGGATAAGCTATTCATGGTCACATTTAGAGAAATGGGTTTGATTCACATGTGTTTATTCAAACTTATTTGGTTGAATTTGATTCAAGTATAGGTAGAATTGTTGAATCCATAAGGGTGTTTGATGAAATACCCGAAAGAGATGTCTTTGCTTGGACTACAATGGTTTCGATCTTATTCAAGTGAGGGATATGAGTTCTGCTAGGAGATTGTTTGATATGATGCCTCATAGAAATATAGCTACTTGGAATACTTTGAGTGATAGGTATACAAGATCGAGATATGGATGCAATGAAAGGTTATAGGATTGGCTGGAAGGTTAAGAGAGGTATGAAAGAAGAAAATTTATTAACCGAGAGGAAATTATAAAACTTGTGCATAAATTTATGGATTTGGAAAGCAATGAAGGGAACTCTAAGCTTAGAGAAATTGAAAGGAATAAGGCGGATAACATATCATTTGCCTTATCCCTTTCGATTCCTTTTGATTTCATTAAAAAAAAAGCAACAATCAACTAATAAGTGATCATTAAAAATAACGAGGATTGGAAAATTTGGATCACATTTGCTCAATCTTTAATACTTTGGGGTTCAAATTACACAATTTGATACTTTGAACCCAAAAATGTCAAATTACAATACTTTGAGGGCAAAAAAATCCCACAATAATAATGTTTTTATATTAAGATTATCACTACAACCTCATTTGTTTGTGTGGGAAATTACAAAATCTTATGATTTCCTAAGTAAATTGCATAATAAATATCAAATGCTTATATTTTGTTGATATACATCCTCAATTATACATGACTAATCTTATTTAAAATCACTACAAGAAAATTGATAATTAGCAATAGATGCTATTTCGTCTCTAATTAGCTATAAATTAATGATGATTAGTGACCAGCGAGAAAATTTTGATTTTTGTGGATCGATTAGCAACAAATTAGTGATGAAAAATTAACAACGAAATTAATTCGTTGCAAAATAACACGAAAAAATAAAACATCATGATCGATGACGGAGTTTTGTCTCTCATTTAGCTATGGAATACGATCTATCTTTATCGGTCGTTAAATAGCGATGGAATAATAAAAAGATGAAGGGTCGTCTTTCCGAGTGCAAAATAGCGATGGATTAACTTGGAAATCAAATTAGTAATAAATTTCTAATCCATCGCTAAATTGGGCCTTTTAGGGGGGAACTAGCTACGGATTCTAGTTTGGAGCTTTGGGCGGAAATTTCCCCCTAAAAGGCCTAATTTAGCGACGGATTGGAAATCCGTCGCTAATTTGGTGTTTTTGGGTGGGAAAATTCCTGCCCAAGCAACCAATTTAGCAACTAATTGGAAATCTATCGCTAATTAGCAAGCAATTAGCAATGGATATGCATCCGTTGTTAATTGCTCTTTAAATTCCCATCCCCCTCTTTCTTTCCCCATTCGGCTCCCCTTTCCTTCACCAAAAATAGTGCCACCAACCACAAAACCACCACCCACGCCACCTCATGCCACTAAGTGACTCCTCGAACCATTCAACAAAGTGAGGTGCATCTTTATCCTTCAAAATCAAACTAGATCTCGTGCTCTCTCTCCTTGATCTCTCGGTAAATCTAACTCTTATGTTTTTTTATTTAAATAAATGTTATAAATTTTTAGATTAATTTTGTTATTTGTTAGTTGATTAATTATTTGAATGTTATTAATTTTTTTGTTAGCTTAATTTTTAATTATGTTAAGTTGTATGTTAATTATTAGATTAAATTTTTTGATTGTTTATTTAAATTTCTTAACTCGTTAGATTAATTTTTTTAAGCATTATTTTTTAATTATATTAATTTTTATGTTAATGTAAACCCTAAAAAAATTTAATTATGTTAATTTTTTGAGTTTAGCTTTATTAATGTAATTTTTTCTGTAATTTAGTTAAGGTTGATTTATTTTTAATTTATTAATTTAATAAAAATTAGAATAAAAATGTAATTGAAAAATAAACATGATCATTAAAATTAAATAAACATTTTATTAATTAATAGAATTTAATAAATATTTTATTTAGGATTAATTAAATTAAATTTAGTTGAATTAATTATTAAATTAATTAGGAAAATTTAATAAAAATAATTTTTTTTAGCTTCAAAATATATAAAATTTCATGTAATTTAAGTGAAAATGATAAAATTTCCTATGAAATTTCACTTAATCCCTTAATTAGAAACCCATTCTACTCAAAGTTGGTAAATTAGGGTTTGATTCCTTTCACCTAGTTAATGAATTATTGGTTAATTAGGTGTTAAATGTGAATTGATCATTGAAAGTGAAAATTTTCACAAAAATTGAAGAATTTTATCTAAATATCTTAGGCTCACATTCAACCCAAATTGGGAATAAATTAGGGTTTAGGTATAGGTTACTTCTAATTAATACTTGAATGAATTAATTTAGACTTAGAATAATACAATTAGATGAGTTAGAATGAGAAATCACATTTAAATTAAAAAATTAGCTGAAATTACCTAAATTAGAGTTAGGCCCAATAAGTCTCAATTTGGAGTTTATGCATGTAATTGATCAATGAATGCCTAATTGAGTTAGTTTAGGTATAATTGAATGAATTTATATGAAAAATTAGTGTTGAAATTGAAAGAAAATGTTTGGTTTAGGTTAGGTTATTATTCGACCTAAGGTAGAAAATGTAAAAAAATAAATTACATAATAAATCATTGAATATTATAAAATTAAGTATTTAAGAATTAAAAAAATAGAAAAAATGTAATAATTCTTTAAACAATCAATTAAATATAAAGTAAAATTATTAAAAAAAATTTATAACTAATTAGAGACAATTAGAAAACTAATATATGTGCTTAATTTTTATTTAAAATTCATAGGAATGATGATAATTAATTGTTTGCATTGGTTGTGTTACTTTGTAATAATTATAAAAATGAGATCTGATCGACAATGGATGAATGTTAGATTAGTTAATAGGTTGTTAAATGATGATTATGTCGAGAGGATAGAACAATTTTTAGCTTTTGTTATTGAGCATCCCGAATGTATGGACGGAACCAAAATTAGGTATCCTTGTAATTTCATTAAGTGTTGAAACAAAAATTATGAGGAGGTTGAAACGGTAAAATATCATTTGTTCCGTATGGGTTTTGTGTCGAGATATTATGATTGGGTACATTATGGTGAATTTGAATCCTACATGAAATCGTTAATTCTTGGAATCATTATATTTCGAAAATTATTATGTAGGCCAAGGTAGTTCTAGTGAAAGTCAAAACCCATATCATGGATGCAGATCGGTCCATCCTTCGATCCGTCTAACATGGAGGAGGTTCATAATCCTAGCGTCCAAGCACTTTTATGATATGTTAAATGCATCACTTAGGGAGATTTGACCTGGTTGTGATGAGCATTCGTAATTGTTAGCACTTGCTCGAATGCTAGATCTAAAAGTCCAATATAATTTTCCGGAGAAGTGTTTCAACCAGTCATGTGAGCTAATGAAGGAGTTGATAGCGATCGATAACCGTATGATAGATAATTTTTATGAAATAAAGAAGCTCGGTTAAAAGGATGGGTTTATCGATGGAAAAAATTCATTGTTGTCGAACGGGTGTATGATTATTGCAAGAAAGATAATAAATTAGATAAATACATGTTTCATCAACATCCTTGATATCGAAGTTTTTATTGAAGATCGGGAAGAGGAAAAGTTGTTCCAATTTAAAAAATATACTACTTCCTTCTAACCCCGTATCTGCAGTGATTGTATGCGATAAATACGATGGCCGAGCATATGACGTGACATGTTGAACATAGAGGAGATGATGTAGGAGTAATGTGTCATCCCTCCGATTCTATTACATGAAAAACTTTCAATTAGATTAATCTTTATTTTGCGATTGAAAGAAGGAACGTCGATTAAGAGTGTACACCGATGGTTTTCAACCATTTGGTCAATTCAATACGTAATATTTCTCATGGTCGATCATGTGACTTCATACAATTTTCCATCATGGATGTGTATGAAAGAGGAATATATGTTTCTAACGATGGATTGTTTCGGGTCCAACAAATTCGAAACATAAGTTGATATTTACTTGCACCTTTCATATCCGAGCTTATTCAATTATGGGAAGAAGGAGTGCCGACCGACGATGTATATCGTAAGTAAATTTTTTATTGAGAGCTATAGTTATGTGTACTATCAATGAATTTTTTATACATTCGATGTCGTTTGATTTGAGCATTGTAGGAAAACAAGCTTGTTCTTACCGTGTGAAAAAATCATATGCTTTATCCCCTTGTAATGGAAGGAATACCTCCTAGTTTGACAATCATCGAAAGTTTCTTTCTCATGATCATTTATATATAAGAAAAAAGAAAGCATTTATCATAAAAAAATTTTAAATCCGACCCTCCTCTAATCCAATCTGGAACGGAGATGTTACATATGGTGGAACAAGTGAGAATTATTGAAGGTGACGAGAAAATGTTGTAGATGATCATAATAGTAGAATCTTTGAGATGTGTAGATGAGGAAGCAAAGTATTTTTTGGGATTTGCCTTATTGGGTTACAATTTTCATTCACCATAATTTAGATATCATGCATATTGAGAAAAATATTTTTTACAATGTTGTTAACACAATCATGAATGTGTTGGATAAGGCTAAAGACAATGCCAAGTTTAAAGAAAACTTGAAACCTTTTTGTAAAAGACTAGAATTAGCAAAGTATGATGCATCGAGAAAGTATTTTAAAGCTACATTTACTCTATCTAAACAACAAAAAACAAACTTGCTTGAATGGATAAAACAACAAAAGGTTTCACGATGGATATGTGTCCAATCTAGTTCGATGTGTTGATATGCAACATGATAAACTTTATGGGATAAAAATTCATGAATATCACATCTTAATACGGAGGTTACTTTCAATTGCATTTTAGGAGTTTTTGCGAGAAAAATGTTTGGCAAGCACTTACAAAGTTGAGTTTATTCTTTAAGCAATTGACGTCTACAGTGATAAGGAAAGAAGATATGTTATGGTTTAATGATGAGATACCTATAATTTTGTGCAAACTAGAGCATATATTTTCATCCAACTTTTTTACTTTATGAAACATCTTCCAATCCATCTCGCCATATAAGGCATCTATTGTAGCACTCGTGCAATATCGATAGATGTATTCATTTAAAAGATATTGACATTCATTTTAAATGTAAAATTAACTTTCGAAAGTTAAAATAATTCATATTGTAGGTATCTGCGGAAGGAAAAAAATAATGTTAAAAATAAGGCTAAAGTGGAAGGATCAATACGCAATGCATATTTGTTTGAAGAAGCCTTTTTATTTTGTTTGTATTATTTTGAGCCTCATGTGTATACTAGGCATCAAAAAGTATTGCATAATGTTGATCGCTATAATGGAGAAGAAAATGACCACACATTGAAGGAATGTTATCCGTATTGAAACAATAAGGTCAACCAATTGATCGATACACGGATATATATTGTTGAATTGTGTAGAAGTAAAACCTTACATTGAGTCAGCTTTATCAAAATTCAAATTCTATATTATACCTATTTCATTATATATAATAATATTAGCAACATAGTAGAGACTAACTCACGTTTGTTGTTAATTCTCCTCTCTTTAGTGAATTTCTTACCGAAATACGATTGAATAATCCCTTCATATCCGAGAATGACGCCGATGCTCTAATTGAAAATGAGTTTGCCTCCTAGTTTCATCAATATGTAAGTATTATCATTTTATATTTAGTTTGTTAATAGCATCAATTGACGGATAACTAGACTTATAGAGGATTTTATATTTAATTTACGTATACAAAACGCTCAAGCAATTTCCATGAAAGATCGGTTCTTGAAAGATCTCGCGAAGCCTCATTGCTTATCGTAAGATCGTACAATGGTTATTTTGTTAATGGTTATAGGTTCCGTACACTTGAGAGATCTTCAAAAATAGGATCTTTCAATAATGATGTCCGCATTAAAGGAAACGATTACAATTCAGTTGTGATTGACTATTGTGGGATACCGACTAAAATTCTTAAAGTAGAGTATCCCGTATTGGCAATCAAGAGAATAATATTGTTCAAATATGATTGATTCGATCCTACACCATAAGGAACAAGGGTTTATCCACATTATAAACTTGTGGATGTTAATTGTAAGAGAACCCCGAACAATTATGAACCATTTATCCTAACATCACATTCGACTCGGATGTGTTATATGGAGTACCCTAGCTTAAGGCATAGGAATCGAGATTGGTGGGTCGTGTGTAAGATCAAAGACAATTTTATGTTTGACTTTTCTTATTCATCGACTCATCGTCCAAAAAAATGTTAAACTATTTTAGCGAGATGATCTAAAAATTCGACACGAATTGATAAAGGAAGTTGAGGATGTCACTTTATTGAATGATTCAAATAGATCATTTGTAGATGTAAAAGTAGGTGTGGTTGGTGAACACGATGTTAATGATTGTTAAAATGTGTCGGATGATGGAGATGATAACTTAAACAACAATTACAAGAGTTCTAACTAAATTTATATTTTATTTATTGTATTAGTAAGAAACGATGTAATTTTTGTTTGTTTATTAATATCAATTTTCATACCTCCAATAAATGTTTATTGTATCTTTTGATTATTTTGTATCCATAACAAATAATGTATTTTAATTTAATTACTTATTAATTTAGTCCGATAATAGATTTGTTATAGTTTTTTATTTATTTAACGTTAGATCATATAGCAATGACTTATGGTAATCGTTGTTTGTGTCGTCCCCCACGATCACTAACGAATCACGTTTTGAAATCATGGATGAGCATCACCATCTTATGGTAGTCCACTAGGATCCCTTATCGGCATCGATCGTGGGTCTCCGACTACGGGCCTTTTACATGGGTCCTACGGCTTTCGCGAGTCATGGAGGCAACGCATCTGCAGCGAGAGGTGTTCCTGTATTAACGTTTGAGGTTCCATCGTCGACCTCTAAGAGTGGCCCCTCTCGCTCGTGTGTTTGACATTCCACAAAGCTCCTATAGCTCCTCCATTCGATAACGTATTTGTCGCTCGAGGACAATATGTAATTATTTTCTTACTTTAATATAATATTTCAATAATTCTTGTGTTGTTTTTAATAGTTCTTTTTTTGTTTTGTTGTTTGATAGTCTCACTCCACGTAGTAGATATTATTCTATGAAGATCTTTATAATTTTTAAGGAACAAGTAGAGAAGAGTAGATCATTCGGAAGTCCGTCACCAACGTCACTAAAAACTTACTTCTACTTTAGTGAATTTCGAGTAACGTATTATCAATTTTTTTTATAATTAAAATAAAAATATTTCTTCAAATAAAGTTTTTAATATTAATTTTTTTATTCGTATAGAAATATTTTAACCGGTATGTGACCATTGAGGTGCTTGTTAGAGCGGTATGGGAGGTCGTGGCAAAAAAATGCTACACTAACTTCATCCACAAGTGCGGTTTGATAAACGAATAACTTCGCTTATATTAGTCATAAGGTCCGGGATGCATGATGAATAGATTTTACGAGACTCGACTATGTGGTTTGTTCGCAGCAAGCGAGTGTAGAATCGATTGCTCGAGATCGATGGTTCCGGTGAGGGTCCTTCTAGGCATAGAGGGTGCTCCATATCCGCGAAGAGAATGGCCATCGCTTGGTAAATTGCATACTATTTATTATTAATTACATATTTTAGAACATTTTAATTTACTTCTCATATTGTTTGTAATGAATTTTTTCGGAAGGAAAAATTAGGTCGTCGCCCAACAAATTTTGAGTTGTTCTAGACGATTCATAAGCGGCAAGATAGTTTATTCGTGGATCTCGCGCTCTCAAAAGACAATGGTAAGTGTTTTTCTATTTTAAATATTAAGTATGAAAAGATAATCTAAAATTTATTTTAATCATATTATGATAATATCATTATTTTCATTACGTATGACCGTATGGAGCAACTCATCTAGGAGGCGAGTTATGGCTCATACAACGACAGGAATCATAGAGCTAGAAATTGACCGAATGCCATATACCTCGAGGTCATTAGGGAGAAGAAGAAAAGGTTTTATGGTATAGGTACACGATCAATGCATTATCCGTCCCGACCAAGTGGCGACAACTCCTCCTCTACGACGTCGCATTACATCGTCGACCCGACTAACGAAGAGTTTGGAAAGGACTACGAGGCTACGAAGGAAGCAATGAAGGGGATGCGGGTGATAGAACACGAGCTCCAAAGCTAGATCTCGAATAGCATTAAACTATTTATAGATTGAAATCTCGATACGACTCGATGACATCCTTGGTTCCGAGGTTGGTACAAAGAATCGGGGTGCTTGTGGATCATCGGCTAGTCGGCGGCCGACCATTCCTTCCACTCGGCCTCCCGTCGAGCCTTCCTTACAATATCGGGAGGAGGATATCGGATTAGATTAACGGGATGAGTGATAGGGTATTTAGTCACTTTGTTTGTTTTTTTTTTTTAATGGAGCGTACTCTGAATGGCATTGTTAATGTTATTTTATTTTTAATATATAAATTTTTAATTGTAATTATTAATTATTAAATATTAAATATAATATTAATTATTAAATTCAATATTAATAATTTAAAAATAAAAAAATTATTAATTTTTTTTTACCAAAAAAATAGCAACAAATTCATCTTTACATTTAGCGATAGAATAACGATAACATAATTAGCGATAGATATTAGTAATGGAGTTTTGATCGCGGTTTAGTGACGAAAATAACAATAGCATAGCTACGAAAGAAATGAAAGATCCCACGACAAGATTATCGATGAATTTTTTTAGATTAGCGATGAAAATTTCATCGCTAAACTTTGCAACGGAATGGAGTTTTCATCGTAAAAAAATAGCAACAAGCGAAACAAGCAATGGAACTTATGTCCTTCGTTGATCTATCACTAACCCCGTTTACCGATGGAATATACGTAATTATCGATGGATTAATTGCCTTTTTTTTATAATGAATGGAATTAATAAGGTTTAACTTCTCTCAACAATTGAGATTTTGGAATTTAAATTCTACATATTAATAGAAAATTTATTCAAAGACTAACTCGTTTTCTCGCTATGTTAAGCCGTAACCCTCAAGATATACATACCGACAGATGTTATAGCTTGGATTTTATTGGGCCATAATTTTCACTCTTCTCTCTTCTTTAAAATTTTCTCATTTTTATGATTTTTACTATTTTATTTGGAGCTTTCAAATCTAATGGTACAAAGTTTCTTATATCAAATCAATAAACACATCAAAAATAGAGTAGGGTTATAATTTATTTAAATGGAAAATTATGGGAAAAAAATATAATGTTAAGCTGATTCTATCTCTCGTCTCTACTATTTAGCGTTCGACATTTTTATAGGGATAAAAACCTAGATTTTCCGACAAAAAAAACAAATCTACGAACAAAAACTTTTTTGTTCTAGTTACACTCGTTATTTCTATCTTAATATAAAAGCCAAACATTATCTAAGAGAGGTGAAGGTCGGGTTTTCGAAGGCAGAGTGGGGGCAAAAGTGAATTAGGGATGTTTGTTAGGGATTTAAAATCCCTAATATTAGGGATGGAAGCTTTCTTCACTACACCAAAAAAAGGTAATGCGAGCGGTTTTTTTATCCTATAAAGGTCGTTATAACGACTCGTAATGCCCCCGTCTCTATGGTGTAGAGGCGATTTTTCCAACCGTCGGGGAACTCGAGGCGAGTTTGACCCGCCTCTAATTTTTTTTTTTTGAGGCGATTGCAGCTACCTCTATGATGCCAATTTTATCTTCATATATTTTTTGGCACGTAATTTTTAAGGCGGTTTAGAATCGCCTCTACATTCTCATTTTAAAAAAAAAAAATTGGCATGAATTATTAGGGGCGGTTGTAACCACCACAAGGTTTAAAATATATAGAGGCGGTTTTCTATAGTATTTATAAAGGCGATTTTAATCGCCTCAAATTTCAAAATTCATAAAAAAAAGATTTTATAATTCATAGAGACGGTTGTTTAACTTTCACTTTTAAATTTAATTGTTTTTTTACCGGTAAAAAAATAAATTATGAAAAAGTTAATCTTGTTGAATGCAAATTAAAGAAAAATTATATAGCTTACACAATATTCTTAAATTTGTATTTATTAAATTCCAAATACATAAAAAGTCGTCAAACATTCACAAGTAAAAAAAAAAAAACTAAAGTATTAAACACTTGTTTGAAATACATAAACAAAACTCTAAATATATTTTGAAATAAGTGGCTAATGTTTACAAAAAAACAAACATATTTTCATAGAAATGTTTCATTTCGGCAGATGACTTGATTGTGATGAATGATTAGGAGAATGAGTATTTTGACCATTACCATCATTGTGAACCTATCGACAAGCACAATTTGAAAGTCAAGTAATAATAATAATAATAATGTAAATACAAATAAAAACTCATTAAAAATATTTTAAGATCAAGAAATATGTTAAATATTTAATTAATAGTATATGATACACGAGTAGGATTCAACGAAGTAGGCGTCAAATTCGATCGGGATATCCTCTCGCAATGAAAGTAGTAATAGCGAGTTAATATCATATTTATTGCATTATATCTAGATTCCATTTCATCATATTCAGTTTGCATTATATGCAACTCGCTCTTTTATTTCTTCTACTTCACTTGATTGATTTACATATGCACCGCCTTGACCACTTCCAAGTTGAGATTGTAAATCAAAGAATAATGTTGGTGTTGGACCTAAGCCTAATCCTCTAACTCTACCATTTTTTTCTTTACCCATAACTTCTTGAAAAATCTCTTCATTTATACTAGTAACACTAGTGGTTGAGGAACCTTCATAAAGCTCAACTTGGAGAGAACGAGCCTTTTCCTATAAATATCAAGACAAGTATATTTAGAATAAATGAATAATGAAATATCATTCATCAACAATAAATAAATTACAACAAAATTTTAATACCATTTTTAGCCTAACATTGTCATCCATAAATGTGCCATCCTTCTTCTTATGAGTAGCTTCATACAATGTCAATCTATCGAGTTCCTTTCCATCCCTTTCTTCCTACAAACAATTATACATATTTAATCTAATTTCATATATAAACAGTATTTAAATGTAAAGTTATAAATTATTAAAATTACCATTTCTTTTCTTTTTCTTGCATAACTTTTTCTGCCTAATGCATTTGTAGTATTTACCTCGCTTTCTACATAACAAAACACATTTGATTGTAAATCATACAAATTGGTAAAAGAAAGCAAGTTACAATATGAAATAATTTGAAACCTAGCTTTCGGAGTAAACCATCTATTGACCAAAGTAGACCATTGATCTATCAACACATCGGGAGGCAATTCTTTAGATGCAATGATCTCTTTTGCCATTTTACTAGGATAAAAAAAACTCAGCTTTCAAGTCAATTTGAAATCCCTCCACTTCTTATTTAACGATGCCAAAATCCATTTCTTTGCAATATCAAGAAAGTCAAACTTTTCCTATAAAATATGTAAAAATAATAATAATAATAATGCAAACTTGGCATACACATAAACTGAATACAAGATCTAACTTGTCTTACCAATATCTTTGGTTTTAGAGTTACATGGCATCTCACATCATGCAGCACAATGATGCAAATTAAAATATTATAATAATAGTTTCCTAGTTATAATTGAGTATAAGGATATCAACATCTTTTCATTACTTAAATACTTAAAACTTTATGATTGAAGATATGCAAATTACAAGTACATTCACTCTTTAATGAAGTTAATGTCATCGGAATCTTAAAGTTCTTTCCATATGGCGTGCATCAAATCCCCACTTCTAATTAAAAATTTTAAAAGACTAAATATCTTTTTGTGTCTCTATTTACAGTAACCTTAGCCTTGTTATAATTTAATGTGTTGGTGAGAGGAACTAATGGATTGCCTACAAACCAGGACATGTATTTTATGCTTCTTCCAATCTATCGATGCAATCACTACGAAGGTATAGCCACGTGTTGGTGCCTTCATCACAATTATGGGATCCATGCAAATAGGATAGTAGCAAACCAAGAAAAATGGTGAAGAACAAACAAATTATGATGATAAGCGGTTCAAAAAGGAAAAATGCATACGGGGTGACATAAAATTCATGCATAAAATATAGATAGAAGAGAAACAAGAGTCCCGTAGGTTAATTTGCTTCAACAATCCAATATCATGTATATAAATAATTTATTTAATAGGATTTGAGGTAAACTATGTAGAATCTCCATTGATGAAGGGATAGAAAACCCGAAGAAGTTGAAGAGGGAATCTCTCAATCAATAGAGAAAAAGTAAATCGAAATTCTTAGAAAAAAATATATGTATCATGATATTTATTCATTCATTCATACTAACACTTGTATTAAGTACCCTACGGACAACAAAGAAAGCAAGACAAAGTAAGCTTGAGTTTTCTTTTTCATCATCTTCATTAAGACCCTCTTAACATTTGCTTGTTAAATGTCTAATCAATTGCTCGCATCCGAATTTCTACCTATAATATCATTTGGGTAACACCTACGGGCAGACAAAGAAAGCAAGGTTTACATTTATTCAATTATCATCTGGATGCATTGCCTATAGGCATACAAAACAAGTATACAAATATATGCTGATCCAATCATAGAAAAATAAGACATAAAAAACACCTAAATCTACCTATAATATCATTTGGGTAACACCTTATTGATTCAAATAACCGACACAACGACATACTAGTATGCACCCACCATGCTATGGTGGAGTACTTAAACTTCTTGTGCTGCTGAAATATTGTTTTGGTCCCATTATTCTCTCTTTTTTTTTTTTTAACTAATACATTTGGGCACACACACATGTATATTTTTTGTTTCTTTTATTTTCCCTTATGTACTAAAGGGTTAATTAATAAGGTGGAGTTGTTGGGGTTGGGGCATATGTGTATGTAATTGGTTTAGTTAGGGTCGGGGCATAAGTGTACTTGCACTGGATGCACTATTTCTAATATAACAAAACCGAACTTTTGATATCGGCCATCAATCCTCTTCAAAATTTTCAGCAGTGATGGATTTGTTATTTATGAGTTCTAAATTCAAATCAGAATATGAACTCATGATATAGATAAATAAAAGTAGTTATATTTATATCCTAATTTAAAAGAAGAAAAATAGAGTGGAAATTCAAAATAAATCAAGGATCACCTCATCTAGGGAATGAAAAGAGCATGCATATATATATAGGACACAAAACTAGCAACAAAGCAAAAGAGACCAAAACTAAATTTAAATCAGAATATGAACTCATGATATAGATTCATGTATTTCATAAGAGCATGTATAATTAGAATTTTACGAGTAGTAAAAAGGTGACAGACTACTTAAGAGAATTTACCTTCACAAGTTTTAGAAGGTTGTTTTTTAAGACACCAAACTCTTTATAATCCCATCGTGGGATGCTCAAAGGTGCATGAATTCCTTTTTTTACCAACATTCCAAGGTAAGAACCAAGAGCGACGGCTTCTTTTGTACATGGAGTTCCATATTTGTCAACGTCTATGACAATTTGTTCTCCATCTTCTAAATGGTTCTAAAAATCTATCATTGAAGCTCGACGTCTCCCTTTAATGCGTTTTCCCTCTTTATCTATTTTTTTCATTATAATTTTGAAAATTAAGATAAAATCAGAGGCATATAAAATAAAATATAAAAGAATTAAAATATCACCAATAATTTTAACCATGCAATCATCATGCTCGAGCTTCTTGAAAAGGTAGTGAACAATTTACGGAAGATGTCCGACTTTGAATGCATGTTTGTTCTTGCATAGGTTGTGAACTGTAAGAAGATGTAGGACTTTGAAAAATAGGTTGATCGGATTGGGATTCATCCCTAACAATTCTCAATCCACATAAAGTCTTAAATCCTCGAATCATATCTAATACCGTAACATATCACTTGATATTAAAATTATGATTCCACATAAGATCAATGAAAATTAGAAACATATCAAATTATAATCACCAATGCATAACTAGGATAAACATAAAATAAAAATGAATAAAAAAATAACTTAAATTAAAAATAAATAAATAAAAATCTAATCCATTTCATCATTTAAATCATTCCGCACCCATATAGGCTTCTCCTCCTCACCCTAAGATGGAGAATTCAAAAAGTCGAGTTTCAAAAATATCATCTACCCTCATATCAAATACATCTCTTGGTCTAACTTTGACAACCACAGAACAATTCATATTTGATGGATCCTACACATAAAACACTTATTGTACTTGGAAAGAAAATACAAATGGATCATCTTCTTCTTTCTCACCTCGTGTGAATTAAACGTGAGAAGTTAACTAGATTATATCCAAATTCATCTTGCCTAATCCCAGTACTATGATATACATCAACCCGAGTCACATTTAAACAATATAACTTTAAAAATACTATAGTAATCTAGTTCAATAATATTTCTTAATTTTCCATAGTAGTTAACTCCTCTCATAGCTGAAACGTTAACCACACCACTATTTTGAGTTGATCTATTTACTTTTTGATCCAATGTATGGAACCTAGTTCCATTGATGATGAACCTATTAAATATCTTGGCCACATCATTAGGCCCTTTACCAAGTGTTAAAATTTCATCCGAAATGCTTGGATCATTCATGCTTAAAACCTATAATAACACAAATTGAAAGAAGTTAGAATTAATACATTTTAATTCCTCATTTTTAATCCGATAATGATTCAATTACTTACCTTTTTTGAAACCAACTATGAAATTTTTCATCAAGTAGTCTTTCAATATCCTCACTTCGAGACGAACATGTCGATATCATTTTTTTCATTTTAAATCAATGAATTCTCTAAATATGAAAGTTTTTAACATATTATATAAGAGTATGTTTTATAGAATTAGTAGTACACTTTATTAAATTAAAAAAAGAATTTACAAGTTAAAACGTTCAATTTCATCACAATGACGTAAGATATAACGATATGCTTGAATCAAAGACTTATTATCCAATTGGATGGCTTCAACCTTTCTAATAGGTCGACATGCAGTTTTGAACAAATATTTCACTTTTTGTTCATTTGAAAGAGGATCGGGATTTCTCAAAGGTCGATTAAATCTTCTATCAACTCCTTCAAGGTATCTTGAACAAAATGTCAAACATTTTTCAGTTACATACCCTTCGCAATTGATCCTTTTAAACGAGCTCTATTACGAACATACGACTTCAAACGCATAAATTACCTAAAAATTTTATTAATTTTAGTTAAGTAAATATAATCATCAAAATATGAAATAGTGAAATTAATTACTATAATGTACCTTTCTTGAGGATACATCCACCTATAAGGCATTGGACCACCAATCTTTGCCTCATTCACTAAATGAATAGTTAAATGTACCATAACGAGTGAAGAATGATGGTAGAAAAATCCTTTCCATCCGACAAAGAGCCAAAATGATACGGTTTTGAATTTTTTCAAGCTCATTCACATCTAACACCTTTGAGCATATTGCTTTAAAGAAAGCAAACAATTCAATTATCATGGAAGTTACCTCCTTAGATGGACTACATGCCCTTAATGCTATCGACAAGAGATCTTCAATCAAAATACGACAATCATGACTTTTGAGACCAATTAACTTTCGATCTTTAAGATTTATGCATCTTGATATGTTAGATGCATAACCATCGAGCAATTTTAAAGAATGAAAAATTTTATAAAAGATTTCTCTTTCTGCTACTAACATCGTAAAACAAGCGAGAAGATAATTTATATTTACCATTATCAAGCACCCGAGGGTGAAGATCAAACCTAATACCCAAATCCACCAAGTCAAGATGTGCATTTAAATTATCCTTTGACTTAGTACCATGGTTCATCAAGGTTCAAATCACATTATCACACATGTTTTTTTCAATATGAATCACATCAAGATTATGAAGCAACAAGTTAAGCTCCCAATAAGGTAATTAAAAAAATATACTTTTTTTCTTCCACCACCTTTTTGGATCCTCAACATCATTACATGTATTAACTATCCCTTCAACATTTGAGCCCCTAACATTTTTTTCATTCGTTTTTTATTCATAACTCCTTTTTTTTTCTCACATTGTACTAATTTTTCAAAAGTATAATGTATGCCATCTAACTGTTTCAACACATCACCACCACTTTTCCTATATGGTGCAATTTATAGCTCTTCGATACCATCAAAACAATCTTTTTGATAACGAAATATATGATCTTAAGGTAACCATCGATGATGACCCATGAAACAATGCTTCTTACTTTTGTACAACCATTTAGAATATGTGGACTAAGCACAACATGAACATGAAAACTTTCCTTTCGTACTCCAATAAGATAAATTTACAAAAGCAAGAAAGTCATTTATTGTCCACATCAAAGGAGCTCACTTATTAAATGATTATTTTATAGAAGCATCATAAGTTTTTACACCTATCCATAATTTTTTCAAATCTCGCTATCAAAGGTTGCATGTATACATCTATGTCATTTCTTGGACTATTCTTACCTAGAATAATCATTGATAATATGAATGATGATTGTTTCATACAAATCCAGGGTGAAGTATTATATATAATCAATATAACGGGTCATGTGCTATAGGTTGTGCTAATTGTTCTAAAAGAATTAAAACCATCACTAGCAAGTGCGAGCCTTACATTACAAGAATCTAAAGCAAAATATGGATATCGAGCATCAAAATTTTTCCATGCTTCTCTATTAGTAGGATGTCTTAATAATCCATCTTTCGTACGACCTTCCTCATGCCACCTCATATCACTAGCAGTTTTGTTTGAATAAAATAACCTTTACAAACGAGGTATTACATGAAAATAGCGTAACACTTTTGCGAGTATTTTCTTCCTAGCACCTAAAGTTTCCATCTAACCATTATCACCTTTCGTGTTGTCTTGCCCTTTTCTTTGCCACCAAGGAGTACCACATTTATCACATACTTCAACATCTTTTTTATCACTCTAAAATAACATACAATCATGTAAATAAACTTTTATTTTCTCATAATCAAGACTTAAAGCTTTAGTGATTTTTTCTTGCCTCATAAAATGATTTAGGCAATAGTATACCTTCAAGAAATGCAATAGTTAATAACTCCAATAACATAGTAAATGATTTCTCAGTCCACCCATTCAAACATTTCAAATGGTATAATTGTAATATAAAAGCTAGCCTTAAAAATGACTTACATCCAAGATATAACTCGTCATTCATATTTTTTAATAAATCATTAAACATTTTTTACTCTTGGGTGGACTTTTCATTATCTTGCTCTACATCAAACCTTTGACATTGCTCATTCATCTCATTGTTCATTGGCTCATCATAAGTTTTATCGCACTCTTATTCACTTATTCTATCTATATTCATGATCATTTCATTATCACATCGACCAACTACACCAAAAACATCACGTAACAACCCCACCGTATCATCTTATCGTTGTGGATTCACATCAATAAAAGTTGGTTCATTGGTAGAACTCACTCCTTATTTATGTAAGGTAGGAACATAAGAAGATGACCTAATGTTACTGAAAGAAGAACTCTCTCCATGAAAAACCCATCGAGTATACCCTCTTAAAAACCCATCACAAATTAAGTGAACTCTAGCATCTTCATATGTTTGTAAAGAAGAGTTGCCACATCCAATGCAAGGCTAAAAAATTCTTTCACCATAAGATGTATTATGAAATGCTAATTCAAGAAATTCCTCAACTCTTTTTTTGTATTCAATACTAGTTCTAATCTTGTTCATCCAACTTCTATCTATTTCATAAATATTGTAAAATCCCTAAAAAAATGCTATAATTTTTATCAATAAAAAAAAAACCAACACAAAACTAGTTATGTCATAAAGTACTTATCAACACATTTAGCACTTAACACTTTTGTAATCTCAAATATCAATAACCATTTGATTACCGACAATCCTAGCTCAAGCACAATTACAAGTTAGATGCAATAATTTTATTGTCTTAGTTATGATAAAAAATTTACCTTGAAATAGTCACCTAAATTACCCACCAAATATGCTTCAATCAACTCATTTGAACCATCATAAAAAATACTGAAAAAAATCAGTTTTATTAGTTAGAAGAAAAAGAATAAACTTATCCACTACATAATAAAAAAAAAGGTGTAATTGTACTCATCACACAAGCCTTTAAAAGTTAATCTTCCGTAATGTTTCCACTCGTTCTCTACATTCAATTCCAATCTACAAATAAATAAAAAATACCAATCAAGAAATAGAATACTAAAGGAAGAAACAAGTATCAAACAACACGAGATAACGAAACATCTAAATTCATAAAAAATTTAAGAACTCCCCACATGAAATCTTGAAATTCCTTTGAATCAATACCCATTTTTATCCCTAAAAAAATCTACAAAGAATCAAAGAGATTGAATTTGAAACCAAATATTTGAATGTGTATTTCACGGCTGCCTTGAACCAATAACGAGTTTCGGAGTTTCAATAACAAAACTAACATGGGATATACTACTTATTAACATACCAACATTTCAAGTATAAAGGGAAAAGGTTTTCTTACTACATCAACCGAAAGTTTGAAATACTAATGGCTACGAAACAAAATGAAGGATTCAAGTCAATCTTTTGATCCCAATAAAAATTCTCACCCCAGATTATAGATTGAAACTATTATGCAATAACATGGCTATTAAATAGGATTTTTCCACATTAATCCTAGGTCTCTATGCGTTTATTATTCCAAGCTTGAGTTTCCGAAATAATTGAACAATCGACTGGTACTCCATGTAAATTTTCACGACCCATATGTCTCGACTATTTGTCACTTGGAAGTGAGATAGGCAAAGGCTCATGTATCCGGCAATTATCTATGGAAATGATGCCAATGCACAATCGATGTTCTAGAAACCAATTGATCTAGACAACAAAAGAAGTAAAACTTGAATAATTTATGAGGGAATTTTATTAATTTCGGATCCGTTGAAAAATCTAAAATTATAGTATCTTTGTTTAAGTATTTTATTAGTCCTAAGTTATTAAGTTGTTCTATTCTAAAATTGGAATAGTTATAGGTTTTCCTATTTTATCTAACCTTAATTGGAATAAAGATTCTCACCCGAGTTTTTGGCATATCCATTATATATATAAGTCTTTAAAGTAGAATGCTCAACTAGTCAACAACCCACTCTAAATGCTCACCCTGAACTTTCTAGTAACTTAAAAAATGATGGAAGTTAAATATTATAAAAAAATGTTAAGGTGTCCGACTAAATGATGTCGGGAACATAGGTATTGTGAATCTAAATGCCTAATTTTCTAATCTTTGACATTGACCAAGGCTAGGTTCCGGTTCGTGTGTTTCGAGCTTTAAAAGCAATAACCTACTTAAGTCGGTTTTTGTTTCCAAAAGAAGAGTACCATTTAAAGAATACCATTCCATAAACAGAACAAACACTTGAATACTAGAGCAGATTACAAGAGAATCCCATATCACATGACATAGTCTTATTTGTGTAGAAAACTATTTCTCAACAAATAAGGAATTCACTACATTGGTAGCTTTGAATTTGATTCAGCAAAATTATGTTCCAAACCATAAAAACCTAAAGGACAACTTCAAAACTTGTTTCAATTTTCTTTCTACAACTCGACTCTTGCTTTTTTTGCTATGAGGCCTCACTAATGCGAGGGACTATACCTCGGATTCTATTGGAAAAGATGTCCTAAGTTTGCTAATGCATTGCCATTCTCCACTACGAGATAGTTGCATCACTAAGATACGTATGTTTATCCAAGACTTATGATGTGATAATGCAACTGACTCGTCTATTTGTCTTGATACATATGTTTATCTAGGACTTATGATGTCATAATGCAATAAATTAGGACTCTCGCTTTCTACAATCGACTCTCATATGCTTACCGAAAAAGATGTCCTAATGCAAAGCTTAATGCCGATGCATCTTCACGGAATCATTGCCAACCTTAACATTGGATAAATGTGATGCAACATTCTCTAGGACATCTTTCTACAACCGACTTGCTACATATGTTTCTCACTTTTAACAACTAGATTATGTAGACATGACATAACAAGTCGGATAGGAATTCAAAACTTCAAGGTTACAAAATAAGAACAAAACAATTACCATATTAGATCAAAAATTTAAAGGTAATTAGAAAAAAATAGATCGAGTAATCTAATTGATTGGCCACAAAATTAGTTTAGTATATTTACCTTTAGAGAGATCAATTAGAAAATCCACAATGAGTGCCCAATTGATTTGGAGAGAAGAATGAAGCGAGATGAGAAGAAAAACCCTAAGAGGAGATGGATAATGTAGCATTCGCATCCCTTTCGAACAAAAAAAAAATGAAAATAAGAAAGAAGAAGCAAAGCAAAGCACGCAAAAAGCAAATGAGAAGAAGATCGAGTGAAGAAGGAAAACTCTCGAGTAACGAAGCGAGAAGACGCGAAGTAGAGGAGAAAAGATTAGGTGAACAAAGAAAACTTATATCTAATCTTATCCCTTTCAAAACCAAAAGAAATTTAAAATGAAGAAGCGAAGGAGAAGAAGGAAGCAACAAATCGAGAGTATAAGCAAAGGAAGAGAAGTTGGAAAACCCTAAGGAGAGGGAAAATGAAACACCCTTCTTCCTTTTAGAAACAAATTAAAAAAATATATTATAAAATAAAATTCGCGCCTCTTACGGCTTGAGGCGGTTTTGTGAACCGCCTCAAATTTTTTCTATAAAAGTCTAATCTCGGTGCAAATGCTAAAAAGCTTTGACAAAACCGCCTCTATATCCGTTTTTTCTTGCGGTGCTTAGACGATATATATATATATATATGAATTTTAATTATCTCGAGTGGAATATTCCTTTAGAATTTAATTTACCTTTAGAAATTTCATTTGTAAAACCATTGTGAGTATTAAATTGAAAATAAAACCTAATTATCTCGAGTGGAATATTCTTTTGGAAACTAGTTTACCTATGGAAATTTTATTGGTAAAACCTTTCGTGAGTATTTTGAATTCCAGCTATATATATTATTTTATTAAAAAATAATTATGTTTATTCATCAAGACACAAACAAGCATCGATTCTTTATTAAAACACAACGACAACATGAATTAAATCTTAAAAAAATAAAATAAAATTTGGTGGAAGTTTAAGTTGAAATTAAATTTTAGATATTGATTTTTAAATAAACTAAAATTAAGAAAAAAATTGATCATTTAACCATAATTTAATAACCAAGAAAACTTGCAAACATAGCTAACTAATTAGAAATAGAATTCCTATTGCAATAACTTTTTTCCTAAACAATAATAAAAGACAGACAGAATAATAGACCTAGCTGACCATGCATTCGGTTGTGTTGCGGAAAGTAATTCTTCAAAAGTTTGGAATTTGAATTGTTTTTATATTGTAGTTTGGTTCTTTTTGTTCTTAGAAGTGTCGAATTTAATTATAATCACTAAATGTTTTGCATGTCATCAACAACCGCATATCACTTAAAAGGAGGCCAACCTCAAGCAGTCAAGCCCTATCCTAATGAAGTTACATATCTAGTCAAAAGCATAGGGGGGACAAAAGCGAAGTGTCCAAAGTGGAAGAACAAGGAAATTGGTGGTGTGAATCGAGCTAGCTAGAGTTATAACTCTGTTCTGAAACACCTAATGATGACAAGCCAAGATAATAATGGTCTCTTCCCCTTGTAACCCTTCTACCACTATTAATGAGTGTTGCTTTTTGTAGTGATCTTTAGCCTCCCTTAATGAAAGAAAGAAAATTGGCTTCACGATTTAAACTCTTTCTCTTTTTCTTTTTTCTCTCATAAATGTGTATGGCAGTGCTCGAGAGATTTTGCATGGCCACACATAACAGGCATCCATGAGTACCCACCACCATCTTCGTCATCATCAACCACTACATTGCCTGTTAGTAAAATTATGTAGATGACCATTCAATTTACCCTAAAACCTAGAGAGAGAGAGAGAGAGAGAGAAGTTGACCTGTGAGATATGATTGGACAGGATGATGCTACACACGTGAAAGTTTGGAAGATTTCACTCTGCTGTATGATTTAGCATGATGGGTGAGAATTTGTGATTTCCTTGGCAGAGTTATGGTGAGATATGACCCACGGGTAAATAAATAAATCTGTGTTTGGTTAATAACCAACCAGCCATGGACATGACGTCATCGAGATTTCAAGCCTTTTAATTTTTCTACTTTCTGAGGTCATACTTAATCATGTCACATAATACCAAACACCAATCTCCTGCATGTCTAATGATGAGAAATTGCATTATTATAACATATAATGCTCTAAAGAGAGAAAAATTTGCATTATTATAGTTTGCAAGTGCCTTTGAACCCCCTGCACGTGACCTTACGATTTCATTGTCTATCAACTTCTCTCTCTCTTACCAAGATGTACTCTTGTATTCTTCATCGGTGGCGACGGCAGCTTCCTATTCTCTAGTCTAGGTCTTTGACTCTCTATTCTTAATATGGTTCTATATTGAAAAACAGGCTAAATGGATAAAATAATTTCTCAACTTTATAACTTTTAATCTTGAATTTGATTCTTTTAACTTTTTTTTTTAAAATTTAGTTCGTTTTTAGTTTTTTAGTTTTTTTCTTTTTTTACCAAATATAATGGTCACATGAATTGACTAATGATAAAAATCATTCTCCAAAAAACTTATGATTATTCAGGATTATTTTTTATTTTTTATTTTTTTAATTTTTAAAAAATAAAATCCAATCTTGAAAAATTATGGGGTTTTTTTTTTTATTAAAGTTGATTGAATTTTTTCTATTTGTGTGCAACACGTCAGTCTGAAGTATCAAAAATTAAAATTTTTTTAAAAAAATAAAAAATAATAGCCAAAAATTATAAAATAGATTAAATTTAAAAAGATTAAAGTTTAGAAACTGATGTTTAAATGAATTAAAATTTATGATAGGTTTGATTGATTTAATCTAAAAATATACCAGTAATAAATTCCCAGAAACCATTCTATCCTTGGGAGACGGTTTCGCTTTGCAGCTTCAGATTTTCAGCAGCCTTTTTTTTTTTTTTTTTTTTTTTAACATCATAAATGATGGGTTTCCGTTCCTTGAAAAATCCAATACAAGGACTAACGCAGAGTTCAATGTTTTTTTTTTTTTCCTTGCTTTTTTATATTAACCAATCAGCCATTTAAGAACATTCATATTTCCCCTACTCTATTATTTATGTTCCATTACATGGAACTTGCTATATTACTTCGAAACATTATAATTAAAGTGTTTTTAAATTTACAAAATATTAATAAAATGGCATTTACAATGCAATAAACATAAATACTTATTAGTTCGTAACTACTTAAAAATAATTTGTTTACAACTTAAATAAATTTTTTTTTCTATGGCAACAAGAAACTTTTTATTATTATTGAAATTATAAGTTTTTTTTTTTTGTGATTATCATGAGCAATTAACTAAATCACAAAAAGATAAAATATTTTCTTATAATACCTGAAGTGAATCTATTTAACGGTTTGTAATTATTTATATATACTGAATATTATTTATTTATTTATTAAAAGTAATGATGTACATTTTGAATTGCAATTGTACAATAATACTAGTAATTGGCATAATTATGAGATATTTAATTAAATTATTAGTTGTAAAATAAATTAATAGTTTGTAATTTAAAAGATATTATTCTTAAGTGAAAGTTTTTTAGATTTGAAACTTACACACATCCACACTATCTTGTGCTTAAAAAAAATTGGAATGATAAGATTCGAATTTTTAATTATTAAGTTAGTAAGATTTTGATATTACATTAAAGAACCAACTCAACTAAAAGTTTAAACTATTAAGTGTCTCTCCTAATAAAATTTATATTATTCTTTAATACCAAAAATCCAACTAAAAACTAAAAACAACACTAATTGTTTTTTTTTTTTTTTTTGGGTCAAATATCAAAGAACTTTACAGAAATACCCCTGTCACGTTTTAAATACCTTCACAAGTTTTCAACCAATTATATATACTTCAAAAACTTAAGAAACATTCACTGCCTCTTATTTTTGTGTTGATGCATGCTTCAATTAACAATTTCAATCAGTGACTAAACTTTATTTATTAAAAAGAATATCAGGTTTGAATCATTTTTCTTTCAAACAACCCAAAATCGGAGGTTGATTATTATTGTGATTTCTAGCTTTCCCTTGCGATTGTTGATCCTTGAAGTGGTTTTGGTTGAGGTAGCGTTCAATCTAGCACGTTTTATTTTATTTTACGTTTTCATCACCTCATTTTTTTCCCAAAAAAAAAAAAATTAAATAAACCTCGGCCAGCCAAGGCGTGTGCATGGCCCAGATGCACAGGCATTGGGCCTCACTGTTTAGGCTACCAGGCCCAATAAGGGAAAAAAAAATCAAAACAGAAAAAATCGTATCCCTCTTCCACACACTCTTTAACACATAAAGATTAAGAAAAATACATACACCCCTAGCAGGCTAAAAACAAGACAGAAAAGGCAGAAAAGTTTTCGAAACAGGCGATTCCAATGCCACCAATCCAAGCCAGTTTTGATCTCCACAGGTTCCCATGCGTACAAGTAGTCTAGTGCCACCTTCCTAATTTCTGTAATATAAAATTACAAAGGAAATTACAACTTAATTAAATAAAAAGTTCTTAACAAGAGACGCTGAAGATAGCCTTCCAATCAACAGCTTATACTATGACAGGAGCTTGTTTTACTTAAAATTTGAGAACGGATTTTGCCATAAAAGGGAAGATGGAAGGTTTTACTTTCACAACGTCTGAAGCATTCCACTCCCCTTCCAATTTAGTCTCATCTACGAGCAGAGAATGTCACTACCATCTTCTTGCAGCATTACGAATTTAAATTCCAGGAACAATATCCATGCCAGCATTTACAGTCATCTGTTCTACCATTGTACAAATGAGGCTGTGTAATAGGAAAAAAAAGCCATATGAAGGCTACAGTTCCAGCTATGAATGCTAAACTCACCATCCCTGAAACAAATAATACTATCAAAGTGAGCATGATAATTAATAATTTCCAAAATTTTAACTAGTAACATAGAGATTGGTTTAGAGAAAAAGTATGGAAGAGATTGACCAAATAAAGTTGGAAAGCTTTGACTAACAAAGGATCGGCAAACCTTAGACATCTGCTAGGTTAGTTCGTATATCTTGTTTATTGTTTGCATAGCCATGGATGTAAATTCCACTCCTCAAACTCTCCAAAAGTCCAATGTTGTAACAAGCATACTATGCTTTGGGAGTCGAAAAAGAAGAATATATAGAATCTAAGAATGCTAAGAACCATGGTGAAATCCATCTACTTTCCTGATTTGGTTCCCCTCTATTACAAGCATTATTATGGGGAGATCTTAAACCCTCCATTTATGTTTCTTTTAGATAGACAAGGAAGCATTAGTTAACTAAATCAGGCCAGGCTCCAGCCACAGTTCCATGTGTATGGTTCAAAATAGAATAAAAATATGACTTTACTTTGTGAGTTTTTCAGAATGCAAAACTAGGTTTTCGTTATTAAACTAAACAATTTTTTAGTCAATACCAAACTAAGAATGTGTTTGATAACCTATTTAAATAGTTTAGAAAATTAAATTGTAGTACTTACTATAAAAAATTTGTTTGATAATCTAAATAATCTCAAATTTCAAATTTAAATTCAGTCAAAATCTACTTAATTAGGTAAGTTAAAGTTTTTAACTTAAAACATTTTGATTAACACGCTTAGTTGAAAGATTTTTAAAACTATTTAAATATGACTATATAACCTTTATATTTAATAATTCCTTTGTTCAGAGGAGTGAAGCTGTCATGTAAATTAATCCGCGGGAGTTGTTCTTCCGATCTAAATGAAGCCTCAAACTTAAGATCCAATCTCAATTCTGTCAGGTGGGTTGTCAAAAACAACAATGTATCTCATGGTCTTCTTCTTGTCCCTCCCTCCCTCCAAAATCATGAACTTCTGAGATAACACCTTTCCACCAGCCATCATGGAAAAAAGTGTCAACAACATCAAAAGCTTTGAACTTTTTGGCCTCTGGTGGCAAAGGCCTAATCGTGGAAGTATCTATATACTCTTTCAACAGACTCTTTTCATCCTTAGCAAGTAATGAATCCTATTCAACCAAGATGTTGCCTTTCTGTGTTTTGGAAGAAGTATTTACTATTTTTGCAACATACCATGCTCCCTTAAACTCTTCTTCATCACTGGTGACTTCTACTTTGCTGCCATTAGCAAACAATGTTTCAGTCATCATTTTGTTCCTTTTTCAGTTTATGCTGGGCTGTAAATCCAAGGCCAAGGCTTTAAAGTTTTGGAGTCAGTTTTTCTAGAATTAGAGAGAGAGAGAGGTGTAGAAGAAGATAAAAAAGGATGCTGAGAAATGAAAAATGATAAGCTTCGGATTCTCTCTTAGAAGAAAAAAAATGCTAAATAGGTCAAACTAATTTATTTGAGTAAATTATAAATTAGTCCCTCTTGCTTTGAGAAACTAATTAATTATTTATTTATTGAAGTTCTCACCTGAGCTATATATTCAACAAATTGATTATTAATAATCATTTTTATTGATTATTTATTTATTTATATACACAAACACATCTATCTATGTATATTTTTATTTGTGTTAAAAAATATCATGTTACAATTATAAGGTTAAAATTGTTATGTATATAGCATTAATATGTTCAGCAACAATACTTATCAAATAACCTTATTATATTCAGCACTTAATTTTCAATAAATACCAAACAACTTGTCAACAACATATTCAATACTTAATTATTCAGCATTTAAAATTCAGTACTTAATGGATTGAACATTTAATTTTCAGTTTTATCAAACACCACCTAAGTTTTTATTTTTATTTTTATTTCAGAATGGTTTTGTTAATCCAAACAAATTAGCAAACCAGGCTATGATTCAGGAATGGAGAAGTGGTTTCTTGGCTATTTAAGTTCCAAATGTAGTTTTAACATAAATAACATGATTTAGTCTGTTTTATACTGAGCTCTCATTTTTTCCTCTTATAATTCTAAATATATTATATTTTTCACATAGGTTTTCAAATTTATTTTATAAATCTCGAATGCTTTTTATTTAATAATTTGATTTTATCAGAAAGATCTGTTTTATTTCACTTTTATAGTGAACTGTACATGCGGCGCCAATACGGACCTTTCAGAAGACATGAGGCTTTGAAATATCCCCAGAACAGTAGAAAAAAGATCAATTGGAGCCAGTCTCATGCAGTGTCAATATTACCAAATTATGGAAGTACAGGTGCAATTGGTGATTTTATGCCCATACAAGAAGCTTAGAAACACTAGTAATGACCAGAGATGGCAAAGATAAGGATGCGCTTATGCAATATGATCCAGCAAAATGATTCAACCCAAATCTATATATAGTCATACATTGAAATTAGATTGCTTCACCTGCATTCCTGCAATTCAACTGACATACCTTTCCCCCTCACAAAGAGCATAGGCAATCCCATAAAATTGCAAAATATATGAGCAACTAATGGAGCAACAAGATGTCCTACAAAGATGAATGTGATCCATGGTTAAGACGTAAAATAATCCATCACAGAAAAATAACAAGGACCCAAACTTCTAACCTTTACATACATTTCTTGGAAAGAACACTTTAATTCAAAAGTTTAGGCTATTAGATAGAAGACAAAAATAAGTTTTGATATCTTAACAATTATCAAGTCACATGACTCACCTGTTCGAATGAAAAGAAAAGATGCATATGAACCAAAGATCACAGTGTAACCTAGCTGAAGACCTGAGAAATACATACAAATCCATTTGCCAATGAGACATCAAGATCTAAAGGAAGTCTCTGATCAATCATGCTCTCCAAACAAACACATCACAAATTTCAAAACAAATGCATCGAACATACTTAAGGTGACAAAACAAATCAATATTACGGAAAAATTGCTATACTGTACAAAAGACATCTATCAAAGCTACAAGTAAGAAGCAGAGAATACCTACAACCATGAATGCCTTGAGCAAGCTATAGTTTTGCCGGCCATAGATCTCCATCCAATGGTTTAAATGTGCTGAACAGTAACAATCACACTTGATAAGACTACATTGCATTAAAGTAGTTGTAGTTTCTGAAGTGAGATTTAACCACAGCAGAGTCTTTTTTATACAGGTGTCAGAAAATTAAGCTAGAGAAGCTAAAAAATGGAAAAGTATTTAGGGTTGTGAACTATAATTGCTTATCAACTGAGCAAAAGTTATTTTGCACTGTTGTTATATGAACAAAAAGTATCAGAGAAAACAGTAAACATTCAAGTAGACAATAATATGATAACAAATGGATCTGTGATCACTTCATTCTTAAATACTATCCAATTCTTAATCATCTTCAGTTACTGCCTAAATACACAAGTGTTTGACATGCTATATTGACTTTTAAGAAATAGTTAACGATAAGTATCTTTCTGCCATGCACTTTGACTTACCCAAGCTAAAGAGAATAGGGCAGAGTAAAATGACAGTGTAGATCTCAAATCCTCCACAGAGAAGTAAAGGTATCATGCATCCTCTAAACACCAATTCCTCAGTCAATGGAGCCTGCATGTAACAGAGTTGAGGATTGGTGTGATGATGAAGCTAAGAATTTTTCGTTTAACTAAGAGACTTCAAACTGAAAAATTAACATTCAATGCTGATGCAAACAGGACTAGCTAATTTTAGGAAATAAATAGGCAAAGATAAACTATTCCCTTCATCCTTCAATATTTTCAAACGCTCAATTAAGGGTAAGAAAGGACCCATTAGGCATCCATAATGTGATAGACTAAACATCATTAAAGAATAAAACCAAATTACACCACTGAGTTATAGCTTAATTGGCAAACTGCCATCCAAACTCCCCTGCTAGACTTGGGTCTGAGCCTTCCTTCAAACCATAAGGTGGAATCAGATTTAGGAATAAATACATATTCCAAATGTTGGAACGTTGTCTGGGCACACTACCATAGACAAAGTTTATGCCTATTAAGTGCATGATAGCCCATATCAACTACTCGTGGATTCTTTGTCAAACATTGAAGTAAAGGTGCTACTTATGAACGCACATAAAAATTGAGTAAGAAATCACACGTTTTTACTCACCACACATGCGCATAGTAGAATAAGAGGTAAAAGGAAATAATTGGTAGCTAGCGTATGGAAGGAAAACGAAATTGCTTACCTAATACGGGTCCAAAAAAATCCATAACCTTAATTGCTATATAAAGCCATTTAGTTAACCTATGCAAACATTGATGACATATTTATTTCGAAACTTGTGATCTTGTTCTGATTAATAAATAAACTCACCACAGCATAATTACGCCAAGCCAAGACATTGGAGGCAGTTGAAGACACCCCGGCAAGAAAGTTTTGCAGGATATCTTTAATAGTGTTAAAAGAAATTCCTTCACCCTGATGCATATGCTCCTTCCATGACTCCACTAGCAATAATGACTTGAAGACCAAAGATCCAGCGTACATTAAACAAGTCAACGAAAGAGGAAAGACCACAGCTTGCCACTGTTTCATACATTAAAATTGCATTTCAGAATGCAAGTTTTATCAATCAGTCAGCCTTTTTTTCCCCATCTGCAGGTCATACAAGAATACAACCCGATAATCACTATGATTAAAAAGAATATCTCCTTCCCAATACTCATTAATTCAACATTGACAATAAATATAAACAAGATACTCACAAGATGGTCCAGTCTGATGCCATATACGCCCAACAAGTAAGTTGCCTCCTTTCTCCTCATCTAGCATCATTTGTAACACAACAAAACAAGTAACTAACGGTACTATTAATGTGATAGCACCTAGGGTCAGTGGAAAATCAAGGAAATGGAACAACGTACAGGGAGGAGGAGAGCACAGAAAGCAAGAGACAGGAATGAAGATATTGTGGCGCATATGAACCGGCGGACCATGAATTCCTTGAGAGAGGAAGGAGGCAGGAGGCGCAGGATCAAAGTGGGAGCATAGAGAATGGCAACGTAAAGGAATGCCATGGTCCCGCAGGCTATCGCCGCCACTGGTTTCGACAAACCCGTTTCTTGCTCCATTTTTTAAGACCGAATCGATGATATGTGCAGAAACTGCTGCCCTAAATTCTCTTGAAGAAGAAGACAATGGAATTGGGGGAAGTTGGGAATTTACGCGGTGCCGTTTTAGTTTCAATAGTTCAATCTATCCCTACTGTGGAAAAAAGATTTTTCTTTTTCTTCAAATGGGACCCCCCTGTACTTTCGCTTCCTGTTCATATTCACCCCTGTAAATACCCAAAAATCGGTACGGTATGATCCTGCTGTACAGTTCTAGAACGGGTCAACAGTGATCCATATCCTCCATGTAAAGTAGTTGTTTCTGTATTAAATCAACTATTCTTGGTAGAAAAAATTTTTCTGGTTTCCTATTGTTATTTTTGTTTTGTCTGGTTGGTCTACTAATTGATTTTTAATGATTTGTTATCCAAAATTTGATTTTTTATTTGTTTTGATTTCAGACTTCATTTGAAGTTTAATTTTGTCGATGTATCTAACGACGGTTATCATGTGACTTGTCAAAACATGTTATGTGATAGTTAACTCTAGACACATTAGCATCTCATGTCTAAGGTGACTGCGGGCACTCAAATAGAAAAAATAAAAAATTAGACATTGAAATAGAAAAAAATTAAAGATTGGGCTCCAAAAAAACAATTTTTTCAAGAAGTTTATTATCTCGAGATTGCAAAATCGGTTCAATAATTTCTAATAAATATTTTTCATATCATGCTTGTGGCTTTTTTTTTATTATCAAATGTAATTTTTTAATACTCGTATGTTAAATATTACTTTTAAAAAATTTTAAACCCCTTTAGCTATCTAGACAAATTTAATATTTTGTCGTTTATATATATATATATATATATATATATATATATATATATATATATATATATATATATATAAAGTCCAATTAAGAGTAAATTCATAAAAATAAAAGACATATAAGATATAGTTATAATTGTTATTTGCGGAGCAAATGATTAGTCAATAGAGAAATTTACAAACAAAAAAAAATAAAATTATTTCTTCTATCTAGGGAGAAAATCGACCAATATATAATAGGTGACATAAGCTTTTTATGATCAATAACTTGCTAAACGTTTTTATAGTAGGGTCGAGATGCGATAAAATCAAGATGAATAAATTTAATGATCGAACTTTTTGATTTGGATGTTTAAAGTGCAATACTTTTGATAACGGTGGCGATGATGATAGAGGTGATAAGTAAAATATGAATTAAACTAATAAGTGAATACATTGTTAAAATTGTTTATGCAATTAGCATAATAACAAAAAAAAAATGCATGCATATAATTGCTTATGTTCTTGGAATTTAAAATTATATGATTTTTAACATCCAAAAGAAAAAAAAATTTCGAGAGACCACATATACGTACATACATATATATATTATAAAAGTACAAGATATCTATGAAATCTATTTATGATAAGAAAATGATAGATTAGAGTATAAAAAAGGAGATAAACATTTGGTGTGAGAAAATTGAAACAAAGTTTCTTAAAACACTACATACTCTATGTCCAATAATTGTTTTTTTTTCGTTTAGGTGCTCAATCTTTAATTTTTTTCTATTTCAATGCTTAACTTTTGATTTTTTTTTTTCTATTTAAGTGTTCACAACCACTTTAGATCATGAGATGCTGATGCGTTTGGAGTTAAGCGTCACATGGTAACTCTAGTCGGATACGTTAACGAAATTGAACTTGAAGTGAAGTCGGGGATCAAAACAAACAAAAAATAAAGTTTGGATAGCAAATATTAAAAATCAACAACTGAACATCAAAACAAAAAAAATCAAAAAATCAAAAATCAAAGGTTTTATACTAGAAAAGTCCTCTCACTTTTCTTCAATTAGATTGGCTTTGGATACTGATCAATTCTTGGCTACTGATTTTTGCAATCGGTTTCAATTCACAAAATAAACTGATCATTAATTCAAAACAAAGTTAAATTCTACCATTAAAAGTTGTCTATAAATGATCGTTGCTAGAATTGTTGCCCTTACTATAATCTTACAAATTCCTAATTCCCAACAATTATCAACACATGAGTTAAAACAAAATTCAATAGCACATAAAAAGAAACATGATTAAATAATAAATAAATAAATTTATTGTAAATTAAAATGGATAAAGAATTGAATTTTTTTTATGTTAATCGTTGTGAAAGTTATGAATTAAAATTTTATTATCATAGTTTTTCATTATAGAAATGGTTGATGATCAAAATCATCATAATTGAACAAGTTTAAAATAAATGGGTTAAGGTATACATTAGATTGATTTTTTGAAACAATATGCAACATCTATAGAAAATATCCGATGTAGATAATCATGTATTGCATTTCATTTTAAGAATATCATAGTCTAATCAATTTTATCGTAACTTCATAAGTTTTCGTTTGTAAATGAAGATTCTCTTTAATTTTTACATAATACTTAGATGTAGTTTGTGAAATAACCATTGAAAACAAATCACAAGAGACTTTTTTTTCTTTTTCTTTACGTACACTACACATTTTTTTTTTTTGGACAAATCATGCATTCCTTGTGTACGAGTGATCGATTAGATAAATTAATAAATCAAATCAATGCATTTAACCATTAAGCAATGGTTTTTTTTTTTTTTTGTTAAATGAGGAGCCCGTAAATCAAATAAATTGATTTTATGAATTTTTGTAAATAAATACAAGATATTATCATTTTAATATTTAATCATAAATGATTAAAATTATTTTTATAAAAATATTTTCTCGCAAGGATGAAAGCGTTAAAGACGCAAGCACTCTTTCCACATCTTAGTAACCGAAATTTGAAAATCTTAAAAAAAGCCCTAACAAGCCAAAAAAAAAAAAAAAAAACCATCCATGAACTCTTATTTCCTCGGTTGCATTGCCATCATCAATCCTTTAAGCTCGTCGTGGTGTCAACATTCAACAAGCAAACAACGAGTCAATGAATTCCTAGTAAAACTAGTTTTAGGCTCTGTTTGTTTGACATAAAATAACTCTTAATAGGAAAAGCAATTCGAAGAAGCTATTTTTCATAAAGTTATTTTTCAAAAAAATATATTTTCTAAAGTTTAGCAATTACATGAAAAAAATATTGAAAATTATGCTCTAGCGTTTCTTTGATACCAAAACTTGAAATACAAAAACAAATTGTGATTCTTATATAAACGATTTTTGAGAGAACTTCAACAAAACGTATTCACAATCTCACAATATAAAAATTATTAAAAGATCCGACATCCATAATAGTCTATATATAAAAAGCTACAAAACAAAACATGTGAGTTACCGATATGTTGGTATACCAAAATAGAAAGCATTAATTATAATCAACCATCTAGAAAATAGTAATACATCCAACATCCATAATAATAGCTACAATGATAACTAGAAAGAACTAACATCCAAAAAACCCAAAAATTGTCTACAAAATGCATATTCATACGAATCAAAATACATAATAGCAAACCCATAGATAACAATAATAGATCCAGCTATTGTTAGCAATTGTTAACACTTCATGTAGATGATCCATCATGTTCTTTGATGAGCTTTTCAATCCAAAGCTTTCTATATTGTTCATTTCTCGCCATTTGTCAACCTTTTATTTTGGCACCAAGTAATCAAAGACATTATTCAAGATGTCATCATCAAAATTAGTAACCTTCATCACTACATAATAAACATCATCCATATCAACTTCATTTTTGGTTAAAGTATGAATTGCTTTGGCCACTTCTCTCACTTCCACAACTAAAATAGATGTAATCGATTCTTTAGTTTCATGGCCTCTTTTTCAATGGCTTCTCTTTCCGGAAAGCATGCTAGTTGATGATATTTTTTTCCTTTACCTATCTCAACTTCATCTAGTGTTATAGATTCCATTTCAAAGCTCTTAACCATGTTGATATTATTAAAGGACTTGGCAAAACTTTATGTGGCCATATCTTTTCCCGCAACAAGTGTCATCTCATTATACATCTAAATTTTCTTATTCAAGTATTTCTCATGGTTAGGATGTGCTCGTATGTTAAAAGAAATTAGAAAATACCTTATAAATCCAAAAAAACAAGTTGAAATATTAAAAAAAAAAGATTTTACATTATCGTTATCTCCTCATCATAAACTTATTTTTATATAGTTATTATTCTCAACTCATCATTCCATCCAAAACTACTTTTCTCTTGTAGTTATATGATAATTTTTCATTCTTTTTTTTATTATCTTCAAGTGATTTTTAGCATGATCGGGACAAAAAACTAATCCAAATTTCAAGTTGACTTTTCTTGTTACATGTGCAAAGTCTGTCTTGTTTGAAAGTGAAAAAAGGTTTATTCCTTTTCACAAGCATCCTCGACCAAAATCTTAAGTAACATATTGGACATAGGTTTTATCCACCTAATTAAGTCGTTCGACTTTAGCTTTTTCTTGCTTTGTGTTGCTCATTTTTGCAAGCATTACTAATGAACATAATTTCAAAAAGTAAAAACTAGAGAAATAGTCAAATAACATCATCACTTATTCAATAAACTTTAAATGGCAAAACGAAAAAACAATAAAAATTGTTAAAATTATAGTAAAAACAAAAGCCAAAAACATATTAGAAATGTGTAAATCCACCTCCCAATCTCAATTGAGATAATTGTAACTAAACTATTTCAAAGTAACCCAAAAAAAAATAGCACTAAAATTTGAAAAGGATTGACAACCAAATAAAAATGGAACTCTAATTTATCCCATAAATCATACATTCGATCAAGAAGTAAAACATATATAAATACATTAATGATGCTTTGAAATCATGGGTCACTTTATATAACACGGTCATTCTATATATTTGATGCCATGACATCTTTTTTAGCTACCCATTCCTTATTTTCTTCCATTTCCTCTCTTATACTTAAATGGGTTCTTTGCATTATGAATTAGCTTGATATGGTGATTTCTTCCATAAGAAAATCATCAAGGTCAACTCCTATTATATGATTATGAAGGATACAACTTGAAAGCTCGATATCCACTTGAGTTTTGTAGAACCAAAATGATCGAGCATCAATACACCGAAATCTTTTCTTTAGTATACCAAAACCATGTTCAATTGTTGTTCGCAAGAAAGAATGATGAAGATTAAATAACTCTTTTGCATTCTTAAGTGGATGCTTAGTAAACTCGTTTAGATGGTATTGAACACTACGATATGGAGTTATCACTCCATTTTGGGTTCCGTAACCGAGCATCACTAAGCTAATATTTACGTATAAATTTTATGAAATATACCACCAATACATATTTGTATACATCTATAATTATATGTGTAAACAATGTACATTAAACATTTCGTTTAATACCTTCTAGAATCTTAAGTCCTCTTGCTCGTGATAGCGCATCGTTTAAGACACGAGAATCATGTGCACTTCCTTCCTAACCAACTGAAATATAAGTAAATTTTTAGTTCAAAATTGATGGTTGCCAATACATTTTGTGTTGTTCCATCCTTTCTACTACGAAACTTTCCTTGCGAGTTCCATAAGTACACTTGCTTGGAATATGGGTACCGTCAAGTGCCCAAATGCAATCCTAAATAAAAAATTAATATTTATGAAATTTTAATTTTTAATGAAACTAGTTAAATTAAGAATTTTTTATTTTTACAAAGAAAAGAGATAACTAACTTTAAAATATGGAGAAAATTTTTCATTGTTGGAAATTACTTCGGGTATAGAGTTAGCTAGGTCTTGAATAAGATAGAAGTACAATTTAGAATTACCGCCAATTCAATTCTAAAATATTTATGCATTGTTTCAATGGATCTATAAAATTTTTCACTAATAAATCAAAATCTTATATTGTGTCTAATTATTTACAAGAACAACACCACTTGTTCTCTAATGGTCATATTTTCGAGTTAATTGTAAAAAGTCGGTTGTGTTCAAAACCTCACACAATTTGTCAAATGACTTTGGTGACATACGAATTTGTGCAATACAATGCCGATCACCTTAATTAAGTATACTATTTATATAGAACTCTCTCATATAACTTTCATCAATTCGAAATTGTCTTGGTATGCTAGTCCTATTTTCATACTCATGAGCTATATGATATGCGAGTGATTGCAATTGAAGCACTCGTTGTTTATATCTATCTACATAAAATTTCAAATATATTGAATATCAAATATATAAGCTATCAAACAAACACAAAATATTTAACTTTCAAATTATTACATACTTTCATAGTACATACATTAGTATTAATTAATTTAAAAGAAACATATCGGAGAAATAATAATCGAAAGTAAACTAGAAACAACTTGAATACTTATAATATTATCACTACATTTTACTAATTAGCAGAGATGTTGGCATTAAGTTTGTTGCAGTGGTGTTAGGTGGCGGAGACGTCCTTAGGTGGGCTGCAAGCGACAATCGTTGGGTGAGGATGGACAACAATAGGTACCCGGAGAGAGAAAACGATGAGTTTTGAGAGAGGAGTGAGTAACGCGAGAGCAAGACGACTTGTGAGAGAGAAAAAATGTTTTCTTCTTTTTTAGCTTAGAAGTCACTTTCCTAAAAATAATCTATCAATTTTCGTTGACTAGAAATCAAATTTCGTTGATTTTTTTTCCTAAATATGAAACAAACATTAAAAAATAATAGAAAATAAAGAAAACAAGTTTCTAGAACTTATTTTTCTCAAAACAAATACAGCTTTAGGCCCACCTTCGTTCTACCCCAAAATTATGCCGCTCCATTTCTTCAAAAGTCATTGGATTTGGAAGTAAATTACAAATTAGACTAAATTATAAATTAATCTCTTTAGTTTTAAGAAATGAATTAATTAGTCTCATTTATTTTAAAAACTAATTATTTAATTTTTATATTTTTTATAATTTAATTCTTTTCATTCTTTTCATTTTTTTTTCAAAAATAGAAAAAAATAAAAATATGGAAAGATTGACATGACATTTTTTGAAATTAAATTAAATTAATCATAATCAAAATTAGTTAAAAAACTTAATAACAAAGAACTAATTAATTTGTTTCTCAGAAATAAAAAAGACTAATTTATAATTTACTTTGAAAAATTAATGTTTTCTTTTATTATGAGAGTAGTGGTGGTGACTCTATGCTATAAAAAATCCGAGTGCATGTTTTGAAACTTATCATTAGTTCTCTCTTTCCTTGATTTTACAAAGATCAAACATAGTGCTACTGTGGTGTCCTTAAATTGAGAAATGATAAATAAATAATACAAATACTAGTAAATAAATAAATAAACAACATAGTCTTGAATGTTGGATCCACAAATCTAATGTCTAATGTATATTTTTTAAGTTTTTTCTTACCTTACAGGAGAAGTAACAACTCCAAACACATCTCAGTATAAGTTGAAGAATAATGGGATCATGGTTGAAATCATGAGTTCCAACAAATAACTTGGAAGACATAATTAGCAAATCAATCTGCATTTCCATTGGAATATTTAGTTTTCATGTCTAACATTACTCAGATTTGCTTCTCTTCCCTTTGTTTCAACAACTAATCATTTAATTCTTATATTTTTAAATTTTATTGTGACTCAATTCTTTTTGTTCCTTTTCATTTTATTTATTATTATTTTTTTAGAAAAAGAAAAAGGAAAAAAATAGATAAAAACAATCCAAAGAGTACGGAAAAAATGGTGGGTAAAACCCAAATTATTTCCATTGAATTTAATATATAATTTTCAGGCAATCAATTTATATTTTGACAAGTTCATTTGCGAAAACAATAACTGGCCTTGTCGGTGTCATAATCAAGGAAAGGGATGACAGAGACCGTCAGCAAAGGGAATCTGACCTCCATCTTCAATTTCTGGCATCTTTCAAAGTCGAAGCCACATACAACCTTCACGGTTTCATCAACAATTGTCTAATGTAATTGAGGACTTCATCCACATTGACAGTCCAAGCAATTTCAACTGGAGAATACCCTGACCATGGGTTGCTTGTGTTCCATCTATAACAAATTTTAGCTTAATGATCAGAAGAACTAAAATAAGAAAACAATTTAAATGCATAGGATAGCAGTATAGCACAATTGTTTGAACATACCTTTTAAGTCCTTGGTCCATTAGCGTATGCCCCACACAGATGCCCTGTGTCTCAACCCTCACAACCCCCTTCTTGTATGTGAAGAGATCGGGCCGAACTAGAGCTACAAAACTCACAGGGTCGTGCAGAAAAATGCCTGAAAACAGACATCAAGAAGTCAGGACATTGATTAAAAAGCACAATGGTCAACCAAATCAGCTATAAACCTGAGGGGAAATTATAAAAAAAGATTACAAAATAGACTGGAAAATTACCATAGATGCCATCGGACTTCACATGCCAATCTCTATAGAATTTGCACATGTCGCTTAATATTTGAGAATACTTCCCTTTGGATTTCCTCAATTCAAGAAGGTCCCCATCTGCAATTTCAAACAATTGTTAGCAAAAAAATGATTCTATTTCAATGCAAAAAATGCAAAGGAAAGCTTGACTAGGAAGTAAGTTGATTCCACCTGTAAATTTAACTTGGGTTGTAATATTTATTCCAACCACAACGATGTTGGCCCCGGAGGTAAACACCACGTCTGCTGCTTCTGGGTCCCCATAAATCTGCAACTCACAAAATATAGGCCTCACTGGCATTTGATAGGAAAAACATTTTTTTCAACTAACTGAAAAAGTAGTTTCCTTGCTCTGTAACTCAGTAGTTGCAGCTAAAGTAATAATATATTTTAGCAAAATAAATAACATAAACGCTTTCAAATCTCCTTTCTTCGGCAATAAGAATGCTATTACATTGACATAAAAACATTAGCTATTTCATATAGACTATTTGCTGGCAATCAAATTGGACTGTTATATCATGCCTGGAGGCAGAGAGATAAGGAAATAAGTTTCCAACTATGGCAGCATCTGCTGAAGCAGAGGTCCAAGCAAACAATAATCTACTCTCACGAGAGGGGAAAAAAGAAATGCAAAACTCAAAGAGACTAAAATCCAGCACCAGAACTTACATTTGCCTCAGCAGCAGGATTTACATTTCCCAATGCAAAGAATGCACCTCCAAGTACAACAATTCTTTTAACGTTTCTAGCAAAGGAAGAGTCTCTTTTAATTGCCTGACATGAAAATATGATAGTTATGAAATTGCAAACTAGGGAATTGCCAAGTGCAAGGGAAGACGCCGAACGGAAGGGAAGGATGATGAAAGAATGCTCACCAAAGCTAAGTTAGTTAGTGGTCCTAGTGCTAGTATAGATACTTCACCGGGGTACTCAGACACCTTATCAACTAAAAATTCAGAAGCACTCTTGTCAACTTGCTTTGCTTTTGGAGGAGAAAGAAATGTGTTCCCCAATCCATCAGAGCCATGAATAAAGTCAGCTACACGTGGGATTCCACCCTAAAGAATCATTAGGAAACATGAAAACAAATGCAAGTTAAACAAGGTAAACTAATAGATCCAAAACTGGACGAGTTTGGCAAGATAACAATGGCAGAGAGAAGCGAAGAATCATAGTAATTCATAATTCTAAACACATCACACACACATATAGGTAAGAAATCAAACACCCGCATAAGAAAAACAAAAATCCCATTTCAGAAAATAGAAATCCACTAGGGAATAGATCATGTATCAAGTAAAAGAATTGAATAGCCCTTTGAGAGGTAAAAAAGTAGTTACCTTGAGAGGCTCAGGGCTACCCTCGGCGACAGGAACATCTGGACACCCTGCGATCTCACACTACCCTTTTACACGTTAAAAAGAAGCATGGTGGGGAATACATTCACATGAAAGAAAATAGGTGAAATTGATCGACAAGTTACATACCAAAAGTAAAGCATTTCGAGTAGCATCTTCTGTCGAGACATTACCGAATATTGTTGTAATCCCTAAGACCTCCAACTCCAGAGATTGAAATGCCATTAAGATTGCCATGCTATCATCTATTAATAAACAAATATTTAAACTCGCAGCTTTTAAAAAAAAAAAATAGAAACCGAAAGGAAGAAGAAAAACCTCACCGATCCCAGGATCAGTATCGATAATTATTTTTTCAAGCTTAGCACCGGAGCCAACCAACAGGCCGTCCCTTTCTCCGTGAACATTGTTCACCGTACCGTCCATAACAATGTGGTTTTTCGTCTCCGAACCCAAAACGCCATCCATCTTTGGATGGATTCGAAGACAGACACCGAAATAAGAAACAACAATCAGACCCAACCAAAACACCCACCTCGAACTCAACTCAAACTATTTTATGACAGAAGAAACATAGTCCCTCCGATGAAGGAGTATATTTAATTTAATTTTATCCATCGATAAGATTAAAAAAAATTAGAAGAGGACAAAGATGTTGATGCAACTCTGAGTTGGACTAAATTATAAATTACTCCCTCTGTTTTTTAAAAAATGAATTAAATAGATATTTTATTTTAAAAATTAATTATTTAATTTTTTTTTTAGTATTGATCACGTTTAATTTAATATTATTTTTTTTACAAAATGTGATTTTTTTCATTAATTTTTCATACTTTTTACTCATTCTTTACTTTTCTTTTTCCTATTTCTTAAATAAAAAATAAATTAAATTAAAAAATATCAAGTTGTAAAAAAAATTATAAATATAAAAGCTAATTAATTATTTTTTTTTAAAACAACAAGATTCATTAATTTTTTATATCAAAACTAAAGAGGTTAATTTATAATTTACTCATTGTGCTACCACCAAATAATTTCTCTTTGGATTAGTAAATTATAAATTACTCTCTCTATTTTTTAAAAACTAATTAATTATTTGTTATGTTTTAAAAATTAATTATTCAGTCTATTAATTAGTATTGATTATGTTTATTTTAAAAAAGTTATCTTTTTTCATCAATATTTTTATATTTTTTACTTATATTTTATGTTTTTAAATAAAAAATAACAATAAAAGTTAAATTCTAAAAAAATAATAAAATATAAAAATTAAATAATTAGCTTTTGAAAAATAAATAGGACAATTCTCGAAACTAGAGGGACTAAGCTGAGCTGCCACCAAACACTCCTTTTGTATTCGATTTGATACAATAGGTAGGTAGGTAGTAGGTGAAGTATTTTTCTTTAGTACTCCTCCAGCGATAAAGGCAGACAACAAGCGAAGAAAAGTCTTTGGATCACACCATTAATTGTGAATTGGCAGCTGGCATACTGCTGAATCTTTTTCTTTATATATTATATTATATTATAACATAAACTAACGTAAAACATCGATAGTTTTACTATTCATTTTATTATTTCAAACACTATTTATATATTCATAAATCATTATTTATATTATTTTTTAATATTTTGATTCTTAAATTTTATAAAATTTTTTATAAATTTTAAATTTTAATTATATTATGATTTGGTTCTATTTTATTTTAGTATTTTCTCGTTAATTATTTTTATTACTTTATAAACAAACCGAAGTAAAACATATTTTTACTATTCATTTCGTTATTTAAAATACTATTCACATACTCATAAATCATTTTTGTTTTCATCATTCATGTCATTTTTTTAACACTTTGATCCTCAAATTTTATAAACTTTTTTTTTATTTTTAAACTTTAATTATATAGTGATTTGTCCCATTTTCTTTAGTATTTTCTGTTAATTATTTTAATTATTTAAAATTTACTACTTTAATTTATCATTTTTTAAACTATCTCTTTTTATTTTCAATTTCAAACTTTAATTTATTAATTATGTTTATTATTTAAAATTTACTACTTTAATTTGTCATTTTTTTAAATTCTCTTTTTTTTTCAATTTCAAACTTTAATTATATTATAATTTAGTCCCATTTTATTTTAATATTATTGTTAATTATTTTTATTATTTAAAATTTACTACTTTAATTTGTCATTTTCTTAAATTCTCATTTAATTAATTTAAAATTATGTTTACCGTCAATTTTGATTTATTTTTCTATATGCATGGATTTTGGAATAAAGTTTTAGAACATGATTATTTTTTCTTTTGAAAAATATATTTAGATCATTTTTAAATTATAATTGTATATATATATATATATATATATATATATATATATATATATGTACAATTATAATTTAAAAATGATCTAAATATATTTTTCAAAAGAAAAAATAATCATGTTCTAAAACTTTATTCCAAAATATATATATATATATATATATATATATATATATATATATATATATATATAATTTGTCTAAAATATATTTTAGATTAAAAGTATATTTCAAATAATTTTTTCTCAGTTTTTTTATATTATTTAAAATTTACTACATTAATTTGTCATTTGTTTAAATTCTCTTTTTTTTTCAATTTCAAACTTTGGTTATATTATGATTTCATCCCATTTTGTTTTAGTGTTTTTTATTAATTATTTTTATTATTTAAAATTTACTATTTTAATTTTTTATTTTTTTAAATTCTCATTCAATTAATTTAAAATTATATTTACTCACAATTTTGATTTATTTTTCTATATGTATGGATTTTGGAATAAATTTTGAGAACATGATTATTATTTTTTTTTGTAAAATAGATTTAGATACTTTTTAAATTACAATGGCATGATTAATATATATAATTTGTTTGAAATACATTTTTAGATTAAAATTATTTTTCAAGTAATTTTTTCTCATTTTTTTATCATTTAAAATTTACTACATTAATTTGTCATTTTTTTTAAATTCTCTCTCTTTTTTTTTTAATTTCAAACTTTGATTATATTGTGATTTCACCTCTCTCTTTTTTAGTACGTTTTGTTAATTATTTGTATTATTTAAAATTCACTACTTTAATTTTTTATTTTTTAAATTCTCATTTAATCATTTTAAAATTATATTTACTAACATTTTTTATTTATTTTTCTACATGTATAGATTTTGGAATAAATTTTTAGATCATGATTATTTTTTTCTTTTGAAAAATAGATTTAGATAACTTTTAAATTATAGTGGCATGATTAATATATATAATTTATCTAAAATACATTTTTAGATTAAAAGTGTATTTCAAATAATTTTTTCTCGATTTTTATAGAAAAAAACTCAAATTAATTAATTAATAGTTGAAAGTCAAATGTGAAAAATAAAAAGAAGATAGTTGTTTTGTGCATGAGGCTTATGTTCAAGGACTAGCCATGTATAGCATAGAAATAAAAAATATATATATATTTAAGAAGGAGGAAAAAAAATTTACATGTTTTATTAATTTGTTTCTTCTTTATATAATCAAAATTATTCGCAATCAAATTTGTAATAATTTTTATTTTAGTCTATTAACTTCAAATTTAGTCAATATATTCCTTGCAAGTTAACTTTTTATAGTATTTTTTGTTTTAAACTGAAAATCCTAAACTCGCTTAGTATAGTTATGATGTATAAAAAAAATATTGAATTGTTGTTTTTTTAAAAATCAACTATGCAACTACTACTACACTAAGTATTTACTATTTATTTATTTATTTTTGAATATTTTAAAATTAACTTATTTTAAATTAAATAATTAAAATAATATTTTGGCTTAACCACTCAATGATTCAAATTAATATAGTTTTTTATTTTAATATTATTCATTCTTTTGTAAATAAATATATAAAAATTAAATTCACATTTTTTCAAAAACCAATATTCTCATCAACATTAAATAAAAAAAATTATTTGTTCAATTCTATGTAAGCTTTTAATAATTGTTATTTGTTTTTTTTGACACAATCTTATGAAATAATAAAGCTTTTTTTTAAAAAATATTATTTAATTTTTTTTAGTTAGTAATCCATGGATTAACAAGGATGAATCCTTTTTCTAAAGGAAAAATTATGAAAAACACAAATAAGAAATACTTAAATGCAAAAGTTTTGATTAAATAATTTTTTACACATTTGATTTCATATATTTTTATAGATTCATATCATAAAACGGACTATCAAACTGAAATGACTTTATATATTTTATCCAACCCACAACGTAGCACGAGCAAAAAAATAGTTAGTACTAAAAAGAAAGGGCGATAACTTCTTAGTTTTTATTACTTTTTAGATCCCAACTAGCATCTATCATGCGCGTTACCTCGGGATGAGTTATATAACATTCTTATGCATTCATTCATATAAAATTTAACATTTACAAATCATTATTTAACAATATCATGCGAAAACAATTAAAAAAAAAGCAATAAAACATATATTTCATAATTTACTGCAGGATTAGCTAAATGAAAAGTGTGCAAAGTTGAATAATATAATGTAGATAATTAGATATTATTTGATATAAACATATATTTTATTAATAACTGATAATTAAAATAATAATGTGCTAGTTTTTTGAATGTTCGATGATTAATTTTTACCATATATTATTCATCTATAATTTGTTAATGAGAGACCACTCAAAACAAAAAGACAAAAAAGCCTTGTCAAATCGAGAATTTGGCAAATAAAATAGAAATAAAATTACACACGATAAAAATTAAATGATTAAAACAAAGTAAAGATCATAAAAAGGATAAAAATAAATAAATAAACTTTCACTAAAAGCATACAAAAAAAAATACTTATAAACAATAACACTAAAAAAATTTCATTATGCATAAGGCGAGAAACAAAAGTAAACATTATAGAATTTTAAATAGCAAGATAAAAAATAATAATAAAATAAGAATCAAAATAGAAAAACTTTTCACTAAAAAAAAAAAACTTAGCATAGTAAAAATGTATTTAATTTTAATGTAGAATAAATAATAATTAAATATAATAAAATTTTAATGATCAAAATAAATGAAAGATCATAAAAAAAAATCAAAATATAAGAAAAAATTTTTTACTAAAAGTAAAAACTAGTTCCTTGTAGGAAAAAATTTAATGATCAAAATAAAAAAAATTACAAAACAAAGACTAAAAAAAAATTCTACTAAATTTAATGACGAAAACAAAGAAAAAAATTACAAAATAGAAATTAGAATAGAAAGAAAATTTCGGTAAAAGAAAAAAAAAACCTTAGGATAGTAAATTTTATTTAGTTTCGGTATAACAAGGATAAAAATCAAATACGAGAAAAATTTAATGAGTAAAATAAAAACATATTAAAAAATAGAAACAAAAAAAGAACATAAATTTTTACTAAAAGTTAAAAAAATATTTTATTATAAGTATAAAAATCATATATAATAAAATTTTAATATTTATGATAAGGATAAAATCAAAGATAAGAAAATTTTAATGACCAAAAAAAAAAAAAGAAAGAATGGACCAAAACAAAAGTCAATTACCTAAGCCAAAACGGGAGAATAAGGGAAAAAAAAAAAAAAAGCCTTGCGCGAGGCTCGCGCGCTAAGGGTTGGTCGGGCTCGGCCGAGCGACTCGAGCTTACGCATCGAGCCCGGACCGTCGCTCAAGACCCAAAAAAAAAAAAACGATCGCAACTTCCGACGAATCAAGTCGTCATAATCTTCGTCAAAAAATCGAAGATCATGTTTCAAACCCCTAGAAATTGCATTTCGGTATCATTTTTTTTGAAACATCTCTAAATGATCGAAATAAAGCCAATAAACATATCTAAAACCTTAAAATTTTAATTTAATGCACACAAAAATAAAAAAAATTACACAATCAAATAGGAACATTGTTTCCTTTTTTGACTTCAATCTATCTCCTTTAATTGTTTAATGGCTTGAAACAACCATGGACAAACTCATTTTTCAAAGATAAAAAATCTAGTGGATTTTCGCTAGCTAAAGTGGCCTAAATAAGCTTGACCGGTGATCTCTCTCTCCCCTTCCGTCTCTCTTTTCCCCTTTTCATTCTCTCTCATCTAGGGACCAAAATGAATGAACAAATGAAGATGTGAATCGAAATATTCGTTGGCAAATATCGGGGATCAAAGTGTAAAACAACCAATGAATAGTGAAATATTAGTGTTTGAATAGTATTTGGAACGAGTAAACTAACATTTTGTTTTAGTTTATTTAGTTTATTTTCATTTTTTCGCAATGTAGATAATATTTTGAATAAATTACAATAGCCCTTCGGGAAGTTAATTATATTCTTTGTGCATAACGTTGTTAATTTTTTTATTTAAACCAATCAATTTTATTTTTTGCTATTTAAGTATATCAAGTTACTATTATGAAAATTTTCATATACTTTTCATATCCTTACCATTCATAATTCTTGATGTGATTAAATTCATTATTCAATATGATAAATTAAAAAAGTGATGCAATTGATTTAACAATTTATGTATTTTTAATTAGTCATAGTCCCTTTCAATTCTTTTTTCAATTTTGAAGCCTATAAACAGATTTGATTGTTTATTAGTTGATGTGCAAGTTTTAAGAAAGATTAAGAGAATAATTTAAAGTTCTTATTACTTACATTCACTTTATTTTATAGTGAATTCTTTTTTTATCTTCTTTCTCTTCAATTTTTCTATTGTTTCTATTTCTTTTATAATACGTTATCAGCATGATTATTCTACTAAACGACTCAAATCATCTAGACTATTAAGAGTTATGTATCTAATTTATCTTTTACTTTAAATCTAATGGTACATATAGAGAAAAACTTGAATAATCTAATATATAATCTAATGCATGTTGTTTTTGGAAGTTTGAATAATATTATTATGTTTTTTTATTTATTTTCTAACATCATTATTATATCTTGTATTGTAGAGTTTTTATCATGTCAAACGTCACAAAACTTGATTTTGTGGCCCTTGATATTTCGGACAAGAATTATTTATCATGGATGCTTGATGTTGAGATACATTTAAATGTTAATAGTCTTGGCTAAACAAACATAGATGATAATCAAGAATCCTTGCAAAACCATGCTAAGACAATGATCTTCCTTTATCATCATCTCCATAAAGATTTGAAAACTGAATACTTAACAATAAAAGATCCACTTGAACCGTGAAAAAATTTAGAAGAAAGGTACAACCACCAAAAAAAGGTAATTCTTCCAAAAGCTCATTATGATTGGATGCACTTAAGATTACGGGATTTCAAAATAGTAAGTGATTATAATTCTACACTATTTAGAATCAGTTCCTAACTAAAATTGTATAGAGAAAATTATTACCGATTTAGATATGTTAGAGAAAACATTCTCTACTTTTCATGCCCCGAATATGCTCCTACAACAACATATCGAGAAAAAGATTTTAAGAAATACTATGAATTGATTTCGTGCCTATTTGTGATTGAACAAAATAACGAGCTACCGATGAAAAATTATGAATCTTGCCCAACTTGGTCTACTCTATTCCCCGAACCGAATGTGATATCTTATAATAATTTTGGGCCTAGATGAGGACGTGGACGTGACAATACCTATAGTTGTGGTCGGAATAATTATCGTTATAATCATGATGGTCATAATAATACACTTCACCACCAAAAATGGATAAATTATGAAAAGAAACAAGACAAGAATAAAAGTGGATCAAGTCGACATTCGAAAATGAATGTTATAGATGTGGTATGAAGGGAAATTGGTTGCATACTCGTCGTACGTCAAAGCACTTAGTAGAGCTTTATCAAGCCTCGTTGAAAAGAAAGAAAGTGATATAGAGATAAATTTTATATATCAAAATAATGATTGTGACAATTTTTTTCTTAAAGGTTTTAGTAACTTGACATTTTTTTGAAAATTTTGAAAGAAAAGATCATTAGGATAATCATTGAAATTTTGTTACTTTTTCTATTGATAAATAAAGAAGTTTTTTTATATATAATTTCATCGTGATAATTATAATTTTTATTTATTTGTTTGTTTTTTGTTTATGAAGAATATATTGATACTACCAAATTTGCAGACTGGTTAAACGTTATGGAGGAGAATCTATGCCTCGTGGACAATGCGATAACACATACTATACTTAAAAATAAAAGTATTTCTTCAATTTAATGATAAGTAAGGCTAATGTTAACACTATATCCGGTAGTGTCAATTTAATTGAAGGCTTTGAAAGAGCAAATATATTATTACTTGAAGGGACAAATTTGATTATAAATAATGCACTATTCTTTCCTAAGTCCCATAGAAATTTATTAGTTTTAAAGATATTCATCTAAATGAATATCATATTGAGACAATAAATATTGAGAAGATTGAATACTTATATATTACAAAAACTACTTCGGATATAAAATATGTATTGGAGAAATTACTCGCTTTCTCTTCGACATTTATTACATAAATATTCAAATGATTAAAATAAATGCCATAGTAAACTAGAAGTTTACTAATTCTTTTACTCTATGGAATGATCAGTTGGGCCATCCTAGATTCATTATGATGCGAAAAATTATTAAAAATTCATATGGACATCCATTGAAGAACCAGAAAATTCTTCAATCTAATGAGTTTTCATATTTTACAGTTCTCAAGACAAACTTATTATTAAGCCATCATCAAATAAAATTGGGATTGACTCCCTAGCATTTTTAAAACGTATTCAAGATAATATATATGGACTAATTCATCCACCATGTGGATCATTTAAATATGTTATGATTTTAATAAATGCTTCTATAATATGGTCACATGTATGCTTATTATCAACTCGAAACTCGATATTTTTTAGGTTACTTACTCAAATAATTCGATTGCGAGCATAATTTCCAGATTATACCATTAAAATAATTTACCTTGACAATGCTCGGTGAATTTACCTTCCAAGCCTTTAATAATTATTGCATGTCTATTGAAATAAAAGTTGAACGACTCGTTGCTCATGTCTATAGTCAAAATGGTCCGGCAGGATTATTTATCAAAAGGCTCCAATTGATAGTTAGACTATTACTTATGAAAACAAAACTTCTTATTTATGTTTGGGGACATACAATTTTACATATAACAACACTTATTCACATCTAACCCTTAAGTTATCGAAATTATCTCCCTTTTAATTGGTTTTTGGTCATGAGCCTAATGTTTCTCATTTGAGAATTTTTTGATGTGCGAGTATATGTCTCAATTACTCCTTTACAACGAACTTAAATGGATCCTCAAAGGAGATTGAGAGTATATGTTGGATATGAATCTTCTTCTATAATTAAATATCTTGAACCATTAATAGGAGATGCTTTCACAACTTAATTTATCGATCGTTATTTTGATGAAACAATTCTTCCAATGTTAGAGGGAGAGAATAAACGGAACAAGTAGTTGGGAATGTTGGAAAAAGAAATTACATGAGATACCTAATCTTTATATCATCTTGATCCTCATACAAAAAAAATGTGAACTTGAAGTTTAGAGGATAGTTCATTTATAAGGTCTTACAAGCCAATTATCAAATACATTCTCTCGATCCAAAGAGAGTAACTAAATCACATGTTCTTACCGAAAATGCTCCTAATATAATCGATGTCCCAATAGGAAAACTTATTAATGTTATAAAAAATGATTTAAAACACGTCTAAAGCGTGGAAGATTGATTGTTCTAAAGATAAAAACCCTCGAAAGAAAAAAAAGAAATAATCAAGATGAAAATATAAAGATGGCGAGATAAAATAATCCAATATGCTTTTGATAACATGCTTCAGAAGAAGCCCAAATGCTTAATAAAAATCAATAAATTATGTTAATACAAGGAGAAAATAAGATCGAAAAGAAATATTTGTTGATAAAATTTTTATATATAATACCGTAGTTGATATTTTGAATAAGAATCTTAAGCCTAAATCTATTAAAAAATGTCAACATAGAGATGATTGGCCTATGTGGAAAAATGAAATTCAAGAAAACTTAAAGTCTCTCATGAAATGAGCAGCTTTTAAACCCATAATTAAAACACCCGAAGATATTAAGCCGGTAGGATACAAATGAGTATTTGTATGAAAATGAAATGAAAAGGATAAATTTGTAAGATACAAAACAAGATTTGTAGTACAAGGGTTTTCGCAAAGACCTATCATTGATTATGAGGAGACATATTCTTCCGTAATAGATGCAATTACATTCCATTATCTTATTAGCTTGACAACACATGAAAAACTTCATATGTATTTAGTGGATGTGATCACAACCTATTTATACGGTTTACTTAATAATGATATCTATATGAAAGTCCCGGAAGAACTTAAAATGCCCGAAGCATGTAAAATACATTCCCGAGAGATATATTCAATTAAATTACAAAGATCCGTATATGGATTGTAACAATCTAGATGCATGTGATATAATCATCTTAATGATTATTTGTTAAAAGAAGGCTATAAAAATAACCGAATCTGTCCATGTGTATTTATAAAGAAATTCAAAAAGAGATTTGTGATAATTGCTATATATGTTGATGATTTAAATATAATTGGAACTCATGAAGAGGCTCTAGGTGTCATTTCAAAAGAGAATTTAATATGAAAGATCTTGGAAAAATAAAATTTTAGCTCGACCTATAGTTCGAACATTTAGAAGATAGAATTTTTATTCATTAGTTAACATATATAGAAAAGTTACTACAAAGATTCTATATGGATAAGGCTCATCCATTGACTAGTCCAATGGCGAGTTTGTTCACTTGATGTACAAAAGGATCATTTTCGATCTCGAGAAGATAACAAAGAACTTTTTAGTCTTGAAGTACCATACCTTAATGCAATTAGTGCATTAATGTATCTTGCTAATAATACTCAACATGATATAGCATTTTCTATAAATTTATTAACAAGATATAGTTCTGCTCCAATACGGAGATATTGAAATGGAATTAAACATATACTACATCATCTCCGATAAACAATTGATATGGACTTGTATTACTATAATAAATTAAAGATATGATTAATTGATTATGCGGATGCATGTTATTTATCCAATCATATAAAGCTCGATCTTAAATTGGTTATGTATTTATATATAAGGATACAACTATATCATGGCGTTCTATGAAGCAAATTATAGCTATCACTTCTTTAAACCAAGCATAAATACTAGCAATTTCCGAGGCAAAGTCAAGAATGCATTTGGTTAAGATGAATGACCTATCATATTCGAGAGACATACGATTTATCCACTAGTGAGGAATTCCAACAATATTGTATGAAGATAATAATGCTTGCATAGCTCAATTAAAGGAAGGACACATCAAAAGTGATAGAACGAAATATATATCACAAAAATTATTTTTTACACATGATCTTCAACGGAATGGTGATATTAATATTTAACAAATTTGGTCAAGTGACAATCCAATAGATTTGTTCACTAAGGCATTACGTATTATAACTTTTGAGAAGATGATTCACAAGATTGGAATGTGTCATTTAAAGATCTTAAATAATGTTTTCAATAGGGAGAGACTAATATGGAGATTAATGTATATAAGGAATATTGTACTCATTTTCCTTCACTATGATGTTTTTACACTGGATTTTTTCCTAGTAAGGTTTTAACGAGGCATGTTCCTTATATGATGGACATTCAAAGGGAGTGTTATGAAATAATGAATATACATATACTTTTCATATTCCCATTATCCAAATTCTTAATGTGATTCAATTCATTATTCAATATAAAATATTGCAAAGGTGATACAATTGATTTAACAATTTACGTACTTTTAATTATTCATAGTCCTTTGTAATTTTCTTCTCAATTTTGAAGGCTATAAATAGGCTTGATTGTTTATTAGTTGGTGTGTAAGTTTTTAGAAAGATTAAGAGAATAATTTGAAGTTCTTATTATTTGCATTCACTTTATTTTATAGTGAATTCTTTTCTTATCTTCTTTCTCTTCAATTCTTCAATTATTTATATTTCTTTTATAATAGTTACTATTTTTTTATTTAAATAGTTCTGTTAATTTTATGTTAATGTGATTGACACTAAATTTTAAATGTTATTCAAGTAAAAAAATGTTTATTATATATTTGGTATACAAATTTGTCATTTTTTTAATTTGAATATATAAATTTAATATTACTATTTGAGTGTACCAATTATAATTTTTTTTTCTATTTGAGTGATTTTGTTAAGTTTAGACATATATGTCTGCTAACTATACATATGTGCATCATGTAAGTCCTGTTGACTTTTAATTATCAATTAACTATTTTTTTTACAAAATATTTTTTTTTGAAAATCTAATATAAATGATTTGAAATATACTTTTAAAATTTAGATTATATCTATAAATCATGCTATATCATTTGAAAACTATAAGAATTCATGATAAAAAAATATAAATTTTTTTTTTAAAAAGTTAAAAAAAATAATGCTATAAAATTTTAATTCAAAATCCATAAATAGAAAAAATAAATCATAGTTGTCAAGTAAAAAAAACTATAAAGAATGAAATATAAAAAATTAATTAGATGAAGATTTCTATAAAAAATAACAAATTGAATTAATACATTTTAAACAATAAAAATAATATAATCTAAAATATATGTTCATTTTAAAATAAGAAAACATATTACATATCTTTCTTTCTCACCAGATTGCGTGAGAAACACCAAAAATAATGTTCCATTTCTCATAATTGTTGCTCGAAAATTCATAATAAAAAAAACTGAAAAAAAAAAAAAGCAAAAGCAAAAGCAAAAAAAAAAAAAAATAATAATAATAATAGACCAAGCTAGGGCACATGCCTGCACGTTTGTGCCTAGAGAGCCAGGCATATGGGCTTGGAGAACTAGAAACGTGTAGGCCATCTTTTTTTCTCTCTAAAAAATTAGAAAAACAAAACAGACTACATGTTGCCTTCTTTCTTCACAGCAAATGACATGTAGCTCGACTATAATTTTCTATGAACCCGATTCACCAAAAAATCAGATTTCCACTTTTGGACATCCTCGAATTCAATTTTTTTTTTTTCAAAAACACCTCAAAATAATAGAAATAATGTCAATAAACTCAATTAAAATTTCAAAACTCATTTTAATACACACAAAACACATAAAATCTAAATCAAACTCAAAATATTTTGAAAACTTGATCTATCTCCTCCTATTATTCCTTAACTTGTAACTACTATAAACATTTTTTTTTAAAACAAACATATTGAAGTTAAAATCGACGAGTCAAAGTAGTCGGAATAAGCCTCGTCGAGGCTTTTTGCTTTGCTTTCACTGTCATTATTTCTCTCTCTTCTTTACAACTAACAACTAGAGACCAAACTTTAATGCAAATGAAGTTCAAAAATTGAAATAGAAATATCTAAAAAAAAAAAAAAAATTTAAAGACCAAAGCCCAACAATTACAAAAAAATTGCATATATAATGAGTGAAAATAACTTGGAAACTACAAAAATATCGCGAGAATAAAAAAGAAAACAAACGAGTAACAATTCTGTTATTTTTCTTTATTTTTTTAGATGCCGTTTAGTTATCGAGAATGGAGTGAGAGAATAAAAAAGAAAGTTTTATTTCATTTTGTAGATGTTTAGTTAAAAAGAATGAAGTGAAAATAAAAATGAAGAGATAGATGTGAGAGATGAGAAAAAAATATGAATTTTTTTTTCAAAATAATGATATATTATTTATAGTTATTGTTTATTAATTACTTTTACAATCATTGCAACCACTAACATTACCATCTTCATTAATAGTGGTAATAAAAAAAATTATTATTGTTATTTCATTACCATTCTTCTTATACCACAACTCATTTTCCACGGTCACTTACTATGGTTGTAGTATCAGTTTTTTGAAAATAAATATATTATTGTTATTATTATATTGTTATCTTATTATTTTTTTTCATCTTTTTTATTCTATTATCATCACTACTAGTACAATCATCTTTATTATTTTTTATTATTATCACAATTAAAAAAATTATTAATTTTTAATAGGATGAAAAGGTAATTTTTATTTTTTTAATTTTCATTCAGATTTTTGTATTTTTATTTTTGAATTTTTTATTTTTGATAATCAAACCGTACTTTAGTTTTGTAGATAATAGGTAATAGACATCCATATTCTTGTGTACAAACACACCCTAAAGCCGAAAGAATTCCAATTCGAAATCAAAATCCTGAACCGATTGAGAATGCGTCCAATGCCCAATCTAGCAGTGTAATAAATACCGAGAATCCTGGCCGGCGTTTCTATTTTCCATCCACCGATAACACAATCCTTTTTCATGGACCGACCGACCCCAGCCACCTCTACCTCCACCTCCAATCCCACCATCGCCAAACAACCTACGGAACCACCACAACCACCCTCCTCCGCTGCCTCTTCTGGCCCAACTCCAAACCCCAATCTTAACCCCAACCCGCTCCCAAAACCTTCCTTATCAGCAGCAACAACAACAATCACCACCCCCAGCAGCACAAGGCCTCAGACAGTTCATAGGCCATGGCAGCATCCGCATCCCCATCCACACTCCCAATTCCCGTCTGTTTCTTCAGGCCCTTCTATATCATCCTCCTCCGCAACCCCTTCTGTTTCTTCGCCACGCGGTGTTGCCCTCGGTGTTCCCGCGCCTTCTCCTACGTCCTTTTCTTCTTCCTTTGGCCACCAGTATGTTGGATTGAACCGCGCTCCTGTCAACGTGCCTGAATCCGTAGCCAACACCGGCAATTCGCAGGTGAGAATTTTATTTATTTATTTTCTTTAACATGAGTTTTAGAAATTTTTGCTAGCAGTAAGAGGAAAATAATGGATGTGGCTATTCTACTCATACTCTTGTTGTTTTTTGAGAGGTGTGCAGGTCAGGCAAGGGATGATGGCATCAATGACTTCGAATTCTCAAATGCGACCACATCAACAGAGGCCTGCTCAATCACCTCTTCGACCAACCCCTTCTTCCCTTAATAACCAGTCCTCTACTACCCAAGTTAGTACAGGCTCTCCAAATCCCATTTGTTGTTGGTTTGGTGGATGAAAATTTGATAGCAAATATTAGCAAGTGAAAGAAGAGTACTGGTTAAAGTATGATTGCTTTTAATCTCAAAAATGTTGAAAAAAGACTTCAAAAATTGAGGGAGACGTTGTGGTATTATGTTAATTAATTGTCGCAACCTTTTCAAATAAGTTGACCATCTGAATTCATGCATTAGTTGATTCCTCTATTATGCGTACATACAACAAGTCCCGTCCTTTGAACCATATTTAAATAATTTAACCCGGGAATTTTGTGAAGGAATTGTGTCTACGATACCGGGCAGCACCATGGCTGGATAAATATGGGTAGCCCTTAGTTTTGGAATTACTACTGTGAATTATTTTTATCTTCTTAGTTTTGGAATTACTACTGTGAATTATTTTTATCTTCGCTGTAGCTATTTCTTATGTACGCTTCATGTTGGCTCTGATTTGAGGCAGAGATTGCGAAGTTGCTTGTAATTATGATGAAAACTGTATTTACCACTTAGAAGTTATATGCTGTGTAAAGTTCTTGAGATCTTTTTCGGATTAGCGTTTCTTGTATTGGTTCAATTGGCTCATGATGGTGATACAGGATGTCTATTTGTTGATTCCATGTTCCTGTGACAATGTAACTTGTGCTTCTCTGTGCTTTGCTGGATAGTTTCTGTTGAAATTAGGTTTTCCTCCTGTCAGTTTTTTTTGCTAACTTGTCTACTTTTTGCAGAATTTCCAAGGGCATGTCTTTATAAGACCCCCACCAGTAGGTACTGCAGGTTCACCTGTGCCAAACACATCACAAAGTTTGCAGTCCCCCAATCAGCCGTGGTTGTCATCTGCATCTCAAGGGAAGCCTCCATTGCCTTCCCCTTCATATAGACCTCAGATGAACTCTCCGTCATTGCAACAAAGGTCACATATTCCACCACAGCATCATTCCCTACCAACAACTTCACAGCAACAGCACATGTCATCTGCACAGCCACAGCAACCTTTACAATCCCATCAACAACCAGAGCATTATGGCCAGCAATTTCCACCATCAAGAGTCCAACAGTCCTTATCCCCTCTGCAACAGGTTTCAAGGGTTCAAGGTCCAGTAAATCATAAGCCATCTTCCGTAGCAATGTCACATCCTAACACAGTGCAACCATTGCCACAGAATAGGATAGCTAATGCAGAAAGTGATGAATCTGGTAACCGAATTCTTAGCAAAAGAAGCATTCATGAGCTAGTTAGTCAGGTGCAACTCCTTTCTCCTTTTAGTATTATGCTTCAATTTAAAAATCTGTATTGAATCATTGTTAATTTAATTTATGAATATGTATACCAAGACAAAGGAAGGATGAGGTTCCATTTTAAATGCTTTAACTCGAGGTTTCATATATATATATATTTCAGTATGACCCTTTTCATTTTTGTTATTCATAATAGAAGACCTTCAGTCATTCTTTAAATTCATGCTACTCCAGAATAATTTGCCAAGTGTGGCAAGGGAACTTTTTATTTTTTGTTAGTGGTTGTGAACAGAATCACATAGAAGTACAAGATATGCAAGTCATGGACAAGTTTTTGACTAAGAAAAAGCATCCAATGATTTATTTTATGTTGAAATTAATTTAGGGAATAATGTTTTAAATCGTGGTTGCGGTCTCACGGATTCCGCTACAGCCATGGTGTCACTTCTCACTAGCTGTCTTGGTGTTAGCTAATGATGTGGATCGTGCTGATGTTTAAATATTATAATCGCGTTGCCTTGTTGAAATTTACTTTTTAGCATGCAATTTCTTCATGTGTTTCAATACAACTATTTTGGATATAATGCTTAAATTCTTCAAATGATACAAGACAGTCCATGACTTGAGTTTTGTGTCAGTAGATGAATTTATGGGTGGTGGTTATACGGTATGATATCTTTCACCTAGAGATTGCCTAGTTCATGCCTTGTCTAAAAGAGGCATCAAAATAACTTTGGTTTCTCTTCTCAACTCGACTCCAATTTCTTCTTATCATGTAGAGCTAACCTCAGCTAGTTTGAGACTGTGCTTTGTTTTTGTTGTTGTTTTGTTATCATATAGAGTTTATCTGCAGTTTTTTTGTAATTTCTTTCCTTATGAGTTTTCTTGCTTCTTGGACAGATTGGTCCATCAGAGAAGTTCGATCCTGAAGTTGAAGAGATTCTAGCAGATATAGCAGATGAATTTGTTGTGTCTGTGAGTAGTTGAAATTACTGCTTCACCACCTCCCTCTTCTCTCTCTCTCTCTCTATATATGTGTGTGTGTGTGTGTGTACATATTGATCGATTTTTGAGTCTATGCATATTTGCTTTTGCATCGGGGATGCTTCTAGGACTATTCTGCTTTATGAGTTTGTCTGATCGTAATCTTGATTTGTTCCAATTTTTTGCAGACTGCATGCGTATGCATAAACTGAATTTTGCTACACTGAATACTACTTTATAGGAGCTAACCTCACCTTATTCTGTTTGAAGGAGAAGAAAAGGTTAAAGAAAAACCAAAACACTAAATATTTTGTTGGTTGATTGATCGAATGAATGAGTTTTGCCATACAAGCCTCAAAAATTCATTTCTTTTGAAGGGCATTAAACAAATTCATCTGCATATTAGGAAACTAATTGTGTTTTAAAGAAAATATTAAAATAGTCCATATGGAGATTGAAAGAATTGCAAATGATTAGTGAATTTGATTTCAAGCCTTCAAGATGTTGCCTGAATCTATTTAAGCCATGTGCATTGCCTGAGTGCTCAAGATTCTCTTCTTTCATTGTAGAACAAAATTCATTAAGTTGTTCAACAACAATGTTTGATGTTAATAGATTCAGTGTAGTTTTGTTACCCGGAGCTTGGGTTTTAAAAGAATATCTTCCTCTTTATAGTGGTCTGAACTTTCTTCTCTTAGAGTATTTTATTGTATGTCCTTTTAGTGATCTTCATTTTGTTCAAGTTGTTTTCTTGTTCTTTTTGCAAAGCCATTCCAAATTTATTTGTATTTTTTTCCTTTGAGCAGGTCACAACATTTGGCTGCTCTTTGGCCAAGCATCGAAAGTCGGATACATTGGAAGCAAAAGACATACTTCTACATCTTGGTTAGTTCTGCTGAATTAGCCATCCATGGTTTGCATCGTCATTTGATTAGCATCCAATGCTAAATCCTGAGTTTTCTTTATGCATATTGTGCAGACAGAAACTGGAATATGACACTACCAGGGTTCGGTGGCGATGAGATTAAGAGCTACAGAAAACAAGTAAGCACTTTCACTTGACTTCTGGAGTCGAGGTCTGGCATTATTTGGTGCAACTTTTTCTTTCCACCCGTTTCTTTTTGTTGGTTATGTGTTGTGAATTTGCAGGTCACAAACGATATCCACAAGGAGCGCCTTGTGGCGGTAAGTTTTGTCCCAAAATCTTCCCATCCAATAGGCATATGCCTTGATATATACTTATGATAGCATAAATGCCTACACATGTGTGTAAGTTTTCAATTATATATTTTGTTGCATCTGATTCAAATTAATAATGTTATCTTTGATTGCAAGTTAGATAAAGCGGGGCCTATAATTTAGCAGTTTTGAAACAGAAGACTTTCATTTCATGATGTTCACTTTTTCCCTTTTCTCTTCCTTTTATTTTCTATATCTTCTGTTCATGGTTTTGCTAGGTAAAGAAGTCAATCTTGGCATCTGAGATGGCAAATGCTAAGAACTCTGTTGGACAAGCTGCTGGAAATGCTAAGAGTAGCATGACAAAGACCCTCTCAAATCCCATCGTCTCCCCGAACCTGAAAGTTACATGAAGTGTTTAGTGTAGTAGCTTTGACAACTTTTTAGCTAAAGGTAAGGCCAATCGTTTTAAACTTAACAATACATATATCTTCTCCACATGAATCATGGATGCAGCTGAACATGCTTGATAGATGTTTGGGCATTGCGTGTAGGAAGACTTGCTTGTTTTATGAATCAGGTCACAAACTAATCTTTCATTGCTAGGAGTCCTGGTGGTGGATGAGACACCATAGTGAATGAAATTTTTGCTAACCTAGGTGACTTGGAAAGTCATGAAGTTGAGTTATAATTTTCTGTTGGATCCTAGTAGAAATAAGTTGAATGCTTTTTATCTTACATTGCTTTGAGATGGATTGCTATTCTTAACTTTCTTGTTTCATGTTGCTTTGCGTCTCTTTTTCAAGTTGAAACTGTTATCTTCTTATTCCATTTATCTAGATTGTTTTTGCATGGTTTATTGCTTCAACCAAACTTGCCCTGTGGGTTGATTCGATTAGTTTAGGTGAAGTCTGGTAACAAAGTTGTACATGATATGGCGGGTTGTCAATTGTATAGATTGCCTTACTAGGCGAGGACTGTTCATAGGGCAGCCCCAAGCCAGGGTGATAGTTGGCGGGCAAGGGCGAGGTCTTTTAGTTTGGGTGATGTTGGGCAGGCCTGGGTTTAGCATTTTGCTCATTGGGCTGGGCTTGGCTGGCCATTTAATTTTAAGTGTGTATGTATATATGACACCCAAAACCCTAATACTCTTGGAGTGCAGCCGCCCTTTCTTTTGCTTGTTATACTGATGGGGCAAATATTTCATGCTTTTATTTCAGTTGTTTCCATCTTACAATTAGTCATCATCTTTGTAGTGGGCAAATTTGAAATTGGCTTTTAAATATTGATCTTTGTACTTTCTGTTTTTAATTTTTTTCTTTTTCATCATCAACTTTGAATAGATTAATGTTGGATATGGGTGCAACTGTTTTATTGTTCTTGTTCATGGCAGTGATGATGGGAGACATGTACATGGTTTTTGGTTTTCTTATGTTTTTTGTGAGTTGTTTTCTGAATTGTGAAGTTGAGTTGGCTCATTTTTAGCAAATAATAGTAATATAATATTCTTACATAATCTTTTTTTTTTTTGGTAAAATGCGCGAAGCCCTTGAACTATTGGTCAAAGTAGAAATAGCATGAACAAATCATTCAATGCCAATAGTCTCTGAACAAACTTCGGGATTTAATCAGGTCTCTTTGTTAACTGAACTTAGGTTGCCATCCAATTGGTATTGGACTCGTAACACAGAAGATGCACTGTGTGTCTCAGCTCTCTAACCTTTGAGGTGGAAGAAATGTAGCAAGCATTGGTTGGAAGAATTATATGTCATATATGACCAGTCTCCATAAACTTTTCGAAGATTTTTGGTCAAAATAAGTATAATTAACATTTTAGTTTGAAGTAATTTATTATATTTTTATATAGTCATCAGCTTTCTTATTCTCAGTTAAACAATTATGAATTAGAAAATAAAAGAAAACCAGAACTTGAGCTGAGTAATTATTCTAAATGGAAAGCATTAAAAAAATACCAATAATAAAAAGAATACAAAAAAAAAAAAAAAGAACACTAACAAATAAAAACCTAACCATGTTAATCTCTTGCAGACTAACCAATTATGAAGAAAAAAAGACTAAGAAATTGAAGCAAATGCAAAAGGATCAATTGTGAAAAAATAAGAAATTCAAGCAAACACAGAAGGACAGGTTATAAAATAAAAAGACAGCCTTTTCAACCTAATATAAGGTTTTTAGCGTTTAATATCTTTGAAAGTCTAGTTGTCTCTATTGATTGAGCTATATAATCTGTGGATAAATTTCCAAAAGAAATCAAAGATAAGAAGCAATTGTAAAGGTTTCTTGGAAGTTTAAATAACGTAAGTGAATTCTACAAAGAATTGAATTAGCTTGTAGGAAAAATCATGTCTCGGACTGATGAGCACATATGTGCAGTCCAAAAAATCAAAGCAAGGGTTAAAGAGCTCCCTTTAATCCTAATGCCTTTAAAATTGTCAAAATTGATGCTTCTAAGATAATATGGTGGGATTCTTAAACAAAAAATTCAAGGGATATAGATAAGTTAGCTAGATTTACATTGGGAATATGAAACTCTTTCCAACAAAATTACTCAAACATTAAAAATGAGATTTTTTTTATGGTCCCATGTGTCATTAAATTTGAAAGTGATTTAATCAATCAGAAATTTTGATTGATAATTAACTGCATATCTGCTAAAGATGTCTAATTTAAGGATGTAAAAAATATTGTATCTTAATAGATATTCGCTAGACAACAGGTTATTCTTTCTGTCTTTGACATTGACATTGAGCATATTAAAGAAGATTCAAATTCATTATCTGATTTTCTAACCAAAGAATTCTTGTAGGGATCGAATGTTAAAATTGGTTCAAACATCTCCTGTATTCAAGCGATCCCCTAATCCTAAAAAGGAAAGAGGATCGTCCTCTAGAAAAACCTTAACTAATGACAATCCAAACTTCCTCGAGCAGTTTATGAGTTAGGCTTGCCTCATAATAATTTGAGAAAGGTTCAATATTCTTTTGTTGAAGGACCACTAATTCAGTTATGTCCACTAGAAGATAATGTTAAAGATATGGCACCTTATCAGGTTGCTAACATCATGCTTGATCAGCATCTTTCCCCCAATCTAAGCAGAAAAAAATACTACTACTTTCAGGCTATTCTAATTGAGATTAACTCTGGCATTGTCTTTAGTCCAAAGAGGAACAGAGATGATGGAGTTTATTCTAAGCTCACTATTGTTAAGATTTTTTCTTCTTTCGACTGGAGAATTGATCTTCATGCAGAAAGGTTTCTCAAAGCGTATGTTTATTCTCTTAAAGGATTTTCATACTTTGATTAGATTGAAGCTTGGGAGAATTTTGTGATTTGTGAAAATAAATCACTTAAGCATAGCTGGTTTCTTTCGTCCAGCTTGAATCAAGTTTAGAATCCTTCCATACTTGGTTCAAAAATTGATCTTCTTGTTGAGGACTCTTTCCAATCTGTGTTATTTTTTGTGAATTTCTACTTCAAAGAATTTATAGTCAAGCATCTTAAAAAAGATGATATTGTCAGCTGAATCTCTTTTGTCTCTTTGTATCAGGTTCCCTAGATCATCAGATGGAATTATATTATTGAAAATACTAATGCATGCAGGGGTGATATCTCTAGACCTCTTATTCCTCTATAAAAGACATCTAATCAAGTGGTGGGCATAGTACGTTTTTTGAAGACGGAAAATTCCCTCGTCTTAATCAAAACCGTCCTGAAGCCCCTAAATCTTCAACTACATCACTTCTCAGAGAGCTTTTGTCATCTGCTTTTAAAGAAGAGATTAAACAATCTCTATGGGAAGTTTTAAATGAACATAATCTTGAAGCTAATTAGTCTTTTTTTCAAGACTCGCAGGACCCATATGAAGGATCAGATGAAGATGTAGATATGATCGACACCTTCAGTGCTCATTTGAGATCTTTTAGATAATCAGTTCCCATTATTTTTAGAAAGTTGTCTGCTATAATGCTTTCGGCCTACTCAAGCCCTTCTTTCTTGAAAAATGTCTACCACCTTGTCCACTTTAGTTTCTTTGGTCACATGTTGGGCTCTTCATCCTACTACTATAGGCCACCAGCTCTACTTTACTTTTTATTTTTGTTTTTATTCAACCGCTTGTAAAAGTTGTATTATGCTCCTTAACTTTATGATGTCCATCGTTAAAATTTTTTTTCCCTTGGTGTAAGCCCTTCTTTATATAAGGCAGTTCATTTTAGTTGTTTAGCATAAAAAATTTGGAGTGTATTTCTTTTTCGTAAGATGTTTGTAAATTAGAGTGTATGTGAGTGTGTAACCGTTCTTCTGTAACCATCCTCTTGAAGGTACTTCTATAATATATGTGAGTTTAATCTTCATCTTTATTGTTTCTTTCACATTTTTTTGTTAATTACTTTTACTTTTCTTCATTTTTTTTTTATTTCTATTAAATCGGTCTGGTAAGTTTTGGCGTAAGAGCCTTTAGGTTTTGGTGGAGATAATGAAATTTAAATGATGATTTAGACTGCTTGAATTAGCAGGTTAAGAGGTGAAAGTGGTAAAAACCTAGTCATGTGTTAAGTCCTAGTTAAAGCTTAGGTTAAGACGTTTTTAGGTTATAAACTGTTTGACTGTAATCCTTAAAACCCATTATGTTTTGATTATTCAGATCTTCTTTCTAATAACCTTCAATGGCTAGCACTTTCATTTCTAACAAAAACCATAGTAGTAGAAAACTTTAATAGACAGTTAAAAGAGTGAAAGCTACCGAATACCTTTATACAAAAGGTATACAAAAGAAATTTAATTTTTTATCTGACTATCCAATAAAAATAGTAGAAGAAATAATTTCTCTAAAAAAGAGATATGATATGTTTCCATAGACTAATTGAGTTTCATAAACAAAAATATAATAAATATTTGCACTTAGAAATGATTCAAGTAGGGTTAAAACTTTTGACAAGAATATGACTAAATACGCATGCTTTGGTTCTAGTAAGAGTAAGAGATTAAAGATATAACGTCTTTGAAAATTTCTTATTAGGAGTCACCGAGTCTACACTTTATAACGGATCCATCCATTTTAGATGTTTTTTCAACTTTACCATATAGCTTTTCAATCTACACATCCTATAAATTTTAATGTTAAACATCACACATGGCTATTTAGTCTCTATTGATTTAGATGCATGTTTCTTAAGTCATTCTTCTTTTATTAGAATCTTTTATTTTGTCAATCGGATCTAAGATAAGTGATTTTTTTTTGGTTAAGACATTAAGATTTAACCTTAAAAGATCTCTTGTGAGATAGTTGTCACAATCACATCCTTCTTTGCAATCCTGTTTAGGATGCTAAAAAATTCTCCTTCTTTCTTAGAGGATGAGGATGAATTATCCTCTTTTAAGGTATCTAGTAAGATATTGAGAACTAAGTTTTTTGCCATCTAATTCTTTAAGAAGGATTTGGTAAAAACTTTTCTTTAGCTCTTCATCAATGTCCAGGTTGTTTATTTTCTTTTTAATTAGACAATTGTTTTTGTAGTGCTTAGGTATGCCACATTTGTAGCAAATTATAACCGTTTTAACTCTAGGTTTAGAGTGAAAATTTTTTAAGGTTCTATCATAACTTTTTTTTCTTTTTATAAGAAGATTTTCTTTTGAAATATTGTTTCTTATTAAAAACATCCTTTTTACTTGATTTCTCATTAGAAATCTTTAGCAAAAAGTAGTTTACCTATTCATAAAAGTTTCCCAAAATTCTTTTATTGGTCTTCTTTTGCTTATCAAGCTCACTCTTTAGCTAGATGTCATTGCACAAGGTTATCCCTTTATTGATAGCTTCAGCAACGAGTTCTCTCGTATGTGAGGTTAAGGTAAGGAATGACTCATGTGAATATTTAGGTTTTGAATAACTTGAATTTTATTATACTAGAACACTTGTTTATATACACAAAAAGAGTTCTAAATATTAGGACTCGTTTCCTACTTTAAGGAGAAAATCTTGTCTAATCTATTCTAAATTAAAAACAAATGTACGATCAATTACACTAATTTACGACCTAATTGATAGCCGATTAATAACAAAGAATTTCAACACTCTCTCTCAAGTTGGGTTGTAAATATTTATCATACCTAGCTTGCAACTAAGATCTTCAAAATGTGTCCTTGGAAGTGCTTTAGTTAGGATATCAATGGTTTGTAGATTAGAAGGAATGTAAGTAGGCTTGATTGCTCATCCTTTTATCTTTTCTTTGATTAAATACCGATCTATTTTCACATGCTTGGTCCAGATCATAATGAATTGGATTTTTAGCAATACCGATGGCAAATTGACTGTCACAATGTAGTTGTATTAATCCCTTAAAAGGTATCTTCAATTTGGCTAATACTCTTTTCCTTCGATTCCTTCATAAATACTATGAGCCACTTGCTCGAAATTTCGCTTTAGCATTACTCCTAACTATCATAGCTTGCTTTTTATTCCTCCATGTTGTCAAATTTCCTCGGACATAGGTACAATATCTAGAGATGGATCGTTTATCCGTGATTCGACTTACCCGATCCGCATCGAATATAATTCCACTTCCCTACTCAAGCTCTTTTTGAATAATAGTCTCTTACATGGAGTCATTTTCAAATATCTTAATACTTTGTACACCATAGTCATGTGTTCTTCGGTAGAGTTGTTCATGAACCAGCTAATAACACTTATTAAGAATGATATATCTCGCCTAATATGTGACAAATAGATCAACTTCACTATGAGTCTTTGACATCTTCCTTTATCTATAGGAGCACGATCCTTATTAGACTCAATTGTGGTGATGTAGTCCATAGGTGTTTTTGCAAGTTTACACCTAAGCATACCTGTTTCTTTTAGAACATCTACTATATACTTCCTTTGAGAAGCTCGCGATGCCTCACTTAAATCTAGCCACTTTCATTCCCAAGAAGTATGTGAATTTACCTAGGTCTTTGATCTCAAATTCTTTATTTAGAAATTCTTTGACTCTTGAAATCTCTTCGAGCATAAGTCCTTGTTAGAACAATATCATCAACATAGACAATCAAAACAGAAATAAGTCTTTCCGAAGAATGTTTTACGAACATTATGATTAGATGGTCCATGTATATACCCGTGACTCTTCACAACTCTAGTAAATCTCTCAAACTAAGCTCTATGTGATTGCTTGAAACTATAAAGTGACTTGTTTAGTCGACACACTTTGTTGATGTTTGATGAGTTCTATAGTCCCTAAAGGAGGTTTATATGGACATTTTGCATTCAAGAATGCATTCTTGACATCTAGTTGATGGAGGGGCTAATCCAAATTTACTACAAGAGAGAAGAGTATTCGAATAGTGTTAAGTTTTTCCACTAGAGCAAAGGTCTCCTCATCTATGCCATAGAATTGAGTAAATCCCTTAACCGCCAATTGAGTTTTGTATCTTTCATTACTATTATCTATTTTTGTTTTTTACATTAAAGATCCACTTGTACCCGATCATATGCTTTCCATAAGGCAAATTAGTAATCTTCTAAGTATCGTGCTTTCTATATGGCATAGATGATCTCATAATCTATGCCATAGGATTGAGTAAATCCCTTAGCTACTAATCGAGCTTTGTATCTTTCAATACTATTATCTATTTTTTTTTCCATTAACAATCCACTTGCACCCAATCACATGCTTTCCATAAGGAAAATTAGTAATCTTCTAAGTATCATTCTTTACTAGAGCATTAATTTCTTTATCGATCGTCTTCTTCCCTTCGAGATAGCTATGGCTTCATGGATTGAGTTCGGAATGGATATAGAATTGATTTTATCGGTGAATGCTTAGTAAGACGAAGATAGTCCATCATAATTCATATAGTTTCTAATAGGGTACGATGGCCTACTTCGTATTCTTTCAACCCTTTCCCGAGTGCAATGGGTAGATTTTTATCGAATTACCAATTTTCCTCTACAATTTATATATTAGATGTAGGGATATTTATCTTAGGTTCGGATGTTGGTAGCGATTGTAAATTTGCTAAAGTCTCCGATTCCTTCGCTTTCTCCTTTTTCTATGATAGACAATTATACTCGTGAGATGTAGAATTAATTAGTTATGGTTAAGGTTCAAGTTAGACACTTGGAGATAGGGTAGAAGCACTTTCGGATGGATAAGGTGCATTTATAGTTGTGGGTGTTTCGGGTAGGTAAGGTGCATTTGTATTTTTGGGTGTTTCGGGTGGACAATCTATGCTTTTTAAGAAAAATTGATATTCTTATGGTTAACTCGACTAGAATTCTCCCCCTAAATATCAATTTTGGGGAAATGGGGTTTGTTTTAAAAAATCTAGCATCCATGGTGTGATAAAACTTTTGGTTGTCGGGATAGAAGCATTTGTAACCTTTTTGGTTAGGAGAGTACCCTACAAAGATACATTTGGTGGATCAAGAGTCAAGTTTGGTTCGATGTTGTTGATGGATATGTACAAACACAGGTAGACCTAAATATTTTTAGAGGAAGAGTGGAAATTAGACAATTTTGAGGAAAGTGGTGCAAAAATACTTTATTTGGAGTGGAAAAATCTTTAACTTTTAATGAAAGTCGATTGATACAACCTCACCCTAAAAATGTTTTTGAACATTATATGAAAAAAAATAGAGACTTGATAATGTCTAGAAGATGCCTATTCTTTCTCTCGAGCTATTCCATTTTCTTAAGGGGTATCTATACAGGAACTTTGGTGTATGATTCCCTTATTTGATGAATATGAGCCAAGATTAGAATTAAAAAACTCACTTCCATTATCGGTTCTAAGTATTTGAATGGAAGTTTGAAATTGATTTTTAATCATTGTGTTTAAATTCTTAAATATTTGAGGAACATCCGATTTATTTTTCATGAAAAAATCCATATGAGTCGGGTGTAATCATCTATGAAAGAACCATCGAGCTCTTATGACATTTGAAACTTGAGATGGGCCCCGGACATCACTATGGATAGGAAAAGGTTTTGATGCTTTGTATGGCTAAATAGGGCATAAACTATGAGTTTGTTTTCCAAATCGATAAAATTCACATTGAAAAGAACTAGCACTTTTATTTCCGAATAAACTTGAAAAAAGGTTAGACAAGTGCATAAAGCTTGGGCGTCCTAACTTGCAATGCCACATTATGATCGACTTCTCACTCTCGGCTTTTCACTCACTAACAGAAAAATAAGAATTAGTTTAACAAAGAATAGAGTCATCACTCCTAGATGAGATCGTCTTATAGAATTCGATTGAACCTTAAGATGATAGAGCCCAACATGACTTCTAGCATTGCCATTCATCCTCCTCGAAGTGACATCCTAAAATTCACAAACGAAGGAGAAAATTAGCTAGACAATTAAGATCATGAGTAATTCTATTTATGAAGAGTAGGTTGCAGTATAGCTTAGGAACATATAGAATAAACTTGAGTGTTACATCCTTGGATACCGCAACTAAACTCGTCCCTTCAACTTTTGCCAAATAACCATCCGCAATTCTAACTATTAGAGTATCATTATAGGGAGAACATGTATGGCAAATTCACCTATCTCCCGTCATGTGATCGGAAGCACTAAAGTCTACAATCCAAGGCTTATAGAGATCTTGTTTGACAATCAAAGCTTTGAGAAAATTACCTTTTTTGAGAGCTATGGAACTCGATCAATAATTGGTGGATTTTGTTTTAATTGCAATAGCCTTCTTAGTCCATCAAGTTCTTATTTGCTAAGAATTGCAGCCTTCTCTAAATTACCGACTATGTTGCCTCAAATTTTATTCTTTGTTATTATTTTTAGCTTCTAGTCGGCTAGTTTTCTATGGAGTATCCAGATGGATTTCTTTGGTATGACCGTGGCGGTGACAATATTCACACCATGGTCTTTCCCCTATGTGTGGTCGTTGTCGATTTTAGATTGCCAAGGCCGATGACTCACCATTAGCAATCGATTTTTCTATCCTCGGCATCAAATGACATTTGTTTTTTTCCCTTCGATCCTCAAAGAAGACTTTGCATACATTTGGCAATGGTTTTGTGATAAATATGGTGGTGATGGATGTGAATGAGTAGCTTGTCATGTTTGGTTTTGGATGTTGCTATAGGAATAAGATAAACAATGGACTAGTTGATGAACACCTGTCGGAATAAGCGAGTGTAGAGGGTTGCTAGAAAATGCGAGTAGATGAAGAACCGACATAAGATGGTCGTGGGAAGCCTTTTGAGTTTGAAACTTGCACATGCCCACAATACCTAGTGCTTAATTAATTAGAAGTGAAAGTAGGGGTGGTAGAATTTTTTTTATACTAGAACTCATGATCATTTGGTCATTAAGGCTTTAATACCATGTGAATATTTAGGTTTTAAATAACCTAAATTTTGTTATACTAGAACACCTATTTATATACACAAAAAGATTCCTTAATATCGGGACTTGTTTCCTACTTTAAGGAGAAAATCTTGTCTAATATATTCTAAATGGGAAACAAATATACAACTAATTACACTAATTTACAACTTAATTTATAGCTGATTAATAGCAAAGAATCCCAACGACTCCTCCATTGGCATTTTTTATTCTATTGTGAATTCTATCCGCAAATAATGGGAAAATACCCAAGATGAAATTTTCCTTCTATTAGTCCGCTCTGCAGTCGGTCTTGCCATTACTCTAGCAAAGAAAACATCTTTGTAATAGCAAAAATGTGACAAAATATGACATTTTAAGTTCATCAATTGCTCTTGAGATTTGTTAATCTAGAGAGCATTTATGCTAATACAGACAACGATTGTGTATATCAAAGTGTTGATAGCATCCGGCTTCATTTTTCTATCTAATGCTCTATTAGCATCGGTAACTACAACTTCATTGATCGTCGAGATGATTTCTTACTTGGCTTGATCGGTCAAGTTAAAATCCCACTACCTATTTATTTATCCTATAATGACTATAGCAGTTAATATGTCTTCGTTTTCTTTAATCTTTGTGACTATAGAGAACATAAGCATACACTTTAGCATTGTCTTGATCCGGTATTCGGACATATCATCTATGTTTCATTCTATAATAGACTCTCCAATATAAAACATTAGATCATATTTCCTTATTTCTTGAAATTGAAAATCTATATGGAAAGGTCTAAGATAATAATAGTTTATCTCGAACGTTGGAATTAAACCTCATTGGGTTAGTTTATTAATTGATTGAGGCTTAGTATTACCTTGTTGTTGTATTAAGAACATCTTTTCAAAGTTAATCAACTTTTTTAAAACATGGATTGATGTCTTATTTTTTCCTTTTGAAACTAATTCTCGAGGCAATTGATTAGTTCATTCATAGAGTCATCATTTTTAGATGATAATTTACAATCTTTCTTTTTCAAAGGAAAGACTGGTATGATCATAATAGAGTCTTAAGAGGGTCTTTTAGAAGATTCTTTTTTCATAGACAACTTTCTTAGGTTGTTGAATAGCAAGGCCGGCTTTATAATATATGTGTCTCTAGGAAAAATAATATTTTAGAGACTCTTTCATAAAATAAATAAATATTAAACATTATTTAAAATTTATTTTTCTTGCTTTTTGAGATCCAAAATCTGTAATTAAATTTTTGTATTCAAGTTTATAGAGCAAATCTTTTTCAATTGATAATATAGCCAAATTATTTAATCTTTCTTGTGACATAATTGAATGTAAATAAGATTTTATTAATTTTAATTTTGAAAAAGTTCTTTAAGCCAAAGCTACGATAACAAAGATAGTTAATAGTGTTCTATATGCTATCCATGCATTTGAAAAAGAATTTACCTTTTTTTTTTTTTTTTTTATAAAATTTAGTATGACAAGTGGTGTTTTTATTTCCATAGTTATAATTTCTTTTAAAAGTTTTAATTCTGAAAATAAATCTAAACCATCAATATCGGAAAACATATCATGCTTTAGAAAGTTTTTAAGATTTAAACAATTTTTTTTTTCAAAATATCATCATCAAGTGATTTTAATTTTTCTACACTATAAAGAAAATCAAAATTATCTTCATATATTTTAAATTGTTCAAACCTATTTTGAAGAGAGGAAATCACATGATCAACTAAATATATAAAATAATTAATTCTAAAAGATTCTTCAACTGATAATTTCATATCTTCATTTTCAATCTCATCAAATTATTTCTTTCTTCTTATTGTACGCTTTTCACAAAATTTTGGTTCTATATTCATTTACTCTGCAATTTCCTTAGCCAAGATCATAGAAGATGTAAACCCATTTTCTCTATAGCTTTTAAAAAAAGAAATAAGACCTTTCAAGCGGTCTATTGCAAGAGCAATATCTATATCTTTAGATTGTAAATATTTATTAACCGTATTAACAACAAACAACATATCATACCAAATAATCATGCCTAATAGAAATTCAAAATTTTCAATCTCATATGTTGCTAAAGAAATAGCTTCACTTTTTGTTTTAGGATCCTCACTAGTTTTTGCTAATTGATATAAAGCATCTCTTATTTGTTAGGCTTGAAATCTAATTTCTTTAACACTTTCAATATGACTTTTCCAACGTGTTTGTGATAATGACTTAAGTATCAAATTAGAAACATGATCTTGCAAAAATTTTTATCTTTTTATAGAAGAAGAAATTAATGAATATATGCGTTGTGTCACTCCAAAAAATGTCATAGCACTAGCACATGAATTAGCCATATCACAAAGAACTAAATTAATATTGTGACAGCCACATGGTGTATAAAATGCTATAGAATTTATATCTAATAATCTTTTTTGTACACCTTGATGTTTACCTTTCATATTAGACTCATTATCATATCCTTGCCCTCTCATATCATTTATGTAAAGTTCAAGAGTTTTTATCTTACTTGTAAGTTCATTAAAAAGACCTTCACTAGAGGTATCATCCACTTTTAAAAAATCTATAAAATACTCTTCTATTTTTATTGGAATTTTCAAAATATCTACACATCTTAATATAAGAGATATATGTTCTTGATGACTTGCATCCGGAGTGCAATCAAGTATAATTGAAAAATATTTTGATTCTTTAATTTTTTTGATAATGGTATTTCTTATTTCTAATGCTAAAATATTTATCAACTCATTTTGTATATTATGACCAAGATAATGCATATGAATATCTCCATTTTGAAAATGTCTAAGGTGTTCTTGCATTATTGGATCAAACTCAACAATCACTTCAAGTAAACTCAAAACATTTCCATTATTGTCCCGATAAATCTTCCCATTTGTACCATAAAATGCCAAATTATTTTTTGAAAGAGCTTTTACAATAGCAATAATTCTTAATAATACATTCCTCCAATGCTTTTTCTCTTTATTTATTTTCTCTTGTAAATGCTTATCAATTGTTTTGTTTTTAAGCAATCTCATCCGAGCATCAACCCAAATGTTCATATTAATAGCATGTTCATTACTTGTCTCATGACTTTTAAGTTTGGCACTAATATTTTTTCAATCTCCACACCCTTCATTTGCTAATTGAATATTTGATTTCAAACTAAATAATTTACAACAATAACAAAATACTTTATTTAACTCTTTTGAATATGCTAGCAATTTTCTATCATGTTTTTCTTTGTTTGGTAATTTTCAAATGTAATGAAGTGTAGAAAAATGTCTAGAATTTTTATCTTTTGGAAAATCTAAAATTTCTCTAATTGGACCTCTCTCAACTAATAAATCAATCGAGTTTTGAGTCTAAATTTTTTCATTGTACTTGGATCGTAAATATTTTTAATTGTTGTTGGATCTTCATCATTAATATTTTCACTTTTATTAATTGAAACATCATCTTCTAAATTTTCATCATATTCTTCATTACTTTTTGGTGAATTTGAATTGTTATCTTCAACTTTTTCTTCACAATTTTTAACTATATTTTCATTTAAATATTTATATTGTTCTTCTAGTATTTGGATTTAATATTAGTAACAAATTTATCAAGTGCACCTTTTTGGGATTGAATTAGTTCTTTTATCTTTTTTTCTTACGTTTTTGATATCCAGGTTCATACTTTCTAGTAGACATTTTATTCAAATAATAAAATTAAAATATAATTATAAAAAGAGTAAAAAACTTTGGCACCTGATTATATTTTCTTGCCATACCTAATCAAGTAAACCTAGAGAGAATCATCTAAAAAATAAAAAAAAATTTGAGAAAAAAATAAAATATTATATGATTTATGTACATAATTTTATTTGCATAAATTAAAAAATTACCTTCGATTCTTCGCCAAACTAATTAGAAAAGGTTTTATAAGAGATCTCTCGATTGTTTGGAGAAAGAAAGGAATATATCAACAAAATTTGGAGATCTAAAAGCTGTTTCACTCACAAATATTTTTCCGAAACTTTTCTATAAGTAAAAGTTTCTTACTAAAATAAAAATTGGAAGTTTTTATAAAGTAGAAGGTAACTGGAAAGACATCTAGAAAAGGTAAAATTTTTAACGTTGAAATAATAATATATGTGATTAATGAGTCTTTCAATGCGAGAACCGTAGTACCTATGACTCGTTAATGGAGAGAAGAATGACATCTCATACTTAGGTGGAGGTCGCACCTTTTAATTTATCTCATTCTTCATCGGTATAGGCTTAAGGTAAAATTTTAATTGGCCCCCTTTTCTATGGGGGCCCTAGGCATAGGCCTTAATTTTATTGGTCTCGTTTGCTCGAAGATTATAGGTAAAGATTTATTTAATTGTTTTACTCGAATGATTTCGTTAGTAAAGTCATCTTTTATCGTAGTTTTATATGGTGTCGTTAGGGATGATTTGTCTCATTTCTTAATTAAAATGGAAGACTTAGGTGGGTGTATGGATTGAATATAATTTGTCCGAGTTTGGTAGCTTTAGTATTGAGCCTTGACTCCATTTAATTATTTAAAAGCATCCAAATTAGATTTTGTTATGTATGTGAGGAGTAGTGGGATTTCTCCTTTTTTTGAACTCATTAGTTCAAGGATTTGCTCGAATTAGACGCTAAGGTGTTCATTACCTTATAGCATACCCCGTATATTTAGGTAACATTTTCGGATCCTTTTAGCATGTCAAAATCATATGTTTTGATGTTTAACATTAAAGCATGTGAGATGTGTGGATCTGCAAGAGATAAAGTGAAGTTGGGAAAACTTCTAAAATGGATGGGTTCATTGTAGTGTACACTCGATAATTCCCGATAAGGAATCTTTAAAAACGTTATATCTTTGAACTCTTATTACAACTAAGGCGGACATATTTAGTCTTATTTTCATCAAGGGTTTTGAACCTTATTTAATTTCTAAGTGTAAATATTTATATTTTTGTTTATGAGACTCAATTAGTCTCTTAGCTACCAATAAAAATGCATCATATCCTTCTTTTAGAAGAATATTTTCTTTTACTATTTTTATTAGATAGATAAAAATTAAAACTTTCTTTGTATATCTTTTGTACAAAAGTATTTAGTAGCTTCCACTCTTGTAACTATCTATCAAAATTTTCTATTAAAATGGTTCTTTGGTTAGAACTGGAAGAATTAACCACCGAAGGTTGTGACGAAGAAGAAGAAGATTTGCATAATCTAAACATAGTGGGTTTTAAGGATCATTGTCAATGATTTATAGCCTAAAAAATCCTCAACTTGGGCTTTAACTAGAAGTTATCATGTGCTATAAGTTTTCACCTTTTAACTCGCTAATTCATACATATTTAAGTCTCAAACAGTTATTGGACCGATTTCATAAAAACCAAAAGTTAAAGGAAAGTAAAAGTAATTAATAAGAGAAGTGGAAGAAACAATAAAGATGAAGATCAAACTCATATATATCATAGCAGAACCTTCAAGAGGATGGTTGCACAAACGAGTCTCACATTCGCATTGTAATTTACAAAAATCATATAAATGAGACTTTTAAATTTTTGGTGCTAAATAACCGAAAGAACTCGCCTTTATATAGAGGAGGGCTAAAAAAATAAGATCAACATTATAGATGGACGACATAGAACGAAAGAGTGTAATATAATTTTTACAAGTGACTAAATGAAAACAAGAGTAAAAAGTAAAGTAGAGTTGGTGGTCAACAACGGTAGGATGAAGAGCTCAACACGTGGTCAAAGAAACTAGAGTGAGCAAGATGGCATAGATTTTTTACACAAGAAGGGCCTAATTAGGCCAAAAACATGATGACAAACAACTTTCCCAAAGTAATGGGACTCGATTATCTAAAAGATCCTAGATGAGCATTGTGTCGATCATATCTATATCTTCATCTTCATTTGATCCTTCATATGAGTCCGAGCATGTTTTGAAAAAAGGACTGATTAGTCTTATGATTATGTTTATTTTAAACTTCTAATAAAGATTGTTTAATCTCTTCTTCGAAGTTGATGACAAAAGCTTTTTGAGGAATGATTTGATTCAAGATTTAAAGGCTTTAGGATTGTTTTGATTAAGATGAGATAATTTTTCTTTAAAAAAAAGTACTTTACCCACCACTTGATTAGAGGCCTTTTATGAAGGAAGAAGAGGTCTATAGAGATATTCTCCCTACAGGTATTAGTAATTTCAACAACATAATCCCTTCGATAATCTAAAGAACCTAATACAAAGATACAAAAGAGATTAGGTTAATAAGATCATCCTTTTTAAAGATGTTTGGCTATAAATTCTATGAAGTGGGAATTCATAGAAATTGGCAAACAGATTGGAAAGAGTCTTTAATAAGAATATTAATTTTTGAAACAAATAGGGAAGGATTCTAAACTTGATATTAGCTGGAACCGAAGAAACTAACTATGCTTAAGTGATTCATTTTTACAAATCAAACCATTCTTCGAAGCTTCAATATAATCAAAGTATGAAAATCCTTTATGAGAATAAGCATATTTTTTTTAGATTCCTCTCTGCATGAAGATCTATTCCCCAATTGAAAGGAGAAAGGATCTTAACAATATTGAGTTTAGAATGAGTTCAATCATCTCTATTTTTTTTAGATTGGAGAAAATGACAGAGTCAATCTCCATTAGAATGACTTGAAAGTAGTACTCATAAAGATGCTTATTAAGCATGATATCGGCAACTTGATAAGGTGTCATATCTTTACCATTATCTTTTAAAGAATATAACTAAATTAGTGGTCTTGGAACAAAGGGATACTTAGCCTCTCTACAACAATTAGGAAGCAAACCTAGCTCATAAGTCGTTTGAGGAAGTTTGGAACCTTTATAGTCATTATATAAGGTTTGTCTACGGGACAATTCTCTTTCCTTTTTAGAGTTAAGGGATCACATGATTTCTTGAGATTTTAGAACTAATTTTAACCTTCGATCCCTGTAAGATTGCTTTGGTTAAAGAATCGAGTCAAAGTTAAAAACGAAAGAATAGTCTACCGTCGGACAAATACCTATTTAGATACAATATTTTTCACATCCTTAATTAGGATATGTTTAGCATATTTTAAGTCAATTCTTAATAAGAATTTCTGATTGACTAAGTTACTTTCAAATTTAGTGACACAAGATCATGGAAAAAATCTCTTTTTTAATGTTAGTAATTTTGTTGGTCATGGTGCTATATTCTTGATGTAAATCTAACTAAATGTTCTCTACTCTTTTGAGATTTTTGTTTAAGAATCCTGCCATAGCCTATCCGAAAAGCATTAATTTTGACAATATTGAAAGCATTATGATTATGTATAGCTAAACAAAGTAGCTTTTTTTTTATCTTTATTTTGATTTTTTAGATTATAAATGTGTGCTAATTATTCTAGGGTATAAGATTTTCCTTAAGCCTTTGAAATAAGTTACAATATATGACTAATTCTTTATAGAATTTGCTTATGTAGTTTAGGCTTTCTAAAAAACTTTACAATTATTTCTTATCCTTAATTTAGTTTGGGAATTTTGTCCATAAATTGTATGGTTCACTCAATAGGATAACTAGACCTTTAGAGATTTTAGACCCTAGAAACTTTATATTAGGTTGGAAAAGCTATTTTTTAGATGAAATGGCTAAGCTTGTTCTTTTATCGAGTAGCTAAAAATGCTCTTAAATGTTTGAAATGCTAGTCTATTGATTTTGAGAAGATCAATACATCGTCAATGTAAATGATAGCAAATCCTAAATAAGGATTATAAATATCGTTCATAATGTGTTGAAATTCTGCTTGGACATTTTTAGCCCAAAGAACAAGATGTTCCATTCATAGTGTCCAAATGGAATTGTAAATGTCATCTTGTAATGATTTTTTTTTGCTACTTGGATTTGCCAATGGTCTAACTTCATATCAAACTTGAAGAATACTTTGGCCTTATAAAGTCTAGTGAAAAGATCCCTCTTATTAGGGATTGGATGGCGAATCCATTTAAGCACTTTATTTAGAGGCTTATAATTGATGACAAGCTTTGAGACTCCTCGTTTCAACTTTGTTGATGTAAATCTAACTAATTATTTTATACACTTTTGGGATTTTTGTTTAGTAATCCAACCATAACCTATCTTAAAAGCATCATTTTTTTACAATTTTAAAGCCATTAGGATCAAGTATAGCTAAACAAGGTAGCTTTTTAATCTTTATTTTGATTTTTTAGACTACATGTGTGTGCTCATTAGTCTAGGGCGTATGATTTTTCCTAAACCTTTGAAATAAAGGTTTACAATCTACAACTAATTCTTTATAAAATTTGCTTATATAGTCTAGGCTTTCTAAAAGACTTTGCAATTATTTTTTAACTTTATTTTAGTTTGGGAATTTTATCCGCCAATTGTATGGTTCTATTAATAGGAAGACTAGACCTTTTTAGATATTAGACTCGAGAAACCTTATATTAGGTTGGAAAAGCTTTGTGTTTTTAGATGAGATGGCTAAGCATGTTCTTTTTGTAGTAGCTAAAAATGCTCTTAAATGTTTGAAATACTGGTCTATTGATTATGAGAAAATTAATACACCATCAATGTAAACAATAACAAATCCTGAATAAGAATTATAAATATCGTTCATAATGTTTTGAAATTCCGCTTGGACATTTTTTAGCCTAAAAGAGATGACATTCCATTCATAGTGTCTAAATGGAACTCGTAAATGTCATCTCGTAATAGCACTGTTTTGCTACTTGGATTTGTCAAAAGTCCGATTTCATATGAAATTTATAGAATACTTTTGCCTTATATAGTGTGATGAAAAGATCCCTCTAATTGGGAATTGGATGGTGAATTCATTTAAGCGTTCTATTTAGAGGCTTATAATTGATGACAAGCTTTGGGGCTCCTTGTTTCAACTCTATTGATGTAAATCTAACTAACTATTCTATACTTTCTTGGGATTTTGTTTAAGAATCCTACCATAGTCTATCTTAAAAGCATCATTTTTATAATTTTAAAGGTATTAGGATCGAGTATAGCTAAACAAGGTAGCGTTTGTTTTTATTTGTATTTTGATTTTTTAAGCTACATGTGTGTGCTCATTATTCTAAGGCATAGTATTTTTTTTCTATGACTTTGAAATAAGGTTTTACGATCTACGACTAATTCTTTGTAGAATTCGCTTATGTAGTTTAGACTTTCTAGAAATCTTTACAATTATTTCTTATCTTTAATTTAGTTTGGAAAATTTATCTACAAATTGTATGGTTCTATCAACAAGATAACTAGACCTTTAGAGATATTAAACCCTATAAACCTTAAATTAGGTTGGTAAAGCTTTATCTTTTTAAATGAGATGGCTAACCCTATTTTTTTAGTAGTAGCTAAGAATGTTGTTTAATGTTTGAAATTCTAGTTTGTTGACTATGAGAAGATCAATACATCATCAATGTAAACGATAACAAATCCTGAATAAGGATTATAAATATCATTCATAATGTTTTAAAATTTTGCTTCAACATTTTTTAGGCCAACGAACATAACAATCCATTCATAGTGTTCAAATGGAACTATAAATATCATTTTGTAATGTTCTTTTTTTGCTACTTGGATTTTCCGAAAGTCCAATCCATGTCAAACTTGAAGAATACTTTTGCCTTGTAAAGTGTGGTGAAAAGATCCCTTTTATTAGGGATTAGATGGCAAATTCCTTTAAGTGCTCTATTTAGAGGCTTATAATTGATGATGAGCTTTGGGGCTCCTCGTTGCAACGCTACTAATGTAAATATAACTAAGCTGTTCTCTACTCTTTTGGGATTTTTTTTTAAGAATCCCACCATATGCTATCTCAAAAGCGTCAATTTTGACAATTTTAAAGGCATTGGGATCGGGTATAACTAAACAAGGTAGATTTTTTTTTATCCTTATTTTGATTTTTTAAACTACACGTGTGTGTTCATTATATTAGGGCATAGGATTTTTTCGAAGCCTTTGAAATAAGGGTTTACAATCTATGACTAATTCCTTATAGAATTCACTTATGTAGTTTAGGCTTTCTACAAACCTTTTTAATTATTTCTTATCTTTAATTTAGTTTGGGAATTTTTTTCCACAAATTGTATGCTTCTATCAATAGAACAACTAGACCATTAGAGATATTAGACTCTACAAACCTTATATTAGGTTAGAAAAGTTTTATCTTTTAGATGAGATGGCTAAACCTATTCTTTTAGTAGTAGCGAAGAATATTCTTAAATGTTTGAAATGCTAGTCTATTGATTTTGAGAAGATCAATACATTTTCCTGAATAAGGATTATAAATATCGTTCATAATGTGTTGAAATTCTGCTTGGTTATTTTTTAGCCTAAAGGACTTGACGTTCTATTCATATTATCCGAATGCAACTCGTAAATGTCATCTTGTAATTGTCTTTTTTTGCTACTTAGATTTCCAAAAGTTTGACTTCATATCAAACTTGGAGAATACTTTGGCCTTATAAAGTCCGGTGAAAAGATCTCTCTTATTAGGGATTCGATGGTGAATCCATTTAAGCGTTCTATTTAAAGGCTTATAATTATGATGAGCTTTAAGGCTCCTCTTTTCAACATAAAAGGTTGAGCAATTTCATGGGCTGAAAAACTAGGCCTAATTAGGTCTCTTTCAAAAAGTTTGACTACTCCTTTTTGCACAACTCCGGATCTTTGAGGCTCATTGCGATGGGCTTGGTTTTTGTAGGAATTTGGGTTTTTTTAAACCCTATTTCATAAGGAAGCTAGACTAGATGTTGTTTTCTATTCCAAAAAGCATTAAGCACTTTAGCACATACTTTCTTTTGGATGAGAAGTTGCAAGTCCTCAATCTTTCTTTCAATAACTGGTTTAGCTATTTGCTCATCGATTTTCTTATATCAATTTTTTTCAAGAATTTAGCACAAAAAAATCTTTTTTTTTTTTTTTTTTTGTCAACAAGGAGTTGATGTCATGGATGATATATTTTCCGACAAAATTAAAATTTAATTGGTGTCTTGCCGCATTTGTTGTTATTCTTTCTTCATCAATTTTTGAAATAGAGAATAACAAATGAAGAAATGGATTGCCTAGAATAACTTCGGGAGAGAGATTTTTTTACCATATGAATGACATATCGTGGTAGACTCTATTATTGCGAGCGACAACATTAAAGAGCTTGTAGTCTATTATTAAAAACTAGTTATTAGCAGTTGTCAAAACCCGGGTTGTATTAGAGAAACACATTGATGGGATAAGCCCTTTTGATATACAATTTAGATCGGCATTAGAATTAACCATAACTTTAATTTTTAGATTGAATTCTTTATTGACAATGATGTGACTTACGTATACCATTTTTGGGTAATTATCCCATCGAGCTTATTAATCTACATCATGTCCTTTATCCTTGGCTTAGAGATAGCGAGTGATTGAATTAATTTTTGCTCTAACTAATTCTTCTCTTATCTTTTTGTTTAGAGAATAGAATCCCGGTTCGTCATCCGAATTAGAATTTTCCCAAGCTACTTGATAAGTGCTTGCACTAGTTTCTAAATTAGAAACTCTAGTTATAAGTTCTATAATTTCCACTTTTCACTTTATTGATTTTTGCTTTAAGTTCTACAATGGTTGGAAGGGGAACGTTTGGCTCTAGACAAGACTAGATTTTTTACATGCGCTACGCTATGGGTTGAACAAAATACGTAAAATTATTTTTATAATTTATTTCATTTTGATGTCCCATGTTATATTATATGTCTACCAAAATACATCAAATTTTGTATTTGATCGATTCGTCTTTATATTTTTCATAAAGTTGTTTATCAAAAAAATTATTTAATAGTATAAAGAATGTCAAAGCCAATGGATTCTTAGCTAAAAATTTATTTTGTAATTTTTTTTAAAAATTTTCCTTTAAATTTTTTATTAAAAAATCGGAGAAAAAAGGACCAAAGCGACCAAAATAAAATAAAAAAGAGAGACCGAATCCAAAAAAGAAAAATATTTACAGATTGAAAAAACCATATTTAAAAAAGAGGGACCAAAGTGTAACGTTACAAAAAAATTCATAATAAATGTTTAAAAAATATTTGAAAATTATAAAAATGCTACCGCATAGTGAAAGAAATAGTGCATCCGAGTGTGTGTGAATAATGCATATGAGTGTGTATGAACAGTATTTCAAATAGTGAATGAATAGTAAAAATTAATAGTTTTACTTTAGTTTTATGTATAACTTCTTGTAAAGAGGCGGAATAGTTTATTCGAGGTTTTTACGGAGAAAGTTTCGGAGAAGGAGTTGTAGATTTTGTCCAATTGATTTGAATGTATTTTTTCAGCACGATTCTTCTTTCATTAGAATCTTCAATTTTGTCAATCCAATCTTACATAAGTGATTTTTTTTTAGTTAAGACATTAAGACTTAACCCAAAAAGATCTCTTGTGAGGCACTTGTCACAATCATATCCATCTTTGAAATCTTGTTTAGGATGCTTAGAATTTTCTCTTTTTTCCTCGGAGGATGATGAATTATCCTCTCTTGAGGTATCTTCTAAGATATTGGGAGCTAAGTTTTCTTCATCCGATTCTTTAAGAAGGATATGATAAAGACTTCTCTTTTATCCTTCATTAATGTTCGATTTGTTTATTTTCTTTTTAACTAGGTAATTTTTTTTTTGTAGTGTCCGGGTTTGTCACATTTGTAGCAAACTATAACCTTCTTAACTCTAGGTTTGGAGTTAGAAGTTCCCGGGTTCTATCATAACTCATTTTTTTTTATAAATTCTTTTATGAGAAATTTTCTTTTGAAATATGTGTTTTTAATTAGAAACCTCTTTTTTACTTGATTCTCATTAAAAATCTTTAGTGAAAAGTAGCCTATCCGTTAACGAAGTTTCCTAATAGATGTCATTGCATAAGGTTATTCCTTTATTGACGAGCTTTGATAGCTAATTCTCGATGGCAAGGAATGACTCCTCTATTGGCATTTTTTATTCTATTGCGAACTCTATCTCGCAAACAAAGAGGAAAGACCCGAGATGAACTTTTCATTTTAATAATTTGCTCCGTGGTCCGGTCTTGTCGGTACTCTAGCAAAGAAAGCATTTTTATAGTAGTAGAAATGTAACAACGTTGGATGATGGAAACCATGGAGCGAAATGGACCAACAAGGTGGTGTCTCCAAGAGATGTCCAAGATGGAGAGTTTACAAGTCCAAGAATTGATCCATTACAGATTAAAATGATCCAATGATGCGGGCTAGGGCTAAGAAGCTTAAAAACGCTTTCCACGGGTTGATTCAAGAGTGTTGGAAAAAATGCACTTCCAAGAGCCCGAGATGAGCATTTTTGCATCATTTTAAGAGAGGAGGGGGATCCAAGACTTGTCAATTTGATCTAAGTCTAAGATTGGGCTCCGTAAATCATATTAGGCCTATTTTATTATATCTAGTTTAATTATAATTAGAACTAATGCTCCATGGGTTTATTCAAGAGTGTTGGGTAAAATGCACTTCCAAAGGCCCAAATGAGCATTGTCGCATCATCTTAAGAGAGAAGGGGATCCAAGACTTTTCAATCCGATCCAAGTCTAAGATTGGGCTCTTTAAATCATATTGGGTCTATTTTGTTATATCTAGCTTAATTATAATTAAAACTAATTAATTAAGTCAAATTTGGGCTCAATGGTTTAAGTTTAACTTAATTATAGTTAGAACTAATTAATTAAGTAAGATTTGGGCTCAATGTTTTAAGCCCTATTATTTTCGTACTCTTTTAAGTTCATTAGAGTTTGTTTATGTTCTCTTTGGGTGACAAGGACGTGTAGCGTCCTTTTAGGGTTAAGAGTGGCGTGTTAGCCTATTTAAAGGCCGGTTTAGTTCTATTTCAAACTTAAACAATAATTTTGAGAGTTAATAAATTTGAGAGGATTTTTTTCCTTTATTTTTTAAGAACTAAACCGACTTATCAAGGATTGTAACCCTTGTGGCATCTCCGAACTTATCATCCTCTATAGGGTGTGGCATTCTTCACTCTATTGCAACATAACTTCGGCTCTTGCATATACGGGTTAGGTTTCGCTTATCGTAACTCTGATTGGGTGCTTTTTAGGGTTGTCTATCGACAAAGATGTTAGGGTCTCTCGTCTTTATATGCGGGGTTCACTTCATTAGACATTTTATGTTCATTAGTTGCTCTTGAGATCTATCAATCCGAAGAGAATTTATGGCAATAAAGTGTATCGATTGTATATATCAAAGTGTTGACAACATATGGCTCTAATTTTTTATCTAATGCTCTTTTAGCATTAATAAAGGCAAATTTTTTTACCCCCGAGAGGATCTCGTGCTTAGCTTGATTAGTCAAGTAAAAATCCCACCATCCCCGTAATTGTCTTATAAAACCACCGACTATGATCATGGCAATTTTTCTCGTTTTCATTTTCTTTAATTTTTATGGCTATGGAGAACATGAGCATGTACTTTAGTACTATCTTGATCCGGTATTCGAACATACCATCTATGTTTTATTTTACGATAAAGTCTCCAAGTATAGAACATTGGATCATACTTTCCTACTTCAAATTGAAGATCTACAAGGAAGGTTTGGGATAATAGTAATTTGTCTAGGTCGTCGAAACTATTCTTTGTTAGGTTAGTTTATTAACTAATTGAGGCTCAATATTAGCGTGTTGTTTCGTTAAGAACATTTTTTCTAGGTTCTCAACTTTTTTATCGCTATTATAGAGATAAAAAAAAGAGTCCGTGTTTGGTCTAAAAAAGTTAGGATCTCAAGTAAGTCACCGTATGTACATGGTAGATCGGCGTAATTAGAAGCGTTTAGACCTAAAAGTAGGTCTTTTTCTCCGACTATGTTTGATATGGGCTATAATATAGCCACTATGTGGCAAGAAATAATTTTCCTCTCCTCATTTAGGAAAAATGTTTAATGTTCCTAAAAAAAGCATCACAAGAAATGATTCTTGACTTAGATTAGTTCTAAGGTTGTGTTTATTTTGAGAAAAATAAGTTTTAGGAATTTTTTTCTATTTTTCCTATTTTTTGATATTTGTTTCGTGTTTAGAAAAACAAAATCGACGAAATTTTATTTTTAGCAAAAAAATTAATAAAATATTTTACCAAATTTTTTCTTTGTCTTCTTTTTTATTTAAAATATTTCAAATCAATTTTCATTTATTTCTTATCAATTATGATTAATTATTTAATTATTTTTTCTATTTCTACTAACATTTGATTTTTTGATTTATAAATACATTAAATATTCTTAAAAATCATTTTTACATGTTAGAATTATTTTTATAATAAAAATTGTAATAATTTATATTTATTTTTTTTATCATCATCTCAAACACCACCTAAACTACACTTAAATGATCGAAAATGATTATTAAAAGATTGCAATCATTTGTGAAAAAAATTAAAACTAATTAATTCATTAATAAATATATTATTTTTTAACACTATTCATTTGTAATTAAATCAATAATTTGTGACTAATTTTAATCGGTTGTAAAATTAAGAGGATGCTTGTAAAACTTATTTACTATAAAAATAAGGTAGTTTTTATCACGTATATCAAATCTTATGTACATGTCGGGTTTTTAAAGGCCGATAATGAGACATTTAACACATCAGTTTTTGTTTTTTTTTTTTTTTAAAAATTATGTTATCAAATAGAACCAAAATGGTGCATCGTTTATCGGAGAGAAAGAGATCATCCCTTCTTGTCTAGACCGCGAGTATAACGTACGTCAACATCTCCTCTATTTATTTCATTTTGATCTCATAAATTGAAAATCCCAAACCCAACAAAAGGGAGGAGGAAGAGAAAAATCCGAGAGAGATGGGGGTGCGTGGCAAGTTGGTATTGATTTGTATTTCCTCTGTTTCTTTCATTTCAATCTCATAAAGTGAAAAACCCAAACCTAACGGAGGGGATGAGGAAGAGAAAAATCTAAGAGAGATGGTTGAATCTATTGGCATCCAAAACTAAGTGCGTCTCCGAGGAAATCCATAGCAACATTGTCGTTTTAGTCGATTATGTTATCGTTTCCAATGACCATTCTCATATCCCCACCATTTTTGTTAGGTAACATCTTTTTTTTTTTAATCATTATCATTGTTTTTTTTTAAAAGCAAGTAACTCGCTGCACTTTTAAGTTAATAATTACATTTTATATGGATCTCTTAGAATGAATTTTGAAATTAATTATTTGATTAGGATGAATTACATTTGGTATGTGGTTTCTTCGTGTCCTGCCAGGGCAATAACTTGAGAATTTAATTATAAACTTCCCGAGTTTCCAATCCCAATGGATCTCGGAGAGTTTTTACGGAATAAGCAAGTCCCCGATGTTATTGTGGAAGATTGAGTATGGAGAGTTATGCTCGTGTTCTTCGAGTATATTGGTTGTAATGAAAGAGCTACATTTTAGAGGTAATCATGAATGATTGGTTATTTCATGTATATGTAAATATGCAACGTGTTTTGGCTTTAACATTGGTCATATTTGTTTCGGGAAGAAATGGGGTGCCATAACATGAAGTGTGTTAATATGAGAAGGAAAGGGTTTTTTGGTCGTCGAGGTCCCCGGGTCGGTCGAACGAAGGCCTTCGCTTATACATGGTGATCGTGTTTCGTGAAGCTTGAAAATGCACATGACAGACAATGTATATCGGGTTTGTTCCTATTTTGGAAGACATATGTTATGTTATAGTAGTAGTTATACATGCAAGATGAAATGTTGGCTATTCATGGAAAGATGCAAATTAGATCACCAAAGTGCATTAAACATGGGTAGTAGAATAGTGTATAACCGACGGATTAAGTACATATCAAATAACACGAGGTAAATAACTCAATATGATGTACAAATTCACGTTTACAAATTCACATCCAAGTGCATGTGATAAGCTTTTAGCTATGAAAAGTTATGAATTTGTTGTAGTTTTCGTTGCAATAAGTCATTTTATTCTCGTAAGTAATTCGTTTGAGAGGGTAAGTTGGTTAGTTGATGTGTAACTTGGGAGTAGGTTATTTAAGCTTGAGAATTATGGGGTGCTTCTTAGCAGGAAGCCCCGAGCCCGACTTAGTTTACCCTTCTTCACACTTACTCAAAATTACAAGTTATAGAAATTAGAAAATGTTAAATTGGTAATCCTCTTTATGCACTTGTAATGAGATTCCTTGTTAATTTTTCAAAACTACACTTTGTTGTTCAATGTGAACTTTTTAATAGATATTTACTAGCTAACTTCATCTAGTGTCTTGGCATATCTACTCGAAGAGGTGTTCTTGCAATCTATTTAGAATGTCAAATGATGAGGTACCTTTTTGATCATGAATGAGGCAAAATATAAGTTGAATCTCTATCTATTTCTTCCGTGTATATTTATTTCATACTTTATCTTGCCATGTGAAACTTGTAACTAAGCCGACAGGCCAACCTCACCCTATCGGTCTTTAAGATGGAATTAGTCTACTAACACCCCATATGGTGATTTTTCCCTTATCGTAGTCGGTTATATTACTAATTTCTTCATCTGGAAGAGGATTGATTTTCTCTTGGCATGTCCAATTTTGAAAAATCATTACATTTAAAATAGTTTACCTTTCGTTTCGGGGATGCATTTACCGAGTTGAGGCTGATGAAGTGCATTTACCGAGTTGAAGCCGATGCATTTACAAGTCTCCGGAGTTTACCGTCTATAAACTATACATCCAATTACCTAGTTATACATACATACATACATACATACATACATACATATATACATACATACATACATACATATACATACATATATATATATATATAGCTGATTCCTTTCTTTCACTTTTCTTGATCGGGGAGGATTTTGGATATTATGTTGACATCCGCTTCAAGAACTTCGGAGATCGAAATAAGTGCAGCATGTATTTTAATTTGTGCGATTAACAATGAGTGGACATAAAAACCAAAATCATGGGACTGATGGCACAAGACATAATGAAGTTTTAGTAGTTATAATAACGATTGCGGTATGTAACGTATAGTAGTGTGAACCGAAATATTAACATATAGTTTTAGTAGTTCTTTTGCGCTTTGTAGTTCAATTTCAAAAAGCATAACTTGATTTGGTTGCAAAAGCACATCTCAAGGTTATTTTGAATTTATCCACGCTATCTTTTTTAATATTAATTGGTCAGCTATCGGTTTGATTCCTTGTACATGGATTCCTTAACCTTGTTAATTGATCCAGGTTCTCTTATCATATTGAAAAGAATTATGCACTTCACTTTTTATTAGTTTATTAGAAAGCCTAATTATATTTATTTTTAGCTAGAAGGAAAAAAGAATATAGATCTTGAGATTGTTATAGGATGCTATACATATCCTATTTAGGTAGTGGGCAAATAAATTGAAATATCGAGAAAAGTGATGGTGGTTAGTGCCATGTTATCATCCGATAGTTCTACAATTATCATATGCGATGCGGATAGTGATCAATATGCTCAAAATTCTCCGCACAAATGCTGCCTAATAGAGGTATAAACTTGGAAATCATAATAAGATGCCGACTTTAAATTTAATAAAGTTGCATTAGCAGGTAAAAGAATCGACGAATTTGAATAATTATACTACACGAGTCTTGAAAAAAAATGTATTAAAGTATGAGAAAAATAAATAGAAGGTCATCCCGCTTTTGAATATGTTTATGAAGAATCTTGTGACTAAGAAATCCATGTTACGAATCATTATTTGACATCCTAAAGTTATAAACTCGTAAAATATTAAGAAAAAACAATAAGTTAGTTGCATGTCCATTATAAAAGCATGAAATATATTAAGCTAAATAAAAATATATATAATTACCATTATTTTGACGGATAAGTTTGACGATCATGACTCGCTTGTTTACACAATCTACAATGTATCATGGCTCGACCTTCCCGAATGTCTATCTCATTCCAAATGCGAGTAGATTTTAGTCTTTCTTTTTTCTTTCGTCGATGATCGGGATCAAGATATAATCTTGGAATGCAAGTTTTTGGCCAATAATCTTGATGAATAATAGGATGAAACCGTGGCGCCCATGTATGAAAATGCTCTTACATACCGTAATACTTATCAATAAATTGTCAACTATCAAGAGCCAATCTTCCACACACTCGCTAATACATGAGAACATGGAAATTTATAGATTTGCCATTTACCACACGAGCATTTACCATTATCCAACTCGAACAACTTGTTTATTATGACCTCGCTCGCATTCGTTCACTATGGTGCTATTATTATTTCAAAGATTCCTCTGTTCTCATTAAATGGAATGAGTTCATGTGCATTAGCCACGCTTAACTTTGCATTAAGCTTTGCTAGGATATGAGGAGCATAAAGTTTTTCTTCATCAACGACTTCTTTTAAAAGTTTTCTTCTATCATTAAAGTAACTTACCGATCGATAAAATATCAGCTGCATACATGCGATTATAGGCAAATTACGAGCTCCTTTTAATACATTATTGAATACCTTAGATAAATTAGTCGTCATCACTCTATACTCGTCGACCTCCAACATATACTAATGTCCATTTCTCTCGAGGAATTTCTTCTAGCCATTTTCGAGCCTCAAAATTAGATTTTTCAATCTCATCCATAATAGCATTAAACTTCCTCGGTTGGTGTGCACTCCCAGCTCTATAAACAAGATTTTTTAAATGTTTACTATGGAATATGTCTTTAAAATTACTCGCATAAATGCCTTAGGCAAAAACGATGATACGCATAAGGCTCTTTCCATCTTAAACTAGTTCATTCACCTGCAAGTAAGAATACTAGTATGACGATCCGATATCAAATAGATACCTCTACAATCGGTGACCTTCTCTCTAATGGAAGCTAAAAACCAACTCTAGTTATCAAAGGACTCCTCCTCCACAATAGCAAATGCAAGTGGGAAAAGTTATCCATTTACATCAACTCCCATTGCAATCAGCATATTTCTTGTATATTTTCTATATAAATGTGTGCCATCAATACTAATTACGAGTCAACAATGCTTAAACCCCTCAATAGATGCTGAAAAACTCCAAAAAACACATTTAAACAAAGCTAAATTTGGATCTTGTAAAAGATCATAACACCATTTTACAATGGTGCCACCATTATATATTTGATAGCTTTCATAAATTTTGGCAACACTTGATAAAATGTATCTCGATCACCAAACACCTTTGTTATTGCTTTTTGTTTTGCATACACATCTTTTTATAAGAAATACTATAGTAAAACTTTGACTTCACTTGTTTACATAAAGTCGTTATCGAGATAGATGGTTGTAACTTCACTTGACCTTCTATTTCTTGGGCTAGGAATTTTGCATCGAGTTGGCGATGGTCTCGACTAAGACTTAGATAAACACAAGTATGGGCACCGACATATTGTGTAATCTCAAATAATCCATGACCCTTTCGTTTGAATACACAAAGTCGTCATTTAAATCCATTTTTCCTATGTCTTTTACATCTCAAACTCCATACCTTTTCTTTAGTTTCAAGAACTTCATACTATCGGTGTCGCTTGATAGAGTATAATTTTATTGCTCTTCATAATTCTTTCTTATTTTGAAAGATTAACCCTTTAATTAACTCATCATTAGGATTCCATCTATAATTTTGAGGTAATGGAGTCCAATTACATACCAAAGCAGACATCTACCTAATCTACATCTTTGAAGTAAGGTGTGTCTAGTTCATGTCGTGAATGACTCTGCTCATTTTCTAAGCCATAGTCTTCAAAAATGGTTGCTCTTGTGAATTTTCCATACCATTATCACATGGCACATTCACAGCCATATCTTCGGCTTCATTGCATTCTTTTTCTTCTTCTTCCCTCTCCTTACCCATATCAACTTCTTCCTCTATTAAGTTATTATTCACATGCATACCATCAAATATATCAGCACTTTCATGTTCAAACATTCGCTGTATTGTAGTTATATCCACACTTGCATCACTTTTATGATCATATCTATGCATTGCACCAAGAACCGAAGAAGTTGGATGATTCGGAGAAGAAACACGATTTCTATCAAAAAGTAGAGGGAATTAAGTAAAGTGTGATCTTTTTTAGTGGTCAACTCGCCTAAATACATCCGAACCAATACCTTGAATATCATGCTCACTCGACTTAGTGAGTATAGCTTCGTCTCAACATACAACTCAATGTTACTAATCGAATCATGAATTAAAGGAATTTCAAGCATAATATCTACGTCGCTATCATCAACAATACACAAGCGAGTATACTTGACCATTGATGTCTATACAATTGTAGGATATTTGCGGACCAACTTCAATCGAACATGTTGTTTATCAAATCTTATAATAGCATATAGTTTATTTAGTAACTCGTAATATTTTATCATTCGAGTCACCTTAATGGCTTTCATTGGTGGATTATCGTAACATGGTCCTTCTTCTCCATCTATAATATGTCCGTTCTAGTAGCAAAATATAGGTATATCTCCGTTAGCCATTACCAACCCGAAAAAAATAAAATTTAACATTACATCAAATTTAACAAAAATCTAAAATAGAAAACTTATATAATTTATAGATATGATATGCTAATTTGTTCTCTAAATTTGTATGTCATATATATTGAGATGTTAAATGCACATTTGTATATGTTAAAAATACAAACTTACGCTTAAAATGCTAATTGATGTTGCATGCAATTTACTTCTATTTATTAGACGTTAAAATTTTAAAATGCTATCGAATGAACATAATTCTATGCATATTGATAAATAGTCTTTATTCAAGGACTAAAATTAAGATTTTCTATAGAAAGTATTCATGGTTTAAAAAGATTTGATCCTCATTTATTTATGAATATAGTTAAAACCAAATGCCCTTATACCTACCGAAGAAAGCCAAAAAAAATTAGAAGAGGACGAAAAAAGACTGATATGAAATTCATTTGCAACCGGGACACAAAAACCCAAATCCACAGCTGGTGATAATTCTCAAATGGAAAAAAATATGGTCATTACTTAGGCTCTTTATCACCATGAATTTGCTCGACTACAAAAAGAAAATGAGAAAAAAAATCACAAAAGAAAAGTAGAAACATTGAATGGTCTCTGCATGAAGAAAAAGAAACAACATGATCTAGGCTCTCCACCTATCCACCACCACAAACCGGCTCAAACCGAAGAAAGAAAATGAGGAAAAAAATCACAGAAGACCAAAAGAAGCATTAAATGGTCTATGGTTTATTTTACCTCCGTTCTTTATGTTTGAAAACTAATGTTTGTATTAAGTTCTAACTCAATAAATTAAAAACCAATTTCATATTCCTTTGTTTTACTATGGTCACAAACAACCCTACTCTTTCCTATTGTTCAAAAAAATGAAACCGTAATGGTGGGTCTCTAAATACTTAGCATTACACATTAAGCACCGAGTTAAGGAACAAAAAAGGGACAAAAAATATACGGAGTTTGTATTGGAATTTTGTAGACAACAAATGGTGGGTCAAGAAGTCACGGTCTCACGGTGTAATCATTTATCACTTTCTCGTCAAATAAATAAAGTAAAATAAATGCATTAGACATAGCCCTAATTCAACTCGAGGTTATGGTCTTCACATAGCCGAGTTTTTTGGTACAATATCGTTAGGAACAAGTAAAAATCATCATTTATTTATGAATTTTTCCTTTTCTTCACTTGTTAGGACGTTAAACTTGGATTACATAAAAGGGACGAGTTCTTGTTTCTTTGATAGTTTTGGTATTAAGTACAAATCGGATGAGAAATCCTATATAAAATTCATGGTTATTTTGAAATACCATTAAAATATCAAAATTAAACAAATAAAAACAAAAGAACATAGAAAAATACCTTAATTGACGATATTCATATGCTATAAAGAACTGTTCTAGTAATTGTGATCCTGAATTGTAAGAGTATTTGAACTTAAAAAAATTAGGGCAAAAACAACAAAAAAAAGACCGAGAGAGCGTAGGTTTTTATAATTTTTTAAATTATTATATTAAATATATATTATAACATTTAATTAAAAAGATGATATGAATGTCTATATGGTAAAACTACCTCTTTTTTATAAATAAGATTTAAAGTATCTTATTTTGAAAAAATAGATTAAAAAGTACCTATTTAGGAAAAAAAAACTCCACCCACTTGGCCACTTGAGTCCTCTCTTCTAATTAAGAAAGGAGACAAATCCGCCCTAACAGCACCATATAAAACTGAGACAAAAGATGAATTTGCTAACCAAATCATTTAGCCAAAAAATTACACAGATCTTTACCTACAATCCTTAGGCAGACTATGTTGTGATCAAACCAGTCTTTCCTTTGAAAAAGAAAGGTTCCAAAATGTCATCTAAAACGAAGACTTTATGGATAAACCAATCAACCCCAAAGAGAAGCTAAAAGTTCGAAAAGGCAAAAGTTTGAATCTCATGTCTATGTTGCTGTGATGTCTGTCCCCTATGAACAATACCTCTCTCTCCTCTTTACAGCCCTTCCTCTCTTCCTCTTTCTTTTCTTTTGTCCATGGACAATAACACACTCTTTCTCTAGGTGATTTGTGTTTTTCAATCATTCTGCATGCAAGATGTTGATGGGAGGGATAACCACGAACCATGGTCCTGGTAATTATTTGTCAGTGACAAATTGGGTTAGATTTTTATTTTTATTTTTTCCAAATATAGCTAGTTTTTTTTTTTTTTTTTTTTTTTAAATGGAGATTACGAGAGATTTGTAGTTAGTTTTATGGGTTTTAAAACAATTTTTTTTTTCAGCTTTTTAATATACATTGTAAAATCTTAAATGAAAAATCATGCATCTCACAGATTTTAAGTTGTGAACAAGATGACCCTAGGATGATTTGTGTTGAAATGTCGTAATGAAGGGCAGAATCGGATCAAATGATCTATGGGAGCCATAATACAAAAGATGTGAATCTGGGTTGGGTTGAGTTTTTTTCATGTGCATGCAGAGTTTATTATTTGTTTGCAGCAGTGGTATATATACTACAGCCATATTATGCATGCTCTAATTCTCCTACTTTTTGCAGGTTAGGCTATGGGAAAGACATGACATGACATGACATGACAATCACAAAATTATCATCACCTTTATTCAAACAACATATTTGAAATCTCTTTCATGGACATAAATAGAGACACCATGAGTCCAAGAAAATGTAAAATCACCCAAATTAACGACCCAGATACAACCGAGCAGCAGGAGTTGCCTCCGATAATGTTCAACTCGGATTTAGAGTTGGTGATGTAAAGGTGCTTGCTAACGAGGTTTCTTTTCCATTATTGTTTTTGGCTTTACCCGAGATAATCCAAGTTTTTTTTTATTCTAATAAAAGAAAATTGTAGTGGTTTCATGATTCCAAGTCTGGGAACCGTAAATAGTCTTGTTCCTGTAACTATGGTGTTGGCTGACTTCTATTCAAAAAGCTTTTGAGCTGAATTCGGTAAGATTTAATTCAATGATTGCACGAATGCATTTCCTAATATTGAACTTTCAACTTGAAAAGTCTGTTATAGGTTAAAATAAACTATAGTCAAGGGTTCGGATCCTTTCCAATTCTAATTTCTTCATTTTATTATTACCACGGTGAGAATCAATTTTATTTTGTAGGCATTTGATTGAAAAAACAAAGTAGAAATACAAATAAAAATTACTCATAATTTTATTTTGTTAAGTGAAGTGACAATAAAAAAATAAAAATAAAAAAGAGATTTTTTTTTAAACAGTGTATATGATTTTCATTTGTAAACCTCCCAATTCAAATATTTTTATTGTATCGATAAAGCACAGCCTCCCCAAACAGGAATTACAAAAAAAGATTCCCCTTTGCCATTTTCCCGCCTAACCCAAGAGGTCAAGATTAGCCCGTCAAAAGCCAGAGCTCAAACTCCAATCTTTTCTCGCCCATCATAAACTTTTCCACGACTAGTTCTTAAGCAATGGCTGACAGCCATGCCTGCCTCTGCTGTACATATTTATATACCGTTGAGGTTTAAAAAATTAAGGTTTCTGAAACGCAACCACAAGCAATAAATCCAACAGCTTGAACAACGGTACGATGAATAATCATGGACAAAAAGAAAATCCCACAATTTTATGGATTTCTTGCAGCATGCATGCATGATAAAAGGTCAGCACGCACTGATTCTTTTTAGATTTAACTCATCTATTCACTTTCCTCCCCTTCAATTCTAGTTTCTGTGAGAAAACAAACTCCAACTAAATTTGCAGGCTGCTGGCCATAAAACAAAAATAGCAGCAATATTACATGCAAACAGAGATGCTAATGGAAGAATAATCCTATAGTTCAATAAATTTGATGAAATTTCTTGGGGTCTCAAGCTTCTACTCAATTATCCGAGGCACTTCCTTCTCGAGCATAGATGTTCCCTTGAAAATCGTTAGCTGAAACTCCCTTGTATACTTCAACAACTGTACAGAAAGATGTTTTATAGTTGTTACTGTTCGTGCAACAATAGTTCTGTCTAAACAATGAACACCTGATCCCAAAAAGTCCTACCAAAGTTCCATTGGATCCCATGTATTTTACAAAATCTATAGCACAAGATGAGAGTTAAAATGGCAGAACTTTTGTTGATAGTTTTAAAATAAAATATCTAAGGACTTCGTGCAGACACACACCACCCTGTTGGGAGATGATATCTGCACTCCCCACAAGTTATTCTGCTACAAACAAAACAAAGTAGCTCATTATTTTCACGCACATACAATTTATTCTGTTACAACCAAAACAAGGAAGCTCGTTATTTTCACAATTTTACGGGCATTTGATCACTTCATTGATTCATAAAAAAAGAAATAAAAAAAAATTGACCATTCGTTAAAGAAATAAAGGACAACTTACTTGTCCCTCACTCATCTTTCTGAAGCCAAATCTTTTTGTCCAGATTGACTCCGCTTCCTCAGCTGCTGGTAGCACCAGTTGTTCCACATTCAGGGAGCACAATAACCTCTCGATGCAAGAGAATAATGATTGGAAGTAACCCTTAAAGAGAGAATTAAAAAATTCAAGTTCACAAGGTTATCATCAGAAGGCTCAGCCTTATAAAAAAAACATGCATGAGGAAGGAAAAAGTAAAAGCTTAATGTCAGCATACTCATTTAAATTATAACATTACACTTACTTTCCCTTGATGTTCTCTGCTTGTAGCCACTAAAGGAAGCTCGGCAACCTCCCTACCGAAAATCCTAAGAAGACCAGCAGATACAACAACATGCCTGTGGATGCATCAAACACAAAAATTACATTATTAATAATAATAATAATAATAATAATAATAACCAATAGATTGAAAAGTAAGTTAAAAGCTCAAACAAAAGCAACATTGCACGATTTGCAAAGTACCTTACAGTCAAAAGCACACAATACATTCCCCCAAATTCCTGGCCAGATATATTTCTCCTGCATAAAGTTAAAGAGAAGATTTAATGATCTAAAAATCCTGAGAAATTACAGAAATTAGACAGACAACCAGAACCATAGTTACCAGGAACGTGGCATGTTTGGGTCACATGGTACAAGATTTGACATTGGGGTATGCACTTAGGTGAATTTGTGGTACGGTTGGGGGGGGGGGGGTGTGGGTGGGGTTAGGCTTAATAGGCACACTAATTTGGTCCATGGTATGTCTAAGAACACCTATTTGGATGGTTGTTCGATATTGAATAATATATTTTTACATCTTTATCTATTCTTTCAAAAAACTGAACTCTTTTTTAATTGATTTATTTGTTTTTTTATTTTTTTATCTTAATCCAGGCCACATTAACAAAAATATAATAATCTTATCTAGTTTTGTGCTTTAAAAACAACAAAAATGTCATACTTTAGGTTACATTGGAGATACAGAAGTGTAGGGCTAAAACTTCCTTTAAAAATATTGGACTCAATTATCTGTCCCCCTCTCCCCATGGCACTCTTCTCTATCTTTCTTTCCCTGAGAAAGCAGGTCATCATTTTCCACGATCCTAGTCATGCACCACAAAGAATGTGCGCCCCGGATTGCAAAATGTGGCCAGTTTTCCATGAATCTGGTAACTATGACCAGAACCAGCAATCGAGGATGCTAAACTAAGCATGCAAATTCTGTTCATAATGTTCTCATCCCTTATACTCTAGTTGGTTGAAAGAAAAGAGATGAAGAAGATAAATAGCAAAGAAGAATATTAATAATCACCCCTAAGTTTTGATAAGATAGAATTATCATGATTTGAATATTATGACTGATTAATTTCACATATATGATGAAAATTCATATCACACAACATAAAGGAAAAAGAAGCACAGCAAGTGTTAACAGACAAAAATAACTTTATTCATTTCTATCCAATTGATAGAAATCACCGATTAAGCATTTTCCCGAGTCAGACTGCAAATTCGTTAATCCACATTCAATATGCTAAAGCAAAAGAACTAAAAGGGAATGCGAATGCATATCCATAGATGAAACATGCAAATCAATTTGGGGTGGGAAACACAAATCTGGCTACTTTTACTGCATACAATCTGAATGCAGGAGCAAAAACATAATTGTTAGACTAAAAAGTTAAGCAGGAAAAATTGTACAACTTACCCATAGACCATAACAGGAATCAGATCACGGCCAGTTTTTGCAACAATAGGATCAAAACACTCCTGTCAAAAGCAAAAGAGTGCATAATCAAGCAATTAGATCAGTAACACCACCGCACATCAACTAAAACATGTGCACTACTCATGGATGTTCATTCTGAAACATAGCACCCAAAGAAGATGAGCTTGAACTTGGATAAGGCTGATCACAAACCCAACCTATGTCTTAAAATATTTGTCTACCTTGAGCATTTAAAGTGACATGAACATCAAAACCATGACAGACCCTTATCCTCCCATGACCTCAGCTAAAGTCCTAACAAAAATAATTCCTATCGTTCTTTTCAGGGAAAGGACCTATCTAAAAGTGTTATCCTATCATCCAGTATCTTTCATCATCCTTCACCATGCAAGATTTAAATTATTAGTTTTTCTCAAGGTGGACAGCTTTAATGCCTCTTCTTTTCCCCTTTTCTATTGATATCAGATCGCTAATAATTCACATGAGGATTAAGAGTTTCCTTTGGTAACATTCAGCATTTTCTAAATGCCCTTTCGTTTGACATTTCTATTTAGAAGAATTCCTTGTCCAATTGTAATTTTGATACACTGCTCAATTTAACTCAATCCCAAACTAGCTGAGGCTGACTTCAAGGATCGATTCCCACTGTCTTCCATTAGGTTCTGCATAAGCTAAACACTTCATAAAATGTATAAAAGGAGACTCACTATTAAAATCTTTTTTCTTACCAAAAACTAAAAAAACGGCATGGCCCTTGAATTAAATGTAACTATACATTTTCTTCCATCGTGAATGTGAAAAATATGCAGATTTCTTTTATGGAGGGATGGTATGCAAAGAACTCGCTTGCATGTAGAATAATATCGATGAATAATATGACACTTATAATGCAGTAGCTAATAATATAGCTTTTTTATTATTTCAGTAGTTCAATTTTATTTTACTGGTTATTAGACATATGGATGGCTAGGATTACAAGTTTTTTTTTTTTTTTAGAAGTTCAATCTAGGGCTGGGATTAAAGCTTTTAATGTAACCCTACTATAAATAAGCTGTAGAACAGATTTACAGCAATCTTGTAATTATTTTCAACTAATAACTTCTGGAACTAAAGGTTTGCCCAAACCCTACGTTTATATAGACTTCCAACTTCTATCCTAATTGTTTCTGCTGCTTTCTTCTTAAACTACACCAACTTAAGATCTACATGGTGCTAATTTTTCTTGATTTTCTTGATCAAAACAAAACATCTGCACACATATTACAAAATTCCCTAAAATATTTGAAGGTGCATCCTGTAGTAGTGTAAAAAGGTGGGCTTCTCCCAAAAACTAGTTTGTGAGAAAACATGATGCAATAAGTAGAGACTAGACTTGGCTTATTTAACAACTCTCTGCTCCCAATAGATGTAAATAAATTGCAAAACACAAATTATTCGTTCACTTCCCAGACTAAATTTTTCTTGCATTTGCTTGATAATATCTACCCCAACCTCCAGTTTTTATCATTTCAATAAATGTACCCAAGAGTTAAGACTGCCAATAAAAGATCCTGAAGATGAAAAGAATAAAATAAAGACAAATTCACCCAGTTTTGTCCATAATAGCTGCTTGTGTTACTGGGAAAAGGAAGCAGAAATCCAAGAAGGCATCAGCAAGGACTTACTCGAAAAATTGCAGCAGCCCTCGAAAGCAATGAAAGATCTTCTCGGTTGCGACTCTTTCCCATCAGAATTTGCCACTGCATTTCATGTGCAGCCTCGTCAACAAGTAGTCCTTTCTCGACATGCTTTCTACTTATGATATTTAACAGCGAAGCAGGAATTTTCTGCACTCCAGTAGAAACAGAATTCCGGAGAGCTGCATAGATCTTATTGCAATCTTGACAGCAGAACCAATTATCTTTGGGGATTTCCTGTAGTGAAATATATGAGGAAATAATAGTATATACTCCCGGAAGATCATAAACACTAACTTTTTTTAGATAATGGACCTACTTTTAGATCACACTGTCCACTTTCCCGCAAGCAACCAACATGAAACTCCTTTTCACACTGAAAGAAAGGACAAAAGTAAGAAATAGGAAAATTAAATATATGAAGAAAATTCTCGCCCAATTGCTAGGTTAACAAAAATCAAGCATACTTGGTCACAGAGGATAACTGTTCGGTCATCAAACGTATCACCACTAAAATCATGGGCCCTGATGAACATAAAAGCACAAAGAGGTGACAAAGTTAGCATGAAAAGCAGTGAAAAGATTTTTAGGAACCAAAAGCAGAATTTGATGGATGACTAAATTGAACTAAACAAGCGAAAACTAAGGAACACTCAAAAACAAATCAGTGTTCACTGACCAGTAGGAAACCCTTTTACAAAAAGCACTTGCAGCTCAGAGCTCATGGTTTCTATGTTAATGGGTGCATTAAATAATCTATTACTACTCTACAAAAGCTCTGTAATCGTTAATAACTAATTAATCCATCTCTGCTTATCAGCTGCCATTGCGGACTTCTTATTTCATCAGTTAACTTATAGCCTCTCTCCTCATGAACTCGCCATGATAATCCAACGAATGGTTTAATCAACCATATCAACTTAATTCTTACCAATCTTGACTTAAAGCGTGAACATTTAAGCAAGCACATTCTGAGCTTGTAAAATACAGACCTTACAATGACCACAATGCATTTTAAAAGTTAAAAAATTACACCCTTATGATATAATCGTAGGAGAAACAAAAAGTTCATAGGCCAATTTTATACCAACATCAAGTTCTTTTCCAAGAAAAAAATGACTTCCTACTATTTGATAGGGTAGAAATTTCCCGAGATTTTACCTGCAAACTACACAACCGCCAACATCATATTCTGGAGTTTTAACAACTCGAGTCAGCCGGATGACAATAGGTCTTGCGAAATTGCCTTCATGCCCAAATTTATTGCAATTTGGACAATGCCAAGCACCTTCAGGAGTATCCTGTAAATCCAAACATGCTGCAGCACAAACAAATACAAGAGGAGAATGGATATGTATTAAAAAAAAAAAAAAAAGGAGCAAACTTAAAAAATTATAGATCACAGCGTGATCAATTTAAAAAGTGGGTGCATAAATTTGGAAACTACTGATATAGGACCAAGAAAGTACTCTCTTTTTTTCCACCAACAAAATATTAGAAAGCAGAATACTAGTCTATGTCAAATGACACTTGAGCCAACAATGCACCAGCAGAAAGCAATATGGGTTGAGACAGTAAGACAGGTTAAAGTAGCCCAACCCACCTAGCATGAAGAAAAGATTCTTATACTGTTAACAATTTAAGCAAGCAGAATGAATTTAACAGTAGAATTTTAAGATGAAGGGGAATAACAAGATACAAGTTCCGTGAGTAGAAGCAAACAAAACATGTATAGAACTATACAGCTGAAAACAAGTAGAAAACAATGCTCTGAGTATAAATATAGCATTCACCTGCATGAAAAGCACGAGGGCAACTCTGACAAAACATTAGATCCCCTCCATCTCCACATTCTGCACACATATCATCACCAATACCTGTGGTAATGTTTTGCCCATTTGCCAACGAAATAGCTATGTCATGGAGGGTCAGTCCATTAGAAGTATAAATGTGACGATAGCTGCAAACGGATATGACTTGTTAAGAATAAGAAAGAAACAAATTAACTACGAAAAGTTCCAACTACTTTCAAAGGCCACTCACGGTTGACGCCTGGCGGACATTCCAGCATGAGACTCAAACTGTGAAGGGCTTATCTGTCACCAATAAAATAAGGGAGCAATAATGAGTGAGATAATGAGAGAGCTGCAAAAATCACATGCAGCTCCAGATCTGCTGTTAATGCACAGCTTCATAATTTTAACAATCTTACCTCTACTTCACAGCAACTACAGACTATACCATTACCCTGCTTGTATCCCCCTAGTAATTTCTGGAAAAAAAAAAATACAAAACATTACTAAAACTATGTATCAACATGAACATATCACTGCCATTGTGCATGTGTGCACATGTGTGCCTTTCTACCAAACTACTCACCTGCCCTTTGACATAGTATGCCAATTCGGTCCCATCAGGAAGACCATTTGGCAAAAAGAGTAACCTGTGAAGATCATTATCCCTGCCAATATATAGGAAGAATACCATGTTAGAAAAATTCAAGCAAAGATAAAATCCCAACATGAGTAGGTTTCAACTAACAGACAAGAGAACAGACCAAAAGCATACCTCTTCCTGACACCACTCTCAGCTGTTTTCTTTTGTTTCGTAACAGAGCTAGGGAAGTTAGAGCTAGGTCTGCAAAACAAAAAATGTAATGCCTGATGACCAAGACAGAAGAAACCAACACCGTTTTGTGTATGAATCTAATGAAGAGGAATTAAGGTAGATCCATCAAGTTTTAATAGATCCTCAACAGCATAAAGCAACAAACAAAGCAAATGATGAGAGAGAGGAAACCTCTTCAATGCTTGTTTCTTCACGCCTGAAGCCTCCATGTATGTTTGCTGACTGACAAAGTCGTTATTATACAAAAAGGAGCTTGAAATTGGACAATCTTTCAGAGCCTGACTAGCGTAGCTGCAAGTTTTAACACAGTATTATTTTTTGCCAACAACGATAAAGTGATTTGTAATTGTGATTAGCCATAAAAGTGCAAGTAGTCAACACACTTTCAGGAAACAGAATGGAAGGGTAAGGCTAAATACTCAGTGTACATGATTTTGACTCAGTTTCATCAACATCAGAAGACATGCTTAGATTATACAAAATTAAAACAGTATTATGAGAACGAAGATCGTGAAATTTGTCATGAAATGTTCTCTGATAATTAGTTAAGCAATGACCAATGACAATTAAGGGTGAGCGGTTTAGCTGCCTATCTGCATTTCTGGTGAAATTCTCCAGATTAGCAATTAAGTGAAAAATGAGTAAAAATTCTGTCACAGAGGAAAAGAGCAGAGACAAGAGGCTGCAGTAAGGGTGTGGATTGCACATATTCACAATTCTATTGAAGATCTGTAGCTCAATAATTTTATACAAGTGTATAATTAAATAAAATAAAAAAAAACACATAAATCCGACAAAATTAAGCATATGCAAATGACTGAAGACTCATAAAAAAGCATGAAAGAGATAGCGAAAAATGAAAGATTACACATATGAAGATGATTATCTAAGACAAAATAAGCAGGAATAGTTAACCAAAAGATGGATCAAAAAGGGAACAAACAATCAATAATTTGTCTTTACACACAAGGACAGTGAGGAAAGTGCCCAGAAAAAGTTGATAACCCTAATCTGAAATTACAAATTGCGTAATTGATAAGAAAAAATGGTGAGTAAATTGTATTCTAGGATTGAAAGAATGAGGAGAAGAAGAATTAAAAACATTGGTTGATGTTGTATAATGTTTACCTCTGTTACTTTGCCACAGTAAGCAATGTTTAGATCTGTCTGGAGGTACTCAAAAGAGGAGAATACTTAGATAGAGAGGTTTAGAAAGAAGAGTATAGGATATGTATTGCTTTTTAAACCTAGGTTACCAACAATAACACACAACAAGTGAAAGGTATGGGTTATCCTTTACATCTATGTAATAGAGAATTATACAGAGGCGGCGTGTTCCCAAGGTGAGGAAACAAATGGAAGCAATCTTTATGTTGAAGAACCGCTTTACCAACTCTTATCTAGGTCAAACACACCAACCACGCCCGAAAGTTCATACACGGACTGAATGAATCAGTACAGGCATTAAGTACGATGGACACGTGCTCAAAGGTGAATTGGGAAAAAGAAGGTTAAAAACAATACCGAACAAAGATAATTGCTCTAACGAGGTCAAAACAAATATGGAAGTTAAAGACCTTGTTCCATTTTTATATTATTATTACCTTACAAGAGAATAAGGCGAACAAGGTAGTTTGCAGTAACTTTTCGTATCTTCTACAAACACTGCATTGCTTTGATGAAGACTAGCTGCACATGGCATTAAACACAAGTCAAATTGGCACAACATATATATGGGTCTCCTAAGTTAAAATCCATGCCTGAGCAGTCAGGCAAATATAATGCAACTATAGTGTTTTTTTTTTTTTTCGTCATTGTTTTTGGTTGCTTGGTTGCAATATGAAGACATATCGCATATAAAATCACAAATATTTTCCAATCACAGATATTCATCTTGGCACCAAGTCAAACCAAAATGTCTCAACAGGGTAGCAAATGAATAACAAATAAAACATGTATCACCTTTCCAAACCTGGAAGAACTCCTCATTGATGGAAGGACCAGCCACATCTTTTATGACTTCATCTATGATGCTGAGTGGAGCCATTTTTAGTTCTTGAATAATACTATAAATTGGCTTCCCATTCTCCAAGTATATGTGATTGTTGGGATGTCTAGTTTTAGCACCAGCATGCTGCTCAAATTCATATGCACTAATGACCTGCTTGTATTCATTCAGTAGCCTTGTTAGCAAAATTACATGAAAAGGAAGGGGTGGCCCCCACACATCAATCATGTTAACTGCAAGAGAACAAATTACTTTGGAGAAATTGCATGACGAACAGCCACACAAGTATCCACCACCATCTATAATTCCATCAAGCTCTCGCTGGCAAACCATTTCATTTAAAGCAACATGAGATTCGTAAAGCTATTGAAAACAGCAATTTGGTTGGAAATTAGAAGCAAACTGAGAAAAATAATAACGACAGAAAATTACCTCTGAAGAAAAACAAATATACTTGACGCGAGCCCTATCAAGAATACCTGTTGCTAACAACGTTTTGACATTTGTAGGGTAGTTGTTGGGAACAACCTTCTTAGACATGTTCAACTCCATATTAGAAGAACAAAAATATCTTTCTCTAGCTTGAGGCATTTCTGGGCAGGAATCAACCCACACAGAGTGGTTCCTTGGATGATATTCGTCATTATGATAATACAACAGTCCTTGATCAATTCCATTATGTAGAGAGTGAGCCACCGAAGTTTCAGTATCATAATCCTCTTTTCTTTTACTGAACTTAAGAGTAATCTTCCTAATCCCCGTGGTACTAGCATGCTTAGGAATCTCCAACACAACAGGAGACATAGAAACAGAAGCACAGGTATCTTTTCGATGACTTTGGTGGGAGATGTTATCTTCACTGCTACTACCATTTCCTTCCTGGCTCACAGTCAAAGTCTCCTCTGAACAGGTAGGCGATTCTTCAGTTGGTTGGCTGGAGATATCACGGGATGATCCGTTGTCTTTAGGAGAAACTAATAACATTAATGGATTCGAAACTTCAGATTTCGTGTCGTCGTTTGAAGCTTCTTCTTGTTTTGCTGGTTTCTTGTTCGGAAATAATTCCCCGGTTTCATTCTCATTCACCAGAAATTGACTACGCTCTCTCTTCAATTCGCCTCTTGCCTCTACCATACTCACATCTGCCTCTGCTGCTGATATACATCCATACAAACCAAAGCAGGTAAAACCTAATTCAATTCAACTGAATCACCCACCCCCTAAATCAAAACAAAACAACTAATAAATTACTATAATTAGATTCCAAACAATTAATACACAGTTCCTACTCTCCCTGAATGTCCCAACCAAACAAGCAAGAGGAAGAAGAATGACGTAGGCACAGCCATAGCCATATTAGGAGTAATATTAATTCAAACAAGTTTCAAGTAGCAAGAGAACCTACCTCACCTCAATTCAAATCCAACAAAACACACAAGCTGCTTGCTGATTTCTGCTTGTTGCTGGATTTCAGATCTAAAATGGATTTATTTTTTATTCTCTATGGCAGGAAGGAAGGTAAGGGTAGAAAAAACAGGAATTTGAATTCACGATTGATTTCCTAGGGTTTAGTTTACTTTCAATGTCATCAAAAAATACAGCGCGAACATGGACAGCGCCAAAACAAATAACTGAGGGACAGACTTTTTTTGCTCCAGATTTCTAGTTTCCTTTTGGTTTTAAGATTTCTAACAAATGAAGAGATATATGTGTGTGTGTATATATACACACACACACATCGTACATCATTATCCATCTATATGTGTATATACATTTGGGTCGGGGAGGGTAACATCGTCCTCATTTTTTTTGACAAAAATACCCTTAATCACTAGCCGACTGGCTTTCCAAAATAAGGGTAAACTCGTCGTATGGCTTTTCTTTGTCTTTTTTTTTCCCCTTCAGTCTCTCTGGTCTCCGTCCCCGTGCACAGAGAATTAAAAAAAACCAACATCACTTTACTTTTCTATTGCTTAAATTTAGAATTTGTAAAAGGAAGAGCGTTGTTGATAATATGATGTATTTAGAAGACACGAGACAGAAGACGAGTGGTTGAATAAGATGGGACCTTAACTGAATATCAATTCTACCACGTGGCTTGATCTTCTGGACGTAGGGTGGTTAGGCACCAACATGGAGCTAGTGTTGATTGGTGGATCTAACTAACGTTTGGCCCAGGATCCGCAATGCGGAATTTTTTATTTTTCGCTTTTGGCTAAAAAAATATAAGAATTACTAAAAATAAAATAAAAAATAAAAGATCTAGAGTTATCACTATTCATTTACTATATTAATTTTTTTCTGAGTTGAATGGCCTTGGCTGCCTGACGCGCTGCCCTACACTCGCAAGCCCAATCACGTGGCATGTCCTAGCAGCTCGCACCTGCCCTTTTTTTTTCTTGATAAACAAAAAAAAACTAAAAAAAAAGGATTGTTATTGTTGGTGTACTGTTTATTTAAACTCAATTGGACTATGAATCATTGTGCTTGCCCTCCTTTGTCTCTCTTCCTTTCATTTCCAACCCCTCCTCTCTCTTCTCATCCTTTCTTTTGTCCTCTTCTCTCAGTTGACGAGCGTCATTTAATGCTTCTTCTTCGTGTCATTTGTAGCCTTTTTCTCTTATTTCTCCCTCATCATTTTTTTCTTGGTCATCCCACCTTTTCTCATCATGGATGGCCCAATTTCTTGATTCTTTTTGTCTTTTTTTTCTTTGTTTCATGTCTCGGTTTCTTTTCCTTTCTGTTTTCTTGTTTTTGGTTTGGTTGCAAATGGGATGGATTGCTCTGTTTTGTTATTTCCAATTCGATTGGAGGGGGTGGTTGATTCTGCTTTGTCTTCCATTTACTTTTTCTGTTTCTAGTTTGGTTTCAGTCGAATGGTTTCCTCTGTTTTGTCTTTTCAGTTCGGCTAAAGGGAGTGATTATTCCTCTTTGGCCCCACAACCCCCATCATTTGCATCCACCTTTGGTCAAACTCTTCTCAATTTTTGCGTCCCCTTCTACTATCTTTGCTCACGCTTTTTTCCCTCTCCATTTGTTACTATTTCTTTCTTCGTTCTTTTAGCTCTTCTTATCTTCTTCTCCTTTGTTGCTTTCAGGTTTCTCCCTCTTCTCTTTTTTTCTTTCTTTTCTAGGTTTATTTTTCCTTTCTCATGTCCTTTGAGTTGCTTGCGTTTCGCTGTCTCATTTTTTTGGGTGCGCATTATGTTTCTTTGCAGTGGATTTTGGTATTGTCAATTGTTCACGTCTTCGAGAGGTATGTTTCCAGTTCCCTTCTCTATTTTCCTCGATTTTTTGCTTCTTTTTCCATCTCTTCATGTCATAGGGTGTGATGGTGTTATGCTATTGCTTTTCATTGCCCTTTTATGTCTAGCTTTTCTGCCATAGGTTTATGTCGTTATGTTGGTTGCAACTGAATCCATCTATTGAATCATCAATCTCTTCGATTAACCACATGATGGGGGTGTTAACCTATTGAGCAAATCATGGAACGAGCTCACCATTTTAAAGTAATCAATAGATTTATTGCAAATTGTCTTCCTTTTGCAAGTACCAATCTCTTATTATCCATTGATTGTTGCTCCTCCGTTCTATTTGTCTTTGACAAAGGTGAGTTTGGAATTTTTTTTCTTTCTCAATTTCGATTTCTTTCTCCTTTTTCCCATCATTTACTTTCGTCGGGTGGGATTGTGTTCTGCAAAAATCAAAACTTGGAGCCTTTCGTGATTTTATGAATTACCAGACTATAATTACAAATGCTCAAGGAGAAAAAACATGTTCTGTAATGTTAGGAAGAGTAGAATTGAATTTAGTCTATTCTCTTGGTTTTGGGTTGACTTTTTTTACATTTTATGACCTGAAAAAGTGGTTTTCCATAGAGTTTTATCTACTGGGCTTGGCCCGGCTATCTTGGACCTTACCCTATCTAGTTGTTTATAAAACCACAAAACCCTATAGTTTTTTTCTCTTTCACCGCCAGCCACCAGCCATCCAGCCAGCAGAGAACATAGAGAAACCACACCATCACAATGATCCCACAAAGCAAACTTTCCTGCTTTCTTTATAGAGAAAGTTATGTCATTTGTTTTGTTTTTGTTTGACAAATATAAATTAGTGAGTTCAGTTGATGCCATGACTCGATTGTTCACCGAGTCAACCAACACAGCTCTGTTTCGTGATTGAGCCAAGTTAGGGTCATACCTGGCATTGTCATTTCAATTTAAGAGGGGTAGGGGCGAAGTTGGATTCAAAGAAGGAAGAAAGAATGAGGGTTTTTGGAAGAGGCTAAGGTCATATTGGAGAAGATGAACAAAAGAGAGGGTGGCTGTGATTTTATAGAAAGAGAGAAAGGAAGTCTGATGCTAAATTTAACTCTTTTTTTTTCCTTTTTATGTTGTAGGTGTTGTGGTTATGTTCAACGTTTGGAGTGACACACGCATTTTCAGTATGTTTATTGCTTTCCACTTTGTCCACATACTATGATAAAAGTGGTTGTTTTATTAATGTACTAATGACTAAAAGAATTAACTATGTTATTATGCAAGATTTTTGCATCACTTTTGTTCCACGTTTGATATTTCGTATCTTGTAAAAAGTGACAATACACAATGTCGGCTTCCCAATGTAACTATAATACTTATCTGATGCTTGAAAACTTAAGTGTTGTGCCATTGTTGTAATGAAATTTTTCTATTATTTTGGCAATAAGCTTTTTCTATTACTTTTTTACATTTATTGCATCCCGAGGGCAAATTAGTTACTTCCATGTTAACATACACATTCAACAATTAATATGGACTTATGCTTCCACACCAAAGTTATATTGATAAGTATAGTCTAAGAAAATTTAAAGAATGAATTTTGCTAATTACGATTATAGGAGGATTGGTAGATTGGATTTATTTGCTTGGATCCATTGGATTAAGTTTTAAAATTCAAGACTTTCATCGACTTCATTCCCTCTGGAGCTAGATTAAGTTTTCTCATTTTAATTTGGTGGTTTGGCTATATATAGGCTCTTCCTGTTCACAATGATTTTAATGGTTTTGTTGTTTGTCAATCTCATGGCAAACTTAGCTATACAAAGTGAAATGTTATCATTATCATGACTTGATAGGCTTTAGGAATCATTAGAACTGTTTGGAGAATGAACTTTAGCTTGGAAGGATATGCATGATGGAATGACTATTTGATCATACCAAAAACTTGGGTTTTGTAGATAATAGAATTGTTCTATTCATTTTGCCTTATTTCAAAATTAGACCCCCATTAAGTTATGCTAAATAGGGTTATTTGTGGAGATCAGGATTTGTGACAATTCAAGAGAAATAAACCATTCAATAAAAGAGAAACAAACTTATATTTATGATTGCATGTGTATTTTTTCTTCGACAAAAATAATTTTTGGATCCACAACTTATTTATTTGCCTTTTGAGATCCATGAATGAACTACATTAATATAAGTGAAGAAATATGGCCTTCTATCATATCATCAGCCACTGAGTTGGTTATATATGTTAGTCAATGTTATTGTGATGTAGGTGTATTCATATGTTTTCCAAGTCATGAATATATGTTTGATCCAAATTCCTAATGAGCAACACTGTTGCTGTAAAATAATAAGATTGAATATTAAGGTAATTATATTGTATATCTAGGATTGGATGATTGTTAAGTATTTAGGAGACAACGTTGAATGCATCGATTAGTAAATTGCTACCGTTTTAGTTTATTGACATTATTATAATTTTGGATTTAGGTTTAAAATTCTTTGAAAAAAGGTTAATCTTCTTTTTTTTTTTTCTCATTCATTAAGTCATAAGTATACCTTAAAAAATTGATCCATGTGTTTTCTGAAAAAAAGTAATCGTTCATCAAACAAATTGATAATTAATAACTTGAGTATTCAATTTCACATCACATTTGTTGTGCTTTCTTTTGGCCAGTTTTTTTTTCTAGATACTTATATATATAATGCCAATTATAGCAAAGCAAATTATTATTATTTGATATTTTCATGGATCTCAATATAAGTCAATATTTGCATTTCGTTGCTTCATATTGACACTTTTCTATCACATTGTCTATCCGTGCCTTTTGTGTGACCTTATCGATTTTACTTGCTTCTTGCAAACTCCATGAATTTCCATTTTTGGATTTACCTTACTTTGATATAGTCACTCTGATAAACATCACATCAACATTGTGTTCTAAGTTTGTTTTTCTTTGCATAGTGTTGTTTTTTTCATCTGTGTCTTCAGTTCATCCTTTATTTAAGTTGTTTCCACATTTTATTCCCTGCTTTGTTTTCATGAGAGTTATTAAATTCATTTGTTTGTCTTCTTTGGTTCATGTTGATATATTATATGCCATTTTCAAATATGTTATTCAACTAGGACTCTGTCATAAAAAACTTTGTTGCGATTTGCCTATGTTTTCACGTTGCTTGCTTACATTAGGATGTCAGAACTTTTTTATTATGCAGGTTTGAAACAGCACCCTCATGCTGTTGTCCCATTATTATAAAAAATACAATATTCTTTATATTTTTCTTTTACACGTACAAATATTTTTAACATCAAAAAAATTTCAAAACAAAACTCTTTATTACATGAAAGTTTAGAATTTCTTTACAATTTTAAAAGGACTTCATGATCTCCCTATTTGTTTTTTTTTTAAAATGAAACTTGGATTTGGTCAGACAAGTGGGTATTTTAGAAAAAAAAATTAAGATAAAAAAACTGATGTACCATAATAATTAATGTGTCTTATATATGTGTGTGTGTGTGTTTCGGATAATGTTTAGGTTTTTCCTACAAATTCTATTTATGCATACATGTGATCAATCAGAGTTAATTATATGTTTACATTATGCAATCGATTGAAAATAGAATAATAACAAATATTATGATCACTAATGCAATTATAAGTTTAACCCACATGAATTTTATCAATTCGTGATTCATGATTGTAACGGGATTTACATTATATTTGTATATGATATTGTCTATTGATGTCTTCATATTTAAGATTTAGACTTCTATTAATGGTTCTTAGATTTTTATTTTTTCATGATGAAAATTTATGAATAGAAAAAGATTAGCATTAATTATATAATAAAAAAACAGAGAATTATTAACTGTATCAAAAGATTGTATTTTTCTCTTTCATATAAATATTAAACTTATCACAGAATTAATTCATAAACTTCATATAAAGAAGAGCACAGATCTCAAAACGATAATGCTAAATTTACTATATATTTTGTTATTCATGTCATACCCCAAAATTTTACCCCTTTTTTCTTTTATTTTAGTTATTTTAGTTACCCAACAATTCATACCAAAATATTTATTATAAATTACTGTTACCCCACCATTACATCAAGTCAGTAAGCAGATAATAACTAAATATAAGAGTTTGTTGATAATATACAACAAAAAATTAGTGGAAATAATAAAAATATATGATAGATATAGTTGTACTCATCTCAAAATACATAATAATTTCTTACCCAAAAATATTTTTCCCAAGAAAAGAAAATCATGGTATTAATTATTGAAAAATTGAAACTATACAACCAATTCTTATTTTTATAAAGATAATGTTTAAAAAAAAACTAGAGAGGGAAAGAGGCAATAAATCGTCTTTTGATGATGTCTGCAATATTATCCCTTTCACATTTAGGCTGATTTTTTTTGCCTATAGAAATGGTGATGCTTAATTTATAGAAAGAGTTAGGGAGCAAATACTCCTTCTCTATTTAACAAATAAAGTCAAATCTCAATTGCTATAAACACTTTCTCCTCTAGCTCCAACACTTAAATTTGCAATAAAATTTCCTGGCCTAACATGAACCTCTTTATTTCTTTTTCGTTGATCCATGAAGTTGCTGGCCATTTCTGGTAAATAATTCACCTCCATCACATCACCTACATTAATCATTAATTCTGGGCCACAATGAGAAAGTGACATTATCTTTCTTGTGTTGCAAATCTATAAGGGCAATGTACGAGAATTGAAAGAATGAGTTTTGCTAATTAGGGTCGAAAATAGGTGATTAGTTATAAAAGGATTGGCAGGTTGAATTTATTCCCTTGGATGCATTGGGTTGAGTTTTGAAATTCTTAAGAAATCATTGATTACATCTAAAAATACTACATCATGCTTGAGTTGATTTTGTGAAAATTCTTTATCATGAATTTATATAGCATTTGTGGCTATGGGTTACATGAATAGCATATCAAAATTTTGAAATGGGATGTCGAAAAAGATACATTTGAAAAGCAACATGGATAACATGAGCATGCTATTACTAAAGGCATAAACCTAATTAGTCTACCTTAATTGTTTAAATTTTTTTCCATCAATATGTAAATTCATTTCTATCTCATCACCTGTATAACTCTTTGATTTTGGGAAAACAATAAGAGAGTGATGTTATCCTTCTTGTGTTGTTTTTCTTATGAAAATTCTTATCCATACGAGTATAACACCTCTAACTTTTTAAGCTTATATTTTTCTGCCCATCCAAATGGTAACACTTCTTTTAATTTTTGCTAATCAAACAACAATACAATAGACAAGAGCCATGATTTATAGAAAAAGCTATGAAGTAAATATACCCTTCCAATTATAGCAACGCTTATATTTACATTAGAGATTACTTGTCCCATCATGAATTAATGGCCAATTCCTAAAATTAGCTATGAGGTCTTATCATGATCATGACTTCATAGATTTTAGGAATGATCATAATTGTCCGGAGAGTAACCTTTGCTTTCTCATTTTAATCTAATGCTTAGACCATATATAGACAATTCCTATTTAGGAATCATTGAAACTACTTAGAGAATGGGTTGGGTTTGTTAACATTATTGTAATGCGAGTTGTTTTGTTGATTTGGGCTGATTTTAGAATCATAGGCTCCATCGAGTTAAGAAAAAGAAACCAATAAATAAACTTGGTATGCAATTTTGCATTATATTTCACTTCATAATACTTATAAGTTACGAGTTAAGAAAATTGAAGCTATTTCATCTTTTGTTGGATTCTAATATAAGCCAATATTTACTTTCTCCTTTCTTGCTTGGTTTATTTTTCATTTTTTTATCAATTTCATTGATTCTTACATACACTTTTCTATCCCATTGTCTCTCAATGCCTTTTCCGTTTTCTCATCGGTTTTATTTGCTTCTGCGTACTCCACGAAATTCCATTTCTTAGTTTACCTTGCTCGACATACACACTTCGATAAACATCACATCAATATTGTGTTCCAAGTTTGTCTTTCTTTGCATAGTTCTACCTTTTCCATATTAGCCATTCTTTTGTTTGCCATTTAAAATGCTTATGCCATGCTCCAATCATTATACTCACGTTTGCTCTTTTAATTTATTGATGACTCTTGAATGTTTTAGTTCATCGTTGTAGAGATTATGTCACACCTTACCCGTTTCATTCAACTTTTTTCCCTTTTTTTGCCTATACCTTTTAAATAAACTTTTCTTGCTTTTTATTACTCACTCTGTTTTCATGAAAATTATGAAATTCATATGTTTACAGTTATTGGTTCATGTTGATATATTACATGTCCTATTCATATGTATTATTTGAGTAGGACTTTGTCATAAAAAAAAAAAGCTCTATTGTAATTTGCCCATATTTCCATGTTATTTGCTTTCTTGAAGTTTACCATATAAACTTTAGAACCATATAAGCTTATTATTTATGGTACGATATCATAACTTATTTATTATGCATATGAAAAAGCACCTTCATTCTAATGTAGGGTTGTTGTTTGCATTTTCTCTCATCCATCTATTCACATTTTGTGTTATAAACGAGATATGAATGATGTTTTCTTGCATGCAAGCTAGCACCTAAGCATTGGTTAGACCAAGGTCATAGTGCTTTTTTAACTTGCATTCATTGCACTTCGAATGCGGGTTAACGACGATAATATTCTCAACTTATTAGGTCCTAGGTTGTGGGTGTTACGGACATGGTATTAGACCGGTTCTTCCCAATCACATCCACAATACGTGAATGGTGACCTTCGGTAATCGGTAAGTATGTTTGATAAATGATGGTTATGATTGTTTGCTTTGTATGTTATACATAAAAATGACGTGAAGTTATTTTAGAAAATAAAGTTATAATGTGATATGGGAGGCTTATTGAATGTTATGTGCATGTGAACTCGAAAAGAGGGGAATACCATACCACCGAAGTAAGGTAATAATGATACTACTAATAATGCTTAGGAGGCGGCAAAAATGATGGAATGAAAACAAGAGAGACATGAGGAACATATACAAAGGATCTTAGAAGCAACTCGATGAGGTCTAACTAAGATGCGTCAACCTTAAAGGATTGAAATAATTGAGCAATTCTAAAGGTTCAAACCAAAGGAATTTAAGGGTAGACCAAATCCTAATATAGTAGAGGAATGGATTGAGTCCTTAGAGATTATTTTTTAATACTTGGATATAGGTGATGCGGATAGGGTAGTGTATGCCACCTTTATGTTGATTGCTGATGCACACAATTGATGGAAAACTAAAAAAGCATCATTAGGAGATGAGGGAGTCACATGAAACCGGTTTAAAAACTTGTTTAATGAAAAGTACTTTTTCGACACGGTGAGGTCCCAAAAAATCCAAGAGTTCCTCTAGCTTAAGCAAGGGGACATGTCGATTCATCGAATATGTTCGTAAATTCGAGCTTGGTTGTCATTATACTACTTTTATTACCGAAAGTGAGTAAAGAAAGAAAGAACACTTCCTCCGTGGTCTCGAGGTTGAAATACGAAGTTTTATCCGGATGTCGGTCGACACTTATAAGGATATGGCACGAAAGGCACTCGAAGTTGAAGTGGACTAGAAGGAGACCACTTAATGCCATAGACTAGCATGAGCGAGGGAGGAATCCCTTTGAACAGATTCGGGGAAGTTTAGTAGAAAGAGGCCTTTCAACCCAAGCTGGAGGAAGGACGATAAGAAAGGCAAGACACCTATTAGACCTTAAAGGACGGAGGATCGTGGTAACCTAAAATGTCCAAAGTGTGGACATTCGCATACAAGAGATTATTTGATGGGTATAAATGTCCGTTATTTATGCCCGGAGGTCGGACATTTAGCGAATAACTATCCGAAGAGGAAGCCAATCGAAAGATGATGTGTACTTGGGATGCATTACATTCGACCCAAAAAGAGGCAAATAAAAGAAATGCTAATGTGATATGTGGTAATGTCTCGATCCTTAACTTCACGACATATGCATTGATAGATTCGGGAGCCACGTATTCATTTGTTGCACGTTCACCGATAAGACAATTAAGCATAATCCTAGAAATGTTAGATATGACCTATGAGATGGCATTCCTATCGGGAGAGTCACCGGAATCTAATATGGTGATTCATAAATGTGAAATAAAAATTGGAGATTTTACCTTACATGCCGACCTCTTAGTCTTGAGCATTTAAGACTTTGATATTATTCTCTACATGGACTTTCTAACCACGAATAGAGTATCGATTGATTATATGAGGAAAAAGGTGATATTTTACCCATTGGATGAACTACCTGTTGAGTTGTATATGGGAATCCGAGTGAGACCCATAGTTATGGTATTAGCCATGATGGCTTGAAAGTTAATAAAATGAGGATGTAAGGGCTATTTGATGAATATTATTTACAATAAAAAGGAGAAAAGTCAAAAATTAAAAGATATTAAGGTAGTCAAAAGGTTCTCGGATGTTTTTCCTAAGAGTATGTCGGGACTATCACCAAAAAGAGAGATCGATTTTGAAATTAAACTAGAATTGGGAACTGCATTGATATCTAAGGCACTCTATCGAATGGCTTCATTAGAGTTATAGGAGCTCAAAACTCGGATACGAAGAGCTGCTGGATAAAGGCTATATTCGACATAGTTGTTTGCCATTGGGGTCTCTAGTGCTATTTGTAAAGAAGAAAGGTGGGTCATTGCGGTTATGTATTGATTACCAAAACTTAAACCGAGTGACGAGTTAAGAATAATTATCCACTTCGCGAATTGATGATTTGAAAAGTGTTTCTCGAGTAAGTGGCATTTCTTAGTCACATTATGACTAAGGATAGGATTATGGTGGATCCTAGTAAAGTACAAGCGATGCGGGAATGGAAGCCGCTGAAGAATGTTTAGGAGGTACGAAGCTTCCTTGGGATGGTAGGCTACTTATTGAAAATTTTATAGAGGGATTTTCAAAGACAATCGCACCACTTAGCCGATTAACGAGGAAGAATGCTAAGTTTAAATGGAATGATCAATATGAGCAAAGCTTCAGGAGCTAAAATTTAGGCTCACTACAACTCCGATATTAACTCTTCCTAAAGATAATGAAGACTTTATAGTCTACAATGATGCCTCTCGGATTGGTCCGGAACTAGTCTTAATGCAAGATGGAAGCGTAATTGCCTATGCATCTTGGCAATTGAAAGACTACGAAAGGAATTATCCAACTCACAATCTAGAGTTGGCTACGATAATCTGTCTTAAAAATGCGGAGGCACTACTTATATGGTATTCGATGTAATATCTACACCGATCATAAGAGGCTCAAGTATATTTTTACTTAAAAGTAGTTAAACATGAGACAAAGAAGGTGGCTTAAAGTACTCAACGACCATGACATCATTTTCTATTATCATCCCGGAAAAGCGAATGTGTTGGTCGATGCATTGAGCAAAAAATTTGTTATAGCATTACAAGTGCAAATTATACGAGACTTGGAGAAGCTTTAATTAGAAGTCATTCGAAGCAAAGTCGAAGCAACTTCTTAGATGTATCGACCATATAGCCAAATAAAAAGCGAGAAAATTAAAAAGGGCAATAGCAATATCCGGAGTTCCTTAAGATTCGGCATAAGGTAACAAAAGGAAAGATACAGATTTAACCACTAGATGATGGAGGTGTTTTGGGTTATCGAAATAGGTTATACATCCTTGATAAAAATGAGCTATAGGATGAAATTTAAAAAGAAGCCCATACTATATCATATACTATACATCTCGAAGGTACAAAGATGTACCAAGATCTCAAAGAGACTTATTGATAGAGAGGAATAAAATAGAATATTACAAACGTTGTGGCAAGGTGTTTAACATGTTAATAGATTAAAGTTGAACACCAACAGACTGTCTTGATTATTAAGGCCACTAGATATCCCATAATGAAAATGAGAACATATATCGATGGACTTTATATTGGGTCTACCTAGATTAGAGCGAGGAGTGAATAGTATAGGGGTTATCGTGGATCGATTGACCAAGTCGGCTCATTTTTTGGCAATCAAGACCACATATTCCATGTAGTAGTATACGAGTTGTATTTAAAAGAAATCATTCGATTGCATGGAATTCCTATCTCAATCGTATTGGACGGAGATCCTTGATTCATGTCATGATTACGGAGAAGCCTACACAAGGTGATGGGGATGCAATTAAAGTTCGGCATCGCTTTTCATCCGTAAATGGACGGACGGACAAAAAGGATGAATCAAATACTAGAGGATATGTTACAAGCATGCATGCTTAGATTAGTCTACAAGTTGGGAAAGATATCTACCATTGGCTGAATTCACTTATAATAATAGTTACCAAACAAGCATCGGTATAGCACCTTACGAAGCGTTATATGAAAGAAAGTGCTAGCTATCGATACATTAGGACAACATAGGCGAATGAAAGTTACTAGGATAGAAGGCTGATTCGAGCAAATGATGAAGGTCATTCAATAAGTTAGAACGAGAATGAAGACAACACAAAGTCGATAAAAGAGTTACGTTGACGTAAGAAGAAAGGAAATAGAATTTTACATCGATGACAAGGTGTTTTTGAAAATAGTACCTATGAAGGGTGTAATGAGATTTGAGAAAAAGGAAAACTAAGTCCAAGGTATATAGGACCTTATGAAATACTAGAAAGGATTGGTGATCGAGCATACGGATTGGCGTTACCACCATCTCTCTCATCAATCCACGACGTATTTCATGTATTTATTCTTTAAAAATACATGAAAGACCCAAACCGTATATTAAATAATGAATTGCACGATCTCTAATCCGATCTAAGCTATGAAGAGGGATCGGTGCAAATCTTGGATCGAGCAATCAAGAAATTACGGAACAAGGAAGTTCCTCTAGTTAAGGTGTTATGTCAAAGGCATGAGGTCAATGAAGCCACATGGGAAAGATAGGCTGAAATGCAAGCTCGGTATCTCGAATTATTCTAGTAGAAATTTTGAGGACGAAATTTGTGTAAGGAGGGAAGGATGTAATAGCAGGTGCCGTTAAAAACCGAAATTAAATAAAAATTTAATATTAAAGACATGAGGAAACTATTTTGAGAGTGAAAAATAATAATTAAGGACTTAAAATAATATTTAGAATAGTTAAAATATTTTTTCCATGTGTAAGAAATATTTTTATTAATTTTATAGTACATAAATTATAGTTTTTGCATGACATAATTAATTAAAGTATGTTGTTTATGGATGAAAAATATTTTTTATTCTTAGAATGTTTTTTAGAGGGGTTTTGAATTATTTTATGTGCTTATGTGAATTTTTCCATGTGAAGTGAAAATGTTTTTTGAAATTCTATGTATTGGAATAGTGTTTTAGAGATAGAAGAATTAAATTAGATACTTTAAAAGAATAAGGAATTTTTTTTAAGGGAATATAAAAATCATATGGAATGTGTAGGAATACATTATAAATTTAAATTAATTTTATTAAGTATAAGGAATATTTTCTAGAAGAAATAGTCTATTTTTTACGCTAAATAATTAATCCAGAGGCTTAAATGAGGTCCCAAAATTATGGAAATTTATATTAAAATCTCTTAATACATTTTTGAATTTATTATGGAAAGAAATTGAAATTTTAAAAAGTATAAGATGAGATTTTAGAAGTAAGGACTAAATTATATAAAATAAGGGGCTCAATTGCATAAAATTAAAAGTCTAATGTTTCGAATTAAATTATTTAGAAATTTTAAGGGTTAAAATTAGTCCTAAATACTGAAAAGGAAGGGTTAAAAGTGATTTTTTGAATAAAAAGAGGGTTTAGGAAAGAATAGGCTATGGAAAACCTTAGCAACTTGGAGGACCAAAACTTATCATTTTCCTCCTAATTTTTATCCACTTAAGGAATTAATTATGGATGAATGGAAGTAAAAACTATGGCTGAAAAAAGAAGAATGGAGGTGTTAAATTAAAAGATGAATAAATGGCTAAGAATTGGGACAAATGAAAATAAATAATTGGAGATTGAATCAAGGGCTAAGATTCACCCAAATTAAGGGTTGAGATTATATCAATAGGTCTAAAAATCTCCATTAAATAGAATTTCTAAAAAAATTGAAAATACTAAGAAAAGTGAAAAACACAAATTAAACTCTTGCAAAATCTCCACCCAAAAATCAACCAAAATATTTATAGTAAATTTTAAGCACTTCTAATTAGTAAAGAGAACCTTAATTTCAATTGGGAAGCTAAAATTGACAAGGAAAAAAAATTTGAAGATCAAAATCCAAAATTTAGAGGAAAAGAAAAGGAAGACAAATTCTCCAACAACCTAACTTTTTAAGGTTCAATTAAAGCTCAAACAAGTAAATTAACCTCGCTTACATCATAAGCATGCTTAATTTCAAGTCAATTTTATGTTTAATTGCTTATTTGACAAAAAATTAGGGTTAGGGTTCTTGATGAACCAAGCTTGGGGGAAATGATTTTAAGCTTATAATTCATGAAATTAAGATAGAAATAGGTTGATTAGGCTTGAAATTTAATTTTAAAGCTAAAAAATTCCTAGGGTTATTCAAGGTACCCTATTTGGCCTAAACCTTTGATTTGGGGGTTTTTAGAGCTTTCATATATATATATATATATATATTGTTACTCAATTTTGACTTATTTAGGCATCAATTAGTGATTAGTGATGAAAAACTACACTTTAATTGAAGAAAAATTCATTAATTTAGGGAGATTATATTCGACCTATTTGGGGAAATTTAGGATTTGAGTTTGAAGCATTAGTTTTATTATTTGATTGTTGAGTTATACTAGAATGAGCGTGTTTTAATGTGTAGGAATGGAAAATTTGAAAAAAAATTGGTTATATGAACTTGGGTCTAATTTCGGCCCATTAGGGCCCAATTTCGTGTTTAAGTATAATTTTGTAGCTTAAATGTCAACTAAATTATTTTCTATGATTGATGTGTATTTGAGTTAGTTGGTGTTAAGATTTTAAGGTGAAATGAGAAGAAATAATAAAGATTTTAGTGATTTAGGTTTCAATTCAATATTAAACCTTAAGTTAGCTAATTCAAGTTTGAATCAATGTGAATGGATGATTTATAATGAAAGCTTTCACAAGAATCCAAAGAAAAATTGGTTTAATAAAATTAGAGACTTTAGGTCCATTAAGGCCTAAACCGAAAATGAAGCAATAACTAGTTAAATAACACCAAATTAAGTTAGCACATGGAATGGGACATAATTGGGTAAAGTTCAATTTGTAATGCAAGTTAGAAACCTAAAAAAAAAATTAAGGAATGTTAAAGTACAATGTAGTTTAATGAAATAGAAATGGAATTTTAATTAAGTACAATGTAGTTTAATGAAATAGAAATGGAATTTTAATTATTTACCGTACTTTGTATTTATAAATGTGTTTTCTTTTAAATAATGTATGATGCATTGAATTGAGAATAATTAGTATGCTTGAATTGTGCTTGAATTTTTGGTTGGTGATGAGATTGTATGTTGGGATTGATGTGATATGCGATGGTTGAAGTGATTTATATGGGATACTCGTTATCTATGCCTTTGTTGTAACACCCCTAACTCACTCAATATTTCCTAAATAGAAGTGACTAGGTTTATTACGTTATTAAAACTAAAATCCCAACTAATCCCTATAATACTCGATCGTAAATAATAAAATATTAAACAATGGAATATGTATAATAAAATTTATGTGGTATTAATAAATAAAGTAACAAGAATTACTAAATATCCATGATGCCGATTATCAATAAATAGACACAACATTACTTATCTATAATCCTTCAAAAGATTTCTATACTCTCGGGTATCACATGAGCCCTTTTATTGAGAACCGATGGCCTCCTCAACGGAACCATCTTTGTCCTTACCTGTTACACCATGAGATAACAACAACAATATGAGCCAAAGCTTAGTAAGTAAGGTGATACACATGCTATGTAATGATTTCTTGTTACCCTAAATTCGTTTACTCATTTTAGTTTGAGTACCCTACGTATTAGCAAGTCCGTTGCATTTCCATCTTTCGGTGGTTGCTTTATCACCTACTGCTACCAACGAAATTTTTCATTGTTGTAGCACACGGTTAGCGAAATTTTTCATCGCCTAACGATGTAACTAAGTAACGAAGCATGCACACGGTTTCATCACTAATACCCATTTAAACTAGTTTCGGTTACCAAACCTTATCGGTCATCAACCATCCGACTTTTTAATATACCCATAAATGCATATGATGCATAATGATGTTTCATTTGCCATATCCATCAAGTCATGGGTACCAAACCCAACATTCTCAAACCATTCCTTGAAATTCATCCCACATATAGGAATCAATACATACCTTATATATCCCACATAAATATTTATTTAAGAAAATAAATTACCACCGAATCTAATTAATTAATCAATATAATTAATCTTTTAATATAATTCACCGCACCCCATTAAAATACACACACACACACACACACACACACATATATATATAATCACACTCCATCCTATAGCTTATTATAAATTTATTTATTTATACGACGTATTAATTAATCAATACCCCAATTTAATTATTAATGTAACCACATATATAGGATAGGTTAATCTTTTAATATAATTAATCCACCACTAACACATTAATCAATCACTCCTAAATTATTTACTCCTAATTAATTAATATAATATATATACATACACACACACACACACACTTATCTAATTAATAAATAAATTCATATTCAACACTTAATACCAAAATTATCCACACCAATTATTCACCTCAATTTAATTCATAACACTCAATAATTAATAACCTCCAATAATTAATATGCTCCTATATTATTCTCTATAATTATTCTATCCACCAAAGTTTATTCTTCTATGTTATTAATACTCATCCACTCCTTTAATAAATATCTCCTCATCATATGATTAATAAGTAACACCATTAATTATTACCACACTAACTCACCATCTACCGTTTTAAATTTATTCCTCCCACATCCACATCAACAATTCTTCATTCCAAATAAATTTCATCCAAGCACCTCAATTCACCAACTAAACCCAACAACCAATATTTAGGTATAAAACAAAGTTTTATCAAAATTAATGAGTAAGCATATCAATAAATCATCAAATACTCAATATAAACCAATAAATTCATACAAAGCCATCAAAACTCACAACATCGGTCTAAACAACTCATGGAAGCGTAGTCATCAACTCAAGTAATTCACATAAATTAAACACATAGAATTCAAATTTTTGGTGTAAAATAAATTCCTACTTACTTGGTTTGGGTTTCCTAGAAAATCTCTTAGTTTTTCTTCTCTTTTCCTTCCTTCTTTCTTTCTTTTTTCTTCTTCATTTTCCCTTCTTCTTGTTCGACCTTCTTTTAGTGAGCTGAAATGTTTTTTTCTTTCTTGCTAAAACCGACTAGGCCATCCATCTTAGCTTTTCTCTTATTCTTTTTTTTTCTTCCCTCATTAATGAATTTAACAAATGTCCTAATTTAAGCTTATAAGGTGTAAAGTAGTAGAAGAAATTAGAAGCTTAGGTGGCAAATTCTAATTAGAGGGTAGGTGATGTGATTAAAAATTAATCCTAAGGGTATTTTGGTCTAAAAATTTTAGCACCCTCATAATATTCAAATGATTTTTCATCTGCATGGCATATTCTAGATACGCATTGGGGAAAATAAATATCAGCTAACCAAGCTACCAAAAAATTTATTCTCGTAAATAATCACGTAAACACCAAATATTAAAACCAAAAAAATATTAAAATACTATACAAATTACACCCACATCTCAATTACATTTTTAAATCAGCTAACAAGCATAAATTATTATTATTATGCGAGAACATTATTCTTAGATTTAAAATCAAAACAAATTATTTATAACACCACATAGTTAAATTAATAGTTATGGAAACCATTTAAAAATCAATTATCTTCATGCAATAAGCACACAAAAAATTCAAGAACCCACATTTGATACACACACACACACACACACACACACACACCCACACACACACACCAATATATATATAATTTAAAATTTTTACGGGAGTTACAATTGTGCTACCTAATTTTATGTATATTTTCATAACATAACTATACGACCATTTAGGGCATGCATTTATAAATAATGCTAGTTATGCATTTCATTTAAAATGCATAAGCATGTCAAAGTTATGAATGGTGTTTTAAGTCATGAAAATGTATTTCATGTTATGATTTTCCAATAGCAATTAGAATTATTTTAAAGGAAAAGGCTTTTCATAACTTGTGAGGATTTCTTTGAGGATGGTCGTCATGGGTTCTCAATATAGTAGTGGTAATGGTTCGGGGCCGAGCAAGTGCGGATGTACACTTTTAGAGGCTCGATAGCGCGTGTTCGTAGACAAGTCCGATTCGCCGGACGTATATTATGAAAACTCTAAAATACCTAAATGGGACATGTCCAAAGACGAGAAAAAGAATTTTCAGATCGTTTTATAAAAATTTTTATGACATAAGAAAAAAGGATTTATTATGCATATCTTAGTGTTTTATACTTGCACATACATGTACATGCATTATATGCATTGGTTAACTTATTGAGCCATCGCTCATTAATGTTCTTGTGATGTAGCAGACCTAGGTAAATATGGTATTCTTAACATTTGAACTAACTACCGAAGATGTCCTTCGCCACGTGTATGTCGGATGTGGTTGGCGTATGAACTTGATACATACGGTGGCTCTTATGGTACCGGGTATTCTAGTCTATTTTATTGTAATGATTGTGTTTTTATGTAGTAGTTAAAGTATGAATCGATAAATAAAAGAGTAGAAGTAGCAATGACATAGTAGTAAATAAGTCAATTTTGTAGTAGTTGGCATAAAATCAATCTTGTATGTAAATAATAAATGTACGTAATCGAATCGTTGATAATAAAGTAATAATGTAGCAATAGTAGCGTAATTACTTTAAATTATCCATCGTATGATAGCACTATTAGAAATATACCAATTATCTTAAGCACATATTAGATAAAGGGCATGATAAAATAGGAAGGAAAACTAAACAATAAAATAATATTGATAAAAATGGACTTACGCCTAAATAAATCATAATAATTAATTAAGAAAAGAATCACTATAATAAATAGCCAAGAGTATAGCAATGCGAGTGCATGAATATGAATAAAGCAAATAGATGCAAAAAAAAAAAATTATAACAACTTTTTAATTAGATATAGGACCTTATCGTTATTGAAGAACTTATACGGCGTAAGGTCACTTAAATTAACTATAGAAAGGTCACGGTATCTTGTTAGCTTGCGTTTATTGCATTTTGAATGTGGGTTAACGAGTGGTAATATTTTTAACTTATTAGGTCCTAGGTTGGGGGTGTTACATAATAATTATGATTATTCCTAGTATAGAATAAGGATATTATTTTCATTTCTTATTTGAAACAAGTTTTTCATTTTATTTAATAATAATGGTTGTTCTTTTAAAAATGAAGTTTTATATGGAAATGTTTTGTTTGTTTTGAACATAATGTGACTCCCATATATATATATATATACACTAAAAGACTCAAATGATCTAAATGTAATATATTTGTGGCATTGTCAACTTAGCCATATAAATGAGAATCTAATATCTAATCTACTTATAAATAAATACCTAGAATCATTTGATGATTTCTAATGAATCTTATTTACTTAGTAAAGAGACATGAATCTCATTTTAATGGAAAAGAAGAAAGTACCACCGATTAGTTAGCCCTTACACATAAAGATATATTTAGGCCTATGTTCACCCATACAAGAGGAGGACATGATTATTTCATAACCTTTATTGATGACATATCATGTTTTTGGTTATGTATGAGACACGAAGCCTAAGGTAATTAAAAAGCTTAAAGAATTTAGATTTAAAGTCAAGTAACGAACTAGCAAAAGTATTAAGGCATTTTGATTAGATCGAGGTGATGAATACTTAAGTAATGAATTTTAGATCACCTAGAAGAGAGTAGATTCTTTATCAATAGACACCACATGTTGGACATGATTCGATCCATAATGAATCGAATATATAACCCTATTTTATTTTGGGATAAGCACTCTTTCTCGTAACATTTACCTTGAACAAGGTTACAATAAAGTCTATTGATCGGACTTTATATGAGATATAGCAAGGAAAGAAAGTGAATTTATATAGAAAGGAAAGAAAGTGAATTTATCGTTCCTTAAAATTTAGGACTACAAAGCATATATCAAACATTTGAACGAAGACAAGCTAAAGCCTAAATCAACAAAGTGCTAATTTACGAGATATCTAAAGAAAACAAATGGACATTATTTTTCTACCATTCGAACAAAATGTTGTTTGTGACCAAGCATACTATATTCCTTAGGAAGAAATTTATGGATGCTAGAAACGAGTGGAAGGAAATTTTGAACTCGATGAGATTCGAATAAACTCACAAATTGACACTCCATCGGTTGAACTCCAACTAGATACGTTACAAAGTGTTGTATAGGTTATAAAGTATTATAACTATCCCATAAATAAATCCATAAGAACTTCATAAGTTTAAAACGAGTTCATCAAAAGATAAAAGATATGATCTTCTTATCTCAACACATGGTGATAAGTACCACAGAAAGAATGATGAAGTTAACACTTATGAAATAGCAATGTTAAAGATTGACTCCTAGAAATGGCAAATGAAAAGGATGTTTAGATGAAACACCCTAATGGTTCTAAAAAACATGCAAATAAGATTTATAAAATACAAATTTCATTTATGGACTTAAGTACACCTCTAGGAATTAGAGTCAATTTTTTGATGAAATGATCAAAAATTTTGATTTTTCATAAAACAAAGGTGAACCTTGTGTATACAAAAGGTTAGTAGAAGCCTACTAGTCGTGGTTATTCTACATAAAAAAATAAACAACCTACTTCTTAGTTATAATATTATCATATTGCAATCTATAAAAGATTAAGTATTTAAAAATTTCTTCATATACGACATGGAAGGACATGCTACATTCTAAGAGTCGAGATCTATAGAGTTAGATCATTTAGAATGTGAGGGGTCTCTCGAGGAAAATAAATTGACATGATGCTAAAAGGTTTAGTATGAAAGAATTAAAGAAAGGATTTCTTCTAACATCACATGGCTTGATAGTAGACTACGAGAGGTTCCTAACATTTTTTATCCGAAAGTATTATACTATGACAACAATAGAGCTATAGCACAAGCTAAGGAACTAAGGTCCGATCAACGATCTAAGCATATCTTGCTACTCGATTAGAGAGATTATTAGTTATAGGGATATAAGGATAAAAAAAGGTCCACACTAATGATAACATTGCTTGAGATATGATATCTTTACTCAATCGTCTAGAATAAGAGATATGACTAGTTGGCTCTAGTGTAAGTGGGAGATTGTTAGTGTTGATGCCCAAGATCCAATCATGTTTTGATAGGTTTAACTTATTATACTATTGTATTATTTATTTTATTAATAGAAGGGGTCTTTCTATTAATTCTTATTGTTTATATTCATTGATAGAATTAGATAGAAGTCTATATGATATACATTGCATTAATGATTGATCGAAAGATGTGAGATAAATATTAATGCACTTAAATGATATCATTAAATATCCTCGATCGTAGCATTGTCAATAATGGACATTGACTATATACGAGTAAGACTTCTAAGTGTTATGCTCATGCTATAAGATTGTAGTATGAGATCTCACACTTATTTGCATGGTGATGCCAAAGCAAACACTTAGGTGATTAATGTTAGAGAACATATCATTGGACTTGACTCATCATGAGAACCTATTTGGTTTAGTCTATAGGAATCTCATACGAGTTAGTTACAATTAGTTCTTTGACTTAAATTCATCATGGTTATCTCATTAGAGGATTTATGTACTTTGACACTCATTTCGATGAACCCGATAAAGGGTTGCACATGGACAATTAGTTGGGTGCACTAGGAATCTAATGGAGATAAATAGATGACTAAGATAGGAAATGTCATTCCTTATATACTAAAGGAGTTATCACATTGCTCTTCGATAAATATTTGCTCAAGGAATCTATGGCCAAAGTAGGAGTATACCAATAAAACATAATTAGTTTACTCTAAGAGCTAAGATATTTAGAAATCAAAGAAAACTTATGTGATCATAATCGAATAGATTAATAACCAAATTCAAGATCACATTGTGATAAATTGATATGAGGACTAAATTATTTGATAACTATGCTCGTGAAAGGTAATTATATATTAATTAATCCTCCTAGAGAATTAGGTAGTTATGATGCCTTACTAGAGGCCAAACTTGATTTATGTATCAAGACATAAAAGAGGTATCTTTTAGTCTTGATACCTTACCAACATATTTAGGAGCCTATTAAGTCACACACATAAGTTTAAGCATTCACATAATAAAAAAGAAGCAAAGATTTTGGAAAAGGTTTTGAATTTCAAAAGTTTCCTATTTTGGAAAAAGTTTCCTAAAATGAAAGTTTTTTAAAATAGAAAGTTTTCTATTTTAGAAATTAGTTTTGTAATTTGAAAGTCAGTTTTAACTTTAAAAATAAGTTATCTAAAAAGAAAATTAGTTTCCTAATATAGGTTTAAGGGTAATTTAGAAAACTATTTCCTAATGTGGGCCTCTTAAAAATATCTAACCCAATTTATTTAGATAGTCCAAATTAATTGATAATTAATTGGGTTAAAAGAGTTTGAGTCAATAGGTTTAATTTAAAAGCTTGTAAGATATTTTTATGGAAGGATAAATATGAATCTTATTATATAAAGATCAAACTTATAAGGATAAGATCAAAAAGCTCACATGCATTATAACTCCTAATCCTTAGAAGACTAAGAAGTAACAACCTAGAGTCCTTTTTAGCCTTGTTGCTACCACTTCCTTGTCCTTGGAGGACAAGAAAGAGACGACCCTATAAATAAGAGAAATGTGTCAAAGAGAGAATCAATGCTAGGCATACAAGGCAAAAAGGAAAAAAAATAGTTTTCTTTTTTTTCAAAAATATTCCACCACTCTCCCTCTCAATTTGGGTTGTCACAAAATATCCCTAAATAGATTCCTAAAGAGAAAGCATTAAACAAGTCGGAAAAAGGTAGAGCTAGCACTCCATAATTTTTGAGTGCTTGTGTGGATGTTTGGACTATGTGGATTATCAATAGAGGTCGAACACTTGGATAGCTCTTTTTTTACAAAGGTTAAAGTCTATACTATAAGAGATAATCTCTTACTCTCACTTTAATTCATGTATGTATGATTAGTTGATCCAACGAGCTTGATCTTGGGAGCCTTTGATGGAGAAATTTTTTTATTTTATTTTATACCTCTATAGAATGCATGATCTCTTTACTCCGAGGACAAGGAGTTATAACATATGTGGCTTATTTGATCTTATCCTTGTAAATTTTGAGTCTTATTCTTATACCAAAATATCTTACGGGGTTTTAAATTAAGTCTATTGGCCCAAACTCTTTTGGCCAAATTAATTTGGACCATACAAATAAATTAGGTCAAGTAGTTTCGTGGAGCTCATATTAGGAAATAATTTTCTAAATTATCCTTAAACCTAAATTAGGAAACTAATTTTCTTTTTAGGTAACTAACTTCCAAATTAGAAAAATAATTTCTAAAATAGAAAACTTTCCATTTTAGAAAACTTTTTTCAAGACAGAAAACTTTTTATTTTCGAAAACTTTTTTTAAAATAGGAAACTTTCAAAACTAGAAACCTTTTCCAAAATCTTTACTTCTCTTTTATTATGTGAATGCTTAAATTTATGCGTGTGACTTAATAGGCTCCTACATATGTTAACCATATATCAAGAATTAAAAAAAAATCTCTTTTATCTCTTGATACATAAATCAAAATTGATCTTCAATAAGAGATCATGTCTCTTATGCTCGACGATCAAATAAGAATCTCAAGTTTCTATTTTGACAAAGGCTTAGTTAAGGGGTCGATTATATTGTCGTCGATCTAGACCTTTTCTATACAACTGATAATCTTTCTAATCATGTGATATTATCATAGTACATGCTTGAACTATTGATAAGACCTTGGTTCCTTATCTTATGCTCGGATCCTTTATAGTCGACCATCAAGTCATGTGACATTGGAAGAAATCTTGTCTTACTATCATGTTAATGTATGTATCTTAGGAGAGCCCTCAAATTTTATGTAATCTATCTCGATAGATCTCAACTCTTAGAATATAGGCTACTTTCTCATGTCTTACATGGATAAATTCTTGAATATCTAATCTTTTATAGATTACAATATGATAATGTTATAGTCGAGAAGTAGTTTGTTGTCTCCATATAGAAGATCATATTTTTTTGATTCTTGACTAACTTGTTTTAGATCTATGAAGTTCTTATGTATCGGTTTGTAGAAAAGTTCCAATGCTTTGTAACCTATCTACTTGGGGTTTCATTAGTAGAGCGCCAATGTTTGAGTCTACTCAAATCTCATTGAGTTCAAATTTTCTTCTACTATTTCTAACATTTATAAATTCCTTCCTAATGAATATAGCATGCTTAATCATGAATAACACTTTGTTCTAGTGGTAGAAAAAGTAATATTTATTTGTATCTTGGGGATATCCCATAAATTTTCACTTCATTGGTTTGGGCTCTAGCTTGTCTCCATCTAAAATATGACATAGGATTTACTGACCCTAAATCTTAAGAAAAGATAAATTTTCATTATTTCCTTTCCATATCTTATAGGGAGTCTAATTAATAGACTTTGTTAGAACCACTGTTCAAAATAAAGATTGTAGTAAGGAGTATATATCCCAAAATAAAATAGGGATATCATTTCGACTCATCATGGATCGAACCATGTATAACATGTGGTATCCATTGATAGAGAATCTCATTCTCTTCTAAGTGATCTAAAATTCATTGCTTAAGTATTCATCACCTTGATCGATCAAAATGTTTTAATACTTTTGCTAGTTTGTTTATTGACTTTAAATCTAAATTCTTTAAACTATTCAAATGCTTCGATTTATGTCTCATTTACATAACCAAAACATAATTTGTCATCAATAAAGGTTATATGTAAATCCCACGACCTAAGACCTAATAGGTCGAGAATAATATCGTCGTTGATCTAAATTCAAAATGCAATAAATGCAAGTTAGCAAGGGATCGTGTCTTTCCTATGATATTACTATGTATGGACTACTGCTGCGAAAACCAATAAATAATGAATCATTTCAATCTAAAATACACTATAAATTGTTCACATTTTATTATTTTATTTAGGTTGCTTGGATTGAATGGACTAGATTTGTGAAACTCGATTTTTCTAAATTCCTTTTTTATTAGTCCGTAGAAATTTATTTATTAATCACCCATCACTTGATATTTAATTTATTTTATCTTCATTAATTTCTATTTATTATTATTATTTTCTTTATTATTTTAGTGATCATATTTTATTATTGACGTTAAAACATAAAGAGCTAATTAAAAGAAACTAACACTAATTACTAAGTCATTATACTATTATTGATTTGTCCAAAATTTAGATTAACATACAAACTACGTCAATTTACATACAAACTAACTTAATGTTATATATTATAAAAATGACTTATTTACCTATTTATATCATATTTCCAACTATCCGCCTACTTGTTGATTGCTTTAATTAGTATATAAAAGAAACCTACCATACCCGAATACAAACTATAATGCCAAGCACTATCAAAATGATCGCGTGAAGGAAGTCCACTTGAAAACCAAAGCCCCATCCAAGATATATGCGGCGCATAGATCCCTCGGTGATTTGTTCATGGGTGAACATTACCATCCTTACCCTTAATGCCTACACCACAAGAAACTAGGTGAGCGATAACTCGGTAAGTTAATCCATGCATAACGTGGATATATGCATGTGAAGTGCATATGAGAACCATTTGTATGTCTTTTGTCGAGAATCCTTCTCATGACCGTTCTAAAAATTCTTTTACTTTCATGCTTAAACGTATCCAATCGAGTATCTAAAGGCACCCATTGGTACCCACTCGACCACTACCAAGCATCCGAAAGCACCCATTGGTACTCGTTCGGTGCAGAGCATGCGAAGGCACTACTTGTAGTTAGTGTAAGTGCCTCGGATCCAATCATGTTTGGATCTGTTTGAGTTATTGTATTATTGCATCATTTATTTTATTAATAATAAAGAAGTCATTCTATTAATTCTTATTTTTATGTTTATTTATTCGAGTAGAATTAGATAGAAGTCCTTATGATATGCATTTTTATTAGTTGTTGATCGAAAGATATGAGATAAACACTAATGCATATAAATGATATCATTAAATATATCAAGTCATAGCATTTTCAAGAATGGATATTGACAAGATATGGTTAGGCTTGTCGATGCTTATGTTCATGCTATATGATAGTAGTAGGAGATCTTACATCTATCGGCATGATAATGCTAAAGTAAGTACTTAAATGATTCATGTTAAAGAACATATTACTGAACTTGACTCATCATGAAAACCCATTTGGTTTAGTCTATGGGAATCTCATATGAGAGAGGTATAATTAAACATTAGACTTGAAGTCATCACGGTTATCTCATTGGAGGATTTATATACTTTGACACTCATTTCGATGGATCTAGTCAAGGATTGCACGTGGACGATTTGTTAAGTGCACTAAAAATCTAATGGAGATAAATGGATGAGTCGAGATAGGACATGTTATTCTTTGTATGCTAAAGGAATTATCACATTGCACTTCGATAAATATCTCCTCAAGAAATCTATGGCCACAGTATGAGTATAACAATAGAGCATAACTAGTTTACTCTAAGATCTAAGATATTTAAAAATCGAAGAAAACTTACGTAATGTGATCAAATAATACTAATAACCAAGTTCAAGATCACACTTATGATAAGTTAGCATAAGAAGCTGAATTGTATAGTAACCATGCTCGTGAAAGGTAATTACGGATTAATTAATTCTCCTAAATAATTGGGTAATCATGATACTTTGCTAAAGGCTAATCTTGATTTATGTATCAAGAGATAAAATAGTGTATTTTATTTTTGATACATTTTCAACATATCTAGGAACCTATTGAGTCATACGCATAAGTTTAAGCATTCATATGATTAAAGAAAAGCAAAGATGTTGGAAAAAGTTTCCAAGTATAAAAGTTTTTTATTTTGGAAAAGATTTTTAAAAATTGAAAGTTTCCTAAAATGAAAGTTTCTTAAAATGAGAAGTTTTCTATTTTAGAAATGAGTTTCCTAATTTAGAAGTTAGTTCCAAATTTGGAAGTAAATAAACTAAAATAGAAATTAGTTTCCTAATTTAGGTTTAAGGGTATTTTGGGCGATTATTTCCTAATGTGGGCCTCTCAAAATTATTTTACTTAATTTATTTAGATACTCCAAATTAATTAATGGGGCCAAAATAATTTTGGACCAATAAGTTTAATTAAAAGCACTGAAAGATACTTTGGTGGGAGGATAAACATAAACCTTATTGGATAAGGATGAATGTTTTAAAGATAAAGATCAAAAAGTCCATACGTAAAATAACTCATAATCCTCGAAGGATTAGGAAGCAATAACCAAGAGTCCAATTAGGACTAATTACCCCCTCATTGTCCTTGGAGGACAAAGAAGCCTCTCCTCTATATATATAAATGGGAGAGACGTATAGCAAACACTAGTTCTTTTTTAGAAGAGAGAAAATGATGCAAAAGAAAATAAAGTTATGGCACATGACATTGAGAAAAATAAAAAGAGAAAATATTTTTCTCCTAAAACCCTAGCACACGCCACTTCCCTCTCTCCGTTAGGGTGTCACAAGGTTTCTCTAATTTGATTTCTTAAACTAAAACACAAAACAAAGTCAAAAAAAGATTGAGCTAATGTTTTACCAATTTTGAGGACTTCTTTGTGGAGTGCTTGGATTATATGGATTATCGATAGAGGTCAAACACTTGGACGACTCTTTTCTATAAAGGTTTAAATCTATGCTACAAGAGATAATTCTTTATTTAAAGCTCAAATTCATGAATATATAATTAGTTAATTCAACGACATGATCTTAGGCCTTTTAGATGGAGGAAATTTTTATTTTATTTTTCACCTCCATAAGATGCATGATCCTTCGATTGATATCAAAGCCTTCATTAAATCTTTAATTATAATTAGTTATTCATGATTATAAATCTTATATTTTTGGTATTTTATATTTATTTAAAATTGAAATTTGAGTTTAAATTGAGTAGGGGGCACGAAGTCGACTTTGGATGTTGGCGCTTGCATTCACGAACAATGCTGGTTGGTGCTCGATAGGCTAAGCTCGTTGGCTAGGCGGTCGTGCGTGACAAGCCAAAAGCCCCACCAAGCATTGCGTGTTGGGCATGCGATAGGCCTAGCATGTCTCGCACACACGAGGCCTTTTGACGAAGTCCGGTCGTGCTTGAAGCATACGACGAGCCCAGCTTGCTAGGTAGGTTAGTCGCACGTTGGGTGTATGACAAGGCGAGTGTATGCTTGGGTGCGCGCTAAGGCTAATACCAAGTCATGATATTTCTAAAAGCATATAAGGCGTGAGTTAGGCACGGGCATGACCAAAGCTTGTGGCTTGCTAGGCTCACTCGCGTGGCCACGGGCCTAGGCGCTCGAGCGTGCTTGAGCCACTTAGATATGGGCAAGCCATGAGTACGTGAGCATGCCGGGCCTAAACCTAATACAAGGCCAAACACACACAAGCGCACCAAGTTGAAGGCTTGGGCAATGAAGCTTGTGGGCTCTCGATGCCCAAAAGTCCCATGGGCCCGAGGTTAGAAAAGTCTTAATAAAATTAAAATTTAAAAATTTTTTGATAAATTTATAAAATGATCAAAACATATATTTATAATTATGATTTGAATGAAATTTATTTTATTAGTTTATCATGTATCAATGTAATTGAAGCATGAGTGAATGGTATGGATGAGTCAATCTAGTTTATAGGAATGAATATTTGTAATTTTTTTATAGATAAATAGGACCTACGCGTCCTACCTTCTCTATTACTCTATTATATTTCTCTTCTCATCTTACTCCTCTCAAATATAACTCAAGATTTCTTATTCAAATAAATGTTAAAGTAGAAGATAGAAAATAGAATACATATATGGAGAAGAAGCTAAGAAGTGAAGATAAATTTCAAAGAATTTATAATAATTTTTCACACAGTATTTGACCCACTAGTCTTCTTATGGCTTATAGCTCGAGGGGACTAGTATTAAAAATCATTACCATTCATCGATCCTTATGTCATACATAAAATGTATGCATTTATATTTTTCAATTAATGTTAGGACTAATATAATTATTGACTAGTATGCATGCTTAGGATGAGACCTACGAAATTAAAATCTTTCAAATTAAATATTAAGTTAATTACTTTCCAATGTTATGAGGAGGAAACTCTCTTGGTCGTTGCTTGGCTTGGTAAGATAACTCAAGGTCACTTCTTCTTCGAGGGAAGTAAATCATAGGCCATGGGATGTCCCCGAGTGTTGGATCTAACTTAAACTAAGTTATTGGGTTTGTTAAAATAACTCGAGGTCCAATAAACTTATAGACAAAGATTGATATTCATATAAGATGTGCATTAGAAGTAATTGATAAAGAGTTACCTACCTAATCCTTCATGTATGACTTGTTGAGATAACTCAAGGTTAATACATGTTAGAGGATAAGATCCTAATCTAGTAAGGAAGACGAATTAAAAAATCTTCTTGAGTCCTATATATAAAGGTTATAGAATTGAAGAAAATAGTGAGAGAGAACATAGATTTTACTTTGCTAATTTATGCTTTATTTTACTTCATGCAATTTAATTAATCAAACCATACATTTTTCTATCTTGTCATATTGCACGGTATGATCGACAACACATCGATACGATTGATCGTTGATGGAAGTAATACCTTCAATGGCATGAACATTCTCGGCCGGGCAATGAATCTAAGGATAGTCCTCCGACATGAGAAAATTCTCTACATGATAAAGAAACGTCTCTCGGCGAAGCCTCCTTATTATCGAGTTGAAGCTCATACAATATGGATCAAACATAGAGATGATGAGACAACGCTCAAAACATCATGCTTACTACTATGATGTTGGAGCATTAGCACTAACATAAAGGCACACTGGCCTTTGATTTCATAATAAAACTTAAAAGCTTGATTGAGGAGAATACTAGGCATGAGCGCCATGAGATAGCAAGAAAGCTTTTTAGAGCTAGAATAAATGAGGAATTCAACATTAAAAACCATTTCACTAAAACGATAGGCTATATTGACGAGTCGGCCAGAGCTTAAAGTTGAAATGGATGCTTGAATTATCCATTGACTTATTATTACGATCATTGCCTAATAGCTTTGGATGGTTTATCATGAACTTTAACATGATACACATGTAAAAGACTCACGGAGAGTTATTTCCATGCTCAGGGAAGCTTATCCTAAAATTAACAAAAATAAAAAAAGTGTTATATACTTCTTGTTAATAAGAGAAAAGGCATGGTATAGGGCAAGAAAAAGCTCGAAGCAAAAAAAGAAGTCTTCGATCGTGTCTATTGGAAAGGTGAAAAAGCACGAGGGTCAAAATAGCCCAAAAGATGTGATATGTTTTCATTACAACAAGAAAGGGCATTGGAAGCGTAACTACAACGAGTACTTAAGAGAGGTGAAGAACACGAGCACCTTAGGTAGTTATGTTGTTAAAGATGATTTCCTTATTTCTAAATTTCACCCCATAGGTATATGATACTATATGTGGTGCTCACATTTTGGAAATATACAAGAGCTTAAAAAAAGAAAAAAGATAGCTTTAAGGGAGATGACCTACATGACAACAATGGATCAACCATTGGACCATTAATTTTAGGCATTTAAGAGCTAGCACTACTAAGTCGGCATGTGCTAAGATTGAATCATTATTACTTTAGTAAAGACTAAGGATGTTATTTCCATTTTATTTTGAACAAGTTTTTCATTTTAAGAAAAACGGTTATTTTTAAGATGAATTATTATGAAAATGTCTTGATTGATAATAATTATATGTTTTGAACATTACTTCCATGTATATAACATAAACACCAAAAGACTTAAATGATCTAAATAAATACATAATTGTGGCATTATCAACTTAGCCATATGAAAAAGAATCTTATGAAAGCATAGAATCATTTGATGATGTCTATGAATCTTGTTTACTTGGCAAAAATAAGATGAATCCCTTTTTAGTAGAAAATGAGGAAAATGTTACGATTACTTTGGCCTTACACATAGAGATGTATTTAAGCCTATGTTCACCCACGTAAGAGGATGACATTATTATTTCATAATTTTTAGTGATAATAGATTATGTTTTGGTTATGTAAATAAGACACGAATCTAAAACATTTGAAAAGTTCAAAAAATTTATATTTAAAGTAAAGAAATAAACTAGCAAAAGTATTAAGGCATTTCGATGAGATCAATATGATGAATACTCAAACAATAAATTTTAGATCATTTAAAAAAGAATGAGATTCTCTATCAATAGATACCATATGTTGGACATGGTCTAGTCCATAATGAGTCAAAATATAAAACCCATCTCATTTTAGGATAAACACTCCTTACGACAACCTTTATTTGAATAAGGTTCTAATTAAGTTTATTTGATTAGACTTCATATGAGATATGGAAAAGAAAAAAAATGAATATATCTTTCCTTGATGATTTGAGGCTCTAAAACATGTGTTAAACGATTTGACAAAGAAAAACTAAAGTCCAAATCAATGAAGTGTTAATACGTGAGATATCTAAGAGAAACAAATAGATATTGTTTTCCTAACACTAGAACTAAGTGTTGTTCATGACTAGGCATACTATTTTTCTTGGAAAGAAATATACATATGCTAGAAACGATAAAAGGAAATTAGAACTCATTAAAATTCAAGTAGACTTACAAATTAACACTTCAAAGAATGAAACCCTAAGTAGATAGGTTATAAGAAGTTGTAGCTACCCACAAACAAAACACAAGAACTTTATTAGCCTAAAAGGATTTCGTTAAATGATAAAATGATATGATCTTCTTGTCTCGACGTAGAGTAATATGTACCCTAAAAGTAACGATTAACCTAACACTTATGAAAAGACAATGTTAGGCATTGACTCCTAGAAATGACAAATAAAATTGATGGGTAGATGACTTACCTTGATAGTTCTAAAGAACATGCAAATAAAATTTACAAGATGCAAAGGTCCATTTATAGACTTAAACATGCCTTTAGGAATAAGAATCAATTTTTTGGTGAAATAATCAAAAAGTTTGAAATTTTCACACAAAAAAAGAAGAAGATAAACCTTGTATATACAAAAGGTTAGTGAGAGCCTACTAATCATGGTCATTCTATATAAAAAATTTAACAAACTAATTTTTAGATTTAAACTTTATCATAATAGATTGAGATATCTAAAAAGAATTTTCCTAAGTATGACATGGAAGAGCGACCTATATTTTAAGAGTTGAGATCTATAGAGATAGATCACTTATAATGTGATAGGTCTCCCAAGGCGGATGCGATGACAAAATACTAAAAGATTTAGCATGAAAAAATAAAAGAAAGATTTATTCCAATGTCATATAGCTTGATAGCCCACTACAAAGGATCTATAACACAAGCTAAGGAACCAAAGTCTCATCAACAATCCAAGCATATATCGTGATAATACCATCGATTAGAGAGATTATCAATCATAGCGATATAAGGATAGAAAAGGTTCACGCTAACGACAACATAGTTGATCCCTTGACTAGAAATGGACATAGGAGGTCATCATCACCCCTGCTCCACCCCTAAAAATTTTACCTCGTACCTTACGCTAGGTAATATTTCTCATATCATCCACTGCCTCAAACGGGGATGGGGATCTTTACTGAGGCACCGATGCCCCATTTAATTTTTTTATCCCTTCCCACTCCATTCTATTACCAAATTTAAAATTATAGCAAAAAAATGATAGTTCGTATAGAAAATAAATTCTAAAAGTTAGTAGTTATTGATTTTATATAGGGTATAATTATAATTTCAGAAATGGAGCGAGGCAAATAGGGTTAAGCAAGCACATACCATCCTCACCCCATCTTCGTTCAAAATTAACGCAAGGTGAAGGGCAAATTGCCATCACTACCCTTGACTAAACCTTTATCACTTGCTAAAACATAAGTCATTTACTTAATCATTGGGATTAAAGGACATGGTTGGTTAGCTTTAATATAAGTGGGAGATTATTAGTGTAGGTGCCCAAGATCCAACCATGTTTGGATCGATTTGAGTTATTATATTATTATATCATTTATTTTATTAATAATAAAAAATTATTTCTATTAATTCTTATGTTTTATGTTTATTTATTTAGTAGAATTAGATAGAAGTCCTTAAGATATGCATTTGCATTGGTGGTTGATCGAAAGATGTGAGACAAACACTAATGCACATAAATACTATCATTAAATATCCCAAATCATAGCATTGTCAAGAATAGACATTGATAAGATGCGATTAGACTTATGAGTGTTATGCTCATGTTATATGATAGTAGTAGAAGATCTTACACCTATTGACATGATGATGCCAAAGCAAGCACTTAAGCGATTCATGTTAGTATATCACTAGACTTGACTCACCATGAGAACCCATTTAGTTTAGTCTATGGGAATCTCATATGAGTTAGGCATAGCTAATCTTTAAATTTAAAGTTATCACGGTTATTGAAAGATCATATATCGTATAGAGGTAAAGAATAAAAAACAATTTCTCCATCTAAAAGGTCGAAGATCATGTCATTGAATCAACTAACTATATATTCATAAATTAAAATGACGAATAGAGAATTACCTCTTATAGTATAGATCTAAACTTTTATAGAAAAAAGCCATCCAAGTGTTTGGCCTCTATCGATAATCCACACGAGTTTAAATAAAAAAGCACTCAAAATTGGTAGAGTGCTAGCTCCACCTTTTCTTACTTGTTTAATGTTTCCTATAGAAATCTAATCAAGATAATTTAATGACAACCCAAAAGAGAGAGAGAGGGAGATAAGGTGGTGTGTGCTAGAGTTTTAAGAGAAAACTATTTTCTCCTTTTATTTTTCCTTAATCCATATACTCTAGCCTCATTTTTCTTATGTCGTTTTCTTTCTCACATTTTATCACTCTTATTATTGGACCTCTCCTCCTATTTATAAGGGAAGAGTATAAGGAGGGGGCGACAACTAGTCCTAATTGGACTTTTGGTTATTGCTTTTTAATTCTCCAAGGATTAGGAGTTATTTAACACATGGGCTTTTGATCTTTATCTTTAAAACATTCATCTTTATCCCATAAGGTTCATGTTTATCCTCCTACCAAAATATCTTTCGGGCTTTTAATAAAACCTATTTATCCAAAACTATTTTAACCCGATTAATTAATTTGAACTATCCAAATAAATTAAGTTAAATTATTTTAGGTGGCCCACATTAAGAAATAATTTTACCAAAATTCTTAAACCTAAATTAGGAAACTCATTTTCATTTTAGGTTTTTTACTTTCAAATTGGGAAGTAACTTCCAAATTAGAAAAGCTGATTTCTAAAATAAAAAACTTTTCATTTTAGAAACTTTCTATTTTCGAAAAACCATTTCCAAAATAAGAAACTTTCACAATTGGAAAATTTTTCTAATATTTTTAATTCTCTTTAATAATGTGAATGCTTAAACTTATGTGTGTGACTCGATAAGCTTCTAGATATATTGGCAATGTGTCAAGAATAAAAGATACCTCTTTTATGTCTTGATACATAAGTCAAAATTAGCCTCTAGTAAGGCATCATGACTATCCAATTCTTTAGGAGGATTAATTAATCCATAATTATTTTTCATGAGCATGGTTACCATATAATTCAATTCTCATGTCAACTTATCACAATGTGATCTTGAGCTTTGTTATTAGTCTTGTTTGATTATGATCACATAAGTTTTCTTTGATTCCTAAATGTCTTAGCTATTAGAGTAAACTAACTACGCTCTATTGGTGTACTCCTACTATGACCATAGATTTCTTAAGTAGACATTCATTGATGTGCAATGTGATAACTCCTTTAGCACATAAGGAATGGCATGTCCTATCTTGGTCATCCACTTACCTCTATTAGATTCTCAATTTACCCAACGAATCACCCATGTGTAACCACTTTACTAAATCTATCCAAACGAGTGTCAAAGTACACAAATCCTCTAATGAGATAATCATGATGACTTCAAGTCTAAGGACTAGTTATATCCATCTCGTATGAGATTCTCATATACTAAACCAAATGGGTTCTCATGGTAAGTCAAGTCCGGTGATATGTTCTCTAACATAAACCATCTAAGCGTTTGCTTTGGCATCATCATGTCAATAGGTATGAGGTCTCTTACTGCTATCATATAGCACTGAGCATAGTACTTATAAGTCTATTTGTATATAGTCAATATCCATTCTTGATAATGCTTCGACTTGGAACGTTTAATGATATCATTTATATGCATTAGTGTTTGCCTCATATCTTTCGATCAATCACTATTGCAAATGCATATCATAAGTACTTATATCTAATTCTACTTGGAATAATAAACATAAATTATAAGAATTAATAGAAAACCTTCTTTTTTATTAATAAAATAAATGATGCAATAATACAATAACTCCAATCTATCCAAACTTGGTTGGATCTCGGACACCTACACTAACAATTATCTCACTAGAGGATTTATGTACTTTGACACTCATTTGGATGGATCTAGTAAAGGGTTGCACGTGGGAGGTTTATTGGGTGTACTAAGAATCTAATAGAGGTAGGTGGATGACTAAGATAGGACATGTCATTTCTTTTATACTAAATGAGTTATCACATTGCATTTTAATGAATGTCTCATTAAGAAATGCTGTGACCATAGTAGAAGTACACTAATTGAGCATAGTTAGTTTACTCTAAGAGATAAGACATTTGAGAATCGAGGAAAACTTACGTGATCATGATCGAATAAGATTAATAACCAAGTTTGAGATCATACTATGATAAGTTGACATGAGGACTAAATTATATGATAACCATGCTCGTGAAAGGTAATTACAAATTAATTAATCCTCTAATTGGGTAGTCATGATGCCTTGTCAAAGGGCAATCTTGATTTATGTATCAAGAGGTAAAAAAGTATCTTTTATTCTTAATGCATTACCAACATATCTAGGAGCCTATTGAGTCATACGCATAAGTTTAAGTATTCACATGATTAAAGAGAAGCAAAGATGTTGGGAAAATTTTTCAATTTTCCTATTTTGAAAAATATTTTTGAAAATAAAAAGTTTCTTAAAATGGAAGTTTCCTAAAATGAAAAGTTTTTTATTTTAAAAATTAGTTTTTCAATTTAGAAGTTAGTTTCAAATTTGGAAGTAAACAACATAAAATGAAAATTATTATCCTAATTTAGGTTTAAAGGTATTTTAAGAAATTATTTTCTAATGTGAGCCTCTTAAAATTATTTAAATTAATTTATTTGGATAGTTCAAATTAATTAATTGGGTCAAAATAGTTTTGGACCAATAAGTGTAATTAAAAGCACTGAATGATATTTTGATGGAAGGATAAACATGAACTTTATTGGATAAGGATGAATGCTTTATAAATAAAGATCAAAATTCCATATGCAAAATAACTCCTAATCCTTGGAGGATTAGGAAGCAACAACCAAGAGTCTAATTAGGACTAGTTACAGCCCCTCTTTGTCCTTGAAGGAGAATGAAGCATCTCCCTTATATATATGTAGGAGAGAGGTGCGACAAACACTAATTTGTTTTTTTAGAAGAGAGAAAATGGCACAAAAGAAAATAAAGCTAGAGCACGTAGCATTGAGAAAAATAAAAGAAGAATATAGTTTTCTCTTAAATCCCTAGCACATGCCACTTTCCTCTTTCCTTTGGGTTGTCACAAAGTTTCTCTAATTTGATTTCTAAATGAAAAACACTAAACAAAGCCAAAAAAAAAAAAAGAGAGAGAAGTTAGCACTTTACCAATTTTGAGGGCTTCTTTTGTAGGTGCTTGGACTGCATGGATTATCGACAAAGGTGAGACATTTTGATGACTCTTTCTATAAAGGTTTAAACTATGCAACAAGAGGTAGTTCTTTATTTAAAGCTTTAATTCATGAATATGTGTTTAGTCAATTCAATGGCATGATCTTAGGCTCTTTAGATAGAGGAATTTTTTTATTCGGCACCTTCATAGGATGCATGATCCTTCACTTGTACCCGTTCGGACATGTCGAGCATCCGAAGTTATATGTCTACACTCATTTGACCCATAAAATTCATGAAATTCATGTACTATGTAAACCATAAAAGTCATGAAATATCATGAGAGCGATAAAATATTGGGTCCAATTTAGAAGTGTTTATGAGAGAATTTGGGTGGAAGTTTATGGAAAATTTATAAGGGTTTGCTCGGTGTTTTCCAATTTTTATGCATCATTTTCACCCATGTTTATAGGTTAGCTTGGATGTTTGACTTTTGACTTTATCTCTATCCTTCATTTGGTTTAATCTTAGCCTTTAATCTTGCTTTTAAACCTAACCTTTCAATTGGTTTGATGCTAGCCTTTTATTTTTCTTTTAATTTCAACCCTCCATTTAGCTCAACCCTAGCCATCCATTTAACCAAAATTCAGCCTTAATCAATGCACTAAGTCAACAAAGAGAGGAAAAATCTCTCCCAAAAGTTGCTCCAATTTAGTCCTTTAATTTCTAGAATTTTTCTACAATTAGTCTTCCTCAAGCCCTAAATTTGTTCAATTAATTCCTTTTGGTCCTTCCTTTAATATTTCACTAACAAATTTTCACTTGCTAAAGTTTATTCTTAATTTAATTTAAAAGTTTAAACTTTTAATTTTATGCAATTTGATCCCTAATTTTATGCAATTAGGTCCCTACTTCTATAAAATTTATTCCACACCTTTTCAGAATTTAATTTCTTTTTATAATAAATTCAAACACCTCCTATAAGAATTTTTCATCATTCACATAATTTTTATACACTTGTTTAAGCTTTCTAATTAATTATTTTGTGTAAAAATACACTTATTTCTATATATATATATATATATATATATTCCCTATGCATGAAAAAATTCATCTAAGTTCATGGAATATACCTACACTTCCTAAATTATTTTTCTATATTTATCGGATAATTTTCATACACCTTTAAAGCAATTAAAAATAATTAATTTACTTAGAAAACGCTATTCATGCATCATAAAGTTCAAATAAAAAAATCATCAAATATCGGAAAATTCATCTAATAACATGGAATGATCTAACACCAATCTAGTAAATATTTTATATAAATAAAACATTTTTCATGCATATTTAAAATGCTGAAAATAATTATTTTACATAAAAAGTTACTATTCATGCATCGAAAAATTAGTAAAATATTCACTAAGCATAGAAAAACTATTTTAACTCGCTTCGAATATTATAACAACCCCTTAGGGATTATTCCATGCCTTCAAAATATTTTTTTATATGCATTTAACATCCTTAAACGTATTAAATGATGATTTTAACGAGTATCGGATATTACATTATGAATTAATCATGTTTTTTCTTGCTTGGATGGATATGGGCCTACAAAACATCTCCATGTGTAAGGCCTAACAAATCAGTAGCTCTTTCTTCTTTTTCACTAAAAGGGGATTTATGTGATTTTGCTAAGTAAACAAGATTCATAAACATCATCAAATGATTATATGTATCCATTTATGATCAACTTGGATATACGATTCTCATTTATATGGCTAAGTTGATAATTCTATAAATATATATTTATTATTTGAATATTTTAGCATTTATGTTATATATATGAGAGTTACATTATGTTCAAAATATACATACTATTATCAATCAAAACATTTTCATATAAAATTTCATCATTAAAAAGAACAACCATTATTCTTAAATAAAAATGAAAAATATCTTATTCCAAAAAAGCAATAGAAATAATATTCATAGTCTATACTAGGAATGCAATAATATTTATTAAGTCTTAGCACGATGATTATTCTAAATAGGTAATGGAAATAATTTTCCTTTTTTCGGCATCGATGGTAGTAGACTTGTGTCCTTGATGGCCAAGTGGAGCGGACTTTGGGCCTATTGTAGGAATTTGTAAGTCACTAAATAGCAATAGTCATGAGATTACCTAATCTCTAAAATGGCCATAAATGCCATGATATATTTTCAATGCAATGCGAGTTTGACTCTTTTTCTTGTCTAGTTTAAAAGGATCATTGGGAATCCATCCATAATTAAAAAAAAAAAAAAAGAAAAGAAAGAAGCCAAACTACTAGTAGCTAACATGGAGTTGAAAAATAACAAAAATGGGATAAATTAGGTAGCTTTTATCGAGAAGGCCTTTACGGCTTAGACATGCTATGCATATTTCACTCTTTTTGCCTTTTCGTGGCCACTAATAAAGATTAATTCATCTTACCTTCATTATCTTAGATTTTAAGGGTAGTTCTTTCGACGATTGAAGCTTGGCAATGACAATGATCTAAATGTTAAACTCTTTTGAAGTTTCTTATTCTCTCGATTCCTCTACTTGGTTCTTCTATAAACATGAATTAAAAACGCCATTTCGGTTTAGAAACTTAAAATATTGGATGAGATCCAAAAATGATTTTATATTAACTCTAACATAGGTGATGGGAAATCCTTATGTGTATAATGTCAATGAATGGCTTTATAGGCATTATGTTAATGAGAAGAACAAAGCTTCATCCTTATTAGATCCTTTTGACATTATACGCTAAAATCAATGCTAATCAACTTAGACCGCACAAAATTAATAGAATAAAAAAAATAATAATTTAGCAATTTTTCTTAAATGGATACCTCGTATTTCATTCAAAGATCGATTATTTATTCAAGAAATTGCTAAAAGCAACATTTTCGTCAACATTTTCTCGGTAACCAAACAAAAAGTGACATCCAAAATAACAAAGTGCAAAACTTTACTTCATTTTCTATCAATCTTTCAAGAGAATAAGATCAAAAACTCACCTTGAAACTCTTCCCAAAGAGGAGGTTAAATGCTAGTCTTTAAATGTAACATCCATTGGAGGCATCACCCATATATGAGTCAAATCGGCATAATCAAGTCCTAGCTTCGAAATGTTTGTTTAATGGAAACAAACAAATAAAGAAAGAACAATAATTAGAACAACTAAATATATACAATCCCACATAGTTAATACAAAACATGATCATTTTATAGTCATAAAAATATTGGTAGTTATGAAAAAAATTAATTAATAAGTTGTATCTTCGTTAAAAGCTTATCGATTTCCTAACCTACATGCATCTATAAGTAGACTAAAAAACAAAAGGATAATTTCTTTTAGAAAAATTAAAGAAAAAAAACTAATAGAGCAAATGAAAAGAAATGGAAGGGTAATTACCTATCGACTTGAAGAAGAACGACAAGTTACGGATATAGGCTTTGATTTTTAGAGCTGGATGTTGAGCAAAATGTAGTTAACGAGATTTTGTTGCAAAGATTTTCCTAGACAATTGTAGTTTCTTGGGAAAATGAAAGAAAACGACGAGCCTAAATAGAGATTATCATTGCGATTGTTGTTAACATAACCAAATATTTAGAGGTTTTAAAACACATAATAATATATATTTACTAAAAAGTATGAAATAAAAAAAAGTAAAAGCATATAAAATCAACTAAACACCTAATGGCAACCTACGAATATTGACCGAAACTTTATTAATTCATACCTTCCTCATTAAAAAAAAATCGAAAAAAGCACATAATCGTCGAAACAAAAATCATGAAAATGAAAAAAATCGAGAGACCAACAAAAAAAATTTAGGTCAAAATGCTTAATAAATAAAGTCAAAGTTTCATACATGGACTTCAAAAGTTTTCAAATTAATTTTAAGAAAACATAGGCAAAAGAGGAATGAAAAAAAAAACATGAGAAAATTTAAATTAGAAAGCAAAAAAATAAATTTTACCAAGATCAAACCAAACTTTGAAACTTCAAGTACCATGTTCACTTGTAAATCGGGGGAAAAAAATATTAATCGTTGTAATGGATTCAATTTATAATCAAATAACAAAATTTTTAAACTCTATAAACATATCAAAGTAATCTAAAATCGAAAATTTAATATGTAATAAGTGGAATTAGCATGAATAAATTAAGAAACTCAAGTAAAATTAATTACCATGTTAATTCAATTAACCTTAAATATTAATTTTAAACAAACCAACACATTTGAAAAAGAAATGATTAATCATCATCAATTCGGGATACATTTTAGGATTTAGATGGGTTTTTTTTAGGGTTTAAGTTACTATTTTTTGAAGTGGATTTTGATTTGGGAGAATAGGGTTTCGAGTCCGGTTGAGTTCTAGAGGTCTGTGGAAGAGTGATTTGGGGCTAGTTAAGTTTTGGAGTTGTAGCTAAATTAAATTATGAAAGCACAATGATTCAATTTCACTATTGGATTTGCTAAATCAAATAGGTATATTGCTTCTCAATTTGAAGTACTATAGGAAATAAACTACTGCTACTAAATAGCAAATTACAACATTGACAAAGCTTATATGATGAGCATGAAATACAATTCATTGTTCATGAGATATATATTCAAAGTATCAACGAGTTGTTTTTGATGTCCTATAAAGAGTAATTAAGAAAGGTAACGAGATGGAAGAAAAAATAGACCAATCATTTTGGAAGCTTGTTCAAGTCGATAACTTCTAGTTGTTGGCCAAAGCACAAACCCACCCAATCGAACACCTCTAGCACTATTTTGGTTCTTCTCCATCCTCGTAGGTGTTTCAAACTAAGAAGCTATCATCTTAAGCTTCCTTCGCATAGGAATTTTGAATGGAGTTTCAATAACTTGAGCGACAAAATAACAAATTATCTTTGGTATGACCTTATTTAGGGTTCGATTAGAAATTATGCAAAACAAAATGAAGCACAACATCATGAGCTTTCACTTCCTTGCATGTTCCTCTATTTTCTCACAAACGAAACAAAAGATTAACTAGAAAAGGCAAAAAAAATAAAAGGCGGACAAAAAATAAATGATTCCATGGTTCTACCAATTCACTAATACATAATCCTTAAGTATCCAATAACAATTCAACGATACAACGAATAACAAAAAACCTTTATATTTAATAAAAAATTTATTCTAGAAATAAATACCCCCAAAACTAGCTTTTCTCTATTTTCAATAGGAAAACATCAAAACCCAATAAAGACAAAGAAACCCCCAAAACTACCCATCTTAGTGAGCCAAAGTCTAGTCTCGACTCTACTTAGTAGTTTCCACTTGACCTTCTCCATAAAACAAATAGTGGTTTCGGGGTGTGGAAGATTGACGATGGGTGAAAAGTATTAGGAGAGCTATAGTGGGTTATAAGTTTGGTTGAGGGAGATGCGATTAGTAGCTTGACGAGTGGTTATAAGTAGTGAAAGGTAGTGGTTGGTGGCGGAAGGTAACTACATGGTGGTTATTGGGTTTACATATTGATCGAGCAGTTGAAAAGACCACCATTAGGAGATGAAGCAACACGAAAAATGATTAGCGGTTGTGAAAGAGCTGGTCCATGGCTGAGTGATGGAGTAGGTTGTAGTGCGATAAGTTATGATGGTGATAGGTAAATGATGGTTGGCATAGGGTAGTCGTAAGTTTGGAAGATGATAATAGGGGTAGAGAATGAGATGGGAGAATTGAAAGAGGAAAAGACGGAAATAGTGAGTGAAAATTGAATGGGTGGAGGTTGCTTGGGGAAGGATAAGGATGAGAAAGAATAGAAAGGATAGCGAGGACATATGATAGAAACATGGATAAAGCATAACCAAGAAAAATAGGAAAAAAAAATAGCAAGAAAAATAAAGATAAGATCAGTCGATGAAGAAGAGAACATAAGAACGGTTGATGCGAGAGGTGTGAACGGGGTATAAAAAAGGGCAAATATAATAATGGTAGAAGTGTTATTAGAAAAGCAAAAGAGGGCCAAAATTTAAAACATGAAAAAAATGCTATTGAAAGAATAGTGAAAAGAATAAGACACCCTAGTCTTATGATACGGTAAAAAGAATAGTAAATTGGCTTGTGTTTTAGAGTTTTTATAATATAGTTGAAGACTTCCTTCAAAGTCAACATCTACAATCTAAACATGCATGTTAGTATTCAACTTATCTCCCTTTGTACCTAGGTCTACATATCATGTGAAAATGGAAGAAAATGAAGGAGATGAAATACAAACATCAATCAACATAATACAAGCCCACTTAAGATTTAGTTGTTGTTTAATAATTGAGTAAATAGTTAAATTTATATAATAACTTAAATCTTCAATATGTCTTTATATTTTTAATTACATCTATTATGCCTATAAATAATATTTAAGCTTTTTTATTTTTTTTGATCAATTTTTATTTTTATTTTTTATTATTATTTTTTTTGTAATGAGTAAAATTTTCTTTCTAATTGCCCTTCACTAAAACAAAATGCAACATACAAGTCATGTGATTATATATATATATATATATTGCATTCAAGTGCAATATATGTATACATATATTGCATTTTAGTTGATGGCGATTTCAATAAAAAAAATTGTCTATAGTTAGAAAAATTGAACAAAAGTACTTGATAGATGACTTAAACATAATTAAGTAATATAATAGATGCAATTACAAACATAAAAATAGATTGAAAACTCATGATATTATATAAAGACATATTGACCTACTTATCTTTAAAAAAATGATGAAAATGATGTTTCGAGACACCAATATTTTTTTGGCTAATCCATATATACATTACTCTTGAAAATTCTATTTAACGAAATCATTACTATGGCCAAACATGAGTTCTTCATTGATGTGTCTCCTCGATCAAAGGATGTCTTTACGCCAAATCTTGACCAATTTGAAAAAAATAAGAGAAGTAAATATACTTAGCCAAATTTTTAGGTGCATACTAGTAAATGACAAGATATTTGACATTACACTTAAGACTACTTGTCCGTCAAGAAAATTCTCCACTTATACTTAACTAATTTTTTTAGCAAATCGATTACCAAAAAAAAAAAAAAAAGTGATGGTTATAACATGCTTTAACAAGTCAATACACACGACTTTTTTTGAAAATATATATTGATAAGCAAAAAACATTGTGCGCATAATGTTGGTAACCGATGCCAACTAGCGACGATCTTGGGCACGATAGTTACTAGCTAACACCAAGTTTTGAAAAAGAAAATAAAAATTGATGTTGAGGGTTTGCCAACACGGATAAAAGAAGGGGGAGATGTGTGTGCATTGTTGATTATTGGGATATACTTTTGATCTAATTGTTTGTTTAATACAAATCTTACTAATCTAGAAAGTTGATTCGAGAGATCCACAACTCGGTGGTGATGAAGAACCCATCAAAGCCGTTTGTGAGATCAAAATTCACTCTATTTTCATGAGTAATCTTAGCAAGCCTATAAGCTTTTACTATTTATTTTATTTGTTTCGAAAGGCTCATAACTAGCCTATTGCACTCTTCAATGTTTACTTGGTTGAGACAAGAGACTCGTGACAAGTCTACCACGACCACTATTAGGTATTTTTCAAATTTATTTTTTTCTATCTTGCAATAAATGATTGCATGAACACTTTTATTAGCAAGATTGTCTATGCATAGAGCTAAATTTATATGTTCAATTTGGTCATAAAAATTAATTAAGAGTTTAGGTTTTTTTTTTTTTTATGCACTAAATCATTTTTTTCTTTTTTTGGTATGAATTCAAGTTGTACAAAAAATGGATTGGACCAAGGATTGACGTCGTCTAGCACAAGGCCTTGGGTCATAAAAGGATAATACGAGTATCTTAACAAGACCAATATCCATGTTTTATTTTTTAGATGCATTGCGTAAATTAGTTTGGTGAGTTCGGAGTAAGATCCGTAGAATAAAAGCTCAATTGTTATCTCTTTTAACATTTACTAGTAAATTGAAGTAGTTGAACTCAAAAGAACTTACTTTTCTTCAATTCAAATATGGCTGTCTAAATACAAATGACGTTACATAATTTTAATGATCAAACATCATCTTCAATTCTCTATAAATGCAAAAATTATATCATTAAAGAGCATTCAAATTTTTTTATTTTTAACAAAAACCTTTGGATACAGTCTCTCAAATTTCTTCTACCTACATACGAGATAATATTTACAATTTCAATTTTTTGAACTTTGATTCATCCAATTAAGAAATCAAATAATTAATTTTCTAACAAAGATAACTAAAATTAGTTTGTTTCTCGAAATTAGAAGGATTATTTATAATTTACTTCTGAATGTCGTGCTTGGTGTCCATGGTGTGGGCTTGGTCTTTAATTGGTGAGTTTGAGGAGCGTTAGCAACACCAACGCTCTGGTCACACTATTTTTTTTTCTTTTTAATTCCAAATTGTATTATTTTTGAATAATAAATGGATAATGGCCCAAAAATATAGAGCAGAGGGACAGAACACTCGTTTCTCCGTTGGGTTTGCGAGATTATGGATGATCAAACGTCAAAAGTTTCTTCTTCTTATTATACATCAACAAATATGTTTTGGATGAGACATCGCCGTCTGTCTGTCCTATTCGAAGACTTTGTAGTTCTGATTCTCAAGAAAATGTAAGAAAAAGAAACAGATTCTTTGTTTGATTCTCTTCTCCTACATTTTATTAATGCAATAAATCAACTGTACATTTAAAAATTAAATCGAAAACTCCCAATTCTTTCATGTGTTTTCTTCTGGTTCTCGAGATTCTAGCCGGCGCTCCTCCTCCTCCTCCCGTATTTGACCTCACTCTCTTGTACTTTATCACTGCTTCCTTCTCTCTCTATATAGAGAGAAGAAAAAGGGATCATTGATTCGCAAGTCAAAATAAAGAAAGAAAGAAAAAGGGCCTCCATGGATAGTAACAGGGACGAAGAGGAACCGTTTGTTGTTGCTGCTTCTGTTCATAATTCGGAGATTCGTAAGAGCCATACGAAAGATGTTCATATCTTGAGCTCTGCTTTTTGTTGATCTTCCTTGCCTATGGTGCTGCTCAGAACTTAGAGACCACTCTCAACACTGTGAGCATATATATTTCCTTTGGCTTGACTTTCATCATTTGTATTCATTTTGTGTTTTCTTTCTATCTTTTCTCAGAAGGATGATCTGGGCACGATTTCCCTAGGGATACTGTATGTGTCTTTCACATTCTTCTCTTTAGTTGCTTCTTTGGTGGTTCGATTTCTGGGGTCAAAGAATGCTGTGCTTCTCGGTACTTCTGGTTATTGGCTATTCATTGCTGCCAATTTGAAGCCCAATTGGTAATCGTCCTCATTTTATTGATTTTGATCAGCTTTATAGATGTGAGCATGGCCTGATGACTGATTTTGATTGAATTTGTACACATATTGTCTAATTGTTTACGTTACAGGTATACAATGGTGCCAGCTTCTTTGTACCTTGGCTTTGCTGCTTCAATAATATGGGTTGGACAGGTGCTAGTGGATTTTTCAGAATCATTATTCTCTTATCATTATGCCGGTAATAGCTCAAATATGCCTCCCTCACCTTATTCTTATGGTCCATCAGGGTACATATCTCACTTCCACGGCTCTCAGTCATGCAAGAGATTGCCACTCACATGAAGGAACTGTCATTGGCAACTTCAATGGAGAATTTTGGGGATTGTTTGCTAGCCACCAGGTGCCTTTTCCCTCTTTTCAACAACTTTGTAACAAATGTGGCTGCTTGCTGTTTTAGCCTGAATGATTGAGTTTAATTGTGAATTCTAATTTGCTAAGCTTGCAAAGATCTGATACTCACCCTTTTCTTTTGATTTTGCAGTTTGTTGGAAATCTGCTCTCTCTTGCTATTCTGAGAACTGGAACCGTATGTGCTATTCTTCTGGTTCGCTGTTTATTTAATTGTTTGGTTTTGCTCTTCTCTGATAAATGGAACTGTATGTGCTGTTCTTGTGGGTTCACTATTTATTTAGAGGGCATTTGGCATGACTTATGCAGAGTAATTTTCGACTTTGAGCCATAATTCAAAAGTTGTTTTTTATAACAACTTGTGACAAAAATAAATTAAGTTAAAAAGTGTGTTTGGTTAAAACCAACTCAAAACAACATTCTCAATAAGTTAAAAAGTTCAATTTCTGACTCAATTTTTTTAACTAACTTTGATTTTAAGGCAAAAGGAAACTTATTTGTTTATTTTTTGTATTTTGCTCATTAATGGAAGGTAAAAGAACAAAAGACTGGTATTTTTTCAATTATTCAAGTTTTGAGGATTTGTTGTTTTCTTTCACTTCGTTTAAAATAGTGGTTTTGTTTATCTAAGAGTGTCTCTACTTTTTATAGAATAAAATAAGTTAGGAAGGTGCAACTTGGAAAAAGGCTCTCGGCTGGTTAAGGAGTGAGGATAGGTTCTGTTATATTCTGTAATTCTGTTGTCATGTCATGCAGATGTGGGCGTAATACATTTCTTCTGATTTCATTTTCTTGGTCATACTGCAGGAGGGAAGTACCAGCAGCATAACTTTATTGTTCCTTGTGTTTCTTTGTAGTATGACCTTAGGTACCATATTAATGTGCTTCTTGAGTAAAAGAGATGATAGAGGAGAGGAGGGGCCAAAAGATTCTTCTGTCAGTTTATATTCTTCTCTAGTATCCCTGTTGAAGTCAGTTATCACTCCATTGCTTGATATACGGATGCTATTGACCATCCCCTTGATTGCATATTCAGGATTACAACAAGCATTTGTGTGGTAAATATACATTGAACTAGAGATTTTCTTATGGCTATCCCAGTGACAATTTGAAAAAAGCAATTACTGGATTGGGATAGCCGAATTAGTTTTCTTCTTTCTTTTTCCGTTTTAACTTCATATGCTTTCATTAAGCATGGAGCACATTTTCATTTTAGGGCTGAATTCACCAAGGAAATTGCAACTCCAGCACTTGGTGTATCTGGTGTTGGAGGTTCAATGGCTGTATATGGTGCTTTTGATGCAATAGTAAGTACCACGAGAATATTTTGTTGTATAGTTTCTCTTATATCAATTGCAACAGCTTGATGTAGTGTCTTGGTTGATTCATATGCATCATATCTGCAAGGATAGTCTTTCCACTTCTCCTTATTCCTGCAAAAGTTGTAGAATAACCAAATCTGTGCTCTCCTTCGGACCATGTCATCCATCATAGATGCAAAAAGAATTTCTTCTCTTTGCTTCTTTGAACTAATTGAATAATCAATAATCATATCCTTTTGAGGTTGAATTGTAACTTCTTTTAATTACTACTATGATGCGCCAATACTTGATTTGGGTGTGTCATAGGGATCAAATTCTAATATTTTATGCTTGCTAGAAATGCAGAATACTGTGGAAACTGATGCCATTTTTAATTATTTGACTGAGTGATGCCGGTATATTGTCTCAACTTGTTATTGAATTTTTCTCAGTGTTCACTCGCTGCTGGAAGACTCACCTCTGGTATTTTTTCAATCACTTGGATTGTCTCTGCTGGACTTTTTCTTCAGGCTGTTGTATTTCTCTGGATTCTGCTAAAATACAGGTATTTTGATATCTGCTTTTGTAGTGTTGTCCCACTAAAGGTTTGTGGAACCTGAAGTTCTCTGCTATTTAATTTGAAGATCGTCTTTTCAATTTACACTTCAACCTCACCATATTGCAGTGTAACTAGTGGGTTGCTTGGCATCTTATACCCACTTCTCAT